>CM020030.1:26511411-27761411 GCA_009769605.1 Bucorvus abyssinicus | reverse complement strand
GCCCTTCAAGACTGCCTTCCAAGGGACTCTGCCTCCCAGTCTCCTAAAAAGGTTAAAGTCTGCCCTCCGTAAGTCCAAGGCAGCAGTTCTGCTGACCCGTCTCCCTCCTGCTCCTAGAACTGAAAAGTCTATTATCTCATGGTCACCATGCCCAAGACAGCCTCCAACCTTCACATCGTCCACAAGTCCTCTATTGGCAAAAAACAGATCCAGCAGGGAGTCTTCCCTGGTTGGTTCCCTCACCAGCTGTGTAAGGAAGTTGTCTTCCACACACTCTAGGAACCTCCTGAACTGTTTCCTCACTGCTGTATTGAATTTTCAGCAGATATCTGGTAGATTGAAGTCACCCACAAGAACAAGTGGCTGTGATCTTGAGACTTCTCCTAATTGTTTGTAGAATATTTCGTCTACATCTTCTTCCTGGGTGGGCGGTCTACAGCAGACTCCCACTGTGACGTCTGCCTTGCTGGTCTTCCCCCTAATTTTGATCTATAAGCACTCTACCCTTTCATCACCGTTGTTAATCTCCAGACAATCAAAACCCTCCCTAACATACAGAGCCACTCCCCCTCCTCTCCTGCCTGGCCTGTCTCTCCTGAAGAGCTTGTAGTTATCCAGTGCAGCACTCCAGTTGTACGTATCATCCCACCAGGTCTCCGTGACGGCAACTATATCATAGTTTTCCTTATGCACGGTGGCTTCCAGCTCTTCCTGTTTGTTGCCCATGCTGCACGCGTTGGTGTAGAAGCACTTCAACTGGGCTAGTGATCACTTTGCCTTTTCCTTACAGGGAGAAGGCCTGACTCCTGCCTGAACTTTCCGTGTCGCTACCTTGACTGCTGGCACACCAGTGACCATTGTGGCTATCCTATCACCAAACACATTGCCCTCAATCCCCGCTGGTGCAGCATACTCAAGTAGCTTGCTGGAACGCTGTCCGATTAGCACTAGTGTGCAGCTCTTAGGTTTAGTCCCAGCAAGCCAGAGTCTATCTCTTTCCCCCCTCAGATCTAGTTCAAAGCCCTATCAATGAGCCCAGACAACTCCTGTGCAAGGATCCTTCTCCCCTTTTGAGATAGGTGTACCCCATCAGATGCCAGTAAACCTGGTGTGGTATAAATCAGCCCATGATCAAAGAATCCAAAGTCCTGCTGGTGACACCAGGCTTGGAGCCAGGTATTGACCTGGTGGGTCTTTGTTCCCTCCTCAGTTCCTGCCACTAAGGGGATTGAGGAGAACGCCACTTGCGCTCCTGATCCCTTGAGCAGTCGCCCAAGGGCCCTGAAACCTTTTTTTATTCTTCTCAGGCTTCTTGCGTGTAGAATTTCGTCACTGCCTAGCTGACATGTTAAAAGCGGTTAATAACCTGTATGTCGTATAAGAGTGGGAAGCTTCCTCACCACATCTCTAACTCAGACCCCAGGCAGGCAGCAGACTTCCCTGTGCAGTGGGTCAGGTCTGCATATTGGGCCTTCAGTTCCCTTCAGAAGAGGGTTACCTATGACAACGACCCGTCCCTTTTTCTTTGTGGAAGAGGTTTTCAAGTTAGGCTTGTTTTGACTAATCCTCATCAATGTTTCCACTCTTGATGAGTCATCTTTCTTGTAATTAGTTGACTCAACTTGCAGGGCCTCAAATCTATTATTTAAGGGCACCTGGGAAGGTGGGGCCCTTGCTGAGGCAGCACGCCTGCAACATCGAGCAGGAACTTGTTGCCATTGCCCCCGTCATTCTGGTCATGATGGTCGCTCCAGTGAGGGTGAGACAGGAAGCCTTCAGTATCTTGTGACACAGTGGTTAGCTGGGTCTGTCCCAGTGAAGACAGGACGCTATCCCAGTAATCGATCTCCCTCTCACACTCCCTGATGCTCCTCAGTCTGTCCACCTTCTCTCGAAGCTCTGTGACTAGGCAGAGGAGTTCCTCTACGTGGGCGCACCTCCCACAGGAATGCTCGCCGCTGCCGTCCTGTGCCGGTGTCCGCAGCAGGGCACACCCTGCAGCCCGACGCCTGGGTGGCTGCGTGACTCCGCTGGAGCTCTGTCTGTGCAGATGCATCAGTCATGGTGGATGCAGCTCTTGGAGAGGCCGTGGGTCTCTGCCGAGTGGACACCATTCCTCACTGCTCTGAGCAGCAGCACTTCAGCCCTTCAGCGCCCTTCCGAGCAAACTGCCACGCCACGCTCGGGCTGACGCGCCACGCTCTGTTTGCCCGCTCTGGTCGCTGCGCTCCCCAGGGGTTTCTTTTATGGTTCTGTGTGTGGTTGCCGTTACCGTGGCAACGCGCTCGCTTCGTCCCCTCCTCCGGCTAGAGCTGCCGGCTCCGGGCGGTCTCTCTGCACCCACGTGGCTCCCCCTGCCAAGGAAAGCCGCCGAGTTCCCGCGGGCTGACCGAGAATTGTCGCGCTCTTCTCAAGCCGTGCAGATCCGGGCAGCTCCTCTCGGCGAATGAAGAGAGCAGTCTTCCAAACAGCCCCAAAAACAAGAGTCCCCCAAAAAGCTGCAGTCACCTGGCTTCCCTGCAGCTCGGTTGGTGTCGGTGCTTCGGGGATTTCATAATGTTTGTGGGCTGTTGGGTTATGTGAAAACTACTCCCTACACCTGTAGTCCAACTTATCTCCCTAACGTGGCAGCTGTATGAGCATTATAAATAATTGCTGCAATTCTTTAGGCTCATGCAGTATTAACGCAGGGGTTCTTTTTTTTTCTGAATTAGACTGTCTCAGAGCTTATCTGCCCGGCTAATAGGCTACTAAATGATGACATTAACAAATCGTCCTCCTTCCACTCCTGGAATCAGCGCTACCCACTAACTGCACCATGGCTTTTGCACAGCTGCCTTCGGTGTGTGCGTGCCAGGACGTGCAAAGGCAGAGTTCCCAGAGCAGCCCAAGGCCCAGGAGATGGCACTCTTCCATTGCTCTTCGGCACACCTGGTCTGTGCTGCAGCTGCTAATACAGCAGTCAGAGTAAATAACTTTCCTTCAGAAGTGATAATTTTCTGGTAAAACGATCAGCAAATGGAATTCTCTGGGTTCAGAAGTCTTAGTGGAAAAATACCAGAGGAGTCTGAAGCTTTACCTTCTGATGCCAGTGTACGAAAACTTTTCCCCGACTGACGGAATCAGTTCCTTTACTAAATAGTGGTGTAGAAATAGCTTTTTTCTTTATTGGCAAATAATTTCCTTAGCTGCTAGTTTCAGTCCAATGCCCAAGGTTGGCTGTTGCAAAAATATTCTTGCAGATAAAACCAAAATGGACTGCCACATAAGACATACTGGGAGAGATAAACCGAAGTAAAAGTGTGTGTTGTCTGATTCCCATGTGCACCATTACCCCAGGCTTAGTGGGACTTAACCAGCTAATCCCCATGCTGGTTTCGTTATCGTGCCATTACAGGGAGTGTGTTGAGGCAAAGCCGCAATAGCAGGAGATAAGGGACTCTCTGAAAGTGAGGAAGGCAGCACAGGAGCCAAGCGTCTCTCCACAGGTAAGCAGGGGAGTTGGGGATCGGGGGAATAAGTACCTCTGTCTTACTTATCTGTGCTGATCTGGCGTACCGGCAATGCTGGGCAGAGAGACTGCTGCTGTGGGCTCAGGTAGGGTAACAGAAAATGGTATTCATTTGCTTTGTTTACTCCACTCAAGGGGTAGAATCTTGGTTTGCTAGCCTTGAGCATTCCTGCCTGCTGAAACAGTACACACATCCCTGTAGGTGTACGCCCTCCAATTCTGGAGCCAAGCACTGCAGATCTGTGTTGAAACTGTGGGTCTCGCCATGCGTGACGCCTGTCCTGTTAGCCAAGGGCAGGTTAGCACCGCAGCTTGGGAAGGGAGGGCTAGGTACCCTGCCCCACCTCCACCTCTGTGAAGAGGGCACGTCCCGTACTTACGGCATGAGCACTGGCCTTTTTGTTTTCCACAAGGCTTTGCCCACATAAACCCATCAACAGCTTGTGCCAAAGCAGAGAAAAATGCTGGAGCCAGTAAGAGGCCCCATCCAAATTCAGCATCCAGGGCCTGCATCCTTCACCCACTGCCATCCCTCAGGGCAGCTCACTCTGCTTGTCTGAGAAAGCCCTCCCATCAAGTAGATAAGAGCAGCAATCCCAAAAATGCACAGAACATCAGAAAAAAGAAATATAGACTGACCTCTCTCCCAACGCTCTCATCAATTTAGAAATGAACATAATTTTTCCTTTGTTAATTGCAAATACTGGGCACACTCTGAATTAAACCATCTGGATCTTTTACTTAATTAGACCAAGGCTTTTCAAATGAGGAAAAAATAATCCACTGGGATACTAGTCTTTCCTCTGCGGTGGTTTCCCATCTGGTATCCTGTTGGTGTTATAAAAGAGTTAGTTGCTTACTCTTTCTCTAGCATCTGAACCTATTAAAATAATCCATTAAAGATAAATATCAGACCTATTCTTCGCCCCTGCCTGCCCTTAACACAGCCACATGCAGTGTCTGCTCATGCCCTGTCCTGAAACAGAAGACGGTGGCAACATACAGGAAAATTAATGATGTGGTACAACCCCAACTTCAAGTGAGTGATACAACACTAACAAATCCACTATTGGCTTTTTTTTTTTTTGCTTTTAATAAACCTCTGTTTTAATGTGAATTTCTGAAGAAAGCTGAAAATGAGAAGATTCTTGAGGGCAGATGCAGAATTCACAGCTTACATGGATTGATTTTTTCCAATTCAGCAGCAGAGGAGACATAAGTTACCAAGAATATGTTTGCAACACAATCGAACATCATTGCTGCGCAAGTCACATTCAATACTGCATTACAAGAGTGTTTTCTTAGACCTTGCCAACTTTTCCCAAGGCCACAGGAGCTGAAACGATGTCATTTTTCCTGAATTTGTGAGTAAAGAAAAGATTGCTGCATTTTTCTTTTCTTTCCAAGGTTTTTCAGTGGGCTGATATGATTGTCAGCCCATTGTCTGCACATGTAAGAATCACACGTTCAAACACCAGCAGAGATGGGCAGGAACAATAACAGGTGAACAAACACATACCTTTGAGCATGTAATTGAAAATGCAATGTGGGATCCCCAAGAAGGCACGTACTAGATCTTTCTGGCTGGGACATGTCTTGTTTGTCACTGAAAGTAAGTCTGCCCTTTGGGAGGTGAATTTACCATCCGTCTCTTTGGTTACTGTCGTGCCTTGGAAGTATCGGAGAATCCTGTGGGGCTGTTCTTACTGCACAGTCATTACCAGTTCTGTAGTGTAAATCATGGGATCACTGGCTAAAATGGGTTGGGAGGGACCTCTGTAGGCCACCTGGTCCAGCTCCTCACCCAAAGCAAGTCCAACTAGGGCAGGTTCCTCAGGGACATGAGCAGTTGCGTTTGAGTATCTCCAAGGATGGAAATCCCATAATGTCTCTTAAGATCCTCTTCCGGGTTTTTTCCCTCATTTCATCTTGTATCCATCATCTCTCACCTCATTAATGTTCTCCTCTGAGAAGAATGTGACCATTTTTTCTGCAACCTTCCATCAGGGAGTTGTAAACAACTGTGAGCTCTCTCCTGAGCCTTTTCTTCTTAAGACTGAGCAGACCCAGCTTCTCCTTCTGTGATCATAAACCACATATAACTTCTGTAAAATTTGATTAATGGTGCCTTGCTTCTGCACCTGCTGGCTTTCTCATCTCCATTCCTGATTCACTCCCCAATATTTCTCCTAGAGCACCTTACCCTGCTAATCACAGGCTGCAAAACAAATGTCCTTTAATAGGCAGTTACTGCGATTTGAGCACAAATGAAGGCAGCCTGGCAATGGCTGTAAGATGACAGTAGTAATGCGATCAGGGAATCTAGCTCTGTGTAGTCAAACTCTTAAAAATCTAGTGGAAGTCAACACAGTTTTGGTATTATTTCTACCAATAAAACATCTAATTAAAAAACTATTAAATTTGCATTAATTAATAGTTTTAGTCTCTTAGATCATTTCTGCTAAAATTAATATTTCAGTTGCATCAAGGATCTTTTAATGAACCACTACTAACAAGAATATCTGTCTAATTATCTCAGAATGTCTTTAAAACAAGAAGAAAATTTTTAGAGTGCTTTGCTCTTATCCCTGCATCAATTATGCTTGAAACTTCGAGATTTTGTAAGATTTGTCATGCCTGTTAGAAAATAAGAAAAAATTGTCAGAGATTAAAAGAAAAAATCCTATTAAAGCTCACTCAGCTTTAATACTTTGCTGTTGTTTCTGAAATAATATGTGGTATTTGTGGGGAACAGAGGCTTTAGATAAAAATGAAAGGGCTTTAAACCAAGTTTGGACTTTACACTTTGCCAGAAGAACATCCAGGTAGGGAGGGTGCAAGGGCCTCGAGACTGCTCAGAGAAGAATCATAGGTTTTGGCCAATACAAAGGCAAGAGGAGGTGAAAGGTATGCCCCTTTCTCTGATGAACCACTAGGCATCCTCATTTCCCTTTGCAGTCTTTCCTTGGGACTCAGGCTGTTCATCACAGCATAGATGACCCAGTATCAGAGGGTTTTGTTTAGATACAAAGATCTTGAGTCAGAGAACTATCCTCATGGAAGCACAGTGCTTCAACACACGTTTGCTCCTTTCTTAAGCCAGCATGGTGTCCGCACTGCAAAGTAAGAGGCTTTGGGAACCTCTTATGCTATTTCTTTCCCTCCACCACAGGGATGGACAGGCAGCCCACTCATGGGTGGTGTGAGTGCCTGGGGGCAGCCTGCGGCCAACCCATCGTAGTGTGCTTAGCAGCTTCTAAGCTCACCACACACTTATGAGCTGGCGTGCTGAGGGATCTGCAAGTCCTGATGCAGCCCCCAGGTGTTTCACCAGTTTAGATGGAAAGGAAATGTAACAGCAGTCTTGAGACCCCTCTAGGACTGAGACTTCAGACATGGTTCATTTCCTTTCTGGAGTAGAACTCAACCTCAGTTTGTGTCCAGATGTGCTTCTAAACTAAGCCTAATCCACCAGGTTGATGATTATGAGGTTTTAAAGCTTGGAGGTTTATTTGAAGAAGTAGGAAATATTCAGAAAAACAAAGAAATGCAACCTGGCATAGAGATTTGTTTTCTCACCACTACTTATTTAAAAGTGAGTGATAAGAGCTTTCCATGAAATGAAAGGGCTGTTAACAACCCTCAGCATCTTGTTCAGTTTCCTGACAGGGCATTACCATTTTCAGCTTAACACCTTGATGCTTTGATCTTGAAAATATGTAATTTGACAATTTTATACCCTCAAAGATATTTAGTCATCTAAACAGAAGTTTACACAGACATTGTTGATCACTCAAGCCCTAGTTGAAGTGTAATTAAGAGTCCTTTGAAATGACAGGTACTTCCTTTGATATCCCCTCTTTCACAGACAGGGTTTAGCTGGTGCTGTGGCAGCCATGGGTCGCTGGATTATGAAAGTCAGGAAGATTAACATACCCTTTGCCCACTAGCTGACACAGCTGGACCCTTCTCAGCAGAAAGAAACCTGAAATGAAGACGGTCTAATAAAAAATCCTACATGCACTTCTTGAATATTGCATGCATGGCAGCTAGATGAAACCTATTTCCATACAATCACTGAGTTCTTTTCAAATTTCTTTTCAAAATCACTACAACAAATTCTTTCATAATTCAAGTTCTGCCTATGAGCAGTCTTCCTAAAACTGCTTATCCATTATCCAAACACTTCTAAGGGCCTGCATTTGAAAATAAAATCC
This sequence comes from Bucorvus abyssinicus, assembly GCA_009769605.1. Lineage (NCBI taxonomy): Eukaryota > Metazoa > Chordata > Aves > Bucerotiformes > Bucorvidae > Bucorvus > Bucorvus abyssinicus. The sequence goes on along the minus strand of CM020030.1, from coordinate 27,753,683 downwards.
CCCAAATTCACAGCTTCATTTATCTCCAAGGTTTTATCACTACTTGAAGAGGAACATTTTAAGGACAGAAACTTTACATTTGAAGGACATTTTCTAAAAGCTTATCAAATGTATATGGTGAAGGTGCCTCTTTTTTAATTTCCTGTGTAAGCCCCAGTGGGGCTTATACATTATACGTGGCATAGATGACATTTTTCACACAGTTAAAATCTATTTGTAAACAAATGCATCAAAATAATTGACCAGAAGACTTAAATGTAATGAAAAGAAGAAATAGAAAACATCCAAGCAAGGTAAGCACCATGGCTAAAAGCAGAAAAAACAAGTTATCTATCCCCAGTTCCCACACAGTGTACTCCATTGTCCCTATTCCCTTTACAAGTTATCCCATTGATAACTTCTGCTCTTCCGCAGAAAAACAAATCAAAGCAACAATAATAGAAATAGCACAAAGAAACAGGCAACTAACAAAAGGCTTTGAATACTTTGGGAAAACTCTTCACATTTCTGCCAGTTTCCGTATCAGTATGAGCTGCCCTGATGGTTTCCTCTGAAGTGCTATGCTTAAACAGAGAACATATGCTTGAAAACTGAGAGCATGCCACCTCTTCAAAGTCTGGCTGCCTGGGCTCTGGTTCCTGAGAGCTAGACAACGCAAGCAGTCATTGATGTTTCAGGTCAACTATAACTCTTTGACCACTACTCAGAAAGCTGCTGGCAAGCACCACTGCTGCCTATGGCACACAACTGCACTGGTCTTGCTCTACAACACCGTATTTTATAATCAGTCAAAGACTGAGCAAGCAGCAAAATCCCCATGTCTTGATAACGGAGACCTTCGCAGACAGTATTGTAAATAGCTGTAACCCAGTGGAGAAGTCATTGACTAACTGTGGGGTGCAGTAGTGACAAGGAATGGTGTAACTTACCTGTCAAACGCAATGGGTGCTTTGGCATATGATCACCTGCAAAGAGTGTACTTTAATGATTACCACCCATCAGCAGAGCTATGGGTAATGGCTCCTAGGCTTGCTTTTAGCCCACCCTGATTACCCAAAAATAGTGTGCTTAACGCACTTTCACAGAAATTTAAGCCAATGGTTTTTTATTCTCGAGAAGTGGTGGTCCAGAACCTAGATGTTTGGTAAAGGCAAAGTTGGCACAGAATTTAGAAGGACCTTGGTAGCCATCCTGGGGCAACATGGGCTTTCTGTATCACACAAGACATTGTCATGCCTTTTTCCCCTCTGCCTTCTTCCAGTCTGATGACAGCTCAGCTGACCTGCAGTAAGTTGTTAGGAGGCAGTAATGGGATGTATGCTCCCAAAATACAGCCCATCTCCCTGCCACAGCTCATTAGCAGTGCGGCAGCGCTGGATAGACAGCAAAGACACAGAGATGAAGAACCCCGATTCTGCTCAGTTGCTGTGCTAGACTGTTAACCCCTCTCTTCCTCTTAACAAGAAAGGGATGATTTTCAACGCTTTTGTCCTCCTCGCATCTTGCCTAGATGTTGTGTGAGCACCTGCCCCATGTATCTTACACCATTTACTTGCTGTGTCACATTTAGGAGACAACTGCATAGAAGGAAACCCAGAAAATGCAGTTTTCTGCATGACTGGAAAGGTCATGCAGAGATTTTGGTCTTGTTAATTTTGAATTAAAAGTGGCAAAGCAGTAACATATAAGAAGAAGGAAAAATGCTTCTTTGAACATTTTCTGTAATTTTACAGTTGAACTCAGGGTTCTACTCTACATGACCCGGCAATGTGCTTTTGCAGCTCAGAAAGCCAGCTGTATCCTGGGCTGCATCAAAAGGAGCGTGACCAGCGGCTCGAGGGAGGTGATTCTCCCCCTCTACCCCACTCTCATGAGTTGCCCCCTGGAGTACTGCGTTCAGCTCTGGGGGCCCCAACACAAGAAGGACATGAACCTGTTAGAGCGAGTCCCAGAGGAGGGTCACAAAGATATTAGAGGACCCCCTGAAGACAGGCTGAAAGAGTTGGAGTTGTTCAACTTGGAGAAGAAAAGGCTCTGGGGAGACCTTATAATGGCCTTCTAGAACTTAAAGGGAGCCTACAGGAAAGATGGGGAGGGACACTTCATCAGAGAGGGTAGTAATAGGATGAGGGGTAATGATTTTAAACTAAAAGAGGGTAGATTTAGATTAGATATAATGAATAAATTCTTCACTGTGAGGGTGGTGTGACACTGGAACATGTTGCCCAGAGAAGCTGTGGATGCCCCATAGCTGGAAGTGTTCCAGGCCAGGTGAGATGGGGCTTTGAGCAACCTGGTCTAGTGGAAGGTGTCCCTGCCCATGGCAGGGTGGTTGGAACTAGATGATCTTTAAGGTCCCTTCCAAGCCAAACCATTCTGTGATTCTACAACAGAAGTTCTTTGTAAAAAAATGCACTTCAAAAATTTCAGAACTAGATGCAGAGAAAATAGTTTTAAAGCCAAGGCACAATTCTGCATCTATTGTGTGGGCTTGACATTTACCTAGCTTTCATCCAAGACCTATCAGCTGCCTCTAACACATGGTCTTTAGCTTAATCTTATAAACCACTACTAATAAAACTGATGGTTTTCTGCTAAATGATCAACTAAATGATCTGTCCCATGCTCGCTCTGGATGGGGAAGACCAGTTTGATGACACTGGTGTCTCATTGTGTAGGTTTAGTTTAACCAGCCTGTACAGGGATTAGGTTTTTCATTTTTATGGCTTTCTTAAAAATGAGCTCTGAAGATTGATGTATTGTACACATCTCACTGAAAAGTATACAAACACGACTTATTAGCCGGGCTGTCTAGGCCAAAGTGTTATGATTAAGATTCAAGAGAGCTCTTCCACTTCTAATAAAACTATATACCTGAGGCTGTATTAAATTACCAGAGCCATTACCCCGTACTGCAATCACCACTGATACTTCTCAGCGATCTGCTGTGTATTTCCTTCCAGCTGTTGTGGCAGAGAGGTTTTTTGCCATTTCCACTTCTAAAGTCTGTCAACTGAGAAATAGAATCTAAGGTGTCAAGGGCATGTTCGTTTATTCTTCTCGCAGCATCTTCCATTGATTTCTCCAAGAAGATGAACTGAGCTGCTGGTCTGGAGTTTTCCAGAGTTCTCCAATGCCGTCAGCAGCAGTCTGATTGTCACGTAATCAGTGAAATACTATTATCACGTCATTATGTTCTTGATTTTAAACAGGTTATTGTGGCCGCAATTTGAAGCATGCACAAAGAAGCATCCATAACATGAGGTCTGCAGTGAATGGAGCTTCAAGCAGTCCCACTCATGTCATCTCAGGCTGCAGTGACCCACACTGGGGCAGGTAAAGCAGCAAGCAGAGCGGCAAAAAGTGGTTTAGCCCAGGCTGGAAGAAAGCGGGCAGCAGCCCCTGCAGAAAGCACAGGGGAGGAGGAGGCGTGGGAATGATTACCATGTCCACTAGAAGATGATCTTTTCAATAGCCCTAGCAGAGCCTAGACTCAGAGGTGATGGAAGGAGCCAGGCAAAGTTCTGAGTAGGCTGACACAAATAGAGAGAACTGTGTGGTAGTGCCTTAAACTACAATACCCCACGCAGGCCCTCAGGTTTACAGCAAATCAGGCTTTAGGTTTGCAAAGATTTGCAGGTCTTCCCCCGACTCTAAAGCAATTAGACCCCCAACAGCATCCGGCATTTTCACAGAGAGCGAGTTCAGCCCATCCTGTGTAGAGGAAGTCTCTGTCCCTGTGATGCTGGGCATTCCAGCAAACTAGAAATGTACAGAGACAGGGCTTCCCCACACGGGGCACAGGCTGCGGCTCGCTCTGCAGCCCTGGCTGGGAGTTCCACAGCTCTTCCAAGAGTGCGGGAGGCTGTGTGGGTCCCTGGTTCCCCTCTCACTCTCAGCTGCCAGTGTATTAGAATAGCCCCATTTCTGCAAATTACCTTTAGGCCCAATGAATCTTGTTCATAGATGGATCAAATGTCTCCAGGTTGGCCCGACCTTTCTTACACCTGCACTGGCAACACCAACATTTGCTTCTAAGCCTTCAACAAATGCAGTGAATCTGAGGGTTTAGAAAAGAATTTTAAAGCTGAATGTTTGGAGCATCTTGTCTATAGCTGTCATTAGCAACTCCTTCATGGTAGATTAAAAAATACTACTTCATCTGTTCCCTATGTGACTGGTACTGATGAAATTTAATGCTCTTGCTGCTAAGCGCCCAGCTCTTGCATGTGCTGTCAGACTGTGTCCTTTCTGCAGCTTTTCAGCTTGTAAAACTAAGCTTCTGCCAAACTTCTCAGAGATAAAACAGAAGCCAAGACCCTCCTGTATCCGTCTCCTCTGGTATGAATGAGGTGGCAACGGGAACCGCACATCGCAGAAAACTCGCTGAGATAAAAATTCTCTGCTTACTTGCCAAGTGTAGCAGCAACACATGAGCTGGGCGCATGCAGGGTCTGCTGTGTTGTTCCTGCTGTATCTACACAAACACATAAGCTCAATTTTACAGTGTCACTGACTGAGTGTGTAAAACTAAGCACATATATATACACATACACACACATTCTTTCATCTATTTTGTCTTTGTTCATGCATCATGCAGTTTCTTCTCCAGCGAGAATTTTATGGAGAGGTAGGCAGAAGGAGGCAGAGCCTTTCCTTTGCCTCACACTGTGAGATATATAAGGATACAAGTAGATTTAGATTTTTTTTTTTTTTTTTTTACAGAGTAGCTTTCTATGGAGGCAATGTTGATCTACATGTGTTCTTTTACTCCTATTTGTGGCAAACCTGACCTTTTCCCTTAACACAGTGTGTGCAGCATTAGCTGGTTTAATTCTTCTTCAAACACAAGCTCTAAGTAAAAAGTTTCTGTATGAACAGCCGTCTGAACCTTACACTGAGAAAGCAGAAGACAAAAGAAACAAGGGGCAAACACTAATGATCGAATCAATCAGCTGAGAGCACACACCGCCAAGAGGAGAGAGCAGCAACTACTGATTAGAATGAGATACGATAGTATCTACTGATAGTAGACTATTTTATCTCTTGCGTGTACTTTCTGTGATGCCTCTCATAGATTGGTACAATACAATGAACACCTTCAGTGTCTCCCATGTCTAGGTCCTGCTGTGATTTCCCCCTGAACCTTCAGGCTGCATGGGCTGCCACAGGTGACTGCACCACTGCATGTGGATATGCAGAGTCGTTTCCCTGAAGAGCTCAGTTTCTCATTTTATTACAACAAAAAAGATCGAGGATAGGCTGGTTTAGATTCTCAGTTCATGTGACTGGAAACTGAAAAACATTTTACGTTACTGATGTGTTCCAGTTTTCTGAACACATATCCTTCTGCGGTTTACAAACAGTGTGAAATCTAAGTGAGTGCCATAAAGTGCATGAAATTGCTTGTTAATCTCTGAAGAACAATTGGTTCACATTATTTAGATGTTTATAATCCCTCAAATTTCAAAAGTTTTTCAATCCAGCATATAAATGCTGGTACAAGGAATCGGGTATCTTTATTTTTACCTATTTTCTCCTTTTCCTCTTTACCACTATAAATGAAATAGGATTCTAGAAGAGTTAATAAAGATATCCAGGTGCAAAGCTAAAAGCCATGGAAATACTTCATTGATTTAACTGCAAATAGGAGAATCCTATAAATATATTGGCACTCTTCATGTGAATTTAATCTAAAGAGAAACTTCAGGATTTGCTGTAAAATGTTTGCACTGGGAGATTCCCTTCAAGCACTAGAAAGATCCTTCAAATGCTTGTGAGAGTTGTGAGATAGGTTTGCTAAATCTATTCAGTCTGGAAAAAAGTAGAAGACTTTAGGAAATTCTGGAAGCCACAGTCCAGGCAGCTTGCTGTGCCTCTTGGACTTTTGGGAAAGGACATGAAAATGAGAACTTACCCCCTTGAAAACGAGAGGGGAGCGAGGGCACTGCATCAGAGAGGATGGTTTCTGTGTCTCCACAGCAGATGTGGATTATGAATTTGGCGTTGTTTGGGTTTGGAGAAGTACACTGAAAGAAGGGAGGTTCCTCCTCTGCCAGCACATCTATGGTGGGGAGCCCTCTGCGAACGGGGGAGATGGACAATCTCAACACAACAACAGAAGGAAGCCTGGCTGGCATGCTGGAAATGCCTCGTAACACACCACAGATCACACCGCAGCTATGCCCAGGATATAAAGCAACATGTTTTCAAGTCTGATTCATTTTGAACCCTAATTAAGGCAGAAGCGGTCTGTTTTTTTAATCCTGTTCTGTGGGTGCAGAACTGCAGTAAGTCACTTGGTTCCGACCTGGCATTCCTTCCTAAGCACACCAAATTAGCATGTATTTTTGATGGATGTAGGTGTGTACTTACACTGCTCAGTGGCAGACAGTCTCCCTTTGCTGTGACAGAGCAAAGGCTGAAAAGTGAGCAAGTGAACTGTATTTTTGAGACAAGCAGTGCTGACACTTCCTTTGCATTCAGAAACCGCAGGCTCAGCTGGGCTTTTTGGATGGTTTTGAGCCATGGGGTTTCTCTTGAGTAATTTTTTGAAACTTTTCTCCTTAGTCACAAGAGAGAAAAACCTTATCCATTAAAAAAAATGCCTCATTTAAGAATTGAAAGAAAAAACCAGATGCCATAATATTGTGAGACTTATGACTTAGTAGCTGGAGCTGCAACACAGCTCGCAGCAAAGCAGCTTCCAGGAGTCAGACAAGAATTGATTATGTGCTAGTTCTTACTGCTCAGAACAAGCACCCATCTGTCTTAAAGCCCATGTTGAGAGAGCACAGTCTCATACCACGTAGAGGTAACTCAACCAGTACTAGTTTGAACTACCTCAACCAGAACTAGTTTGGCTACCAGGAGCAGGACAGCAATGGGGTAATTGCAGGGTACCTGTGGCCTGAAAACCAGTAAGCTAACCCAGGAAGAATACCACATGAGGAGGGCTTCTTCCAGGATCCAGGCTACTTTCAGCCTGGCTGGGTATTGGCACGTGGCACTGTACAGCCTTTGCCTTTCTCCTGGAGACCAGAAAACATACATTTACTGAGAACAGCAACTATTCACTGTCCATCTTTCCCCCTCTGTGGGTGAGGATGGAGGTCATCCTATATTGGGATACACTTCCTGTCCCAGTCCTGCTGCTCTGGATGCCTTGCTGGGACTCCATGAAATGGTGTCACAACAGCAGTCCTTTTGGGTGCTGTCAAAGCCCTGCTGAGGTAGGAATGGCATGTAAGAGCTCTTTTCTATTACATGCTTCCCACCTCAGAGAGACAAATAAGTCTCAGCAGCTCTGGGGATCATTCTGGCTCCAGGACTTGTTTTTGGTGGCAACTTTAAATCTAACCATTCAGCACCTTGCCAGATGGAAAAATTGCACTGGTGCGATTCTTCATTACACCAACACAAACTGTGATATAGGCAGGTTACGGGCATGGATGAGTGTTTAAAAAATGGCATGATTCTGTTGGTAGTTCTTTAAAGATCCCCTTTCAGCTTGTGGAGAACGTGGCAATTATGTTTGAAGTTGTCAGGAAAAGACACACAGCAGCTTGATAGCTGTTATCATCAAGTAATTACTTCAGCTTCATTTCTTACTGGAGCTATGCCACCTGCAACACAAATTTGAGCAAGCAGCAAACATTTTGAACGGACTCTGGATGACCCTACATTACCTGTGCCTGGGGAGAAAAGGAGGGTGGGACACAGGAATGGCTTTTCTACTCTGCTTTGCTGATCAGCTTTTTCCTTATGGTGCTCAAAGACTGGGAAGCTGAAATCCCTTCAGTTCCAGCACATCCTTCAAGGTCCTTTTAAAACTTAGAAACAACAATCAAGACTTCAGCTATAGCTTAGTAATATATTGTCATAATAGCTGGAGAAGGAATATGGTTATTGATCTAAAATTATATAGTCTTTCAAAGTCCTTCAAAAAATTACTTCCTTTGAGGGATTCCTTTTGGGATTGAAATGTGAGAAAGCAAGATTGTTGCATGCTCGTATTTCAGAGATCTTAAGGATATTTATTACTTATCTTGCTTGCATGTGATGCCACTTCTAGACATAAGACGATGTCATGTGCTCTTCATGTTTTAAACAAAATGGTTTTGACTTCTATGGAATTATACAGACTGAGGTTGTCCAAAACATCTCAATAAATTATTTCTATAAACTCAAATTTTCTCCTCTGAAAAAAACCCCACCACCTTAATTAAGAACTACAGATAGCAAAACATTTTCCTTCAGCATTTTCAAAAGGAATAATTTTCATTTCACAGTCTAAAATGAGTTTCAGTTTTAGTAAGTTTTAATAAAGAAAACTCCTGAAGTTAAAAAGTTCAAAAGAAGTGAAAAGATGTTAAGAATAAATATTGCTCAACAAAAAATACTGTGCCTTTTAATCTTCTTTTCAGTTGCCATTGAAATAATTTGCTGAGCTACAGTTTAATTTTTTCCCATGGATTCTGCCCAGGAAAGAAAAAAATCCTCAACCCACCCCACCTACCCCTCCATCCCACCCCACCAAAAAAAAAAAAACCAAACCGCAAACAAAAAACCAAACCAAAACCCAATGGTTTTTAGTATAGTTGTAGTTCAAACAAATGACAGAACAATTTAAGAAGGATGTGAAGGTCCTTGAATGTGTCCAGAGCAGGGCAACAAGGCTGGCGGCAAAAGTGCTGGAAGGCATGTCCTATGAGGAGCATGTAAGGATTCTGGGTTTGTCTACTTTGGAGAAAAGGAGGCTGAGGGGTGACCTCATTGCTCCCCACAGCTTCCTGAGGAGGGGAAGAGGAGACGGAGGTGCTGAGCTCTTCTTCTTCATATCCAGTGGTAGGACACGTGGGAATGGTTCAAAGCTGACCAGAGGATGTTCAGACTAGACACTAGGAATAATTTCTTTACCAAGAGGGTGGTCAAACCCTTCCCTTCCCTTCCCTTCCCTTCCCTTCCCTTCCCTTCCCTTCCCTTCCCTTCCCTTCCCTTCCCTTCCCTTCCCTTCCCTTCCCTTCCCTTCCCTTCCCTTCCCTTCCCTTCCCTTCCCTTCCCTTCCCTTCCCTTCCCTTCCCTTCCCTTCCCTTCCCTTCCCTTCCCTTCCCTTCCCTTCCCTTCCCTTCCCTTCCCTTCCCTTCCCTTCTCTTCCCTTCCCTTCCCTTCCCTTCCCAGATTGCCTGTGTCTATGGGAAGAACAGAAACTAAGAGTGGTGATCCCTTACAACTTTAACATGTCAGAGTAATAAAGTCTCCTTTTTCACACAGAAAAAATATTGTCCTAATGATGTAAAGCATTTAGAGACTCCTCTATTGTATTTCATTGGGTTTGATGGGATTTTTTTTCTATGGAGTCTAGAGTTTAAAATAAAAACAATTACATTCAAGAAGTTAGTATTTTTAGCCCAAGTGATGGCTTGATCTTCCACCTTGACAGTGTAGATGTTAGCATCCTCAAATGACCTTTTTTAAATCATTCGGGATGTATGTGAGCAACACCCTCTTCTTTCTAAGCTGAATGTTTACAAGGCATCCAGAGCTGACCCAGAGCCTGTCAGCAGCTTGCTTCTAGCCTGCAATAAACCTGTTTATTTGTGCCCTACATCAGGAGCCATAGATGTGCCAGAATGGACTACAACAGCTTCCAGCAGCATGAAGAAAATCTCTCCATCTAAAAATAGAAATAGTTTGGAAACAGACAGGGGTTTCAGACTTTCAATGGCTTATATGACAGTTGTGCCACAGCTACAGAAGAGTGCACCCATGATGTACCTGCTTAAATGTCAACAAGGACAAAATCCATTCTGTTTCACAAGGTTAAGTGGAAATGTCAGCCTGATTGACTGATGTTTTTAAAAGGGAAACTCCGTATCTCATAGTAGGACCCAAACTGGCTTTTACGCTTCATTTGTTCCCATCCTTTGGACAGCAGCATGTCTGTGAGGGCAAAGAGTTTTCCTCCTCTCCTCGGTGCAGCTGTGACAACTGTCTCTGAAAGACTGCCACCTTGCCATTAACGCTCTGAGGGAAAATTATCCATAGTATTAAGCTCACTGGCTTCATTAACTTACATGCAGGATGAACTAGACAAGCGGTTTCCGTATGAAGGATTATCAAAAGACCTGCTGGCCTCATGCATTTTATAGACATACATTTTATATATAGCCAGTGAACTGTGCTTAGGTCTCAACTGCAACCAAAGCAACCAGCAGGTTGCCCTCGACTAAATGCTGTAAAAAGCCCTTCCTGTGAAATAGTCTCACTTTCTTCCTGTTATATACAAAGTTAGTGAGGGGAGCATATAAATCTAATTGAAAAATGGCTGATCTACTTCTTAATTTATTGCCTTACCATCACTGCAAGTCTATCCAATAACCCACTACAAAACAAAGTCTCTTATTTTTCTGCAGTGACAGTGTATAATGTACAACTGTTATCAAATTAAATGGAGGAACCAAGTGTAATTCTTGCAAAATTCATTAGATGGCTTTAGCTTTTCTTTTTTCATGATCTAGTCAATTTTTTCAACCTGCTAAGACAAATTAATCTATGCACAACTATGGGACACAACCCCAGCAATAACTTGCAGTAGCATGCATGCATGTCAGTCTTGTGTGAGAGAACTTGAGTGAAAGCAAAACCAATGGTGCAGGAGATGGGATTTTTCTGATTAAAAATACATCTCATGTTGCTTGGGCATTTTGTCACAGATTTAATCTTTCCCATAGATGTAAAATTTCCATCTTTCAAGGACTTTTTTCAGCTGAGATTGTTGATTTAAGACTGCCAGATAGACATAGGATATAATGACATGACACTGCCATCTACTAGGTAAGATGCTGAAAGACCAGAAATGTTTATATCCTGGAAAAAAATCTGCATACTTGACCTCCAAGATAATTTTCTCTGTTCGTGCCAAGCTTTCACATTTCTACCTAACTGCTGAGCTCAGCAGAATACATCACTGATTGCATGAAAAGGTCAAAGTAAAGCTGCTGTGTTCAGTTTATTTGAAAGCATTGGTATTTCCCTTACATGAAAATATGTTTTATGTTGTGTCCCCCCAATCCATACTGCCACTGCAAATACACATATACAAGCACATTTTTCCTTTATCGTGGAATTGGATTGGAAATAAACCTGTTTTGGTATGGTGAACTATATAAGTTGCGCTTATTTAATGTATTCTACTTGCATCCACATATTTACTGTTTGGAGCTTGCTATAGTAGCCGAATTTTTAAAATTTAATACAAGTGGCTGAGTGCAACAAAAGTTCTCCCTGGAACATGATGCTTCACCTATACATGTATTCCCAGAGAACAGCCAGCAAATAGAGACACCATCATTATTGCCTCATAACAAATGCTTCGCACGTCTGATGATACTTCTGATGAGACCATTTCTGAAGCTACCACTCTGCAGGAGGAAGTGCCCATTATCTGACACACCGAATTAATGCTCTCCATTTATAGGCTGACCCCATGTGTTGAGGAGCATTGTATAATGCATGATGCTGCATAATTGAAGCAGGAAAACTGGAGCACAAAGTATGGACAAGAACAAGTCACCAGCAAAGGAAAAGAGCTCTTCTAGCTCTTTTTATATCTCTTTTCTTATAAAAGGGAGCTCAACTAAAATAGCAAGTAATTCAAAAGCCTCGTAAAACTGCTCAGTCCTTTATACTGATGTGGCAGTGACTATGCATTGCTGTGTACAAAGTTACGGCCTTGCCATAAAGCTGCACGGACCTGTCAGGATTGCTGAGTGATTTTTAGCCTCATCGTACCTCTGGCACTGTAAGAAGGTCTCCTCTTCCCCATTTTCTTGGTGGGGAATTGACGTGCAAGTTTGCAATACAGGTCCCTCTCGTACAAAGTATTGAGGAGCTGGGGAGCAGGCTATGCAGAGCTGTAATCAGATTCGCATCAATCTTTTAAGAGTGATGTGGGTATGCGTGTTTTTAAACAGCTGACTCGGGGAGCTTCCTAGCTGTACTTTCTAGCTGAGAAAGAAAGGCCATTATCCCTTCTGCTCAGCACCTGACTTTCTAGACACCTACAGGCTGATAAACTGATAATTCAGGACTAATATGTGTTAGTCCGTAGGACGTGTTATTTCATCAGGGATTAATTTGTAGGTGATTTTTGCAGCAGGGATATGAATATCAACTCTGGTGTGTCCAGCCATTTGTTTAAATGGCATGATTTTATCTGTATAGATATAATTCAGGGAAGGGTAAACACCAGTCATGTGACCTGTTGCATTCTTTGGTAACTTTAAAAGTTAAAAGCCTAAATTTCCTGTCACTCTACTAAACCAAAAATATGTCAAAATACTCCTCAGCATCGTACTGAACTGAAACTTTCACGGGACTGTTGAGTCCCCCACTTCCCACACCTTTCAGTGGGTTTCCCTGTACACTCTGATCAGGCCAGTGGGCAAGTAGTATCCTTGTGGTACTTCCTCCGGTGGTAGACACCTCATCACAAGAAGACACCAACGTCACCTCAGTGAGCTCACCTAGAGACCCACTAGCCAGGTGGAAGCGAAAAAGTAGCCCCTCTGGTGTCCTTCCCTCCGCACAAATGGAGATAATGAACAGCTGGAGCAGGGAAGCTCTGCAGGCATCTGTGCCTCAGCCCCACGGAGGGTGTGGGGAAGGGATGCAGCAGGGCAGGGGTGCAGGATGATGCAGGACAGGGCTAAGCTCTGCAAAGAGGGGCAGAGAGGAGTATGAGATTCCTATTGCCTCTTCCAGGATAACTGTGGCTCCCAATCACAAGGTTTACGAAAGTGATACTGCCATGACATTGGTGTAGTCATATCAGTGATCCCTCTCCAGTCATTGAAGAGAAACAGGGAGTCTCAAAACTGGCTGATGCAAAGCCAGACTGGGGATTTGCTGTGTTTGATGATGTAGCCAGCTCTCCTCTTACTCAGAGCTTGCTTTCAGAGCCTGCTAGTAAGTAGCTTTGAGATGAAAACACAGCTTATATTTGTGTTGCTAAGAGCACTGTGGGGACTGGCAAAAGTGCCCGAATTGATTGCATCCCAAAAGTCCAAATAATCTCTTCATCCTGGTTCGGTATATGCTTCTATGTTAAGTCTTCCTTACCATACTGTGCCATGACAACTAATGGTTAATGCTTTTGGAAAATATAATAATTAGTAAATAAAAAACTTGGTAACATAAAAAAATTGAATAAATTATTTATCATCAAGATAGTTATTACTGTATTTGTGCTAGGTGATTGTGTCAGAAATTGTTTCAAGCACTAAGTGGTTTTGATCCTCTGACGAAATAAACCTATATAGGAAATAACCTCTTGTCTGAAACAACATCTTGTCTTCATTTTTTTTCTCCAGTGACATGAAAGAAGGACTAGGTGGTGGCAAAAGTCTCCTTTCTTTATCTAGTTACACACAGGTTCCAGACTAGATGGAAAAAATGCTAGAAAATAAGAGCAATGAATATCTGTGCCCTCCCAGAGGAAGAACTGTAACATGCATTAGACCTTCATAAAACTCACTGAGCATATAAAATCAATCATTAGGAAAAAAATCATATTATACAAATAGAGACAATAATATCGATTATGAAATTGTAGTGTCTACTTTATGGGAAAGAGAAAATCTTGACAGAATCCCTACAACAATCTGCGTCTCATTGTTTCTGTGACTCACTATCCTTTTTAATGAATTATCATTAAACATTTCCAATTACCACTTCTATTATGTCAGCTCAAAATGCTGTTCAGCTAATTAATAAATTACATTTTGGTTTATTGTAACACCTTTAACACTCTGGGCAGCAGGTGAAAACAAAGGATGAGTCCCAGTGAAAGGGAGGTGAGCAGTGAAAGTCTGAACAGAAATTCTGGCCATCACTTGTTTCTTTTTTCTGCATAATGTGTGCCCCAGAGTCCCAGAATATTAGACAATCAGGTCTGAAAGGGAATGTCAGTCTTGACAAAGGTGTATCTAGTATTGTGACAGAAACTTCCAATGAGGAAAACCCCACACCTTTCCAGAAAATCTGTTCCAGATCCATCTCCTTTCCATAAATGAGCTTCTCCTGTACTCTAAAGAAAATCTCTCACCCTATACTTTAAGCTTATGACTTTTTGTTCCATCTGTGTGGGACATGGAAACCAGTTCATTGCATTTCTCTCTGCAGCAGCTTTTTCATACAGAAACACTGACTTGATATCTCCCTTCCCACTTACAACCTCCATTTCTTCTATGTACCCTCAGACATTGTAAGTTGCTTTTCTCTCAACTATGTCTCTTCTGAAGCCTGAGTCCCCAGCATGTTTTGGCTGATGTGTACCCCGTACTAACCAGAGTTACCGGATTACTTCTGTGTGCTTTGCATACTGTTCAGATACATTCTCCATGAGAAATCCTACCTTTTTAGGCTGTACTTAGCACTCTCAGTTCATATTCAGCTTCTGACCTACTAGAAGCAGCAGCTCCGCTTCTGCAGGATGCCATTCTCCTACCCTCTCTTCGCACATCTGATTGCTCCTGCCTAAGTCAGAGTTGAATTACACCCAGTATTGCGGGGCCATAACTCCAACTGATCAACATTCTTTTAAATTCTAGTCTTGTTCTTTGGTATAGGGTCAGTTTAGAGTATTCTTGGAGTTTAAGAAGTGTATTTCCTATCACTGTGTGCTTCATCATTACTGTTTTCTTCTTCCATATAATTAGTGAAAACAATGAATAGTTCACAGGAACGCTGTAAATCCCCTCCCAATACTTCTGTTTAGTGCCATGGTGACCTGTCAAGATTCATTCCCTAAGTATGCTTATACAAACAGTTCTGAACTCTATTAGCTTTATTTAGACTGTGTTTCTTAGCTTGCAAGAAAGTCAGGCGAAACAGTGTATATAGGCTTACTGAAGTCTAGCAATGACACATTACTGACTCTTCACTTTTCTTTAGATTTGTTACTATCAAGGAAGGAAATTAATAGGTTGATATGATATTTTATTTAGAAATTAATCCTGGCTCTTTCTTAAACTCTTGCTATTTTCCCAGCATCTGCAGTTGTTTGTTGAGTAATTAATTTCAATGGTTTTCCTGTCTCTGATGTTGGACACGGCATCTTCTAGCTCCCCAGCAATCCCTGTGTCTCCTGTTGGAAGACATAATCATTCATATTCCACCTTCTGAAATGTCACCTGTCCTCAGCAGTCATTCTCAAAGCCAGCTTCTGGTTGTTCTGAAGTTATTTTGGTTTGTTCTTTAAATATCTCACAACAGTATTCATCAGGCCCAGCTGGGCTGAAAAAAATGCAACTACAATGTCTTTCCTAAACATTTCCTTTTGTATTCTAACCTGAGTTCTTGTCCTTTTGATGTTACTGTGAATTCAATTAGTAATGCAGTTACAGCCACATTTTCTGGTGAAGAGTGGAGAAAAAAAGACGCTAAAACCTTTCTGCCCTTTTCCTGCCATCCATCAGTAGCTTTAGCTTGCTGTTGAGAGCCGTTCCTCTGCAGGGAAGCTGAAGAGAGAAAGGCAAGGGTCCATACTAGGTATCTACCAAAGTCTTTCTACTCACTGTAGTAGACTGGTTCAAAATAAGGTGCTATTCATCAATGTAGAAACAAGCTAAAGACTCTAACAAGCGTAAACGAAAATGATAGGGATTCTGCAGAAATTTCATCTTATGGGTAGAAATATGAATGCTTATATATATTCACCTCTCTCATTTCTATTTAATTTTCAAAACTAGATTTTAAAAGGGTCCCTTTTTTATCTCCCATGTTTGGAAAGTGGCCAGAAGAGGACTGGAAGGTTTGATTTCCATGACATTATACTTCCCATGTTGAAAATAATGGGAAAAAGGGGAAGAGAGAAGATGACCATCATCTTCCAGTGGTGTGATCAAAGCATATAGCTTTCCTTCAGTTTGAAAGAGAAAGGAAATAAGTCTGAACCAGTGCGTACAAATGATATATCCCAACTAATTTTAGCCCCCTAGCCCATGGCAGTGAGAGGAATGCTAGAAAATTAGCTGATGCTAGTGACAAAATTTCCCGAAAAAGAGCGATGCAAAGAGAATATCACTTTTCATGATGAAAAGTGGAATATCATTTCTTTTCAAGCAGGCTGCCTATTCATCTTCAAAACATCCTTTCAACTAAGAAATAGTTTAACTATGTCACTTCATAGTGTGCATGTTATAACCAAAAAGACTTTATGGCAATATTCCCTAATAAATTTTTCATTTCTATGTTAATTATATAATGTGCTGGAAATCCATCTTTCTCATTGTAGCTTGGGCTGATTGAGGTGGTGGTAACATGCATCCAGTTAACAACAACTGAATTATAACAAAAAATTACTGTAATTTTTCCCTGGTCCTTAAAGGTTAATAATGGCGGGCTATGCACCTTCAGGGATCAGTACTGTTGCCAAAATGTATGAAGGGAAAATTTAGGATGAAAATATTTGGCTAGTATCAGCAAAAGAATTATAAGGATAAAATGTCTGTAATAACAAGTTGTTACTCAGGAGCACTTATACTGTGGTTTTCCATTAGAAAAACAAAAGCATAACAATCTATTAAATTAAAACTCCTGTTTTCTCACTGATTACCAAAAGCAACATCAGGTTGTAATAATAACACAAACTTGTTGATAAAACATGAATATAGGTTTTTGATGTAAACATAAATGAATGGCATGAACAGCCAGTATGGATTAAACACGCTAATGAATCTGCCAAATGCAGGTTGGACAGTAGTGAAAAATGAGTAAAGTATGTAAAATATGAGATGAAAGCATGAAGGCATTTTTTAAGGAACGGAGAGAATGATTCCAAAGCACTGTCCCAGGATCCTGCTTCAGGATAGCAATTCTGACTTGTCTTTCTCCTTTGCTGTAATTTGAGCCTTTATAAGGAATAACTGTTTGCAATGAGTAGGGAACCTTTCTCCATGACTCAGTTTCTGCTAAGTTAAACTCCAATACTAATTTTGGATGGGCCTTTCAGAAGAAAATCTAGCAAAAATAGCGACTAATTAATTACTGCTCTTTAATCTGAGACAGCAGGGTGTGTGCAGGTGGTAAAGTCCTCTCTGCAGCCCAGAGTCTTAGCTTGAGGAGCATGCTCACTGGGTACCTACGGATATCCCATCTGAAGGAGACTGCTTTTATTACGGTGAGGTTTAGAGGACACGCTTCCTTTCGCAAAGGCAGCCCAGCACCCCACAGGAGCCTCCCTGGCCCAGTTTGTGAGCTGCCTTAATGGAAAACTGAGTGCATATTTAAAGAAAGTACCTATTTGTGGAACTGAGATTTTAAACAAGGGTGGCAATTAATGCCAAGCTGGAGTTTGTGTATAGCAGACATCTTTCCATGGGGAAATTAACTGAGTGAGAAATTATTCATTTCACATTACCCACCTAATGCTAAACACAGAGTTTCTTTTTTTCTGTCAGTTGGGCAAAATTAATAGATTTTAATGCAGTACACTCTTCAAGAAATGTGCAAAGAATACGCCTTCCAAGTTGTACATTACAGATACAGTGACATCCAACCGAGGAATCCGAAACTTTACAGCTCAACATCCAAAAAGTAAAAGGCTAAAAGACATTGCTGTTTATGAGATGCAATGAGAAAAAAGTGTTCTTATGCAGGTGCTGAGATTGAACTGGCAGGCAGATCAATGTGTTACCCAGCACCTGAATAGTGGAGCGGTGTATTTGTTTCCTACATTGCTGCAATCGTAAAAATGAGTCAGACAGTCAGACTATCCATAGCTTTATGAATATTTATTATCTTGCCCTATGGATCCTGCTTCTATTTATAAGATCTTTTAAATATTCAACACTCTCTAAAGATGCCCACAGAAATTTAGAGGCAAGCTCTTTTTATATACCTCATTGTATTATATGAAATCATTTTTCATAGTAAATTAGAAAGAAAATTAGAATTATTTTTTAATTGAAAGTAGTGATAAATAAAAAAAAAGAAATTAATAAGGATGAACTGGTACCTTAAACAATCATTTTTATATTTAGCTATCGCTAGTTTTATTGAAACTTCTACAAACCAGATATTTAAATGGAAGGGGGCTGCACTTTTATAGGCTGTGCTTTTGACAAATTTTGTCAAATATCACAGGAAAGACTCAATCAAAAAAACCACATTCTCAGTTTAAAAGTTCACGTATGCTTTCATTGAAAACAAGACTATTTGCTTGCTCATGTGTCCTAGTTTTCTTAAGAAACTTAAGAAACACCTTGAAAGTATTACAGATGATGTTAAAGAGTCCAAGCCATAACAGAACATGTCTGACTCGCCTTGCTATAATGCTGGTAAGAAAAATTCTGAGCCCTGGCAGGATCCAGGCCCATAGGTCAGCCTTGTTGTTGGACTCATTTTCACGTAAGTGAGTTTCTTGAGATTTGTGGCCGCTTTAACTTCTATCATGTTTCACAGCAGAGGGGAATTATTGGACTGTGTCGTGGTCTAATTGTAATTTGGGTAATTCACAATCTGCCCCCTAGACCTCTCATGCTCCTGTACATGCAGCTGAAGAAGGCATCGCTCCTCACTTCAGAATCCATGTACTAAGCATTCAGTGGCTGCACTGGGTTCCACAGATAAGTTGCATTTCAGCAGTGTTTAAAGGCTGTCTTATTCATACCAGATAACATTAATTTCTTCCAGAAAAAAAAAAAAAAAAAGAAAAAAAAAGATTTCTGTAAAGACTGATGTTAATTGGTGTCATCCTAATGAGTTAATAAGGATAAACTGTGAATGTATCAGAGGAGTTAGATTATCTAAAAGGTACTTCACAACAGTATTTATAGATAAGATATTGTGAGTTAGATCTGGAGGTGGTGATATTCAGGGGCTTTATGCTGATTTGTATCATCAGCTTAGGGATCTTGTCCTTTGGATGAATGCCACCGTACATCAGAAAGGAAGGTACTTATTTTCCCAGGAGTTTGCCCAGCAGAAAGCTATAGATCAAGCTATACACGCTTTAAAAAGCAGCACTTTTGCCTCTGGTTTCAATTCAAAAGGTAGCAGGGAGAATTTTTTTTCTATATTCAACTGTCCCTTAGTTTAAACCTCAGTAATTCACCCTAATTACAGAACAATTTAAGTTTAAGCCTGAATAAAATCTCTTAGGTGTAGAACTTCAAATTACTGTAGGTTTTTAAAGCTGCTACCTCTTGCTTTCCAGCCATATCTAAAAGTCCAGATTAAAGAGCGTAAAAGAGTACATACTGAAGATCCTTTTTCTTTTTGTCTTTTTTGCCTCTCACTTATACTCTTTTATGCCAATATAATGTCACTGTTTTCCTGGAGCTGCCCATCATTTAAACTGGTAAGAGAGTATGTATAATCATGGTTCATCTGCAGATATACAAGGGAAGGGATAGGTGAAGAAAATGTACCACCTGGGTTACATTCAGAGCTGGACCAAAAGGAATGTCTTTTTCCAAAATACAAACCTCCATTGAACAACCTGTCATCCCAATTGTATCATTTCATACCATTGTCTGCCTATCAGCTTTGAATTTAACTGCACCAGCATCTTCTCTGACTTGAATTCAAGAAGGGATCCACAGAGCTATAACTTGGAGTGAAGGGCTCAGAGATACCACCTAGTTACCAGCAGTGGGGTACAGCAGATTATTTTAGGTTGGATCAATTCTGACACCTGAATTTCGGTGTCCATATGTGAATCTGGTGTTTCAGCTTCTCTAACCGGCAGTGAAGTAATCTGGAGCTTGCCAAACTCTTCAGCTCGCACCCAGCCTCTCTTCAACTGTCCAGATGTAGGCACCTAGCACTTTGTGAGGTCCACTGGGTATTCTGCCTTGCTTAGCTGCTAGACCAAACATGTGGGGTCATTCTCTTGATCCTGTGCTATGCCTGAGAGTCAACTGATGGCATTTCAAGCACCCTAGGGACCTCAAACCTCACTAGACTCTTACATGGGGGCAACCGAATCAAACCCCTACACCTTGGCAGGTCAATAACCCTCCTGACTCTCCTGGGTGCACTATCTAGGGGTTCAGTTTGGTGCCCACACACAGGTGTGCAGGGGTACTTGTGATACCATGGTGTATCCCCATAGGCTGGCAGGTGGGGCAAGGATGTGTGCCCTTCTTAAACAAGAGATGCAACGGAGGGGGATCCTGCTGACCCTCGAGCGATACAGCTGACAGCACCTACCTCATCCCCTGCATCTCCCCAGAGGCACTAGGGATATCTTTAAGCTGTGATAAGGCACCTTCACTTCAGTGTCCAAACTTGGTGGTGAATTCCACCCCATCTGTCAGCAGAGCAACCAAATCAGAATGCCAGGGAGGCATTTAAAATGTGTGTCCTAAATTAGGGCTGGAAAAGTTGAGAGAAGGAGTATGGGCAACTGCTATGTAGGTGCTCATCTGTCAAGTGGCATTTTAGGGCAGTGTCTTCCTATCATCCTGTGGACTTCACCTCTGTCTAGAGGCTCTCCACAGCCACTATAGCGTGTGCTCACACGAAAGCAGTAGACTGGTTATTAAACAGCTTTAAACTCAAATTTGTCATTTCAAAGTCATAGAGGAGACAGTAAATCATTTGATGCTAAGCAGGGACTCCACTTTGGTAAGTACATCTTTAAAATATAAACACAGGCAAAGTAGGAAGGAAATGTAGCTCATACCAGGTTAACACTCTGATATACTCTCACTTTTTAAGCAAATAAAATACAAGGACTGTATTAGGACTAGAATAAAACAAAATATTAGGATTAAACAAAAATTAACCACACACAGTAATTGGGAGCATGGTGACCTCCCAAGAACCAGAACATTTTAGTAGCTCTCATTATATAGTCTCTGAAGAGCCCATGACAAGTTCATCCTTATTCCCCCCTTTAACAGAAGAAGCACTGTTAAAAAGAGTCAAGAGCATTAAAGACCTCATGACATCTTTCTGTCAAGACTGTTTTAATTTCAGAAATTCTATGATGAGCAAGAGCTACATAAAGCTGATGACAGCATCCACTGTTTCTTTTTTTCCAAATGGTTATTTAATATATGAGCCTCACTAAACCAGCAGCAGACGTCTTGTAAAATCCATACCGAAATGCCTTCCAGGCCAGTTTGTCATTCGGATCCCCACCACTGGCACTTTGGCAGAAGGATTGCAGAGTTTGCATGATATTTGTTAATTTTTAATTGTAACATTGGCATCACCTCTTAAAGAGAAGCAAAAAGGTCAGCACAGAGGCATACGGTTGTTAAATAGCAGTGTATCAAATCTACTTTTCAGTGTGATGAATGGTGGCTTGAGAATACTTAGGTACCTCGGATGCCAATGATCCAGGCTCGCTTAATGATGTATTTGTACAATGGAAGCACACATGGATGTGACTCAGGAAGGAAGTCTTCCAGCACTGGGAATGGTATAAACATAAAGTTAGGTCTTCAATTTTGCTCTGTTGACTTTAACCAAGACAAAAACCGCAGGTCTCAAAGCACTAGCACACACAAGGAGGTGTCTTCAGCTCTGACATCTAGAGAATACTGTAAGGCTTATTCTCCAGGGTCACTCAGCAAACCTTGATGTCAAGGGGAGGTGGAGAACAGAAGGGTATCTGGGAGTCTCAGAATAAATCTCTGAGGCTGTAGCATGACTTTCCATACAGCAGCATGCAGGTGGTAGTTGTAGACATGCCAGATGGTGTTGCAACCCAGTGGGAAGGGGAAAGAAACCTAAATTCAGACATTCCCAGGCTGCCTCCTCAAGAGCTCTTCACATTATTCCAGGGTCCTATTTAGCTCCTGGGAAAGCCTGGTAATGCTGCCTCATGAGACCCTTCCTGGGGTGGTCGGATCTCACTGGGAGAAAGCAATTTAAACCTGTCCAGCAGTGCTTACCAGCCCAAGGGAGACAAAATATGAAAGCCAGCAACTACAAAACACCAGATGTTCAAAACTTATCAGAAATAAGAAGTGAAAAATACCTGTTCTTTTCACAGGACAAATTGTAAGGAGTAAGCTCTTCTCCTAGCTTACTCCTCATCCTTGCCTACATGCCTCCCATCTACAACCTGTCCTCCGCCAGGGGCTTGCATAAGACTGGGAGAGACTGAACGTGACATGATTGCTGTTCACATGCTGTTGACAACCAAGTGCCTGAGTTCAGTCACTTCTGTTCTTTGGAGGAAATCACGTCCTTATTCCTGCTGATAAGAAACAGAGAACTAGGGGTGATGCAGTTTTTTCTCCTCAACTCTCCTATGTAGCTGCTTCTCACACATGCTTTGCAATACAATTGACACCTGTTTGAGCCTCCCTCCTCATCCAGAGGATGCTGGTTTCCACACAACCCTCCCAGGCTCATCACCCTATGAGGCCTTGCCAGGAGGATGACTTTCTGTGTGAGGTGTATGGGAATGGTGCCACAGCACAGCCAGCTAAGAGCTTCCCAGGGTGGCAACTCCCACAAATCTGTAAGTGCTGTTACTCCTAAGGAAAGCCATCAGCAGGGTTAATGAGCATGTGCATTTCTGCTGAAAAAAAAAAGCACACTGACACGATCAGCTGGGCTTGCATTCAGAATGTATATAAATACCCAGATATTTCATCAGAAGCAGAGAGGTGCTGGGACAGCACTGCCCTGAAAAGAAGGTAGGAGGAGAAACACAGGAGTGGGAGCATCTGGTTTGTTAGGTTTCTGAACAGCAGTGCAGCACAGCAAGGACAGCTTACATGCATATTTGTTTTCATGGCAACACATTCCTCTTGGAACCAAAGATAACAGTGCAGAAGACTCTGCTACTAAGAGCAGTATTTGTATTTGGACACATTGACCCTATTCCCTTGATTGCTTTTATATCAGATGAAATTCTTAGAGCTCCAGGATGAAGAAGTACGTAGGTGCTTTTATAAGAGTAGACAGAATATATCCTGAGAGGAGGCATTGGATTTGATAATAGTAGCAGTCTTTTTTTGCGGTAATTTATAGCAATAATATAAGAGAAAAAAAGAAAAGAGAGAGAGATACTTAGTCTTAAGGAGGACAGGTTTCTGTTGTTGCTGTTTTTCTCTGTGCTAGCACACTGCAGATTCTCTCATTCAGTATGCTATTCAGTCCAGGGACTGATTTTATTGTCAAAATTTGAAGTATTGATTAAAGGTGGTGAAAAAGAGTTCCCCGGTATCGGAAAAGCTTTGAAGAACAGCATAATATGAATTCCAGTCATGTGTGTGCCCTTTTACATGCTGCTATAGGTTTAATGATAGCAGTATCCCCTAAAGGTGCATTAGCATTGATCACCTGTTTAAACTGGCATATATGACATCTTTAATTGGGGTAAAAGACCACTTTTTCCAACTCTTTTCCTCTCTATGGTAATTAGGAATAACGCCATTCAGTGTTCACAGATCAAACAGACATGTGAATGATGCCAAAGAGGAAGGACTGATATTTTTCTTCAGATTTATTTAAAGGAGATAATTGGCAGTACATTTAACTACCCTCTCATGTACCTCCCTCTGCTTCCCTTCATTTCCCAGACACAGAGATTCAGGCGATTTCTGCAGGCAGTATTAACTTAAATTCACATCCATGATTCTTCACGGGTAGGCGTCTTATCGCTACGCCCCCTCATGCTTCTCGCTCTGGTGCTGACAAGGGCATCGTCAGCCACGATCTCGGTGTCTCTTGATGCAAACATCACTAATCATTAAACTCTCTATCCACACCGCTTATCTGTAAGGCTGAGTTATTTCTGTCATGTGAATAGAATTCATAGTCTCATGCTAGGCTACACTTTTGAAAGTACAGTAAAACGAGGTTAACACCATTCTGTCCTATTGCTATTAAGGTGCACGTCCACTATCCCTTTTCTTGTTTAGCCGTGCTCTTTGTGTGAAAGAGATTCTTGAAGCCATCTTGAAAAACTTCAAGCAGCTACAGACGAGTCATTTACATCCGGGCTAGTCATTGTCAGGCTCCTCCTTTATGGCAAGCAGAGAGGAGCAGACACTTTTAGGGGTGATCCATCTGACAGACATGACATCTGCTTCAGCATGTGGGGAAGCAGGGTCTTGAGGTTGTGACCACATTAGCAGTAGGTATCCACGTTGCTAACATCAGCAGATCTGAGACAAACCTCACCATCATGTCATTATTTGGTTGTAGACACACAGAAAGCTTGTAACAGGAAGGCACTTGAGCTCTAAGAGGCTTTATGGAGGAAACGCATGGAGAAAACTGTTCCCCAGAGATGCTGAACATCTTAATTATGTGAGAGGACTACAGATGGCTAAACAAGTTATTCATGTTTAGTGTCAGGTTTTGATGTTCTTATTTAGCCTCAGAAATAAATTAAACTGCAAACTGTCCCACTGAAAGGCATGACACTTCTGCAAAGGAGAGATATTTTCAGGTAGAAAAGGTTAGCATCATAAAAAAACCCCTTTACACTTACTATCTGTAGTTACACTTGTGAGGAACTGGGCATAGCAGGAGCACTTGCATGTCTTCTACATACACCACCTGAGACAGGAAGGAGTTGAAACCTCTTCGTCTGGACTCTCAGGGGAAAGCTAGATTCCACCTGGATTATGTTTCCACTAGAAATCCTGAGATGCACCAAGTCTGCGATTTAGCAGCCATATACTGCAATTAACGTGACAGTGAAAGACAGGCTTTGTAAGTGCTTCAAGACACAGTATGGGCTTCAGTGGGTAGTCAAAGAAATTGAGATCTTTTCAAGATTTCAAAAGCATAGGATTTACATTTTTGATGATTGCTCCTTTCAGTAATCCATATAATGAAAGGCCTAATACATCAATCCTTAAATTGCTTAAGGAAGGAAGGAGGCATTTTTGCTGTAACTCAGCACCTGGCAATTTGGTCTTTTCTTGGTGAAAAAAAAAAATATGTATTCAATACTCTTAATGAGCACCTTAGATTTAAAAGCAGTGCCCTTTTTAGTCAATCACAGTCCTGAATTTATGGCTTTCACTGCAGGGGATGAATCTAACCAGAGAAACAGGATGATAATTAATGGATTATTCTTGCATTGTTCCTCCGTGTTCCTTCATTCATTCTCAGCTCACTCACTCACCTTCTTGACACTCCTCTCAGTTAAGCTTGGAAAATATCTTCACTTCTTTTGCCAAAGTCGTCTTTAAGACCATTTCAGCCATGCTTTGATATATATTGCTTTTCTTTTGTACTCCTTTTATTTTGGCTTGTATTCCTTAAGTGAAGCTCAGTTAATCTAATGCATTGTGAAGTCAGAACGTCTCATTATCTTGTTGTATCTATAGTTCTTTTATCCTAATAGAGTACTCTGCCTTTGCAAGGATGTCTAAGTTAATTCAGAAATGCATCCATTTTTGCCATTGAATGATATCATTCCACTACCAACTTAAATACTATTTGAAAATAGAGATATGGATTAAATGAATGTCCAGTCAGAGCACATTGCCAAATAAGATGCCTGCCAGTGCATGGCATGTCAGATAGGAGCAGCTGAGAGACCGAGTGGAGGAAGCCAGAAGCCTCCAGAGAGGAAAAAGCCGTAGGTAGCTCTAAGAGAATGATTGTTTTTTCTGTCAGACATGAACCTGTGAGGTTTCGCTCTGCAACAAAGCAAAACAGACAGTGCTGTGGCTGTTGCAAACAGACATGCAACAAGCTCATTGTTTTGTATGTAAACACACTAAACCAAATCCTCCAGCAAAAATCACTAATAGACTGCATAGAAAGAGAATAAGGTAAACTACAGGTTCATAAATTAAAGTGAGTTATCTTAAAAACACTGGGTATCAGAGCTGTTACTTTGGTTCCCATAGCAGTATGATCAAAAAAAAAAAAAAAAACCACACCTTGTTAACTGTTCTGTGTCCTTTCTGACCTTAGTTAATAGGCTGAAGCTCAGTGAGGAATTCTTCCCATGAGAAGTGGATTTAGGCATTGCTGATGTGATCAAAGACATTTAGCTGCAAAAAAGTGCTGGGACCTGTTTTCTCTGGCCACAGCAACAATCAGATGGCAAGTTCTTTGCTCCCAGCCTCCCACAGAAATTATCTTTTAGCTCTTTCTCAGACCCCACTGCCAACCCTTCTGTCACTGCATCCTGTGCTTTTTGCAACCATTTTCCTCAGTGGCAGGCGCCCTTCCCTCTTCCTGTCACAGATGGTAGGCAATCACAGTTTCAGCAATCAGTTCTTACATGCCTGCATTTGTCTTGCCCTTCTCCACCACCAAATGATTCATCCTGTTCTCAGCCTCTGCAGCGTGCAAACCAGCGCTTGCGACAGCTTTCCTACCGGTTCTGCTGCCTGCGTGCACAGAGCAGTCGAACGTCCCCTTCGCACTTACCTGGAGCGAAAGGCAGCTCGTATACTAAGCAACTTCAACAACATTTAGCTCAGCTGAGAAACTTATTCTGCAGTTCAAGGTTACACAGGCAGGCCCAAATGCCTCTCCCACTTAAATGAGCTAGATCTTTTTGCTTTCGATGGGGCAGAATTAAATTTTAATACGAGAAAGTTCTCCTCTGAGGTGAGATGAGCTATTCTGAAGTAATTTTAAATCTGCCTGTTTAACCAGGGAATATGCCGCAAATTTGTTATTTTTTTGGTAATTATTGTTACAGTATTATTAAATTATAAGTGTCACTGTAGTAGTATCATATTGGACAGGTCTCTACTGAGGACTTTTATCAAAATTATGTCTGGATCAGAACCCTCATTTGTACTTATACAGAGGGATATCTATAATATATAGTAAAATGATTCATCATGGCTTGGCTTCGCGGACGAAGATTTGGGAAGGGCTTTGCCCACGCTTATTGCAAGCGCGTTGATGGCTGAAAAGGCCAATGCGGGATAGGCAAGACCGGTTGCAAAGAGCACACCGGAGGGTCTCCTTGGGTGGTATAGTCGAGGCACGGTTCTTTCTGCGCTGTCTTTTCTCCTCGAGCTTGATTCTACGCGTGCTCTCAAAGGAGACAGCAGCGTTATGTATGGTGTGTCTCCAAATCTCCCGATTGGAGGCCAGGGTGGACCACTGATGGTGGTCAATATGGCCTAGGCTGAGGTGTTGTTTCAGGGAGTCCTTATATCTCCTCTTTGGAGCTCTTCTCTTGCGGCAGCCGGTGGCAAGTTCACCATAGAACACGATCTTAGGGAGGCGGTGATCCGCCATCCTGGAGACGTGCCCTGCCCAACGCAGCTGCGTTTTCAGCAACATGGCCTCAGTACTGGTGACGTCTGCCTGTTCAAGGACAGCAACGTTAGTCACGTAGTCAGTCCAGTGGATGTTTAGGATTGTGCGGAGGCAGCGCTGATGGAAGCGTTCGAGGAGTCGCAGATGGTGGCGGTAGATGACCCATGATTCAGACCCGTACAGAAGAGTAGGCAGTACCACGGCTCTGTAGACACTGATCTTTGTACTTTTCTTCAGGTGTTTATTGCACCAGACTCTTTTATGGAGTTTTCCGAAAGCTCTGTTTGCCTTTGCTATTCTGTTGTCTATCTCTTTGTCGATCGTGGCATCTGAGGAGATGATGCTACCCAGATAGCTGAACTGCTGGACTGGCTGAAGCTCTGACTCACCAATGGTGATGTGGGGATGATGGTAATCATCTTGTGGTGCTGGTTGGTAGAGAACTACTGTCTTCTTCAAGCTGACTTCCAGCCCAAAAAGATCAGCCGCCTCTGCAAAGCAGGATGTTAAGCGCTGCAGAGCTGCTTCTGTGTGGGCAACAAGGGCGGCATCGTCAGCAAAAAGCAGCTCGCGGACAAGGTGATTCAGGGTCTTGGTGTGGGCCTTCAGTCGCCTTAGGTTGAAAAGGCTCCCATCGGTACGATATCGGATATAAATGCCGTCTTGTTCGTCGAGGTCTGCCGTGGCCCTTTGGAGCATCATGCTGAAGAAAACTGTGAATAAAGTTGGTGCGAGAACGCAACCTTGTTTCACACCATTGGCTATTGGGAAGGGCTCAGAGAGTGCATCGCCATATCTGACTTGGCCGCGCTGCCCCTCATGTAACAGGATTATCATTTTGAGGAACTTGGGGGGACATCCTAATCGTTCCAAGATCTGCCACAGACCTTTTCTGCTCACAGTGTCAAAGGCTTTGGTGAGATCAACGAAAGTTACATAGAGACCCTTGTTTTGTTCCCTACACTTCTCTTGCAGTTGTCTGAGAACGAATACCATGTCTGTGGTACTTCTGTTGGCTCTGAAACCACACTGACTTTCAGGTAGAAGTTCTTCTGCGATAGCGGGTACCAATCTGTTCAATAGTATTCTTGCGAGAATTTTTCCAGCAATGGAGAGCAGAGTTATGCCTCGGTAGTTTGAGCAGTCTGACTTTACTCCTTTTTTCTTGTACAGGGTGATGATGATTGCATCACGGAGATCTGGTGGTAGTTCGCTTTGTTCCCAACAGCGCACAACTAGCTCGTGAAATTTAGCATGGAGCGTTTGGCCTCCATGTTTCCAGATTTCAGGTGGGATTCCGTCGACCCCAGCTGCCTTGCCGGTTTTCAGCTGCTGTATGGCCTTAAGGGTCTCTCCCATAGTAGGGGCTATATCCAATTCATTTTTCACCGTTTGCTTTGGGATGAGCTGGATTCCTGAGTCTTGGACTACACGGTTGGCACTGAAGAGAGTTTGAAAGTGTTCAGACCATCGATTCAGGATGGAGGTTTTATCTGTGAGAAGCGTTTGGCCATCTGCGCTGAGTAGGGGGCTTTGAACTTGGTGTGTGGGTCCGTACGCTGCTTTCAGAGCCTCATAGAATCCTCTGTGGTCACCCAAATCTGCGCATAGTTGAGTCTTTTTTGCTAGGTTGAGCCACCACTTGTTCTGGATGTCTCGAAGTTTCTGTTGGAGTTTACTGCATGCAAGACGAAAGGCTGCTTTTCTTACCTGGCAAGATGGTTGAGCGAGGTGTGCTTGGTGAGCAGATCTCTTCTTTGCCAGCAATTCCTGGATCTCTGGATTGTTTTCATCAAACCAGTCTTTGTTTTTCTTTGTGGAGAACCCTAAGAATTCTTCGGAGGACTGCAGGATGCTATTTTTAATATGTTGCCAAAGCGCTTCAGGAGAAGAGTCTATGGGACAGTCTTCAAGCCTAGTTTGAAGGTTTGCCTGGAAGCCGTCTCTCACTGCAGCTGTTTGAAGATTGTTAACTTGGAGCCTCCTCCTCAGAATGCCGCCCCTCTTAGGTTTGGGCTTAAAGTGGAGGTTAAGTTTGCAGCGCACAAGGCGGTGGTCTGTTTGACATTCTGCACTAGGCATCACTCGGGTGTGACAGACATCGCGAACATTTCTCTGGCGCACTAAGATATAGTCAATGAGGTGCCAGTGTTTAGATCGAGGATGCATCCAGGTTGTTTTCAGGCTGTCTTTCTGCTGGAAGATAGTGTTGGTGATGGTAAGCTGCTGCTCAGCACAAAACTCTAGCAAGAGGCGACCGTTGTCATTGCAGTTTCCAACTCCATGCTTGCCTAGTACTCCTTTCCAGGCTTCAGAGTTCTTACCTACTCGGGCGTTGAAGTCACCAAGGATTATGATCTTATCATCCGCAGGAACCTTTTGAGTAAGGCGGCGCAGATCGGTGTAGAATTTGTCTTTTTCTGTAGGGTCAGCTTGGAGAGTTGGGGCATATATGCTGAAGAGAACAACATGTTGCTTGTTGTGTAGCGGGAGGCGTAAGGAGATAATGCGATCGGAATGACCTGTTGGCAAATTTTCAAGTTTAGAGGCGATGGAGTTTTTAATCATGAAGCCAACTCCGGAATGATGACTTTCGGTTTTGGGTTTGCCTGACCAATACAGTGTGTAGCCGGCACCATGTTCTTTAAGGCTGCCTTCCTCATGAAGGCGAACTTCACTGAGAGCAGCAATGTCGATGTTGAGTCGTGACAGTTCGTGAGCAATTATAGCAGAACGGCGTTCAGGACGCCCACTGTCTGCTGTATCGAGCATGGTTCTGATGTTCCAACATGCAAGTGTCAATCTGGACACACCTTTGGAGGCAGGTGTATGCCTTTGTCTCTTTGCCTTTGGTTGACCGCAGAAGAAGATGTCCGTTGGCCGCGGCTAGCCAACCGGATTGGAAGGGAGATGAGCTTTGGTTAGGCCACCTTTTCTAGGCCCCTCTCCATGTGGAGCAAGCAGTGCTCTCCTTGAAAAAGGCTGCTTGGTCATTCAGGATGCTGCCGAACGAGACTGTCATCTCCCGGGTCAGTCTCAAGCGACCAATGTCCTGAACCGCCTGCATGCAGGGTTGGGTCTGCGGCTTCCAGTGACATCTTTCCACCTGCCGTTTCGTCCCTTGCCTGTCGCTACAGGGCTTTGTAAACGTGAGTACACCCTTCAAGCCTGCGCGGTGGATTTTTTAGGTGAGGCGCAGCGTGCGCGAGACTGGCCCCACCCTTTACACCTGAGGTTCATCTGCCAGGGCCTAGCGAGCTTGGACGGTGACAGCGAAGTCCTCAGGTCGTAGGTTTGGTTAGAGTATCCTTCTCTTAGATGGATGGCCTTACAGGGCTAAACGAGCTCCATCTGCCCGGGTTTGGAGTTAGAGTTGTCCTTCTCCTAGGATGGTTGCCCGAAGGCTAGTGAGCCCATCCTGCCCGTGGACACACTTTGTCTGACCCTTCAGTTGAGACCTGTCAGGCTTGGGAGACCCTACCGGAGGCATATGCCACCACCAGCATAGCTCTCAACTTCGCAAGGGCACGCAAGCTCTTTCCCCACGGCAAGGGGGTGCCCATGAAAGAGAGTAAAATGATTAATGATATTATAAAACACACATCAGCTTTTTATTCTGTATTACCCTATGTTGCCTATTCTGCTTTAATCACGCCAGGAGTGACAGGTGAATTTAAACCGGCAGTGACAAAGGAACCTGTTTTATTTTCATCTCCATTATATATGTCTGGTTTTGTAAAAAAAGCTGTCGTCCTGAATTATATCTTGTATGCAGCTGAGGGTTCTTATAAGGCAGATGAATGCTAAAGAGAAGAAGGGCACTAAAGCCTATATTCTACATGCAGCCCTGGTGCACAGGGCTCATTTCATCCTTAAAAAAATAAAAAAATCAATCCTTTGTTGTATTTCTAAAATAATTTTTACATAGATGAAATTGCTGGCACTGAAATTAACTTTTAATAAATGGAAAGGTCGAGATTCTATTCCAAGTAGTTTCACAACTAGATGTGCTCATAACCTTACAAAAAGCTAATCTACTGCTTTGTTTTTCAGTTTCAAAAATACTGTTGCTAGGGACGTTCATTACCAGTACGAAAGAACATCTTGTTAGGCAACAAGACAATAAGCCTCCAGCAATTGAATGCAGGCATGTTTATACCTAAAAAATACAGATTTATTCATTTTCCTGAAAGAACTCTATTTTTCCACCCACCAAATCTTGCTGAACCTCCTGTGTTATTGAGCTTTAAGCGCACAGCTCCACAGGCAAGGGGGTTTTTTGAGGTGGGCCAAAGCACTTTAGCTAGCCTGAAAACTAGCTTGTGAGAGGTGGTCTGTTATCTTCCATTGCTGTAGAGATAGGTTAGTTGCTCAGCGAAATGAGGTAGGCTATTTTGAACTTTGCTGTGTTCACAGCCAGTGACTGCAGGGTGCCAGGGGTTGTAAGACAAATCCATTGCTTCCTTCTCACTATTTTGTTTGGGCTGCTGTGCTGTTGGGAAAAAAACTGCCTTTTTTTTTTTCTTTGGTTTTCCTTCTCTACAGCAACAAGGACATTGCTTGATTATTAGCATAGATACAAAGAATAGGAATATTCACATATTTGTGCCAATTTTGTACCCTAATGTGATGTTCTCCTTGTAAGCTAAGTATCTGCTTATATATAGTCATCCTTCAATGCTCATGCACCCACAAAACATGAATCTTTGTACACCTGAAAAGCTCTGAAAAGATTTCTTGCTTTCTGTACTGCTAGCTTCTTTTTTTTTTTTTTTAATTCACATTTGAACTGATGGCAGCTACTGTCAACTTGTAAAAGTTATTGTCAATATACCTGCTGCAATGTGCTCCCTGGCAGTGATGGCTGATGAAGCCACTGTCCCTATGGTTGATCTGTCAAGGCCAGTCTCTCGTCTCTCTCTCTCTCTGCAGCTCTGTCTGCGCTGTAATAGAACTTGGATGTCTGCAGCCTCTCAAAGATAAAGACAGGTTGACAAATAGCCCCATAGCATTTGCATTGAAGCATTACAGCTCAGGTCACAAATTCCCACCAGTACACCTCCCAGACGTTTCAGCCACAGCTGCTAGAATGGACGTCCTGTACATTAATTTTGCAATGACACTTGCCTTCCAGTTAAGAATGGAACAGTGTTCTTTTTCTTCTCTGCTTCGTTTCTGAATCCCTTGCCATGAGGACAAAAACAAAAATCAATGAAAACAGGCATTTCTAGATTTCCATGGTACAGAGGTTCTTTGAGGAGGGGTCAGAAGTCTGAATTTTCTACTTCAGAAATGTCTGGGGTTTTGGTCAGGGAGAGGTTCGTTTTCCACTCCCGCAAATAACTGCAAAGACAAGGACTTGGAATCAGCTCCTATCACGTAACAAATTTAACCACAACAGAAACAAACAAGGAGCTTTCACATTAAAATAAATATCTTCCACACAGAGCACTGCCATTCACAGGTGTCCTAAAGACAGAAGAGTCACACTAACAGCTGTCACTTCTGTGCAAGGCATTCTGTCTGAGGTGTGTATAGCTTTGTTACATTCATGTCAATTCAGGCACACGAGTGACACACCGACTTTATCTGTAACTGCTGTAACCATCACAACATACAGCCAGTGCCTCTGCAACCTTGCAGTCAATTTGATCTGCAATTTTACTGAGCAGAATAAATTTTTCAACAATTGCAAATTAAATTAACTGGTTCTTGAATAGATATTGGTACCTTATTAATCCACAACGATGTGTGATAGGCTGAATTAGGTCTCATACATGACTAGTAAAAAGAACAGAGTGAATATGTAGAATAAAATCTGTATGATTTATTTAGATTTTAATTTGATAAAGAGGGTTTCAACACCTTATTTAAAGACTTATTTTCCAATGGACTTAACACATTCATGAAAAACTGTCCTAAAGTAACCACATATGATCAACCATCAAGCTGAAGGAAGCAACCATAGGATCATCCCAAAGATGTGTTTTGTTTCTTACTAATCTGCATAAGAGAGCGAATAGTTAATGGAATTGACTTTGAATAAGAGGAGTACAGTACCAGCTGCATTAAGAGTAATATGAAGGAAACCAGAACCTAAAACATTGGGCGGAAAACAACAAAATGAGATTAGTCTTGACTAGGTGCAGGCTTGTATGGGCGAGGAATAGAAATTCAACCCATCAATATGCTGTGAAGATTATGTGGGATAATATACGTTTCTGTTTTAAAGACCTTGTTGCGGAGGCACCCACAGAACAGACAGCAGCAGCTATCCGAAAAAACGTGGATTTATTGCAAACACATGTGCCTGGCACTCCGACTGTACAGGTTCGGGTGTCAGGTGGGAATTATCACTGCACAACAGATTGCTGAACACTAAAGAACACGCTCTAAGGAAGGATGACCCAAAATGTGCACAGCTCACTGATACAAAGGGAGAATCTCTCAACTAGTGATACCGAGAGGGTCACTCACCAACACCGGGGTAAGGGTCACTCCATCCCAGGGAGGTACACTCGGACGGCATCCCGGCCCGAGGGCAGTCCTGGGAAGTCTCCTTGGCCGGCGTCCTGACTCAAGGGGAGAGTCTCCAACCGCACTACCTGCTGCTCCGAGGAGAACCAACTCAAAAGCGGTTCTCTGTCAGGGCCCCGTTTGTACCCTGGTCAGTGTGAGCTGGGGTCACTTTCAGTTCACACAGGCAGGATGCAGCTAAGGGAATCCAGACTCCGAGGCACCAATATCCCTGGGGGGGCAGGTAGCTCCTGATGCTTATCAGCTGCTGCCGCAAGGCCTGTCTTTTGTGCAAGCTCTGTGCTAGCAGTCAGGGGGGTTGCACTGCCACAGACCTAACTCCCCAGAAGCATTAGAAGTGATAGGCAAAACCTTGACAAAAAGTTTCTGCTCACTG
The DNA here is from genome assembly GCA_009769605.1 of Bucorvus abyssinicus. NCBI lineage: Eukaryota > Metazoa > Chordata > Aves > Bucerotiformes > Bucorvidae > Bucorvus > Bucorvus abyssinicus. The sequence goes on along the minus strand of CM020030.1, from coordinate 27,719,548 downwards.
TCAGTCCAGGCTTTTAACTTAGGATCAGTGCTAGCACCTGGCCAAGAATAAGGAGTGGAGCAGCTCTGACTCCCCTTTCCTTTCTGCTAGCAAGCACTGTTAGCTCAGCGCTGCTGACTGTTAGCTCAGTGTGATGACCATGGCAAGATGTTAATTATTCGCATGAGAAAGGGATGAGCCAGGAACCAGCTTTGAATGAACTTCACCTAATACAAGCTGTGCAAATTCTGAACTTCTCAGCTCTCCGTAATAGACCTTTGCAAAAGATGATTCATCGTACATGCATTAGTCTCCCACTCCTAATGTTAAGGTGAGATGAATCACCTTTTAGAGGTCCCTGTATTTCTTTATGGTTAACTGCATTTTCTTGACTGACTACTTGGTGCCTGATTTGATTAACTCTCAAACCATTTTAGGTGGCTCAAGTTAGGAGATTTGTACTTTGCTTGACTAAACAGGGTTCTAGTTTGTTCGCAGACAAAACCGCAGTAAAACCGAATGCCTCTCTTTATTTGAGATGCGTGGCAAACCTGCACTTCAACATGCTGAGCAAAACACTGAACTTTTTCATACTGTGTCCTGCATTTTTAAAAATCTAATCCTGCACTCTTATATTCAGAGCTATGTTAAATTTTACATATGAAAAAGACAAATGAGAGTTATGGTCCCAACACTGCAAAGTTTTTATATGTGCATAATATTACTAATTTTATTTGTGTCATTGCTTAAATACTAGCAGGGCATAAGCCTGTATTTCAATCAAGAATACACAGCAATAATTCTTCAGACTTTGACAGAGAAAACGAACACTGAAAATGTCCTATTAAGCAGGAGGCATATAAATTCATAGAAGAAAATCTAGCTAATATTAAGACAATAGTCACTTGGGGACACCCTAGAGATACTGTGAAGAAAAGTAAGCATAGTAATACAGAAGACGTCATGACATGCCACTCTCTACTAAGGTGTGTGCATTGATATAGAAGAGATGTAAATCTCACTGGACCTTCTTGGTTTGCTTATTTCTTTGTCCTTACTTGAGAGAGGACATGAAGGTCATACCCTGCACAGAGAAGCCTTGTAAAGCCTAGCCTCAGTAGTGCAGATGGTAGGAGTATGATGCATAGCAAGTTGATTAACCAGGCACAAGGTTTACATCCAGAAGTCTCACTGCAACACAGCTAAAAATGGCTTCCCTTAGCTTGTTCTTTACTACAAGCTAATATTTGAAACTCACAGCAGGCAAGCTCTGGTACGAATGATCTGATGCCCTCAATTATTCATTCTGTAATGATTGGAAGGAGAGTGAAGAATGGTTCATTAGCAGGACAAGGACAGTGTTGTCAAGTTTCTCTGGGGCCTATCGACAACTGCAAGTTATGTTTCTTTTGGCTTCATGTCCTTAATATTTAAAGCTATGATGTCTCATAAACTTGCTAAGTAGCAGCTTCTCAGTGGCATTTATATTCTAGCAAGTTGGCTTAGACTTAAACATTCAAACAATATTTTGAGCGCAATTTTTCCTTGGGCTTGATCCCATAAAGCTCAAGCACAGAGTATTGCCCATGCAGGAGCAAAGCTGGGAAAAATTAATAAGCAGAAGGAGTTACCAGAAACTCAAAACCACACTAATAAGTACATTGTCATCTGCCTTGCTAAGGACCAGAAGCAAGATATAAATGAAGGGCACATAGTTTATCTGCCTCATTAGAGTGACTGAGCAGGTATAGCAGAGTATCCATAAAGACCAACTTTAGCCAGAAGGTCTAGTTTGCTTTAGGTACCCTCAATAGTCACCAGTTGATTGTACCTGAGAACAAGAGAATACGTCTAACTGTAGCTTCTCTCAATACCCCATTAGCCCAGAAGTCACTCTCTCCATACAGGCTACAGAGAGAATTGGGGAATTAATTCTGCATTTAGCTGCCAAATTTTTAAGCAACATTCTCACCTAAGGCAGTATTCCCATTTTATTTCAAGTATTTATGAATGAACAAGAAAGCAGGACAGGAACTTGAAACTCATTGCTTTTCATGCTTATTGCGGAATTGTCCAATTTGCCTTCTGTAATTTGCATGCTGTTTCCTAATGAACTTTGATGAGGAAATGCGAGGTTAAAATTCTTAGTTCAGTCTTGACAGCTACAGCCCTGCTGCTCCACATGGGCATTACAAAGCACAGTGGAGCACTGCAGACAAAAATTAGTTATTTGTCTCGCAAGGCAAATATTTGGGATGCATCATCACTTTGACACATTGTGTTGAAGGTCAGTCCATCTGCGTGTGTCCACTTGGCATCCACAAGCTGCAAGCAAACATGAGCAAGCTCTGTCCATGCTCCATGAGAAGTGCTGTGCCAAGATGCTTTTTTAGGACTAGGCCTATGACAATGTCTCATGCATCTCATCAAGCCTCACAGACCCGGGCTTAGCACCATACTAATCAAAGAGATAGAGCTTTTGATCAGGTTTCAGCCCAGGCAAGGTTGGCTCATGCCTAAGAGGTGTGTACAATGTAAATACATCCTGAATGCACTCCTGCCTCCAAGACAAATAATCTGGTGCTTTCAAGTCCATGTCTGTGTTGCTTTGTCAAAATATTTTGCTTCATTATGGTTCAGTAGTTTCAATGCTGTAGTTTCAAGAAGTTTCAGTGAAGGGACTTCTGGGTATTCTGACACCCAGCTCCCATTTCAGTCTTGACTGTGCATTAAGAAGTGTCTTACACCAAAAACCAAAAGGGACCTTCCTACATTGCCTCCTGCCTGGCATATCAGAGAGGAAGATGGAGATAAGGTCCTGCACATTGTCAGATACCTGTATAGGCTTGTAGCATCTGGCTTACTATCAAAGATAAGGGCACAAAGGAGGTTCCTGTACCTCTTATTCCCTCATATAACCATGTAGTCATGGTCGTGATCACTTGTCCCTAGTAACTACAGTGACTCTTGGGAAATGAGTCTGACCTTGATATTTTTACAGTGATAGAGGAAATCAACTGTCCTTCTTTAGTTTGTCTGTGTGTCTAAGTGCTTCTTTGATGCTGGACGAGAAGTTTTTTTAAACAACTGAATGTCTGAGATGGTGTGAGATGGCAAGCAGCCCAGAGAGGGCCAAGTCACATGTGACATCCTGGAACACTGTCCCTTGGATCTAGATTGGAACCCAGGGCTGATGGCTGGTCTGGTGACAATCTTAGGAACCCATGTATACTCTTCAAAACTTCAAAAATAATACTGTGTCATCACCTTTCATCTGACCCTTCAAGTCTATGCTGCAACTTGGTCTAAGATCATCACAAAGTCATCACATGGTGTTTTCAGCCATGAACCAGAGTCCCATTGTGCTGCTTGCTGAAGGATCACAGAATAAAAATAACAGCCTCTGCCTCCGAAAGCTCATAGTGATAGCAGCGTGCAAGGAAGGTCTAATGGGCAGATCAGATGCACAAGAAATCAGACAACACTCATCTGCAACACTGCCAGCAGAAGGCATATGGCAGTGGCTTCACTGTAAGCAGAAGATACCTGGAGTTCAGAGCTGTGGGAGAAAAGGATGTTCACAGGGGATGTGTCTCAAGTTTGAAGATTAAACATGACAGGTTATTGTCCTCTATTATGCCTCTGTTTTGAACTCTCCGTAAAATGGAGATAAGGTTAGAGCTCCTCTTCAAGGACTGTGGTGGAGTCTGACTTGTTAGTGTTTGGCTGATCAGTGACTAGAAAGGTATAGAAGTTCAGAACCAGCTGTGCACCTCATTTTTCAGAAGCAGGAGGGTGAAAGTAATTCATTTAGAGCTGGCTGTGCTAATACAAGGAACATAGCCAAGCAATATCCATCTACTCTCTAAGTAGGTTTTGAGAGCACTATAATTTCATGAGCAATGTCTACACAGAAATATGAAAAATTAGTAAAGATAATCTGCCACGTCAAATTATTTGAGAATTTTATGCTATCTAGCTTGGAAATACATGAGATTTAGTGATCTTTTGCACAAACATTCCCCTCTTTCCACAAGCCATCACAGATCCATGTGATTTTATCAGAAGTTCACATGGTCTCATCTTTTTGGGGTTTACAGGTGTAGAAAACATTTTTCCTAACTCTGCATAGCTAAAAGCCACTTACTTACCCAAAACTGAGCATGACCAGGATATCATAAGGTCACTCAAACAGTATTAAGTTCTTGTGTTTATGTACCTGAATTCAGCCCTAGCTGACTGAAGTGTCATATACGTATTTCATATCTTCCTCCCCACTTATCAGCAGCTTCATTTGTTATACTGGATTACCCACTCTTTCTCACACTGTGTACAGATTGGGGCAGGTTCCTCAGCTCACAGTGTGAACTATTTATTTGTATTCCCCACACAAGTGAAAATAAAACTTTTTGGTACTTCATCTGGATGATTCTATAAATTGTTGTTAATGTTTCTTTTCTACATGAAATTTTCTGCAAGGTTTTTTATTCTGATTTTAATAAATGTTAATGGAAAGCAGTGTCTCTAATACTATATAGGAAGCATGTCTGGGTATCCTGTATCTTTTTATTATGGCATTTAAGATGGCGAGTGCTTCATATCATTGTCCAGGTCTCTTTCATAATGATGCATAACCCAGAAGGGCAGAAACCCAAATCTGTTTACTCATGATGAGCATGAGCACAAGTATTTAAATCTTTCCTGACAGCTGGCATTATTTTCTTTGTAAATCTATTCACATTGTTCCAAACATGACAGCACATTTTCACTTTACGTCATTGTAAAGGGATGCTGGCAGCTGTGGTGCAGAGAGGTGAATAATGTGTTAACTAGTCCACAAATAATCCAGCCTGCCAAACGCTGGTGACAAACCTCAGAGTTCGGAAATGTGCTTCACACCAGCCACGCAGGGGAGACACTGTTTCTCTGAAGGTTATCCAAGCTCTTCTGCAGCTCTGCTCTGGAAATTATGAAAATGAAGTATCTTTCCAGATGGCTGGTGCTTCTCAATTTTATCTTTGGAGAAAGGGCAGAAACAGTGCTTTCTTCAAACTGGAGTTCCCAGGTGAAGCCAAAGCACAGCCAAACGTTAAATGCAGTAACAAAGCTCACCATTTTTTCCTTAAAACACTAATTATTTTTTTTTCAATAAAATGTCAGACGAAGTTTATTTGGCATGTAAGATAACTTGGGCTAGGACCACACCTGGACAGTGCCTTCAATGCTGTTTCACAAAACAAGGCCAAGAACCCAGTGTCAAGGTCATTTGATAATGTGCAAACCCGTTCCTAACTAGCCGTCAACAGATAAATGTAAAAGAAAATGTGGTAACGCTTCGATGGTTTTTAACTTCTTCTTTTCCCCAAACATCTGTAAAATGTCAAGCAGATTGCAGAAAACCTATCCAGTGAATTCTCTTTCCACTAAGCTGCTCTTGTTTCCATAGCAGTTGTTTCCCTGCTGTGTGGCAGAAGGTTGCTTATAATTCTCTGCTCTCTTACTCTTGCCTTGAGATCAGTTGTAAAGATGTTGACACGAAGCACATGTAGAAGAGAATCAAGTTATATCATCTCTGACTGGGATCTGGTTGTTATGCCAGCTACTTCTCGCCAAGACAATTAAACAAGGTGCTACTTCTTTCCTTAAAATTATGTGACATATTTGAAGCTTGAATAATATCCAGGCACAGTCTCTCCATCAATTTCAGATAGCGAAAATGACATCTGCCAAAACCTGACATAGCTCTGAATATTTACTGCCTCTTTAATAAACTGGTGTGAAGTCCTGCATGCACTGCAGAGTGCCAAGGGCTTGGGTTTGATGGAGTTTGTTTTAAAAAAGTGGTTTTTTAATTTTTTACCTGAAACACAGAATGAATAGTATGAATCCTAATTAAAATGAATTGTAGAAGTGGCTCTGAAGCAGAAAAATAATTTTCATATTTAAGCGCATTTGAAGCTCCAATTAACCTAGATAAGTCTTAAATTTACAGGGAAAAAAAAATGAATCCAGGAAGATTATTGGGAAGATAGGTCATCTCCATCAAGAGTCACACATCTTGTTGACATCAACTTCAGTTTTAAAAAATGACACACACAGAACCAGGAACCAATAATCTTCATTTCAAAGATCTCCCTCACTCCTAAAATTATGTAGTATACTAACACTGAAGTATTCAGCAGCACTGGGTTGCATATTCAAAGTTTCTCAACTTGTTCTTATTTACATTGAAATACAGCAGGGTTTTTGTAAGGCAGCCAGGTGGCATAACTGAGGGAAAAGGATTCCAGAACTGATTAATTGTTTGGTGTCCAGCTACCTCACCAAGCAGAACAGAATAGGAAATAGTATTTCCCTTCTTCCTTATTCCTTCAGAAAGCTCAGAAATAAAATTTGTGTCAAGATAGATAGACATTTTTCTCTGCTGCGTGAACAAACAAGTCCATTATTTTGCGGCTCTTGAGTACTGAGCTGCTGGTAATGATGCTTCCTTAAATAAATAGGAAGCTCAAAGCTATTTCTTCGCTGAAGGAAAGAGAGAGAATCAGAAATGTAATGAGTACAGGTACAGGAATAAACACAATAATGACAAAGTCTGAGGTCTATACTTTTAAAATATCCTTAATTTACAATGACATTTTCAACAAAATTATTTAGACTGCTCCATTCTTCTTTACAGGTAACTTTATTAGCTTGCTGTCAAAAACCAAATTTTGCTATTTTGCACAGAGAAATGGTTATAAACACAGGTTACAGTTTGCTGTTGTGATTAAAAGCTGGGCAGATGACTGCACACATGAGTAACCACAACTTACATGCAGGAATTAAGAATTAGTTGACTGCTAATGGAGTTTCTGACCCTTATTGTCTGCTGTTAACCAGTTTAAACAGATCATTTCAGAATAAAAAGCAGCTATGAAAAGATATTTACATCAGACTACAAAGCCAGCCTGTCAAATTCCATCATTCCATTCTTGTTTGCACCAGCTGAAGATCCAGCTGTGGATTTTCGCTACTCTTCAAGCTTTCAAAGACTTCACTACTGGTTACCTTTTGGCCACAAGCCCAGAATTATGTTTAAGGAAATTAGGTTATTTTCTAGTCTCTACCAGCACAAAAGTTGCAAAGGAGCTTGGATGTTAAATTGCATGATTTTTGCTATGCTTCAGGAGCAGCAAGAGCAGCATTCAGAGCACATCTTTCATGAAGTCATTAAGGTTCTGCTTCACCATCCCAAAGACTCCTTCCACAGATGTCCTGCAAAAATACTGTTGTAGCCATTATAGAATATTTCAAAAGAAAGACCGAACCTTCTTTCCCAGAACTTTTTTTCCATTGTAAACTCATTAAGACAGCATCAGAGTCAATAACAAAAGTCATTGCACCATACAAAACAGCACCTGAGTCAGGGCAAGAGTAGCAGATAAATATGAGGTTCTCCATTAAGCTTGGAGTCACTCCACTTAGGGTGTAGAATTAGCAGACAGGCTTGCTCGAGCCTCTGTCAAGTCTGGCTGACATGAACATTTGGTATGAACTCAACATGCACTGGGAATATTTCAGCAGCTGAAGATTTAAATAATTATTGGCAAGCTTGGATATCTTGTCTATTGTAAAGCAATTAAATTCCTCCACCTGCAAGGAACTACAAATAAAACCCACAAGAATTTGTCATTTGAATTTTATTTTTCTTAGGAAATATTATTCATATGTCATGTTGGTAATTACTGCACAGCACATACACAACCTACATAACAATGGAGTTCTTCCTTAAATTAAACCTTAGAATGTATTTTAAGCATTTATTTCATGAAAAGGGAGACAGTTCTTTATATCTTTTGAAGCACAGAAAATGTTTCCGCAATAGAACAATACAAGTGAAATTTTTAAAAAGGCATAGGAGAGTTAGAAGCATGAAATGAAAAGTGATGGGAAAATCTCCTGGCACTTTGTTTTTCATTAGAAGGGACCATTTTGTTGCAACAAAGACATTTCAGGGAAGCACGTCAAGTTTTATCAAAAGCTTAATGTACACATCATTTTTCTCATTTCAACAATGCCATTGTGTTGCAACCAGGTAAAGTATTTCTTTAACAATGTTAAACATCAAAATTTTAACAAGGTTAGCAGCAGCTCCATTAAAGTGCATATTTTTACATACATTATTTAGTGTTTTATTCTTAAAATTGCAGAAGTCCCATTAACTATGTTAATACTGTCTTTAGCAGTTGTATTCAAAAGTGTTCCATAGTCTTCCAAACAACTGATAGCCCATGGCTCAAACTTACCAAAAGTAGGGATCATACCTGAACACGCACTGTTCTCCAATCTATCTCTGTGCATTTTGCCACACTTGCTTGACTTCCTGTGAGGACAGTCAAGGGACAGCAAAGAAGTGCCCACTGATTTTCTAAATGGAATAATTATCCTTAGTATCCTAATATGACCTATTTAGTTTCCTCAAGATGATTTGGACCACACGGTCTGAAAAAGTTATATCTAGTTTGGATTATAAGCAGAACCACATGAAATGCCAAATCTTAAAATTGCTGGGTGCACAGTCAAATGCACTATATTTGATTAACTGCATCATTTTATCTAGAAAATTCAATGTTTCTAACACAGAAAACAATTTGAGATACCACCAAAGAGCAGCATCGGGCCAAACTGAAAAGCTCTCCTGGAGCCTGAAACCTATTTGATACCTAGCTTTATGATTATCTTTAAAAAAGTGTAAGCACTCAAATGCTGAATTAAGTGCCTTAGTACCTTTAAGGACCTGGGTTTTGTCCAGATACTCACTTAGGTTTTGTTTTCTGTAATTATGCTGATTTAGATTTGGCACCTGTTCTGTCTTTCCATGAACGATGTGAAAGGAACAGGAGTTTGGGGAAACTCGAGTGAGGACTTTACACCATACCAAGAATGAAGCATGCTTATTTTGCAGTCACATTGTGCCCACATAACACAGAAACCCAGCCGATTCCTGATATGGACACGTGGCAGCATTTTCTTGCTCTACTACTCAGTTTCAGTGATGTAGCTTCCACACTTGATTTTTACTCAGTGAAACTGTGGAAGCAGTACCTGTAGACTGGCTGAACCTATCTAGTGAACACTTCACTTTTGGAGGACGTGTTGTCTGGTGGGTTCATATGAGAGACTCCTGATTGCACGAGAGATGTTGGATCTGGCACCATGAGGCTATTACCCTCTAAGCTGCTTGGATATTTATAAACATGCATGTTTATGGAAGGGAGATGCCCACCGGGGCCAGACCTGGGGTCACCTAGCTGCATGGGCAGAGCAGGCTTTAAGCAGGGGCAGCCTGGCCCCGTGCAGGACTGAGCGGGGAAAGCCCATGTGGCCTGCAACACCTTTGTGGAGCTGACCTATGCATTCGTTAATTTAATCTATGCTGGTAAAAAACCTGTAGATGTGAGTGAAGAGTAAAGAATTTATTGTGTTCAGCAAAAAAATTAGGTTCAGCTTTTAGAAAAAGTAAAATTTCTTGACCAATTAGCATTTCTCCGCCCTCATGGATACCAATTTCACAAAATTGCTGTCACTTGTTCTATTTGCATTAAAATCAGTTCCCATTGTTAATGAAGTAGGAATACAATGAACAACACATAAGTTTGGGGACTACTAAATAAAATGTATAAGAAGATTTTCCCTTATATTTCACTTGGCACAGATATGAAGGAACAATCCTTTGTGTCTTGGTTGAAGCAAACATTTTGTACAAAGTGAAAGACAATGGTAAGAAAGGACCGATTGCTTCCACAGAGCCAAAGTGAAAGCAAATTTTTCTCCCTTACCTGAATTCTTGAGGAAAAGAATGTGTCAGAGAGGGTGTCAGAGTCCATCCTCCAGCCCTACAATTTCAGAGGGAAGCCCAATGCTCCCTGGGCACTGGATCCTCCTCTGGGGTGCAAAGTGAGCAGGAAATCATAGACCACTGTGTACCAGCCAGTTAGTTCTGCTGAGAGAAGCGTTATCTGGCTTTTTTCTCTTTGAGATATCACTTGAAAGTGCAAAGGGAATGTGCAGGCTAATCGAGGACTCACTTCAGCTCTGAACCCCAATCTTTTCTCACTCATTTCACTGGCATTTTGTCAGAGGAGATGTGAAGTAACTTCAAGTAGGAGATTACGCTGGTCTGCAGAGTGGGGTGCCTGCAAGCGCTCCTGCACACTCAGCATCTGCTGCACCACACCCAAATGCTAAGTTATGTCACCCAGAAGACACAAAACAAACAGCAGTCTCTTGTTGCTGAAACAGAGTTGTAAAAAGCTGTTGTATTTCTGCTACCCATCACCTACCTTTGACATAAACAAACATGCAGCATTTTTCAACAAACCTCAATTATCACCATTGTAGAGAAATAAAAAAGGGGAGAAAGAAGTCTGTCACCTCTGCAAAACTAATTCAGCTCAGAATCATCTTCTAAAAAGAGAGGAGAGGGATTTCTTTGCACAAATGTCAGTCCCACAAACTTGCTCTTTGATTGCGTTCCAATAAAAACCAGCCACAGCAGCAGACCAGAAGCACAGTGTTAAGCACTTGGCTATGTAAGCCTGTAACACCACATAGTACTGGTAATAGTGGTTTTACAAATTTCTTAGTCTAGGGAGAAATAGAAAAATATGTTAGACAGTGTGGGTAGCTTAGGTTCTGGATTTTTTTTTTTTTTAATGCAGTGTCCTGTATATAGACTGTGACTGTTCCAAGATAATGAAGACGAAGACAGTTTGATCTCTGTCCTGAGGTAATTTTTGAGACAGAGCTGCATTCTAGAAGCATCTATTGAACCACTTTTATTCCAGGACTGGAGTATGTGAGCAATAAAATAAAATTACACTCAGAATATACTTGATTGCATTGCCGATTTTTCTTCCTTTGGGGCATCAGTCTAGCTGGCCTGAATGTCTGCAACTTCACATTAAAAACTAACAGCAAGTAGGAAAACAGGATACACTTGTCAAGAGGAGGTGATCAATTCATCCAACAAACTGAAATATTTATCCCTTTGCTCAAAATTAGCTAAAGAGCCTTCATTAACTGAATCCAAACTGTTTTCAAAAACTCATTTACAAAACCATTGTAGGAAAATCATCCTACTTCTAGGTATGCCTGCCAGTTGCAGAGGATGCTACTATTTCAAATTGAATTAAAGGGGACCAAATTCCATGGCAATCGTTCTGCAGACATTTGTATAACAAGAAGCAAGCTGAGATCTCTTTCGGATGACATCTTATGAATTTGAAACAGCAGCTACAAGACAATGTACAAAAATAAGCATGCTTCCAGACTCAGTATCTTTCTGTAGGTTATTCTTTTGCACTTGCACTAAGGAGCCTATAGGCTAATATAGATTACAGAGGTTATGAGACATTGTAACCAGGCAAGGGAAGCTACTAAAAATTTGAAAGAGGTGTTAGCAAATGGAGCAGGAGATTGCAAGTACTGATTTATCTGAATTTTCTTATTTCAAACTCCAGGTGTTATGGATGAATTTGCAAAAGTTTATCATGGATCTGTTCACTGGAACAAATCTTACTTTGTTTTTGTATTATGCTTCTGACACTTCTAAACGGCCTATACTGAGGCTATAATTGTCTGCTCTTGACTATGCTTCATTATATATGCTGAAGAATTACTGCAGAGTAATACTTTGGCTTTTGCCCTTAAAACTACAAGTCAGTAGTTTCCAGTCAGGGGTCGTGTTGGCCTACACGTTATCTTACACTTCACAGTGGCTGGCTTTATGTACAATTGACTCCTATTGTAGGATCACTGTGATTCTTACAACACTAGAAGAGATTCTAAATGTTTTTAGTGTATTGCTGCTGGTGAGGCAACTTCGGGTGGATGGCACTAACAATCCTCACAGCGAAGAAAATTGGCTTCTATTGACATTTCTCTTGGCATCCAACGAGAAGAGTTTCTTATTGCCTGTTTCTACAGTCACACAGTTATTCCATTCTTAAAGAAGAATGAAGTTAGAAAAGTCCTTTAAATCCAGCTTTTTGTTGCTTACGGAACTGCCCTGAGGCGTGATGCTGAGATCAAAGCAAGTTCCACATCTGCTGCAGGGTGTACTATGATGCTGAGCCTCCCCTGAGCTCACTCTGTGTGGCTGCTCACAGCAGGCAAGGGAGGACGGGGAGAGCTGCCACTCTCTGGACAGCAGTACATGACCATATGAGACATGGTGTGACCATGTTCATCAGGTCAGGATATGACTTTTAAGAGAAAAAGGTCCTGGTATGTAACTTTAGCCAAGGGATAGCTATTGAGTAAGACAGACTGCTTTGCTCCCTGAAAGTTGCAGAAATCTTCTAATAAGTGAAGGGTAGAGACTTTTGTCTTTTTTCACCGACTGTTCTCTCCAACAGTGTCTCTGAGTTGCTCACAGGCATAGCTTGCTGCTCCAGCTAGTCTTCCCCACTGACTCCAGCTCTCCACATCTCCCACTGTCAAACAGCAACTTCCAACCAGGCACACCAGCCAAACCCACTGGGGTGACTCTCACTACCGGGCTCCTCCTGAGCTGCTGCAGCTGGCACAGACATACTCACAGAGAGCAGAGAGATGATCACTGAGTGGTAGCTGTAGCTGTTTAAGTTTTGATCACATCACCTGCCCGTGTATTTCCTGTTGTTCCTCTGCTTGACGTTAATGCTTCAGTAACAGAGCTGCCTTACTCAGTGTGCAGCTCGATGGGTGAGTTTACAACTTGTGTGTATCTCTGCAGTGTAGATAAGTATTCCCACATATCTCATAGCCTCACTCCTGAGAAACCATTTTTCCTTCTCCCTACTGGGCTCATGCTAGAGAAGGTGGGATTGGAAATTCCAGTCATCTGCTTTTGAGTTTACATCATTTTCTTTGAGGCCCTTGGGGCATTTAAGAAAGGGGTTTTCTATTTGTTGTCTTCCTCCAGAAGTCAATAATTACTCTATACAGTGCAGTTTTGCTGCTATCATACTCAGCTTTGGCAGGTTTGCCTCTGCAGCTGTTTTCCATTAAGGCAGAAAACACTCCTCAACTCAGCTCCCAACATGTAACTGACCTCCTAAAGCTCATCTGATAAGAGGCAGTAGTGTTATTTACTAGACAGAGCATTTTAGATTTCTCATGTACAAAGAAAACCCAGGCAATTCAGGCAAAGGAAAGATTGCAGACCTGAGTGCTTCTTGAACCCCTCTTTTATATAGGCCCACTGATTTCCATAAAATCCCAGGACAGTTCCCAATTTTGCTCCAAGTTCTGCTGCCATCACTGGTTCCCCATGCCAATGGGGTTCTTATTAAAATCACGGAGGAGAAGGTGTTTGGGAGGGGAAGGAGTTAATATGATGTGTACGAGCAGATTTTAGCCTGACTGGCTCCACTTTCAAACCTGCACACCTGGTTTGTTCTGTTAATTGCACATTGGCAGTGTGGCACACTGAAATGTCTTTTTCTGTGTGATCACGCTGCACAAGCAATAGCTGCAATCCAAATTACACGTGAAATCATGTGCCTATAGCTTTACACATTTGTCATCACAGAGCTACATAGAATAGGGAAATTACCTGGTTATAGCTGCTGCTTTGGCAGAAATTCTTCTCTCTTTACCTCGCACACAGCTCAACTGTCCACCAGGCTGCACAAATGAACCAGCTATTTGAAGCCAGTTAGACATGCATATTGAGGTCACCAGAGCCCTCCGTATCTCAGACATGGAGAGGAAGAGGAGCCTCAGCATCTGACAAGGCCCTTTCTGTACTTTGTGTTGATTAGGGTCCCTGCATAAATTTACACTGGCTGCAAGATAATTTGTGTCTTCTAACTAGTTCAAATAAAATACTGTATACAAATAGATATGTATGTCCTGAACTAGAGGGGAGAAATACCCAAATAAATCCTAGTTCCTGACATGATCTGACCATATAAATATAGCAGTAAATGGTACAGTCGTGTCGATACGGCGCATAGATACGCAGCGAGCCTCACAAAGCACTGCTGCGTACACTGCTGCATTCATGGAAAGGCAGTTAAGACGTCTCCTGCCATCAGGGGTGCCAGCAGTCCCGCCTCAGCCTCCGCAACCCGCCGGCACCAGCTCCCCGCTACCGTTCACAGCGTTTGCCTGTCTCCAGCCACATCTAATTACTGTAATTAGGCCGGGTTAAATAAGAAATCAATTACAGCTTCTCCCTCGAGCCTCTTCTTGACTGTGCGCGGTACCGTTTTCTTCAGACAGGTCCCCTCTAACAGCAGTATTTTGTGTTTCGAGCCCTCTGAAGGGGGGGGCTTTGAGGAGGGGAGAGGCAGAGACCGGTGGGCCTGGGTGCCGTGGCCATTTCCATGGTGACAGGGCACGCTGCCACTGCTGCTGCCTGGACAGTGAGCTGCCAGCATGGAAAGCAGGGTCCTGCCTACCCTCGGCAACTTTTTCCTGCAAATCGGTCTTGCAAGTGGGAAAAAACCCTTCCTGGGGGGTTTCCCTGCTGGGTCCCAGGAAGGACCTGGCCTGGCCATGCTGGGTGGGGCCATTTTATCATTTGAGGGGGAAAAGGCAAACCGGAACGAGGCCCAAAGCGACCAATTCCCTTTTTTTTATTTCCCATGGTGACAGGGTAGGTCAAAGAGTCCACACCAGCCCTTATGACAATGAAATACCCATGGAACGCAGCTGGGTGAGCCGTTCGGTGCCCTGCTGGCACGTGCCTGGCTGAAGCTGATTTTGGCATCAGAAGCGTCATGGAGGCACGTGTACCTACAATGTCCTGGCACAGCGCGATCCCCTGCCCTGCACTCCCGAACAGCACCTCGCCTCACAGCTGAAAACAGAGAGTGGGACGGGAATGATTTTAATTACATTTCAACACCGTGGGGTGGCCGTACCCACCTGCGTTGTCCTGCTGTAGCCACCCAGATCCATCCGGATTTGGAGCGTGTCTGATGTACAGTTTCCCCATCAACATATTCATAAAGGATCAAGGACAGCGGTGGTTGATCAACAAACAGAAACAACTCAAAGAGAGGCACAAAATGCAAAGGACTACTTAAGAAAATATTGCCTGAGTAAAAAGCTAGCTGTGACTCCTCAGACAACACTCTGCATTTTATCTTCCATCAGAGGCATTGCCAGGCCAGTCAGAAAAGTGGGAAGGAGTTAGATAGCCCCTTTTTTGCTAGACGACCACTCATCTGACATGCATATCCATAATTTGGGGCTTTTCAAACCCAGAAAAGTTTGCCGCTACTTTCTCGACGTGGACAAATGATGCTGTATTTCTTTGCAGCATGATCAAACAGCATCTGAAATATGCACCTTCATTTGCACACATTTCTAAGACAGATGTTGGACGTTTTTTGCAAAGATCTAAACTTAGAAATATTTCCTTTCAATGTTTATAACAGGTAAATAAATTAACATGACAAGATAAATGATCTCAAAGCTATTCCATCTTGCCAGAGGTAATATTCCTAGGTGCCATGGGATCATCAAAGCTGTCGTTGGCACTTTTCCCTGCAGAGTTCACACAAGGTTCGAGGTTCATTAAATCTGTGTGAACTGAGGGAAACTACAACTCTGCTTAGAATAGAGGGGCCTCTGCTCCTGATTTCAGCACTTCAGGTGTCAGCTTTATGATAGTCAGTCCTTGTGGGACAAGGCATGGACCCCATAGCTAGACAAGCCCAGAAATGTTATGGTTCCTGGCACATCTACCCTGGCTATGCACTTCACATATTTACTTAAGTTAATGCTTTCCAGACAGAGAAGAAAATGCAGAACTCATCTGAAATGATATTACAGAATAAAATACCTACTTTGGCAGAGATTCCTCGTTTTTTTTAAATTGGCAAATGTAAAAATGCAAACAGTTCTTTTTTATCAAATGGTGAACTCGTATGGAGTTTGGTTGACACGTAGTACTTCGCTTCTTCTGTCCTTTCAGCTCTTTTGCAAATGCTTTTCTTTGCTGTGGTGTGATGCCACAGATGGAGATAACCTCATGTATGTTGTGCCAATACACACAGCTAGTCACCCTTGGCTCCCTTCACAGCCTGTGGAAAGCAGGAGGTGCCTATTTTTCACTGTTGATTGTTAAAGGACATTAATATGACCTTGTTAAAGGACACTAATATGACCTTGTTAAAGGACACGAATATGACTGTCTCGAATGTAGGCACCTATGCTTGCTAAAATCAAAAGCTGAGTTAGTCAAGACTCACGTGAAGTACAGTGCAGCAGTTCCCAAGTTAGCAGTCCATACAGCCATAGAAAACTGTCTGCAAACTGACAGCAAGGCCATATGAAAGAGTAAAACGCACAAACTAATACAACGACAGTGAAGACACATGAAATGACAGTTGGGGGTCAGCAGAGACTACGTGTTTTAAAAGCTTCTAGACTGCTATCCAAAAAGATTATATGGTAGTAATCATCAGTGTTACATTGCAGTATTGAACATGCTAGCAGGAAAACTGTAAAACAGAAAAAGCTTTGTGGGGTAATTGGCTGGAATCCATTTCTGAGCATCCGGTTTTGCCTCCATCACACAGGGACCCAGAACATTGCATCTTACTACAACAGGCCATCACCAGAGACTAATAGAGCTCTGTTTGGTGGAAACAATGTCAAGAAACATCTGAAAGGGTAACTAACTCATGGGCTTACAGTCACACTACTCCTCCCAGCCCTATGTCAAAGCACTCTCCCATTAACTGCTGTCCACTAAAACAGGACATCACAGAGGCTCTGTTAAAAGCCCCATAAGCTCATTCCCTGTTCCCTCTCTGTCGCTGGCTAATGCTGATTCCACTCTGTACTTCTTTTCACTGGAGGAGCATCTCGCAGACATCAATAAAATATTGATCATAGTAGCTGTGAGAGTGAGGAAGGTATATTGCCTCCAGCTTTAACGTGACACAACTGAGGCACAAGGTATGCAGGCATCAGGCTTAAGTTAATTCCTCGAGATGAGGAAAGATACTAAATCTCTAGGCTTTTATTTCTATAACTTAGTACACCTATTGTTTTACTCACATTCTCACTGCAAGGTATCACCTAAAAATTGGAGTAGGCTTGGTGACGATCTAAAGGAGTGGTGGGTTCCCTCATCCCATCAGTGCCATGCGTCAGAGCATGTGCTGTATCACACAAGGGAGAAGGTTATGGGCAGATTCTCTGCTCCTCCCTCCACAGCTGTTTCTGCACCCAGTTCTGCACCCAGTCTGCAAAGCTGCTTTGGCTGTGAAGTGCAAAGTGCAGGCAGAATCAAAAGTTCACCATGTTTGTAAGTAATGTGCCATTTACATAGAAAGTTCTGTGAGTAGGAATAAATTGAGTGGGATGGTATTTGTTTTCTGTTGCTGAAAGACTGAGATTTGCAGACATGTTCATCACTAAGACAAAGGCCCTTAGTCATGCCTCTGCTACTGGAGAGGCAACTCTGTTCTGCAGTTGTCATGACAACACTGGCTATATAAAGAGACATATCAGAAGAAAGATCATTTGCTGTGTGCCCTATATTTCAGCGTAGCAATATACCCTCTCTATAACAAATCTGTTCTGTTATAGAAAAAACTGGTCTTTCTGGAAAGATAAGTAATGTTCCAGAAAGCAGCCTGCTGGAATGAAACAGTTTATGGTGTTAAAAAAAAAAAAAAAAAAAAGGCTTTCAAACAAATAAAACATTTCATTTGAAGACTAATTCCGTAATTTGAAGATATTGGGACCAAGTTCCACTGAATGTGTCGGTGATTTTAAAAGTTCAAATAAATTTCCATTGCAAAGATATAATTTTTGTGAATAAAGACAAGCCCTGGCTCTGTAACATCACAGGATTTAATGAAGTGCAAGGAAAGTGTTAGTCTTGTAAGACTAACTATAACTGACTATGCCTATAAAACTAAATCACCTTAAAAGTTTCAGCACAGTCATGTGTGTGGCTTGAAGTCAAGAAATGCGGACCGTATCTACTGCTCAGCTAAAGACATAAAGGAAAGCAGCCTGTGTCTCTGCAGCCTACTCACCTGGCAAAAGTTAAAACTGTCAGGACAGTTTCACGGCTTTGTCTGATCTTGTGATATTATCTTAAACGGTATTTTTGAAGCAAAGAGGCCTGGGGAGAAAACAGTAAGTAACCCCACTAATCTGAGAAATCCCTCTTCTTCTTGGAATTATATTCTTCATTATTGAAGAAACCTTTGCAGTACTCAGAGGTCAACAGTGATGCAATGTGAGGAACTGCAAATTTGCTAAGTCCCACATGAGCCAACAGAATTGTAAATTAATTTTGAGAATTACAGGTCCACACAAAAAAAGGTGAAGCTTTACAGCTTCGAAAAAGTCTTCTCAGGTGTGCACTGTCCTTCTGAAATTAAACTAGCCAAGGAGTGTAGCAAAGAACATTTCACTAAATTTTCCATCTGAAACAACTCTTCCAGCAGTTGGATCTCTACAAGTTCTCTGGTTTCACTTATAACTCAAAAGGAAGGTATCTGGGACTCCGGGGTGCTGTGAATGAAACCCTTATTCCCAGCTTCTACCACTGTTGATCGAAGTCATTTCACCCATCAAAAGAAATAGATTACCCCTTCAAACCTCATTTTTTATGTAACAGCTGAGTTCTACCCAGGATTTTTGGCCATATGAAGGACCCAGGCATCTTACTCCTGAATTCTTGTCTCTTGCCCCATGTACCTACTTACTCCCTTGTCCTGCCTGCTGTCCCAGAAATCTCATGTTTGTGGCCTTGTCAGACCACAAACAAAGTGCCCTCTTAGTCCCTTTCTGTGGTTCTCTCCATGGTGACTACCCGGTATGCCCTCTCCTCCACTCTTTATTCCTGAAAGGATGGCAGAACAGAAGGCGGAAGGCAGAGCAGTGTTTGATTCCCCGTGAAATGCCGAAATAGAACTGCAGTCCACTGTCTTAGCAGGTAGAAAGAAAATGGAGGAGGAATAACTTACTTTGGAACAAAAGTAAATACATGATTGCTTTTAATGTGATTGAATCACATTTAACTCTTAAAATGAGAAATCCTCAGCAGATTGCAGAAGGCAAATTATTAGAGACTCAATAGAGCAAATTGTGTGTTTGAAGAGTGAACTTGTTGAACTCAGATCTCTGCCACGTATACTGTGCTCAGCATACAGAGGGAGATTTTACTTCTAAAGTTTTAACATACACAACAATAAGATCGCAGGGACATATTTAGCAGTTGATGAACTGAAGTGACTCCACTTCTTTGCCTACCTGTATTAATTCTCCTTGTCATATCTAAGCACCTCACAGAAATGCAAGCCATTAACAGCACAACATTCCTGTGGAAGCAGGGAGGATTAGCTGCTCCCAGTTTGATAGATGTGGAAAATTAAGCACAAAGAGTAAATGCCCCTTCCAAAGGCTCGTTTGAAGTTCAGGTTCTCATAATGAATGAGAAATTAGGAAACTAAACACGGTCTGGACCCAAGAGTCTCTTCCGGTGTTATACTTGAAGCCTTTAGTAGGCCCAGGAACCAACTTGGGGAATCTTAAGGACTGGCTGTGTTCTTAACCAAAACATTTCGTTCCCTAAAGAAACACATCTCCAAGGATTTCTTAGTAATTGCTCTTCTCCTTTTATACCTTCTAACTCATATCACACCCTTCTCTGCCAGTATTTCCTCCTTTCTGTCCTTCAGGCACAGAAATGGAGATAAAACAGCTTAAGTTGCTGCTGTGATGAGGGAGAAGGTTTTTGGAAGGAGATTTCTGCCTATCACCTGTGAGAGGAGCCCTCTCTGCTTTGTTAACAGTGGGCTAGAATTCACAAAACTTACAAAATACTTAACCGGAAGGTGAGGTTTGCCAGAAGCATTTCACACAGGTCTCACCACAAGGATTTTAAATGTTCATGAGAGAGAAACCCCAGACAAGTCTGTGGAGAGGTGTCAGTAACTAATTTCCCCTCTCATTCACCTTCAGTATGACTCTACTGTGTTATCATAAATCGTGCCCTCAGCTTCATGTTATAAAGCATGCAGGAAGAGTATGTCTTAATCTGTCAAGAAATGGGGAGTTTAGCAGCTTCATTCACCTACATTCATCAATTCGGCATAGCTCCACGGTTAGGGTTAGTTAAAAATGGGAATGGAAGAATATGATACAACAGTTTCATGCTGAAGTTAATGTATTATGTCTCTCTTGAACAAAAATAAGTCTTAGATATAATAAAGTTGAAAACTATACTACAGCCAAAAAGGTAAACTTTATTTTCAAGATAGGCAAAATTAGATGGGGTGGGGGTGGGGGTAGGGGGTGTGGATGATGTCCTAAAGACATCAGAAAAATCCCTGGAAAGAAATTATATCCTTCGATTCAAATGGGCTTTGTTCTCATTACCTTGAACCTTTCATCTTCCATTAGACTTCTGCAAAGCGAAAGAAGAGTTTGAACGAATCTTTTAAATCAAAGTGGTAACCTTTTACATCAACTTGGAATAGCTGTGAACACCTGCTAAATTACTGCAGACACTGCTTTATTATTGCCACTAAGAAAATCAGAGCAGTTTGCTGCATACGCAAATCAATTCAGCAATTATATTAGGAAATGAAATCCTGTTGTTTTCATAAATTTCCACGCATATTAAAGCATCGATTTCATTGCTTTCTAGACATTTCCAGGAGACATAAAAATAAGAGAGAACTCAGGTAGGTAGCGCTTTATCCATTTTCCTTGGAGTGAATTACAGTACAATTTAATGAGTTAAACAATAAAAAAAAAAAAATCAGAAGTGTTGAAGTGCTGTGGAAGTCCTTGCAGGTCATAACTGAGCTAGAAGCCTTCATATGCACTCCTGAGTTTGTGATTTACTTGCACACTGTACATTGCTAAATCTCTTTTATAGGACCGAACCTTTACAGGGTGACCTTAAGTGCATATGCTGTCTCTAAGCCCCCTGCCTTGCAAATCCCCATGACTTTCCAGGGTACAAAAGGCTATAGGAGCCATGACAATGTCAGCATCCAACCAGCTATACTGCTACTGCTGCTGCTACTGCTAGTGAGTGGATGAAACCTACCTCAGGCTCTTCCACACACATGTGATAGCAGCGCTACGTGACGACAGGATTGCTCATGTGGTGACTCTTGAGATACAAAATAAAACTGCACTCCATCAAGCCTTTCCCTACACATACTATCCCTCACAGATCGGTGCCATCTGCAGATGTAAGAAGCATATTAATTTTAATCATCCAGGCCATTAGTGAAAATATTAACTAGATCCAAGTAAAGCCAAGATAGGCCACTGCTGCCCTGTATTTGACATTGTACCATCAAGAATTACTCCATAAGTAGAGTTTGCACCTATGCAACAGAAGATTTTTTCTAGCCATGGCTCCCTTGACTCCTGAGAAGGCATGTAACACCCATCACCTGCCTTCAGTCTACAGGGGCTACAGATGTCTCCAGATTGCGTGTCTGGCACACAGAATTTTTGTGCCTGTTGCAATGCATGTGCCCTACCAGGGTCCTATCCCGGAATACAATTTACAAGCCCTGCCAAGGTGCCAGCCTGGCCTTCCGACCCTTCCATGGATTGGCATTTCCTGAAATTCCAGAGTAGCGCTTTTTTATATTTCTGAAATTTTCACTATTTAATGCCCGTTCAGTAATGGCCTTGGAAACTCACACTTTTCTAACTCCATATTCAGTGGATGTCGGTATTGAAGCTGCGAGTGCAGTAGAATTAATCCATGGTGCAAAGACATGTCCAGGGCTCATGTGAATCCCCTATCCCATGTCCATTTATCTCTGTTCTCCAAATTTTCTCCTCCTTCTACCAACATTTCCAGGAAAAAGAAGTCCTAGCAAACAGGCCAGAAGAATGTTAAAATGAGCTCTACCCATTCCTTATTGTGAAAAATCAGAGGACTAGGATCTTGTAGGGCTTCCTAGCAGATGAGTCTGGATGCAACCTAGGATAATATACCATGGATTAAATCCTACTGTGCCAGTTATGCACAGACATAGAATAAAAAGACAATTTCTTCCCCAGCTGTGTCTACAGGGTCTTCCATTACTGTATTCTGTAACACATCGGTAGGAGTCTATAGCCTTCTTTTCCTGTTGATATTAATTCACAGGTTTTGCTTCAATGTTTTTCCTGCTATTGGTATTTTTTTTTAACTCAGAGATTGTAACTTGAGGCTCAGTGCCAAGTATTTTTTCTTTCTAAAAGCACATCGTCTGTAAGACAACTGACAGACATCTCTCAGGATGAAAACTGCCACAAGTGGTCTGATCTGTTCCAAACCTTTTCCTGCAAATCATTTATTTCAGACAATTCACTTTTCATCTCTCATAAAGCAGAGGCAGTCTCTGCATTTAAGGGTCAGCCAAAATTATGTTAAACTGGGATTTTCAACATTTATTGCTGTAAAATGTAGCAGACAAATGACTCCACTAGTCTCTGTTGGAAGTGAATGCCCTTGAGATAATTATGTAGATGCGTATAAGGACCCTAAAGACAATTGAACAGTGAAGCTGCATGGGCATCATGGGCCAACTATGGAAAGGAGGGGACTGAATAGAGAAAGACTATGATAAAGAGTGGAAAGGTAATTAAGTTTCAGCTTGAACAAGGAGAGTTTCTGTATTAATCAGAATGGATACTGAGCTGGCTGACAGAGAACAATTTTGGTATTTTTGTGGGATTTGGTTGTTTATTCCTGGAATATTTGTGAATTGAAGCTTCTTTGATGTATGGAAGGAGGTTAGGTGCAGCTTCCATTAGGAAGGACCCAAAGTGTGGGCTTGAGTCCCCAGCTGGATGGACAGGGCTGGACATGCTGAAACCACCATGAGGGATCTCCAAGGTTTCACGGAATGATCCAGCTCTGTAGCTAGAGGCTGTATTATAGGGGCCACAGAAGTCCTCTTCTGGCAGTGTGTCTGAGAGCTGAGCCAACACATGTGTGTGGTGCTGTGCTGTGCAGATGTGCCCAACTAGCTTGAATGTGGTGCTCCACTGCACAGCCAGGACTTTGCCTTATCCCAAGACAGGGAATTCAAATGGAAGTTTGAAAGCCCAGGTTCTAGGGCTTTTAAGTTAGCTCTCAATTCCTCTGACATATCTTCTTGAATTTTTAAAGATATTTTATGTACTCAGACCCAACAGACGACTGGCCATAAGCCTGAATTTTAGGATGTTCATAAGAGACCTGGAACTCTCCCTAAACCCATGCACAACTTGCTGTCATTATTATGGGCCTGTATTCACATTTCTCTTTAAAAATAAGTATATTTGTTTTGCTCTGAGAAAACAGATAACATATTAAGAGGCAATTTGCACATCAGCACTTTCCAGTCAAATTTCTTTCATATAGAAGAAAGGCAATCAACTTCATGGAAAAAGCTGTTTATCTATCTCTTGAGTCATATGATGCCATACTGAGATTATCCCTCCCAAACAAAAAATGTCTCATGGCAGAATGGCAGAAAACTACTTGAAGATCTAATCTGTTAACATGTATGCATGTATGTTACACTAAACTCTCGATACTGAGAAAACATCCTGCAAAGTCCTAAACCTGAGTTATTAGTTCGATGCTTGGTATACAATTAGTTCCATTGTTACTGTTTTCATATCTCTGTGATCCGTCTTAGTATATGTCCAAGATGATTCAAATGGTTCCCTAAAACTTTTTCTGTTTTTCTGAAACCCATGTTCATAGAGTGAATATGCAGTAAAGTGCAGCACACTGATGTACAGTCATGAATGAAAACACCTGCTAAACCTGCATGATGGATGAAGCAATAAATGCCTTTTTTGCAGTTCCCT
Organism: Bucorvus abyssinicus; assembly: GCA_009769605.1. NCBI lineage: Eukaryota > Metazoa > Chordata > Aves > Bucerotiformes > Bucorvidae > Bucorvus > Bucorvus abyssinicus. Next base: position 27,695,740 of record CM020030.1, on the reverse strand, counting down.
GTACCTGAAGAGCTGGAGATGAACACAGTAATTGGCCTTGCATTGGTAAAAACTTGCTAACAGGTTAGGGAGACTCAGTCTCAATAATATTTTTTATATTGATGACTAGAAATGAATGTGAGCTTGTTAGCTTTCCTAAAACAGAGGACTACTGCAGTAAATCAGAAACAAGTTACCATAGTGACCCAAGACACACAGAGAAAGTAAATTTCTCTGCACTTATTTTGGACCTTTCTGTAAGGCTGCATTGTCAACAAAACACCAGCCTTAAAACTGGCATATGCTTCTCACTTCTCCATTGTGGGATGGAGGAAGACTAGCATGTTTAGGACATAACACACCAAGACATCTCAGTAAGGCAGTTATATTTTGGTGTTTAATTGAGCATGTTTTCAGTACCAAGCAAGCTGTGGCCCACTTTCAGAGCTTCAGCATCACAAATCCTATACCTAAATGCTTGTAAAAACTTTGTTCTCATCAAGCCTTCCTTCACCTCACATCAAATAAAATCACAAAATCTCACATTTTTCCACCACTGTTTCTTATTTCAGTAGGTATTAGTACCAGTTAACAGGACTTCAGTCTTCCAACTCGCTTTCCTGGGCTCAATATTTCAGCTCACAGTGAGTTCCAGCATCCAGGTATCTTTCTCCACGCCAAAATCTTTCCCCTCCTTCACTGGTTGTTTTCTTTCTTCCCTCCACATTCACACCCAGGCGTGGCTGTGGTGAGAAAATTAGGTAAGTGAGAACAAGAGGCACTTCTGGATGTCTTAGCACTCAGTGTGCCTCTATACTGAGGCAGTCCCCACTCCCCTGCACTGGCAGAGCAGACACACACACACCGCCCCCCCACCCCGTACTATCCTGGCAGACACTCGCTGTGCAGGGGTGAAGCCAGTGCCTCATCGTTGCTGACATGCAGCACAACCTAGAGCTATGCTGCCGGCTGCTCCCCCATAAGCTCTTCTGCTCCCAGCATGGAGGGAGAAGGTGCCTGGGCATCAATGTCAGTCCTAGGGAAGGGGAGGGCTGGACCCTGGTTCTTTTCCCTGTCCTCTTCCCTGTGCAGTTTGGGGGTCTCAAGTCTGTTACTGGGGCTTAGTACCTACACTCCACACAAGCCAAGGAGACAAGGGTAAAGATGAGCAGAGCTCAAAGGGTCAAGTGTTACCCAAACAACTCAGGTAAACGGTGTTTGGCACTGGGGCAAAATAAACTAGTTAATTTATCCCTCATTCCTGAGGCCACAACATTCAGGTTTTCTGCTGGAAAAGTTTGAACCAGCCCATTTTCAGTCATCTTAGTCTATGTTGCTGCTCCCCAACAGGAGTTGCCAAATCCAGGCTGTTTTTATATCCTCCCCCACATCTGGTTACCACTCAGATGCTGTCAGCCTGACACAAGTGCAGTGTCATTCCCATCATCAGGGAATATAAAATAAATCAGGCAGTAGTGAGCCACTGTCCATGCTTCTCCCCTTCAACTTCTCAAAGGGCTAATTTACCCTGCAAAAAATGGTGAAGAAACCAAGAATCCAGCTCGAGGTCTAATTGACTGATGAGAACATGTTTCCATTTAATGTTACAGAACCTCAGACACATTTAACTCTTGTACTATATACATAAATGTAAAGTGTACTCTAAGACAAATTCCACACTGTAGAAGCAAAAAGACAGTTATGGCATATTTCGTATACCCACAAAGATATGGAGATTAAAGTAACCCAAGGGCAACTATTATGCTATTTGAAGCACATCTAACTGATTGGCTGAAATTCTTACCTGTAGCACTGTAACACTTGTGTCAGTCTGGATGTCTTGTTGCAGTAATATGTAATAACAGTGCCACTGTAATGAAGGGCAGTTATCTTAGACACACCAAGCAAGGTGCTGGTGTATGACTCATTACGTTGTGACTAGAGAATCCTGTGAACATCTTGTATTAATTTTAGTAATTTAGAATTTGCCTCCTTAAAAAAGAAAAGAAAAAAGGGAAGGGAAGGGAAGGGAAGGGAAGGGAAGGGAAGGGAAGGGAAGGGAAGGGAAGGGAAGGGAAGGGAAGGGAAGGGAAGGGAAGGGAAGGGAAGGGAAGGGAAGGGAAGGGAAGGGAAGGGAAGGGAAAGGGAAGGGAAGGGAAGGGAAGGGAAGGGAAGGGAAGGGAAGGGAAGGGAAGGGAAGGGAAGGGAAGGGAAGGGAAGGGAAGGGAAGGGAAGGGAAGGGAAGGAAAGGGAAGGAAAGGAAAGGAAAGGAAAGGAAAGGAAAGGAAAGGAAGGAAAGGAAAGGAAAGGAAAGGAAAGGAAAGGAAAAGGAAAGGAAAGGAAAGGAAAGGAAAAGGAAAGGAAAGAAAGAAGAAAAAAGAAAAGAAAGAAAAGAAAAGAAAAGAAAAAAGAAAAGAAAAGAGAAAAGAAAAGAAAAGAGAAAAGAAAAGAAAAGAAAAGAAAAGAAAAGAAAAGAAAAGAAAAGAAAAGAAAAGAAAAGAAAAGAAAAGAAAAGAAAAGAAAAGAAAAAGAAAAGAAAAGAAAAGAAAAGAAAAGAAAAGAAAAGAAAAGAAAAGAAAAGAAAGAAAAGAAAAGAAAAGAAAAGAAAAGAAAAGAAAAGAAAAGAAAAGAAAAGAAAAGAAAAGAAAAGAAAAGAAAAGAAAAGAAAAGAAAAGAAAAAAGAAAAGAGAAGAAAAGAAAAGAAAAGAAATTTCTGAATACAGATACAGTCTAATGACCCTTTCACTAATTTCTGGATTCGCTTAAAAGCTTTGTTCAGCTCCTCTACATTTCAAAGGCTACACATGTTCAATTGAATGTGAAGCTGACAGCAAGACCTTCAGAAGAAGTGCTGGCTTTGATGTGTAAGTGAAACAAAATTCAACCCAGTGAAATTATTTCCAATTTACACCTGCTTTAATGTACTCAGAATTAGGCCCACTGTCCTTAAAAGTTAACATAAGAAAGTAAAAGAAGTCGGGCTTTGGAAAAAAACATTTTTCACTTCAAGGAATAAGGCTGTACCTTAAATTTAACCTTCCCGTCAGTAACAGCTACATCACTGTGCATTTCTGAGTGCTTGCTTGGGCATGTGATGTATGTATACCAGGCATAATTTGCATTTAAAGGGATGCAACAGGCTAAAATTTACAGTCATAAGAATAATGTCTTTCCTGCCACTCCTGGGGATTGTTTTGAGTCAGGTTCAAGCTTGGTTTGATTTCCACATCCAAAGACTGCACAGCACCTATGCATCTGTTTGTGCACCCTGTCACCTGGTGAAACTCCCAGGTCGAAGTTGAATACTTACAAGTGGAACTTACCAAAATTGATGCCAAGGTCTGGGACAAGGCTGTTTCCTTCCTTATCCCAATGAGGAACTTACATCCATTTGTATTTATAACCTGAAAACTTCCATGTTATTAGACAACTACAACAGTCCAATCTCAGAAGACAAGAGAATATTCTTCAATTGCCTCAACACGGGTCCCAGTGCCATTTTGTTCGTCCAGTGGTATGTGAGACAACCACATAAGACCAAATTTGACAAAGGATCTCTGGAACACTTGAACCTTTCTAGTGTACCACCTGGGAAGCACGTAGAATGATATAGCACCAAAAACCTAGTAGGAAGCAACTGAATCTCATCCACAGAGTAATGATACAGTCATATTGCCTCTAGTTTTGGTTTAATAGTGCAGCAGAAAGTTTATCTATCTAGCATTTCTGAGCAATATGGGTCAAATTCCTCTTCTGCTAGTGGGGATTTAAACTCATTTCTCACAAGCCTTAAGCATTAGGATACACTATGGTCTAAGCATGGTGTTTCTCTGACTTCCTCCAACCAAAGTTATTGAATTTTATTTTACTGGGCCAAGCACAGATTGTTAGTGTATGTGGTTGTACATCCAGTGCAATATCTCTCAGCAGCATACACCTCATTGCAGTCAAGCCTTCCCTGTCTTCAAGTAGTCTGGCTTTCTGTTAGAGGAATCTCTCTGTAAGCTGCTCCTTCAAAAAAAAAAACCAAAAAACACCAAAAACCCAACATGTTGGTTGAAGTGAGGGATTAGCGTATAGGACACCTGGAAAACAAACAAAAAAAATGTGAAGGCCGTTTACATCTCTGATTTAATAGCAATTTAATACAAAATGCTTGAAATGCCCTGGAAGAGGAGAGTGCAGTAATGATGAATAGGACAGGTTGATAAAAGCCTCACTGCTGGGTTAGCAAAGTCAGATAGGCAGGTGACAGCTCATGTCCAAATCCCTGACGGAGAAGTTGAACGGGAAACCTTGTATATCAATGCAAGAGTGAACATCCTCATTTCTTGGCTGAAAAATATCTTTTTGTGGAGTCTCACCATTTTGATTTTGCCCTAAGACTGACCTGGAGCACAAACGTATAAAACCACCTGTAAGAGGTGATTTAGGAAGCTATTGCCTTATAGCAAAGATGGCAACAGTGGGAGTGATCTAAACGTGTACCATCATGTCATATATGATATACTGCCAAGCACCCTGTCAATGGACTGGGCGGTGTATTTCACCTCACATATGTGTGCATGCTTATGGGTTTGGGGTGATTTCGGTTTCCCAGGTCACGGCTGAATACAAGGCTGAGATTCTCAGTTTTGAGCTTAACATCTGAAAGGAGAAGTGAGGCAGGTCTCTGCTACATAAGCGATTTTACTTCCTGACCAGTGCAAAGATGTGTTTGTGTTCTGCTCTAGTTTTCTGTGTCATCTGATGGCACAGAACTACTGAAAAAAATGAAATCAAGCTCAAATTACCAGTAACTAAGACTGATCAAATTACAAGGAGACTTAGGGTTTATGATCTATTCTGTTTTGCTGCCTTTCGTGGATTATCTCTCTTTGCAATGTAAACATGTAAATTTTAAATTTCCATTAGTTGATTGTTAATTAAATCCATCACTTTAACAATGTGGAGACACAGCCCTTTTAGCAGGTTTACCTTGTGGTTTATGACCATATGGAAGCATTGCCACAGGGCTGTGGATGCTGTCTGCTGTTCCCAAATTCTAGGTAGCCTTCATTTACACACAGGCTGAATCAAGGTCCTTTAGATGCATGGGCAAAAGAAAATGTTACAGAGTGAGGAATTCAGTCAGTCAGTGGGGTTATTTAGTGGGATATGTTCTTGGCCTTTGGTTTCAATTCAGTGAGAACTTTTTGTTCCACATGCATAATGGCTCTTGATCAGTAAAAACCTGCTTCTTTACAAGAACTCTGAGGTAGTAACGTAACATAAATGAGTTACAGAATACCCTTTGGAAACCTAATCTAATAAATCCCTTAAAGTACAATATGTAACTGAACATATGAAAATTCTTCTTGAAATGCTTTGTTGGTCTGGGGCCAAGGGACTTGACCCAAAGTCCATTGAAGTCAACAGGACTCTTTCCAACAACCTCATTATAACATTTTAACTCTAACTTTGTATGAAACTAAAAAGCATACTCTGGTCTTCAGTGATGGAATCATGGGTTCGCAGTACCAGGAAAAAACCCCAGAAATATATCTCCCTTGTCTAAGTGCTTGCTGGCAAGCAGTTTTGGATAGGGCACTTGTCATGTTATTTTGCAATTAATTAATTACAGTCAAGGTTTATGTCACTGTGGTTTAAGCTCCACTCAAAGACATTTTTATGGCATTCCAAGTAGTAGTTATACTTTTTTCTTAGGAAAAGCAGCTGCATTTGCAGATAATTCCTGAAGAAAGAGCTTTAGAAATATACCTGATGAATGTGAAAATAACTCTAAATCAACAGCTCATCTTCCATTAGCAGAAGGGCTCGTACAGATCATTATACTAAACGCAACTTTGAGCTTCCAGTATAGAACACCTAACTGTTCTGAGAACTCAGATCAAAAGGAAAGATTATATTGCTTGTGTATACACACCACATGACATATAAATCCCAAATCTGTTCAAAGTAGTGTGGTTTAGACATATAAGGGGTGTAATATGCATGTGGGTGTGGATAGAAGAGCACATGCGAGATTAGGAAGATCTTTTTGCATTTTAATAGCATAAAACATTTTGAAATTGTCACAAATGAATATTCCTTCTTAGATACTGTGTCATATATACCCCCAAAGAGATCTCAAAACCTCGGTGTGGTATGCTTATGTCAGAACTTCCTGGCATCTGTGCTACCACAAGCACTTGCAAACCTCCCTCCAGTCTTGCACAGGACTTAAATAAGTTGTTAGACACTGCTCAAGCACACAACAGACTGGCCAACCTATGTATCAGATGTGTGGCCTGTATTAATCCCATTTAACATTAAGGCACAAAGACCAATATCCTTAGACTTCCTCTATCCAGTTTAAACAGACTAACACAATAGAAGACAAAGAATTGTAGTCACATACCAATGCCCAAACTCCAGCCAGGGTTTCCAGCAAACCAACAACTCTGTTATTATAGGATGTGCATCTCATGCTGTCAAGAAGGTACAGGCTTTTCCTGAGAAGATGGTTATGCTGCTAGCAGGGCTACTACCTTCCAAAGGTGCCACTTCTGTTTCTTTTTGGATGCACATCTTTTATTCATTCAAATGTGGAATGAAAGGAATGCTGAAATTCTTTTTCTTTTTTTTCTTCTCATTAGGTTAAGCTATTCCATTTTGTCCAGGTCTAGGGGAAGGCAGGAAAAGGCAGATTTGAAAATCTAGTGCCCTTGAGAAAGGAGATGAATAGGCATTTTACTGCTTTGGACAGATAGGGAAAGGATGGATTTCAGGCGGTGGAAAGAAGGTGTAAGATGATAAATGACAGGGAAGTAAAAAACCTCTGCAGCATTTTTTTATGCCAACAAAGAACAAAAGTTGCCAGTAGGGTTTTGCACAGCACACATCTGCAAGAGATAAGGTCAGCAATAACACTGAGTGGCTCCAGAGGTTAAATATCGATACATTTTTCCTCAGTTCTACCATAACTTGAGCACAGTCCTTAGAGAAAAATCCCTTTATCTGAGCTGTGAATGAGAGGGTTTTATTCTGAGGATTTTAGTACAGCTTATGTGAAAGGTCTGAAACATAAAGAAACAGAAAGCATGAGGAGAATTGCAAAAATGAAGAAACAAAGAAAATCTTAGTGTTTTCATGCCAAAGAGCAAGACCTGTAGCTGCTAGCAGTTTCACAAGCTGTGGTGTGTTTGTGAGTGCACATTTTCTGCACTGTGTGGAGTCTTGTGTGTCAGTAACTCTGAAGCCTGCCACCCATCTGCACAGCAGACGTGAAGCCCTGAAGAATTTTCTGGAAATCAAGTTTATGACATGGAGAGGCTATAACAGCATCCAGAGTAAATTACAGATGTAGTACTAAAACTGGTACCAAAGCATCTTCTACCATCAATGCAAAATGAACCTAAATTAAAAGCAAAATTAATTTTAAAAGAAGTATCCAAGGATAAGTATTTAACGGCATTTTGCATTTGGTCATGTAAACTGTTTCACAGCTAAACTACTGTGTCAAAGCACAGAGTAAATTACCACAGACAGCATTTTTCTAGATTAAAATATAATCATTATAGCAGTTTTGACCAAAATTCAGGTACTTTTTCTTTAAATGCAGCTTCAGATACCACTTAAGTAAGCATCTGTTCCTCTCACTTCATTAGGTTAGGACAAGAGAGCCTGGAAGTGAAAATGAGAGGTAGCAAATCATACATTGCTGATGAAATGGAGATGGCTACAAGGGAAGAGGTAAGACAAGAGGTCACTGATTTCTACATTCATAGTCTGGGCTTTGAGATGTTAATTTGCTATATTTTCTGCCTACCCCATAGAACAGCACCTCGCTTGCATGTGTCTTCTCCAAATATTTGCAACTGACAAAAAAAAAGTAACAAGAAGTACAAGTCTCCAACACATTGAGGATTATGACTTTATTGAACCGCAGTGTGGCAGGGGAGGCTGCAGGGGAGCACTCTGCTCCTCAGAGCAAGGCTCTGCTCTCCCACATACCTTTCTTTTGGGGGCAGCTCTATTTTAATTTTAATTTTTTTTCCCTTTCCTTCCTAAGTTCCAATTTGAGCGGCTGGCAGCACAGCAACACTCATTATCCATGTGTTCAGTCATGAGGCATTTGTGAGCAAACACCAGGCCTTTCTGCAGTTCCAAAGTGCATGTTTTTTCATCTGGAAATTCATAGCAATTTAGACCATAAGTACACAACTTTGTTCTGCTCTCTTCCCTCTTCTCTTTCCCAGAAGGTCACAAGCCAGCTGGTAAGGAATAGAAAAAGCTACCAGTAACCAAGTGTCATAAGGGAAGAGCCAAAGCAAAGATTTTGCAATGCCCTGGAGGATGACACATGTTCATGCAAATATTACCTGTAGAGACAGCACTAGCTGAAGAAGGATTACAGTACAGAAAACGAAAGATAATTTTCATTGTGCAACCAACCGCATGCTTGCCAATAGAACTCTCTCTCTGAGCATCATACTGGGAGTAGGATCCAGCTGGCCACACATGTGCTTGAGATGCCCTAGGGTGTTTGGGATACCAGCTGAACTACACCCGCTTTTCTAGGGAAACATGGATCTTCCATAGGTCCTGTGACAAACTTCCAGCCTATGCAGGTGTCTCAAACACCTGAGGACATCTCACATGGCACCAGACCTTGTTTGGGAGCAGCTGGTTCACCTCTCTAGTTCTGCCAATCAGCACAACCCACCCTTAGGTAGACACCTGCACTGGCTCAGCTGAATGCCTCTTGACTCCTGTCACGATCTGCAGTCAGGAAGCAATCCAGCTGCTCTATCATAAATAGCCAATGCCACCAGCGATGTTCTAGGGTACCTCAGTCAGGTAGGTATGATAATAAGGGAGACACATCCTTCTAGAAAGTCATCAGGAGCTCAGGGAGAAATGGCCTACTGCCCAATCTGCTCTACAGATTTGAATTACTCTCACCTGACTAAAATGGGAGCTTAGATATGATAACTCATTACATACATTTAGTTGCCCTGAATTCCAAGAGAAATTCTCCTACGTGTTGTGTTTTATAGCTTCCAGGTTTCTTTGTCATCCTCTTTTAGTAGCAGTCCTAATGTTTGACCAAGGAGGCTGAGTTACACAGAGCAAATTAATCATCTATGGACCATCTGCTCAGTCTGGTCTTTTGCCTTGCTCTACCAAAAGGATACTGGGTCTGTGCCGTCTGGGGTGCAACTGGCCACCAGGACTACTAATTTAGTCCCCAGTATCTTCTTTTTATTCCTACCCTCAACTCAGAGAAAAAACAAAGGTCTGTAAGCAGATACAGTGTCCTGGTAGCAGCTCATACCTGTTCCTTTTCTTCCTCCTGGCTTCCCTCTCCATCACTATGTATGACCAATACAGTCATCTTGCACAAGCTGCAGAAACAAAGCCATTCACAACTATTCCTCACTGTGAGCATTCATTCAACTCAGGTCTACCTTGGTGCAAATGTGAAGTGGATGCGTAGCTGCTTACACCCATCCATTTAAGCAGGACTTGGAGCTACCGGTTGAGAGAGTGTGTTTACAGCTTTATTGCACTTCTGTAAGAGAGCACCCAGTATCAGATTTTTTTTTTTTTCTGAAAGGCCATTTCTAATTTGCCATAGAAAAGTGTGTTGAGGAGAAGTAACAGAAACTTGGGAACTGGAAAAAAATAAGATGTGGCCTATGTATGTCTTACACTGTCTCTATAAAAAGGGGTGTTGTGGAAGGAACTCAGACTTTTCCCTTATGCACAAAAGAACAAATGAAATTAACTCAAAGAAGATGTATTAGCAGTAAAGCAAAAAAGTCCATTTGCAAAACAGCAGCTGTCATTTGGTTTTGCTTGTAGAAAACTATAACTTTATGTTAGATTATTATTCTCTCTTCCCTAAAACAGTTTTACTAGAGGACACTTCAAGCTCATGATCAACCATGAGCACCATAACATATATATCACTAGATGTGGTGTGTTTGACATAGTGGACTACCTCTCTTCTTCTAAATCAAGCAGAGTCCAGAAAGAACTCTCTCTCTACAGTAAAATCCTTGCACAGGTGCATTCCTTCCTCATAGTCAACCTGATCACCAGGACCCCAGAGCCTTTTTTTGGAAATCTGCACTGCAGCTTAACAGCCCCCAACATGTACTGGTGCCTGGGGTATTTTGTGCCATTTGCCTTTGTTGAACTTCATGAAGTTCTTCTTTGGCCAGTTCTACAGCCTGTCAAGGTCCCTTTGAATGGCAGCATACCCAACTGGTGTTATGACCACTCCTCCCAATCTTGTGTCATCTTTAAACTTTGTGAGATGCACTTTGCCTCTTCATCCAGCTCATTAATGAAGTCATTAAATAGTATTGGTCCCAATGTTGACTCCTTGGAGGCACCAATAGTGACTGGTCTCTGCTTGAACTTGGTGCTGCTGATCGCAAACCTCTGAGACTAGCAGTTCAGGCAGTTACCAGTCCTCCTCAGTGTCCATGTATCTAGTCTGTACTTCATTATTTTGCGTGTGAGGATATTATGGAAAACAGCGTTGAAAGCCACACTAAAGTCAAGATAAACGACATCCACTGCTCTCGCCCACCAAGCTAGTCAAATTGCCATAACCTTCTATGACCAAAACCACAAGGTCAGGAGTGATTTTGCCTTCATAAATGTGAACTAGCTACTACTTTCTAGACCTTCATACTTTTGGAAATAGTTTCAGAATTTACCTACAGCTGTAATCGTTGCAGAATTAAATCATTCCGTACCTAGCAATGCTGCCTGAAAGAAGGGCATCCATGAAGTTAAGGGTCACATACCCATTTTGGTCAAGAGCACCACAACTACTATGGAGTTATGGGGGTTCGGAAAAATGCTTTTTATAGAGCCCTTGACTCAGCAAAACCAATCCTCAGCACTTGTAACAACATTATATGTTTACTGCTATAAAACAATCAATTTGGCCCTGAAAACTAGCTAGTAAACCTCACAGGAACAGGTGCCTCTGAGCTTCCTTATACACCTTGGGATATACTAGTGGTCAGAATACTTTCAGTGTGAGAGCTTGTCAAAGCCAACCCAAGCAGTGAGGTAGCGGTCAGTGCTCTCACAGCCAAGGCAACACAGGAAGCAAATGCAAGAAAAGCAGCAGCACTTGCTAGGCAGGCTTCTTGCTATGCACCACAACAGTCGAAGCACACCTGCCTCCCACACCCTCCAGATTGCACTTTTATCTTCTGTGGCTGACTCTTTAATTATATGGATACTCAGTTTCCTCATGTAAAGTGTGGTGCAGACTGTAGGCAGGCAGACATGCCTTCAGCTTAAGAGGGTGTGATTTTCAATGTTTAAATGGGCACGAGTAAACAGTGTGAGTTGGGCATTGAGTGATAACACAGAAACAGGGATGCCCAGGCTTCCTTGCTATTGAGTTTATTTTTGATCAGAGGAACAGCACTGATGATTTAATCTATCATGTCAAAAGTCTTTAATGTCAGAAAGAATAGTAATTTAAATCTGTCACCAACAACTGCCTATTTTCAGTTCTAGCCAATAGTGCAGCTCAGGAAAGAAGAGGAAATGCAAACTATATTGACATGAAAGGAATCGTCTTTTGTAAATTCATGGTGACCACCCGTTTTTCACTACAAATAACTAGTATTTGATTTCAGACACAAGTGTTCACATTTCCAGCGACCAATGTAGATTTAATTTCATCAGTTCCCTTAATAGCAAGCAGTTGTATTTTCCTTGCAGTGATAACACTATGGAGTTTATTCAGTAACAGGAAAGACGAAATTGACTGGCCTGAAAGTGTGTCTCGATCTATTTGGCTTGAGTTTGCTGACAGAGGAGTCTGTAGTAAATTGCCACTTTCTTTGAGTAAATGCTAAACTGTGCTGGCTAAGATGTGTCTGTTCAGCAGTCAGCTCTGTGACTACAAAGGATACAATCTGAGCTAATAATTAGCTAGCTACAGTCAACTAAAGCTATTAGTGCAGCTGTATAGATCCCGGCATGATCTAACTGCCCAAGTATTTGCTCAGGATGTACGTAGAATTTACCAAATCACTGCGGCTTCCTGGCTAATACCTCTCCAGGCAGATAGCTTAGATGTGTTCATCTGAGGTGCAGTCACAGCAGGAGTGAGAACCCAGCCTGATATAGCCATTTGGTCAGCAGTGCTTTATGGAGGTTTAACATTAGCACTTGAATACAGGTTGTAAATGTTTTGTGGAACAGTAGAGACCTTTGCCTCAAAATGAAATGAACTTTCTTAACAGAGAAATCACACAAGAATTATTCGCAGGGTATGGCACATCTTCTGGTCTGGATGCTGGGATAGTTTCTCCAAGATCTCCATTTCCATATGTGCAAAGAAAGAATGGAATTTACTGCCACGAGCCAGCTTTTGTGTGACTTAATTCCCTTGAGAGCTGTGAGCCCTAGAGGTACCTTGTGAAAGCACCACAGAAATATGTAGTATTGTTTATGTAGAATAACTGAATCAAACAGTCATGCAGGGAGATATTACCTGTTTCTAGTTTGAAGGTGAAGAAGAAAGTGCATTGCCTAACAGGAAATACTGATTTAGCAGCAGGCAGCACTGCTGAAAATTTGGCAGAATATTCAGAATCATGACTGTGATGGAAGCAGTAGTATGTTACCTTAATTTGTAGATAACTACAGCACGGTAGAAAATCAGCCACCTACTGGCTATGTGCTGACTTTAAAAACGCATCTTTTAAACACGTTTTCTTGTAGTTGCATCTCTCAAAATAATTTTCCTACAGAGATGATCTGTAAGCAGCAGGGCTTACTTTCATGCGTTTTATACTTTCATGATTCTGAACACAGTTTAAGCAGTTTTCTTCCAGAGCTACCTCTGCCTTGAGCAACAAAGGCAGGCATGCAGGGCATGTTCAGGACTACTAATTCCAGGTGCCGAAGTGAGGTAGTGCAACATTTACAAGGTATGTATTTATATTCGACAAAATATTTTAGACAACTTACGTTAACCATCTTTGTTACTCTACAGTCCTTCAAAGTGAATAGGGCCTTTTGCAGAGTAGCTTACAAACCCTATAGGCCAGAGACTGCTCAGATGCTCATATTACCCCTGTGGAAAGCTATTCTGAGCCCTACAGTAACCTATCACTAATGTAGTCCCAGAGATGGAATGAAAAATGCACATACCAGTACTACTGGCTATAAGAAGTACATCAGTTCTTTTAGGACTCACATATGCTTCATTTTTTACATGCAAAATCTAATATGTTGCTACAGCGTTATGTACACTGAAATCTGCAAACATTGCTAGGTCTTGCAGGTAATACATGGAGTAAAGTGAGCACACATACACAAGGTGGTGCTGCTGGGCTAACACAAATGAATATCCTACTATTTCACTGCACAGACCATTTTGTGAGAGAAAATCTCACCCGTGAAAAGCTTTCTTTTTGGACTTTACACTTTTTGAATACTCCACCCTTCACATTTCTGCCAGCCAGGAGATAGTGGTCTTGTTTCACAGAGAGGGTGCGAGTCTGACTTTTGTCTTTGTTTGGCTCTTCAGTATTTTTGACACTATTTTCAATCATGTCCTACACACTTTTTTCCCTAAAACCCAAGTGACACGTAGGTCTGTCAGCAGAAGCATTCTGACTGAGAAGTCAGAATGACCTAAGGTAAAAATTTCAAAGTGCCTACATGAATGTCACAGGATGCATTCCAAAGGTCCATATAATATTTTTTTTTTTTTTTTTTTTGAGTGAGGTGTAAATTCCTAAGTCATCTAGGCACCTTTGCAAATTTTATTCAGAGCCTCTAAATTAACTCCTTGGAATCAAAACAGAAGATACATAAATTCCCTTCTATGGAGAGTGAAACTCATGCCTGAGTTTTTATTAAGTGCTTCCATAATACACACTGAGATTTAAATACAATAAAAGATTGAACAAGCACTACATTTATTTAATACAAAAACTTAATACTGGTAAATAAGGAAATGTAAGGTCTGACAATCTGAACATTTATGAAAATCACGTTTTCATGGACATATTCTTGAATTCATCAGTTCCATTAAGCAATACCAGTTGACATCAGCTGAATTACTTGCCATAAATTTTCAGATGCTAAGGGTTGAGTTCTGCTAATGTGAGCTGGAATAACTCTGGAATTTCTTAAGGATCATACTAGTAATATAGAGAGGTTAGCCAAATGATTTTGTTAGCCATTAAAAATTTTTAAAAAGCAGAAATTAGAATAGCAATGAACATGTGCAGAATGGCTTCTTACTTGCAAAGGAGCTCTTAGCAAAATTTTAAGTACAGAGGAATCCTGAAATATTGATTTTGTCCTCTGAAGTATAGGTTTTTATATATAATGTCCTCTGCATTGACTATACGGGCTCTATTACTGAATAGTCAGTCTGCCCAGAGAAACCATTAATGTTACATTTCAGATAATCAAAAAATAATCAAAGCTTGCTGTGTTATGCCTAATCATCAAACAGATGCAAGTTATTTATTGTTCTTTGAAGACAAGGAAGATGCTGTACTTACAGAACGATTGTATACAGTGGCAAAACTAAATAGGCATTCCTTTGCTAAAGAACAAGCTCTGTTGTCTGTGATCAACTGACACAACTTGTTTGAAAATTTTATCACAAGGTCTCCCTTCCTCAATTAGCACAGTGTGGCTGGGCAGGACACTTACTAGAACTGTGAAGAGAACCAAGGCAACTCCTGTTTCTCAAGATTTTAACATGCATTGTCAATTTATTATCTCAGTAGTGGTGACATAAAAATCTGAAGTAACTCTTTAGTGTCACTAAGATTTATTAGTTAAACAGCTGTTCTTATTCCTAACTCACATTGTTGACGATGAGATGAAAATTGGGTTCCTAGCACTGTATCTTGAATTTTGGTTGATTGATTTGTTTCCTTCAAAATACGTTTGCCTTCTTCCCTGTTTTCCCCCAAAAATCAGATTTCCCTGTGACAATTCCTTTTTTCATTTATACTCGCAAGGTAACTTGCATCACTCAGTCAAGCCTAGCTGAATGCTACAAGCCCTCCTCATGTATCAACTCCCATACACAGATGATGTGTAACGAAAACAAACTAGTACAGCGCCTGGACAAGCAGTTATGTAGTACAGTAAGAAAGATAAAAATTTCTGCGGCTTTTTATAAGCAACAATCACTGTTGCTTTGTGGACTATATTTAGTGTTTACAGAGATATTCCACAGTAACTTACTCTCTTCTCTGAATAGTGTCTGCCTTTTTATTTCTTGTGCTGTGACACAACACGTTTTTTTTACGGTGTACTGAGTGATAAACTGCCTGTTGATACTCATTTTGAAATATTGGCCCCTCCTTTTTTTGAAGTAAAGAAATAGTAATAATAAAGAAATAGTAATAATAAAAAGCCCTCTTTTATTCCTCTCAGCCTGTGCATTTTTCCTGTGCCGGTGGTTGTTTTTCTACAATTCCTACAGTAAATTTCCATTGTGAATCCAAACATGTACTGTAGATGGAGCTTTAAGTTTTTTCCAGGAAGAAGTCCATTCATATAAGCCATAGAGATGTCCCAGTGATAAGAGAAGGGGGAAAGACTCACACAAGACTGGGCAGGGTGTGTGATGGTGCCAGGTGCATTTGTGTTTGGATTTGTTCTCATTGCATTTGTATCTAGCAGAGTAGCACACAAAAAACACAGACTCAGGACAATCTTGTCTCTAGCCTCTCTGCAATCCTCAGAAATGAACAAAAGATTGATTGGAGCCCCCCTTAGAGCAGGGAACCAAGGTGTATCCAAGAGAAAGGAGAGACAACTTTTCAGCTGGTTTGTTGAAAGGAACAGTGCAGCCATCACTAAGCAAAAGAATTATAATTTAATAAGCAAAAAAGATTTCTGCAAGGCACAGTCTATGTGAAAATGAAAGGTCAATGGCAAATTCTAATTAGCATAGTATTTTTAATAGGATTAATCCTACCCATGTGTATCAGCAGCAGATGCAGGCTTACAAAAGGAAAACTGAAGTGGGCAAGAGGTTAATTATGTAGGTAGACATCACAAGACCACTTTTAGCAATATCCAGGGGAAAAAGAAAATGCTGTGAAAGAGTAAAATTGTCTTATTCATTTAAAAGTACACTTTTCCAGTTTACTCCCCATTCAGTTAGAAAAAAGATTTCGAAACCTGTTCACCTCAGCTTTGTTGAAAAGCCAGAGAACCAGGATGTGCTGTGCTCTGGGAGAGTAATGGTGGTCTGGGCTGGTACAGCCTGTTTTCCTCTGTCTGCATTCCCGTTCCTTCTCTACCCCATACTCACACAAGTGCCCATCTCCACTTTCCTTGTAGCTAACAGGCCTACCCTGTAACACGTAGGAAATAGGTACACTTGGAGTCCAAGGGAACTGGATTTAATCTAGAGAGCTGATTTCATGTCAAGCAACAGTACAGCTGACCTGATACTGTGGGTACTGCAGGATGAAGACCCAGAGCAGTCCAGTGGGCAGGCAGGGCTGCAGGTTGCTCATCTTTAAGATGTGGCTGAAACTAATTTGAAACACAAGTCTTCTCTAGTGTGGAGGTACAGAGATGAAGACAGTAAGTCCTGACTCAAAATGTCTCTCAAAGCAAATGAAAATGAGTAAGATTTGGCTTTTTTTGAAAAGAGCAGTGCTCGCCTTCCACAAATAACCAATGCAGTAACACGTCCTTGCATACACGAGAAAAACTGGTTTCAGTTTTGTCCTCACCCTCCGGCAGTTCACATTCATATGTCTTATCTGCAAGGGAGGAGGAATCCAGAGCCTGTTTTGGGGTGAGTGCATGCTCCCTCTTTCCTGTGGTACCACGCTGTGGATCACCTGGGTCAGTCAGAGAAGAAGAACATGTCTGTACCATAGCAGTGCAGAGACTGGCTGAATTCCCTCCAGTCATAGCTCCATGAATTGCCCATGAATTTTTATTAGCTGAAACAGTGCACCAGTGCAGATACCAGAAGGCAGTGCTCCTGCACAGCCTCACTGCAGATAAGGGCACTGAAAGACGCTTGTGTTCATGTAGCTGTGCCCTTGCAGCCCATTTCTCCAGTAAGACACCTTCACTTGCCCTCTGCTTTTACTGCAGCAGTCTTGGCACCCCTGACAGGGGACCTGACTTATACTCCCAACTCATGCTGAGATGATCCAAACATACACCCAAACCTCTGTAGGGAATGCTGTAGTCACCTGGAGCATATAAATTTAGCTTACATCTATCTACATTATTAATAGACATTTTAATAAATTGCTGTAGCCAGCTGGAGTAAATCCATCAGGTGAACAGGCTGTCTAAAACAATAGCTCATCCCCACATACTGCCTTCTGTTGGGGTGCATGTATCTACCTATTTATGTCCGCAACATGCTGGTAACATTAATTAACCCTCCATAAACTATTTATAGATGTTCCTTTTATATAAAAGTGTCCTCTGAAATGCAAACACAGGTTTATCACCCTCCACCGCACTCTTGGCTCGCAACAGCCCATGCCTTACAGTTTAGATTGACAGATGGCCTCCTTTTAAGCACACCAGGGCATGAACCCCCACTTTCTTTCAAGATTAGTCAAGCCACTAAGAGGTAGGTTTGCAAACCAATTCCACGGGGCTCAGCACAGAAGTGATGGCTTCTGTGTGCAATAGGTACATCCTTTAAGTGCGTCAATGAAGTTATGATGTCGGCGAGAGCACTGTGTTAGGAAACTATCTGTCTGTATCATTATAGCCTGTGCATTATTCTAAATGCACTTTTGTCTGGAAAGCCCCTACACTTCTCAGATTGTGTAATGTCATTAGTATTACCTAGTGCATCTTTAATCACAGTTATCACTACTTTAAGTCCCACTCTTCAGAAGCAGAAAAAAATCCCACAAATTAGATGCAGCACATTTTTTTACTGTGAAATGTGGTCTCTATCTTGTTGTTTTCTGTAGAATTTGTGATGAAAACAGATCTATTCCTCGGAGTCCAAATGAGATGCAGAATCAAATTGTTTCTATCTATTAGATGTAAACGTTGTGTAGTATCTTACTAATGATCCACTTTAAATCACCCTTGTCTTCTGAAATCCTCTTTATTCAGATTACTAGACAAACATGACAGAAAATAGAAGAAAGTCATTCCAAAATCCTTCTTTGATCTACTTTCAAAACCAATTTGCAGTAAGTTAGCTCCAAACTGATTTCAGGAGTTAATCATCAAATAGACAAAAAACGTCAATCCATACTATGTATTAGAAAAACTTCTCAATCTAGTGGCTAAAAAGATTAAGAGTTCAGAAACACTCTAATTTTTTAAATTATTTGATATTATGAATCATAAATCATAATTAATGTAAATAAATTATAAATCCTAATTTCCCACTATAAATAGGGAACTTTTATAAGAAGGTTTTTAAGTCAGAGTTTTCACAGCCTTGAATATACACCAGAAGACTAACAGTTCCCTTTAAAATTCTGCTTCAGGTTCCACTTTCTGTTTTCCTCCTGCAGTGCTAATTAGAATAAGCCAACTTTTCCTCTTAATGACACACATATCATGGCTTGGCTTCGCGGATGAAGATTTGGGAAGGGCTTTGCCCACTCTTATTGCAAGCGCGTTGATGGCTGAAAAGGCCAATGCGGGATAGGCAAGACCAGTTGCAAAGAGCACACCGGAGGGAGTGACATCTTTCCACCTGCCGTTTTGTCCCTTGCCTGTCGCTACAGGGCTTTGCAAACGTAAGTACACCCTTCAAGCTTGCGCGGTGGATTTTTTAGGTGAGGCACAGCGTGTGAGACTGGCCCCACCCTTTATACCTGAGGTTCATCTGCCAGGGCCTAGCGAGCTTGGATGGTGACAGCGAAGTCCTCAGGTCGTAGGTTTGGTTAGAGTATCCTTCTCTTAGATGGATGGCCTTACAGGGCTAAACGAGCTCCATCTGCCCGGGTTTGGAGTTCGAGTTGTCCTTCTCCTAGGATGGTTGCCCGAAGGCTAGTGAGCCCATCCTGCCCGCGGACACACTTTGTCTGACCCTTCAGTTGAGACCTGTCAGGCTTGGGAGACCCTACCGGAGGCATATGCCACCACCAGCATAGCTCTCAACTTCGCAAGGGCATGCAAGCTCTTTCCCCACGGCAAGGGGGTGCCCGTGAAAGAGAATGACACACATAGTCAGCCTGTTATATAGCATTACCTGCTTAGCTGTCCAGAAGGGTGCTGATGTAATGACACCAGCTGCCATCAGATAATTTTGTACCAGTTGTGAGAGTGTTTGATGTAAGAGTTTAGATTATGTGTGTCTGTATGAGCATTTTTTGTGACCCTGTAGTGTTTTGATATACCAGTAGCATCTGCAACTGCAGTGTTATTAAAAAAAAAAGCAGCTCACATCATGAAGAGTTATCTTAACAACAACAGATTATGCACTGGAGTAATGCAACATTGTGTTAAGATAATGAGATGTCAGAGACTCCATCCGGCCACCAGTGAACTCAGAGCTGTAAGCACCAGTCAAGCTTTCAACATGCATCTGTGAGACCATTTCTTTGGCTCAGTTTTAAGTAAGATAAGATTTTTTTCTTCTCCCTGTGGCCTGTGTTTTGTTACCTGCCTAGCTGATAGGCCAGAACTGCTCTGTTTAGAGTCGCTCCCTGCAAGAGGATGGTCTACAAAACGAGAAAGTCTTGCATTATCATGACATCACGCAGAATGATATACAGCAGATTACATAAAAAGAGGTAAAGTAGAAAGAAACTGTATGTTCGTATCACACCCCAAGCACAGACTGGACTCTGTTGTACCATGTCCATATTGTTATTAATAAGAAAACCAAGAAGCAGCTCCATCACAGCGACATATATTTCATACTTTTTCTATGTTGATACAGTGTGTTCACAGCAATTCCTTATGCTTGGTCCACCAGACCATTTGCATGTGGCAGTGCTCAGCACTGCAGTGCCTGACATTGCCTATTTCAGTACCTCAAGGAGCCCTCAGCCCTGCACTGGGTGCCCAAAGCTCACAAACCACAGGTATATCTGGTATCCTACAAGCAGGATTTGTCTTAGGTAGCAGTTAATGGAATGAATGAGAAAACTGGCTGGAACAAGAAAAGTTGCAGGGAGGGATATGGCTTCCCAGGGCTCAGAAGCCCAACTATGGGGACTTGTGGCTTTGCAACCCAATAGGAATATGCACATTATACAGTCTCTGTTCACAAAACATAGCTGAAAGACAAGAAGGTGTCACAACATTAACCCAGGATCTGAAGTTTACAACAGGATGTCTAGAAGATAATGAGCAGGAATAGAACCTTACTCTTATCCATAAGTGAGCCCAGGGTGCCATGGCTGCAACTTTACTAATGAATAAATTTTTCCGAAACTGGGCATAGCACAGCTCCTGAGGTCACAGCCACACTCTCCAACGTTTCCAGAGACAGGGGTGATACATCCAAACTGCCCATAGAAAAGATCCTTGGAAGATTGACTTCCTGGCCCTGTTTAGTTTGACAGCATAGCTCTAATCCAAGTAGCCAGGCATGCGGGATGAACCAGTTCAAAACTTACCCTGCTAATACTAATCTGCATCTGTGGAAATGGTTAGCAGTTGTATGGGTCAGAGAGAAGGAACCTAGCCTGGCTGCTAGAAGACTCACATGGGAGACCTGGTTCACAGTCCCTCTCTCCTTTAAAGATTAAATGATCAAGACATGAGTATTAAATGTGACTATTGCATACTAAATATTTATCTTAGCCAGGGCTGGACACAAGATCTCACCTTTCCTAGGTGGGCACTTGGTCCACCCTCACCTTATGTCTTGTTAATAAAAAAAGAATAGACAGGACATGGGCAATTCCATGCATTAAACTTGGAAGCTCTAGATAGGGCTGCTGAATATATACACAGGTGGGGGAAAGAAAGCTTGAGTCACATAAATAAATAGGAGAGTAGGCATTAATAGAATTTACTGTAACTGCCGTTTGTGTAATAGAGTGGTTAATGAAGAGTCTTGTGCCACAGTGTAGGTGAATATATTGGCACGACCTCTAAAACACAACCTCAGCATTTCAAGGGATTAATGTATACTATTTATGAGTTCTTTCTCTGTGTCACACATTCCTTTCAAATCCTAATCATTGCCAACATGTAAGCAAAATACATTTACTTTCCAGTAAGAATGTTCATTCTTGTCAATATATTTTTGCATGCTCAAAAAAGCACTCATCTATGCCCAGGTAACTTATTCTGGATGAAGGATAAGCAGCCAATCATCAAAGTCAAAACTCAGTTCTCCAAGAGCGAGCACTGTTTGTTTTCTCTACACGCTAATGACTTAGCGCAGCCAAATGGTGAAATGGTGGTTATCTCAAATGGTTTTGGACCCAGAAATTGTAAAGGTGCAGAACGCAGAATACTAAATGTTTCTTAGTTTCGTACACACACATACGGCACATTTGCCAGTCTCTAAACTTTATTACAGTGATTTACAGAAAAAGAAGTAACTGTATGTCTTCTTTAACGTCTCCTATCTTCAATATAGATCTCTACTAGAACAGCCTTTCCCAAAGCTAGCTTGCCAGTGGGATGTATGGAGTTTGAATAATAATTTATGGCTATCAGCTTCTTGCTATATATTTGATATGGTGCCAAAGCTTATGACGGGATTTGGTCTGTAAGGTAATGCCTTGCCGATGAGCAGTAACACCTCAGCTGCAGCGCAAGCAAGTCACAGGGCTGTGGCGACTGGCTGCACAGCTGAGAGAGGAGTTCCAAATAAAACCTGCCGCTTCTCTGCTCAGTGGGAAGGGGAGACCCTGCTTCTTTTTTGAAAGGAAAGAAACATCTTGTCACACGTGTTTTTGGAGAAAGAGTAGACATCCTCTGTAACAGTGAGATGAGGCCATGGTGCGTGGGCTGGGACATGGAGCAGGCTGATGGGAATTTCTTTGTCCTTATATGACTTGTTGTGGTCTGGGTTTCCTGAGAAAAACTGCTCAGGCAATGTGCTGATACCTTCTACATGGGATTTCATGCCTCCATGAAACCATGTTTCAGGGCCTGGTAACAGAAAAAAGTTACAAAATCTACTCTTCCAGGGTACTGAATAGGATGAGCCCCGCTGACAGGACTGGTTTTAGTCTCCTGTCTGTGGCTGTTCATTCCCTTCACAGTTTGGGGACCAGAGATCGAGGGACTGTTCACAACCTTATGGAAAACAAGGAAATTTGTGCCTCTCCCTCCAGTGCGTACTGTGGGCCTTGAACACTTTTAAGCTACAGTTCACAAGCTTTCTGCTCTTGTGTTGAAGGTGGCATTTCTCAGTTAACATTCAGATGAACTTCCTCCACCTATAAGCATTCGGTAACTGCTTTGTTGGAAGCTTCCTTTCCTTATATTTTAGCACAGAATGAGGACTCCAGTTATTAAAGGGGGAGTACCCCATTGCAAGGAAGCAAATGATGCTGACAACAAATGGTGTTTCCAACACACAGCCACATGTTCTGTCTGATGGCCATTGTCTGTCTGATAATGTTAATGGGGTCATCCCAATGTTAACAACACACTGTCTCCTAACACTGGCACCTTCTGGTATGCTAATTCTAACTACACTTTGGGGTACTACTCTTTTTCATATGACTTTTATCAACCAAGTGTTTGGGAAGTCCTCCAAGCAAACATTTGTCATTTCACCCACCAATTTAGGGACATGTTTATCTGTTAAATTACAATATTATTATTATTAAACCACAATTGTTTATTCACTAATGCCAATTTAAATGCCCTCTTATGCTGCCTTTACTTTAAAAAAGAATCAGTAGCAATCTTCACCATTTCTTACACTATGAGGTGGACTTCATTGAAAGAGCTCCTCGTACCTGTGGAAGTGGTGTATTTCATGGCACGAATCTAACACTCATTTCTCGACAGGAAAGTTCATACTACACAGAAATTTGTGAGATTTATAGTCTTATGCTCAACTTATTCAGCCGAGTGGATGTTCTAGCACATTTCGAAAAGGAGCTGTAGGATAGAAAGCAATAATAATATGCTGTTTTGCAGTTAGAGGGCATCTTACGAGGTCCCTAACGGCTTCTGTTTTAGCCTCTTTGGAAAATTGCAGATATTAGCATTCTTTATGGGCTTTCTGTTGTGACTGAAAATGAAGAAAAAAGATAAGTTTTCTAATAGACTTAGTAAATGTAATTTTGGGTCCATTGTTACCAAGGGAATTAACTAGAACAACTAAGTATATTTTTCTCTTTTAGTGTGCTTTTGAACACACTTTCCATACATCTGAGAAGATCCAGACAAGATCCACAGAAGATATTTATATCCTAATCTCCATTTCTTTAAGCAGGGATTGCAAAATTAATTAGAAGTCCACTACTTTTGCATATTTATTGATCTGACTTAGAGACCTGGGTATTTTGGAAGAAGTGTGTAGAGGCAAAGGGAAAATCCATGTCCTATGGTGTAGAATTAGACACATAAGAACCCATAGGGTTTTCATCCTTTCAGATTTTTCCAACATCAAAGGCCAAAGCTGTTTTCATTCTCAGTAACCTCCCACAAGCCCATTTCCTACAGGTGCTCTTATTTGTTACCACAGAAAGGGTAGTGCCAGAAATTTAGGCATTACAAGGACTGCCACACACAGGAAATGTGAGTAATGGCCATTACCATGATAGCGGCGGCAGTCAGGGCTGTCAGTGACCTGCCACTCAACAGGACTGCTGGATTTAAGGCTGTTCTTAGAACCAACATTTTGGGTAGACTTTACCCTACAAAGCCATGGTATGGACCTTCCTTGATTAGTTGATGCCATTCAAAGGACAATTTCAAATACCTGTTCCTCAGGCATAGTTGATATTGGGACTTTGATACAATGATTAAATACAAATTCTAAGCGTGAAAAAGATTTCAGATGTCATTTTTGAGTGACATTCATCTACTTTAGTATCCATTAGCAATCAGCTAGGTTTATACAGCACTTTTCTCCTGAATTCTCTGTGAATCAGCGTGCTTATTCAGCCTAAATAATTAGAAACATCAACCTTTGCCCAGTCTATGCCAGATGTACTCAAAACAGCACTTAAAAACACATTTCCTTAATTAAAATATTTCCTAATTAAACCCTAAATATTTGCAGGTCTTATCAGACTCCAATATAAATATTAATGAGGTGTAGCTTGTGAATTCACAGAATTTCAGAAAGCAGATGTGACTTTCAAATTACCCAGTGCACTACCTGGTACTCAGTATTGATGTATTCATTTGCAAAGTTATTTCTGCCACTGATAAACCTTTAGAGGCTTAGACCGCATGAGCTCCGCAGCTTATTTACATACATCTTCCATCTTCTTGCTCAGCCTCACCTTAAGCCCATTACTGCAATGTAAGGTTACTGTGCTGTCTCAAGATTACTTTTCATGATCTATTCAAACTAAAATGCAAAATACTGAAGCCAAAAATTTCCTAGCAGCATTTGACTTAAAATTAAAAACCCTCATACACGTATAGTCATGAAGTTCTCTGAATTCGTTAACTTGTCAAGTTCCTAAGGCACATTATATCAGTCACCTGTTTTCCTACTGTTTCAAAGATGACAGAGGAAAGTAAAATCTGTAACACGGAAAGCACTTTATAGCCAAAAGACTTTGGTTGACGAGAAAGCCCTTCTGCCTGAATTGTCTGTTTTGCTTTTTTTTCCCCAAGACTTGGAGAGAGAGGATGGTAGACTGCAGTCACAATCTAGTGGATGATGTCACCTCATCTGATCTTTTTTCTGCTGTTCGAAGGAACACAATGAAAATAAAAAATAATTACAAAATACAAACCTGATTTTGTGTAATAGTGATCCTAGTTGTATAAGTTTTTTAGTCCAGAGGTAACCCTTTAAAGTACTCTATAGTTCCCACTGGCATTCTACATTGTGGGGTTAGCTCATGTTCGGTCACGAGGAAATTCTGTTCCCATGAAATTCCACATTACTACCTGCACATTTTTAGATGTTGAGCATCATGTGCCACTGAAAACATGCTGCGAATTTTTCTCATGTGCAGAGCTGGATAAGTCCAACCCAGATCTACAGGTTTAACAATGTCCACCACACACAAATGGAGCTGCGGCGTGACATATGGCAGCCCATGGCAGACACCCCTCTCTTAACTCCACCATTTCAGATATGCCCCCTCTCTGCACTGCTTTCTGGGATCCCTTTCCCATATTGCTTCTTTAACCTTGCACCCTGTTCCTCTGGGGAAGACTCACTGAGCCTCCCTGTCCTCCTAGAGAAATGATTAAATAAATTTCTCAAAAGATTAGTTTGTTTTTATCCTTAGCCTGAAGAGATTAAAAAGTATAATTTCTAGTTAAGTTGTCCTACCATTGACTAGGGATTTCTTTGGGATATCAGATCAAAGCAAGGTACCTACAAACTGATCTTTGAATATTCTGTTAAAAAAAAATGGAGAGCAGTAAATGTAAATCGTTGAGATGAACACTGGAAATAAGTATGAAAATGTTCAGTAGTCTGCTTTATATCACTTTGTTTAATACCCTTCTGTGCTACTTTTGTCTGGGATAGACTAAATTTTCTTTATAGTACCTACTGTGGGGATATTTTGAATTTATGCTGAAAACAGTGTTGATAACACCTGGATGTTTTAGCCGTTGCTGAGCAGTGCTTGCACAGAGTTAGGGCCTTTTCTGCTTCTCACACCATCCCACCAGCAAGTAGGCTGGGGGTGCACAAGAAGTTGGGAGGAGACACAGCCAGGACAGCTGAACCCAACCGACCAAAGGGATATTCCATAGCATATGACGTCATGCTCAGCATATAAAGCTGGGGGAAGAAGAAGGAAGGGGGGGACATTTGGAGTGACTGCATTTGTCTTCCCAGGTCACTGTTATGTGTGATGGAGCCTTGCCTTCCTGGAGGTGGCTGAACTCCGGTCTGCCAATGGGAAGTGGCAATGATTTCCCTATTTTCCTTTGCTTGCATGCACAGCTTCTGCTTCGCCTGTTAAACTGTCTTTACCTCATCCCACATGCTTTCTCACTTTTACCCTTCTGATTCGTTCCCCCCTCCCACTGTGGGGAAGAGAGCAGGGTGAGCAAGCGGCTGTGTGGAGCTTAGTGCCAGCTGGGGTTAAACCATGACACCTTCCAACAAAAGTTTTAAACCTGTTTTAGAGAACAGGATTAAGGCAGTTATCCTGTATGGCATATGCTGGCCACAGTTAAGAGTTAAACTCTATGAGAGCAAAAATGACTTTTCAAGCAACTTAATCTGCCATGTCTACAACGTCCAACCTGTAGCAGTATGACAGTGGTATGGAAATTAAAGAAAAAAATTAAACCACCTGAAAAGTCTACCCTAAAATTCCAGGGCTCTAAAATTCTTACCAAGTTATAAAACATAAATATGAAAATAGAAGAAATTTCCTTTTGTATCATCTTTCCATGGAATCTTGGCACAGACCCCAAACATGTCTGAAGGATTTAAGAAGGTATGACTCACAAACCGCAGACTCACAAATCACGTACTTGTCACACATACATTTGAGCTTCAGTAACACTTGTTCACTTTCCATGCCCAAAGCTGCTATGTGGTTACTTGGTCTAGTTTAGCCTTCAGTGAAATTTTTAACCTCTAGTTACTGTACTTTTTCCCTGAGATGTGTACGGGGAGGCAGGCAGTGGTTCAACATGTATGCAGTAACTTTAGACCTGGAAGACGGAAAATATACAGAATTTTTCCTGGGCGTGGTGTATCCCCAGGTGAAGCTCTCACAGCTTCCAGCAGCAGCTGATTACAAAAGGCTCTTGCAAGTCAAAGGTGATTGTGACAAATATGTCACTGTGAGGGCATCTTGAGAAACTATACCTGTCAAGTCAAAAAGAATTTGCCTGTATAAAAATTCCCTCAGTGCTATGTGGGACGCTCCACAGCTTTATTGGAAGAAGGCCTTATCGTCTTCTCTTTTGTATCTTGAAAAACAGGACTGATCATCACTGCCTGAGTAAACGCATGGCAAATTGTAAGGAGGGATTCATAGGATCATTTATGTTGGGGAGGACTCTGAAGGCCATGTAGTCCAACCTTCTCCTCAAAAGGGGCAAACTTAGATGAGGTTGCTGAGGAGCTTGTCCAGACAAGTTCTGACAAGCTCTGTGGGTGGAGATCCCCGCAAACTATCCGGGCAACCTGCTCTGGTGTCTGGCCACCTCTGTGGTGCAAAATACTTCTTCTTACAGAATTAGAATTTCCCTTGCTGTAAACTGTGCTCATTGCCTCTCATCCCACCACCACCCACCTCCAAGCAGAGTCTATCTCAGACTTGTCTACAACCTCACATTAGATGGTTGAAGATAGCAATAAGACTTTCCTGCACCCCTTCCCCTCCTCTTAGTAAGACTAAACCAACCCAACTCTCTCAGCTTCTCTGATAATCACAGATTCCCACCAGCCTTAAAATGAAAACCTGCACTGAAATAACTTGTTGGCTGCAATCAGCAGCTGGGCACAGTTACACACTGTTCCTCACAGTGTTTGTAATTTCTGCTCAGTGCTGTCTTTCTTTAAGCAAGATGTCACTGCAGTCAATGGATGTTTCTCCAGAGGATGGAAAGTGGAAATAATTCAGCCGAGCAGAGAACAAGCAACGAGCGGGATAAAAAGCCAGTATAAATAAAAAGAAAATATCCAGCTGTCATTAGACATAGTCAAATTTCAGCTGAAGTCTCTATCAGGTCAATGCTTCAGGCCCAAGTCTGCCCAAGTGGTTACAGCTTGGATGTATATGACTTGTAGTGAAGTGGGGGTGTGGAATAAAAGCCTAGCTGAGTTTTGCCTGAGTAGAAGGGAGCCTTCCATAGCAGGTGCATCCATAGCCCAGCTGTGAATGGTTTATCAGTGCACTCACTGCTGCAGAGGGAAAAGTGGTATATTAGAGAACCGGCAAACACAGGGATACCTTTAGCTTTCCTGTTCAAATCCATAGACAGGCTTGTCAGATTTTCTGCCCTGTTTTCTTCCCCAGGCACAGAAAGAGCAAGGAGTTGAGGCAGTCAAAAATCCAATAATAACTTCTTGGAACTCAGGGTGGGTTTATGTTTGTACCTGTGAAAACAGACGATGGCTGCTCTGTGCCTTAGCTTTGCCGGGAGTCTACTTCCAGAGAAGGAAAATGAGGAGTTGGCACAGCAGCCAGTTAAACCAGGGCCTGCTCACCTCAGAAAGCCCAAGCAGGGAAAATGCAGTCATCTCCCTTTTCTTTTGCATCACTAGTAGTTGCTGCCTTTAATGTAAAGAATTCTATATTTGTCAGGTTATCAATACCATTCTCCATGGACTTACACAGCTGGCAAAGGAGGGCTTTGTCTCCTTACATGGCTAGAAGGAGGAGTCTGCAACATGTCATTCGGTATAGAGAAACAGTTACTTTAATAGCGATAGAAATAAGAACCTTTTCTTGGTTCTTATTGATATTTTCTTGGTTTTTATCTGGACATCAACCTGGCTTGATGTCCAGATGGAGATCGGTGACAAGTGGTGTCCCTCAGAGGTCCACACTGGGACGAGTACTGTTTAATATCTTCATCAATGACGGTGACAGCAGGATCAAGTGCACCCTCAGCAAGTTTGCAGATGACACCAAGCTGAGTGGTGCAGTTGACACTCCTGAGGGATAGGAGGACATCCAGAGGGACTTGGACAAGCTCAAGTGTGAAGCTCATGAAGTCCTACGCCTGGGTCAGGGCAATTCTCAGTATCAATACAGGCTGGAGAATAATGTGATTGAGAGCAGCCCCGTGAAAAAGGACTTGGGGCTGCTGGTGGATGAAAAGTTGGACATGAGCCAGCAATGTGTGCTCACAGCCCAGAAAGCCAACCATATCCTTGGCTGCATCAAAAGAAGCGTAGCCAGCAGGTCAAGGGAGGTGATTCTCCACCTCTACTCCACTCTGATGAGACCTCACCTGGAGTACTACATACAGCTCTGTTGTCCTCAGCACAGGAAAGTCATGGGCCTGTTGGAACGGGTCCAGAGGAGGGCTGCAAAAATGATCAGAGGGATGGAACACCTCTGCTCTGAGGACAGGCTGAGAGAGTTGGGGCGGTGAAGCCTGGAGAAGAGTACAGGGAGACCTTACTGAGGCCTTTCAGTACTTAAAGGGGACCTATAAAAAAGATGGGAACAATCTTTTTAGCAGGGCCTATTGTGACAGGACAAGGGATGATGGTTTTAAACTAAAAGAGGGGAGATTTAGACTAGATATAAGGAAGAAATTTTTTACAATGAGGGTGGTGAAACACTGGAATGGGTTGCTCAGAGAGGTGGTAGATCTCCCATTCCTGGAAACATTCCAGGTCAGGTTGGATGGAGCTCTGAGCAACCTGATCTAGTTGAAGATGTCCCTGTTCAGTACAGGGTGGTTGGACTAGATGACCTTTAAAGGTCCCTTGCAACCCAAAGCATTCTGTGACTCTACCAATACTAATAACCAAACAAGTTAACTCAGTGTTAAAAGCTCTTGAGTGATATTCAGAGGGAGTATCATGAAAATTTTTTATCATTCTGGACACCCATACATGATCCATGTCTGGGAGCAGCCCTTTGCTCTCGGGATGCCCCCCTCACCCCATCAGCACTGGTCACCTCTGCCCCATGGCCAGGAGCCTCTGGGCTCTGCTGCTTGCCCTGGGGCTGGGCAAGCATGAAAGCCCCACACAATCACCTGCAAGGAGACCAGCTATCTGGAGCCAGGCCACTTCCACTTTACGGAAGGATTTCACTAGTTGCTTTCTCTAGAAGATTTATCTGCAGGACCTTAATCTGAAATGGAAGGCGCTGATTTCAGGCTTTTTTCAATTACTAGCTAGCCTTTATTCAGGACTGAATTCAAGCAATGAATAACAGGGGAGATGATGTATTTTGCTGACATTTTCATGAGTGAATTCCATGTAGCCAGAAACAGAGTATCAGAAGACCTTAAATGTTAATGCATCCTGCAGATCTTCAAATCTGGTTTTCCCCTAAAACCTGCCTTGCCTCTTTAATCAAACATGTAACCTTTTAAAGTCTTATTTTAAACTAGATACTATAATAAATACTGGATATAGAGAGCATAAAATGAGCAGAAAGCCCCAAGACAGTAATTCCCTTACACGGGAGAGTAAGAAATTATCTTAAACAGAAAAGATCTCTCACTGCACTGTTGTGCTGCAGCGTGCATCTGGTTTTTTTTTTTCCACAAAGAACAGTAAAGTGAGCTGCGTATATTATCATCAGGACAGAATTATCATCAAATTAATACAGGGGATTAACACAGCCAGGAGTGGACCTGTGTCCCATCCAAGTGCAGGAATCTGTTTTCCAGGCTAATCTTCCACACCAAATGAACATGCAGTCCTGATCACTGAAGGTGCTGGACTCACACTTTGGCAGGTCTCAGTACATCTTTTTGTGATCAGTAATGCTGATCTCTGAGTGGCTGGGCAAAACAATCCTGATAGTCATCCTCTGTATTGTTTTTTTGCCCCTCTTTCAGGCAATAAATAAATATAGGGAGAACTTTTCCAAAGTGCTGTAATAGTGATTTTCAGTGAGGGCTGTCTAGCAAAGGGCTAAGTTTTTAAGAAGGCACCCAACAAGATTTTCAAAAGTGTAGATGCTCCAAACCCTCCAAGATGTCCATGGAAGTTACGCATCTGAGGTCCTGAGTACTGGGAAATTGAGACTGTGGTTTCACTCAACATTTAAATACTTAAAATATATTAAAACATAGGTTTTAAAACATATTTGCCTCCATTAACCCTAACTCCAATCTCTAGCCTCCAAATGGTTTCCAGGCACTCCTTGGCATAAGGTGTTTGGAAATCTAGGTTTTCTAAGTAGGTTCCAAAAGGGCAGCTGATATAATCCTCTTTCAGTCACACCTTTGGCTGATTCATCCCTTCTCTTCTGCATTTTTTCATGACATTCCTGGCTTGAATTTTTGTATGTGGAAATCTTGGCTTCACTGTACTCAAAGACATTTTTTTTTTGACTTGCAGACATCAGGATTTCAGTCAGTGTATCTATTTGACACTTGACCCAATCTCAGATGCGATTCCCAGGCGCTATCAATGTTTTCAGCTACTGCTCCATGATCATCGGATTGGAAGATATGTAGGACTAAGCGCTGTATAAATATCCACAGTCATGTTGCTCTGAAGAATTGCAAGCATACAATGCACGCCTGAGCATTACCTGTTTGAAATGGGAAAGCTGACAGTTGGAGCTGGATCGCTGAGAATGACTTGCTTGTATTTCATGCTTGGCTTTCATTTCAATTGCTACCTTGCTAGCATTTGAAATAAAGCATTATTATTTATATAACCCAAGTGTTTAAGAACACTGATCACGGAGGAGGGCTCTACTGTGATAAATGCTATGCAAACAAAGATAGGAAAGAGCTTAGATCTAGCTCAAGGACTTCGTAACGTGGAACAAGTGATAATAGAGAAATGTAGACAGTCTGGAGAATACTAAGATAAAATAAGCCACTATCAGTCAGCATATCAGACAGGGATGCTAGCACACTGGTAGTCTAAAATCCACCAAGCATTTCTGTATAGTTCAGGATGAAACAGAGCATTCAGGAAGGATTTCTAAGAGAAAACAATGTGGCTTGGTACAGAGAGAGCATCCCACATCTGGAGAGTTGTATAGGCAAAAGGAAAAAATCTCGTTTGAAAATACAATAATAACTGAATTATAGAAGCTCAGGTATGGAAATCATCTTCTTAATTCTCAGTGAGAGACGGTACAGAAGTGAGGTGGACCACAAATGACCGTGAACTTGTGGACAAAAATTCTATTTTCTATGTCTGAGACAAAGCTTCAGGAACAGGTTAACGTCCCCCCCGTGCAGAAGCTTCTCCTTGGTTCTGGCCCTCACCCAGGTTCTGTGTAAGCCTGGCAGCCCCATGCCTAACCTCACATCTTGATCTGCAGCCCAATGCCTCAGTCCTCTGCACCCTGGCAGGTTGGTCCACAAAGTCAAAACAGGGGGTAAAATTATTTTTGCAACAGCATTTCTGTGTGCATACAGACAGAGCAAGGCTGGGGGTGCAAGAGTGAGTGGATTGTATTGCAGATGCTGAGAAAGGAGGGCAGCATTAGCCACGTGGATGGGCAGCAGTAAGCCAGATTCACATATATTCTGCAACAAGAGCCCACAATGATGAAATAAAGCTGAGAGTGAGATCCTTGGGTGAGATTTGGCTTACAGATGTTAGCAGGTTCATATGACTGAGAAAAGGAATTGTGAAGGAGGACTTGGGAGGAAGGGGACAGAGGCTTATTTTAACCATGTTGAACAAGAGCTAATAATTGAACTTCTATAGGATCTGAGGAACCTCCAAAGGATCAGAGACACAAACACTGGAGATGCTACTCAGGAATGTGAAGGTGAGTCTGAAGTTAAGGAGTAGTGATCAGACTACCAACAGCTACAAAACATGATTTATATACAGGAAAAGTTCTTGAAAAATTGGTTATATCTCTTCACTAGAAATTCAATAATTCCATTATTCCCTGGAAGGAAATTATCTCACTGAATTAATTTTCTGTATTGACTGTTCTTTCTCTTTGAGACTAGAAATACATGTATTTAAGCAGTTCTTATTCCAATGAAAATGCATCACCTACATCAAAATGAGATTCTATACTCAAGTGTCCTGCTGTTAACAATTTCCATCTCAACAGTTGCTCATCTGATCCTTATCTTTTTATTTTCCTAAATTCAGTGAGCAGAGAGGATCGAACTGCTTGTGTTTGATCAATAGAATATTGCTTACTAGAAGAAAGTCAGATTACGCCTTGTTTATTAGCCTTTGCTTCAAATGAAGAGTGTATTTTAGTATCCTTAGCCTCAGTAGGTACACACTGCTGCTGACTTGCTTTCCTCTGAGTTAGTAGAACTGTAAAATCATAGAACAGGCCAGGCTGGAAGGGACCTTGAAAAATCATCTGATCCAACCTTTCATGGGAAAGGAAGCCTAGATGATATTATCTAGATCCCTGTCCAATTGCATCTTGAAAACCTCCAGTGATGGGGACACTGCCAGGGCCCTGGAAAGGTTGTTGCAGTCAATGATTGTTCTCACTGTAAAAAATGTCTTTCTTATATTGAGGTGAAACCTGTCCCTGGGTAACTTTTTCCTGTTGCCCCTTTTCTTCTCCATGTGGCTTCTTGTGTAGAGAGAGCCTCTGTACTCTCTATCCACCTTTAGTTGTACTTCATAGGAAAGCAAAGAAAAAACCTCTGGTTCTTACATTCATCCATTTTGCAAAGAAGCAAGCTGTGGATATTACTTTCCTTTCTTTTTAGGAATTTTAATATGTTTCACCTAGGCATTTTATACTTAACAAATTTACTGAGGAAAAAAAAATCTTTTGGAAAATCACTGTATGACCCTTGAGAGTATTTAGCTTCACATTCTCAAGTGGGTGAACAGACATTTGAGATGTTTATTGTTCCTATTAAGCAAGCATCTTATGTGGACCCATGAAGTTGCCTCAGAAGTAGCCACAAGCATTTTCTTTGAAACATTTATTTCATATTTCTTGATAATATCTTATTCCAGATTTGTAATTGTTAGCATCTGCCAGCAGAAGATCTTTTTGAAATTTCATTATTATCATACAAAGGATGTATGAAATTGTCATCCCATCCTGCTCTCTCCACCTCTCAAAACACAAAGCAAATAGATATTTTACAAGTAATTATTCACAGACAGGGAAATGCCAAAATCTATCATCTCAGCTAACAAGCAAGGTCAAAGGGTAAGTCTTCCGTAAGTATTTCACCACTTAAGCATTGAAGTCACCAAAAGGTATTGCTGAAGGTGAATACCAAGTCTCATGAGGCATGTTGCTGTCCAGTCACCCACAGAACAGCTAATCAAGCCCATTTCAGCTGCCTGTTCATGCTTTGCATCTGTGCATGCTGATCACAAAGTAAATGTGTGCTGTGTAACAGGGGGGCCGTCTGCTGTCACTGCTTAGCTGCGCAGATTATTATGGAGCAGTGCTGGATACTGCTGATGCTGACAGGCTGTATCAAGTCTGCTCTGCAGATGGCCATATGTATTCTTGCAACTTATCAGAGATCAGAAATCATTTGCAAACTGGTATAGCTCTGAGAATGGCAAATGCATGATGAGGAGATGGGTAGTTATATGGTTAAATGAGTATTTAAGGTATCACTATGCATTAAATCATCAAACACTCGGTGAAATCATTTAGAATATATGTAACTGTTTCACTGAGTGTTTGTGTCAAATAAATAAATCATAAAGTCGCAGAAAGATTAATTTTGGAAGGAACCTTCTGAGGTGAACAAGTCCAGCTGACTGCTTAAAGCAGGGCCAGCTTCAAGTTTATGTCAGGCTGCTCAGGACCTTGTCCAAGTGAGATATGCAAATCTTTAGAGATGGAGGTGACACAGTGCTGCTGCGTAAGCTGTTCCAGTGCTAAGTCATTGTAAACACTTTTCTCCTTATACACAAGTGGGGTTTTCTTCGCTCTAACCCATGACTGTTACCTCTTGACCACTCACTTTCCCCTTCAAGAGGTAGAAGATTGCAACCAGTTCCCCTCATCAGCCTGCTTTTTTCCAATTCCCTCAGCCTCTTCTCACATACATCATGTACTCCAGTTCCCAACCCGCCTGCTGTGGGACTCCATCCAGTTAGATGATGTACAGATGTTGCACAGAAAAGCACTGTGGTGAGGGCGCTTTGAGTTCCTGCTGCTGGAAAATTGAGCCCCCTTGTTATTTGTGGCTAACAGTATGGTTGTGTTAATACTTTTTTCTTTGTCCAGCTGCTTGGATAAAGGGAAGGTAGGTGAGGCACTGAGTTAGGTTTGTGGCTAGAGCATTCAGAGGTCTATGGCAATGAGCTGGCACGTGGCAACTCTGGTGTTCATGTTCACTCCGCAGCCATCACAAGACCTCTGTGAAAAGCACATCCCTTGTCCCTGAAGGGTATCCTAACCAGAGTGTGTGCTGAGCACAGCATCCAGCCTACTGGGGATTTCACAGAATCTATCATTTACTCCACACAAGAGGTGGCTGATTGGAGACAGCCTAAAGTCTGTCTGATGAGACATAACATCCTAGTTCAGCTGAAGCTGAATCTGGTGCTGTTAATACCAAACAGATTAATTCAGGTTAATTACATTCCAAATTTCTTACCTCCTCAAGGGAATATAAAGTGAATCCAATTATGTTTCGTATATGGTCTGCTGCTGTGACATACAGTGACTCCTGTTCCAGGCATTTATTTAGGATTTGTAGTTATCTGTGGAGGGGAAGAGAGGGAAAACTATTAGCTGCTGATAGAAGAACATACAGACAACTGTAACATTATGAACATATTTCAGGTCTTAGTACAAAGCAGAAATGGGTTTTTTTTCCTCTGCTAATCTGAATTCAAGCATTAAAGCAGACTGATCACAATATGCATCCATCTGCCAGACCGATTCTCAAAATAAACTCCCTCCACACAAAGTTAACAGGAATTAACCTGCAGCAAGATTCAGATCTGACCTTTGGTAAATAAATACAGAAAAGCTTAAAAATTTCCTGACATGTCATCTTTAGCTGTTTTTCAAGGCTTGCTATGCTTCTCTGCAATTCCTGGCAGATGTGCCCCCTTTCTGTATTCCAAGAGTGAACTGGGTAATAACTGCTATTCGGCTAGAAGAAGATGATTCTATGTGGGTCAGTCCAGTCTCTGCACATGGCACCCATCTCACAGATGTCACCCATCCCATCCTGTCTTTGGATCAGATAAAGCATGTCCTTGAAATTGCTGCCAAGCACAGAGGAAGTATCTCAGAGTAACTAGCCTAGATAGAGGGGAATGGACCAGCTACCTACACCTACGCATCTAATTCAGGCACTCTAGAGCATCTGAGACATCCCTGCTAGGCCAGCAGATATATCACAGCACCTACAGGGTGCCTATGATCTCCTGGAGCAGTAGCCAGAGGCCAGGCAGGACATGCTACAGCATCTTAGGTGGTATTGGACACCTTTGTGTAGGCAGCTGAAACTCATCCTGGGTGGCACTCAACTCACAGACCACAGCATTTACACAGGTGACACATGTGAGCTGGTACCAAGAGCGATATATAGAAGCACCCAACACATGCTCAGGTGTGCCCAAACTGAGCCCTGAGCATCTGACATTCGGGCAGCTGAAGGCAAGCAAGGGAAAACACACGCTCTGTTAGCACTGGCCATTCCAAGGAGACATCAGGCCTGATCTGTCTCTCACTGACCACCTGCAACCCCTTCCAGGAGGCAAGCAGCCATGGCCTCCTGCACCGGGACCTGGAAGAGTGTATCACCCAGAAGTCACTCCTTGTGTCTCTGTACCAGTGGACATTTGTCAGAGCTGCCAGGAAAGCTCAGACTTGTGCAGAATGAATATCAGTTGAAAGCCAAAGAGAAGAGAAAGAGTCATTGCCGCCGGTGTGGATTTTCTGTGACTCCTGATTCTCATAGACAGCTTCAAAACTTGACACCGCCTGAACACATCTGCTCTGTTGCCTATATTGAATTGACAGTTCTTGACCTTCTTTAATCCTTTAGGTTTAACTTTATTTACACTTCATTTAAATGTAATGGCTTCAGGCAACCATGGGCAGTCATGCTTTACCCTCTTTACAGTTTTTGCTATGTGCAAGGACTCTCTGTCTCCCACTGTCACCAGCCTTCCAGTCCCAAAGGCTCCTCAGAAGGATCACAAGTTTTGACTTCAGTCAGAGCCACTCATTGTAGGCACAGTCTGGAAAGACACGCAGTAGCTCCAACCAATTTAGCTTGCACGGATCTGCATTTGTTTTTTTAATGGACTCTCAAGTTTGACTACTCATCCTTCTCATTGACTACACATGAATAATACATCTTGCTTGAACTAGGTGAGATGAATTCCCAGCTGCATTCAGCCATCATCTACCTGCTTCATGCCTGTGGAATATAAAACATGCCCATCTATTTTTAACTATTCAAGACCAGGAATGATACATATTATTTATGTAGAGACTTGTGATTCATTTGCTGTGAGCGCCTATATTAA
This sequence comes from Bucorvus abyssinicus, assembly GCA_009769605.1. NCBI lineage: Eukaryota > Metazoa > Chordata > Aves > Bucerotiformes > Bucorvidae > Bucorvus > Bucorvus abyssinicus. The sequence goes on along the minus strand of CM020030.1, from coordinate 27,658,596 downwards.
AGGGAGGCAGAGGCTGCCTGAAGTATTGTTGGGTGAGAGGGAAGTCAATGCCAAAACCATCTCGTGGTGATAGCACATGAAATACTGCTATTAGGCTTTTAATCCTACAGCACAGAAAAGCCTATGTGCAGAGTTTCTAGCTCGAGCCTTCCTGAGATAGCAGAGCCTTAAGAAGCATCAGGGCCCAGCTGCCAGCTCCTTGCACCCCTTCCCAGTCATAAATGATTTTGAGTATTCTGAGTACACCATGTTGTATACCATCCGGTATATGTGCATATGTATGCTATATTGGACTGTATTGATATATATTCATATATTCAGCCAGTGCGTGTGGATCCATATATTTCTATGGCAGAGACAGGGTATTGAAGGGAGTGCAAGAGCAATACTAGGAATAAATCCCCTCTGACAGGCAGAAAAGTGTGATGCAGTGCTTCTGTCCTTTCAGGGATACACTGGGAGGCGTGATGGAAATCCAGAAATCACCTCTGCAGCTTTCGGTTTGTCTTTCTTGGTTAGAGATCAGCAAGGGTGTTTTCAGGACAGGAAGGCCTTTGCCTTTTTAAGTCTTCTGCACTTTTCCATTACTTCTCTGGATCACTAACATTAGGTTCCTACTACATTTCATTTGCCACTAGATGGGCTGGAGACTGTAAAAGTATTGTAAAATCATCTGATTTATCCCAGGGTACACAATTCCAGTGCAGCAACTACAAAGATATCAGCAAAGCCGCTGTCCCAGGGCCTCCTTGCAAACCCTGCCATAAGTTGAGGTTGGAGCCTCCTACACGTTAGAGAAAAGATACAACAGCTCACAGGACCCTGGGGATTGCCAAAATAATACCCAAAGGAAGGTTACAGTCCTCAAAGTGTAGCCACAAATCTGGCTACAAGTGCTCTCTTTTTGCCCATATTCACACAGTGCAAGTTCTGTGCTGGGCATCTCAGAGGAAAATAAAAATATCTTAAATGAAGGATTGCAGTGATGGAGGAGGAATAGACAAGAGTAATGCATGAATTCTTGAGCAAAAATTTCCTATCAGGGTGTGACAAAAGCCTGCAGTGGGCACAAACACCTGCATGACAACCAGCTCTCCCAGGTCTGGAGAGGACTTTCTACTCATATAACAGCAAAGAAGAGGAAAGCTATGATTATTTCATTAAACACAGGAAGATGTCTCCATTGTAAATAGTTTCCAGTTCACGGCACTGCTTCAAAGAGCGGGGACAGCTATGTGAGAGCCCACATGCTGGGCTACATTGTCTGGAAGCACAGCAGGCATAAGTGCAATGAGAGAGGCAGGGTGAGCCGCACCAGAGGTGGACGAGGCTGAACATGATCCCTTGGCTGTGATGGACCAGAATGGCTTTGCTTCTTCTGGAGCAGTAGGGACATCTGTGGAACCTGGTCTGTGTCTGGAATAAGCTGGAACCCATGAACAGGCAGATCCACTGGACAGGTCTAAGCTAGTAAATACACCATGTCCTAGGAAATGTCCCTGCCTCACTAACAGGATCCCCTCACCAAGGGGCAGTAATGGGGAAGAGAGTGGCTGCATGCAAGGAGTGAAGGCTTGCCAAGTAGAACAGCAGAGACATTTTCCAGAAGGCTGGTCTGCTAGCAGACCTGAAAGTTGAAGGCCTCGCAGCCTTCACATTATTGCAAAGCAAACACTTTCAGGTTATCAATAAGCAAGGGGGAGAAACCTGTAAGCGTATTGACCTCATTCCCCGCTCAGTGGGCAGATTCTGTTATTTTTGCTCCCATCCTCACCTGTGTCTCATTGACTCTGGAACACCCACCAAACTAAACAGACAGCAGACAGTTTGGGGGAGGTCCTTCTGACCTACCCTTTGTGACAACCTATCTCCTCAAAAGATGCTTCACTTTGGAAATCACAGAGGTCGTTAGAGACATTTGTGTGAACTCTATGGATTATATCATTATTCATTCACTCCAAGTTTGGAGACCCTTTTCTGTAGCTCAATGCAAGCGATCATTATTTTCACAGGCTCTGCCCGTTATCTAACAGCAAAGAACTCTTTCATCTTCGAGGATCTCATTTTGTTGTATGATCTAAGGTATTTCTACTTCAAATTAAGAACATTCATTACTAACAAGCTCTAAGTCAAGTAACGGGTTCAGGAGAGCTTTTCTAGGGAAAATAAATTGACCAGTTTATGTAGTGTGTTGCCACACAAGAGGATTCACCCAGTGTTAACAGACCTCTAAAAGGTCTGAATCTATCTATCTGCTTTATCAGACCCTAGTTTTACTAATAGAATAATGCTGTTGTTTCATGTTATGCTTGCAGGCAATTTTCTTAGTATTGCTGGTGGTATCATATGCTTAGTGCTGGGAAGTTCTGGCTCTACAAGAGTCTAAACTTCAGCATAAATTAATATGATTTCTGTAATAACAGCTAATGTGATCTGACAATGCAAAACCGAAACGTGCTGGGAAAGACAGATGACAGGAGGAGGAAGTGTGTCTGAAGTAAACTTCCGTGCAACGTAGTCATACTCACTTAGACTTCCAGCAGAGTAGATTTGTGCAGCATTGTTCATTTCAGTGTCTAAACTGCTGTACTGGGCATAGCTGACGCCAAACTAGTCTCCTATCTGTATACGGTACTGCAGTGTGCAAGACACATGGATCCAAAGGAAGAAATTCACTTAGATAAAATTAAGTTGAATTTATGTAGACCTCAGCTGAAAAAGTATTTATAGGAGAAAAGACTTAAAAACACATTACAGTTTGTGAAAAAGAAATGAGTGGCACAAAGTCTATTTTTCTGACCCTATGAAAGATCACGTATGCAATCTACAGAAATTAGGTGTTTGGGTTAAGAGTTTGTCACTGGTGTGCCATTTCCTACGGTGCCACACAGAGGCCCTGGGATGATGTTCCCAGGTCCCTTACCTGGCCTCAGTTGGGTCACAAATAACCCCAGAGTATCACATTTGTCTTAAGCCATTGCCCAAAGTCTGCTGGTTTTTCCTGCCATGTGTTAATCACACAAAACACTCCACTTTTGACACGATGTTAACAGGTTGGTTAACTCCATTATTTGGAGATCAGTGAGTCTATCGATGCTTATTGGAGCTGTTCTTCACAGAAGGCATAATTTTGCTCTGGAGATTAAATGATGAACAACTGGGTTTAAAAACAGTCATCGTTAAATAATCATTAATTTCATTGTCTAGGTGGAGATTTGAGAAGAGAAAGAAAAGTTACAGAGAGGCGAAATAACTTCCCAGTGTGAGTCAGCACCTAGCTTGGAACTCAGCAATGAAACGTGCCTTCCACTTGTACTGTTGATAGACAGATCAGCCAGTTTCTACATATACCCTCATGTGTATGCATACACAGTAGTAAATATTGTCATAAAAAGGTGGCCAAGGAGAATATGTTTTCTATACTCTTTTGAGAGAACTTCTCACAAGTGATAAAATGCACTATTGATTATTGCAAGCACATATTAGGCCTATGAAAAGAAAAAGCATCAGGAATTCTTTTATAAGCTTGTTCAAAATTGCAAATAGTCTCCTAATTTCCTCAGTTCTTCATGCAAAGTAGCAATGTGTCACTTCCTAGCTTTGACTGTCACAAGAACAGAGAGTAATGAACAGCCTTTTTTGCTTTTAAATCAGCATTTAATTATTTTGGCAGTGGGCTACATGCTACAGTACAAACAAAGAACATCTCTAAAGCTCTCCAGTGTTTTAGCGGAAGAAGAGGCAGACCATTGGTGTCTGTTGGGTGCTGCAACATTACTGGTCTGGAAGAGTCACATGAAGAAAGGTGACTATTTACCCTAGTGAATGGGGACAGGTGTACAGGTCACCTGAGCCCTAGTCCAGGCTGTGCCACAGAATCACTCCTCAGCCCTGCCCTGCCCTTTGCCTTCCACAGCGTATCTCTTCTGTTCACCTCCAGTGGGAATTTCCTCTGGGTAGGAACCAACTCTAACATGTCAATACAGTGTTCATTAGAATAAACCTTTCATTCCCAAGGACCCAGAGCTGTTTTCATATTACAAAAGCTCAACAGCACATTTCCATGCTGAGGCACATCTCTGTGACTGCAGCCACCCTTCCTCCCAGCCCTCAGGACCAGTGACCTGCAGACGTAGGCCTGGCGCATTGAAACTTTCTGCAGCCCCTTTACAGGCACAAACTTTGGCTGGTGTATCTGTTTCTTTTCTCCTTCTGCACAGGAACCAGTAAGCCTCTATGCCCAGGAAGCAATTATCATAAAAGACTTTAGTATCTATCATCAGTGCTGGAGGATTGAGGAGCTCCTGTTCCCACACGGCTTAGTGATCTCTGATCTGGACATAGCAGAAACGCAGATACTGCTTTCACCAGTTCAGAAAATGCCATGTGCAGCCAGAAACCTTTGTACTGGAGGGTATCCTTTATCCCTGGTGTGCTGGAAGCTCAGTGCTAGACTCAGTTAAGCAGTAGTAAAATCCCCTGTCAGTGGCAGGAATCTGGGCCAGCTGAACATGCTGTTTAATTGAAGTTATCCAGGGTAGCAGCGCACATCTATGGGTGCGCATTTCTCCTTAAGAAGTCAAGGAACCAAATATTGTTTATGGATACCTCAGCATTTTTTATAAACATGATTAGAGAATAGTCAGCCTAATTTACGGCATTTCTGCAGCTGCCTTATTAGAAGCCTGTGAATCCATATCTGCATTCATCTTGAAGTAAAGACGCATTTATTGCCATCCCTTGTTAGCCTCAGGAGTAATGCCACTGAAGTCAATTGAATTGCAGCTGCGTAAAGCCAGCATAAGCAAAACCAAGTGAAGAATGCAAATCAGCGTGACTCACTAGCTGAGGGAGTAGGTGGACGTGCAAGGTGCAGAAATTAATAATGGACAAAGTACAATGCAGCGATGCCCAAACTGGTTTGGGTGGCAGGAGCAGCTTACTCGAGCAGAGCAGATTGGCCAGAAGGGAGCCCTGTGCTACGCTGGCTGGTCTTTGTCTGATACTCGGTGACGTTGCTTGGAGCAGGCTGGGAGATCCCTGCATGAGCCACTGCCATGGATATGCCACAGCAGGAAAGTGTGAGGAGAAGCGAAGTAAGCTTCTCTCCAAGCTGAGATTCAGGGCTTGGCTACTTTTTTTCAGTTTTGTAAATGTACCTAGAATGAATGATAAGACAAAGCACATTCCAGTCTTTAGGGCATCTGTTTTAAAGCATCTGCCAGAGTTTCTCTTGACCTAGAAAGTGCAAAAGAATAAAATAGGACTAACAATCCCCACTGCACTAGACCTTTGTTGGGATTCAAGTATCTGTGTTCTCAGGCATTCAGATGAGCATAATATACAAAGTAAGAGAAATAGGGAGAGAACACAGGTTCTCACATCTTTCACTATATAAAGCTCTGACATTTTACACTACATTTTTAATTACCTGTTTTTTTCAAATATTTATGTTTACCTTTAATGCCAGATCTGGATTTTGGAACAGCTCATTCTCAAATGAGCCTGTAATTAACCTCATAAAATATATAGTGATGTAAAATAAATTCTGCATCTCCCTGAAAGTTTATAATTTCAAGGGAAAAAAACCCCAGGTTTTCTTGAAAAATGTAAAATTTGTTTGCTTTTGGAAGGCAGAAATCTTCTTTGCTTATTAAGGGATCCTGTAGAAATGCTTCGACAGTGCACATGCTCCAGTGATGGATTATGCCACGACACCAGGGCATTATCAGTTCCATGGCAGTCTACTAATGGATTAGTACGGTAAGTCACTGGTGCTTAAGTGAAGATTTTCCTTTATGAAAATGAAGAGGTGATATATTGCTCCACAATATGGTACCAGGAAGGATGTGCTAGTTACAATTAAAAGTATGGGAGGAAGAAAGCCCCTTGCACTGTGCTAATATTTCCTGATATATGTTTAAAGCAAGTTCCTATTTTTAGCAAGCCTCTGGAAGCTGCCACTTTCCCTGAAGATATAATAATCATATAACAGCCAAGTCAGGGAAGAAAATGTTATTGCTCTTAGCTGGCATTGTTCATGTATTTTACGGCAAAGTAAGGAGTTAAAATAAAGGACCATTGCATCCCATATATTAAAAAAATCCATTGATTTATATATGATCTGTTCACAATCAGTACACTCAGACTGTACGTTTAACAGTAAAAAACAGTGGGCAACAAGACAAAATGACTGCTGTGGCTGACTTCATGGTTGCCTGTGCTGAACAGATGCCTTTCACTTGTCTGAAGTGCTGGGATATGACAGCTTCAGCAGCTTCACCTTATCCTGCCACCGGCTTCTTGCTTATGCCAGCAAGCCCCCCCTTTGCAATGTTTGTTTGCACACTGGAGACTTTTAGTTTCAGAGCCTTTCACCTCTAGGCAGACTTCAGTAGCTAAGATTTCTACAGGGTTCGTCGGCATTAAATGCTGAAATCCAACAGTCGTTATAGAGTAAAAAGCTCAGGGGGACAGTGCAACTAACTTACTTGAACTGTTTTCAATAGAGGCTTCCCCCTGAAGATTTAGCACAGCAAAAATATCAAGGAGACCAATCAGCTGCCCAGAGGGTGGTTTTAATGGCTAAGGCACGCAATGAGTAGCTCGGAAATTGTTATCTCCTCCTGAAATATCCTGTATGGGACTATATTCTGATTTCATGCTGCTGAGGAATAACTTACAGAATAGCACAGGAACTAGACTCAGACTTATTTTCTCAAAAAGATAAAATTACACCTCTGTAAGACTGAAGTTGGGCCCTTTTCCTTCAAACTGGATGTGATTTTGAAGGCACAACTTCCCCAAGGCTGAGGAAACAGCAAGTGTCTTTTTTTAGGAAGAACTAATATAGAAGATGCTAGGACCACGCACATGTGTGCAGCAACAGGCTGGCCGGTGGCTGGCTCACAGCTTTTTTACCAGAGGGAGGAGAGGAGAATAATTTCATCACTAGCCCCATTTAGCACCAAATCACAACTGGTCGCTGGTATGTCAGGACAGTATGAAGTAGGTGTGGATTCAGAGTACAATTTAAACAACGCTTACAATTGGAGGCAAATTGCAGGTCTGCAGCCAGCTGAGGTCTCTTTGTTATTGGATAAAAGATGTGGCACAGTGCATCTATACAGACAGTCGAAGTGTAGGCAGAGAAATGGACTCTACCATGGACAACACATGGTTGCTCAAGTAAACCAGCACTGTAAACCTGAAAATGCTTTGATCCCTGGGCTATAACAAACATTAGATGTAAGCTGATAGAAGCGGGATCTTTCCCTCTGGCTGAATTAAGAAGAAATTAAGTACTTTTTCCTTTATGGAGTCTGAACTGAAGAACAGTACTGAGGCCACAATGGTCTGAGGACAAAGTGTCTCAGGGAGAAGGGCAGGAACTTCTTCAAACACCAACTGCAAAGACAGAGGTTGGGAACTGCATGGATGAAGCCATGTGCAGGGAAGCAGAGGGGTCGTCAAGAGAGGATGAGCAAAGCACTAGGAGAGGACCCAAAGGAGATGGCACAATTAAGTTTTTCCTGCAGCTGGCTGCAGAGGCTGGCTCAGACCTGAGGAGCAAGGCAACTGCCCTTGCTTACTCAGAGGAAAGGATATTTTTTGCTAAATAATATACTTTCTCAATAAATACCTGACCGCTGTTATCTTCCCAAAAGAATCATCTAGGACACACATACTGAGTAAACAAGTTAATAAGCTACAGTGTCATAAAACCTGGTGAAGATTGTGCATTTTAGCAACCCTTACAATACTAGTTTGTTTTCTAGACATGCGTTTGATGCCACAGCTTCTGAAACTACCTAATCACTGGCTGTCATGATAACAGGCTGTTGTGGATGAATATGTTCAACATGGTTAGACTTAGACTATTATGCAGCTTGACAAAGAGTCATGGTGTCAGATTTTAGTTTGTATATATTGACATCTTTCAATTAAAACTAATGGAGTTGCACAGCTTTGCACAAGATGAAGATGTAGCCCATTAGTTTCAGTTTCTAAACAGAAAGAACAGTGTTCTTGTACAAAAACTATCAGCTATGGGCTTTTTACTTATTACTTTATTGTATTTTAGAATAATATGGTAAGGGAAAAGTGCGTAATGGAATAACCAACATTATTTCTGTACTCTAGCATTAAACATTAAGATGGTATTGGACAACATAATCTTTTCTACAGGGATCAAAATAGCTGTCTAAGTCTTAAGGAAGAAAATTACATTAAAGAAGACATACAAGCCCAATTGTACAAGGAGGTTTGCCATAATAGATACATTTCTGAACTTACCTATATGCAGAGATCCCTTTCAACAGTACAAGGAGCTGGTCAGAGAAACCATAGGGACTCTTTCTCAGTGACTTTCTTACTGAAGAGTTTTATTTTCAGAACCACTTTTTTTTCAAACTTTCTTGGTATCTTCCTGAGGATACTGACATTTTGCAGAGATAATTTGCTTTGTTGTTGCACCACAGAGAAATATGGTCCACAAAGAGCAATATTACTTTATAGTGTGCAGTTCAGCAATACCACACATTTCTGACTGTATCCAAAATCTTCTTTTAAAAATCTGCTATGTTCCTCACACATGTGTTCCCCCTCAAAATGGTATATGACACCTGAGCGCTACTTATGGGTCTTATGAAGAAGATTGTGGAATGCTGCAAAAAATGTACATATTTTGTATTTCATGGGTTTGTTTGTGGAAAATTTAGCTGAAAAATAATTAAGATAAAATACTAGACACAAGGCAATTTCATTCCCCAAGATACAAAAATATATTGGGTATGGGAGCATATATGTCATGGGTCTTTCTACCCTACTAGTTCAAGATTATTTTTCTATATACATTTTAGGATGGTGTATTGAAGAGTTGATATCTGCCAAACACCTCTCTACGCTATTTCAAAGTCATCTGATCAATGCCCTAGCAGAAACCCCATCATACCTATATTTCACAGGAGATGACCTGGCAGGGTGGTATAAATTAGAATCAAGACCCCTTTGAAATGCCAGTGTGCTGTTCTTTTTATCCAGATCAGTGGAAGAGTCTAATTAATTTGGCAGAATTCTTGGGTCCTCGATTACAACATCTGCTCTGCTGTGGAATGATCCAGCACAACCATCTGTCTTTCACCATGCAAAGCAAGTGGCTGCAAGAAGATTTAATATTTTTCGACAGCAAAGGATAGAAATGAACACAATATCAAATTTAAAGCCATGTTCTTCAGACTGTCAAGGTTAACTTTTGGAGTTATGCATAGACCAGCATATTGGATTGGGGAGAGATGGTTTGTGCCAGAACATTATTAGAGAAGGACGAGCAGCAAATGCACCCTATTGGAGCTCACAGGATTCATTACAATTTTTGTCTCAACTAGCTAATCAGCATCAATCCCAATATTATGCCTGAGGCATTCCTGTTTGAGGCTCTCTCAAGCAAAGTTAATCTTGCTATCCTAAATATGGTCTTCACTGTGAAATTTGCCAACGGCTCAACAGCAATGAAAACAGTGGAAAAAAGTCTTCCCTGTACCCCTCCTGACAGCCATGCCAGCAAAGTCCCCAGTGTATATCTAATTATGCTGTCAGAAGGGTACTTCTGTCAGCTTAAATGACCTTGTTCTAGGAGACAGCTTTACCTCTAACAGTTTAGGGTGTTTCCCCTGTAGCTGCCAAGATTGTATTACCGAGCAGAGCTGCATGTCCAATGGAGATGACATGCCTGAAAGAGGAGCCCGTGCCATTCATAGTTGTGTCCTTTCAGAGTAGGCTTTGCTTTGGCTTCCTTGTCTCCAGGCATGACTGGTCAGGCATTGCGGTGTCAGTGCACGCAGTTTAATAGCCCATGTCAGAATGAAGAAGTGTGCTTAGTCCTTCTTTTAGAGACCCAAATCATGGTTTTCAAGGGATAGCAAGATCTAACGTTTCCAGTGGGAAAGTGTTGTTTGCACGCTGGCTGGAACCTTTCCATTGTAAAATTATTGGTGCAAAACAGCGCTCTGACTGAGGTGAAAACTTCTGCAATTTGTAGGGCTAGCTTTCAAGTGGATCCATTCATTTCACTGGTAAAAATTATGGACTATTCAAAGAGCAGCAACATCACTGACAGGTGTTCTTCAATCATTTCATGACCTGCCACTCCAGTCTGGCACTGGATAGCATATATAAAATGCATTAGCCATATGGAAACTGCCTCTCATTCATTCTGTCCACTGAAGGTGAACAGTGGATTTAGCAATAGTGCCTAACATTAATAATGGTGTCTTCTTACCTTGTACAACTGGTGACAGCCAACTGCCAAGACACTGCGCTATGATACCAAAACAAGTGGTAGGGTTGGGTTTAAGGTGAGTGTCGCAGTTTGAGATGGCTCCGGCACGGGTGAGCCCTTTGTTCTCCCCCTTCTCCTTTTCCCCGGAGCGCGGCAAAGTTTTCTCGCGACTTCTGGAAACGAGGCGCCAGCCCGCTCGGTTCCCTGATCGGGAGTCGAGATACTCAGACACGCCTCCGCGAATGAGCGCGTAAAAAGCGGAGTTTAAGACCCTCCCCCGGGCTGGCCGCGGCACTTTCGGTTCTCTGCGCCGCAGGACTGCGAAGCTTCACCCGAGAGAGAAAACCCCCCGCAGGGACCTCAGTGCCCCCAGAGCAGTAAAAGACCCCTTCTGCGGAGCAGGTAGACCTTTCCGCTCTGCCGATTACCGGCGGGGGTGGCTTTGGACTGAGTTCGACCCGATAAGGGGTAAAACCGGCTACAAGCCCCCAGACCCTGCCTCGAAGGGACAGAAACCGCTGACGAGGGTAAAAGCGACGCGGGCTCTAACGGCTCCGCTCGGGGCTCTCGCGCGCCGCGCGGGAAACCCACAGGCACCCCCTGAGGGTCCGGTCCGTGCCCCGCTCCGCAGAGGGGAGAGCCAGGAGCCGCGGGGTTCTGCCCCCGGTGAACTCAGGTCTTCTCCCAGCTCCCCCGGAGGAAGAAGGACCACGTTCCTGCATGGAGGTTTGCTCTAGGAGAAGTTTTTCTCGGACTGAAAACTGCGAGGTGACGGACAATGACTCCTTCCCCTCCCCCCGCGGCGGTGCGACCGCGCGGCGGGTCCTTTGTTTGTGAGCGGGAGATGGGGGTCGGAACGGGAGACTGTGTTATACCTGTAGATGCCTGTTCCTGTATTTATCCATCTCTCCCTCTCTCTCCTTCCAGTCCTATTGGTATTTAAATGATGGCTTTACGGTTTTGATTGCGTTCACTGTTAAAACGCTTCTGTTTCTCACCCCCCTTAAGTTAAGCCCTGTGTATCACATTCCTTTTCCTTTGCCTAAACAAAGCCTAACGAGCCATTAAGTTCTTTTGTGTAGGTTTGGGTGGGTTTATCTTGCCTCCAAACCCGTGTAGTCGCGAAACCTTTTCGGATAGAACAGCCTCACAGTTCTAACCCGCGACAGTGAGGCAAACTAATCCGGCGTTGATCACTGGTGTATCAGTACCTACCATAAGGTGCTGATATGGGAGGATGGCCTGTGGCTTGTTTTGTCCATAGATTCAGTATTGCAATAAGTTCCACAGGAATATAGGTCCTGTATCCTCCTTTGACCTTTCTACTTTCACATTCAGTTTGCAGTAGTGGAATGCTTTGTCTATATAGTTTATTAGTCGTCTTCTGAGCATCACATTTTCTTTCCTCTTCTCGTTTCATAGTTGTGCCTATCTGTATTTTGCTCTCTTATGGTGTGAGATTTCTTTGGTTTTGTTGTGGTTGTTGGAGGTTTTCTTTATTTGTTTGGATTTTTAAGAGTGCCATCAGCTTTCCTCAGTGGCTCCAGGGGAAGCAACACGAGAAGATGAAGGCAGCAGCCTGACAAGGTGTGTTTGCCGAAAGCCATTGGTTTTTTTTTCTATTCAGACACCCACTTACTTGCACGTTGGCTCCAAAATAGCAGTTCTAGCAATGAGGTGATGCTGCCCAAACTAAAGAGGGAGACTGGCATATGCTTCACCTTCCTAATCACATTATAGACAATCATCCGAAGCCCTTTGAAGTCACCTCCTACTAACCTCACTGGTCTTTAGGGTACCTGGCACGGTTTTCACACTCGACAGCAAGAAATGGTGTTCATATGCCCCCCATACACTCAGCCTCACCTTTCTCCTCCTCGTCCGAGAACGAGGGAGACCCTACAGTCCCTGCTTGTTAAAATGCTGGGTTAACATTCTGCAGTAATTTGTTTGTCCTGAAAGGCAGCTACAATAAATGTGTTAGTGGGAACATGCTTCTTTTATTCCCTCCCTCTGTAATGCCTCTGTAAAGCTGCGGTTTGCACAGACTTTAATTAGAAAAAAGGAATTTTGCATGCTTTCCAGCTGGGCTTTCTTGGATTTAATTGTCATTTTAGCTTTCATTTTTATTGATTTTGTAGCAAAACAAATTGGTATAATCCTCCAAGCCAAAATAGATATAATCCTCCAAGCCAGCAGGGAATGTACTAATGGAGAGGGAGTTATGATAAAAATAACCCACTTCATCCTGGCAAATATCTCCATCATTCAACAGAAGCTTCCTGCTGTCATGAAGACCAGAACCTCTTATTTCCACAGCACTATTTTGATTTCATGAGTTTCAGAGTTGTCTGAAACTGATTGAATGACACTTTTTTAATTTTTATTTTTAATTTTTTTAAAAAAGGTAGGAGCTCCGATTTCAGTCCAGACTCTAGGGTTATTGCTGACAGCCACAGATTTCAGCAAGAACTGGGCTTAGCTGCTTTCTTCATTCTCAGATATTAAAAATCCCCCTTCTCCCAGTTGATCACTGGTCTTGAACATCAAGCTATATCTGCGGAAGAGGCTGATGTCTGCATCAGTGGCCCATCTGGCAAGAATGAATCAACTTCATTCAGGAGCATCATCTGACAGGTGAGATGCCAAAGCCGTGACACATAGATTACTTGTGCCCGATGTCAATTCTCTACACTGCCAGTTCAGATACATATCCTCCTCAGGATGGGGGTGATGCACATTGACACCTGGCATATGGCAACAAAGCTTCTGCAGTCCCAAGGAAGGAAAGGTGAAAACACATATGTCAGCTATGGTGGAGGTAAATCAAACCTATTGGGAGAGGACATTGTAATACTGGGGAAAAAAAAGCAATAGACCTGCTTTTCTAGTATGGATAAGAGACATAGCTTTAGACACACTGGGTAAGGTCTTGCTTAACAAAATAACCCCCAGCAGTGAGGATTAGGCTGGATTTAGGCATCTAGGCCCCAGACAGCTTTCCAAACCACCCAAAATGCAATCCTTTAACCACTGTGTTTGCATCATAGGTATACACACACACACAAACACAGAAGTCATCTGTCTATCCATCTTGCAGCCCAGGATGCTTGATGGCCCAAGTTCCTGTGAAGAGTGTTCACCATCCCAATAGCCCAAAGCCTGTCAAATGACCTTCTGGGTGAAAGATTTGACTCTGCTTTGGTTAAGGATGACTTTGGTCACAGTATCACATGTCAGGACAAATCCTGCAGTCATTAGGGTATTATGAAAGAGATTATAGATTTACTCTCAGATAGTCACTTATTCTCCTTTCACCTGTCCTACCTCCTGAGGACCTGGCTGTTGCAGATCTTGACATGGGCATGCATACATGCTTACATATAGGTATGAAAGGCTCCAGTGTCACTAGGGAGATACCAGCTCTCCCAACTGAAGGTAGGTGTCTGGATCACCTACATAACGCTATGTCCTGAATTCTCAGTGTTCTAATACCTGCTGCTGCTACCAGGTCAGGAACTGATGAGACCTGAACTTGCATTTAGAAGGGACAGTGTTTTCTTTATAGTCCCACAGAACTAGTAAGAACCAACAGTAGTAGTACTAGTATTGATTAAGGTTTGGACATGACAAGTGGAGGAGTTCAGCTCATTATTAGAGCTTGAAAGACATGATGTTGGAAATGGTGAATAGCTTCGGGCCTGTGGTCAGGGCTAGAGCAGTTCAGGGGCTCAGCACCATTGTCACGCCCAAAGAGAAGGCTGCAGATAGGACGAGGACAATGGCCAGAAAAAGGTGAAAGGGTAATACTGATACTGGACCCTGCATGGCCTGCAGGCCTACTACAAGAGCTGCTACCAGCAGTGTAAATGATGCATTCAGCCTTAGGAAGGGGTTGGAGTTAAGGCAGTGACAGGTGTCAAAATTAGGGTTTAAGCAACCATGAAGTGATGACATAAGTTTCTTGACCAATCACCAAAAGCTTAATATGGTTGGAAGGGATTATTTCCAGTAACAATAAATTACTTACATTTAGGTATCTGATGGAGAAGTCACACCTAATGCCAAAGTCAGATGGTGTTTGAATTAGATTAGTTTTGCATTAGGCACGACAGAGTCAGAAAACTTTTCGATAGATTTTGCAAGGCCTGCAGAGTTAAGGCAGTGGCAGGCAGTGACAAATACAAGTGACTTTTCCTTGATTCCAAGATGTGCTATGGCTAAGACTGGAGCTGGGGCTACACCACTGAGCTTCTGGGCAGTAAAATTCTGAAGAAAGAGGCTTGTTGGCAGGTCATGCCAATGTGATTAATTGACAGGTTTGTGGAGATGGCTGTCACTGGTCTTTAATACTAAAAGTAGATTTTGATTTGGGACTAGATTAGGCTCTGGGCTAAAAGCTAGGTTTACATGGGAAATACTAGGATGAGGTTTGGTGTGGGTAAATTAAATGGTGTTAACAGCAGTCCCTGGAGTGTAAAGATCAGGTCAAAGAATGCATTTAAGAACACATGTAACAATAAAAGGGCAGAGGAGCTAGATTCGTCACTGGGCTTTCTAGTGACAGATGAAAAGAGGTTTCGGTTACATTTAATCAAAGGTCAGGCTTATATCTTTACATTTGAAGTTGGGATTAGAGGGAGAATTTTTAATGGCAAAGGCAGAAGATGCAGGGTTATAACTGGACTCTACATTGTCCATCAGAATGTCTGGTTAAAATGTTATGATATAGTGTTACTTTCATCTTCTGCCAGGATTGCCAGACTGATGTTAGAGGAAAGGTTAGATTTAAAAAGTAAAGGTTTAGGGCAGCAGAAATTGAAGAATACAGTTTATAGCTTGCTCCCAGGAGAAGTGATGGAGTGCAGTGAGATTCTTTCAGGGTGAATGACTTAATAAAAAGTCATTGCAGGATGTTGTTAGGTTTTGGGAGAACAAGGGTCAAGGAGCAAGATTTACTATTGTTACTTGGTATGGCAGACATTGGCAGGGGATAAATGGCATCAGCTTACCACTGATGATAGTCACCAGAGTGATAAGGATAGGTTTGGTTTAGGGCAAAGACTTGCCAGAAGAAGGGGTGCCGTCAGTAGGTGAATTGTGAAACCCTCCCAGTCCCATGTGGCCAGAATGAGGGACGGGGTTAGATAGAAGTAAAGGGCAAGCAGAGAAAACACGCTGTGCTATAGCGCTAAGGCATGGGTTAAAGTAAGGCTTAGGGCATGGAAAAGCAGGAAGCAAATATTCTGCATTGTTTCTTGGACTAATAAAAGGTATTGGTAAACGGGAAAAGGGCACGCATTTGATTTTCACTGTGTCAGAGGAGTATTATGCTATTATTGATTACAGGTGGTTAGGCTGAGCATGTTTTACTGATGAGTTTTATTGCTGCATCGAGACATCCCATGGCAAGGAGGGAGAATACAGTTTGAAGCTAGGTCTCCCTCACGGGTCTGTATTGGGACCAGTACTGTTTAATATCTTCATCAGTGATGCAGACAGTGGGATCGAGTGTAACCTCAACAAGTTTACAGACGACACCAAGCTGAGTGGTGCAGTTGTGTCACCGTTTAGACCTGGTCGGTGACTGAAGTCACGCAGTTGTTTTATTTCCTTCAGGAAGAGAAAACAAAACAACTACTTAAGGGTCAAGGCAGGGGATAAGGGAGGGATAAATGCACCACTTACAGCTAAGGGCGAAAGACAAACCGGGCTAGGGGAAACAAAACCAATTTAATTCAAAACAACAAAACCACAATGAAATCACCAATTAAATTAGAGTAGGACAGAAAGAGAACAAGATCTTAACAAGATCTTAAATATACATCCCCCCCTACCCCTCCCTTTTTCCTGGGCCCGACTTTACTACCTCCCTCCACCCTCAACACCGTAAGACGGGAATACATAGGGTGGGGGGCGCAGTCATTTTTAACCCTCTGCATGAGGTTCCAGCAGCTTGCTCCATGGAGCACATGCCTCACAGGTTCCCTCTGGCCATGTGGCATCCCCTACACAAGAGATAGTCCAGCTTGAAGGCCTCCAGTCCATGTGGAGAGGTGTGTTCCTCGGCTCAACTTTCCCAGTGCCAAGCCGACCGGGTGCCAAACCTCAAAGTCACTGCATTTTTCAGGGGGTCCCTGGGTCTCTGCATCCTGAATCCTCTTCGTCATTGGGGGCTCTGTATCCTGTCTCTTTCTCACCCACTAGCGCTCATGAATCAGTTAACTTGCCATAGACTGAAGGAAGAAAATTGCTGTATCAGCATGCACTCAGCAAACCCCTCCTGGCTAGCTCTGCGACCATGTGGTTGTCCTCTCTGCTTCCGTCCTGCTCCCTCCAAAAGAAAAGAACACTCTGGAAAACGAAAGATGTTTCCCCCCTTAAATAGGCTTATTTGCAGAGACACTGATTGATGCAGTCTGGGCCAGAGGCAGGAGCAAAATTGGAGCCAGGAGAGCTCTTTTCACAGTGCTTGTTACGATGGGCCATGCTAGCAGTCCCATGCTCCAGTACCTAATCTGTGCCAAACAAAGTCAGCAGCCTTCATTCCCTGCTGCCAAAATCATGTCAAATCCTGAACCATGACAAGTCGACATGTCTGAGGGATGGGAATGCCATCTCAAGCTGGAAAAGCTCATGAGGTTCAACAAGGCCAAGGTCCTGCGCATGGATCAGGGCAACCTCTGGTATCAATACAGGCTGGGATTGAGAGCAGCCCTGAGGAGAAGAAAGTGGTGAAAGGCTGGACATGAGCCAGCAATGTGTGCTCACAGCCCAGAAAGCCAACTGTATGCTGGGCTACATCAAAAGAAGCGTGGCCAGTAGGTCAAGGGAGGTGATTCTGCACCTCTATTCTGCTCTGATGAGACCTCACCTGGAGTACTACATACAGCTCTGTTGTCCTCAGCACAGGAAAGTCATGGACCTGTTGGAGCAGGTCCGGGGCGGGATACAATAATGATCAAAGGAATGGAACACCTCTGCTCTGAGGACAGGCTGAGAGAGTTGGGGCGGTGCAGCCTGGAGAAGAGTACAGGGAGACCTTATTGAGGCCTTTTCATATTTAAAGTGGGGCTATAAGAAAGATGGGGACAGTCTTTTTAGCAGAGTCTATTGAGATAGGACAAGGGGTGATGGTTTTAAACTAAAAGAGGGAAGATTTAGACTAGATAGAAGGAAGAAATTTTTTACAATGAGGGTGGTGAAACACTGGAATGGGTTGCCCAGAGAGGTGGCAGATCTCCCATTCCTGGAAACATTCCAGGTCAGGTTGGATGGGGCTTTGAGTGACTTGATCTAGTTCAAGATGTCCCTGTTCAGTACAGGGTGGTTGGACTAGATGACCTTTAAAGGTCCCTTCCAACCCAAACTATTCTGTGATTCTAAGTTCATCAGAAATCAAGGTTTATGGGTAATTTTGTGGTTATTAAGCATCAGGTGTTTATGACATTTGTGTTTATGACATTAACCTAGGATTCAAATTGTCTGATCATTTCCTGATCCTGCAAGGCTAGGCAGGTCAAAACCACTGATTATTCTTTGAGACTTTTTATTGTCTTTGACTATTATGGTCAAGTTTAGGGCTGGGGATAGTCAGAGGTACAGTTATACAGTTATGACAGAAAGGGGGTAAAGAGTTAGGTTTCCATCCATGATGCAGAAAACACCATGGGACAAAGCTGGGTACTAAATGTTGAAGACAATGACTCAAATAAACATCCAGAGCCTGACAGAAGCCACTGGACTGTGATAAGAAGGCTACTGGGATAAAATGAACTACTTGCATCGGAATCAACTGGTGTAGGAATACTTCTGCAGCTATTAGAGTCACTAGACTATGGTTTAGGAATTAGTTTTGTGGTTGGTAGGGGTCCCTAGAGCGTTCATTGGGTTTAGGAATGGGCTTATAACTGAGGTTGAAAAGCAAGATGGTTTAGAGTGTGCTGAGTCCCTCAGTCTACACAAAGGCTATAATCCCAAATAATACCTTCCCTAAGTCTAACTGGGACCCTGTTAACAAACCTAGTCAATCTCTTCCATCCCTTATCCTGCCTCTGACTGGAGTCTGAAGACACATTAGATCTTTATCCAGGCTGTTCAGAGACTTATTGTAAGCCTTTACGTGTTGAGGCTTTTGAAAAGATCTTAGACCACAAGCCTGAGAGGTTTTTCAGGGTTTTTTTGGCTGTAGTCTGGAAGGCTGGTTGAGCTATGACGGCAGCTTGGATTTTTTCAGCAGTGTTTCAAAGATAGTGGGCATAAAGCCTTCAATGATTTATGGCTATGTTTCTCATTTCAGTCCATGGAGATTATAGAAGTGCTTTTTTATGACGTTATTTGAAACTAGTACTGCTGTTACCAGGCATGAGAAATATGTCTTGATTTTTGTGGGATTTAGGTCAGTATTCAGGATAAAAGGACTTGAAGAACAGTTTCCTTGGCGACTTCTCAAATTTTGGCAACATAACGAATGGAATAATGTTATGCTTGAGTTTGCTAGGTAAGGCCAAACAGTATTGCAAGATCAGAAAATGGGGAAAAGACCCAGCCAGATCAGGGTCTATCGCTGAAGGCTGTGGTTAAAGGCATATTTTGAGAAAGTATACAGAGAAAAGTAATTCTGATTGTTCAAAGTCGTTCAGGCCCCTTAGGGCAGACCAAGGGCTTACTTTCCTATGGCTCATAATAGAAACACTATTTCAGTGTAAGGCAGATGTCAGATTCATATTTAGGCTTATTTTTGTTTAAGCAGGATACATCAGTATTTTTTGTGGCATTATCCAGTCCCCTAGGCTAAGTTGAAGGGCTAGTGGTGGCAAGGATGAGCAACGATTGGTAACCTGGCATGGACTGTAATCTGTGGTTTTGCAGTTTAGTTTTGATTTGGAGTTTCATCTGAGATACGCTACTAACCCTTGATGGCATCATGTCACATACTGCCGTGATGAGAAGCTCTTGAACTGTAACCCTTACGTTAACTGGTGTCCAGAGGAACAGCAAGCCTGGGCTGTTACAGCAATACAATTTACTCTTCAGATTTCTCTTGCCCTTATAGCTCATTCCCTCCCCTCCTGCAAAGTCTAAAAATTAGGCTAGCTCTTATACCTCACTGTCCTAAACTTAGTCCAAATGACAGAGATGATTCAGTCACAAGATCCCTACGGATCCCCATCTGCTGCAGCACTGTCCATCAGCCATTCTTCCCTCCTGGCACCAAATTGCACTGTGGCTTTACAGGACCTCCTGAACCTGTTAGTTTTACGGTTTTGTTACTATCAATACTAAACCCAACCCTAAAGCTAACTCTAAACCATCTCACATATACAATAGATCCATGTGTGTTGCACTGGGCACATTAGGATTTCAAATCAAGGCTAGATTTTGACAGGCAGTCATCATTCCCCCTTTTTCTCCTTCCCCATCTGTGGCAATATACAATAGACAGTGAAAACCAGATTGTGGCCAAACCCTGAATATAGATGAACAAGGATCCAGGATGTCCAGATCTGTAACAAAAAAAATTCAGAAATAGCCTCAAAGACTTCTACCTTTCTTATAAATTAGAAGTCAGGAAAAGTCATGGACCCTATTTAAGCTCTAGTGATTTTTCAGTGCCTAGTTCTCTTGGAAACAATGCTTTCTTCCTGCCCTGTAAAAAAAAAGAATGGGTGTTGGGCAGACACAGAGTCCAACCTGTGAGGATCAGCTCAGTAGCCACATGGGTGCAAATGTGACATACGGTGCAGGAGCCCCAGCACCCACATTAGCTCCAGAAAATATAGTGAAGGGCAGGATGGGGAGAAGAAAGGTGAAGCATGAGGAGGAGCAGAAACCTTCTGAATCACATCGGTTCATTGGCACTTGGATGTTTAAGCTCATTTTTGTGTTGTGCTCATATTCAAAAATGTGAGGTGAAGTCAGTGATTGTTTCCACAGTGCAACAGGTCAAACAAGGCTGGTCATATTATTTTGGAAACATTATTATTTCTCCCATGATGGAAAGGGGAGAGAAGCTTTGACAGATAAGCTACATAAACCTTCTGCACATTTTGCTCAGATGTATTATACCAGTCAGTGTTAGATGGCTGCAATTGACAGCATGGTCCTTGCTGTACATGAGTTAATTCATACTTGGGAAATGCAGAGGATGAAAAGAAAAAAGATAATGCTAAATCATGTTACATATAAGACCATTTTAGATGAGGGTTGGTGCAAAGCCTGGGTTAGGCTCTCTAAAACAAGAAGCCTTTCCAAAGAGAATATATGAAAACTTTCTGTCCATCCCCTTTCTCTAACTGCTGAGTCTTGAAACCCAGCAGAGGTTTGTTGGCTTATTTGTATCATACCACTTCGAAAATCCTTACTTTCTTATTCTTCATGTACAACCAGTATCAAAACTTTCATTTCTGTACTCCTTTCCCAACATATAACTTGCACTGTAAAGATCTATCTGCAATCCCTTAAGACCAAAGCAGGAATGGATTTGGGGATCCTGCTGTAAGCATCCTGTTAGGTAATGCTACCGCATAGCTAATGCGGATGGTATTCAAGAAAAAGCTGCTTAAGTACTCTCACTCTGGGCTGATATGCAATTTTTAAAAGCTGAGAGGGAGTCCTTGTGGCTTGGAGACCAGGTGGATGGCAGTGACTGGAGCAAGTGGTACCCTTGGGGTGCTGCAATAATACGCATGGTACCCCAAGGAACTGCTTTTCTGTGTACTGTAACTTTCAAATGAAAACTATAACTGCATGCTGCAAATGTAATACACAATAGACACCACTCCTTACTCCATTTCATATGCAGAAGAGTTTCCCTGGAGATGCTTTGCATTTTCTCTTTGCTTGCTAACTTTATGACTTTGAAACAAAAGCTGTATTTTGTTCCGCATGTCTAAAATGGGAGACAATACTGCTTGTGAAACAAAGAGTCAGAGGAAATCGCTCTGGAGACATCCTCCTCCCCATTGTGATACGGGGAGGGGGGTGTGCTTTCTGTAGCAGTCTCTGCGTGCTAATGCATATGGATGGCAAGGGGTGCTGCAGTGCTGGCTGCTGTTACACTGGTAAACTGTACAGGCACGCAGTTGACATGTACCTGGTTTGGGCAAGTGTGCATCTTCGCGAGGGAAACCAGGAGGCCCAAGCCATGCACAGCCCCCTCCACACCAACATCTCTCTGTTACCGAAAACAAAACCACTCTATAGACAAATAGTACTGGTGGTTTTAAACTGTTGCGCACCACCTCAGCTAGAGTGTGGTGGGAAGACAAATAAATCATTATACCATTGATGTAAGTCTGGCACTCATGGGAGAAACTGTGTAATTAATTGTGACTAATGCAACTGTTACACCACAGAGAAATTAGCAATGTTTTGCCACTTATTGTAAAGAATTACCAGAAGGCAGCTTATTACCATACTAACAACTGTCATTTAGTCATCAAGTCACAAACTGTCTGCAGTCTGGTTTAGACATTTGCCACTTCAATGCACCAATCCCACTATGCAGATGCCAAGTACAGTTTTGAATTTATTTAGATTAAATTCTTCAAAACTCCACAGATTATATTACCATTGAGGACTCTGTCCAACATAATTCTCTCAAGATTATAAATTAATTTAATGATATTTTCTCTGACTAGGAGAACTGACAAGAGTTATTAACCATTTTATAATAGGGACACATTCAGAAATCGGAGCATTTCCTGTGCATGAGCAGACATTACCCACACCCCAGCTTTTCTGGACTTACTGTTACGTGGATGCTTGGGTGAAGACATGGATATTTAAGCATGTCTCCAGAACCTTTCACTTAGATGTATTACTTTAGCTAACCTTCAAATTAAGTTTATTGGTATGTATACTAATGATAGCATGGCTGAATATGATAGCAACTGGTGAGAATCGGTATACCTCTGTAATAAGTGATGAGGAAATGTGAGGTCAACCCACCAGCTTTCCAAAACAGCTGAGGGGGAAAAAAAAAAAGAGAGAGGAAAACAAGGAGGTCAGCACATGTCAATATGCACAGATGGAGGTGAGAGCTCCAAACCGTTGCTCTGTGCTCTCCTGCGCTCCTCCAGGAACATCTCAGTCTACTCCCACTACTGGAGAAGTTTCTGTTGGTTATTAAAATTTAGTTGTTGCTCCCCTGGCTATGCTGCTTCTCTCACTGAAAGGCCTAACAATATTCAAACATCTTATGATATAGGAGATACTAGAGAACTCAGTAGCCTGTAAATGAACAAAACCTTACAAGACAAGAGCGGTACGACTCAGTCTTAATGTTTCCACTTAATCACCATGGTATCTTATTGTACCTAGTAATTACAGGGTGCCAATAGATGTCTGCCACAGAGAACTCTAGTTGTGCAAGCATGTCCTGGTTTGAGTTAGAACAGAACTCATTCTGTTCACTGATTTTATTCTTCAGCTCAGTGATGGCACTTTCTGAAGTTAATGGTGTGTTTTTGCAGACAGTGTCTGCTTCTAGAAGTGAGATAGTACTTGATGTTCACAGTCACTACCAGGGGTTGGTGTGCAGAAAGGATCTTGCTCAGACTTGCTCCTGTGCAGGCCAAGGTCACTGCTAAATCCTGTGTCCCACGGTGGGGTGCAGTAAGTTCGAGGCTGCACCTGTGGGGAGGAGCAGACAGGACAGGTGACCAACAAGGTGTTCCATCCCATAGACCTCATATTCGGTATAAAGCTGAGGGATCACAAGGGTCAAACTCTCTTCTTCAATGGCCAGTGTCCAAGTAGGACTCTGTCCGTTCTGCCTTTCATCCCAATCTGGGCATTCCTGAATCCAGTTCCTGAATTCACTTCCCATCTGCTGCTGAGTCCAGGCTGGGACTTCCCCAGAACCTGCCCACATCATCAGTTGTGACAGTGACATAATTGCCGTCAGAGGGGTTGGGTTCATTATTGGTATTGTATATATTTGTATATATTTCAATTTATTGTTATTATTCTCATTAAAGCTGTTTTAGTTTTCTTTTCCAATCCATAAGTCTCTCCCTTATTCCCTGTCTATTCCCCTTTGGAAAGGGAGAGGTGTTAATAGAAAGCATCTGTCATTTGTCTAGTGGCCGGCCCAGTCTTAACCCACGACAAAGCATGAGTATGCTATTGAAGTTTTTTGGGTGTTTTCTATGTATTTTTATAAGACCATTTCTTCTCCTCCCTCCGCACAAGATCCTGTGCAGATGGAGACCCAGGGAGTCAGCTGGCCTGTAACTGGACATAATTTCTCATTTATATCTTCAGCTACTTGTCCAAATCCACTATTCTGATTAGTAGTGCTTGAAATCTATATTCTGATATACAGGGCGCAGTTTAGTTGCCAAAACACTGACCTTGAGGGGTACCTACCTGGTTCCCATCTCTTTCTTCATGAGGACATGGGTGTCCCGTGTGCTTTATATCATGTCTCCCCATTTCATGCCACAAAATCCTGGATACCTTGGCTCATTTCCAAGTGCACCAGTCATCTCCATGTAGGCAATGGTCTCTCACCAACATCAGCCCTCGGCTGGTGATACTATGGCCATGAGCAGCAGATGCAGCTGGGATCACAGCTCAGCCATGCTTGGTAGCTCTGCCACTCAAGGAGTTGAGAGCCAGACTCCTCGGATGGCCATGCGTGCCTGGTTCCACAGCCTTGCCTCACGCTGCCTTCAAAATGTTGCTTGCCAGGCAGCCATGCTGGAGCCCCAGCTCCCCTTGACCAGCTGCACTTCCCCACCAAGGGCACTAGGTCCAGGGGCCAGGTAGAGCAGGGCAGCTTGTAACGCTGCCCTATCATCTGTGCACCTTGTGGTCTGTACACCAATGACACAAAAGCACTTCAAATTGGTTTCCCGCACACGTCTCTGTTGTACCTCCCAACACAATCAAAACCAAAGCATCATCATTACAATATAGGTTAACAAAATAAATAAATAAATAAATAAATAAACACTTAGCAATGGTGTGGTTAGCGTTGTGGTGGTCTAAGGGTAAATCTTTTTAGACGAATTCCTTTAAAAGCAATGGCAACACAGTTACATTACATAGATATTTAAAAATATATCCTATGATTTTATTTTTCAAAATCTTAAATACTCCTTTACCATAGGTTGCAATTTTGCTATTGGGTGAGCTTCCTGTTATAAAAGTTTCCTGTAATTTTTCCCAAGTTTAGTAGTTCATTCTTAAATACATCTTTTATATTGCTTACCATGACATCACACCTGCACATTGTTGAGGAAAATACCCGATATTAACAAAATTTTCATGCCACTAGTTGTGCATATCAAATATTACTTCTACTAGATGTGGAATACATGTCTACCATTGGATGCTACCAATGATCTATGGTCTGACTGATCCCTCAGGATCAAAGGACTTATCATACTTTTTGGGGTTTGTGTAACATCTAATCTCTTCTCAGGAATATTAAGTAGCCAGGAATGGGTGAGACATTTGTCTCTCCATTCTCAAATCAAGTTTTTGTAATGAACGACTGGATTTTTTTTTTAAGAGATCAGTATATAAACAATTAATTATGCTTAGCACTTAGGTGCACAGTGATGTAATGAGTGGTGCATGCAATTTCCAATATTTGACATCAGAAATGAAATTAAGGTCTTTGTTTCTACACGAGTGAGTCATTGACAAGTTAATTATTCTAGACCAAAGTTTCAGTAACTTTGTTCTCTCTCTTGTGTCTCCTTTTCTTTATCCTCAACACTGGACAAAGTTACTTGAAGGTGTTTTCACTGAAGTCATTAAGGCCTTTCACAAGCATAGTTTTGTGATGACAAAACCTGCAGTCAAGAAACATTAACATTACACAGTGCAGTCATTGTTATTTACCATCTTTGCTGTAGGCCTGGTGAAAGTGGCTCCTAAAAATTATAGCAGTTGTTGTTACAAAAGTCAGTGACATATCCCACAGGGAACTGCCTAGGAAAACTCTCCCTCTGATCCTGTTAATACAAATCAACCTGACAATCAATGTCAAGGATGGCTGTCAGCCACAAGCTAACATACAAGGGAAAGAAAGGCTTCTTAGGGGAAAAAAAAAAAGAAAAAAGGCTGAGATGGAAAATTTAACTATCTTGATACTATATCTAAGGACAGTTAGGGTCAAGCATCTCGAGTAGAAAATATTGGGAAATGCAGCTTTTGCTGGTGTCAAATCCCATTTTTGCCTTAGGGTATAAACAGATTTTCACAAATAGATTTAAAACTGCATGGCGGCTAAAATGTGGGAAGTAGCAAAGTTTTTGTTTATATTACCATGGCTTAGTTGGTGTTCTTATTACTAGTTATATACTAAAATAATGAAGTGATATCACTTTATTTATGTTCAGTCATTAAGCAGAAGGGGTGATACTCTCAAATGATCCAGCATGCCTCCCAGTCTTTGTGATTAACAAAGCCAATTGCTTGGCGCAAGATCTGTGCAAGTTCCTCACCACCTGTATTACAAAATCTCACTCTCTAAAAAACTCCATTATGAAACAATTTCCATGAAGAAATACATTCTCTATCTTTTCCAAAGAGATTTCATGGCTGTAACGGGCACACAAAGGTTGCAACCTTTGTTCTGCATCTTGTGCCCTGTTTCTCCTCCAGAAGGTTTTCACTTCCAGTTGTGATACTGTTTATAGCTTGTGAGCTAGGTAACTGCGTAGCAGCACAGATTAGCCTGTTCCTTTGTCATCTCTCAATATTATAAAAGTTAATATCCTTCGGTAATAATAAATGCAGATCTTTGATTTGCAATACTGTCAAAGGTTTATTGTGAATCTCGGCAAACAGAGATTTATTCAGATGTAGGACAGCAGATAACCCCAATCGACAAGTCACAGAGGGTGAAAAAATACAAAGAAGAAATTATGGCACTTTTCACAATGCAGCTAATAAACAGAGGGTAAAAGTCTGAGTTTGAAAGCTACATTTCTATGCCGTTGTCTGAAATTAAATGGCTGATGCTTTTATATGCCTGTATTTTCAGATTATGAGCCTGCCTTTTTGGCTGTCATTGTAGAAAACATTGAACCCATTACTTATCTGTGTGAATAATGAAAGGCAATGGCTGCCCGGTATTCACAATAATTCAGTGAACCAGACTCTAGTGTAGGAACCAGGGATCCGTGGGGCAGAAGTGGTTAGAGGCAGCAAATAACTACAGGTCTGTTGGCTGCAATAATCTGCAAGTGTCCGTCTCCTAGGCACTGTTCCTTCCTCTTCTTTTGATCTAGGACAAGAGATGTCACGTCTCTAGGCTTGTCTCAGTCCTTTTATCCTTTATTGCCAAGCAGGCAAATCTCGTTGTGGGGTGCATCAAACAGTATAACCAGATGGTCAAAAGAGGTGATTATCCCGCTGTATTCAGCATTGGTGCTGCCTCACCTTGAGTGCTGTGTGCAGTTCTGGGCCCTACCATTTAAGAAGGATGTGAAGGTCCTTGAATGTGTCCAGAGGGGGGCAACAAGGCTGGTGAAAGTGCTGGAAGGCATGTCCTATGAGGAGCATCTGAGGATTCTGGGTTTGTCCAGTTAGGAGAAAAGGAAGCTGAGGGGCGACCTCATTGCTCCTTACAGCTTCCTGAGGAGGGGAAGAGGAGATGGAGGTGCTGACTTCTCCCTCATATCCAGTGATAAAACACATGGGAATGGTTCAAAGCTGCACCAGAGGATGTTCAGACTAGACACTAGGAAGCATTTCTTTACCAAGAGGGTGGTCAAACCCTGGAACAGGCTTTCTAGAGAGGTGGTCAATGCCCCAAGCCTGTCAGTGTTTAAGGGGAATTTGGACAACGCCCTTAACAGCATGCTTTAACTTTTGGTCAGCCCCGAATTCATCAGGCAGTTGGACTGGATGATTGTTGTAGGTCCCCTCCAACTGAAATTGCTTCCTCTCTCCTCTCTCCTCTCTCCTCTCTCCTCTCTCCTCTCTCCTCTCTCCCCTCTCCCCTCTCCCCTCTCCCCTCTCCCCTCCCCTCCCCTCCCCTCCCCTCCCCTCCCCTCCCCTCCCCTCCCCTCCCCTCCCCTCCCCTCCCCTCTCCTCTCCTCTCCTCTCCTCTCCTCTCCTCTCCTCTCCTCTCCTCTCCTCTCCTCTCCTCTCCTCTCCTCTCCTCTCCTCTCCTCTCCTCTCCTCTCCTCTCCTCTCCTCTCCTCTCCTCTCCTCTCCTCTCCTCTCCTCTCCTCTCCTCTCCTCTCCTCTCCTCTCCTCTCAAGTGAATTATCTGAGTTGGGGTCTTTTACCAAGCAGGTTGCAGCATGTTTCACAGGAGGGTTTTCCTGTTATGTATGTGTAAAGACACTTAATAAAGGAGAACTGAGTTGATGTTAGCTGTCATTAATATGGTTTTTACTGTGGTGTAGTTAAGTTAGTAAGCCTAGATTTTACTTTCTGCCATCTTTTACTCAATGTTTGAAGTCTGCATTATTGCTACAGTACAAAATTTTGCAAAGTTCCTACATTTTAAAGTTTTTAATTCATTTTCATCTTAAAGATTTTAGAATATCATAAACATACTTTGTACAACTGTCTTTCTCACTTGTTTTAAGGTTAGATAGACTTTGTGCTATTTTATCACCCACCAGAGTCATCCGTACATCCTTCATGTCAACAGGACACTG
Organism: Bucorvus abyssinicus; assembly: GCA_009769605.1. Classification (NCBI taxonomy): domain Eukaryota; kingdom Metazoa; phylum Chordata; class Aves; order Bucerotiformes; family Bucorvidae; genus Bucorvus; species Bucorvus abyssinicus. Next base: position 27,630,681 of record CM020030.1, on the reverse strand, counting down.
GACAAGACTTGCATTGTCAGAAAAGGTTGAGAGATTCACCTCCACTTACACAGTGAAAACAGGAGTTCAGCTTTAAATTACACTCCTACTTCAAGCCTGCAAATCTAAAAATCACTAATGACTGAAAAACAGCTAAGCAGTTTGTGGAGCAGTGCACACAGCCCAGTCCTTCTCCCTGGAGAAGTCAGGGGAAAGGCTTACCACAGCACTTTCACCATCAAGCTGCTGACAAAGATGTTTCTCCTGGTTTTGTCCTACAGAGCTGGAGATAGAAACTCTTGGTATGACAAGAGAATTTATTCTTTCTTGTACCCCATGAATTTGAGGGCACTTCTCTGTAGATCTTGGCACCTTGAAATAAACCTGACCGTCTTGACTGACTAGACAAAATGTTCACAATTTCTCGTCATGGAAAGATCCAATGTCACTGTCTCTTACAAATGTGTGTCCTAAAAGAGACGAATTCTTACTAAGTTTCAATCGATTGAAGTTTTACGCTTTTCAAAAGGTTTCAAAAAACTCTAGTGACAAAGGTGATATCCGGGAAAGGTGGGAGCCGGAACACAGAGATGAAATAACCTCAGTGAGATCTCACAAGGAGACACAGTAATAGATGCAGAGGTTCCTGATGTGCAGGTCTCTGGTCTGATCTCTGGATGACATTGCCTTCATCTTTCTTGACCCAAAGTCATTTTCAAAGTGCCCTATCGGTTCCTTCTCTTCTAAAATTGAAAACTATTTTATCCTAACAAATCAATTAAAATTAAGACAAGAACACAAGACAAAGTCTTAATGATACCCAATGTCTATTCTTTTTTACAACAGCACTGTTACCCCATGTGCAATGAGTTTTTCCTCAGTTTTCCCATGTTATTTTAAAAAATCGTGTGTAGAAATATCCTATTTGTCTGAGTAGTGTTGCCCCAACTTATAATGCTGTCTGGGCTAGCAATGCCAACTACATATTCTTATGGACAATCCAGAGCTTTATCAGTGACAAATGAGATCCTTTCTAAACCATTTATTTCCTAATCTTTTTCTAATTCTGCACATAATTATACATGCATAAAATGTCCAGTAATTTTCTGTATGTCCACACATGTAGTGTATAGAGTACCTGGACAATTATTTCCCCCCACTTTTCATGACCAAAAGGAGTTATACACATGTCCATGTGATAACAAGAAGTTTATTCTATAGCCCAGTTTCCCTTGCTGGTATCCCTTTTTCTCATATTATTAATTTCTGATTTTGTACTTGTTGCCTGATAAATGCTATCAAAACCAGTACTTTTAAGGCTGCGAGATGTCTAAAGTATGAGTTATATGCATTGGGATATGGGATTTTCCATAATTTTATCCAAAAACCTAAGAAAATGTAAATGTATTGCATGATTTACATCAATTTAGTCATTTTGAAGCCCTATTTTAGGAGACCCTTAACTCCTTTAGCTACTAGCTTGTTAATAGCTCCTGTTATCTGTGACTTCTGCCTGAGCAAAATGTGGACACTGAAGAAAGGCCATACACTATCAGACTTAGTTGTGCAACTATAAATCACAGGCTGTCAGCCAGCCAAGACATAGGATCATAAAAATTATCATTGAAATTATCATTAAAAACAAGCTCAAGTAAGCACCACAATTGAGCCTTCATGTTAAAATTCAAGTTTAAAATATTCCTTTTATCCAATAGCTACTTTCTATGTCTTTTTTATGAATTTAATTCTTGTGTCAGTGACAAATACTTTTGAATAGAAAATTAAATACATTTTGCTTTCACTCATCAACATCAAATTCTACCACATTATGCATATCAGCAAGGGAATGACTGTCCTTGTCCACACTGCATTTGACACAATTGTCATTCTGTGGTGCTTCCACACACAACCCCCCCCCCCCCCCCCCAAACCTTTTATATTTCTTTTCCTTTCTTCTTACCTCATCAACTCTGAGCCCAGCAGCTGCTTTTAGCAGTGCTTTTAATGGCTCCTTTGAAGTCTGACACTTCTATTAGAAGAGCTAAATTGGGAGCCATTTAACACCCCCTATTTCATTTTCACTATAAAAAAATGAGTGTTAAATGCAGGGAAGCACCCGTGAAAGCTGTATCCAGACCCACAGGGCACTGATTTTATGGATGGCTGCTCTGTGAGGTGTCAATTCAGTGCCTTGTCTCCCTCCTGACCCAGCTGGTGGATGCAGGAGGTGGTTCTGGCCATATCCATTGCCTTCCCACAGCTTCCGCTGCCCTCACTGCTCTACTCTGTTTTGTCTGCATTGATAGTAAAAATACATTCCAGTTAAACTTGTTTCATCCCAGGTGGCCTAACACATTGCTTGTGACTCCTTCCCTGCCTCAGAACACTTCCCACAGCGTCCTTCTGTCTGCAGTGAAACATCTTTCTCCAAGCAGCTGGCCTCTACATCTCGTTCTGATGCTGAAGTCAAACCTGAGGAGAGATTGCTGCGGTCCAGCACCGTACAGAACACAGCTCTTCAGCTGACAGATTTTCTGTGTTCAGTTCAAACATTTGATGCTCAGTGTTTCCCAGTAAATCCTCACTTTAGAGGGTGAAATTAATTACTATAGTGATAATCCTGCAACTTTCTTATCCAGAGAACAATAATGGTATTGTAAATGGAAAACAAAAGCAATGCAGAAAATATATTGAGTGGTCACTAATTTCACCAAAAGTGCTATGAGACAGAACTTTTATTATTCCAGCAGGCAAGAGCAAAAACCTCACTGAAGAGTCATAAAGATTCTTAAAACACTGGTAAGTACTCAGTAGGAGCGAGATCTTCTGTAGACAAGCTCAAAAGAAGGTCTGTCTAGCAAAGATTAAAGATTGCCAAGTAGCCGCAAAAAGCTGACAAGGACCATAGAATCCATTCCTAAAGAAAATGAACCTTATGTTCCTGAACTTCCAAGTGATAAATAATCCACTAGAATGGTGATGTGAAATAACTTCCAAGTATCAGTGCAAAGGTCCCTGAGGTAATTTTCCCATCCTTTGCCAGGCTTAGACAGGGTCATTATGCTGTTATAAACACTTCTGTTTAAGAAACAGCCTTGAACACAACCTTTAAGGGAAAAATACACAAGGAGGTAGAGGAAATCATAGCTCGTATCTAGTTTGGTTTTAGCTGGATAGACTCTTCTCAAAGTATCATACTTGCCAAACAAACAAACAAGCACAGGACAATCCAAGAGAGAAAAGTCATGAGTTTGTGTAGGCTACAAAAGTGAGATAGACTCAATCATGTCATGTCTTTCTAACTCTGGTTTGGTCAAAATAAACTTCCTGCTGTTGAAGGATACATGTGGGCAAAACCCCCTGATGAGAATATTCTCTAGACAATAAAGCAATCTTAATCAAGTCCCAGGATGAAAAAGTTCATGGATTTTATATTGTAAAAACCATCAGCAAAGTGCAGCTAAAATGTGGCATACGTGATACATACATATCTCCAAAGCATATGGAACCATAGAAGAAGAAGAAAAAAGACATGTCGCCTTCAGCTGGCAGGAAAAAAAAATAAGGTGGTACACATGACTTCCAGCTTGATTCAAAAGGGAGAATGACTATTGCACTTTCTCTTGAGTTTCTACGGATATCAGAGAGAATTTTATGAGATTTGGGGTTTCTGTCTGTGAAACCATTGCTGACTTCTGTCAAATTAAGGTCATTTCTTTTCTAGGGGGACATCACACATGTCATCTATCCTGCCCTGGCGGCTGTGCAACTGGGAGGCAGCACTTGAAATCCTTTCCAATGATGTGTTGAGCTTTCTTGCTTTTCTGAAGCAAAGGAGAAAAGCTCACATACCTGTTTCTGCATGTATCGATCTGTTACATTCGCATTCCCCAGTCATTTCTGCTGGTGGCAGTACTAGAATTTGGTGGACTTGGCAGTGTCAGATTAATGATTGGACTCAAATGATCTTAAAGGTCTTTTCCAACCTAAACAATTCTATGATTCTATGAATGTTATACAGGAAGAGGGACCAGTGGTGTAATAGCAGTATTACCAAGGGTGAAGCATTGCTGCACAATGAAAGGGGCCAGTTATAAAACATGATGTTGGCATTCTAGACTAAAAACCTTGCAGAGAGGTTTGGAAGAGGATGCTCACTTCTCTCCAGTACACCCCCAACACAGGAAGTCTTCTTACTTCTGTACTGGTAATGGAGAGGGGAGGAGAAGGAGGAAGGAAGACAGAAAATAAATCTTGAAACCTGAGGAGTGATCTCTGCTGGAGGAGGAAAGCATAGTGCTTTTCATGCTCTCCCCAGCTTTGTCTCTGCTCATCTTTGAAGGCTTTTGAAGGCTTTTGAAGGCTGTATGTCTCAGTGCTACACACAGTGCAGGGAAGGCCTCTTGACATAAGTTAATGCTATAAGGTGGGAGTGAGTTACATTCTTACTAGAAAGCTGCTTGTGTCACCGCAAACAGCGCTATCAAGACCATCTTCCTGAAATGTCACAAGCTTGATGGGACTCTGAGATCAAAATGTTCTTCAAGCCTACAGGACAGGCACCCTTGGAGTCATGTTAATGAGAAAGCCTTCGTGTTTCTTTAGTACCATCAATATTACCAGAGACTTACCTACTCAATGAAACGTCCTGAAAAAGTCTTTAACACTCCAGCTTAAGCAATAGTTTTACTATTTCCTCTGCTGAAATACTATTTCCTCTTCCTTTTCAGAAATACTACACTGACTTTTTAAGGAACTGATGGGGATTATTCTCATGGAATAATGAAAGATATAAACCGAATAATGTAATCTCAGGATTAATAACGTCATCAAAGAAATTCTTTGAATATGCCTGGTGCTGCACAAGAAAGAGAAAGGGACATCCTCATGAACATCATCAAGTTCAACAAAGTCAAGTGCAAGGTCCTGAACACGGGTTGGGGCAATCCCAAGCATAAATACAGCCTGGATGATGCGTGGATTGGGAGCAGCCAAGCAGAGAAGGACTTGGGGGTGTTGGTTGACAAGAAGCTCAACATTACCCAAAGGCTAACCATATCCTGGGCTGCATCAAAAGAAGTGTGGCCAGCAGGTCAAGGGACATGATTCTCCACTTCTGCTCCAATCTTGTGAGACCCCACCTGGAGTACTCTGTTCACCTCTAGAGGCCCCAACACAAGAATGATATGGACCTGTTGGAGTGAGTCCAGAGGAGGGCCACAAAGATGATCAGAGGGCTGGAGAAGCTATTCTATGAACACAGGGTGAGAGAGTTTAGGGTTGTTCAGCTCCAGGGAGACCTTATAGCAGCTTTCCAGTACCTAAAGGGGGCCTACAAGAATGCTGGAGAATGACTTATACAAGGACATGCTGTGACAAGGGCTAATGGCTTTAAACTGAAAGATGGTAGATTTACATTACACATAAGGAAGAAACTCTTCACTGTGAGGGTGGTGAGGCACTGGAAGACGTTACCCAAGAAGTTTGAGAATGACCCCTCCCAGGAACTGATCACGGCCAGGTTGGATGGGGGTTTGAGCAACCTGGTCCAATGGAAGGTGTCCTTGCCCATGGCAGCGGGGTTGGCCTAGATGATCTTTAAGGTCCCTTCCAACCCAAACCATCCTATGATTCTATCATCCTCTTCCATATTGTATGAACCCACATAGGGAAAGAAAATACCCTTTGGCATGAAGAGAGCAGGAAGGATTCCTGTAAGTACCTTGTGAGCTCTGCTAGGGAAAAGCCAGGAATATTGCCCTCAGAGGCGGACAGCAGTGATGGGTGTGAATTCCCTCCAAATGTTACGTCCTTCTCTGAACAAGTAGGGTGAAATGCCATACCCTGGTTGGCTGCTGCTAGCTCATATGGCCAACTATGCAGAGTTCTTTCAAGGGTTGCTTGCAGATTTACTCGTGAAGGCTGACCCAATATCTCTCTGGCATCAGGGCCTTGGGAAAAGCAATTCAGTACTCACAGGTCCTCTGCAGTAGCACAGGGCTCCTCTAACCCTGTGCCTGGCCTGATGTCCGGCAGCTTTCATAGATCTCTTCAGCTCCTCACATGCTGTTGACTCTTGCTGGCCATGATCGCTAGTACTCTAAATGCATTTCTACTGCTGTATTTAGAATCAAGGTCTAAAATAAAATAATAAATTCACTGTTCTTCATATTGGCAGGCAATACTGGTTGTGTTAAGCTCTGGCTGGACTTGCCCTTCATTTTTCAAATTTTTTATTTCACTCTCAATCACTTAGCTCACTCAACCCTCACCCTCAGATGGAGAGAACGTACCAGCAAACACCATTTTTAACCTGCGTATCTGGGTACTTCTAGAGGATGTGAAATGAATAACTGCCTTTAGAAACTGGCTCTGTAGCTTATGTGTAAGGGTTGCTGGTGGTCTGTCCTGTGCCTTCCACATTCTGCAAAACCACATGGAAAGAGCAGTCGTCTTTCCAGTAAACAATGGGCACTACTTTCTTTCCAACCAAATAGCCTTCTTATTTTGACTCCCTCATGTAAAATTAATATGAAAATACTAAGCCCCATAGAATAGGGAAGTCGCATAAATATGATTTTCTAATTTGTTATTTTTAATGACCTACTAGATGGCTTGTTACACCTGAGATACAGATTATGGGAAAACCAGGTTGGTTTTCTTTGCTTGGTTGACTGTTTTTGTATATGTTTGCAGTCACTGCTTGGAGCCACCTGTCTGATTAGGACTGTCAAGTAACCATAGCATCCAAATATATTCAGATAATAGGATGTGCATGGCTTTGTAAATAATGATGTCAAGTTGTCAGAGAAGAGATCATGACCCCTAGAACATTAATACTGCCCTTTCTCAATGTTTTGATTTTTATTTTGCTTCCACACTGTTATTAAATTCATATGAACTTGGATGATATTTCAATTTGATGAAAACTTAAATTATCAATGAATTCATGCAGCTAGAAAGAAATCATCTCATATAAGTGTCATGTTTGAGGTATTGAAATAAAGGAATTGAACCCCCTCTCAAATGAGACAAAGTTATCGAGAGATGTTCTGTCATATTTGTAATACATACTAATGTGAAGAGACTCTGCAGCTCAGGCCTTTCTTCATATGGTATTTGAACTTGCTGCATTCTCCTTCCCTGGATTCCACGTAACTGGTTTTGGGTCTTCCTGTGGAAAGAAAACCCCACACTTGCACTCATCCCTATGTATTAGACTGATTTATTGACCTGAAATAGTTTTCTAATTCAAAATAAGAATTTACCAGGCTTTTTCTACTGCTCACTAATTCTTCATTCCTGACTCATAGCCCCCCACCTGCTCTGCAGGGCTTTAGCTCCTGCCAGCTCTGGGAGGAGCAGACCACACAACGGGCAGCGAGCTGTCCATGGCAAGGCAGCAAAATCTGCAGCACTGTGAAGAAACTCCCTGATTTCTTTTGTATATATACAGAGAGGAGAGGAAGGGGATGAGGGAGACAGGCATGGGTTGAGACCTGGAGTTTAATGCAGTCCTGACTTCACTGGATTAGTTGTATACAGCCCATTGGTCACAAATGTATTGTGCATCATATACACCATCTATAACAGTGGAAGTGGGCAACTTTGCTGACTTCCATATCTGTAATATTGGAAGTGGGCAACTTTGCTGCTTTCCAGGCTTCAGAATTGACTGTTCCCATCACTGATCTTTCCATCAGTTTGATTAACCAAGGACCCATACATCTGGCTTGGTTGCTGTTGTCACCCTCTACATGACCAGGGTAGACTTCTTGTCATGCTTGGGTTTTTTTGTAGGGAGAAGAAAGTGAACGTGCTGCAAGATTTGAGCTGTGGTCACATCCCAGAGCATGCCCTTCTGTGGACAACAACTCTGCTGTCATGGTGGTTTATACGGGGTCTGACCTTCTGTACAAACACACTGCTGTGCTCTCACTGCTCGGACCTCGTAGTACCAGCCTAGTACATGCTTGTGTTGCCTGAGTCAGTGTGACACAGTGACAGCTGCATCTCTTCCCCAGAACCCTGTGTCCTCTCACTCGTGGCGGCACTGTGCTCTTGATGAACAGAAAGGTCACATTAACCTGTCCTGACAGAGAGGCAAGCTCTACAGGGCCGTTCTCACACTTCAGCGTGGTTATACTGTCAAGGGGGAGAATAGTGGCCATTATCAGACAGAAGGATGTGGAAGAAACACTGAAAAAGATAGATTAATGGACAGATGGATGGACAGACGGATGGATGGATGGATGGATGGGCTGTTGCTTTATGCCAATCTGGCAGTCTGTCCATCCTTCATCCTGCTTCTCAGTTTTACTCTCTGTTAAAGAACAACAATAGTTTTATCTGTGGGGTGGGAGAAAAGAAAACATCTGGAACATTCAACAACCTTACAGGAAGAAGGCTCAATTTCCTATTTTTAAAGTAAATTAATACCTTTTATGACAGGTGGAAACATTTCTTCTTTCAGAAAGCTACTAGCAAAGAATTTATTTTTTGTATATTCACCTTATGTAGTGAGTTGTTTTTTTTTTTAAGAGTGACTGAAGACGTGCAACAACCTGCGTTACAGCTTAAGAAATGAGAATTTGGAGTGTTCCAAGATTTTGGAGAAGGATGTTCAAATCTTCCTGGTTGTCTCAGAGCCTCACGGAAAGCACAAATCTTGCAGCCAGATCTCAGGAATCTGTCACATCCTTGCCCATCCTTACCCCTTTGGGCTTGAAAGGAAATACCTGGTTTGTGATTGCTCCAGGAGATTTGGGGAAGGTGCTATGGTTAAACCAGGCATCACTGCTAGCCTCTTTGTCTGTTTTGAGTTTATCAAAGTAAGGGAAAACTGCCTACCAGTAGTGTTGCCCTAGTGGTTTTAAGGAGTCAGACAGTAGCAGTAATAATAAAAAAGACCACAGGTGCTCCAGTCATATGGGATTCTTCATTTTAAAGCCAAGCCAGAAAATGCAGAATGGCAACTCAGTATACTTTACACAAGGGGCGAGTCATTTTGCGTCCATGGCCTCAGTGGCCAGCCCTCCTGCACTGAGGAGTCCCTTAAAACCATCCTTGAATATCCCTGCAGGATGAGCCCAGCACATAGTATAAAATACTGACATTATGTCTCAAGATGTAGCATTCAAAATAAGGTCCATGTTGTACGGAACAGTGATTACTTTCTTTTCACAATAGCTCTGCAATTTCAAAGGGCTGCCCTAGTGCTGCATACAACCTTTGAATTCTCATTTCAAAGGCCTGCCAATGCCCCCAGGGCTAGAAACATTTTGGAAACCATATCAGGAAAGGAATGACAGAGTAAGCTTGTGTGGTACCTGTGGCTGGGCGTTTCCATATGGTATCTGAGGGCACAGCAGTTTAGGTAACAATGGATTTGATGCTGTAAGCCTGCATTTGCTGGCAAAAGAGTTATATAATAGGGAGAAACATCCCCAGAATTGTTTACAATGTGAGACACAGGATATATTTCTCCTGAGTGTGTGGTCTTGATGCATCCTTGGAGGGTTGCACCAGGAAGCAGGATCAGAGGTCCCCATCAGTGCCTGCAGCAAAGACGAGTCATCAGCTGGCAGTGGCAGGAGGACCCAGGTGCACAGGTGGGCTGGGGGATGCTGCGCTGTCAGAGTCTGCCTGAAACAGGAGGGACTGATTTCAGCACATTTACAGTTGTCTGGCCAATGCAAAAATTCCCTTTGGAAGGTGAAGTTCAGACAGAAATCACTAATTCAAAAGCAGCCACTAATTAAACAGCATATGTTTTCCTGCTGATTGCATTGGGTTTTCTCACAACACCTGTAATAGTACTGGCAGCAACTGTGAATCTCAATGGAAGTTCAGTCATTATATCCAACCCCTGACCAGCCCTGCTCTGGCATTTCCCTGCGTCATTTTCTTCTTCACCATTTTTTTCCCCCAGATCTTTTCCAGGTACCTCTTCTATACTCCTGCCAGCTGAGGAGTTGCCAGTCTCAGCCTGCATTCCCATGTCCAAAAGTGCCTCACCATCAACTGTTCCCTTGGCTGGACAACTTGGCTACTGCTCCTGCCGTGACTCCCTCTCCCCTCCTTGTCCACCATCTCACCCTTTGAAGAGAAAGTATGTTCACCTTCACTGAACCTCCTCGATGCCTTTGAACTTGTCTCATTGATAAACCCATCCTGCTAACGGTGTTTCTTTCCCTTGTGCACAGATGGTCCTTGCTGCCTCTTGAAACAGCAGGTCATGCAATATAGAGCTTCAATCGCAGGCGCAAGCATGTTACGAGTGGAAAATCATGACTGTCTCTAGGGGCCTTGGCATTGCTCCGTCCCCCGTCATAGCTGCAACTCTGCTACAGTTAAAATGCTGAAGAAACCCATTCCCACCAACCTCAGCATGGGCTCCCAGGGGAAACACTGAGCTCTACAGACACAGCAGAAACCTGCTGAAGCTGGTGACACGCATTTCTGAGTTGGTCTAAAAAGGTCTCCAGCTGCTTGAGGAGAGGCTGGTTTACATCTGACAAGAGCAAGAAAAGGTCATATTTTGTGTCTGGTGCAGTTTGCATATTTCTGCAAATCTCTTAGCAGCAAGCCAGCGTGCATCTCAATTATGAGTCTCTTGAAAAGGGATTTGAATGCTTTTCTCATACAATAACAGCAGAAACAGAGAGTGGTGTCATGGCAAAAGCTTATGCAGGGAGATTGCCATTCCCCAACATTTCTTTCTTTGCTGAAAGACAAGACCATAAATCGCTGACATTTATGCTGCAGAGTCTGGTGAAATGGGTAAAAATAAAGTACTTATACAAATAGAAGTGTATAAATAAACAAACAGACAGACAGAGGCATGTGTATGTGAGTGTATAATCCTGAACAGCATGTATGAAACAGCTCAGAGGTTACTCTTGATTTCAGGAGAACTATGGATTGCTATGAGAGTGGCAGGATTTTTTTTGGAGTCGGAGGAAGAGAAGACTCCTCAGGTACCAAATGGAAGACAGGGTAAGCAGGATTTCTTGGAGGTGCTGAGCACTCCCAGATCCAGTGGTGACAAAGCGTGCTGACCTACATCAGCCTCCATCCTGTGCCTGAAGACTTCTGTATGGTGCTCTGTCCTGGCACAAGCACCAGCAGTGCTGGTAACAGGCAATGCTGTTTGCAGGAGAAATAAGAGCTCCCTCTTGCCTCCTGTGTCCACCGGAAGCAGAAGGGATGTCAAACACAGAAGAAGGTGTGGTGACCTCCTGTGAGTTTGGGGCAGGATGTGCACTTGGTACCTGACTGTCAGTGACACATCTATCAGCACAACCGGGCATAATGGGAACAATGTTGCCTGTTGGTGTCAGTCACTGAGTGGGGCAGCCTCTCCCAAGGGCCTCATCCCTCTATTGCTGCCACTCCCCTCCCCGGTGACCACCCACCGGAGCTGCTGGCAGAGGCCAAGTCTGCTCCTGCCATTCAAAGGCACCATGAGAGGAGCACGGTCTTGGGCTTGTGCAAAGTGCAGGTTATACAGCATGGCAACAGTCAATACCACAGTTGGTGCATCCATAACGTGGTGCATCCAGCCCTGCTCATGTATGTAAGTCTCCTAAAGACAAAGAAAACTGGGTGCTTTCTATTCCAATTTTAGTTTCTAATCAACTGCAGCAAGTTGTTATTAATTTTTTAATGACCTAAAGTTTGTTGATGATACACAACTTCACTCACATGAGTAAACCCAAATTCTCCAGCAGCAAAACTCCAGGGAATGCCATCATGGGCCTTGTCACAGCACACAGAGATGCAACATTTTGGCCAAGAGTGGTGCAAGTAAAGATGGTAAAGAAAATAAATCATGCTATTGATACCCTGGTTAAAACATGGAAATTAACCAACTGTGCAAAGCTGTCTTGCATGGGCTACATGTGACCTTCAGCTTCTCCTCTCTGAATCTTAAAGGTTGGTGTTTTCTAGCACCTCTTAAAATAAAATTGATTGACAGTCACAAATACTTCACTTACATAGGCAAACGGTACCTGCTTCTAAACTTATCCTAAGGGGAAATAGATACTTACAGATACCCACTGCATTGCTTGCAAGGGTTTGCTTTTATGAATATTTAAGGCAGGTATAAAACCTATACAAATGTGTACACCGTGAAAAGGGAACACAGAAAGTTAAGTTGACCAGTTACTTCAGAAATCCTAAAAATCTTCTCTTGAGAAATAAAAAGGAGCCTATGGGTAAGGGCGTGATGAGTTTCAAAAAGCTGAAATAGCACAAACACCCAGAAATTGCTTTCCCAGGAGAGACTCCATGGCACAGAGGATAAAAGCTGTGGCACTACACACAGCACTAGGAAGGGAGGAAGATTTCCATACCCCCTGCACTTCTTGCACTGCTGCTCCAGGGTGAACAGGAGGGGATGGCCACCCTCCTGCCATCTGGGACACACATCCGCAAAAGTGCAAGGGCCAGCAGGGTCCACGTTCTGCCTGTGTGTAGCCTCCACATAGGGCATTTATTCTTTCTTGTTTATTTGCAGGCAGATTTCTGCACCTCAGCATCCCCACAGAGATATGCATAAGCCCTTCAACATGGCCCATGAGTGGCTCGGTCTTTAGGCACTGATGCCTCCACCTCCTGCAATACGGAATTACTAGTCTTCCCTCTGGGCAGATGCACAGAAAGGCTAGGGGAACTGCAGATCCTCTGAAGAAGAGAATGGACCTTTGCTGGTGGGCCAGCTTTCCAGGCAGTAAAACCTGCATGGACTCACTGCTGACATTCTAACCCAAGTTTTCATGGATGGCCTCACCAGGTCAGACGGGTGGTCCCTCCATCCCAGTACTCCGCATTTGTCAGAATCCACATCTGAGACAGTGAACAGAAACTGTTCTATTCTGACTCAAAGTCTTCGGTCTTGGATTAAAATTAATTTAAGAGAAAGTAAGTTTAATTTCCTACAGTTTGTCTCCTGTTGTCAAAAAAGAAAGTGGTTTATATTGCCTACACGTTTTTCATGAGAAAGTACCTTATGCAGCATGGCAAAAGGCAATCTTCCCCCTGGAGACTCGTACTGAGCTCACAAAGTGAAAAACAAATACCTGCGAGGAAAGCCAGCTTGCTTATCCACTCTCCATCTTCAAGCAGCTTGCAGCCTTCAGCGCGTTCACTCTCCATCAGAAATTTCAGCCCTAGTTTTCTTAGATTGTAGACATTCCAAGAAATTTTTTCTTTGACGTCAACAAGCGTTGCAAAAGAACGCTCTCTTCCCTAGCTTGTCATTTTTATGAATCTCTCTGAAATGAAATGCCTTCACATAGGCTTTGTTGATACAGCAGAAAGCAGTATTTAAAACACCCGTGAAACTCACTAGCCTGGCACAAAGGGTCTCCTTGTGGATATTGCAAGAGTACTACTCAGTTTTAAGTTTTAAACATTTCCAGTAAAGCAACTCAGTAATTTTTGCCAGTGACACTTGGTATCCCATCTGTGCAAATCCCATCTGTCTAATTTAGATCAATCAAATTAAACAATCTTACTGGCTGTCATGCCTTTGAGAGATTTTCTTCGTTCTTCAAATATGTTGGAGCCCACGGCCAGAGTACTGGGCAGTGGGAGACCCAACAGTTCTTCCATCATACCAGAGTTTTCAGTCTCACACTGAAGAATAAGCTGGTCTGCACTCAGTAGCGTCATGATTGTTATAAATTATGAATAGTGCTTATCCACAGCCAAGAAATCTCTGATTTGTGCTGACAGACCACTCAACATCATCATATTATTACTGTATGTGCAAGTGTAGTCCCAGTTGTTTACTAGGCTTGTGGGAAGGGGAGCCAAGGAGCACTAAAACTGTGAGGTTCTACTTCACTGCTTGAAAACTTCATCATTTGCAAAAATATTTTCTCTTTTGTGATTGAAAAATTATTATTATGTGCAATATCTACATATAATGTTTCTAGATACGGTATCGGTAGAGCTCCATTCTGTCTTTTTTTGTTTTGTTAATTAAGACTGAAGACTTTTGTTTCTTTGTCTTTCCTATTCAATCAGGTTGCAAAACAGACCTAATAGGACAGTTCAGATTCAGTTTCAGCACATTTTTGGGAAAATTGCTGCTTTTCACTACAGCAGCAAGGTTAGGTACAACGTAATGGTCTGGAACCACTCCCTTCTTCCAACAGACACCAGCTTGCCAAGGCAGGGTAAATCACCTCCTTTTAACGTCAGGCTTTAAGCTGATATGCGTGGTCACCCTCAGCATTTGAAGATTACCATAACTAGCAATTACAGTAGAATTCACATAAGTCTGGTGCAGAGCTTTAGAAAAAAGATTGCAGGCAAATCCCAGCCTGGTTTCTGCTGGGGTCCTTGTTCCACACTGCCTTTTGCCTCCTGAGTCACAGGCGTGGTCAGCAGTAATGCACCCAGTGCCATTTACCCCATCCTCCTTGGCAGCCTGCAGCACATGTGCCAGCCCTTCACTTCAGCATCACCAGGTGTCCCTTGACAGAGCGCCATGTAACAGAGGCACTTATTATTTTTGTTTCAGCTGCTAGACAATATAAGTCCTTTACATCCAATAACTTAAAATTGTTTTCCACCCCTCTAAAACTCCTGGAGTACCACCTTTATCCAGGGCCCTTCAGGTCTAAACCCTAGCAACATCCTGACTTATACCAATCAATTATTTTCTCTAACTCAATAATATTTTGACTCCATTATCCTCCAGCACTATGTAGCAAACTATATTGGGAATTGCCTATCAGTTTCTCACACAGCTTCTGGCAGAGTGCGCTATGAGACTTCAGATACATTCTGGAAGGAAACTCTGTCATAAGTAACAGCACAATATCTCCCTAGCCTTGAAGATCCCTACCCCAGAAAGGCATGTCTCTAAATAGAGAGTTTGCAACTCATATTCATGATGCAGAACTCTGTATGTTTCCTGAAGAAGAAATACACCCATTTAGAATTTTTACTCAACAAATTTTAACTAAAATAATACTTAATCTAATATTTCAATAAATAATTTAAAACCCCGGAAATATCATTTGGCTACACTTTTGATCATCAGTTCAAAGAAAATGGTTGAGACTACTTTTGGTACCAAGTTCTTTACTTATGAAGAGCATCAATTTCAGTCATATGTCACTTTTCAACAAGTAAGGCTTTTTAGTACTTTATTTTCATTTATTTTAAAATTTAAAACTCCCATTTGGATCAATAGCTGGTCGTGAATAGAATCAGTATAGGCACAACCAGCTCCGGTAGTTACTTCTATCTAGTTACTATGATTTTATTTTTAGCTGAGATAGGTAGAAGGCTCCTGCATCAATCCAGTTTGCAGTAGTCATACTTTTTGTATGACTTATTTTTCCTTAGCTGATACACTGCAACAAAAATTGTAGTCCTCCATCTAGTTGGTGTCTTTGCTGACGTCAGAGAAATAAATCCTGACAAAACCGGCAACTCGATAGCTAAATATTCCCCTATTTCTCCTTTTACTTCTCTTGAGGACCAGTTCACTGTTCAGTCTAAAAATTGTCCAGTTTTATAAATGGCCATTTTTGCTGGCATGACGGAGCTGTATTTGAAGCATCATCGCACTTCCAGACTGAAATTTGTTTGGGAGACAATATGAGAGCAGCTATCCCTCTGGTTAAGCCAGGCTGCGTTTTCAGAGCAGTGTAAGCCAGGTGTTCTGCCCACTGGCCCAGACAGGTTGGCAAGAAAGACCCTTGCATTTCTGAACATGGTTGAAAACCCCCAACATGTATTTTGCTTTGAGAGTTGCCAAGTAGACCTGCGAGAGCACTCACATGTACATCTGCCCATCATTACACAGAGGTGACTTACGGGCGACTTTGCTATTCGAGGCAACTTTTTCACAGCATGGTTCAAAGCAATTTTCAATTTGGCTACCAAAGCCATTTCCACATTTTCTTGTGACTCCTGCGTCCTGGAGGGTGTTTCATTTACTCCAGGAGGACAGAAAATCTGCTTTATGCTTGCACGCAACAAACATAAGAAGGCGTCTGTCACTCTTGTGCCCCACTTGCAAGAGTTTGGAGGCCCCTGCCTCAGTCCTGCACGAAGCTATCGAACACACTGCGCATACTCCCTGCACATGGTCCTTGATAAACAGGGGCCAGAGTAGCACATCTGCTTAATGGGTATCTTTCAAACGGAAATTTCATACATGGAAGCAAAGCAGAACTAGGAAAAATATGTGTAGACTCGAAGGAAGGTAGGAGTCTCTCTTGCGCTGTGCTTAACTCATCCCAAATACCAAATGACGGAATACCAAATCACCCAGGACTTTGACACAAATCTATGTATGTCTTCTCTGTGTGGTCACTACAGCAAGAACCACTTTTTCCAGGATTTTCAGTCTCTATTGGTTTATTATAACATAAACAGAAGAGGAAGAGGTTTTAAATGAGACAGATGATAAAAAGCTTCGTCAATGACTCCCTGCCCTGAGTCACTGGCTTGCAGGGCAGGTCCTTTCCTCCTGTCTGTCTCTCAGTGGAGCAATTTTGTTCAAGAAATTCTTTGCAGCCCATCAAACAAAGGAAAGTCTCTTTCCTGATCCCCAACTGTGTTGTTTCATTCCTCTACCCAGGAGTCTCTGGTTCTTGCTTCTCTCCCTTCATGCCTGACCCCTTTCACAGCTCAGAAGACCTCTGTGGCACACACACTGCTGCATCAGGTTGGCACCATCTGGCTGGAGGCTACCACCTGCCCCAGGAACAGCAGTCAAGCAAACCAGCATTAGCAGGCTACCCCACCTCTTCGCTACACTTTTTTTTTTTAACAAACCAAATTTTATAAAACATGCTTAAAATAAGCCAGTGAAACCAAGATTACAGCCCGTCACAAATATCTTAATCTGTTTCTTTAATTAGGTGTCCAGGGAGTTACTGGATCCAGTGGCTGTAGCTCCATGGGCCATGCAGGAGGGTGGCTTGGGCGCTTTGGGGGCTGAGCAGACTGTGGTGAAAGCTGTCTGGTTTCAGTCTTGTTGAAACAAGGAATCGGTAATTCCGTATCGGTTATAGACTACAAACCCCAGACAAAGCTGCTCTGAATGCATTTAGGACCTCCTTTTATCTCAAGGTCTGGAAGACATCTGTTCAAATATTTTTAATATTATTATTTTTACTAGGAGAGGGAATTTTTTGGCTTAGCACATGTTCATCAGTCATTGTTACTATATATAAGAAACTTCTTTTTTCATTTCATGGTTGTTTAAATTTACATTACACAGTTTAGTCCCAGGCTGCAGATCCACTGCCCAACACACACAAGAGCAACAGTCAGTTGTAGTAGTGCTCGTACAATTAGAAGTAGGACTGATGGACTTACAATAATTATACAAAATACAAGATGGCCAATATAACATTGGTTTGGAGAAAAATTTCCTGTGCTGCCAGACTGCATCTGGCACCAGCTCGAAAAACACCCAGCCTTGCTGTGTTTGGTTTTGGGAGTGCCTGGATATCAGCTGTCTCTGTGTTCTGGTCTTGGGATAAAGAATGCATGGGGGGAAATAGTGTGTGGGAGGGCAGCAGTCGCTATCTCAATCTGACAAATAGCTGCAGCAACCAAAACCAAATCACTGATCAGGGTGGATGAGGTTGGAAGACTTGCAAGAAAGTCACTGGAGAACATACAATTACAAATATCTGGAACGGCTGCTGTACTGCTGGAAGTGATAACAAATAGGAAATGGAATCATGTTTCATTTGAGATAACTGCATAATTTCACTTAATATCAGTGCTTCCTTACAGGAGAAAGAACTTACTGTACTGTCACAGGGACAGTATTAAAATCTGAGCGCCCCGACACGTCCCTCCCACACCTTTTCAAAGCGTGCTGAGCAAAGCAAGGAGGGAGAGAAAAGGATTCATTCCTCCAGTCAGCTACCGGCAGTCTGTCCTCAGGAAGAAGGATGCACTGTAGGCATGTTTCAAACACCTATCCTAAAGATTCTGGTCTTACCAATCGAGTTGGCATTTTACTTTTGTCAGAGGCGTACCCGTGCACCTCTCTCATTCCTGATGAATCGTAAGCAGTAACCTAATGCAAAAGACAACAAGGCTTCGTTAGCAAAATACTGCAATCCTGTTTTGCTAGTGCCACTCAGATCTAGAAAACTCTTCCAATGAAACAGATGTTTTGGTAAGCAGATATAAGGCTCCTTGTATTTCAGTGGTGGGAACACTTCAAAAACAAACTGGAGATTTATTTCCTTCTGGTCAAGTAGACCGTAACCTAGCCATGAGGTTTTCACCCAAGAAATAACACCTAATCCAACTGGAATAGGACTGCATTTTTTCCTTTATTCTTTGCAAGTTCAGATACACTTGAAAAGAGAAGAGGACCTGAACCACAACACTGAGAAGTACCATGTGTGGAAAAGAAATCTGGCCACCATCCAAACAGCAGAGATGAAGTTCAGAATATTAAGTCACCAACACACATCAGACCATTTGGCCTGATAATCTTAATTCTGCTTGCAAAATCTGACATGGTGTCAATCTGCAATATTTTCAAGAGTGATGAGGAGCTGAGGGCTGAGGATGGATTTGCCAAGGAATGGTACATGATCAACCAGCAACAGCCAAACTAGAAGGCATCACTTTAGCCAGGTGTTTTCTTGAAACACCCAATTTTGCTGACAAACTAGCAGATCACACATTACACTGCTAACAAGTTTTGATTACATGAATCTCCAAGTCTACATTTCTACTGATAAATTATATACAGCCCAGAAATTAGACGTTGCAAGGTCCTCCCTTCCCCAGTAGCATGAGCTGCAAGGCGAGAATCTTTGCACGCTATCAGAGCCACTAGCACACTGTTCTGTCAAAGCAATGAGTGTGTGAAGATGATATAAATTGTGCTATGTTTATGCAGTCCAGTTACAAAGGACAGCATCAGACCTTGAAAAAATGTTCTCCCTTGTCCTTTTAGAGAAGAGCTTAAGGCTTCCCAAGGATTTTGACTCCTACAGGGCCCTTAGAGCAGGAATTGCTGCTTTGCCTATGTTAATCCCTCCTATTGTTTTTTCTTTATCCTATTGTTCAAAATAAATGCTGGAAGGTGCATTTTTGCAGCACAGTTGGTAATAACTGTATCGACATCTTAAAACCTCTTCCTATTTTGTCACTGTAAGAGTTCTCAAACTCCTAATGCTTTAATTAACTCATTTTATTATCCCTATACAGCAGTCATTCATATTACAGCATTACAGGTATTATGCATTTGCTTTGAAAAACCTCTCTAGCATTAATATTAATGCAAAATTTAACCTTTTACAGTTCCTGAAGACTGAACTGTTTCTTAAAATACATTGAAAATACTATAAGATCCAAACAAAAATTTTAACGTGTTCCTTTACAATCAAACCGCAAAGTAACTCATTTGCAAAGTTTGAAGTAGAGCATCTCATAAAACGTTAAAGTGCTTTTTAATTGTATGCAACTTCCTACAGCTCTTGTCATCTGATCAAATATCCTGTTTGAACACTATGAGAAGTGATTTTTGAAAGTTTTTGCTTTCATTCACAGAAAAGTCAAACACTGCAACATACACCCAATACACATGAATATTGCCTGCAATGTTTCTCAGCTGTACACAATAGTAACTCACTTTGGTAAAGCACAGGAGCACATCAGAAAACACCGCATCATGTGTTGTGCAGCACCGGCTTTTGTTATCCTCTCCAACTCATCCCAATGACATTAATGGAGAGAAATCGATTCTGAGTTATAAATGTTCTTCTGTCACAAAAAGGAAAGCTGTCATCTTTTCTACCAATCTGTCCCAGCTGTATTTTGATCTGTGAGTAGATTAAAATAAGTAAATCTGCCTGGTTCTAACGTTGGCAAACTGTTTTGACTCTTCATTCCATGTAACATCTTTCATTTCTTTCATTTTCAAACACACTACAGTTGTTACAGCTGAAGTGTCAAATGGGATCATTTTGGACTTAGTTTTCCCTGTGCTTAATGGCAATGGGACCAGCCTGTTTTGCAGGACTTCTGTTGTGATAAATATATGAAAAGAAGGTGAAGCACTCAAATACTACAAGGATAGTACCAAAGACAAACAAGGACAGAGCTGAAGAGACATTACAGAATGAGCAAGTTCACTTTGGTCACTGGAATAGGCTCCCCAGGGAATCGGTCAGGGCACCAAGCCCGTCAGAGTTCAAGGAGCACCTGGACAATGGTCGTGCTCATACGATTTAGTTTTAGGTAGTCCTGTGAGAAGCAGGGAGTTGGACTTGATGATCCTTATGGGATCCTTTCAACTCAAGATATTCTATGATTCTAGTCTGTGAATCTCCTGAAAACTCAGGGTTGCTTTTCCACACATCCCTGAGTTTTCCAGGGGTTAACAAAAACAACATTGCGTTCTCAATTGCAGTATGTAATTCCAAGTAAAAAGGAGGCATATTCCTGTGTCTTAATGGTCCCTATCTGCAAGCTTTGCCATCCGCTGGGCCAGACTGCTGGGAGATGGCATCTATGTGCCTAAGGTACTTCAGATACACGTACAGAGTGAAATGGTTAATGGAAGGTAAAGCTCACTGAAAATGGTCAGAGCACAAAATCTATTTGTTTACCTGTTTTTTTCAATATGCAGCTTAGAGCAGCTAAAACCAAGATACAGCTCCTTCCTTGGCCACCTCACCTTTTATTTTCTCACAATACTTCTCAAAGTTTCCAGGAGATGCACCTGCCCAAAGCAGTGAAAAGAATTAGGTTGTCTTCCTCTGATCTTTTTCAATTTCTCCTCAGTTTGGGAACTTGCTGGAGTAAATGGATGATCTCTCTGAAGACTCTCAGAACAGGGTGGCTGAACTGGTTCCCCATATTCCCCATCCATATACCAGTACAGAACACCTAGCATAGAAAGATTGGAGTGTACTTTCAGTATGGGCTAGAAATAAATGACTTGACACCTACTCCAAACTCCAACACACATCCAGTGTGAGAGGTAGGAAGAAGCATCATGTCAATCACAAAGTCCTCTAGAAAAGCAGTATCTGGGATTATATATATATCAACACGTATTTGTTCAGCATTGTACTTAAAATTTGCAACATACTAGCATGAATGATCATTGCTTTCCTGAGGTTTCCCACCTAATTCCAGACTGGACTGAGAAGCCAGGTTCATACACCCTCTTTGCAGAACAAAGCCCATTAAACTGTGAACTCAGAACTTAGAAAGCACTACAAAATCTTTTTGTGAGTTGTCACCATCAGCTGCAAATTTAAATTACAAAAAAAATTATAAGAAATGGGAAAATATGGCAAATGCTACTTTGTGTACAGGAAAACGCACTTCAGGGCATGGTGATTATAGTAATTCAGACACCAGAAGGTTAAGCATCAATCTGTAAGTGTTAGTTGTACCAGATTAATGAAGCATCTGTGGTGTTTGCCCAGATTTGCTTCTCCTTTCAGCAATTTATCAATTGTAGCATTCCAGCAAATAAAAGCTTAACAGATTCTGTTTATGCTTCTTTTTCACCCTACTGTTGTAATCTATATTTATTTAAATGGTGCTCTTCATTTCTGACGTTTTCCCTGGGGCTTGAAGAACAGGTGTTCAGCTATGGCTCCAAGCTGTCAAAAATTAAACTGGCAATGATTTTAACAGATTCAGGGCTGAGGAAATGCAAGGAAGTTGCAATTTTGAATAATTAAACACCACACAGGATTTGTTAGACATCATCATTATCCAAAGGATATCTTAATTCAGATTTCATCATAAAGACAAAACAGGATGGTGGCCATGGTGGGACTGATACTGGAGACTTGGATTTGAGTTCTCGTGTCCAAAGCATTTCTTTGCAAATCTAAGGAAATGGATCTGAACCAAAACCTACTGAGATTGCTTTTGTTCCCTCTCCTGGGTCCAAAATTAGGGGAACACTTGTCCTAGAGAGACCACTTAGATAGCACATCATCACGTAGCATTGCTCCACCTGACCTTCTGGATAAAACTGGTATGGTGGGGTGGATCTTTATCATTTACTTTCTCATCAAGCAGCAACACCAGTTTATTGTGTGGCTGCTTCACAGTATACACACATGTACTGCAAGAACTTGAATAGATGTAACCTGTTATTTGTAGTGGGTCTCTTAACAAAGTACATATTCAGCTATCTGTTCCTTCTGCTAAGTTCCAATAGGCCAAGTCTTTTGCTCCTCTGTCGAACAAGTTTGTGTAGATGTACAGGAGCACAGCCCGATCACGACTAAAGAAAAAAGCCACACAGTCACTTAATGCTTTTGAAAAATGAAAAAAAAATTCTTGAATACTTTCAAGGAAATCACTACTTCTTGCTGGCTGAATCACCATCAAGGGTTGGCATATCTCATAGGCTAATCAAAATAAACAGAACACAGAATTTACCATCCTTGTAACAAGGTATTTTTAACAGGAAGTAAAGCCTCCAGAAATATTTTGTAAAAACCACCAAGTGACAGTAAAATAATGACTACATTCTACTGCTGACCAAACAAAATGAGATAAATAGAAGTTACAGACATTTTTTTCATATTCAGGTTTTCCAATGTTTGAACCAACTCCAATACAGTGTTAATCTAGCACAGGTGATATTAAGAAAATTAAAATAGAACAGAGAAAGTATTACTAACAGATCAAGAGTCTCTGAACTGGTGTAACGAAAAGCACAGCAGTTCTTTGGGCGAGCTGCTGCTATACTTTATACCATGCTGGAGATTATAATGACTGGCAACTGATAAATAGGTGGGTTTTTTCCTAAAGGTCTGCGTTTGGACTTCGCTATTAACTTCAGCAATACCATCAGAACAAATTCCCTACTGCAATCTAGAAACAAGTGCTATTAGCTGCAATCACATAGCAATAACCGAGCACTCTTCAGCTGCTAGTCCAGTGCTTCTTTCAGTGTTTAGGAAAATGGGAGTGACTTAGAGCATGCCAAGTAGGTAGGCTGACACACCAGTCTTGAGAATGAAGTAAACGAGGAGCTGAAATACCTACCGCTAAACTTCTGGCCAGCTGCTTACTCTTTGCTCATATAACTCAGAAATTTCAGTACTTCTATTCAGAAGCAGCAAAGTAGTAATTGCACAGACCTACCAGTAAACTACCTAAATCAGTGTCAGCCAAGGCTGGCATGTGGAACTTCACTCACCTCCTCTACAAAGAGGGAAAACCTCTCGTCACTGCCACTCTGCCTGGAGAGGTAGATTGTCTGCACTTTATTTTTCAAGTTGGGTCTATGTGCACTACAACTACTGTAGGCATTCACTGGAAGAGTGGCAAAAGCAAGAACAGTGAGGTTCAAATTGAAAAGTGGGACGGAAACAGCTGAGAAAACTGAAAACAGGAGGTTATGCTTCTCACCAGCTGTGGGAAACAAAGAAACAGAAGCTGCAGATGCTGAAATGTGCCCAAGAAATAGGGATACTGAAAAGCATTGTTAACTTGATACACAACGTTATAATCACTTACCTGTATCAACGCATACGTAATGGAAATGTAGCAATGGCCGTAATACCGAGTCAGTGACTCCTCAGTGAGCCATCTTCCAGGGAGCAGGGAACTATAAGCCATATACTTCAGAAACTCTCTTTTAAGATGTCTTCCTTAACCTCAAAAAAGAGCACTCAAGCTGCTCTTCCTCGATAATTAGAACTGCTCTGCCTACACTCATACAGACACCACAGACATCTTCACGTCTCAGACACAACACCCTGTGGAACTAGTACAACATCTAACACAGTGAATCTTACAGGCATCTGTGATACATTTTGCAGAACTGTGTTGTTTGGTCAATTTTCAAATTTGTTCCCTTATTCTGACTGAATGTACACTTTCACGATAAAGCCATAGAAAAACAAAGAACTAACACCGTCCTTTATTAACAGAACAGCATTTATACCTTTATTCTGCCTACACAGAATAAAGCTACACAGAAAGGACGAGGATTCCCAAGACTGCTGTCCTTAATTGCCTGTAAAAGCCAATATTAATTGTTAATCTACAATGAGGGAAAGGAAAAATTAATCTTCTACCTTGATAGTTCATGCAAACAAATTGTATTTTGTGACTTGTCCAAGTTCTAAAATGCCCCAGCTTTATACATTAAGTTCCATGTAATGTGAAAAAAAAAAAATTCCAAGACAATCTTTTGTCTATTCTCTCAATTTTGGGTATCACTGCTGTGCACTCTGTAATTTCACTGTGTGTTAGACACAAACCCTCCGTTTTTCCAAGGGTTGGCAAACAAAACCTTAAACTACTAACAACTGAAAATTGGAAAAATACTGATGGATCACCATATGTTTTGTGATGATAGAAACAATGAAGTTCTCGAAGAATAAAAACACAAAGTAGGCTACCATCAATTTCTATTTAAGAAAAAATCCTGTTGCTTTGCAGTTTCTTTTTTTCCTTATTTTTTTCCCTTTACTGTGCTATGTTTAAATAATAGTTTTACCACATTATAGACATATTTGTATTGTGTGGATTTGCATTATTTGTGCCATGGCAGTGTTTACATGCCAGTATCATATGCTATGTTATTATGTTAGGCACTCTGTCTAAGAATTCCTGATCATCTATTTCACATTTGACTGACAAGTATCATTACAACTTCTACTATACAACAAACTGTGAGTCATCTCCATATTGACCCCTCCTCCACATTAAGAACCTGCAGACTAACAAGAGAACCAAAACCTCAGATGAATCTATTTTTAAAAGACTAAACATTCATGACTACTTATTTCCTCATATTTATTTTGCAACCATATTTTTCTAAAACATATTAAAATAGAAAAGATGTTCATCTGATACATCATACAAAGTAAATGCCAACATAGTAGTAATAAAATACTGAAAATATATGAAAGCACCAGAACATTAAAATATTCATATTGGCAAAGACTCTAAGAATATATTTCTTGTAATTTTACAGTAAAGTGCTATTCAATCCACTTAAATTAAGGAATCAACATTTTAATAGCATGGTTATTATTATCTTAAAGTTACAGACCACTTCGTTACCTTTCTCAACAAGACAACCCACTTTGTTAGAAGCAAAGCATTTGAGTTGCATGCACATGAACATAACCTAAATAACAGCTTCATAGTAAGTAGTGAACAACCTAAGTTGCCAACTCATTAACAAAACAAAATACTAAGAAGCAAACTGAACAGAAGTGAGATTAGTGAAAAATTAAGCAAGTGTGGATGTGGTAAAACATTGTATAAGTTGAGAAAGGACAGAAGACCATGCGCTGAACAGTTCTGTAGACTTGCCTTTTACATGGTAAATTTTTTAGTAATCATATTGCCGCTTTATTAATCTGTTTATTAATGCATTTTTTCAAACTGCTCTTTTCTATTTCCTAGAAATGATACTACATCTACAACACACTGGAGAGATACTGTAAGCAAAAAGACAGAAGCAGAGCATGACTTTTCTTTTCCTCAATAACCTCTTCTCATCTATTGAAGTCAGCAGACAAAACTAAATGATCTGTTACAAATTCTAGTAAAGAAATTAAATTTTTAGATCTCATCAAGAGTGAAAATTTTAAATGTATGAAAGATGCCATCAGGCTCCTTTTAAGTATGCATCATTTTAATATACATATTTACAGCAATGATTACAAAGAATCCTTGTTAGTGTAAGTTCTCACTAGCTTCATACACCATTTCCACAACAGTTTCTGAGAAATGGTAGATTTAACACCTTTATGTTGTCTTCAACAATATTTAATCTTCCTGACTTGATTTTTTCATAAATTCATCCGTAATTTAAGCATACTGCACATCTCAGAGTAAGTTCTTACTTTGACTATTAGCCTTTTTATGAGCCAATAATAGGTCATCAAAACTCCACTCTCACATTCCTTCCAAGACTCGACTAAGAGCTGCTTTAAAAAAACCAAACCAAAAAAACCCCCCAAAACTCCAACCCCGAACCAGGTTAAGAATAGGAACAGTGTCTCATCATAATTTTTTCATTTGCATCTTTGGAATCAAACAAGGGCTATATTCCTGGTCAATATGGCTGTATGTATGTTGTTTGGTATGAAATATTTACAATAGATTTGCATTCAGAAAAAGCACAAAAATAAGTAATTTAACCATTGAAAGCAATGAGCCTGAATTACCAAAACACTTACAAACAACAAATATCTTCCTTTATATGTGTGCGTGTACATAGATTATATATAAAAAAAGAAAAAAAAAAAAAATCTATCTGTACTACATAATTTCTGTAAATATTCCTGAATGAACAGGTTAACCTCTGGAATACACTAAGCTGACTGCTTGCATCTTCTATGTGAATAATTCAGAATGTAAGAATGAATATGATGAAAAGAAATTAAATACTGTATTTAAAGTAGTCGACTAGAGGGAGAAAAAAACTAAACAGTTTTAAATTATGTTGTATTTGGTTTCCTCCTTCCAGTTCAGTAGTATTTATTGAGTCATACAGTGAAAATAGGTCCTAGCTCTAACATCTTCTGCATGCCCTGTTCTAAGTGTCAACTTTCTGTAACTTCCTCTGTTGGTCATTCATTTCTTCTTTTATTTTCAGCAAGTTTTATCATCATTCGTTGTTGTGGGCTCGCAAACCTCATTTTGGCAGTTCCAGAATCTGACTGCAGCACTGCAACGTCTTCCACTCTAACCAGCCATGACAGGCAGCACATTCAGTGCACGGCAACTCTCTTTAACTGCTCTGGCTATAGGCCAGGTAGAAGCAGAAGGCAACAACAGTAACTGATAGTAATGATAAAACAACTGACAACTGCTGGAACCAGAGGCAGCGATCAATCTGCTCTTGAAGTCTTTTATTAATTTGCAGTAAATGAGTTAGCTGAAAATAGAAATAGTTTCAATAAATTAGAATCACTGCACATGAAAGGCCTTGTTAATTTACAGCTATTTAGCCAATAACTCTAAGCACAGAAAAAAAATCCCCCGAAGTCTTCTCTTAGCAATACCTTTTCTAACACTACATACTTGAGGAATCTGTTCCACTAAAGGAGCTTCAAACCTTAAGTTATGGATAGCCCCTATTGCCTATATCAAGGAGGTGACAACTTCATGCTAGGAAGCAAAAGATACTGCTGAGGCTCATTGATACCCCAGATCTGTAACATACACAACTGGAATAAGCAAACTGCACTAGCAGTGGTATTTTATTAAGTCATTACCATTCAACGAAATAATTAATTCACTGTCACTGATTTAGTTACTTTCAATTGCTGAGCTTTTCAAATAGTATAATTTACAAAGTAACAAAGAGGTTTCTAATACAAATTTTTTTTAACTCTATCTTATTTTATAATTCTGTTCAATATTCAGCACAAAGGAATATACTATTACCTGTATATGTAAATCTTCATTGGTTTTTGCTGGAATATTAAACGCATTCTCTTTTAACATCAGAGAAGAAGGCTTACTACTTTCTACAACATGACACCTGAGCCTGTGAAAGGAGAAAAAAAATTATGCACCAAACCCCATAAATGTAATGAAACACTGTAAAATTAGAAGTAAACAGTCCATCTAACAGTTATTATATGTTTTTCATAATCTGCTCTGATTAATTTTCTAAATGACCATTGCAATGATCATAGTCTGAAAAGGCTTCCTCAGCCCAACATTAAACTTTGACAGCTTTTGATACAAAAAGGCTAGATGGAAATTATCTGCATGCTCAGTTAAAATATATCTTGATCATTTTAAATTCATAGCACAGGATGCACTGAATTAGTCAGTCAAATACTTACTACCAGAGATGAAACAATTTATTGAAAGCAAACATTTTAAACCTTAGCAACATTTTTCTTAGAGTCCACCTCTTCCACACTTGAAAAAACTAGGAGCAGAATTTCAAGCCACTACTGAAGGTAATGGAATTCTACACTATTTATAAAATACAGCGGAAGGTTCTCTGATAACATGGAAGTCGATTAGTGTGGGAATGAATTTATTTGCTAAAGAAATGGTTAAATTTATGCTGCAACAGTTTGCTTTTTTAAGGAAAGAGAAAAGCTAAAACTTCTCCAGCCAGAAAAAACAAAAAAAGGGACAAATACATGTAATAAAAATCTAAGTGGATTCCTCAGATAAAGTACTTGCACATATAAAGATACAATAATTATATTTTCCACTATTTTTACTCTATATTTAATAAGCAGTCTGTTTTGTATTTATCAGTAACATACATGCATGGCACACTTTGCAGATGAGAATGTAATCAAACACTCTCTCCCTGTTGTTTCAGGGTCTGTCTTGAAAAAAAAAAAATTGCAACATTTATGGAAGGAAGATTAAGGTCACTCACATGGTGTAGATTTTGTTTAATAGGGAAGTAA
The DNA here is from genome assembly GCA_009769605.1 of Bucorvus abyssinicus. NCBI lineage: Eukaryota > Metazoa > Chordata > Aves > Bucerotiformes > Bucorvidae > Bucorvus > Bucorvus abyssinicus. The sequence continues at coordinate 27,602,299 of CM020030.1, read as the reverse complement.
GGGATAAGCATTTGAAGCAAAAAGAGCACAAGACTTAGGCATCAAGTCTCAAAAACACTTTTACCATGTTAATTTTGGCCATGGGCAGTGGGGTAGTGGTAAAAGCAGCTCCAAAAGAAATCTCCCAACTCCCCCCCACCAAAAGCCAGGAACAATCTAAAGTAAAAATACAGTCAAACGAATTCTTTTTAAAAATGAAACAGCATCTTGATATCATGTCTCTAAGACTTCTAGCTGAAAGAGAACTACATCGAACTTTTCCTAGAAATGCACAGTGATACAACTAGATGTGAAGAGATGAGAGAGAACAGCAACAGGCATATTTTAAAAAGCGTATGGGCATACGTATTTTCCTAGTGGTACTTTGCCACTATTAAATATGGAAAACACACATACGAACATCACAGATTTTACAAAAATCTTCTACAAAATTATGATTTTTCTCTAGCAGAAAGGGAATTTTTTTTTTTATTGTCTAGAAAATAGTTTTGCATTTGATAATTCTCCTTTCCTTGCTTGTTTCTTTCTAGAAAACTCAAGTGGCACATTCTTACTAGGAAAAAAAAAAAATCTACTGTCCATGTGTATGGTCACATCCATTCACATTTTTACCACTTAACTCTTAATGAGCACAAGAACGACGTCAACAAAAGAAGAGCATGGGCAGAATACCGTGACATTTTATGCATTAAAAACATCTCTAATCACTTAAAACAGATCAGAACCCTCAGAAATATCCTTCAGTCAGTAAGCACACAACTGGGTTTGGAGTATCCTTTGCTGATTATGATATGCAAGTCCTACAAATCAGCTAAATGGTAACAGCTATAAAACCCGCTGTCAACAGAAAACCATATGGATCACCTGTGTTCCATCACTTTGGTCCTAGGGACTTCTTTCCAAAACTGAGTCAGTTCTGGTACACCTGCTCCAGAAGACTGGTCCATTTCTGCTGCCATAATAAGGAAACGATCCTGCAGAGAAGCTGCAAAACCTGCCCTCAAAGAAAAAAAAGCCAAAAGTGTGCTTAGATAAAATGACAATATTAAAAAACATATAGAAGCATTCTTAAACAAAAGTGTTTTAAAATGAGAGCTTCTTTATTGTAGCATATCAGACAGTGCCTTACTAGAAATAAAAATAATTAAATCATTCTCTTATGTTCAACAGTTTTGATTACAGTTTTCCCATAATTCTACAGTTTCATAGTAATAGAACTAGTTTCATTTCAATGATTCAAGGACAACCCAGCATTTTTGTTAAGAATGCATTCTCCAGCAAATTCACTTGTTCTTGCAACAATTTAGGAAACTGATTTACCGCAGATAAACTTCCATGATAATAGAGCACAGGTGAGACAGCTGCCACTGCGACTTTTTTTTTTTTTTTTTGAAAGACAAGAAACAGAATGGACTGCAGACAACATCTGCTTATGCCTAAGTGGAGTAGTAAATCAGTATGGGCAGTTACTCAAATGCTGTCTGACATCTATGTTTCTTCACAAATAGTAACATTCTCGCACAACAGTCAAGTAGACATGGGTGTCAGTCAGTCTTACACCCCTGCAAGCACACACAAAGGTTAGTATCTAGAGCACCAGCCTGTTAATAAAACTTGCCCAGACTTAAAAAAATCTATTTTAAGATTTTACTTACCACCATGAAGAGAGACTATTATATCCAATGATGTGCCAGGTTCACAGCTGCTGTTACTGGGTTTAACTCTGTATTTTTCAGGAGCAGTTGTTCTGACCTATAAACAAGAAATAGCAAGCAAGCATAATAGTAAACGCATGCACAAACTATCACTGTTTCATAACCTTCCTCATTCTGTAATGACTAAAATCCCCAAAAGCTTAAATATTAAGTAATACACAGAGTCTTCAAAATACTTTATTTTGTAGAAGTAACCAGACAGTGGTATTTCACTTCTTCCTCTCTCTTAACCACTAGTATCCTTTCTTTTCCAGTGTATGCTATTTTTCTCTTCTTATACACATATTTAAAAAGAACCAAGAATATCAAATGGACTACCTACCAAAATTTTTAATATGAAAGTATGTAAACTTTAGTTATTTGTGTGTGCAGAGAATGCAAGATATGGTGGAAAACCAGATCAGGATGTAAGTCAACTCCGTATTTCTGAAGCAAACATAACTGCATGCATTTCTTTGATGGTAACATTTGCAGATGGAGCTGCATCATTTTGGAGCACTGCTAAGTTGTTCCCAGCCAAGATTTAAAAGGAGAGAAATTCAAAGATGATAACTTTTCAATGCTCAAGCCTTTCTTTTCCAGGAAGTATTAGAGTCTCACTAACCACGACCATAGCTCTTTTTCAGTTAGTGCTCCAAAGATTTGTATTACTTTGGGGTGGTACATAACAGACAAATTCATCCAGATTTCTATGGTCTACTTCAGATATCACAACAGAATAAAAAATTTAGACTGAAAAGTGAGTTTAACAATATTTCTTCCTCCTTACCCAAAACAAGTTACCCATTTAATAAAGTAAATCAAGACACACGTAAAACACTTACCTTAAAGGCCACTATGTTTTTAGTGACATTTGTGAGAACTATCAAACATTTTTTCTCTCCAGTTTCTTTAGATCCAAAATATAGCTCTTCTGCTGGGCTAGTAAGAAATTTGAAAAGAATTAGTGTCTTCAAATAATCTTTACAACATATCATAGGAAAAAAACCTGACCACACCTACAGGAAAACAAAATACTTTCAACCCTGCAGTCATTATAAACAGCTTTTCATCAAAAAAGCTGTGAAAACAAAATGCAGAAATTTTGTAGTGAAGCTCAGGGTTGACTCATAACCACAAGTGGACCTAGCTGCCTCAGCTGATTACTGCCCCTGACTTCTTCCACCCAGAGGAGCGTGACTATCTGCAACAGCAGGAAGAGCCAACAGATATATCCAGTCACTTCAGCCACTGCATCTTAGAGCAGTACATTAAAGGAAAATATCATTACTTGTAATTTATGCTAATATTAAAGAGTATAAGGCGTCACAGACCAGGACTAATTTCCATCTCATACATCTATCCTTGCACACGTAAGAAGAGCAGGCAGGTATCTGCGAGTGGCAACCATTTCAACCACTACAGCTAAACTCACTTGTACCTATGAGTCAGTCTTTATGTGTTTGTGATGACACATGCATAAATAAAGTTATTGCTTGTTTTTAATATTTGTGTGCAATTAGGAGAGTCATGCATGAAATCTTTTAAACCATATCAAACCAACACAACTTATTTTAGAATAAACATTCAAATGAACACTGCTAGGTAAAATGTAGGGCATGCTCATATACTACAAGTTGAGAGGAAACTTAAGCAACAAGTGAAAAACTTTTCTTTCAGTATGTCATACTAGGAGTACACACAGAACTGCTGTCCTACACAGTCCTACAGAACTGCATATTCTTTTGATAGAAGGTCTTTTTCAAAAAAGTTTTTTTTTTTCCCCCTTCTTCCATTTAGAATGCCAATTCCATGTTAGTTTGACTTCCTCCTGAAAAGATTTTTTACAGTGTCAATCCTTCTCTCTTCTCCCACTTAAACCAGAGTATTAGCTGAGAAGAAAAATCCCTAGTGCTGTAGGGCAATCCGGAACACCCATGCTAGAAGCAGAGTCCAGCGGTGACTGCGTACGTGTGTGTGAGAGAGGTGCCTGTGTTTTACAGTGAATTAGACAGTCCACATGACAAGACTTTTTTTTTATTTCTTGGTGAGAAAAAAGGAAGTGTGCTGAGTGAGGCAGAAAGCAAGAAACTGAGGGGTTTAAAATAGATTAATAGGGTAATTATATAATTTTCTCCTCTCAGGTTTTTTAATTCCCAAATTCTCAACTTAAGTAGCCAACAACAGTAGGTGAAGGAAGGATTGTAGTTACAGTATTTTGGTTACCCTAATATTGTACTGTGGCAGCTGCAATCACAAGATGAACCATAAATGAGACAGGAAACCATCAACTAGCATCGAAACTAGCCACAAAAAGAGCTCAAGGGAGGGAATGTTCCACCAGAGCCTGATGTTTGTTCTAACACCAACTGTGGCTTTTGACACCACCCCCCCAAAAAAAAAGGGGGTGTGGGGGGCAGGGGCTTGAGGGCCACTGCTGTCTGTGAAATCACCAGTTCCATAGTGTTAGGGTGGGTGGTGCATTGTCGGGATAGTGGGGTGTTTTATTTTAAATTAACATTCAAGCTTTTTAACTTCTACAGAAACACTACTTTCTGTACTCTGATGTGTGGGGTAAAGATACCAGATTGTACTAGGAATTCTATTGTCAAAATACACCACAACATGAGCTAGTCTGCTGCAAGGCAGCTCAAGTAAACTGCTGCTTTTTGTCTTACCAAATAAACACATCTATTGAGGAGGAAGGTCAATAAAGACCAGTCTTTCAGAGTAAGGTACACAAGGCAAATGCAATAGTGAAACAGATGACAAGCGAGTATGACTACAAATAGAAGAAACAGAAGTGCACAATTACCCAGCTTTGGTCATACACCAGCGCCAACAAGTACTAGGCAGTGACAGGTAAGGGATATCCCTGCAGGGGCCTCATTGACTTCTGCAGCAGCAGTTGAAGAGGCACAAAAGGGCTGCCTGTTCTTGGCAATTTCATGGTGCCAGAACTACCATGACTCAGCTTCCCAGCCAGGCTCAAGCCTGCTCCCTTCACAGGGCAGTGCTGGTGTCAGCAAGGACACAAGCTAATGGTACTGGCAGAGCTTATAACCTCCAAGATAGGTACCTGTGACTAGTTATAAACAGCACTTTATCAGTTCAATCAACTTCAGTGTCTTGAGAAAGATTCGAGGTAAATAAAAATTAGTTCTAGCTTCTACAAAGTTAGAGTATTACTAAAGATCAACAACTGCACACACTTGGAAAGAGTTCACTAAAAACAAACAAAAAACCAGCAAGGACAATGGAGACATCAGTATTTTATTTTATTTTCCATGACAGCAAGAGTACAAGTATTAGCACCTCTATACTTGACTAAGTTTACTCTTTCATGTAATTTACATGAACTCCAACATTTCTATTCCTGTGGTAGAACTTGTAATATTTAAAGAGAAAAAAGGTACAGTTTGAGTGAGGGATTTTGGCCGTTTTGCTCCTTTGGGTTTTCTTTGGTTGTTTGGTTCAGTTTGTAGTTTTGGGGTTGTGTTGGTTTTTCTTTTTTTTTTTTTCTTTTTTCTTTTTTTTTTTTTTTTTAAAAGTGGATAGAAGAACACAGCTGCTTTTGTCACAGGCATAGAAAATTTTAAACATTCTTTTAAAATGACAATTCTGCAGTCTATGCCTTTGTCCTGCCACACAAAAAACTAAGTCTATACAGAGATTTTTGCACAAAGGACTAGAAGATAATTTTCATTTCAAAACCAGGAAAATTTAACACATAGAAATTAATTTTTTTATACTAATGAGCATGTCGTTATTCAAATTCATTCCAAAACTAATTCAGTACATCACTTAGAAAATTAGCTAAGGAATTACCTATAAATTAGATTATTTTCTTCATTCATCTAATAGCAAACTGGAAGTGAAAATAAAAGTTAACAACTAAATCAGTTTCTAAATAAGCATCTTAAACAGAAAGGCAGTGAAAAAGTGGTATTGGCTAATTGAATTTTGTTTTTTTCCTAGTTTAATGATAAAAAGCAGATTAACTGCAAGATGGAAGCATATTGATGACAAAATAATCTGAGCAGATATGCCGTTTATACGGAGCACTTCCCACATAAAAATAAACTGGACCCACTCATAAAGCTTAATTGGTCCAAACTACTAGTGTAGACATATACACCATCTTCAGTTAAAAGAATTCAAGCAAGATTTAACAGTGAAAGCTGTCTTAGTTAAACACATTTTCTTAAGACAATGCAATCAATGTCAAACCATTGCTCTCATTACAGATAAGTACAGGTATAACTAAATACAATAACAGATAGTTTCTCAATATAAATGAAATCATGAAATGCTTCTATGACTCTATGACGTGTACACCTAATTAGTACAAAAAGCATGCCAATGGTGACACCAGAAGATTCACTAAAAGCATGTAAAAACAGAAAATTCCTTTAAGCTTTGTAAAAATCATTCTTAAAAGGATGTTTATAAATTGTTTTCCTCTAAATAGTCTGCAGAAAGTTTATTTTGAAAACCAGCTAGTTCAGAACTCAAGTGTCCAATGCATATTGTAAAAAAAAAAATTATTTATTACCTGATATGTAATAAAGGTCCTTTAAAAGTGCTTAATGCTTTCTTTGCATTTTTTGGTTTGATCTCTGTTTTGTCAGTTTCCTCAGATTTGGAAATTTGTTCTACAGAATTCATCTGAGTAAAAATGATAGTTATAATGATTAACTAGAAATCATACGTTACAGAATCATGCAGGTATTTCGAAGAATATGAGGAGGCTTATTTCAACAATTTATATATTAGAAGACCAAGCTTAGTATGTATTCATTCTCTGAAGCTGCTTGAAGTCCACTGAATAAAATGATTTCTTTATAGAAGTAACAACGTATCACACATGCAAGAAATAGAACTTCTGCTTTGTTTCCACCCACCACCCCCCACGTATTTTTCCGACATCCAATTTGGTTATTTTTGAAAACTCCAGACACATTATAGAACTTCAAATATTTAACACAATCAAGCACTGATGTTATTCTTCCACTGCAAAACTTCTCAATTAAAACAGACACCCCAATACAATCATTGCAACACTGAACAGAAAAACACAATAACAATTCCACACTTCATTGTATTGCAGAGTCACTAAACATAGTTGCACTGCTTTCAGCTGGAACTCTGAAGTCTTGGAGAACTTAAATAACGTGGATTGAACTGGTGCATCCAAAACTGCAGGTATCTTAGGTTCTGAGGGTTCTCCTCTGTTACATTAAGAAAATACATGTTAGCAGGCCTGGACATCCTACTGTAATAACTGAAAGAACTCTGGAATTAGGTGCAGGCACTTACTAACCAACTTTATCACTCGTGGCTCCCTCTATTCTGTGGAAAGAAATAGGCACTTCTATGGGATAAAAGGAGGCATACATATACAAAATAAGTCAAGTGAATTCTTAGTGATGACAAGACTCTGCATATAAAGACTGGTAGTGCAGTAAATGATGTAGACAATGTTGTCTCACAGACCACTTGAAATGTCTTAGTATGGAATTTGGCCTTATTACAAATAACATTTGAGTATTTAGACATGGTAAAGTAAAAAAAATAATTAATTTATAAATAAGAAATGCCAACTATTCTGAGACATTAAGGAAGTATTCCTGAAAAAATACATTTTTGGAAAGAATATAACATTGAAGTGGCAAACAATGGTGTACTTGTGGAAGGAGTAGCAAGTATTTTTCTTAAATATCTGAACAAAAGAATAGTGGTTGAAGCAAAACAACAATCTACTTTTTACAGAAACAGTACCAACAACAATGAGATATGGTCTGAAATTTTAGAAATATGTTAAAGGTAAGGCCTTAAAATTAATTGATACATGATGAGCATAAATGTCAATCTTAGTTCACTGAAAAGAGTGAGTAGCAATAGAAGAAAAAACACATTGTATTAAAAAATACTATATACAAGAAAAAAATACATTAAACTAAATCATTATTTTTAAGAGTAAAAAAAAGTAAAAAGCTCAGTTAGAAAGCTCAAGTCAACCAAACAAATAAAAAACCAAACACTGAGGCTATTAAGCACCAAAGCCAACCTGCATACTGAACAGCAGTCAGTACTCCACACTTCTGTATCTGAGAATCAGCACTTTGGTGCTACGGCCAAAACAAGCTACTGAGTCTAATGGTCAGGCTATCTAACATTTCCTTTTGACCTTAAGGTCAGCAAAATTATCTTTTTAGGGGAATAGCTGGTCAAGTTGTGTAGAACATCTGGACTACTTAAAGCGAGCTGTTTGTTTTAAATTATTCTGACAAAAACTTAAAACAGTAAATGGAAGTGTAATATTAAAGTATTCTTCTCCCTTAAACAGAACTTTTGCAATTCATATTCCAAAAGTATGGCACTAGAAGTGGCAAATATTAGAGTCTCCCTATTATTTTCAAGCAACACTCCTACTTACTATAATTGCATATTCCTATGCAAAGCAATGCCTTTACATTTCTCGATAAACACCACTGCAGAAAGATTATATTGTCAAACAGGATTGATGGATTAGGGCAACAATTTAACCTGAGACTACATGAAAACTTTTATATGTTGAGTTTTTATCAATAAATTAAGAAAACAAATTTAAAAAACCCAGTAGAGTATAAATGTTTATCTGTTAATATTTTTTCATGTACATACTGACTTAAGAAAACTAGATGTATTTTCAGATGTACAATACTGGATATACCAAGATTAAAAATAAACCAACTACAAAGTCATAACCACTGAAAACAAAACACAGAACCCTTTTAAATTTTACTGTACAATTCCCTATATTCCAGAGATACACTAAATAACTGGTACACATTTTACTCAATCAGAAGCATGAAACTGATCTTAACAGACTAAGAAGCAAGGTTGAAACTACAGGTATAATTCTCAGTTTTACTGGGTTCTTTTGTCAAAGGCTTGCAGGACAAAAAAAAAAAAGTTTACCAAAAAAAACCACCCCACATGAAGTAAATGCCAGACAAGGAACAAAAAGTACATGCCTCCTGTCCCACTTTGTAACTAGTCTTGTCTCAACCTTCAGAGTCAGATACCTTTTTCTGATTAAGATTTTGTTCTTCATTCAGCTCCGCAGTCTCCTTGGTGTCCGCCTCTATCTCTTCCTTACTTTCATGCTCATCTTCACTAGTAATGGGCCCATTTTCACATAAAGGAGTTTGAAAATCATCATCAACCAATGGAGGATAACTGTACTTGAAAGAATCCTAAAACATAAGGAGATTTTTAAAGGACCAGTTATTTGGGAGGATGAGATGTGCCTTCTTTTAAATGGAAATACTACCAATTTTTTTTTTTTTTTTTTTAAACACAACTTGTATGTTCGTTTTATCCATTTTAAGTACGATCCCTGGGCAGAAAGCTGACTACAGATAGTTTTTATTTTATCATCATCAACAGACAAGTAAATATAGTCAACCAATGAAGCCACTAATTTGTAACTACTGGGTGGTTTGGGGTTTTTTTTTTATTTCCTTGTTTTTTGTTGGGTTTTTTTTTTTTCCTGTTAACTCAGTCACAACAGAACTGCAGGATCTGGTTTATCAAGGATCAGCATTCAGTCTTAATGATGAAGTTTTGTTCTTAGTTCTAGGAAAAATGGTTTAAAACTTATGACAGCTGTTTCTAAAGAATGTTCCAAAAAGTGATGGGAAAACTTCATTTGCTCTTTGTATTTTAGTTTCCCAATAGCAACAGTTAAAAAAAAAAACCCACAACAAAACTCCCCCAAAAAACCAAAAACAACCCCAAACAATCCCTCAAGTTTAACCTAGTGTGTGGACCTTTAACATAGCCTGCAACTCAGACCTCAGGCTTCTGAATGCCCAATCAATTTAACGACCACATTCAAAGCACCTGAGTAATGTAGAAGCAGCATATTTAAGTTCTTGATCCCTCTACAGTAAGGGTATCTTTTCTATTGTAAGACCAGGAAAAAACAGTTTTTGCTAACTAGAAATTCTCTTAACATTCTCAAAAGTTTTATTACATCTAATGTTAGAAACAGCATTTAAACAGGAAATCTGTTCATAGAGCATTTTGAAACAGTTTTAAACCCCAAGTAACTGAATTAGTCTGTCAGCTTTCACAGTGGAGGAGGAAAATAACAGCTTTGACTTCTGTGAGGCAGACTCAAGCATGCCCACAGTTCCCAAACTATGCTACCAACAGGGAGATAAAAAAGAGGTGTTTCAAGAGAGCTCTCCATAAGCAGGTATGTTTTCTCAAAACAAGGAATAACGTGATGTTAGGAAAAAAAGGAAAAAAAACTTAGATGAGGCCATTCAAAGAAATCCCAAACCAGCATATTTTTTGCTAACCCATAATCAAGGCCTAAATCTCTCCTATTCTTCAGGCTGAAGCAACAGTCATAGATCTTTAGATGAATGAAACCGTTATCCACTGGCTCAAGTAATATCCTATTAAGGGCCTGAAGTACAAGCTTTAAGTATCAGTAACAGAATAATTCACTATTAGAAGAAAAGAATTCAGACTGTTAGAAACATTACAGTAGGCTTGCAGAACACTGACATCCTCCATTTGCCAACACGAGGCAGAAATAGCCAGCCTACGCCTAGCCAAACTAATAAAAAGCCTTTTCACTCCCTTCCAGCTTATGACAAAGTGAGCTTAACTTTTGCTACACATTTCACTTGGCCCCGTTAATCCACAACTCAAAGTCCCATACTTCCCCATCGCAGTCCATAAATTTCAGTGACATAGGTTTATCTACTAATAGGGTGAAAACAGATTTATTCAATGCTTGGTAACAACCATTCCATAGACTAATGGCTTTCATTTACAGCCAATGTAGATACTTTACTAGGTTTGGCAATTGTGGTAGAGATATCTTAATCATGATCCTATGATGATATGTACACAGTGGCCATGAAATCAGATGCAAAACGCCTAGTGATGTCTTAACTTCAGGCCGCTGACGTATAAAAGGTACTTCCAAGAAAACAAGCTATGGGCTATCAATTCAGATACCCAGGCAAAGAACACAGCATTCTAGTTGCAAACACTGCTCAATACTGGCACCAGTTGAGGGATCTTGAGCAATTCATCCTTGTTAAATCCATCTCTGACAAAGGAAAACTGGGCAAATAAAAACTGAAACCTTACTGTGTACACTAAATGTACATCAGTCTTGCACAAAATGTTATTGAAGAGGCAACGAACTTCCCTGGCCTGTCAGAAACAAGCATGCCTTAAGAATTTGACTGTTCCATCAGTATCTTGATTAGCAGTATGGTAACAGACACAGCCAACAGGCACTGATTAGGACTTGAATGGAACAAGTTTATATTCCGAAGTCCTGCAAAATCCTAGTTTGTTTTCCATAATTAGTTTTAATTCTTTTGATACTCTGTAGACACCTTTGTCCACCAGCTGTCTAAAATCAAGCAAGTAATGTTCCTCCTTTCTCAGCTGGCTGACAGTTGATTGAAGGATTTTCATGCTAAGGAAAGCCTCAGATTCATCCTTTGAGTGACCTTGAGACAGTAAAACCAAAACATACTCAAAGACAACTTAACTGAGATATCAAAGCTTGAGGCTTCTGATGGAGACACAGAACACTTCCCTTGATTAAGCAAAGTAATCATGGACTTCAAGTTTGACATTATTAATCCTATTTCCAAAATGGATTTTTTTATTAACTCCAAAACTAGTTTCTAACATTCTTGTCGGACACCTAAGATTCCACTGCAGTAACTAGCCAAATGACCTGCTCCACTAGTTGCTTATACCTGGCAAGACCTGGCTCTTCCAAGAGGAATCCTAGTAGGGGACACAGCAGGAAGATGATGAGAGTCTACTGATGGCAACTATGCTGAGTACAAAGGATGCAGATATGCTGTGCTTTTCTTCTGCGTTACACTAGTTGCAAATACGATGATCTGTTCCTAAATGTGTAGAAATCAAAGGCTACAGAAAGAGAATTGAAAGGAGGTAAAAAAAAAATCCCCGAACACTTGAGTGGAGAATAGAGGGAATTAATTTGTGCAAGTCAGATACTGCCTTAAAAAGAAGCCAAGCCTGACAAAACTAATACTGGCGAATGTACTCTATCTAGTTGCTTTAAGAGGAGCCAAGGTTAATCACATCAAGAAAAGTTAAATTCTGAGAAAAGGTCAGTGAGTTGTCCGTCTTCTGGTCACTGAAAAACTCCTTGCTGTCAGAGACACACAAAATCCTGCTTTAATATATGCACTGAAGAGATCTTTGGAAAGAAGATCCTGAGCACAATGCTGGAGTCTGAGTATTTACTAACAGTGCTTCCAGATGATGACTGTTCTGAGGTTAAAGTTCAAAACACTCATCAGGTGGCTAAACATCAAAGAGACTCAGTAGTGACACAAAACATCTGTTGGTTCAAAACATAGTGCTTTTAATATGCAAAGATATACCTGTTTTTCTGAAATTGTCAATACCCATAGAGTCCTTGTGAAGCAGGTGTACTCATATTCTACTAATTTATTTCTGTCACTGCAACTTACTGCCACAGACAAATTGTTCGGATAAGCTGCCTCCAAGGTTCTGGAAGTTGTTAATGCTCTTAGAAGATGGGCAACATGGAGCCAACTTGGTCAACAATCATTAACTAGCATGAGATCTTTAATGACCAAGGCAGGATAAAGGATAACTCTTAAGACTGTATGCTCAACCAGACACTTCAGGAGGATATTTAAGCAAAGCCACAAGTTCTTTCTTTAAAGACGTAATTCTTGTCTAAAAATTAATGTCTAAAAAGCAGACAGGAGATACTCAGCTCTAAGACGGAAAAAAAGAACTTTCCCCTCTATTTCAACAATAGAACAGCACTGTGGGACCTAGGTCCAGAACCACTGCTATACCATTTTCAAACACTTACTGACAGCTCTTCATTCATCATCTGATGAGCCTTTCCCTCAATGTCCACTTCTGAAGTTCATAAATTCAGCTTTCTTTAATATGAGAAAGTTCTTATAAGAGACTGGGAAGTTTTGTCAGCAACTTCCCATGTAGAAAGAGGGTATATTTTCTTCGAGTCTCATGCAAAAACACTCTTTAAAGACTGCTACTTTTGATCAAATAAAAAACAAGGTAACACAGTCTTTCATGTTCCCAAAACAAGTTTCATATGTTCTGGCTACAAGAACTCTACCTTGAGTTTCGGTTCAAAGGAACATGGCCTCTCCTACTATTGCTGAAGCAGAGTCTACCTTTTCTCCATATTGTTACTGCCATAACTCCAAAAACACTTCAGAAAAAACACAAAACAAACAACGGAGAAGAACAAGTAAAAATAAATTCTCTACAGTGGGCTTATTCCACTATCATAAATAGTCTACAAAAAATTTAATGGAAAAATATCCTATTTCTGCAAATTCTATTAAAAAGATTATGCAAAATGACTTACTAGCTTTGTGAAAAGAGAAACCTATTGTAAGAGATGCTTGCACTGTTTTCCTATTTAGATTGCACTGGAATAGGATCCAGGTTCTGTTAAAGTGATATTGGATCGTAACAAACTCTTAGGAGCTCTAAAACACTCCTAAAAAAAGGAATCTTCTACAGCCATGTCTTAAAATGCAGCCCTAGAGACAGAAGAAAAATAGTTGCAGTATGTCTTTACTGAATCATGGCTTTGGAGCAGGACAAAAACTCTCAGAGGGCCATGAAACCTACTTTCCGTTCACAGAACTTGTTTCATAAACCAACACATAATGTCTAATTCATCAGGAGAGAGGAAAAAAAAGAGAAGAATGAAGAATGACATTTAAAATGGATTTTTTGTTTTTCAAGATCTGAAAAACTAGGTGGTTTCCAATGACTTGGAAGTGGATGAATGATTCAGAAAAATTATTTCTGTACTTAAGAGTGCTAGATATCAAATTCTCATGAAGTTAACATATTTCTTATTAATGTGATTTACAAATTATCATTGGCAGAACAATTTCAAGAAATTTCACATCTATGTGCCAACTCTCAACCCTACTTATATAATTTATATAGGTGTGTCTCAATCTATCAGAAAAGGACCATGAAATGTTTAACATACTTACAGTTCCACCCATGTGAGGTGGCAGATACTCTCCATTGATGTATTCCTGTACATCACTCTTGTTCGTGAACTTTAACATGCTTATTGCACCTGGGCCAAGCCAACCCTTCACAATTTTAAAAGCAGCTTTAAAAAAAAAAAAGTATGCAGTAAATTGTCAGAAACCGTTTTTTTGCAGTGTATTGGTAGATCTTATAGAATACCAGCGAGCTACATCCCATAAGATATGGCAGGACCTGCTCTGAATACAATGCTAGGAGAAAATATACAACTTACAAACTGACAGATTTAAAGATGCATGTTTAACAAATTCCACCATTCAGATGTATCTACACAGAGCAGAACAATGTTTCCTATTTACGTTAGTAATTTTAAAGAGTTATCATGATCCAAAACAAACCAAAACAACAAAACCAAACAACAACTCACCATTCATTATCCATGGCATTTCAAAGATCACTATCTTTGCTGAAAAGACAGAGACAAGGAAATAACCTGAATACCAAGTGTTATGTATTCCTCTGTTTAAGAGGAAGCACAGTAATAATGGTCAGAGTTTAAGCAGTTCCTGTACAGAATTTCTATATTCACACGCACATTTTCACCTAAAATTTATACTTCATTTTAGATGAGCTAGCAAAAACTATTTGGTGCTTGTCTATCCATGAAACACCAGCAGGCAAAAGTAAGCAGTTTTTTCAAAGTACGCACACAAACATGCCTTATTCCTGTTCAGAGTAAATCACTGCTCCCTAAACCTTTCTGTAGCCATTCATTCTTTGTCCCCTGGAGACTCCTAAAGGATACAAACTGTCATGCAAGTTTGCAAAGCTTCTACCCAAGTAACAAAAAGCAAAGAAAAAATACAGGACAATTCAGTTTTACTAGGTGTTTATATCAGTTTTTAATTTGTAAAAACATGTCTTAGGTTATTTTTTCATGAAAAGCCATTTGATTTTTGACACATGTAAAGTTCATTTACAAAGTTGTGCCAAGTTATGAGTCTGAAAATATTCTGAATCTGTGATGTCTATGCGTTCAATGTAGTTACCACATAAAGCACATGCTAAAAGACTCGGTCTCCCCCATCATCTGTAATATTATGAAATGCTCTTATTACACAAGTCTATGGTGCTTAAGATTTAGTATGCAATACTTACTAAGGAAGTTTGGGTAATAATTTGTAAAACAGTTAACGATGAAGCGAACAAAATCCAAGTCCTAAAATAAAAGCAGAGTAAACACAATGTAAATCAAACCATTAAAAATACAGGGTTAGTTAAGCTAAGGCATTTATTCAATAGCATGAGATACTTATATTGTGATCATCTATATTCAAATTTTACACTTACTACAAACATAACCCAAACTCAATGCAATACTTTTCATTTCATTATGTTGCTGCAGGACTGTGGTCAAACTTAGCTTTATGATCTAAGAAAGAAGCCAACAGACCTATTATCAATGCAGTAAGTTAGATATCTGAACTACTTCACAGTATCCACAGGATTTAAGATGCACAGAAAAGATATAGGAGAAATAAACCTTTAGCACTACCGAAGCATGTCAGATTATCTTAGCCTTAGAAGGCGGGGGGGCGGGGGGCACTAAACATACTGAAATTTCCTTTTATTACCTTATCTTTCATATTGTTCAATATACTACTGCACTCAGGATCTTCCAGAGAAAACAGTTCTCCTTTTAAGAGAAATTTTAGGTTTAGTTTTAGTTTGTGGTATGCATAGAAATTGTGGACAGAGGCAGCACTCAGAAAAGTTGTTTGTATACCACTCATTTTCAGGGTGCTTCCATCCAATTAGCAGCCACAGAGAAACAGTACAGCCACGTGTCCACTGCAAAATCCAAGTACAACAGAACAGACTACACGGTAAATGGTAATAAACGCATTTTTTGAAACAGGTATAGATAATAAAGTAAGAGATACTTTACCACAATAAGGTACTTTGGTTAGGTGGGAAGCCTGCCATAAGTACTTATACTTTACCCAGTCCTTCTAAAATAAGTGACCACTACAACTACTGTCAGAAACAGTACAAAACATATTGCTGCTTGAGGATCCAAAGCCTGTCATAACAGTAAAACTGCTATGGGGAACGGGCTTCTAGCGTGATGTAAATAGGCTATTACAAGATCTGCAGACAGATAGGAAAACAACTAACACCCTGTATGAGAGGATTACCTGAAAGCTTTATCAGAAGCTTCAGTAACTAGAAACTAACTGAAAGCTTGATATCTTTAGAGGCAGAAGGTAGCCTTTAATAGAAGCAATTATCTCAACTATCTGTTGCTTGTACCAAATGCAGTTATCTTTCATTTAATAGCATAAACATGGTGATGATTTCCAAGCAATGATTAAAATCTCCTGTGCATTAACAAGGACGCTGGTCTTTATTCTGCTGCTTATCTAAAAGCAGCACTATCAGGTGTTAGGAGGATGGATCCATTAGTTTGATCAAAGTCTGGAATTAGAAGTACTGATTTCATCAGACCATTCAGTACCTGTATCTATTCTAGTTACCTGAACTCATGCAACAAGGCATGAGCTATCAGAATTACCTGGCTGCATACTAGTGTTAAAATCTGACATAGAAGATGTCCATAGTGGTGGAACAAACAAATGAAGCATCCTCTGGAAAAGGACTCAGAAATCCAAGTTCTTTTAGGATAAAATTTATAAATTACTCTACATGGCTACAAACAGTCATTTAAAAAAATATTTCCATGCTTTGATAAATTAACTAACTACAAAGCAAAACTGTACAATGGGACACTTGTGGACAGCACTGGCTGAGATTTTGTCTCTAGGAGTCTCAAAGACACTGGAAAGAAGTTGCTTCATTATACGGTCCATAAATCAAGTTGCTTTTTCACATGAAGGAAAGCACTACAAACCTTTACTCTTGTTATATAAAACCACGGCTCCAGTATTATCTTTAGGAGCATGGATAGACAGCTCAAGACACAGGTAAGAGCACCAATCCTGCCTTGCAAAACTGAATTACACCATATTTGTAAAAATATCTTCTCAAAAGCTTGTGTTCATGTACTGCATAGCTGCCAGGTCCTAATACAACATTAACTGTCTTGCCTGGAAAAGGTGGAAAGAAAGGGTTTTTTTTCTTTTTTTGGCTTATATTTAAATGCATTCCTGCTATACCAAGGGGAAAAAAAAAAAAAAAAACAAACCACCACACACCACAAGATGCAAGCTTTAGCCATTCCTGTAAGAATAACAGGACAGCATGGCATTTGGTAAGAAAAATTTCAATATTCTATAGGAATAAGATTTTTTTAAACTATGGACAATCTATTAATTGATTTTTAGTTATGACAATCTATCGAAGATCTTAGTTATTAGATTAAATCTATAAATGTCATGGTATGCAAGATCTCCATCTTGCAATCTAAAACAGCTTAGATTCTGCTCCTGAAAGCAGTTGCTAGAAATGTGCTTTTCTCTACTGAACTCAGCTGAAGAGAACAACAGAGAACTTCATAGATTTTTATCTATCTATGTTAAAATTACTCAAATACCTGCCCTACTCTCAAAAAAAAAAAAAATCCCGATTTTAGGTTGCCTAAGTGGTGGATCAGTAAAATCGCAGGAGCTGATACCATTCTCAGCTTCCACAAAGCAAATCTTAAGAGATGTCTGTAGTAAACTATGGGTATGCATTTATGCTTTCCTTATAAAAATACTAATAGGTATAAAACTAGACCTAAAGGAAGAGATACAATATCATACACTCACTCCTAAATCTACATAAGCTTAAAAAGCGCATTTTCATTTCCAAATTTCGGAAGAGGACCTCAACCAATAGGTAAACTGCGGCTTTGTTCCATGCCATTAACCATATCATGTTCTACTGGTAGTAGGAGTATCACTCATGTAATTAAATCTTCCACTTTTCCATACAGGCACAGGACTTCAGAACAGCTAAGACCATTAAATCAGGAACAATTCTTAAACACATTTAAATTTCACATAACATACATGAACAATTTGTTAAATTCCAATGAGCATCTAAATTTAAACACTCTCTGAGGTTTACTTCAGGCACGGAATTACCCAATCCTATGTATAACTAGGATAAATCTCTAAATAAATCTCTAAATAATTCCCAAAGCACTACTGACTTGACACATGACTAATTGATACGGAATTCTTTTTTTCCCCGTTTTTTTTTTTTTTTTTAAACACTTATTTCCAAATGCCTAGAACATGAAACTTCAAGTACTTAATTTGGAAATGTTTTTAAAATTGATGAAACTTTGACTTTAGTAAATTACTGTACAAATGGGAAACAGTTCTCTGGAATAGTTTCCAAAATTAGTATAATTCTTCTTGGCTTCTTTAATGATTCAGTTCTAAAATTACATCCAAGGCAAAGGGGAAATCCTACACTTAAAGTCATTAGAATTTTCTTATCCAATTGCAACTCTTTGAATAATCACCACTTTTACATAAGTGACTGAGCTACACTGCTCCTCCCCCATTTTGTAGTCCTAAAGAACGTCTAGAAATGCATAAAAGCTTTTGCTAGGAGAATGTCTCCTCTACTGAATGAAAAGTTGGAATCTCTCACCTATGTAAGGTCAAGGAAGCACTTTAGAGTGAAGCAGTTTTCAGTAAAGATGACAAGTTGGACAAGGAACTGAAAAAGGGGGTGGAGAGAGTATTTCTGAAGTATAAACTTTGATGGACAGGCCTACAATTCAGATATCTATCACACCTGTTCAAGTTCAGACACTCTCATTTTTTCTATATCTGTACACAGCAACAAGCATGCAGATTTCTTCACCAGATTAGTCTCATCATTGTAGTAAGGTACTGTTAGTAAGAGAAAAGACACGTGGGCTATACTTGGTTAAGATGAATACTGAAAGCAATGCCTATTTGATGAACTTCTCTTTTGCATCCAGCTAACTTCTCTTCAATGGGTGGACAGAGATGCACGCAGGGACTTCAGAAATGAACACAATTTAAATATACAGGGGCAGTATACATAGCACAAAGGACGGTGAGGCAGGACCAGGACCAGAACTGTCAACTGAAGATGCTGACTTGTCAGCACAGATCAAAGGTCTCAGCCACTGCATGTAAGGTTTTTAATGCTTCACCATTACCCCATTTTTCCATCCTTCACTCTTGACTGACTGATTCATCCAAAAAGATGACGACAATGAAAATGGAGCTGTTGAAGAAACAGTAGTAACTAGACAATGGCTCAGTCTATTGCCTTTTGGGTGCTTAAGAACCAAGTTCTACTACTGTCATTCACGACTGACAAACCAAGTCAGTGAGAGATCCCTACAAATAGTCACTTTGGCTAGGTCACCAAATTACAAGCAATTTTTCAGTGTGCCGCACAAGACTTCAAGTTTAATATGTAACAACAAATTTTGGAAACCGCTCATGCCACAGGAAGAAGCTCTGTATCAGTGATGCGAGCAATTGTTAAGTTGCATAGTGTCAAAGAACTGGACAGGTATTCCCCTTTTTTCTGGGGACAGTGGTTAAATAATTCAGAAAGCATTCAGAAGCAAATACTTACTATGTGACTGATCCCAGTTTCAGCCATGTCAAATACCACTGTTAAGGGCTTTCCATGATCTCTCTTGGCATAATGTTCTAACCAAAAAGCCACCAGCTTCTTTTTCTCCAGTTGCTGTTTAGGATCTTTTGTATGATGTTTCACTCTGAACCAAACTTGTGAAAAGGAATAAAAAAGAAAACCACACAAAAATTGAAACAACAGATTTCAATTAACAGAAAACATTATACAGGATGCACTGAAATTTAACATCTCTGAGTTTGTATTCTACATTTCTACTGATTTTTGCAGCCACTGAACAGCCAGAAAAACAACTGCCTATCTTCCCACACACACCTTTTCTTGCTCACAGTTTTATACTGGAACTTCTTAAAAATTGAAAAAAATAAGCAATTACAGCAGAGAAAAAACAGTGTAGAAAAACACTTTCCAGGTATCTAAAGACTACTTATCTAGATTATCACTTCATAATTTCAAATTAAATCAATGTAGTGCTCAGAGAAAAGATATGCAGAACACAATATCATACGTATTGTTGTGGTTGTGAAATTTATGGGGGCTTTTTTGTGCTTACATTTTCTACAGCACTGTAGTTGACTTTTTTGAAAAAATATTTATAGACACGTTATAAATTATATAAAAAGCAACAGACCTTTCTATAATAAAATGAAAAATTCCAGGAGATAAACAACATTATATAAATTTAAGTCCAATACATAACCTTCTGGAATAAGCAATAAATCATGCAGAGACAAGTTTTTCCATGAAAAGCAGCATATTTCAAAGTAACAGACTATCTAAATGTCTGAAACCAAATTACTGATTATACAATGAAATGATAAAAAAAAGTATTCAGGACAGCAGTGTGATGAGCAGTCTCTGTAACAGAAAAATTAAGCAAGCTCTGAAAATAACTGTAGATACACTCTAATATTTTTATCTCTGAAACTTGGAAAGTCTTACTAAAAACCAGATTTCTTCATGTCTTTCACTGCCAATTGCAAATAAAATAATTTTATGGCTTGATTACAGAAAAACTTTTTTTTAGACATATATTAACTAGATTATGTAAGTTCAGAATTTCAAAAAGATACCCCTATAAAACGTCTGTTTTATATAACAGAAAGAGAATGGAGCATGTGGCCCAAGAAACTCCTTTCTCAGATGTTGACTAACTAGGAACTCTTAACTACAATACAATCTGAATTTGCATGAAGTCAGATATTCTGATCCAAGTAACATTCATAGAAGAAACATTTCAGGTATGGAAAACTGAGACATTAGTTATGTTTCAGTGACAATAATATCAGAAACCAGTATTTACCCAACTGACACATTCTTGTCATAAAACGATTGCATAATTTTCTTCAAGCACTGAGGCAAGAAATTAATGTTTTTTCTACTTCTCTCCTAGCCCTTCTAAACCAAGGAAAATGAGAATTTCAGATTTAAATTTTTGGTTTTTTTCAAGATTCAAGATCACTGCTTGGAAAGCCTTATGAGTGATTTGTTTAAAAAGCCTCTTTTGCCTCATAAGATTTAAGCTTAAAAGTAAATATGTGAGATGCTACAACAGAATATAGAAAATAATACTGACTATCTATTATACACTATCAAAAAAATCTCAGGAGTATTTCAGGCAGTATTTACTGTTTCCCTACAAATCTTATTCTTTAATTACTAGAAGTTAATCACACAACTTGAGAGTTCCAACAATTCTCAGCTGCCTACGCTGTTACTGAACATTCCAATGACATCAGAAAAAAGTGGAAAAAAACCCACCAAAACAAGAACACCACTGCAGGCCTCCTGTGAACCGCTGCAAGTATGTAAGAATGCAGACTGCCAGAAAAGCAGTGACAATGCACTGTAATAATGAACATTTATATTAGACATATACTCACCACAGTAGATACGGAAACAATGCCCTTCAACAGGAAAGTAAAAACTGAGTTATAATTAGGATAAAGTTTTATGATTCTAGAAAACTGCTGATAAAGTTTCCTCATTCCACACCTGTGATCCAAAAGGGTATTCAAAGTTACCAACTTCTCATCATTTTTAGTAAAACCAGTTGCAAATATGTAGCTACTTCTATTTTTAAAGTAGATGCTAAAAAGCTGGAAAGAAAAAATAATGATCAATGACTGAAAACATTATATTCTGTGTAACTTACATAATTTATAGCCCTCTTTATCATATCCATGCAGAAAGAGAGCACCATTTTCAAATAACCATTTTGGCAGGACAGATTCTGACAAGTCTGCAAAGCCAAATGAAAGATTATTTCAGTAATCATATTAATAATCATACTGTAACATAACAGATGCATTAAAAATGCAGAATTCTAGCAACAAAACACAAAAATGTCTTTATAAACCACTTTGAAGCCTTTACTAAAATAAAGCAAATATTAAGCTCATTTGAAGTCTTTAGTATCTTCTTCCTCTCATGCTGTAGACTAGGATCTTTTTAAGAATTTAGAAAACAATGTAAGAAAAAGTGCTGCAAATATTCATTTTTTGCTCATATCTACAGCCTCTCTTGCTCTATCCTTTAATTCAGTTTGTGAAGTTTTGTAGACAGAGCTCACCCTTCAAAACACTCTCACAGCACAGAAACTAGATCTATTTTACCTAAGGTGTCAGACCAGTGCTGCTATGAACAAGAGAGCCCGGGTTTTAGTGGGCTTTGTTGTCGTCCTTTGCTTTTTCTAAGGACTCCACTCTAGCAAATGCACAAAGACAAAACAAGAGATAGCTGCCTGCCTGCATTCCTCTTAAACAATCTTTCAATAGGCCTATGGAACAAGAACAGAACAGTGCGACAGCACTGGTTGGGAAAAAAAAAAAAAAATTAGATCTGTTGCTTTTTATGTTAACTGAGTAGAAAAATTCCTGCTTCAGCTCTCTGCGATACAAAACCTTTAAAAGGTGTTTAATGAAATTACAATATGAAGTCAGTTGTAGTTCAATAAAAAAGCAACTTATACCAAAAGCATTATATGATAGCTTACCATTAACTGCATATTCCTTCCTCCATTGAAAGCTTTCATCAATCATCTTTAATGTATCATCCACAACATCGTGACGCCAAATCAGATAATTTTCAACCCATTTATCATCTTGCTGAAGTCTTTCCACATCTCTAGAATCGTATTTATCTGATTTATCTAGCAAATAAATCAATTATTGTAAGAATATAGCATTTGTTATGAAAACATGAAAAGGAGATTTATCAAGTTTCAATATAAGCATCTCTATAGCGTACATGGGATTTCTTTTACAGTCTCAAACTTAAGCAGACAAAGCATAGCGTGAGAAATTGATTAAAAGCATCTATCTACTGTGGTATTTAGGAACACTGGAAGATTACTTTCACTAGAAAAATATTTTCTGTCATTCTTATTCAAAGAAACAACATTAAAAAACAAGAAGGTGAATGTAGGGAAGATACAATTTTTCTAAAATCAGGTTTCTATAATTAACATAAATTAATATATTGGTCTAAGAATCTGAGTACTGATGAACATGTGTTAATCACGACTAGTTCAACTTTAGTTCTCAAACTTACAGCATCATTATGGCAAATCACAAAATGTCAGAGAACGGATGTTAAAATGACTATTTTTGACCACACACTATACATCACTGCATTAAACACAATTGTTTAAAAACATACATTCTACATTTGTTATGAACTGTTACTTTACTGAACACAAACTACATGCAACTCCAGAGCAGTACAAAACCCCCAAGCCTCAAATTCTTCTTGCACCAGAACAGCAACAGGACAACAGGTTAACAGGCAGGAGCTGCTGCTGCTCCTTACTTTTCATTTATTTATTTAACAGGAAAGTTCGTAAAATATAAATGCCTAAGTGGACCTGTTTTTATTGTAGATATACTTAAACAAAGGTTCAATTTTTAGATCTTTGAGAAATCTGCATCACTGCAGTGTAAATTAAGTAAAAGCCCACGATAAGAGCAGGCTTCTGAAAGCAACAGACACTGATACACATCTCTGCCAACTACTAAAAAAGATAGTATCTTAACCCATTAACTTATATTTGTTTGTTATTAGCATTAAAAGTTAAGACTGGTTGTTAATAGATGTTAATTTTCACATATCAGAAAGACTATTCCTCTGTCAGCAGCAATAAACTCAAAGTAACTACTTTCAAGGCCATCATAATTAAAATAACTATTTAGAACTGACTGGATGGCTTAGGGATACATATTTCAGTCAGGCATCTTAACTCTGAGGAGATGTTAAGAAAAAGACAATATTAAATTCTGCTAATATTTTTAGTTTTACCGTCCTACATGCAAATACATGACCTGTTTCACTTGTCTTTCGTTTTATACTGTTGCCCGTCACAAATCAGTCAATATAACTGAAATAATATACCCATTTTAAATGAGCCCATCCACCAAAAGTAACTATAGTTTCACCCCCTAACGCATCTCTTCACATCCAACTGTTGCTCGCATAACCTACTCAGTGCCTTCTTTACGAGGTTTCAAATTTCTCCTTCCCTTGATTCCATCCCACTACCTTAGCTTGTTCCTTAGCCAAGCCTACAGTCAAATTCTACTTTCCTTAATCTTAGTCTCCTACTTGCTCCTCTGACCGAAAGCCTCCAGCCACTAAAAACTCTCTCACTCTTACCATTCCTTTTCTCAGCGTTTCCATACTTGCACCAGACAGCATATTCCCTATATTCTGACTAAGCCCAGAAAAGTGAACGCTCACGCAACTGAAATGCTGTTTTAAGTTCTCTGTGGCTCTAGGTCGACCACAGACGGAACAAGTTGCAAAGATTTTGGGTATCAAATTTTGTGAAGTCTCAACTGCTCATTTGAAATTTTTATTATCTCCCCGATGATTTACAATTTGGACAGCTTTGTCAAGAGATGCCAACAGTACCTAGTTTCAAGTTAGAATCATAAAAAATTAATACTGGAGAGGATTTCTGCAGGTCATCCCAGTCATAAGTCCTGCTCAGAGAAAGGCTAACTTCCAAGTTCAAGCAGGTCTCTAAGTACCTTCTTCAGACAAGTTTTGAAAACTCAGAAGGATAGAGAGATTCAAGGGCCCCTGTTCGAGTAACATGCATTCCAACCTAAATCCCCTTCTGTCATAGTTTGAACCCAACTGGCAACTAGCACCACCCAAGGTAAAAGTAAAGCCAGTGCATGGGTTAAGATGAGAGTTTACTTGAACACAGAGAAAGAGAAAAAGCACTGCTCTGCTCACCACAGCCACCCCACTGTTTGAAACTGCCCACTCCCTCACCCCACTAGCCTCGCATTATATATATATATATACACACACACTTACGCACAGGTAAGTCACTCTGAAAGTAATGCCTCCTATTTATTTCCATGGAAACTACAACACACAACTACAGCACAATGACACTGTTAAACAGAGCAAATTCTCAGCTACAAAACACTAGTTTTCAACAGTCGCCACCACTGGCTGTCCATTTTCACCAGTGATGAACAAGAGCCTGCGTGCCATGCTCTTAATCTGCACCAGTGAAGGGGACCCACCATGACTGTTGCCACTGCTAAAACATGTCACCCACCCCCTCACTGTGCTGTCACCCACTGCTTGGTCTCCGTAAACGTTCAGCAGCATTGATGAGTGTCAATGGGTGCAATTTTTATCTTGTGGAGGAATTCAGTTACACATCTTTGCTTCATACGCACTGCCATGTCAGAGGCCATGTTGTCAGACTGCCCCTCCCACCGCTGCCTGTCACATGGTGACAAAATCTAATGGAATGTTGGTAGGAAGGTTCAACCTCTACTGCCACACCACCAACATTCGCCTCTAATGTCATGGGCATGACACCAGTACGGTATCGAATATCCCATTGGCTGGTTTGGTGTGGCTATCCTGGCTGTGGAAATTAGCCCTACCCTAACCGAACGTTCCCAGGCCACCTTCAGAGACACTGTCATGTACTGTAACTAAGCTGGCACATCCACAGTCAGCCAGAGTAAGAGAAGCACTGTCTTCTCTTAGCTATGGTATACTAGCTATTCTGTGCTATGGATTATTCAATATGGTATATTGGCTATTCAAGCCATATATAGCTACTCATAGCCACCACAAACTAGGGTTTTGCAAGAGCAAAGATTTACTTTAAAATCAGTATTACATGTCTCAAGCACCTGAGCTACCTTACTTCAACTTGGCTTAATAATCCCTAGCACCCACTACCTTCCAGCTAAGAGTGACTGCAGTTAATTGATCAGCCAAGTATTTTTGTAAGATCAGTCCCAGGTATATCCTACTTGTATAAGGGATTTGAGTACTGTGTAACTGTAGAGAAAAACCACACACCACCAGGTGAAAACCAAGAGGATAATGTTTCACATCGCTTTCTGAGGCTCTCTTTGCTCTCAGTACTATTTGAGAACAGAACCATCAGAATGACAGAATAGTGCATCGTGTATCAAATAATAAAGACATTCACAAAACATTATGTGGAACACGCCTCAGAACATTCTCTTCTGGGCCACTAACAAGTTTTCCCAAACTCTGAACTTAGATCATATTATAAAAAAAAACCTAGAAATTTAACTTTGTGAATATTTTAATCCAGTCATTGAAAATATGTCAATCAAGAGGAGGAATTCCTCTTCAAATTTGTGCATTTCCCATAATTCTGTAGACATCGGGAAACTTGTTTTCAAACAATGCTGTGAAGTAAGCTGAATTTTTCTAATTTTAAATCACTCATGGAACATTTGACTACAGTGTCTGGATAATTAGAAATTTATAGAGTTAAACAGAATTAGTTGAAAGAAAACAGACCTTTGGGGTTCTCAACACATAATTGCAGTGCAGGATGTGTTTAAATTAAGAGGCCAAAACAGAAACAGATGTTGCAGGGCACCCCAACTGGAATTCAGGTGAAACTATAAACTGAAGTATCTTACCTCAGACAATCTCCAAGCCTAGCCACTTAAGACACCTGTAAAGATATACTGATGCTTTTCTGATTAGAAAATTAAGTGGCTGTTACTTCACACCTGCAGAACTGCCACAGAGATGCTGAGACACTAAGTTTGGTCAGCATCTACTCAGGGAGATGGACATCTCTGTAATTAAGTCTGTAACAAACAGAATTTCATAAGGCATTTGAAACACACCACACTTGCCCCGTAAGTAATACAAGGAACAGTATTCACAGCTACTTCTCTTCAGAAAGAGCTAGTGAGAGCCACATATGTAACAGCAGTACCAGACTTCTGTTAAAAGATTTCACGGTTACGACAACTGTCCAGAAAGATGGTTCCTTCCTCAGTGCAAGCGATCCAAACCTTACTGTAACCCAGAATAGCTCCAAAACCAGTGGAAGAGGCAAATCTGGGATGCTGTAAGACTTTTCTGTTGAACTGGTGTCACTGGTTGGCTAAGGCTGGCCGATCACAGGACAGACTCTCCCTAATTAGCCCCTTCCCTTTTGCAAGAGAGAGATAAGAAAGAAACAAGTTGTCAGGCCTTTGTTAAGTTTGGAAACTAAAACAGTCATAATAATAGAAAGATATTTATATACAGAAATAAAGTTTGAATAGGTTGATATAGAATCCAAACCAGTGCAACAAGAGTCGTGGGGGGTTGCATGGCTGAAGTGGTAGAAATGGGTAGGTGGTGGTTTCTACTCAGATACAGAAAAGAGAAAGCATAACCTGCTTGGCAAATTTTGTATTTACCAGAGCATTAAAAGCGAACTCTAAGTTATATATGAGGGAGTAACAGTGACAACAGCACGGAGAAGAGGCCAAAATTAGCTCTCTTCATTCCCTCAGCTAAAAGACCTTCAGTAAAATATGAGTAAGCAAGAAGATTGATCAGGTCTCAGACAGAACTTTAATGGCTTCAAAGTTCATCATTTTATTTAACCTTAAGTATAGCTACTTTCATTTCCTCATTGAACATTTGGGGTCAAGGAAGAAGACTGGGAGAAGACAGAAGTTCTGTTTGAACAGCAGCTTCTTCCTATTATTCAGTTTTCTTTTTCCTTGCTTAAATGAGGAGTTCTGTTCTTTCTATGACCACATTCTGCACTTTTGAAAAGTTTTTTCTTCCAGCTTGGAAACTTACAGTGAAACTCTATGACTTACTATCTTCCAACATAAGGGATCCTGTATAACACAAGACAACAGCTCTGAAAAGAATTCCAGAATTACGGAAAATTAAAAGAACACAAATTTCACTGCAACACTTTCACTGGAAGAACTAGTAAAGTTCTTTGATGCACAAATTGTAACATCCCTTCTCTTCTCTTTTTTTTTTTTCCAGTCATAACCACATTACCAGGAGACCAATGGTGCACAGGTGTGTATTCTTCTGGCATTCATGCTTTAGGACAAATAATAGATATTTGAGAATATTCAACAAGAATATAAAGAAATACTACAGGGCTGAAAAAGAGGCAGCACAGTTAAGTTCCAGACTAAATTAATCCAGAGAAGATCAGGATTCACACCCTGTAGAGAATGACTCCTCCCTTCAGGAAGAACTCTTGTCTAGAAAAGAAATGTTACAGAACAAGTCATACACAAAGCTAAGTAAGGATAGCAACTACATAGCTTTGAATGAAGGAGAAAAAAAAACAAACCAAAACCACTTCATTGTACAAAAGACTGGAAAAAAGCAACTTAGCAAAGTAATGTCAAGTGTTCCATTACACAAAGCCTCTCAATGTAACTACTGCCTTAAGCTATTTCAGCCAAGCAGTTTCAGGTCTGAAATGGTCATAATTATTCCTCTGACCTTGGCTAGAAAAAGGAAACCCATTTTAATTAGCTGTTGATGCCTAACATGTTGAGTACTATAACCATTCAGGTATGTGTCTTCAATTGTTAGACAAGGAAATCAGCAAGACTGAAAACAATTTAAGGTCAGTAGACATACATGGACCTGGATGAAGAAAACAAAACTACTCCCTCCCAATAAGGAATTAATTGCAATAAAATCAAGCAGTAATAAACAAATGAAGTATATGCCTCCATGATTTGTGATAAATTTAAACTTCTAGCAAAATTAAACATTCTCAGTGGCAATAAAGACTACTTTCAACAGGAAGCTCAAGCATTAATATCACATAGCTTCCTATAAATGCATGGTTTTCATCCTATCCATATGTTTCCTATCTTATCCTTACAGCATTTCTCAGCATTAAAGCCAAGAATCAGGGAAAATAGATTTTTCAAAGCATAAACAGACATAAGCAGGTGGGGTTTTTTTTTTTGGAGGATGCCCCTTACATCTAAAACATGTTTTGCTACTGATTTAAATAAAGTCATGATGAAATTTAATCTTTTAAACTGGAGAAGGAAACCTCTCCTGCAAAATCTTCTGAAAATTAAGCTTTGCCTAACGGAGAAAGCAAGAGAGTGTGAATGGGGAGGGGCAGGGAACACAGGCAATAAGAAATGGTAAATATACAAAAGAAGTGTATAAAAGACATGTTGAATGGAAAAAAAATCTACCAAGATTTGTTTAAAAATAATTTCCACTGTAACATTAAAACAGCACAGAAATACAAGCTAATTTTAGGAATCTGCTAGGGATTGAAAATGCACTGTAGAAAACAACAAGACTGTTTGCTAGAAAACATTGTTAGTACCAGTCAGCACTAGAAAAATAATCTTTTGTTTTCATTGTTCCTGTCACCAGCCAAATCATTTACATCACCTACTCCCACAAATAATCCAAAGAAACAAAACAGAAATTAGGCTTCAAAACTGCAAAGATAAAGTGCTATCCGCCTACCACATCAAATAGCATTTGCTAATTTACTGGACTAAAAGGAACTTTTCAGTATTGGAAACATGCCTTTTAAATGCAAGGGGTTTAATAGGTAGGGATATAGGTTCATCATAAGAACTGAAGCTGTCTTTCAAATACAGCTAGAAAATGAACTGAAGAGAAACAGACACCACGACAAAATCTGTTACATTAAACACTGCTTTGCAGATAACATCTCACAGTGGCAGAGCTTTCCTCCTAGAACCCCTCAATGGCCACACTTGCTGAACAACTTCAACAAAGAAGTTCTTTTGCAAACTTTGTGGAAATAAGCCAGTAAGGTTCTCTGTATCTTCCAAACTGTAACTGACTATTAAAACCACTATTTGATTTAGTCACATAAATGAAACAACTGTATAATTAAGAAAACGTATTTCTGGTGCTTTCAATTGCTGAACAAAACTTTTCCAATCCAACCTTGAAAATTGGCAAGACCACAGTATGTTACTTGGTTGTAACTTTTCAGTGAAATATTCCAGCGTGTACTAGATGTGGCAATTTAATACTAGACTTTTCTGAACCAGCTAGATAATAATACATTTTTTATATTCTACTTTAAAGAAGAATCGCCTCATAACACAAAGTTTCTAGAACAATCAGGAATGCTGTTTTCCTCAACAGGGAAAATAAAACAGTGGCAGCTGTACCCTGCAGAAACAAAACTGCCTGAAAATTTTACTCAAATTTTAACACTCACGGCTCACCTGTAAACAGAATTAGGTTTGTTCTGTAGAGGACCATAATTCTATGACTGTACTAAACTGTCATAGAAAGTATCAGTTTTACAGTGTGCCTTGACAGCACCCTTAGTTTTGAAAGCAGACTAAAATTGCTGGATATGAAGCAATCATTTGTATCTTTACAACACAGAAAGTCACATATGTATGAGTGTCTGTATACGTGCACCTCCACATCTCTTTTCAATTAAGAGGAAGCATAAAAGAATACATTTTAGAACATGTATGGTAAAGGCTGAAGGACCACAATGAAGTAAAAACCCATGTTTTTGCCACTTGAAGTGGGCATGACAACACTAATTTGCTTGTGGCATTCCTAAATTCGAGGGAGGGACTTAAGAATGTAAACTCAAAAAAAAATCCTAATCCTATTTTCTTGAAAGGGCTAAGAGCCCTAAACCATGACCCAAAAATGGGCTTACTAAGAAAATGTGTTCAAAATACTGCAAATAGGATTACAGCTTACCTTGAAACAGTATTCAATTATTTTAATGTCTGTAACAACCAGCCCTGCAGAGGCCTCACTACAACTAGAGAAACCTGTGGAATTCCAAGATTGTAAGGGATAGTTAAATTGCAAACTCTCTTTCAGCAGCAACTGCTCCAAAGCAGTTATAGGCTTTCCAAAGTAATTTTTTATGAGTGTGACTCTGGGATAATACAATACAAAGCAAGATGAATCACTTATCATAGGAAAACATATACATTAACTGAAAACATTAATCGCCAAAAGAATTTATAATTTAAGATGATCCTCCACTCCCCTGAGCTTTAAGACTACCAGAGACATCTTTCTTCACATAGCAATAACAAATGGTAAAACAAGCTCTCTCTTCTTCAAGACACCAGTCTTGAAGTTCTGTCATCTTCCCAGAAATACAGGTCATCTCTAATCATGGCCAAACTAGTTTCCTTTACAAAAGTTAGCAAAGCAACCATTTGAAACAAAGTTGTACCACGCTCAAGACCCTCAAAGTTTGCAAGAAAAGCACTTCAACCAATCATAAAGAAGTCATAGAAGCATGCAATCCTTACATAAAAGCAATAAATAGGTAACCTCTATAATTCTGATCAGAAACACCAAAGCAAGGCATGTGTTTGCAGGATTGAGGCTTATATTAAAGGAGATGCAGGCAACTCCTAAACTACTCAGCTTTTACTGTATTTGCATTATAAATTGGGTAGAAGCATGTTTTTAATAGAAAGTCTCTAGACAGTCATAACAAAATGTGCTGCTTACTGCAGCTGTTAGCATACTCTACTACTTCTGTCATAAGCAATGCAAAACAACCTTGAAATGAAAGGAAACCCCTCTGGGCATGCCCTGGTACTTCCTTTCCCCTGGGCATCCCCAGAACCTCACTGACTTCCTTTACAAGTTTAAAAGCATCTGCACTTATGAATCGAACATGCAGCATGATTTCAGTTAAGGCCAGCACGAATTCGAAGTGCAAGTTACTCTAGAAAAACAACTCTTCCCTTGACAAACTGGTCGAGGTCAGAATTTCTTTTCTCCCATGCTTTATACCTGAAAAGCACCAAACACAGCACTGTCCCACACCCCACACTACAGCCAAGCAAACTGTGAGTCAGAAGGACCCAGACCTTAGCTCCAACAAGCCTGCTGCCCAAGAGAGCGACCCAAAAGAGAGCGACCCAAAAGAGAGCGCCAAGAGCCAACACAGAAAACCTCCTGCTTTGTGCATCCTCCCCACCAGGTAGCTTCAGTCACTCAAAGGAAAAGCAGAAGCACCCACTCACCTGATAAAGCGGGGATAGAGGAAGCCCACAGGGGAAAAGAGAGACCGGACAAGCCCAGCATACCACATCCACGGAGCTGGCCCCACCACCCCCACCCAGCTGTCCCACCGAGACGCTCACCTGGCAGGTACTCCGCTTCGAAACGCCGCCTAGTCTCGCTTATGAGCGAGGCCTTGTCCTGTCGCTGCTGAGGGGAAACAAGAAACGGGAGGAGAGTAAAAGGAAAGGCCGGGGCCCGAAGCAGCCTCAGCCCCTCACCCATACGGCAGGCCGATCCATCTCGACACCACCCGGCCCGAAACCCTAAGCCGCTGCCGGCAGGTGGGGGGCGGTTGGGGGTGGCGGGTAGCCGGGCAGGGCCTCACCTCAGCCATGATCTGGCGGGGACGCCCGCACTGGCCGCGCCGCAACACTCAGGCCCGCCAGCACCAGGGCCAAACCGAGAAATGGGAACGGCCGCTTCGCGTGACACCAGCAGGGGCAGGACCTGCCAGCAGACCGCCTCCCCAACCGCCGCCAACCGCCCAGAAGCCTCTCCCCGCCGGCCCCGCCCCTTTCCCGGGGCCTAGTTCTTGACCCCGCCCCCGTGCCCGGCCCGCTCGCGCTCCCTCCCCCGCTTCCCCTTCCGTCGTGCTCCCTGTGGCGGGAGTTTCAGAGCGGCCGCGCAGATTTTTCTCGTTTCCCCCCTTCCCCGGCTCACCTGCAGCCGGGGCTGAAGCGGGGCGGCCTCGGGAGCCGGGTAAGGCCTCGTCTCCGCGGAGCCTGCAGTCGCTGTTCCTCTCTGGGCCGGTTCTCTCTGTAGAAGCTTGTGTGGCCTCTACCGAGATGGGTGGGGAGGCTGTTAACGGTTGTCACCGGCTTTCAGAGGCGGAAGCTGGGCTGGGGCCCGCTGCCGCCCTGGGAGCGGCTTGGTGCAGAGAAGGGGGTGGTGGGTCCCGGCTGAGGCTGTTGAGGGTCATGGGGCCGACTACTGCGGCACCTCAGTTGCCGGCTCAGGAAGGCTGCCCTGCCGGGGTGTCTGAGCCAGACGAGGGGCGTCGCTTCATACCTGAAAGTTGAATGAATCTTGGTGAGACAGCTGCGGTTCGCTGTGGGTCCCCGGGGTTTTGTCTGGGGGAGGGAGGGAAGCCTATTTGGCCGCAAAATTACTGGGCTCTTCTTCAGAGAGCTTTCTCCTTAAAGAAGCTTTATAATTTTAACCAAGAGTTAATTGTATTTATTAATAAAGCCTACACATGAGTGAGGCTCTTAAATTTGAGAATTTGAGGTACCGTTGCTTTCCAGTCCGCTCAGTGTATTTGTGGAGTGGACACCTTCCTTTGAATCACACAAGCTGTGTGTGTGTGGTATGGTTTGGCTCCTTTCAAATTATACTACAACGTGTAGCTGTTGACAAGCAGCAAATTCATGCTTTGGTAACTAAATGCTAGAATATGTTTCTTAAATGCTTCTGTAACTTAAATGTCACAGTACAGAGTTGCTTAGTTTCATTTTAATCTGTGAGATTGAAGCCCGTACTGGCCTCACATTCCCAAATACTCTGTCATTGCTTTGCAGTGTGTAGTTATTCTTAAGGACTAGTTCAGCTGGTCCCAAAATGATTTAATATTTTTTGGTTGTTCACTTTCGTAGATGGAAAACATCCAGATAGCTTAAAATTTCCACAGAAAAATAATCCTCAGAAAAATGGAGGTGCATGCAGTTTTCTTGTAGAAGAATATACATAGAGATAAATAAAGATGCTTTTAGGTGAGCAAGAACAATTTTTGTCCTACAATGGCGAAGTCCTTATATTTCATCTGTCAAAAACAAAACATGTGGAGGGAGCAGCTGATAAAACAATGAACTTATGTGTCAGAAGAATGGCATTCGACAGAGACACTAAGCTATTTGTTCAGAAGTCTTCCGGAGTATTCAGCATGCGTGGCAGTCACTTAAAAATTGAAATAATTTGTTGTAGCTGCACAACGGATTCCAGAACAGGGATTATTCTTCCCTGCATTTTGATGAAAAAGAAGAAACGGAACAATGTTATCAAATACCTCTTACTGTTACTTCACAGCTCAAATCAATTCGAGCAGTCCTTTAATTTTAAATTGGATTATGAGCTGAAAGAAGACATCAGGTTGTTTACTGGCCCTTCACTCTTGTGGAGGCATGCCAACAAGTTGTTCTACGTCTCTTCTAACATCTGCACGGTTCTGAGTGCACCTGTTCAGCTTTCTTCTGTTGTGTGGACAGGTGAAATTGGGGATGAAGGCACTGTTGTCTTAGGGATAAGAACTGCTCACCTACCAGAGAGTGAAGATGAGGATGGGTTTTTCACTTCAGACAGAACCATCTGGGGTAGTGAGTTCTTTGGATATGCAATTAAAACACAAAAACTCCTGACTGGCACGTGCTTTATGCCTCACGCTTACAGCAGAGTGGTATCTTCTGTCTATGTCTGCAAAAACGAAATGTTGAAAAAACAGCTCCGGATTTCACTTGTTGCCGTAACTCACAAGAATCAGCTTATTTGGTTCCAAGATGGTCTCCCTAAAGGTGTTTGTGAGCTTCCTTATGAGAAACCATGTTCAGTAAAAACAGCTGTAACTAGTAGCAATGATTTGCTATTTATTGTGTCTTTTGCCTCCGGAAATACCTGCGTTGTACAGAGGAGAGACAGCTTACAGGTATTTGTGGCTTTAAACAGCTTGATTTTATTACTGTATTTTGTGTGTGTTTATGTTGTCATCTTTGAGATTTCCGTAGCAGAAAAGCTGCATGTAAGTTCTGTAGATTATTTTGTTGTTCTGTTAAAATAACCTGTCTAAAGTATGAGGTTGATTTGCTTTCTTATATATCTGAAAATAAACCTTGGATTCTATTTTTTAATAATACATAATAATAAATATTGATTTTTATGAATCTGAGCCAAAGCTTCTGTTGCTTATTGAAAACTTTCATAGTATGAGAACTTGAGGTTGTAAGATAGTTATGAGTGTGCCTACATAATTTGTGATAAAGTGAAAGTGAACTGGTGTCGTTGCAAAGCATGAACTTCTCATTGGCATTTAAAAGCCTTTTGAGTCTCATTCCCTCTTAAGAAAAAGTAATGTTTCATGAAATGACAAGAAGAGGCCTTGCTTTTGTTTCCTAAAGACAGGAGAGACAAAGTTAACTTCTAGGGTTTTGTAAGACTGTCAAGAAGACTTGCAAATCTCGGGAAATGAAAGCTTGTCCTATTTAGTTGTCATCATTATCATACAAATTTGTCTTTATGTCTCAAACATATTTAAGAATGCAATGCATTCTGAAACATCTGAATGTCAAAGGTATAATTTTAACTGTTCTGCAAGTATTGCTAGGTCTAAATAAATGTTACAGTATTCAGCTATTCATCTGTTTTGAGTACACTGAAAAGTTGTCATCTTCTTTGCCACCTATATTGAGGAAAGTGATTTTTAAAGAGAAGATTTTCAGAGATGCATAGACTCTAAATGGAGTAGGAGAGCGAAACTTCTTGAAATACTGTATTCCACACACCTGAATAGGCTGCCTCTCTATAGAAAACAAGCTTCACCAAAACAAAATATCAAATACAAGATTTATTCATAGATATGTATTTTTAAACCTCTTCTACTGTAGGTGGCTTCTAAATGGCAAAAAGTGAAGTCTGTTCTGGTGGATGATTTTATTGGCACTGGAAGTGAGCAACTGTTACTGCTTTTTAAGGATGACTGCAATACAGACGTGTTAAGTACATTTAAAATAACAGATCTAGGAGTGGTCAACTATGCAGTAAGTTCAGCTTGCCTTGTCTCAGTTGCTGAGTCTGTGTTTAAATAAGAAATCCTCAAGAAATGATTGAAGTATTGGTGCAAATTGAAATTGGATGTCTGCTGTGAAATGCCCTGAAGTTTGAATACAATGTTACCCGCTGTAATCATATTAGGTTATCTGAAAGAGATTATTCTGCTTTCTTGATAGCATGAATGTTCTTTTGAAATATAAAAATAATGCAGTTGAAAATGCTTCACATATGTAACAGGTTTGCTACAATGCTTACCTTTTGGCTGAGAAGCCTTAATTAAGGCCATACTGCTTGTTAATGATCTTCTCATAATTGGGTCTTTCTGTTATGTACTATCAACCTCTAATTGCTTTCAGAAGATGAAATTTTACTTTTAAAATGCATACTGTAATTCTTGTGGTTTTCTGTGTTTTCCCCCAGATTTTTATAATGCTGTGTTATAGACTGTACCTTACTTTCACTTTTTATTTTTTTTTTTAGAGTGGTATTAATTATAAACATGACATTCCTGCTGCAGAAGGCTTGCAAGAGAATGGTTTGCTTACTGTCAAAGCTCTTGAAACAAGATTACAGGTTTGTACTCAATAGTTCTGCCTCCCTATTTTCTCCAAGTTACTTTTCTGTATCATTATCTAAAGGGTGAGGTTAATAATAGTGTTTTTATTGGAGAAGTGGTTCAGGGAAAAGACAACGAAGTATCAAACCTTGAGTCAATGGTAGTCTGTTTTTCAGTTCTCTTAGTTGTTAAAAATGCTTTTGGGTAATTGGAAGGGTCTAATTTCATTTTAATTAAACTTTTGAGATAATGCTGAAGCCATCCTGTTCAAAACATCATAACAACTGTGTTTAAATACCAGTTTAATAAAATTAGAACATTTACTTTTTTTGCTCCACATTACATATTTTGAGATAGAATAGTGCTAGATTCTCAGTGAGTGCTGATGAGTGGCAGTTAATCCTGAAAATAAAGAAGAGGGTTATGGTCTGATTCTTTGTCTGACTTGGGTCAATTGGCTTTTACTTTTGCCTGAATTAGTGACTGTGGTTATTTCACCACCTGCTGATGTTTCTCTTCCTGTTTCTAGCAGTTTTATTAGGATAATTTTACAAAGTAGAGTAGGTGAAACTAAAATATATCTTTCTTTTAATTAGCGTTTATAAAACAAGCTGGGGGTTGGGGAAATTGTGTCCAAGTAATCAGTGGGAACTTATCATTGCCTTTCTTGCTAATTTTCATCCAGTTAGTAAATACCCGGTATACTCTCCAGGATGTCCTTTTGCAGTATTAATGCATTGGCCTATACCAAATGGGTAATAATTTACAAAATAGGATGATTATTTAAAAAAAGAAAAAACAAGCTTTAGGAGATAGCATAAATCTCAAATTGAGTCAATGATGTGAGGCTATTATTAGTTTGCTAAGAGTGCTTTAAGTATGAGATCAGAGATAATTATTCCTATCATTTCAGAATTGGTGAAAACTTAAGTAGGATATTGTGGCAGTTTTATCTTCAGCCTTTAAAAATTAAGTACATTAACTGGCAAAAGATTAGTAGTGGAAGAAAAGGAGGACTACGACCCATTAAGGAAAGACTGAACAAGAAAAGATTTATCTAGTTCTTATTACAAAAGAGGTATCTAAAGAGAGATTACACATCTTCCAAAAAATAAAAAGCTGCTGTTTGGAGAACACTGGACAATAGGGTTTTTTTTCCTTTCTGGAAGGCACAAGAAAGTAGAAGTTGGATTAATTTCAAGGACCTCTTGAGGTCCCTTCCAACCCTGCATTTTTACAGTTATTCAGTTTGCCCATTAGAGGCCTGTTGGCTTTTACATGCAGAAGTGCAAGCTTCCTTCCAAATGCACTTTTTCTGTTGTTTCTGGATTCTTCTGGGTACTCATATATTTTAAAACTGATTTCTTTGCTTCTGCACTCTTTCACTACTCATTATATTATTTTCTTCCTTTACAAAACAGAAATTAGTTTCAATCTCTCTCATTTGTTGATCCTTCTATTGTAATGAGTATTGTCCACCCTGCCATTGATGGCTATATAGTCTATGAAATTATTCTTTTAATATACCAACTGGCTTTCAGTTGTACAGCTCTGAATCTGTTAGGATAAAATGAATAGTCTGGTTTTGCACATTGTACCAATTCTGCTGGAAACAAGCCACTGCCTGGAGATTTCATGTATCATCTGCTGATAAAGTTCTTGCAGACACAGAATTCGTCATAAGACCTAATATATACATTTTTTTATTTTAAGATTTTGTTATATAACTAATTTTCAAAGGCATGTGCTAACACAAGTGTTGTAAGCAAGTTGAAAACCTTCCTGTTTTAATGCTGTAAGTATTTGAAATAGTCATGCTGATGAACTTGGAAGTAGGGGCAGATATTTCTTTTTACCCTTATTTTTGCTTCCTTGTTGACATCCCCATTGTTCTGTATGTTTCCCTTAAAAGAGAAGTACTTTTGTTGTTGTTTGTCATCTGACGTACAACTGATTTTCAAGGATGATTGTTTTGATGCAATAGTGTGTGGATCCTGCTTAGTTTGGGAATTTTCAAAAGTTATTCGGCCTTGGAGCAGTGCCTTTTGACATTTATCATCAAAATTCAGGTCTTCTAGAAATTTGCAATCAAGTCATGTTTGACAGTCTCTATGGAATCTTGTCTTTTAGGACACAATGAAGTAGTAGATGCAGCCTTTTTTCATAATCTGTTGCTCGCCCCTTATTTCACATCTGCATAGCAGTTTTCTAGCCATGTAAGAACTTTGGTAGAGCTGAGTTATGGTCCACTGTATATAAGTAGGCTGCATGTGAGTTACACACAGTAATACATGTCAGTTGAATTTTGCAGTTAGTGAAATTTGAAAATTGTATCGCTCTGTGCATTTTTGAACTGTTCTATGTTTATCTTGTACACAGTCTTTTGGGCCTGAATCCTTTTCTCCTCTGAAGATTTTTTTTTTTAACACTTGTTTTAGTATCTTCTAAAGAAGGCTTCCTCTGGCAAAGTACTGCGGTTACACTACAACAGCTGAGGAGGTTACATGTTTTCTCATGGGTTTAGCTATCTGTTCTGGCAGAAATACCATGAGTCAGAAGTGTCCACTGGCCTGTTCTCCCCCAAAGTATTTAATAGTTTTGTAAGAATTATTATGCAAATTCCTTAACCTTGTTTCCTTTGACTTGGTTTGCCTGTTTGGGGGTAGGTATTTTTTTTAATCCTTACTGCTAATTTATTGAATTGCTGCAATGTTTTGGTTTTTTTTCATTCTGATAATGCTGATTTTGTGGTGGGTAGAAAGTTATTTAAGAAACGTTCTGTATGTTTGATTTTTATAACTATTTTTACTGTAAGTTTTAAGCTTTTATTTTTCTGTCTGTTGCTACATATTGGCCCACTTTCTTTTTGATATTTTTCATAATGGATTTTAGTCACTTGAAAAACAGTTATTTACCATATGAGCAGCTTCAGCCTATAGATCTCTGAAATATGGCTTTTTTGTTTACTTTTTCCACTTTACCTTCACTTTTCCCAATATTTTTCAGTCTTATCAATCATGAATCTTCCTTTCCATTTTTTTCCTTTGTAAAAGTGCCACAGTTCTTGCCTCAGTATTTTGAGCTCTGTATGAATGGCTATTTATTTATTTATTTATGAATACTGCAACTTCAATTGCAACATGTCAAAGTACTTGGATGTTCTACTTAATAATAAGCCTCTGCCTTAAGTTGCTTTTCTTTTGACAGTGATTCATCTGTTCTGCTGTTCATGCTGGATTTACTCAAAGGTCTAGTGTTTTTGGCTCTGGACTTCCTTGTTTTTTGTACTGATAATTCTTTTCTATTTTAGGTTGATCTAGTTTTATTTTCTTAGTTTCATGGTGCCAAGATTGTAACTTCTGCTCATGCTTGTTGCGCAGAACATCTTGGCATACGACACAAACAATGTGTGTGTCACTTGTTCCAGAGAGAGCTGATGGGGGCTCATTGCCCAGTCTTGGGTTTGCCTTGTGGTGAATTTCAAGTCTCTTTCTTGTGTTGCATTATGAGGAAAAAGGGCTTGCAAAAGTCAGATTGTTCAGCAAGCACACATCAGTGAATCTTTGGCTATTTTGACTGCTGCTCAGTCTGTGCTTTCCCATTTGCTTTCTGTGTCTGTGGTGTTTATTCAGGAGTTACTCACCAGTGGGAGTAAGTAGTGGCTTGATATTCTGATGACCTCACTTAGGAAGGCATTATAGAAACATCTTTGTTCTTAACTCTTTCTTTTTTCTCCTGACCCAAGTCTGGCCCTGGATTATTGCTTGGAATCTGTTACTTAGAACATATGGTTTGATAGGTGGCAAATAATTTTTTTTACAGAACTTATAACTGAGTGCTAAATGCCCTTTGCCTTTGCTGTGTGAGCAGAGGGCATCACTTCACTTATGTGAAGTGCTTTTTATTCAGGCATGTCAGTTGGTTATGGCTGATCCTGAATTGGTTTTTGGTTTGTTTTGTTGTGGGTTGTTTGTTTTTTTGAGGGGAGGGAAGGCAAGGGATGGGATGTGGGAAAGGAGAGAAGTTTGGTTTTGCATTCCAATGGTGAGTTTTGTTCTCTCTTTGGCAATACTGGTCTTCTCAGGATATTGCTTTCCAGGGAATAGCTTTTGTGGAGCTTTCTTAAAATCTTAGAAGCTGGTGATGGGATGCTTGTTCATGTGCTTTTTTTTTTAAACTGAGATTAACCTCCATGTATGTCTGTTTGTAAAACTTGTCAACTCTTCATTATATTCACTTGACCAATAATCAGTACAAGTCTTGAAGAAATAGAAACTGATATCTTCCAATGGAAGAGTGAAGCAGGAACCTTAATGAAAGAGATGGATATGTACCTAATTTTGTAAAATTTACTTTAGAAGTATACCTTAAACTCTATGTTTAATATTGAGAGGCCAAGGATTAGATTTGTATTTTGGCAGGAGAGTAGCCTGACTTGAACATTTTTTAGAAGCATTGCTTGAAGAACACTCGTGTCTTGACTTGTGAAATTTGCATAAAAATTAAAAGCTGAAAAGATACCTTGGTAGATTCAATATCAGTTCTTCTTTGCAGTAGACCTAAACATAAGTCTCAATTATCATTTTTATCTTTTACAGGCTGGTTTCACCTCTGTTCGAGAACTACAGCAGCATTTAGGACTCAAAAAGAAGGTTATTCTTGAGTCTTGCAGAGCATTAATAGATCTTGTTGAAGAAAGAACCCATATTCTACCAACTGCAAAAGAGGTAAAATGGAAAAGAGCGATCAGATCACTTCTGATATCTGTTGAGTCATTTGTAGAGGGCGTTTCCCTCAACCACTTGTTACTTTCACCAGTAGGGATTGCCACTATGAAAACTCATTATTTCTACTTTTTAATTCTGGTTCATTACCTTAATCTGTCAATGTAGGTAGATAAGAGTAAATTTAGTTGTCTTAACTTGAACTTGATTTGCACAATACCTTCTGACAACTGAGTTGTATGGAGGAGTAACCTCTAACAAACAGTAGGGGAGTGAACAGTCGTAACTGGCACAGGTTACTATGTATTGAATATT
Source organism: Bucorvus abyssinicus (assembly GCA_009769605.1). NCBI lineage: Eukaryota > Metazoa > Chordata > Aves > Bucerotiformes > Bucorvidae > Bucorvus > Bucorvus abyssinicus. The sequence continues at coordinate 27,561,224 of CM020030.1, read as the reverse complement.
TGTCTGTGATCTGATGTTACGAAAAATGAGCTGTGATAGATATGTGTAAGTAAAATTGATCTTATAATGGGGGCAGAGGGAACTGTGGGTTAAGAAGGTCATGAAGGTTGGGAAGGTTGTTGCTCAAAATAAGCCTCCCAATTTGCTTCAAACAGAGTTGATCTCCCTTTCAGTTAAGGCTGTGGTTCCTCAAAAGTCAGCCAGGTTTAGACAACAAAATTTCAAACAGTTAATGCAGTAATATAAAATAAACTCTAGTACCTTAATCTTCTTTGGACAATTGATTGAGTGACAGTTCAAGATTTCTACATGTGATGTTTACAAGGAGAGAATGATTTGTGCTTTTCATGATATCGTGTGTGTGTTTAAAAAAAATGCAATTCTGTTATTTTAATCTATTGTATATAATAAACTAGTTCATATGGGTTTCATTTATGTATTTTAAAAGCAATTCCAGCAATCATTTGTGGTAAAACACAGAGTAATGCAGTGTAAAAAGAACTAGTATCTCCACTTAATTTATCTAAAAAAACATTTTTCTGTAAGGAAGGTCTTGTCTCTCTCTGGGATGATGTAGAAAATCCTCCTCGTTCTCTTAGTAAAGAGACATCACTGGCGTCTAGAGTCCCAGAGTGCTTCACAGAGAAATTGTGGCAGCGTGTTGTGCATGACAGCTTGATAGTTGGAGTAAAACTAACTGAATCGTTTCACTTGTAAGTATATAAATTGATCTAATAATTTCATTGAGTAGTTTTATAGAAACTAAATTTGCAGGTTAAGCTCTGCAGTAGCAAGAGTGTATTTTTGAGCTTTGAACTTTCTCCTTTTGAACATCTGTATATGAAGTGTTTCAAGTGTGTGTCTGGTCAGTATTGTTGCTGCTTCTTGTCTCTCTCTAACACTGTGCAATAAAAAAAAAATTGTATAGCTAAAAATCAGTTGTGTCAGTATAACCACATCGTTACTGGAGGCTTTTTACAACAGAGTTTTCTTTGACAATAATTATGGTTCTTTGTAGTCGGTGTTAGCATAGCTATGCTGACACCAGTATCTGGTGTACACAAAGCTCTGTCTTAGCTATATAGTTCCTGATGCCTTACTGTTAACATCTTGCCATTCCTAAAGAGTGATTTGCTTAAGGGCAGAGGAAAACATTTAACATTCCCTGATAAACTTGATGAACACTCAGCTTTTGAAATGAACTATGCTACAGTCAAATATCCAATCAAATAAAATATTTGGCAAGCTTATTTATTGATAAAATTATGTGGAACAAGCAGCTATGCAATACTTAAACATTCAAAATTATTTATTTATTCTTATTATTGTCTTTAAAAGTATTTGTTTATTCTGTTCGTTTTAATTGCTGAGACCTAATTGAAAGTGCTGCTTACATCGTTTCCCTCTTACAGGGAGGGAGCTCATTTGGAACAGTTTAAAAAAACAGGATTACGTGAAACGTAAATTTATGATGTGCATTGTGTAATGCAAACTGTTGAGTCAGAACTCACTTTTTGACCTATATTCCCACAAGCAATGTAGCTAAGACTGCGTAGGGTAAGCTTAAAGACTATTGATGCCACTGAAAATCATTCAAGTGGTTGTGAGGGAGCTGACCTGTTACGCCCTTTGGCCATTCTGGTGGAGCTGTGGGTATACTTTTTCTCAACTGCCAGATTGCTATAACTTTGGAATAAAGTTGACCTCATCTTCTTGACAGCCTCTGTAAGAGCCACTGTGGCAAGAGATTGTTTTTGCCTTTCCAGTGCATATTCTTTTAGCTTTGATGATGACTGTGTTTTTGAAAATGAAATACCTAATTCCTGTATAGCTTCAGAAATCTCAGAAGATTTGAAACCATTTTTTAAGAATCTGCAGCGATATTGCCCTCTCCCCCATTTTTACAGTTGAGAAAAGATATGTGAAGATGAAGTCATTTGCTGAAGGTTACCTGGTAGGCGAGCAGCAGAGCGTAGGTCTTCTGGGCTCCTGTTCAGTACTATATACAATGACCCATGGTTTTGGGGAAAAGGGCTTGCTTTCTCTCCCCCACCCCCCTGACAAGACTATAAGTCTTCAATGATTATTTTTATGCTTCCTATTAATGCAAGATTGCAATAAAGGTTCAGATTGCACTGTGAGGTGGTGATACTTCTTCATAAAGAAAATTAGGCATTCCTAAGACTTTCAGATGTCAGTGACATCTTGTGACTGAATTGATTGACAGAATAAAATATTCATTAAAGAGGATCTGAAACAGTATTATTAGGATTTCATTGAAAGAACCCTGTGTTGAATAAAGTACTTCATACATTTCAGGAAATTACTGCATCTTTAAGGTAATAGTATTTTAAACATTTTATTTTACTCTCTACATTGAATTTTGTTTGAATATCTGTAAAACAATATAGAACATCAGAGGCACTTTTAGTCCTTGAAGGTAGCATAAATTATAAATGTCATAGAGTATCTGCACGGGTTATGTAGAATTTTCAACATTTTCTGGCTGAATTACACATCCAAATTCTTTCAGTTGAAATGAGGCATCTAACTCTTAGAAGCTCTTAGAAAATTTCATGTTTTGAAAATCTTTATACTAAGCTTAGATAAAAATAGTCATTTGAAGGACTCCACACTGTTTGCTCAGGCTATGACTTAACCTGGAATGATAATGGAGTTCGTGGTAGTCTTAAATTTCTGTGTATATCTGCAAAGTTCTGGTTATTTGTCAGAAGGCAAAATACAAACTGGGTGTACAGTCTTCTTATGGATTTTCACAGGTCGCTGAGTGATGTCAGTTTATCTTTAGTGATGGATCAAGACTTCTCTTTGATTTCTCCAATTATTGAGTGTCGAAATAAAATCATTAAGTTGAACAAAGCCTTCTCAGCATTGGCTGTCTCCTCATGTCAAATTGAGCCTCCTCCAAAAAAGATAAAATTGGACTTGCATAGCAAGAATGATCTGAAAAAAGAGTTTCCTGAGAGATGTTCAAGGATTCAGCTGGATGGAGCAAAGACAGTCCTTGCTGTTACCAGCCTTTCACCATTATTGGCATTTCATCGTGTATGTTGCATAGTCCTTCTACATGCGAAGAAACAAAAACGTCGGAATGATAGTTTACAGGATAGCAAAAAGATTACTGTACTCTGTGGGAAAATTTTTTTAACTCTGGAAGATATTTCAAATGGAAAATATTCAGTAAAGATGCTAAGGGATAATGGTTACTGTACAGGTAAGTGGACTAATATAATTTAGATTTGTAAATATATGGCTGATTCTTCTGTTTACTCTAGGTGATGCCAAACTAAGTTTCTAAGGTGTAATCACACCTGTCTCTCTGAACACAAACTGCATAGACCTGTTGGGTATTAAAAGTGGGGGTGAATACGAGACAGAACATTTTGCAAAATCAAAAAAGTGTTAAGCGAGTAGTTGTAAAGTTTTGTGCTAGCATTGGTGCTGAAGCGTATGTGGAAAGGTTAATTTTGAAGGTAAGTCTGAGAACAGACTGCTGAAGCCTGTGTTTTTTCTGTAGGTAAGGTACTGTTGATTAGATATGTAGAGGTGTGGGTTTTTTTCTGACATAGTATTACCTCTTAAATAATACTAAAATAATTGAAGCTTTTCCTCATCTTACACATCTATTAAGGTAATTTCTTTTTCTTTCTTTTAATATTCTAGATTGAATTTATTTTGAACTGGGCTTCCATTTGTGTAGCAAAATATCCTTTTGATCATTTGCCAATGGGTTTTAATTTCTTTATTCCTTCAATGCTGTATCATTGGCTAAAGCCAACATGTCATCTGACTATCACAGGAGGATATTAATAGTCTTCTTTCAGCAAGGCAACGTTTACCTTTAGAGCTTTCATAGTATAGGTGAAGCTCTGACAATCAGCTAAGTATTTTGCTTGACAGAGGTAGGTATAAGAATTCAGGTGAGAATAAAATTCCCAAAGAAAGCCTGAATGCAGGTGCAAACTCCTCACGTAAAACTGAGTGTGTAAACCAAAAATCTAAGCACATTTGATACATGTTACATGATCAAAATGCTTAGGTCAAATATGCTTTTACTGTATTTTCCTGCAGGTTCCATGGAAGATATACTTGCTGTCCTTGCAGTATCTGTCAGATTCTCCTTTCAGATTGTGTCTTCTGATTGCACATTGACTCCAGTAAATTCATGGTTACTGGGAGAAATGGAGTGCACACCATTTAAGGAATGCCATGACAACCTATTCTGTCATAAACCAGGAAATGCGTATGGTACAGTTTTCAACTGGACCCTGAGAAATCCATTTGAAGGAGTTCTAACATTATTTTGCAGGTAAAATTGTTTAAAAAGTGTAGAGTATATTCATCTTGTGTATGCACTTTTTTATCTTTATGCTGTTTCTTACTGGTACCATAAACAGTCAAAATCATAACCAGTAGGCTTCCAATGTAATGATATAACCATAAGCAATGACAGAATTATTTTCAAATCAGAACTATGGCAAAACCTGAACTGCATTGTTTAATTTTGTCTAGGCTAGAACACTGAATTACAAATAAGTCTAGTATCCATTAATATCTGCTTGGAACTAATTCTTTTGTTCATTTCATTTCATTATAATTTTGTATTTTTCTTACATTCTTAGTATATAATTTTTCTTCAGCATGAGTTGATTTAAAAAAAATCCTTATAGGGATGTTAAAAACAAACAACTCCAAACAAACAGGAACAAACCTCAAGTTATACTAAATTTAGATTTATTGCTATGTCATTTTGTAGTTTAGTAGTGCAAAATAAATTTAGTCTAATTTTGTACATATTTCTGATATATTTAGTTCCTATCTACCACGGTTTTGAAAAGGACATAATCTGAAGAGTCTCAGTGATTTCCTTTTCTTATATAGATTCTAGGACAGATGTCTATAAAATTTCCTAAACAAGCTGGATAAGGCTAACAACACAAAAAGTATTTCTCAAGTATTGACAAGTGTTGCCGGTCCTGAAGAGTTCAAGCTAAAAAAATAAATGACAAGGTGTATCTTTTAGGAGTGTCTAATTTATAGTGAGGTTCAATCTTTTACTTCAGAGTAGGAGTTGATTTCCTTCTGTGAAAGAGGAAAGGCTGAAATGTATGTGAAATCAATCAGTAAAACTTTAAGCCTTAGGACTTTTCGTTCCTTTTGAGAAGGTGGGTTACTTGATACTATTCGCTTTTGGTCCAATTTTGCATTAACAGTTAGTGAGCTGCACGTTTATGATGTAACGATGGCTGTATTTTCCATATCTTTTTTCCCCATCTCTGGATTGATCTTTCACCCTGCTGGATACGTCTGTGATAGGTGGAAGCTACAGACTCTTCTTTTTCACAGCCTTCCAGAACTAAAATAAACTATATCTGTATAAGTAGTGGAATGTTAAGATAACTAAAATAGAAATACTTTAAGGAAAAATGCCTTTGTAATCTGTGAGAGAAAACTAGCTACTTAAGGATGCTTGTGGCTTTCTTTGGACTGTCAGTTTTTTGGTTTGGTTGGTTGGTTTTGGTAGGTAGTGGGCGGCGGTGGGGGAGGTTCCTGTGATAATTTTTCTTTTTCCTCATTAAAAGACAAACACTGGAAATAAGACTTTGGACAAACTCTACATTAGAATGAGGAACTCTACGCTTAGAATGAGGAATGTGTCACTGTGTCATATACACTACGCTGGTATCCATGAGAGTAGATTTCCTGGTGATTACCAGCACTATTTTGTCTTGGTTTCTTAATAATTTTGAATGCCTGATTTCTTAAGTGCAACCTTCCCCCTCTCCAGTGACCATTTAAAAAAAACAAGCTGTGGGCCACCTAATAGCCATGCTGTAGATACCTATTGATAGTGACAATCTATGAATAGGGACTTTTTAATTCTCTGCCCCTGTATATAGACCAGACAATACATTTCCTTTGTGCTGTTACATGTGGCCTTCAGGTGCAATAAATGGCTTCTTAAAGAAGTGATGCACCTCTAACCCTAATCATGGACGGATATTTTAACATAGACTATTTATGTTGCTTGTTTCCTTAACGTCAGTTCTTTCGACATGCAGTGGCTAGTGTGCAAACCATTAGAAAGCCCTTGCTTACTCTAGTATGTACAGTACATGTAATACTTAAAACCATAATCAGTATGTTTTTCTCTGTTTGAAGTAGCTTTTTTTTAGTTACCTCTGTAGAATTTTGAAGATATAAAATAGCTTTAATAATAATCTTATTTTACAGAAGTCTGACTGTCGTGTTCCAGTGCCTTCATAGCCTTACTAGAGTTCTCCCACCAAGCTGTGATGTAAAACTCCTGAGATCTGGAAGCAAAGGTATACTTACTGAACAGTTAGCACTGGCTTTGGAAAAAGAAATACTCACCTCGAGGAGTTTGTTCTTCTCAAAAGAAAGTAAAGCTGAAAGCAGTTTGACATGGGGGAATGAGCCTGGCAAGAAAATCGGTGGTGCTCCTGTGACTTCTTTACTGGACAGTGAGGAAGGAGTTCAGCAATTCAGAAAGAAGTTTCAGAATGAACGGGAAGAGAGTGTGCTAAGTATGAATCAGACAATGAATGGTGCCCTTTACCAGGGAGCTGCTTTGAAAATAGCAGAAGCTCAGCTCAGTTCAGATATGATTGTGTGGAGACTGAGCAAGTCCTAGAAACTATTCACTAAATTTATTTTGAATAAAGTTTTATTAAAATTATACTATTAAATAATATTTATATTTTCATGGGTACTTTTATTATTTTTTTTTTTATTCTACAGCTCAGTTATTACTGCTGAGCTATACTACTACTGATAGTATACTGGTAGTTTGGTTGATGACTTGTACCTAGTTTGGCAGGGATTTAGTATTAAAGATAGCTGAGTCATTATTTTGTTACAGACTTCAAATATACTATTTTTAAGTTTTTTCTAATAAGTGCTATTCCAAAATCATAATTTTTGAACTAAAAATTAACTATATTAGCAAAAAATTAAAAAGCATCTACTGTTTAAAAAGGTTCTATTAAACTTGAAAAATTACTGTTTACACAAGTAAAACAAGCTTTTTTTTTTTTTAGAAATCTCAAGACAGCTATAGAAAGGATCTAAGTTAAGCAACCAATTTTAATTCATAATTTGAGTATGGGGTTTGACAAATTCAAAGAGGCAGCTTATCTTCATGACATATCAAGCCTCACTTGAGGAAAAAACTCTTGTTTGTACCTTGCAGCCCTGTCTTCTAGAGCCCACTCTCAGATCCGAGAGATTTTGGAATATTTCTTGGAGCTGGAGAACCAGCTGGAGAACTTAGAAAAATTTCAAGAACTCGTGAAGATTGATTCTGTAATAAAATGCCTTCAGGCTTGAGAGGTCCATTCCCACCCAGAATCTAAGTGGTAGGACTAATCTCATTGGTAAACCCTGGAGGAAACTGCCCTTCCTTGGACATTGACCTAGCCTCAGTGTCAGAAGATTTGTCTGTTTGTTCCCTGCATCCTAAATGATTGTCTTCTGATACTAGCTGCTCAGTGGTTTTGGCCTATCTCAAGTATTTTAAATAATGAGCAACTTTTTGCCTATTATTCCTTCCTTCTCTGGTTTGAACAAGATACCACCTATGTATTCAGGAAGAAGAGTGACTGACTGTGATCTTGCAGGTAGTACAAGCTGAGGTTGTTACTTTTTAATCATTTTTTTCCACCATTTTTGAGCTTTGTGAGTGGCAGAAATCTTAGAAAATCCCAAACCATGATAATTTGCTTCCTTTTATCTCTGCTTTATATGAGCAAAACATTCCTAGTGTTTGTCACCATTTTTCTAAAGGTTTCAAAATTTTGCTTTTCAGTTTTCCTGTAAACAAAGTTTTAGTAGTTAGCATCTGCAGCATGCACTCTGGCAGTAAACGTTTGTCAGGAAGAATGGAAGATATTTGTTGACTCAAAGGAACACTGACATTTCAGAATAATTCTGTATCTTTTTTTCATCAGAAAGTTCAACTTCTGTGTGTCCTCCAGAAGCATTAGTGTGGTGATGATCTGCAGCATTTTCTCATATCGGCAGCAGGAGTAAAGCAATGCACATCTAAAGGCAAAACACTAGCTGGAAAAATAGTAAATGAGAGAACACTGTGCTTTATAAGTTCAACTCATTTTTAGTGACATAGTCTCACTTTTGAGATTTATTAGATTTATTACTGTCTCCTTTTTTTGGTTATATAGAAGGGGAATTTTTCATTAAGATGTCAAGAATGCCTTAAGAAATTAAGAATGCCTTAAGAAATTGTCATGGGTGTTTGAAACTCTGTTTACTGGATGGGAAAGAATTGTGGGGGAAAAAAAAAAACAAACCACTTTCTTTGTTAAGCCTCTCTTCTGTTCAGCCCACAGTCAAAGCTTAAGAGCTCGTTGTCAGGGCTTGGCAGTCAGCTGTCACTGGAATTTCCAGAATCAAGTTTCTGATTATAAATGCTTAAATGAAGCGAAAAATCTCAAAGTGCAATCCTGTAGCTTGCAGCTAAGAGCAAGACCTTGGTAAACCAGCTGAGCAGAAACTTTCAGAGCAACAAAGCTACTATTCATCTCTGGGCACTTGAGGGAGTTTATGCAAAGCAGTGTAAACAGTCCAGCAGATGATTTTTATTAGCACTGCTGTAGCAGCCTGGTGTCATGTTGTAAGTAACCATTGTACGCCTGTCTGTCTTTAAAGCAAAACTTCTGCTTGCGTTTACATCCTTTTATTGAACTGATAGAGTGTGACCAATGAAAAGAAACTGCTAAGGACAGAAGTTGCCACTTTTTAATTCCATGGAGCTGTTACTTATTGTTACTTAAAAGAAGCAAATGGTGAAGTCACAGAAGTGCAGAAGTGAAATTATTAAAGTAGACTAACACAAACAACAACATGTTCCTACTAGAGTCTTTCCAGAGGCACAAATGCTTAGTTTGCATATAATCAGATGAGATCATTAAAAGCTTCCCTAAGGGCTCTAAGATGCCTGGGAATAGTTCTCCAACTGACTAGTAATGCATAATGACCTGGTAAAACTTTCAGTGGCAGTGATGCAGTTGGTAGATCTATTGCATATGCACAGGAGATACTGTTATGTGCCAAAATCTAAAGGTCTGCTGGAAATACTTGGAAGGTTTATGCTGGTACAGGGCCAGTTTTGGCCAGGAATCATTGAAAAATGGAGCAAGTTTGAACAAAGGTTCAGGCTCTCTAGAATATTATCTTCAAGTGGCAGCTACAGGAATTTTGTTTAGAGATATGTGCTTTCCTAAACTTACCTTTCAGGAGTAAAAGCAACAAAAGGTGTTAACCTTCAGTTTATTTGGTCTATTGTGATGATTAATCTCAGCACATGCTGGTGTTCAAATGGGGAGTCCAGATGGCACTGACTAGGAAAACTCGTTAGTTTGGTTCACTATGTTTCTGTTACGAACAGTTGGAGTCTCATTTTCTGGACTTCTAAAAGTCGTGGAAGTGAATTCTTGCATAGAGTGAGTTCTGCAAGTACTTTTTTGAGCAAATCATTTGAGAAATTAAATCAGTGGCAGCACTAGTCCTAGTTACTAGGGATTGGTATTGCCAAGAAATAATTGCTAAAATTGTTGGATGCTTGATTCTGTAAATTCCCTTTTCCATCACAGCAGATCAAGTTGGGAGAGATGCAGATCACAACTCACAGAAGACTTTTTGTTAATAAACCTGTTAATAATAGCAGATAACGATTCATACAACACATTCACTCACTCAATTACTGTGTAGGACCAGCAACTGGGAGGCCAATTCCAACTTGTTCTTAGAAAGTCCCTTGAGGAAACCCTTTGCTTCATCAGATGTGTATACATAAATTCTGTAGCCTGCATATAGCAGCAGCTCTCTGCTTGTACATGATCCAAGTAATGCAACCCACGGTTGATACTAGTGTGGGTAGTGACTTTGTGCACAGCCAGCAGGCTCTTGGTGTTCTGAATTTACCAGTTCTGGTGGATTTAACAGGACATCTGGCCTCCAGAGCTTACGAGTTCCTGGAAGACTTTCACATGCTGTTTCTCAGCATGTAATAATCTTCTCAGCCTGGTGATTGCTGGCAACCATTCCTCTATCCAGAGCTGCAGAACCCCTTCACACAAACTCGCATGGAAGGGGCCTTTATCACATATAAATTTTTGACAATGTAGTAAAATTATGCCCAGGGCCAGCTTGTCTTCACCCCAAGGGGTCCAGAAAACATAGCTTTGATTCCTGAAAACCAGCAGTTGTCAGTGATTTCTGGCAGGTATCTACAGGAATGGTTCCAGTCTTCTAGCCAGGGCAGTGACGAGAGTGCAGATGTGTACCTTGCACTGGCTCTGTTACCGCTGATTTTGAAGGACTGTGATGCAAAGGGGAAGCCTGGCATAGGAAGCATGAGCTGTCATGCCTAAATGCACTCTTATGTCTATCTTGGCACTCTTAGGGCCTTAAATCATGGTAACTTTAAGAAGAGGGATTGTGTGTCAAAGAGCTCTGTTTTTCCAGCCAAGTTGGTATAATAAATTTACTTGTAGTGATTTTTCTGTCATTCTCAGGCAGGAGAAACCTGTCTGCTGTAACCTCTGTTGTATGGCAATATTTCCTTTTTAAGTTTGAATGTGCATGCGTGTGTATATTTTATGTCGACCAACAGGCTGCTGGGTTGTTCGTGGTAGTGAGACCTAAGCCTTCTCTCTCAGCTACTAATTTTTGTTTTCCCACAGCTTTTGACAATTTGGGAACTGTGAGAGTCTCATGATTACTCTCTTTTGAATCATGCTGACTCTGCTAAGACAAAATAATAATACTAGCATGTTTTACCACGAGTGAGTTATTCATTAGAGACTGTAAGCAAAGATGATAGGGGCGGCAAAAGAAGTATCCAAATAGTGGTAGTTCTCCTCTCTTCTCTACTTCTCTGGGAGAGATGAGTTTTTAAACAAGTAGAAGGTAAGTGTCGATCCCAGGATTTAAAATCTTGAACAGGTGTAAAGGCATGGGTTTGAGCATGTTGTTGTTGGCGGTTTTGGTTGGTTTGGTTTTTTTTTCAGTACTCTCTTCTCTGCACTCCAGGCATTCTGCTGGGTAGGAACAAGGCGATCATCTTGATCAGTACGTAGTAGAAGTTTGTATCCAAGAGAAAAGCCGTACCAAATCTTCCCAGGGGAAAGGTAAAAGAGGAAGAGGCTTAATGCTGCTGTTTAGTCATATTGATTATTGCTTTAAGGAAGTGATACTACTGCAGTCTTTTCTATGACCTCAGGTTTCTGGTATGTGACAACCTTACTCCTTGAATGTATAGAGAAATTCATAATTCATAGGTGCAAGATGGCAGCTGCATGTTTATAAATCACTAAGAGCAAAGCGTCAGGTTTCTATCAGCCTCGTTCCTGCCTGAAGTCCTACATTCACAAAACCCTGTTGCTTAAATGTGGTATTTAGGTCAGATCCACAGGTTGGTAAGGCAGTCTCAGGTTAACTCCTCCTCCTCCTTATTGTCTAAATGGAGAGGTGGTGAATCATATGCCCCACTGTGATTCTTACCTGCACAGAGGTATAAAGGTAAGTGCTTTGTAATGAGTCCTTCAAAACAGCGTGTGCTGCCTCTGTACCTGCCCCCTTTCCTCTCCCTGGAGCCCCGCTTAGTGTTTTGAACCGAACATGTGATGTCTTCTTTTGTAATCCTACCTTTGAAATGTTCTCGAGCGTGAGGGGGAAAGCGAAAGCTGCTAAAAACTTCCTGATTTCACGGTTGGTGGGAATCTGCTGTTTCTGTACAGTCTGTGCTATTCCCTCCCCCTCCTGCCCCAGTGATCAAATACTGAAGACCAAACAGACAATAATTTCTAAAATGCAAAAAAATAACTGCCTTGCTTTATCATGTAGGAAACAGGATTATTTTCTTTTCCAAGGGATATAAGCCAGACAATCTACAGATATAAGTCACGTCCTCGATGCAAAGCACACCTTGATGAAGCTTGCAAGTGCCTGGAGCACTCGAGCAAGTAATTGTGCAACACAGAAAAAGCCGCTTCCTCTCTACACCCCTGCCCCCAGTAATTCATGACTGTTTATGATGATAAGTGCTTTGGAATTTATTTTAAGATTTCTGCAATTAAGGCTCATTTTTAATTCAACTCTACTTATTGGCTGTGCATTTTAATGCTGCCTACAACATTTTAAAACTTTGCTTTAATTTTGCCTCTTCTCAACCTCATTTAAGAAAATTCAGCATTTGTCAAATGTGTTAGTATACTACTACAATTTTAAATCTATATTCGGATGTGAATTTTTAATACACAAGCTTGGCAGAAATCCAGAGAGAAGTGAATTTTGGGGGCAGGGGGCAGGGGTGTCAGAATCTTTCTCGTTTCTTTCTTTTTCCAAAGAATTATGAAATTTCCTAATGCTCAAATCATCCAGGTGTGTCCAAATGCAGATAACATGTACCACCTTCTTTAATCACCCCAAATCAGCTGCATGAGATAAATTTACATCAGGCAAATCAGAGAAGATCATGTAGTACTGTAGGTATGTATGTTTTTCAACACAACTCTAAGGAGAAATGAGACAGACCAGTTCAGCACTGTTCCCTCTTTGCCAGCTTTTTTGTTTTGGTTTTGTTTTAGGTTTTTTGTTTGTCAGCGTAGTCTAAAATAATTACCGAGAGCAGCTGCTGGATCCCTTTGAACAGCCCCTGAACTCTCTTAGAATATGCAGCTTGGGTGAGAATTAATTCATTCATGTGATTTGTGATCGTATTCATTAAATTATGATTTCTTACCTATGCTGGAGAGTCAGCATGGCGGTCATGTTACATGTAGGAGTGGGGTTGTCTTTCACCATCCCATCCAAAGGCAGTCCATGAATTAATGACAGGAAGATAAATACAACGACCATCCTACGAATAACAATAATTGCCACCTCAGCAGGAACAGAGCTGAAATTACAAGGTTCCAGCGGGGGATAATCACCAATGGTCCAATGCTGATGGTTTCACTGGGATTATTTTTCCCTAATGATGTCCTTAACTTCCTCAAAGTACATGATTTATATTTAGTTACTCAAACGCAGCATTTCAGTTCTGACTATTTAACTAAAACGCTCAAGCATTTACAGGTTCAGTTTACTCCATATGGTTTTATGTCATGTGCACTGCAGCATATTTTACCTGCCGCTTAGCTAGAGGATTGCAGCTGTAAATGCAGGAATTGTCTTCCTGCGGTAATACCTTAGTGTTTTCATTTCACTGCAGAACTAAGGGAGCCATTCCAATGCAATGTACACAGGTAGTGCACACCACCTTCTCAGTGAACATGGTGGGTTTTTAGCTAGAGGACAGCTTTTAGTAATTTTATGGAAAGTATATATCAGTTCCATTCTTATCAAAATAGCTCACTTTTTTAAAAATGTCTCTGAATACATATATTATTGCTTGATGACTGACCATCCATGGTAAAAAAAAAAAACCCCTATTACAGGGGTGTTTTACTTAAGAGAGAAATTGCAAATTTAAAAACTGCTCCTTTTTCTTAGGATTGGACAATGAAACAGACTTGTAAGAAATAATCAAAGATGATGACTGAATGATCCCTGCTTATTGTATTTTCCCCAAACGTGAAAATACTGTCTTCTGAAGTTATAGCTAGATAATCCATGGAAATAACATAAACTGTGTAATCTTCTCTGATAAAAAAAGTACTGAAAAGGCTTTGGGAAAGAATAAGTCTGTACTCTATTTTTCCACCAAAGAGATGGGAATTTGTGCAAACTAGTGTATTTTCTTGACAAATCGACATGTTGTAGGCAAAAAGAGGATGAAGAACAGAGTAGTCCTGTCATTTTGAAATTAAGTCCTTCCTCACTAAGTACTCTTTCTTACTGGCTGTTGAAAACACTCAGAGTGAATTGGATTCTTTAAAAACCCGTGTTAACTGTATGAATTACTAGCACATCTGAATGGGGCACACTAACAGTATCAATGATGCAGGATTTGAATGTTTCAAGTGACTGTGGATAGCCTGAGGTTATAATAATGATTACCACCATCTGAAGTGCTTTTTTGTTTGTTTGTTTGTTGAAGTTAATAGAATTTGTGCCCTATTAGACAGCTCATACATGTGTAAATCTACCCCGTGATAGAGTTAATCTGGGGAGAACTCATTTCTCACGGTGCCATGTGCGTTCATGGGCCATCGTCTTGCCCAGTAGTATAATGTCCTCTTAGCACGGATTGTTCAACCCACCCCACATACCTTCCACACTCGTGTTGCAGCTGTGGAATTTAACTTTTGCTGTACAGCTAAAAAATACGAATCTTTGCTTTTAAGATCACAAAACTTTTGACATGTTAGTGTTTTGTTCTCTTGTGTCTGGAAGGTGGTGGCTGTTGATCTGTGTACACCTATAACTCTCCTTCCCCTCTGAATGTCACTTTTTAAACCTGTTGGGATCCAATGCAATGCTGCTGTTCTCCACCGCTTCCCTTTCCCTATCCTGAACTCCTTTTTAGACCTTGTACCCAACTTGGGTTAAATCTTGGCTTCATGCAAGACAATGGCAAGGCTTTCCGAGAGCTCACAAGGTCTGGAGGACCTGTCATGATTCAAAACCTACTTTTTGTCTCAGCAGGGGGGCTTACTGGGTTTCACAGACCCAGAGTCACAAACATTCTATCCCTTTGCCCAGGCTTTTATCAGGAGTTAGTGTGATTTTTTTTTTTTTTTTTTTTCCCAGTAAGTACAAGTTGGCTGAATTTCTGAAGTTAAAGGCAGAGAACTAATAAATTATAACCAGAGCAATAAATTGAGACTTGCGTTTATTTTGCAGTTAGTCACTGTTTATTTGAGCCTCTGTTCTTACTTATTTTTTATGTACACTGGCAGCAGATGTGATGCTTTTATTTTATTTGAAATGGTTTACCCTAAAGCTGGCCAATAATGTGCCCATATTCAACAAAGTAACAATACAGCTACTTGTAGTCATTGATAATGATATTTCAGGTTGTAAATCTTCATGGCAAACTGCACATTTTGAGCATTGAATGAGCAAATACTAAAATACATGTGCTTTGAATACCAAAGGTGTGCTGGAAGAGAAAACAAGATTTCAGTCATGAGCTATAAGAAATCATTCAAGTTATCTATAATTTCAGGGCAAGGAAACACCATCCCTTTTTCAAGCTATAGTAAAAATGCTATTTTTTTTTTCCATTTAGGTTCAAGTTCTTTTACTATCATAGCAAAGGCATACAGATGCTCTTAGAAGTTCATGTTTCTAACTTCTAATACAAAGTTTTAGAGACACAAAGAGTAACTCAAAAGCTAAATAGTCCTTATTGATACTTGTCTAAATCTCCAGAAGGAATTAGCAAATTGTTTTAAGTGTGCCAACCAAAACTTAAGGAGTTTTCTGGCCATTGCCCCCATACTCAAAAATCACACAACTTCCCTGTGACAGGTACTATTAAGTAAAAAAGTGATATTGGAATAATTAATATAATTATTTCTCTTACAAGTTTGAAAGATGATGAACACAAGCATTAGGCCACCAGAAAGCTAGCTGTAGGGTCCTCTGAGGTGATTTTGGTGGTTTGTGAGACTGCACTTTGGGAATCATCTTGCTTGCTTTGAGACATGCTTTATACACTTCTGCGGTCTTGTGTAGATAGCGATGTTAGTACAGAACCTGTTATTTATCTTAAAAAGCTTCTACATGATAGCTGATCCTGATAAAACGCTTCAGAGACATCCGTCGGTGCTAAACAACATTGTTACCTTATATCACTTACTGAAAAAAAAAAAAGCATATAAATTCCTCAGCTGTTTCTTACACGTTTAAACAGGGTTTATCTTCTCCCTTATCAGTTTACAAGTCTTATCTTTATTGCAGGCGATGTGCATTGATTTGCCTCACCTTCATGGTGGGGTCCATTATCAATCTGTTCTGAATCAGAGCAGATCTTACCTTGGTAAACTTATCTTGTTGAGCTTTGCCATTTGTAACGTAGTACAATTACAAAACCATTTGCAAATTTGTGTTTCTGAAGGAAAAACACAGCTTTGAATTCATATTGTCTGAAAAATGAAAGTGTAGCCGTGAAGAAAGAATAATGAAGTTTATTTGATGCCTGAAAAATGAAGTACTATTCCAAAAGAAAAAGTGATTTCAGTGTATTATTTCAAGTAGGCAAGCTATGGCCTTCAAATCCTCTTGGAAAAAAAAAATTGTGTTTAAATCCCTCTGTGACATTTACTTGAATTTATCCTGCAGCTTATCTGCTGATTAATAACCAGTGGTAGACTAAGATGCCGTTTGCTCAAAGTACATGTGTCTGTAATTGGCCTTTGCGGATACGTGAAATGGGAGATGGTGCCGTTGTGGCTAGGCACAGTGAATGTTCTTCTTAAAAATGCAGAGAGAATTTTAAAAAGACTTTTTGTGGCTGTGTTTACCTGGGGGCAGGCAGGAAGTTTCACTGACCACAAAACTGCTTTCCACGTCCCGCCTTGCTGGCGCGATCTTGCCGCGCTGCCCCTGCGCAGCCCACGCTCTGCTAGGGGGAGGCTGGCAGCAGCCTCGCTGTCGCTCCAGGGCAGGCAAGACTGCAGGACTCCTGTCCCTGGGATCTCTGGCCATGGGGATGGTGCTTGTCCAGGGCCAAGCACATATCAGCGCTTCCCAGCGCAGTTTTGGCCAAGGCCGTCGGGCACTCCTTACCTGAGGGCCAGTCCTGCGGGCAGTTTAGCTGTGGCTCTGCCGGTCTGAGAGGAAGAGGGCTTACTGATGGAGAAGCGAGAGGAAGCAGCTGTGGGTCAAGGAGAGAAAAGCTATTATGGAGCAATAATAGCAGAAATGAGGAGCAGAGGGCTGTCTAGGGCTTGTTGAACTGGAGCGTTGTTAACCCTCGCCTTTTTGCATCCCCCCTTCTCCAGTAGAGGCTCCCTGTGGTTTTGAACTCAGCAGAACTGGGGATGCTTTGCACCCTCCCAGCAGCTGCCTCTGGCCATGCTGGCCTTGGACACCCCCATGCCCTCAGCCTGCAGGGAGGTGGCTCTCACTGAGGCTGTGACATCACAGCTGGAGGTAACGCTCTGGGGGATGCGGTGCAGAAACAGTGCTCCCGCACTTATAAATATCCCTGCGTACTGCTAAAGTGACGGTGACAGGGAACTATACCAATGGTTTATTTATATCTCTGGTAGCACCGTGAGCTTGGTAACAGCATCATGTTTGTGCTGGGAGTTATTTTGATTCTTTTTCCCCCCAACACAACCTGTTTCACAAAAATCCTTGGTTTTCTCTATCTGTCTCAGTTTCTTGCCTGCAGTGATAGCTACAAAAAACCAAAGTCTGCCAAATTAATGGGCAGGTCCCAGTTTGGGAGTCCTTTACTGGTGGCCCGGAGTAAAAGCTGCGTATCCATCTGTTTGCACTGGGACGCACCAGTCTGGGTAACCCCAGCACGGTCATGCTTTTCAGCTGTTGCTGGGGTGGGAATGACCCAGCTAAGAGACTTCGTGATTCAAACCTGAAACAAAGTCATTTTTTATGAGGTGGGTGGTTAGATGTCAGTTTGCAATGCTGAAAAATAAACATCTCCATTTCCAGTTTGAACACGAAGTGCCACTGTCTGACTTTCTGTTCCCAGCACTAATTGATGGATCCATTTCCAAAGTACTCTGCTGGCTCCGAGTGAATGCAGGCAGCCGACCGAAGAGCAAACACATTGGGAAAGAAATATTTCTGACATCGTGGATCAAGATTGGCAGTGTGTGTGATGATCAGGATGCAGATGAGGAATCATTTGTGGTGAGCAGGTTAATGCATTAGTCTCAGACAGCTGTCTCACCTTTAGATGGACCTCATGTTTCAATTCTTGCTTTTTGCCAGAGAAAGAGGCAGAGGTGGGTGAGGGAGGTAAAGCAGCATGTAGCAAATCACTCTAATTCTGCAGCTTCACGAACTCAACAATTAGTGTTCACGTCCCTGACTGCATGTTTATGAGCCTTTCAGAAAAGGGATGCAATGTTGGAGGGGGCAGAGGAAATAAATGGCTCAATAAAAGACTTTTGAGCTGAACTTTTTCTGAGAAACGTCCTCCTTCGTGGATATAAAATGGGCTCCTTTACAACATGTATTATGGAGATAATATTTCTGATGGAAACCAACTGAGAGGCTGCTCTCTTAAGCATACTAATAAAGTCTAGTATTTGTTCTGGTGAATAAATACACTGAATCACTTTACCTACACCCAGTAGTTCATTTATTTGCTTCAGGTTTTTTGCAAATATTAGGGAACGGGAGGTCTCAGCAGTCATATGGCTACAGATGACTGTATGGGGAAATAACTTGTGTGAGCTATGTACTTTTATGTCTTTGCTAGTACTTTGCTGCTCAGCAAAAAATCAAGAGCCTTCCATATTAGAGAGGAGGGAGGAGCTTGGTGCATTTGTGTGTAGGAAAATTATTTCCCTCAAGCATTTTATTTGCCCGAATTTTTTTTTCCTCTACTGTTTCACAATATAACTAAGAAAAATGCCAGACCTGCATTTAAAACAAAAATATTTCCCAGCCCCCTGCTCATGGCCAGGTAGTAAATGTCTAGAAGCAATTCTAGAAGAAAAGTTAAGGAGGCAGTTTGTAATCAGGTTTTTTTTTTTTCTTTCTAAAGGGCAGACAAAGCATAGTTTTTCTTTCAAAAAGATTTTTGGTTTTTTCCTCCTTGATTTTGTCCTTCGACTGGCAAACAAATCATTGATCTCTTTCTAGATGGTCTTTTTAATCCTTCGCTGGAACTGGAAGGCAAGAGTGTTAGCAGGAGATTTGAAATACATGTTCTTGTCAGCTGAGAGCAAAGCCATGTCCAAGGCACCTCCTAACACTGAATTCTAGCATTTTTATGAATCTCTATCTAGTATCCAACCACATCCTCATTTCTGCCAGTGAACTGTTGTTTACATTTCATTACTCTGTATAAAATGCAATGCTCCATTGCATTTGACACCCAAAATTGAACACTTCCACCACAGCCAAATGCCACCTGGTGAGTACATCAGGGATTGCTCTTAATTGCTTACACTGCTCTGTTGCGTGTGACAAACTCGCGGCTAGAATAATTTTTAAAAAGAGATAATTTATCTTTGTAATTAGAGAAGTCTGTTATAAAATCAATGCTTACTGTGAGTAAATCAATTTGTTAGCTCCTAATTAGAGCACTATACAGTCGCAAAGCATCATTTAGCTGCGATGAGACACATTTTCCCAAAGAAGATGTTTCCCACTTCTTTTTAACTATGGTTTATGTACATAATATATATAGTAAGCATTTCCCAAGATACCTCTTGATTGATTTGTTGCCATAGACAGGATGGAGAGTCAGTGGATAGCATGGGACGTCTGTTTTAACTCTTACATAAGTGACATTTTGCCACTTCTGAAAATCCACCCGGAATTCTGTTACGGAAGATTGTGGCATTTCTGTTTGTATATTCCTTAGCTTTATTTGTGTTTTGCAAATATGTATTTTCTCCTGTATTGTGTCATTCTGTTTGCAGAGCTAATGCAAAGATAGAACCCATTGTGTGGACAGGACTTGCTTTGTTTTCCCAGTTATGATTTCAGAGCAGGAGCTCTCCTCTTGCAGACTGCTGCACTCTCATCCTGCATTTTTTTAACTGATTTTTCCCTTGTTCCATGGTATCTTCATGGCAGCTAGGAGCATTTCCTCCAGGCATCAGCCTTGTGGGTTAGCCTGCGTTCACAGGGAACAGGATTGTGCAGCATGGGAGTTGGCCACAGAGTGCTAAACCTCCCCTTGGAACTGGTACCTGCGAGTGTACCATGTTGCTGTCAGCCCCTAGTGAGGAAGGACTGTGCAACACAATGCTTGGAGTCACCCACCTGGCAAAGCAAGCCCTGCAGTGTGGGGAGTGAGGCTACAGCCCCTGGAGAGTGGGCAAGGCAGTGAGTGCGCCTGCCTATGCCTCTGGGAAGGGTGCTGTGAGAAGTGGGGATGGCAGCAGCACCCCTCTGTACTTGCTGGCAGTGGTGCGCTCTAGTACTGCCATTGGAGTGACAGTATTATGCTGCTAAGGGAGGACAGCATGGGGCACCCAATTCCATCAAGTCTGCACGACGAGTGAGACAGGTAATACAATTTTTCCTTCTTTACACAGCTTTCTGTGACGCTTACTAGTCGTGACCAGATGCTTGCCCTGACCCAGCCTAGAATTTCACTTTGTACAGTGTGCCTGCTGTGATGCCAGCAAACCCAGTGCCTCCAGGCATAAAATACCATCCCTGGTCCTGTCTTGGCATGAGAAGTGTTTTTAAGAACTCTGTCTGGTGGCATCTGACTCTTCACTTGCTTGGTCCCTCTCCACGCACCACAGTTTCTGATGCAATTTCCTATTGCTCTGCACTCATTTCTCTTGTCTTGACCCACAGGAAGATGTTAAGAAAGGGAATTGTTCATCCACTTTTTATGAAATTGAGTTCTGAATGATAAAGATCGTAAACAAAACTAATAGATTCTGAAAATAAACTAGAACCCAGAATGCAGAAGGTGGTCTTCAGCCACAGAAGAAAACAGTGCTTGGTCTGAAAGATGTAAACTCCTAAAATAAACAGCACAACTTTTATCAGGGAAATATATGAATTTTTTGAATTAATTTTTATATCATTTTATTTACATAGAAAAGAGAGAAAAAAATAATTTCTAGATTATTCTGGCCAAACTCTTCTCTGTGCAACATCTCTGATGTCTGTGGACTTACAGGAGGAGAGGGTTTGGACTTTCATCTTGATACTGTGAAAGTGCTAGAGCAGAAACAAAGAATTTATCAAAGCTGACCAGTACACTGTACATCTATTTATCTATTTTTTGGCAAGTCCTTTACTTTTTTCCTTTTAGGTTTGTTTGGTGGGAGTTTTTGTTTGTTTTGGGGTTTTTTTGTGAAGAACAGTTAAAGATGATTGTGATTAATTTTTCTGAAAGGCAGGTTTACTTTTAAATGGTGCAGTAAAAAGCCCATGGAGAAAAAAAAATCATTTTTACAGGAACCCATAGTCACTTATAAGGGAGCCAATCACACCCAACAGACTGTGAAGTTGATAATTAACCAGAAAGAGGAAAGTTCATCATTTGGTAATGAGCTGCCTGCAAACCGATCTGATGAATAAAGGCTGTCAAACAAAATCTCTTGGCATGGCACGTCCACCTGCAGGGCTTACTACAGATGGCACGACAGTGTCTGACCATCTGATTTAGTCAAGAGATGACAATGAAAAAGTGGTGTGTGCTTCATACAATAATTTCTAATTCTTCAAATGCTGCAGGAACAAACGATAACATTTCTATATCCTCAACTGTGAATTTCAGGGTAGGGAGAGAAACACAATCCCAGTCTGGTGTTAGAAGCAAAACACAGCGTAAAACAACAAAATTGCATATGCATTATTTAATGCCATTACTGGAGAGGATGCAGTGGTGGGGAAAAAGCTACTGTAAGTGAATGAAATGAAATCCCAGAACATTTATAATATCCATCTTCCCTGTGGCACAGACTGGCATACGTACAGCTAGCCGTTATTTGTTGCAATTTGTACAATTCAAAGCTGTTTTTCAGCCCTTTTTAAAAGGCCTATCTGGTAGTCTTTACTCAAAGGAAAACTGTAAGTGAGAGTTACAGAAGGCTGGAGCGCCATTCATCTACTAATATAGAGCTGAGTTGTACAATAAAAATTGTCGGTTCTTTAAGGCTGTGTTGCAGTGCTGTAGGCACTACAGATGTTAAATCTTTCCGGAGCTTGGAGGGTACCATGCATGTGCGTAAAAGCTGATGGGAGAGAAATATATGGTAACAAAGAAACATTTCTTTCCTCTCTCCAAACCAAGACAAACCAAAGCATGTTCTGGGCTTCATTCAACCACCTTCCTCATGGCAAAGAGCTTCATCAGCACTCAACCCAAGGTGAGTCACTAAGAGCTAACTCCAGGCAAGACATACAAAGGGACAAGAAGGGCCCGCCTGGGTCATGTGCAGTGGCAGCTGGTAGGCAGCCGGCCACACGGGTTTGCAGGAGCAGACGTAGCTGCGTGGTTCTCAGCGCCAGCTTCTCTCAGCAGTGAGGGAGTTTCTTTGTGAACAGCCCGGTTGTCTCTGGTCAGCTGTGGCAACTAAGGCTCATGGGCTGCCCTGTTCAGAGGGGACAAGGCATTTGCTCTGCAGAGACCCCTATTGCTAAGACTCAACATAGCTCATGGTGTACAAAATACACATCAGCACCCTCAAATTCCTTTCAATGCAAAGTATTTCTCCATGTCAGCTGCCAAAAAAGCTGGTAGCGCAAGCAAAGTTGTTACCTCTTGCTGTTGTTACCAGCAGGTAGTGTTGCCTGGATTACCTGGGAAAAACAGGAGGCACGTAAACAGCTCTACCAGCCACCTCTGTGCATGTATTGTAACTCATCTCAGGAAGGGAGTCAGCCTGGAGCCTGGGAGAGCCCAAAGGATGGGAAGATTTGTAACAGAAACATAAAGATTTGTAGGAACAGAACATGAAGAGAAGCAAGTGTGTGTGATCAAACACCAGAAGAACCAGCAGAATGAAGTGTTAGACCTACGCTATGAGAAGACCTCAGTCCAGCCAAATCTCCATCAGACCCTGCATCCTAACAACAGAAGAGTGGCAGCAACATGGCAACAGATCTCATACAACTTATCACATACCCTTTTTCCCATTAGCCCATGGGGAAGACAGACATATTTTCCAACCAAGGAAAACTAGGCAATGGGCAGCAACCTTGCCTAAGAATTAGGAGACCTGAAGTCAGCATGATGCTCAGACTGGAGATCGCTCCATAAGAGCTCGTGGTTCCCAATGGATATAAGAAATCTGTCCAAAATGTCATTTTGTGTGGCCCTCAAGAGGAATCCAGAGACAAATGGAGGACTTGACAGCTGGTGACCCTTGACCTTGGTGTCATACACAAGTGATCCAAGACACAAGATCTGGGCACAGACATCTTGGTGCTTGTAAGTATGTGGTGTGAGAGAATGGGTGAACAAAACATATGGTAGAACTGCTGAGAACAGGTAAAATTTACTTTCTTGAGATGTTTGTAAAGAAATACTACCTCCCACTTCCATCATATATTACACTGAATTTTGTCCCACTAATTTCCATCCAAGAGACACATCTGGTCAGATTTAGTAACTCTATTTGCCTTCCAAGCAAGATGGATCAAGGGGCGTTGTGCTTGTGATGCTTTGCCCAGCTGTAGGAGCCATGTGCCACCAGACCCCAGCTGGCCCCATGCATGATGAGCTTGGGTTTGGCAGGTTGGGTCCAGGCTGCATGCCAAGCTGAAGTGGCTTAGCTATTTCCCAAGGCAGCCTTGGAAACAGTATAGTCACGTTCATAGCTAATAAACCTGGAAGCAGCATGTACACCACTGGTGCCAAGGGATGGGTAACGTGGGACAAGATATAATGCCCTTCTGTAAATTTTTCAGTGGGCTGATTAGCTGACCAGTGGAGGTTGCTGGCATATGAAAGGGAGGGATGGTGTCTGGTGTTCGTGTTCCACATCTGTGGAATTTCCTAGAGAGGGCTGTCAGTAATGTGTTTACATGCTGAATCCCATAATGGTCTATAAATATTGATTAACCCCTTACAGAGTCATTTGTTATGTTTTGTGAATGCAAACGAAGAGTAAATTGACTTTTTTTTTTTTTTTTGGTAGATTAATATCAAGGTAATTAAGACTAATGTTTCAGTGAGTAGAAAAAATATTTCCTGTTCCCCCAGTGCCAGCACATACAAGACACACGTGACTGCTGTGGTGACACTGTCTGTCTTGCACGTAATTTAATTTGTGGAGTTTCATACGTGCAGTGGTGAACAATGTGCTGACTGTATTATTTGATCGAACTCACAAACTTTCACTTTAATTGTATTTTCAGATATTTTTTGACATTTGAGATAGTTTAATTATGAAGGTT
Source organism: Bucorvus abyssinicus (assembly GCA_009769605.1). NCBI lineage: Eukaryota > Metazoa > Chordata > Aves > Bucerotiformes > Bucorvidae > Bucorvus > Bucorvus abyssinicus. The sequence goes on along the minus strand of CM020030.1, from coordinate 27,537,197 downwards.
AGGAGCAGCTCCGCAGGCGGGGTTAAAATTAATTTTATACTCAAAAAGTTTCATTTTCTTAGTATGTGCCCTTCCCGAATGACATCAGTTGCATTTTCTAAGGCTTTACAAATTACTGATTAGAAATTAAAATTAATTCATATTAGTATGCCAGAGCACGTAACACCCAATGTACGAATATTTTTGTGTGTGCCCTTTATCTCCCTAGCAATAGCACACACTGTTATCACTTGCTCTGTACATGGCAGCAACATTATGAAGGAGCTGCCTCTCACCCTTCCTCCCCAGCTGAACTCAAAATGACTGTGTTTACTCGCAAAACACAAAGGCTGCAAGCTACACAAACCCTGCTGTGTTACCTGGTCTCTGAAACACTGAACCAGAGCCCCATTGAAGGAGTTACAAAGCATTTTGAGTGCCAACCTGCTATTTGACTGCACAGTACAGAGGTACGCCTTTCACCTATGGAAGCATTATGCAGGTATTAATTTCCATATGAATGCCCTTAGGAAGGAACAGTGGTCATTTCCAGCTGCTCTTCCTCATAACTGATCATCCCTCAGACACCAGAGATGGTTGGTCACCATAGTTTGCTGAAACAGCTCCACAGAGGACATTCCCCCAAACGTCTGCCTCTGTGCTCGGCAGAGATGAGGCCATGCAGCCCTAAATGGGAGCCATTTCCAGGAATGGTGCCATTCTTGGGATACGGCTAGAGAAAAACCTCTATAAGGACTTGTGCATACAAACAGCCTTTAGTGGGCAACAGATAAACTCACACACACACAAAAAAAAAAAAAAAAAAAAAAATGCTGGTGAGGGATAGAGGAGCAAAAGCCGATTAGCCCTCTGTACCTGCAATCACCAGGCTGATGCCACAGCCCAATCTGCTAGACCAGACTACCATGGGGATGCCACCTCCAGCTGGCACCTTTCGTTACCCTACAGGAGGCTGAGCAATTTATTCTAATTACACAAGAAAGAAGAGGTTGCCTCTTCTGAAAAAGAACAGTTTTCTGAGAAAGATAATTTTCAAATGCAGAAATAATAAAGTGAAAACTGAGTGTTGTTCTAAAACATTTTTTGAAAATTACAAGATACAAGCATCTCCTCTGGACTGGAAGAAATAGGGAAAGGAAAATTAGATGGTAGAAGTATGGGATGTGTACAGGAGAAGTTGAGAGGTGGTACTGTTTAACAGAAAGCCGTTTGGCAGGAGTGGTGCTCTAAAGCCCCACACTGTCATGAGTTGCTCCAGGAAACCAGGCGTCTATCTATCCACATAGTCTTGTGGTTCCTGTTTCTTTAGCGTTAATTTGAAATGCATGTTCTGGTTATTTATTTTTTATATTTTCCCCTCAAGGTGTCACTGCAGGGTAGACTTAAGGCTATTTACAAGAGCCAGCTGTGTATTTTCATTCCTAAAAGTGTTTGTCTTTCTTTGAAATGCAACGCTAACTACAAATGCCTTGGGTAAATAATGCATGGTTTGAAGGTAATGCAACATCTCCATATGAAGTCAGTCTCTCTTAAGTGGCTCTTCTGCACTTTTTCATCTTTTCCCCATCTTTGTCTAACTCACCTGGAAAGAAGAAGAGCTGTGAATGGCTAAGGCATTCGGTTTAAGCCTGTTGAAAAGCAGCTCTCTCGGTGGAACTAGAGAAATGCTGATCTGGGATAACACCTGCTATTCCCGTGCCTGCAGTAAGGCTGCTACCCGCACTAGCATACTATTGGCAGCCCTTTCCAGGTATCCTTTAGTATTCTGTGCAAGTCATGAATCTGAGAGGCTTTCAGCACTGACCAAGTCTTTACCTGGGATCTCAGGTCACAGGTTTAGGGAGAACACAGGCTTACTTAAAGTGCTTGTCTCTTTGTTGAACAGGAATTGAGATGGACTCCTTTCTTATTATTTACTCTCCAAGTGGTGTAATTTGTAGGAGCCTTCAGTAAGTCTGTGAGACAAAAAAACTGTTATTCCACTGGCAGTAGAGGAATAAAGCCTTATACTCCTAAGTCTTCCCTACTTTACAGCAATCTCAGTTACCTTGTCTAGCCCCTGTGATACCTTCATCTGAGGGCAGGATACATGCCACTTTCCAGGCAGCAGTTGTTAAAAATATGTGTAACACCTGAAATCTACCTGTCTTTCCATCAGGGAGGTGAAGGGATTATTCCCTCCACCACCCCTACCCCACCCCTCCACCTCCCGAGATCCTGGTTTTCATATATCTTGCAGGCTACTTTAAACATGTACCTTACCATCACATTTGGTTGCAGTTAGCCAGTGAGCTCAAAAGTGATGGTTTATAAGCATCATTTTCTTAGGGTAAAATATATCCAGTAGATGAACTAGGGAAGTTTCTTCTATTGTGACTCAGATCCTGCAAGATCATTCATCTACTTGCTTATGTGTAGGTTGCAGAGATGAGTGAGAAGACATAACTGCTTATTTAAACATCCTCTCTAAAGAAGTTAGTACTCTCTACAGGCATGGAAGTGAATCAGGAGTCTATTCATACTTGGGTTGGTACCTGCTCGGCTCCCTGGTTATTCTGTGTCCTGTATGTAACGCACCCAGCTGCTAGTGGTAAGTGTCTTCAGCACAGATGGTGCTTGGATGAGCCATGGAAACTGTCCCATCTTCTCAGCCTGGAGTGCTTTATGCATGTCAAGTTTAGATATGTCTTGGTGGAGGAAAGTAGCTCTCACTGGTGGTCCTCATTCCACTCCTGTCTTCTAGATGTTTTGCCTCTAAGCTTTCTTGAATTTTTTGTCCTGTCCCATCTGCTTAGCCAAGTACTTGTTCAAACATCCCTAAGAAGGAAAGTAAGCACACAATGAGTGTCAGCAAGAGGAATCTAACCTCTCCTCTTCTCCCAGCTGCATTTTGTCTTGTGCCCTTCATCTCTTTCTTGTGACATTTTCCTGTTGTTGGCAGCAATAACATGCTAACATTACCACTTTTGCTGTCGTCAGTAGCAGAACATCAGACCTACCTCTCAGAAAACTAATTGGGTCAAGAGTGGATAGTATGGGGAGAATCTGAATTAAAACGTGCCTGGCTGACATACACAGAGAGATGTAATTAGGGGCCATTAAGCTGAGCATCTCTATTTGTGATGCAGTTGTGGTGATGTTTTAAGACAGCCTCTGCAGTCTTATTACATTCACTAACTATATTAAGAGGGTGTTATAAGGGTGATAATTCAATTCCTCAAAAGTTAGAAAATACAAGCCGTTAGGTTATCTCTCTGATCCAAAGTGCGTATTATACAGCAGTCTCCAACTACTTTGTTTTAAATATATTTTCAAAATCCCCTTCAGATCTGAAAGCTAAATACAAAAGCAAGACTTGGAGGCTAGGTGTGGGCTGAATCTTCCTTGCAGTTGCTATCCTAGCTCATAGGGTGTGCACAGTTAGTGAGAATTCTCTCACGCCTCCCAGTTCACACCCCTGTCAGCTTTCAGATACCTTCAGCCACCCTCTGCTGCTGCTCTCTAAGGTAACACTGCTCTTTTCCAGCAGGACCGTTAAGTGCACTGAGCTCCACAGCCTTTTTACAGAAATCAGCTCCTACCTGCAGACTTCTTTTTTAGTGGGACATCATCAGGATTTCTTCCTCCCACCTTTACGCGTGCAGGCACCCTCTGTGGCAGGTGGAGTCCACGGTCATCATTTAACACTAGGCTTTTGCAAAATCTGGTTGCTGCCTCTTGAAAGGATAGCAACGAAGTGTTGAAATCCCTCAGTGTGCAGAGCCTGGGGCCTGGGATTGCACAGAGTGGCGAGTCTAGAAGGGCGGTCACCACTAGACCAAGAAGGCAGCAATATGCAAATCATTTTGTAGAGAGGTGGAGGTCAGTCTCTTCTCCCATGTGACAAGTGACAGGACGAGAGGAAATGGCCTTAAGTTACACCAGGGGAGGTTTAGGTTAGATATCAGGAAAGACTTCTTTACAGAGAGGGTCGTTAAGCATTGGAACAGGCTGCCCAGGGAGGTGGTGGAGTCCCCATCCCTGCAAGTGTTTAACAGACGTGTGGATGTGGTGTTGAGACACATGGTTTAGGGACTGTGGCAGTGTGGAGTGTACAGTTGGACTTGATGATCTTAAAGGTCTCTTCCAACCAGATGATTCTGTGATTCTATGATTCCATAATTCAGGCAGAAAACTGTCACAGGTTTCTACCCCTGAACCCACAAAGAGTATGTCTACATCGCAACCACAGAAGTAATTGCTGTATACGCTGGCGTATCTGAGCAGGCTTAACTTCACTAATTCAATAATAATAACAAGTTCAATAAATTCAATAACAGTACAAGCTCAATCATAGTAACAACAATAGTTTAGAGATAATAACACAAGCTTCATGATGTTTTCCAAGCAGCCGGGCTCTCAGATAACTTGGACAGCTTGAAGATGTTAGGGCATAGGTTTCAGGGCATTGTTATTAACACACCTGTCAACAAAATCGAAGCTAGCTCATATGTGTACTACAGCACATACCTCAGGTTTTGTCACAGGAGTTGTCGCCGGTCGGCTGAGGCAAGCCAATGCACGGGGACGAGTCCTTTCCTATCCCTGAACCCCTCTCCTCCGGGAGAGAGAAGGGTTCAAAAGCAGAGATACGAAAAGGAAAAGAAAGATTTTGTGAGACCTCTGAACGTTTGGAAAACTGAAACAAACTTTATTAAAACTAGAACAAAATATATATAATATGCAGGGAAAAACCAATGCAAGATGTGAGGGCTTGTACAGGATGGAAAGGCGAGGGTTAAACGCGAGAAAAGAGAGAAAGGGGGACGGTACCACGTGCAGTCCGAAAATGGCACCGGCCACGTGTGCGCTTTCGTGGAGTAAACAAAGGGAAACCGCGGCTGTTACGAACGCCAGGCTCCAATGTGCAAAGCGCTGTTCCTACCAGTTTCTTGTCGTGCAGCAAGAAGCGGCAGCGCTGGCAGGCAGAGAGAGAGACGGTGTCAAAGCAGCAGGCAAAGAGCAGCCTCCAGGCGCGGGTCTCCGGGCGGCGCGGCGGGGGCTGCCCCGGCGCACAGTCTCGCTCCACTCCGGCAGCGCGGGGGGAGCCGTAGCCACAAGTCTGGAGAAAGCCTCTTCCCGGAGCGAAGCTGAGGTCCTGCAGTGCCTCTCGCAGCGCGGAGCCGGGAGTGTCCGGAGAGCAGAAAGATGCGAAAAGCCGAGAAGCCGCGAAAGCCGCGAAAGCAGCCAGAAAGCCGGGAAAAGCCAGGAAAAGCCGCGCTGAGCCCGCAGCTTCTTAAAGGCACAGTACGCTCGCGAGAAACTTTCTCAGCCAATGGGATGCTGCGATCGTAGCATGGAAGGGAATAATTCAATTGGTCAGTTTAAAACAAAAGTCTTCGAGCAGTTTTTTTTTCTTCAAACTGCCACAGGAGTAAGAAACAGCATGATTAAAGAGTGGCATATACCATTTACCTGTCCTTGAGTATGACTATGACAAATCAAATATGAACACTGTTAATCAGTTAGACAAGCTATGGTTTAATTTCTTCAGGCACAGATAAGTGCCATATTTCAGTAAGATACAACAATGTGAAAAATTTGCGGAGTCTATGCCATTACTTTATCAAGCTCATTAGAGCTAACCTCTATGAAGTAACTCTCTCTGAATTAAAATAAATGAATAAATAAATAAATGAATAAATAAAAATGTTCATTTGGAAACAGGAAAAACATTGTAACCCACAAAACCTCAGTATTTCTCTGGAGAGAAACTGTGTTGTATTTTTAAATCCCTAACAGCAGCCCAGACTTAGACTGCAGGGATGCAAAGTAAGAATGCTTTTTCATTTCAGAAGATAAAGACAGACCACTGAGTTACCCAGACCTGTTCAGCTCTTCAGCATTCATTAAGCTGCAAATGTTGGAGTTCAGAGAACACAGCAGTCACCTTGTAGTCTAGGATGTATAATTGCTTTATCCAATTTTATTTGCCCTGCTTAATGCAGTATGTCAATTCATGACATATTGATTCAGCTTACAGAAGTATTTTCTTTTTCCAGTTCATTTAAATTATAGTTTAGGCTGAACATGCTTGAAGGAGATGTCTATAAGTTATGTCAGCTTTCAGTAAGTCTACATTCAAAAATACAATGTAAATCACAAGTGCTAACTAATATTGTTTAATTATTGATTTAAGCCTACTCTGCTCTAGAAAATGTAATTACCAAAGTTGAATTTGGCCGTATCCACAGAGGATTATATGGATTCAAGTGGTAAAAAAAGAATTCAGTCTCCTAGATCAGTGATGGAAATATGTTCTTTGATAGTGGCTCCAAAGAAGAAGTCCAACAGCATTTCACAGCTTCTCTTTGTCCTTCTAGCCATTCCCCAGAGGACAGCAAGTGTCAGTGAGTTTCTGGGTTCTTTCCAAAATGGTATTTCATCAAAATACTGACCTGAGTGATGCTGTTTGAATGAAAAGGAAGTTAGATTAGGTATCAAGCTGAAATGACTTTCTGTGTATGGATGCCTTATATACAAATTATACCATACTGACTGCGCATTTATATCACCCCAGAAACTGTTTCACTTTTCCTGTGCACCCCAATATGAACTCCAGCAGAAGGACAGGAGGAGTCTTCTCAGGAGGCTCTCAGGGGAGGGTCACTCCTGGAAGCATCTCTACAAGCCTCAAATCTGTGAAGTAGAGGACAGCAGGTCCTTGCATGAGAAAAGACCTTAAATGAGGATCACAATTTAAATTGTGATTATTCAAATTATTCCTGCATGTGGCACAAGAAGGAGGTGACCCCCTGAGACTTTATATAGCTGGGAATAAACGAGGCCCTTGAGGCATGTGTTTTGACCAAGCTGCTCCCACCCGTAGGGTTTCCTATGAGATGATTTTGCCAGACAGGTGAAAAAGTTTTAAACCAACAGTTTTTTAACGTCACCTTTTTGAAGGAGCAAAACATGAATTCAGTTGTCTTTAATGAATGCCATAGTGCTCTTGAAGTTTAAATTTATTAGACATAAAAGGTTTCAATGCTGATCAAATAAAACTCTTTTGCTGATACATTCCTGAAGGGTAACATTAGGTTTGTAGGAGGATTTGAAAGATTATATGAGGGATTGTGAAACAATTTCAGGATAACCTCAAATTCGTGTTTTTGAATGACAGCAGGCTCAGTGCGGAAACCACAGTGGGATGCTTTCTTTTCATTACAAACCTTCAGCTCGCTTTCTGTCAGGAAAATGGGAGTCTCTGAAGGGCTTCTCTTTCCCAAATAATTTAGGTATGCTCACAGTCCTCCCTCTCATACAAGCTGTTTGTTTTCCAGTTGTTTGCACTGCTGAGCAATTAACAGGTTGAGAAGTAAGTTGGGGCCAGCGAGGAACCCAGCTGCACTTGCTCTCCTCTGTCTGCTCAGCTCACTCGACCTTTGCTAATCTCAGCAATCTTTTTGGCAGGACAGTGAGAAGATCAGGAATCTTTGGACAATGTTTTGAAGGTCGGCCAGGAGAACTAGACTGGAAGAAAATGTCAGGCTGTGGAGATTGATTGCTGCTAAAGGAAGGCTCATATTTATTCAAGATTGACCGACAAACCCTGTGCTCCTTGCAAAGTTAGGAAACTGGGGTCTGACTGGGTTTTTTTCAAGGCTGTACATTTGAGAACCTTTCCCTCTGTATACCTTTACCATCATAAGTACTATGACACTCACACACTATCTGCAGGAAAGAGATTCCTGTGAGGAGCTGAGACAAAGTTGATGTGTCTCTGCCGGTACTTCCCTGCAAACAAAAAACAAACATGTGCTATTACCCCACTTGATCAGCAGCAGGGGAAGAGGTCCCTGCTCACCAGGCAGCTGGGGTTATCTCCCTCCGAGCTCTTGGCCAAGAGGAAACAGCTTGCAGCCCATGTGGCACTTCAGTGTGGGCAGTAAACATCACATTAACTTTTGTAGGGACCCAATGACCTGTCACTGTGCGTTTGGCAGCACCAACTGAACTGCCCCAGCATCTGCAAGCTGTGCGGTAAGCTGGGAGCACTTAAGGACAGCTTGCCCTTGCCTTTGGGGGCTGCACACGCTCAGGGAGGGGGAAAAGGGGGGATCGCTTGTGGCCGAGCCATCTCTGCACCCACCTTGTGAAGGAAAGCTGAAACTGAAATAAGAAGCAGCCCCTGTGAGCTCAGCCCTGCCCTGTCCCAAGGAAGCTTGGAGCAAAAAGGAGGAATGTTGGTGTTACCTAGTGTGCACCCATGGGCTGGGGCAGTAAGGAGGACTGGGGGGAGACTGTACATGTCCTACATAGCCAGGGCTTGACAACCCCCTCCACAAAGTGCAGTGGAAACTAAAAGCTACTGTTGGCGCTCCAGAGACTCAGTCTCTGTAAAGCTGCCCCAGGGCTGTAGCTTTGTAAAAATACATGCTTTTACCCTTCTTTCCTTTTTGTTTATTACTGCTGTTCTTTCCTGAAAACAGGGACTCAGCATCTTGCAAAGGCGCATGTGCTGGAAAGCTGCTCAGTTCGACCATAGCCAGGATAAGGGTACCTGCAGGGAAAGGCTGACTGGAGCCACTCCTATTGTGTTTTTCCCCAAATGAGTGCTGAGGAAACCTCAGTCATTTCACAAGTGTGGGGGTACTATCAGGTGGTTTCTCTTCACCCCGGAGGGAAGCTCATACTGCCCTTTGTGCAAAGTTCCCCTGGCCTGCCCTGTGCTTGCACCAGTACATGCCATTGGAAACCAAACCACTAGGAAAGTGCAAAATAAATGGTGATTGTGGAGAATTACAGTAGAGCACCTCATGGGCTTCTGCTAGAGGATGCTGGAACTGATGAGACAAACACCTCTAGCTCCAGCCAGAGGACATAACCGATACCTACACCTTCCTGTGTGCGAGAGTTACTTTTTTTGGATATTGATTGTGTTCCAAAAGCTCCTGCTAAAAATGATAGAAGAACAATGGGGAAGAGATGTGTGGTCCACAAAGATTTGGGTATCCTTTTTTAATCTTCTGGCTCTGCTATGTGTAGGTAATGTTAATGTGATGGAACGATCTTCTGGACTTGCCTTTTCAGTAGGACGCTCTTAGAAAAATATCTGACAGGCATCTTTTCAGCTTTCTCCTGTTAAGACAACCTCTTCAGTCCTTTGAAATTGTCCCACTGCAGAGACATAAGGTGTAACCTGTTCATGTCCCCACGGGTTTTGGGCTCTGGTGAAAAGGCCAGAGGTCTGCTCAGAAACTGTTCTTCAGGAGAATAAAACAAAGGAGGGAGTTAGAAATCAGCGACCAGGAAAAACTCCAGGTAGAAGAAGTCGTTTGACCATAATATTAAAGACTGAGATTTCCAAAAGCACTTAATGTTATTTTGCGTGCCTCACTTCTCGGGTATTCCACCAGAGAAGTCTTTGGAGGACTTATGCTCAGAGAATAAGTGCTTGGCACTTCCTGAAAATTATGTCTCCTTTAACATATTTCAAGTGGTGCGTGAAGAGAGGGAGCTATTGAAAAATCACAAGGCCGAGATGTTTCTTAGTGACTTAAAATGGTCAGACAAAATATATTGTCATGCTGAGACACAGCTCTTCAAGGATTTTGAACATTGTTTTTCTTTCTCTGAAAGGGAGATTAAATAATAGTATATCTGAAATCTTACACTGCACTTCAATTGTGTCATGAAGGAAAGATTTCTTATTTGATATTAACAGAGCAGGTGAAACGTGAAATGATATTTCTTTAATCTTTAATGAAATTTCTGGTTTTAGCATTTAGCTTGTCTGTTCAATGACACAGAAGAGCTAGTAATATCACTGGTTTTGGAGGATTCATTCACTGCAGGCAGCCTGATTTTCTGAATCTGTAGGAGACTGTTTAGGTGCTCCAATGATGCATGAAAATAATAATAACAGTAAAAAAAAAAAAAAAATCCTACGTCCTTGAAGCCCAGTAAGCATCATCAGAAAGGTATAATTAAAAAAGAAGAAAAAATCTCCCAATAAACCTCCACCCTGGCACAGGCACACAGTAGTTTAGAAAATAACAGCTGTTTAGGAATTAGCAGAAGCAACGGAGTCTCAGGAAGTCTTCAAGTGAGCAGGCTCCATAGCTTGGATAAATACAGGTGCATTCAACACTGAAGAGTTGAATGGTCCTTTCTGTAGCAAACTGTTTCTTTGCTGAATGACTTTGTTGATTTAAAATTTAATAATTGCTTTTATAAAACCCCATGGAACGGGAAAAGTTACTAATGAAGCTGCAAATTTCTTGTGGGGAGAAACTGTATTTTTCTCATGAGGATATATAAACAAGAAAATACTGTGTGTGGCAAAAAGTTTTCTATCAGTTTGTCTGTTGATGCTTAATTTTTCTCCAGGTTCTACCTGCTTATCCTTCACTGGATGGCCCTCCTGGGTCAGGGCATCAGGAGGAGCCTCTTGACTGAAGAGTGAGATAGCAGAAGCAAGAGGAGATTCTAGCAGGAGAAGCTCCCATGGTTGCACGATCTGAGTGCTCACCATGAGGCAGTGCCCAGGAGATGGACTTACTGAGGCAAAGACAAACATACAACCTCTTACAATTCCCCAAAATCTCTCCCACAGACCCCTTCCAGACTTCACACTCAGTGATATATACACAGTGTTCCATGTGTCTCAGTGGACCCCTCCAGCCCAGCCTCTCTGGGGCTTTAGTAGGTTATGCAATCTCTTAAAATCATTTCCACCTTGATTTTCCATGATTTCAGCCAAGAATTTTCCTTTTTTTTTTTTTTTTACCCTGAGGGAGCAGTGCTGACCTTCTTAAAACAGAGGAACATTGGAGTAGTGTCCAGCAGATGCAGATGTACTTCCGAAAATCAGAGCTACTCTCCAGTACCCATTAAAGCTAGCCGGTAATGGAGCTAATATAAACCTTGGCCACTCTCCCAGCTGACTGTCCTAATAATAGAAATGCCCCTCTGAGTGAGTAGCTGAATCTGGGCATCTGCCAGGTGATTTCCATTAAAAAGAGCAATTGGTGACAATATCCTTGGTGGAGTCCTGCTTGTGTTCCTCAACGTACCACCAGCATGAGCAAGAGGAGGCCCTTTCTCAACTCTGTTTTCAGTTCTCCTTTTGTTGTTGGCACTTTTCTGAAGTCTGCTCTTTTTGAGATGTCTCTAAAACCTGCTTCTCTTTGGTTTCCAGTTACACTTTTTTTTGCACACATAACACTGCACTCTCTTGCCCTTACACCATCTTGTAGGGAATCTCTCAAACCTGCATGGCCAAGCTGGGGAGCAGTTTGCATGTGGTTTGGTGTGGGCAGGTGGGTTTTTCCTCCATCTCTCTTATTTTACAGAGGACCTGGCTCATTTATTGCATCCAGCCTGAAGGGAGAATAACTAATGAAGCCAGGAGGGCAGCTAGTAAGCCCACCAGGTTGCAATGGATGGAGACGAGATGTGCATGAGACAGTTGCAAAAGCCACCAGTGTGTAACCATGTGCCCATTTAACTACATCTTGAAAATACCAGTGTGAACATTAGGGCTCGGGCAACCTCGAAAAGACAACTTGACCAAGCTGTGATTACAAAATTAAACCGCTTGGAAAGTATCCTCATCCCGGACTGCTCCAAGGACCAGCATTGCTCATAGCTTAATCTCAATGCATCCCAACCTGTCTGTTACTGCAAGACAAGTCCCCTGTGCCCTGCAGGAGACGAGGGATGTTGGGGTTGCTTTCCCAGTCACCAGTGCCATGGGAACCCTCCCCAGCTGCAGATGGGGCTTTTGGAGTCCTTCTGCATCACTGTGGCTCTTCTGCCAGCACCAGGCTCAGGGAGAGGTTGAAGAGAACTCCCAGAACTCTTAGTTCATGCTTCCCTTCTGATTTATTTATATCAGCTCGGATTTTAATTTGCAGAAAAGATGTACGTCAGTAGTACCCACAATCACATTTTCTGCTAAAGTCTTCAGGTGTGACCCAGAAACCTTATCAGAGAGCACCGGGCAGAGTGCTTGCTTAGCAAAACTCACTGCGGGTACATCTGAGTGCTGCCATTTGCACGATGTCTGAACTGTGCCTCAGCTATTTCAGATGATATATATATATATTTAATCCTTGGCAGCGTATTAGCAGATCAGACTTAGATTAATCAGGCTGAAGATAACTTCTGGACCTTTGCCACAACTAGGTCAGAGATAAATAAAGTAGATATTGTTCTGTGACACAACACCAGCAAGCACTGGGTAGCAGCTGAATTTTTCAGGGACATTAGCCAAAGAAATACTGTAATAAGATTAAGGGAAGCAAAGTGAAAGGGGTGTGCGTGCATCTGCATGTGTGTGCACAAATGTGATTCAAGCTTTTCCATTTGCAGAAACCATTAATTTCCAGAGAAATTTTCTCTGCAGTTATAGCAGGAAATATGCACATTTCCTCTATTCTTAAATATCCCCCTCTATTTCCTCATTGTCATAAAACTGGTTCTGCCCACCGATATTAATACAGAAAGCTACAGCTAGAATAACAGTGCAGCTGGTCAAAACCAAGGGAAACTCCCCACATGTCAGGACCAGACCTCACGGTCTGAGGCTTGGTCATGCCTGGACTAAGCCAGCAAATGCATGGGGATTGGTTTCATTAAAAATAGTATACGTAGCATTTAGGATGGCTAATGTAAATTGTAACTGTTTGTATTAACGGGGAACTTCTCCGCAAATTAAAAACCAACATACTGTTAATAAATAAAAGGAAACATTAAAATGCTCTTTAGCCTCTACCAGTGTCCTTTGGAGAAGGCCTCTGAAGCAATAATATGGAGACAAATTCTGATAAGAGGAAAAACTGATTGAAATTCTAAATGATGTTTAGCAAATTTTTCATTTCTATGCTCACTTCCTGCACTTGCAACAACAGAAGGGTCAGTGATGAAACGTCTCGTTATGGTAATTCAAGGAAACAAAGTCACTGGGCTCCAAAATGAAAAGCAAATGTGCCATAACAGCAGACAGCTGAAATGCAAGCTGAGACCTTGCCGGTACTGAAGCTTTCACCGTCAACTTGTTACAATGGCTCAGATTACATCCAAGGTCAGAATAAAGTTTTTCTTGGTTTTTACTTCAGCTACTATAAGAAAAAAATGTAAAGAAAAGATTTTTTTTTTTGGGGGGGGGGGTGGGGAGCAGGGGCAGTGGGGAGGGTTGGGTTTTGGGGTTTTTTTTGCTATGCTCCATTCACGGGTTAGTGGAAGATCGTGATGTTCCTACAAGCAGAGAACATGCTTTCAGGGCCCTATTGCAATGAATGTAATACACATGGGAGGGGAACCCAATTTTCCTGCAGCAAGCAGTTCTTCCAGCTCTTGTTTTTAACCTAATGGCTCAGTAGCATCACTGCCCTTCACCCCTCCTCTGAAGAGCATCTTTGGCAACCCCTGTTAGGAGCCACACTGGTGATGTCCCACATCTCTCCCAGAGGACAGAGCTCATTAGCTTATTACAGGAAAAATGCACTTTCTAAAGGTTAATTAGCTCATCATAGACATTTGTCCATGTTGCTCTTGTTGGTCTGCCCCCAAAGCATCCATACACATCTCCCCTTCACACTCCAAGCAACGGCTAAGAGGACATCTTTAACCACACAGTGGCAGGCTTCTTTATTTCAGACTCTCATGACTCTTCGTAATGTCACTGCCTGACAATACAGAGGAGGAGGAGGTATGTCTCCAGTGTGAAATAAATTAGTGCTCTCATCTTATCACTGAAAATCGCTGCTAAATGCTCCAGTTCCACATTCAATATCATTATTTCTTCCTGTTTGGACCAGGTGCCCTATCAAGTGTTTTGCAGTAAGGTCTTCATTTTTATTAGTGGGATTGCACCCAGCCAATGAGACTAAAGATATTTTGTAAATACATATTTTAGACCTGACTCTTCTTTAATGTGTTCTCGTGCTTCCTGTTTAGTCTAATCTGGGGTGGGCTCTGCTCTTGGCCCCACCACTGCCCTGCTCTATGGCCATTACTGGGACACTTCCAATTCCTGGGGGTCCTCTTTCCCTGTTCCCCTTGGCTGGTCCTGCTCAGGGGCCCTGCGCTGGGTACAGCGGGCTCTCACCTCAGGCCAGGCTAGCAGAGCAGTACAAGATGGTGTCTGCATTGTCTGGATCGTTCCACCACCTTTCCACTGCCACCACCCCTGAGCTCCCTCTTTTCTTGCACTAGCCCTTGTGCTTCTCAAATCCCTCGCTGCACTCTTCTGGCACCTGGCTCAGGAAAATATAGGCAATACCCAGTCCACTGTGGGGACACATCCTCACATGAGGGTCTTCAACACTACTGCAGGTACCAGTAACACATTGGATTTAGTTTCTGTTGCTTGCATGGGCATTGCTCTTTTTCCTTTCTGCAGTAAAGGGAAAACAGAGAAGATAAATTTTTTGAGTGCAGCTGAAACCCCATTGAACATCTCAGAGGGCAGGCAAGCTGAATGTGCTAGTAGAGGTCTCCGAGCAGCACTGGCACCAGGTTAACAGCCACAATACAGCCAGCTTCAGGACATGCTGTAAGCCTAACCAGAGATCCCCAGAGGACCTGCTGGAGAGTATGGCCTATGTTTGGCCTCTCGTGAACAAGAAAAGGCATCCTTACACATGCAGTCCTTCTCCCCCGCCAAGCACTGGTGATGCAACCTCTCTTGTCTGCTCTCATCTCCCTGCTCGGGAACCATGGGGTGCCCTTTTTTCAAAGGCACTTCTGGCTTGCTGTGCTCTGAGGACCCTTTGCAGCAGGCAAAGAGGAGTTGCAGCTGAGAGAATGGAATTCTCCAGGAGCCAAGGGGTAAAGATGTGATTTCCAGACATCTCCAGCCACAGGCCTGACCCTGTGATGTCAAGAGTAGCACTCTGCATCACCTTAGGGAAAACAGATTTATGCCAAAGCAAAGGGAAGGTGGAAATCTGTGAATCTTTCAACCCCTTTGCGTAAATGCATTTTCACTAAGTGTTAAGGAATATATTCCCCCTGTGCACCCTAATCGGTCTAGCTGTTTTCCCCAGGCAGTAGAAAGAGGAGCAATGCATCCTTCCCATGCCTTCTTCCTGGCATGGCACGTGATTTGTGCTGTCCTCAGCCACAGGAACCCACTCTGCTGAAAGTCGTTTTCAGGTCTTATAGCTGAAAAAGCTGGTTTTGAAACAGTTATACAGCTGTTCAGACTACTAGAGAGAATTTTATATAATTTGTCCCAGTAAAATCCTAGTTTTTAGCACAAGTAAAATGCTGTCAGGATCCCCACAATTCAATGCTTTTTTATTAATATTGCATCACAAGATTTCTTCATAGCAGAGATTTTAATTTGTCATGTTTGTTTCAGTGGGAACTTAAAGAACTGAGTGTGTGCATTTCACAAAATCAGTTTTCCTAATTATTTTCTGAGATGCTTATTTTGACTCAAGTTTCTATTCCTCCTTAGAGGATACTGAGGAAAACTAATCCACTCTGAATATTTTCCCTCCCCGATTATTTCTAGTGCTTAGCAATGAAAACTTATCCTTCATTAGGGACTGATCTAAGAAGTTATTGAAGTCAATGAAGCACTTTTTTTTTTCTCCCTTCTAATTTCAGTGATCACTGCATTGGAATTGGAATTAAACAGGTTAGATGGTTTGTCAGGAACTGGTGAAACTGCTCTTGTTCGCAGCTTAGCCCTAAATGTGATGACATTTCACATTTTTCCTTCAAAAGTAGGGGAAGTATCTTCAAATGGCATAAATATCTTCTTTTTCTTTTCCTGTCAAACCAGAGAAGATTAATTTTTAAAGTAAAATCTGTAAGGGGCTTTTATGGAGAAAGCGTAACTTTGCTTAGATTATTCTCCCAGGGAGGAGCTTCTCTAGGCACTCATAGGTCTGATTTTCTAGTTTACCAAAACATTGTAGGACACAAACTTCTGGGTCAAAAAACATTAGAATAAATTAATTTGAAAATCTGGCAGAAACTTATTTTCCACAGATGATACTATATTATAGAAAATGAAAATGAATAAATGAATTAAAATTCTTTTCATACTACTTTGTGTAATGCAAAGCTCATTCTACAACTTTTGTTTCTTTGTTCCTTGCTGTGCTCTAGTTTTAAAGGAATAAGGATTAGAAAGCTGTGCATATACTTTTTACACCCATGCATCAAATATATTTATTTCTGCATTTAGAAATATATTTCTAAATATAGAATGTCAATATTGTACTGGGTCAGATCTTTTGACTAAGTTCATGAATTGTGACTTTCAGGTGATGCAAAATCCTGTTGTTAAGACGGAGACACAAATTCAAGCCCAGTAAGACCCATTCCCAGGAAATGCCCATGCCAGTAATCTCAAAGGTTAGTTCCAGATTCCTTCACAATGTTTTCAATAACATCAGAGACATAAGCCTGTAAATTTTGGCTGGTGCCTCACTTTTGGCCACCAGCTCCTGTACTTGTGCAAAGATGAAGGGCTGCAGCAGTTCAGCCTGCAGTAGACAAACATTATTTTTCTATGAGCTTTTTCCTATTGCCTTCAGCATCTTATGCTGAGGAGCAAGGGAAGCAGAGTGAGAAAGTCTCAGTGTTTGTGGATGAATGGTGTTGGCCCTTACTACTCTGTAGCACAAGAGAAAATTTGACCCCAGAGGCATCATGTATCCTGGGACTGTCCCCCAGCAGTTATGAATTTTCAGTATCTCATGTCAGAGACTTCAAAAGCCTCTATTGCTACACCACCTATCACCTATGATTCAGTACATCACAAGTGATGGCTCTGCCACCTGAAAAAATATGGAGAAAAAGAAACAGGAAAGAGGAAAAGAAAGAGGCCTCTTACCTCATCTTGCACCTTTTCCCCCCCTTTCCCTCCAGTTGCAAAAAGGTTTTTCTTAAAGATCTGTTTTATCGATTAGACTTTATCACAGTGCATGACAGCATCTATCTGGCGAGAGATGGCTAAACCTTTCTCCTTGAGCACTGAACCACTCAGGTCCAGCCTGTAACAACGGGATGCCAGTTGATGCCAGTTGACCTGTTGATGCATCCTTGAAAGACATGCTTAAAGCTTTTAAAGCTTTTTTGATAAATTAGAAGCCATCATAATTGTTTTCTAGCAAAATGCAAGTAGTTTAATTGCCCCAAGGCTTCATTTTATCTTACCAGCTAGAATTGTAACCTGCAGGTTTTCCAATATGTCTGGAAGCTCTTCAGAATTAATCTCAGGTCTCTTTCCTTCCATCCTACTGTGTCTCCTGCTTCATGAAGGCTATTTGTCTCGGACTTATTTTCTAAACCATTCTTTTTCATCTTGCAATAGTGTCTTGAAATGAAACTGCTTCACTATTTAATTCAGTTACTTCTCTGAGTGCATGACTGGTTTTTTGTGTCTTGTTTCTCTGATAACCCTACTGAGCATTTATTTAGGAAAGTCATGCCCTTCTGTAAGTCCTGCTACCCTTGTTATTTGACTTTTTATCTGCAGGCAGTTTCTCTTTCTAGTGCCAGCCATGATCTTTGAGCAAAGGTTCTTTGATATCCACCTGGTATCAAACCATCTCTGTGTGAGATGATTCATAGGCCACTGACCAGCGTGCTGAGGACTCTTCTGTATGATGTGGCCATTCCTAATCGCCATGCTTGCTTGGCCTTGTTCATTTGCATGCATCTTTTATGTCCAAAATTTTGCCAGGTAATTTCAAGATTCACAGCTAAATGCTGTGTAGCTATAACTTCTGTCTGTCTTCAAAAAGAGAGAGACCTGTAGGGATTTTGTGCACAGACTACTCCCATGACTGGACCTAAGTTTATATACAAGGCAACAACAGAACAGTCTTCCCGTGGATACTGTCAGCATACCTCAAATCTGATCAGCAGAATATTTTAGCAGACTATTTAGTCAATTCTAAGAGCTAAGCACTGCTAAGCATGCAGGTGAATTTGTGATGTCGATGCTGGAGGTACAGGAGCTTCAGTGCAAAAAGGGACATACAAACATCCATCAGCTGAGAACAGTTCTGCGTTCCTGTTGCACGGGTCTGTGGTCATATGGGGCAGCTATGGGCAACAGTCTTCGACATTCATTAGCAAGACATTTGGCCAATGAGGATTAACATTAATTCTGTCATTACATCTTCATTTTAAACAAAGTTTCTGGAACGAGGAGCTGATGAAAATGAGCTCTAGAGGTTCATGTACCAATGAAGGCTCCTAACTTCCCATACAACTTGGACACTTGGACACTTGGACACACAGGCACACAGACACAGACCCAAATACAGGCTCTGCCAGGCTGTGTTACCTGTATTCGCAACCTCTCAGCAGAAGGTGGTCCAGGAGTCAAAGCAGAGTAAAAAATGCTGCAGGTACAGTATGTCTCTGTACCACATCTCACTAGGGGAGGGGAAACAAATGTCTATGCTGGGAAGCTACAGATTGTATATTTTGGCCTCATAAGGGAAGGGCAGTGAACTGGTTGCAGTTTAATTTGCTTTTAAATTATCGGTCATTATGATGTCTACATGAGGCACCTGACATAGGCCATCTCAGCATGTCTTTCAGCTCACCAAAGTGATGAAGCTGTAATAAAGTCAAGAGAAGGTTAAGGATACCCCCAAGCTGGCACAGCACATGTGAATCTGAGGTGTGCTGCTTGCAATGCACGGATGCTGTGAGTGGGAGCTGCATGGCTCCTCCTCCAGTTGTGGCTCCTCCTCCAGCTATGGCTCACAAATGCAAATGTTCTGCAAATGCTCCACAAATGCTCCTGTCATATCCTAGCTGCATTTCTGACACAGTCATTGTCACGATTTGAGCCAAGACTTCCTTGTTTTGGAAATGTGCCCAATAGAGTATCGGGATTATTTCATACAAGCTCCATAAACCCGGCATCACATTGGCTAAAAGTGCAGGTCAAAAGATTTCTTCTGACAGATACTCCTTAAAACCTGCAGCCAGGAGGAGTCTCCTCCTCTTTGGACACCGGACACCTTCGGAGGAAGAGCCACAGCGAGAGGGCTGGCTGCCGTCCAGGCCGAAAGCCTGCGGCCTGCCGCCCCACCCGGGGCCTAACTCAGAACTGTTTCTGTCTATCGGCGCCCAGCTCTGCTGTGAGTTGTTGGGTGACTCAGTCAGCATCTCTCTCGTATCGGGTAAGAGAGGAGATATTTTTCACTCGGCGAGAATCTACCGCTGGATTCGGACACGGGGGAAGCTCACCCTCCTTCGCGTTCCGGCCGCGAGGGCTTCTCCTTTATCTGAAGCTGCTTTGGTCAGGAGTGTCCTTGAAGTTTTTCTTTTACAGACACTGGAAAAGGTCTCCCTGCAAACTCGTCAAAATACTTCTCTAAGCTGTTAAAAACTTTTAATCTCTTGGCCCGACGCCATTTTGGATAGACGCCGTCTTCTGAGCTACCATCCTGGCGTGACGTCATCTCCTGGCCTGTGGCCAATCGGCCATAATTGTAGTTTTTCCCTTTTCCTCCCTTTGTAGTGTTTTAACTCTTACTGTATTGTTTCCTGTTTTGCATTTAATATATAGTTGTGTGATATGATAGTACTTTAGAATTGTTATTAAAAGTTTGTTTCAGTTTCCCATCCATATATTCTGAGATTTGAGTTTCGTTTTCCTTTTCCCCTGTATCAATAAGGGATTTAAGGAGCGTTAGGGACCTTGAGTTTTGCTCGGAGGCTCAACCCCTGACAGTCATTGACACACTCCCAGGGGCTGCAACAGCCCCTTTGCTGTGAGAAAGATAGCAAAATATGATGTGCTAAGCCAGTTCAGCAGAAGGTTGCTTTTCACCCTCCTTCTATTGAGTGGTTTAAGAGCTGGACCCTGACATGAGCAGCCCCAGTGCTGCAAGTGAAGAAAAGAGTGAAGAAATATTAGTACCACATTTAGCTTTATTGAAATTGAACAAATACCTTTTTTAATAAACCCTTTTACAGCAAGTGTAAAATTTTAATGTTTGATTCATCTTATGTTACAGGTTGTCTTCTTCTGTGTAAGCAAAAATACCATCTTTTTTTTTTCTTTTTTTTTTTTTTTTTTTCAATTTTCTACTTTAAAACATGTAGCAAGGATTTGAATAACGCAGATCCGGCACCAAAAGGTAACAGGTTCTGAAAATCACAGTACAGTTTTAAAATTCTTAGGTTAATTAATGATATTTAAAATGATAGCCACTTTGAGTAAAGATATAAATTAGAGGTCTGTAAACAAGTTGTGTTTACCTATAGAGCTATTGATTGCAGCTACAATGAGAGCAGTAATAGAAACTCAATGCTAAACTGAGCTACACCTTTGAGGAAACAAGTTCTTACTAAGTAGTGTGGTACAGGGTAGCACAATAGGTAAAATACAGTTTGGCACCTCAAGTTGCATGTAAAATCAGCAGAAATAAAATGAAGTAAGTGCACTGTCTTCCAACAAAAATAAACCGGGCATTTCACTGGTTTTGGAGTGTCAACTATCAAATAAATCACACGACACACAAGTTCAATCCCAAAATTACAATTCTAGTAAAGCAAGATAATATTAAAATGCACACCCACAAGAATAGTAAAGTATAAATCTTTTTTTTTCTTTCTTTTTTTTTTTTCCTCTCCCCTACCAGTAGAAATAGTTTACAACCCACAAAAGGACTCCTTGGTGAAACCACTAACTACAGACATGGTCATGGAATGTAGCTCAGTAGACTTGTTTCAAATAGAAAGGCAACATTATCCTGAAAAAGTTTGGTCCTCTTATAACTCACTGTACTGTAGCCACCACAGTCTCTTGGTAGATGTGTTAGGAGAATTGTTTGTTTTCTGATTCTCTTTTGTTTTGAAAGATCATATCTTGGTGATAAAGCTGGGTAAAATTTGGCCTCATTTACAGATGTCTGATCAATACTGAATCTGGGAGAACACCACCAGGAGTACATAGAGGAAACCTTCATTGACTGGTCTCACAGCATATTTTTTCATGCAATCACTTTTTCTTCTATATTCCTTTTCCTCTTTCTTTGTTCATTTTTTGCTTCAGTGTCCTGCAGGGGGAAAGAAACCCTTATCCAAATGACAAAGACATTTCACTGTTTATTTACATGTGGATCGCTTTGGCTAAAAGTCCTGGCAAACCGGAGTTGCCTATTTCTTGTGAATGTCCTCATGCCGTATAATTTTGTATGTAATCCAGTAAAAGATGTTGAAAATGAGGAAGGCGAGTGGGAATGCAGCACGGGATATTGTATCAATCCTTTTTGCACGGTCAACAAACTTCTTTTTGATGGAATCAGAATCCTTTGGTGGTGCCGGAGGTGGGTTGGGTGGAGTAGCCTTGACTGCTGTGCCATCTTTGACTTGGAGGCAGTGACCCATGCCATAGCCACTGAAATTGAATCGACTGTCACGAGCAACTTCATCTTCCTGGGAGATAAAGACAAATAAGATACATAATCACTTATCTATCAAGCACGTCATATACTTGAGTAGTTGAGGTGCACCCTTCCAAAGCACCTAAGCAAATTATCTGGTTAAGCCATGATACAAAATCCAGCTTTCACAGTGAAGCGAGCTATTAAAACACACATAAAAATACAGGGAAACCGGATGACTGCCAGTGTTTGTGAATCAGAGCTTTAATTTTTCTAGCTATGTCTAAACCAAGTGCCCTGAGCAGCAAGCTGTATCCCAGCCCCATAGGGAAGAGATCTGACTCCAAAGGTTTCTCATTGTTCTCCTTGCCATGTTATGGGGAGGAAACATGGTCACGTTGGTGGCAGGGAGTCTGCTCCAGCCAAGTTGAATCGAATGGCCCAGAGATCGAGGCCCCAGGCTCATGGCAATGTGTACCCATTGCTCAATCCACCTGCAGCCTTGTACCTCCATCTCCGATCTACAAAACAAGGATAGATCATGGTTCCTCCTTGCTCACAGAAGCTCTCTGAAAATCAATACTTCAAAGTGCACTGGGCACTTGGATTTAGTGGTATCTGGGAGTTAGGTGCAATAGAGCGAGCTAATATAGCACCATCTTGCAGAAATCCATTCTCTCTCTTGTCTGAGTGGGTAATATTTATTATTGGAGAGGTGAGTAACTACTACTGAACTTTATCACCATGATAATTGTGTGATGAAAGGTTTGTGACTGTGCTGGTAAATTCTCCCCGCCATTTCTCCTGTCTGATAGCACAATAATACACAAGTTAGCAGTTTTTGGCAGCCGTCCACAAAGGATTCAAAACCAACAAACAAGCAGCTCTATTATTTTTCATTCCAGTAGGGATGAGTTGCAGGTCCAGCATCTTGCACTAGTTAAAGACCTTCTCTTTGACCAACAAATACCTCATTGTTGACTTAAAATGACCTCTCTTGGGCTCATAAGGAGCCCACTTCCTCCCAGGGAATACTCCCTCCTATCTCTCACTAAACCACAGCCCTCTGATCTATACAGAGAATCAGAGGCTGCAAGAAACAAACATTGCAGCAGCAAGATACTGAATAAAGAGTACATTTTCTGAACTTGGATGTGGGGAGGGAGGATAATTTACACCTATTCAGGATGTAAATCACTGCTCCTTCACAGAAGCACCTCTTTCAATAATTGCATTTTTCTCTATCCCCAATTCCAGCACTGGGATTGAAAATATCACCAGACTTGCTTTCCTTACCTTGCAGCTGACACCCAAACATGAATAACCAGTAGCGTGATCCAAGGCTACAAAATACAAAATAGTCATTCTGACTGCTTATGACATTGAGTACTTATGGAAGGAGGATAGACAGTAAACAGTACTTTGGAGACCCTGTGACTTCAGCCTGTTCTACAGTGTACCTGTGAAGGGGTGAAAAACTGTGGTATTGCAAGGCTATTTGAGCACTTATCCAGGGATTATATCCCTTTCACTTCAAAAGCTCACCATCATTAAGAAGCATGGTCCTCTCCTTTTTCAATTTTATTTATTTACAGTTTGCAGTCCCTCTGTGAAAACTCTGAAATTCTTCTTATCCTAGTGATTATAAATATGTAGAGTATTTTAAAGATGAACCCACCGAGACCTGAGTTCTGGATAGTCTTATAGGCAAGGTTGCTCTTGCATGACTAAATAACACCACAAAGTCCCCCAATAACTCAGGGAGCTGCCTTCCTCACAGTACTTTCCCTTTTACTGAGTTCGAAGGATGAAATGCATGCCCAGGACACGGGAGGTGATTAAAAAAGACAACAGATTTTCAGCAGCTGTGTTGCCATATGTACTTCATTCAGTTTTAAAAAAAATATTTTCTGTTACTCCTGAGGGACCTATGGGAGGGAAAAAATATGTACTGAGCTTAACACAGGGCTTGGAGAGTCCTGATTTCCACAGTGCTCTGCTGGGTCACAGCTTTGTCGTGTGGGGCTGAGCAATTCATCATCAACGTCACGGCCCCACTTTTGAGCTTACACTGTGGTAACTGAGGTGGGAAGCCATATGAGATTTGGGGCAGGGATGTTTAAATCGCATTCCTTCAGGTCTTCAGCACCCAGTCTTTGGCTGTAAGGACTCACTTTCCCCATGGGACTTAGAGTCCTGCTTTCCCCCCTGCCCCCAGACAGTTGGTTGTGCCACTTCTTTCTCACAAAACCCAGAGGGAAGTGTGCCCAGTCCCCATGATATTTTTTTACTTAGGACTGCAGTAGATGCTGATTTACCCTGGATACAAGAGGTACAGCAGTCACCTGGCGTATGAGAAGCCTGTGCTCGGTTCCCCTCTCTGCGTGAGCAGATTTGAACCTCCTTCTCCCTGATAAATCTCTGGATTGGTTTGTTTCCTGTTCTCCCAACATAGAGCTGTTGTCTCGTTACAAAAATTATGTGTTTATGTAGCTTTTTTCCAATCTTTATCAGAAAAACTTTTTTCAAAGACTAATTAATTAATAGCACTGTGTTTCTACCCTGCCACTTGTTTCTAGGTTTGATATTACACACTTACAAAAACTTAGCACTAGAGACACCTAAGCTGTAGCTGTTGCCATCATCTAAGTGCCACTGGAAGCAAGTAAAGCCGTAATACTTACAGCCCCACATGTAGCCCTGGAGGTGCCACAGCTCCATACCCACCACTGGATTTTCAGTAGTAAAATCCCCCAGGAGCTGAAGGGACTTTGCAGTCTGGCACCTGCCTGACCTCTGGGTGCAGCCAGCATCTGCAGACTCACAGGCAAGACCTGACCCCATTAGAGTTCTCCACCTGACCGGACATCACCTGAAATACCTCAGGGTGGTGAGGTCTCTACTTTCTGATGAAATTGGCCAACCGTGTTGAAAATTAACAACAAAAACTTGCAGAGATCAAGACTCACATATCTGTGCTAGGAGGATACTTTTCCCACGAGACTGCAGAGTTGGGCTTGTGTCCTATTGAACCCCTGAGCCCTTAAACTGGCTTCACCCAAAAATGAAAAGTGGGCCCAGAAAGACTTCCTTCCTGCAGCTGAAGGGAGCTCAGGGTCAACTCAAGCGATGGAACTTCATTGTCTACCTACACTGCTTATCAGTTAGCTCACTCTGTCATGGACCATGCCAACAATCTTTTTCCCAGATGAACCTGCTCCACTGGGGGCTAATGTTACACACTGCGGTCGTGAGCTATATGGTGATAGCAGTCCTCAGGAGCAATAAAATTCCCTGTGAGATTTACATTAGCAGTACAGATGTAGTTAAACTTATGGTAAAGGTACAATTTGACATTTCAGATTATCTTCCAACGTTCTGTTACACAAAAAGGATTTTGTGGAATAGTCACAGGGAAAGAAAACAAGATTTATGTCCTTTGACAAAGAGAACTATTTTTTTTCATGTTTCAAATCAAGAGGTGAAGAACTGATCTCAAGTGCCATCCCTTAATATAGTAGATACGTCTTCCTTTAAACCGGAGGCTTCGTGAACTACTGGGCAACTTACATATGCACCTTCTGGTGGAGTTGCAGAGTGACTCTTCATTCTCGAGGTCGTGTTTGGTGCATGGTATCTGACATAACCTACCATGGAGGCTCATCCAAAGACATTCTTCAACCCATGTTGTTCACTAGCTTAGTCACTGGTAAAATAGTCCAAATGACTTGGCAGACATCTCCATCAATATTTTAATCAGATTACACATAAAACTTAATCATTTTAAATCAGACAAGATCTCACTTGTTTAAATCCCAGGCTATTTATGTTTTTACAGGTTTTAAAACTAAAATCAAAGAGCAGCTGGAAGCCACTGGAGTGGCAGAATCCACTGCCATTGAAGTAATTGACTTTATCCTTCTAAAGGGATGTGAAGTTAGTCTTGCATAACACATAGTCATAGCTCAATATGTCCTTGATAAAGACGTAGGGAAAAGGGTCACAAGCTAAGATAGAAACAGAAAAGAAATAAAAAGCAGGATGAAAGCGATTTTTTGCGGTTTTCCTCTCAGATGTTCACACTCCTGAGTATTTTAGAAGAATTATCCTTTACAAACTAATTACATTTCCTGAGATTTGGTCAAGTGTTTTCTACAGATGCTTTTTCTACAGGACAGGTTTATGTGTACTATCTCACGGTGTCATAATGAATATGCTTAGGTGTTGGCTTTAAACAATTTTCATCAAACAAGAATTATTTTTTTTTCTCAATTTTTAATTTCCCGTTATGAATGTAGTACATTATTGTGCTTTAAAAAGTAATGGCATTAGATTACCTTGACTTAGCTTTACAGTATGCAACATGTAAGTTGGGGTGGTGTGTTTATATTTCTGACACGGTTTTCTTTCTTCATCTTCTATCTTTGTAAAGCTTTTGCTTCTACTCCATCAGGTCTAGAGTGTAATTCATACTACCATCTTCACACTGAAGCAATCAGGAATTTGAAAAATACTTTAGAAAATCTAGTCCACTCAATGCCTTGCATGCACAGCTTTCTGCACAATGCATTCTGAAGTGCTTTGTCCTGACTACTTTTGAACACTTATTGTCAGCATTGACTTAGTTTTAAACAATGAGGAAAATAAGAGAGAGGCTGGCTTCAAACAGTATATTTAATTTACTCTCTGATGTGATTTATTTGTTTAATTTTGCTACTCTTTTTCCAACATATGGTGGGGAAACGATTTAAAAGACTATCTGTTTTAATTAAATTTCAAGGACGTAGGAGATTAATTTTAGGTATAGGGTAGAGAACATCAGAGAAATTTTCTTTTTGGCATTCATAAGCAGAAAGTTAGAAACCCACAATAAATTCAGACTTGAAAGCAAAATGGAATCAATAGGAATTAGACACCAAAATAGCTCTGGAGACTTAATTCCTAAATCATCTTTATGATTTTGAGACACGTCCCAACTCTCAATACTTTACATAATTCACGGTGTGGTTTTGCAAAGACAGTCATGCTCATGTGGATTCAGTTCTCAAGAGTCATTGAGTATGTGGTTGAAGGTGGTTCAGCTGAGAAGAATGTTTGGACTCTCAAATCCTCTTTGGTTCCCCACTGAAGGCTCTTACAAAGATACAATTACCAGGCGATGAGAGAGAAGGTCCTTTCATAGTTTAACTCCTTAAAAGGCAGGAATAGAGTTTAGGAGTAAAAGATCGATTTCATAACTGAAAGATTCTCTGGAGGGAATCCCCAAGAATCTGTGCAAGAACCAGTAACAAGGAAGAGATTTATAAATGAGTTGGGGCAAAAGTTGCCAAAGGAAGGTACGCAGGAGATGAAGTGGGTTATTCGAAGCAGACAAATCTAAGCCAGGCTTTCCAGAAAGATTTCTAAATGCTGAGTGACTAAGTAACAAAATGACAGTAAATGAAATACAGCGTTGAGAAGTGCAAGGTAAGACACATTGCAAAAGATAACCCTAATTACACATTGACAGTAATGCACTCAAAATTGGTTCTTTCCTGGGTGGGAGCTTGGGGAATTGCCATGTAGATGATTCTGACAACATTAGTCTGCTAAGCAGCAGTCAGGCAATGGGCAAATGGAACACAAAATGTCAGTCTGCCATTTTATCCATTCACAGTGTCATCAGTTTTTCAATACAAGGAGCATTTCTGGTCACTCAAATTCAGTAAAGACATAGCAGAATTAGATAAAATACAAAGAGGAGCAGCAGGGATGATAACAGACATTTTTGGCATGAGGAGAAAAAAAGTAGACAAGATCTCTTCATCTTAAAAAAGCTGCGTTTGGGGGAGGATGTCACAGAAATAATAAAATCATAGTGAAAGTTATTAAAGGAAGAAAAATGAGTAGGTTATATTTTGGGGAGGTTTTATTGTTGGTTGGTTGGTTGTTTTTCAAAGCAGAAAATAGGATAAAACACAATAAAACCATAAAGGCTAAAGGGAGAATTTATTTTTTAAAAGGAAGTTATCTTTCATTTAGATGTGTAAAATCATTGTGTGAGAACATTTCAGATTATGAAAATAGCACAATGTCATAGATTCATAGGTCCAGGTGCACCTGTTGAAAGTGCAATCTACTTCATGCAAAATTGCACCCTTGGTTGCTTATTTTCAGAAGACAGAAGAGTCCTACTAAGTTTATCTTGGAGCTTTTAAACACAATGTGTCTCAATACCCATGCCTTGGCAGTGGTTAGAAAGGATCCTGGAACAGAGGCCATTCCTTCCCACCAAATATGGCATGTCCTTTGGGAATTCAGGTCTTCCACCTCTTGAAAATATGCCAGGAGCTGAAATCAATGCTGAAATGTCCTGCATTTCCCTCAGTTTTTAGTACTTTGAGTGTCATGTTTTTCTTTTCACATAGTCCTGCCTTGAGGCTAAATCTTGCTGATACAGAAAGAAACGACTCTTACATAGCAAACCTATATGTTCCTGTTTCTTAGATGGGGTAAATGGGGATATGGAGCAAGCTCTGGTGGCATTTGGTAATACAGAGGTCACTGACAAACTTCTCTGGTTTGTTCTGCCCCGAAGAGCTCTGGATCTCAGCTCACCTATTCCAGATACCATTCCCACTCCTTAAATCCAGGCTTCAGAGGAGTAGGAGGTGATGTAAAATTGTCACTCTCTCACCTCAGTCCTGCCCAGAGTATAGATCAAACACTTCCCAGAATTTGCTCTAAGTATTGTTTTTCCTAAAAATTCACCAGAATGATTCATCAAAAACATAAGCAGTCTCTGACCAATCCTACTGTATGATGCTGCTCCATCAGGACCCACCATTCTGCGCGTGACAGAATCGTTCACCCGTTTTCTACCTTTCTTAACACCATTTTTCCTGCTTACTGAGGTTTGTTTTTTCCTCTCATTTGGACACCCACACCTTATAAAATCTAAGTAAAATAGACCTTGTATTATAAATAACACTGACATTTTAATTAATAGAAGAGAAGTTGGTCATTGTTGTCTTCGGTAAGGGTTTCCAATAGACAAATGTAGGTCTGTTTTAGAAAGCTGTGTTTAATAATACCTCCTATCTCCAGTAAACAGCAGAAGAATCTCTGAAGCATGAGTGATTTACTTACTCATTCTGTAAGAACAGCAAGTGAACTGTTGTTAATACAATAATGAAATGGTAGTTAATGTGGCTTCGCCCTCTTTCAGTACGAATTGAACATTATCCAACTGAAAGAGTAACATAATTTAAACATGTTGTGGAGCAAAAATATTTTTCCTGGCTTAAAATATCTTTAAGTGGAATCTAAATTTTTCAAGGATTACTTTAATAATAAAGACAACACAGTCAGTGAGGTTTTATTAAAAAAAAAAAAAATTCCTTTTCCTTCATTCTCAAGGCTTTATTCTCTCAATTTTGCAAATGCAGTTAATGTAAATTTCTTATTAAACTTAATGTTTTATATATAATATAATTAATATTTGAATATGGGGGGAGGGAGAACCAGATGAACTACTGTTTTGCAAAGCATCATAGATGTTATGATAGAGAGCTATAGCTCCTAAATAACAGCAGATTATTCCTGACTCAGTGTCTTGGTTTTCATTTGTTTTAAATGAAATTAGTGCCTTAAAATATCCAGACACAGTGATCTATAAGTGTCTTATAGACATAAATTGGCTGTATATTAAATCCTTTAGGGACAGTGAAGTCTGGAAACCTGACTGCTCTTAGATAACTCTTCGGCCAGTCTCTCTCTGATGAGAACAGGGGTGGGCCAGTTTATCAGTTGGAATGGCACATTAGTCTGTTATCCATTAGACAAATGCATGTTAATGATCTAGGCTTGAAGGATAATCTGCTCTGACCAGAAATCTGTCGGATACAGGGCAACTAACTTCTGCTCATGCTGTCTGCATGCAAGGCTGAGCAAACTGCAGAGCTAGTGTTTAAATATGTGGCTATTTCAGCTAGAATGGATGGCATATCAAGCAATGGGCACATCAAAGCAAGGCTATATTTGCTAAAATTGTAGAACCTCAAAAACCTAAAACACAGGGGGAAGCATGCCGAAAATTTGTCTTTCCTGATTTATGTTTTTTTCTGAAAAGACTCTGCTCCAGGAGAGATGAGGCACAAGCAGACTCTCTCACCTACCGCCTGCTTGCTGGCAGCATTCAAACCCCAGCCTCAGACTTCAGCACTCTTTTGCCCTGAGATCTGCTGCAGGGCTAACACTGCCCAGCAAGTCCTGTCCCGGGACAAGGGTTCGTGGTGTCCACGGCTTGGGGAAACTGCCACTGCAACATGTGGGGCACGTGAGCTCACAGCTCCCAGTCATGGACAGGGATATCTGAGTGTCCACCTGCCCAGGATTTTTCCTTTCAGGTTCTCTGGCACTTTTCTCCAAGCGGATATAAATATTTTGGGGAAGATGTTTTTTATTGCACCTTTGAGAAATTTCTCACTGGCTTCTGCCTCAGCTGTAATCATCTTAGACGATTTTGTTAAAGCACCCTATTCCCTGACCATGGCATCTCAGTGTACCTTATTTGTCAAACAGTCAAAATAAATGAAAAAAAAAAAAAAGTGTATATGTGCATACTGGGCCCATAAATGACACTCATGATTTGATTCATGCAGATTCACCCTTTAGATCAATGCATTGCTAGGATGTTTTCTGGCTCAGGTTTTGATTCCCTCAGCTCCCCCAGTTTTCAGGGCCACTCTGCAGCCCACCTCATGGCCGGCCAGGGACAACAGACACTGTCCTCTCTCCCTGGGCCAGGGCTGGAGATGAAGCGCTGGGACCTGTGGCATCCTTGCCCCTTGCTGAGCACTGGATGTCTTCTGCTCGGTGCTGGGAAGGGGAAGGGGAAGGAAGAGGCTTTTTCCTCTAAGTTGGTGGATTCTCTCCTTCGAGACATTTGCTACAACAAACACCAAGAACAAGCTACAACAACCAACCAGAACAAACGCCAACAAATACAGACAGAATCTACCAGAGCTTTCTCAGATATTAATGCATTTAATTTATGCAAATACTGCACAAAATGGATTAAATATTGCAAATTATATCAATAATTTAAATTCTGTAGCTAAAAATAGTCAAGAATATCTGAATAATCTTAAAGTGTTCACATGAAAATTCTGTAAGTTTTGTGTAGGGTTTTTTTTCTCCCGAGGAGACAAGCTAACTGATAAACTAACGCCAGCCTTTTCCAGTTATCAGTTATTAATACCAGACTTCAAATAAATAATGTTTTGGGGTTGGTTTTCTTTTCTTATCTTCTATTACACAAATTATTCTTTCTGGCTTTGCATATCATTTAGTTCTTGTTAGCCAAGATATCAATCTGGATTTCTCTAGCTGTTTTTACATAGCTCTGAAGTGTGATTGGGTTAAACAAAGTATTTGCCAGCTATATGCACTTCAAACTTTTTCCTAAAATTAAATTATTGTATCTTAGAAACATCTTGACTGTTTGAATGTATTAGAAATCTACTTCACAAATAGGCTCCTGTATTTTCATTTTTATTTGCTTCTATGAGGGCTCCATAAAACTCTGATATTATTTATTCACAGCAAAATGAACATTCAACATGAGGCAAAAATCAATGGCATTCAATACTATAGCAACTTGATAGTGCAGTCTTTACGCAGAATTACTGGGGTTTTTTCTTATCTGATAAGTAATAAATCCTCAAACCCTACAAGGTCATTGGAAGTATGTATACCATGGAAATGGAATAAAATTTCATTTTAAATGGCTTTGATAGTTTTTATTTTACTGCATTACACTCATACACATAAGTATACACACTCACAGTCTGTATGCACCCATACGCATAGATATGTGTACATACCTATACATGTGGGCATCTCCTCAGTTTAGTCATCTAATGTCTTTTGTATTCCCTAAAGGCATTTGTTAGTGGGAAGTCCACCTGGTGAGAATTTTTGTATTCCAGCTTAAGTTTAGGAGCTCTCTCCAGAGCATTCATCACACTGCAAACTGCACTTCTAATAACTTCTCAAAACACTAACTTTTCTGCTAGCTTTTCCTCTTCAGATGGGTATGCAGTTCTGAGGAGCAGGGATACAGAGCACATGGGCAAGGGTCATTAAACCTACCCAATCCTCTCTGCCCATGAACAGGCTCTTTGGTGGGGTGCTGGCACCTCTCCAGGAAGACCATCTGCCCAGGCCAGTAGCTAAGCAACAGATCGCCTGTTAATGGTATTTTATGACCCGGTAAAACTGATTAAAGGATAACCTGAAACAATAGATTTATCAGTATATAAGAAAAGTCACTACTGAGAGGTACAGGCAGATGAAACATGGAAGTACAGCTATAGCAGTGGAAGAGGTATCCTTGGGAGAGGATCTCAGATGCTTATCTGAACTCAAGTTTTGCTCAAGAATATAAGGAAAACAGGAGAAGAAATATCTGATTAATTTATCTAGAGAGGAGAGGACAAGACTAACACCAAAATAAAGGGTTGTTATGCTAGCAGCCTTCCTGAAATGTGTCGTCTGTTTCCTCTTTGATGTGTCCTGGAGTATTTCAGAATCAGTGTTTGCCATGCTGGAGCTCTGAAGAAGCCAGTCCTTGGGTATACTGAAGAGGCACTCTTTGAGGGCCTACAACAATCTGACCGTAAGGTCCTACTTTTGTGAGGAGAAACACCTGTAGAAGTTTCAGAAAATACACCAATAAGCCAGAGAATGAAGCAGTGCAAGGGTTCCCCCAAGACAAAGGGAGACCCAACAGCATGTGCTTCTGCTTCACTGAATATCCAACATCCTCATGAATACCAGGCAGGAGGACTCTACCAGGATCAGACAAGACGATAGTTTTGAGGGCAGCCTAAATACGGCACAACAGGATATCACACACACTAACCTGATTTATTTGTCCTCTGAGCAGAAACATGAATGCGGTCTTAAAACCACTAATGTGAAACACAGGCTAACTGATTAAGGAAATGGTATTCAATAGCTGCTCTTGGTCCTTTTGCTTCCCTGTCTCTTTGCTTCTGCACCTGTCTCTCGCTTCTTGACTCCTTCTCTACTTTTTTCTACCACGCATTTTGCCTCACTAATTCCCAGTTCTGCTCTTCACTACTTCTCCTCTGATGCTTTCACTCTCACTGATTTGCAAATAAGACCACCACCTTCTGCTTGCAAAATTCAGTTCCTCCCTCAACCTCTATCTGCTCTTACCGCTTTCTGCTCTTTACAGCTAGCTTATCTTCCTCCAAAGAAAAGACAAATCATGAAAGTAGAGCTCCACCTTTCTGACTGTCCAAAACATGCAAAAGAACCATCTGGAGGCTTTGGAAAATGAACACGAGTGCTGCAAAACCAGCAAGTGGCATTTTACTTTTATTCTAAGTTTAAAGCTCAGAAAAAAGTGTTGTTTGCGCATAGAACATATTGTTCTCGTCTACTGAAATCTGACTAATGTGGTACTATATGCAAACAGGAATAGATGAAAGATTTGCCATGCTCTGGAATGCTACAATGGCATGTCCAATCACAGCAGCACCATCTGCTTTTCCTTGTATGTGCTAAATTGGTAACACTGTGCTAATTTCTATATTAGTTTACACACCACCCTGAGGGAACTATACTTAACAGATATGCAGTATTTGGCCTTTGTGACTTATCTTTAGCAAACAGTTAGTAAATGTCTCTTCAATTACTCTCAGCTCTGTTCTTAGAGAAAGGAGTTTAGAAATCAATAACATCGATTATGTACTCTTTTTATCCCTGAAGGAATGGCAGGGACTTCCAATTCAAACGGTATTTTCCTAAGTTTTTGCTCATTCAGATCTGCCTAGAATTTTGACAGATCAAAAGATGATCAGACCTTCATAGAATCAAAGAATCATAGAATCATAGAATTCTTTGGGTTGGAAGGGACATTCAAAGGTCATCTAGTCCGACCGTTCTGCAATGAGCAGGGACAACTTCAACTAGATCAGGTTGCTCAGAGTCCCGTCCAACCTGACCTGGAATGTCTCCAGGGATGGGGCATCTACCACCTCTTTGGGCAACCTGTGCCTGTGTTTCACCACCTCATCATAAAAAAATTCTTCAGACCCTGTTAAAACGTCTGTACCCATCTTTCTTATAGGGCTCCTTTAAGTATTGGAAGTCCTTCCCAGAGCCTTCATTTCTGCAGTCTGAACAACCCCAAAACTCTCAGCTTTTCTTCATAAGAGAGGTGTTGCCAACCTCTCCTGTTCACCTGGAGCTTGGACAGCAGTACAACACAAGAACACTGGTGTTGTACAGCTAAATGAAAATGAACCCCTTCTGTATGGAGTGGAAATTTTACCATATTGCTAACTGTATTTTCTCTTTAGGCAGTGTTCAATTTGACGTTACAGAAAATACTACCTTACTGAT
Organism: Bucorvus abyssinicus; assembly: GCA_009769605.1. Taxonomy (NCBI): domain Eukaryota; kingdom Metazoa; phylum Chordata; class Aves; order Bucerotiformes; family Bucorvidae; genus Bucorvus; species Bucorvus abyssinicus. Next base: position 27,503,418 of record CM020030.1, on the reverse strand, counting down.
CAAGGCCATAAATAAACCTACAAAACACGTGGGTATGTTCTCTCTGTAGTTAGGAAAGAAAACAAAGGTAATGAAAGAAGCCCTGTGGATGGTATTGGAAATATCCCCCTCCACGTACTTGGTCACTGAAGCCAGGCAATGAAAGGCTCCTTTTGATGGCTGTCTGGTGTTTCTATGAGTGTCTTACTATACAAGCTTCATGTCTGGATGGTTTACTGATGATCCACTTGCAGTGTCTCTGCAGGGCGTTGCATGGAATGATTTCTCCCCACAGGATGAAAGGCTGAGTTATCCCTTCTTTGGGTCTGAGGGGAGCAGGTATTTCAAAGCGTGAGACCATTGAACTATCACCTGAGGGGACAGCTGTCTAGAAGATATTTTAGCTGTTTGATGCATTCAAATAGATGGTTTCAGCTTGCCAGTCTTGGAATGGCTCCTAAAATAAATGTCAATATAAAGGATAAGGCAATTTGTTTTGGATGATTAAGAGAATTTGCCTCATATATCCAAGGTGTGACAATTCCAATCACATCTTCATTTCAATTTACAGGAAAGAAATAAACTAGGTTTCATTATTGTTCATACTGCTGGTGCTATATATTTGACATGATAATCTACAGTATTAGTCAGTAAATTGACTCACTGGACTGCCCTTGATCATATGCTCCATTTTCTGCTTAGCAGGGCCCTCTCTAATAGCTATATATAACCAGGAAAAAAAAAAAAAAAAGAGACAGTTCTCTCTTAGATCATTATAAGATGATGTTGCATTCAGTTTTCCTGTTGCTTCAAAGGTTATAAATGATGTGATCTTTTCGCCGTCAGAGATAATATACGATTGATGTTTGTCCGACTTGTCAACTTCTTACACAGAAATCCAATACTCCCCACTTGTCACATATTCATTTCAGATGTGTTCTCTTGCAGGGCCCAAAATGAAATAGTCACTGTATTCCTATCTGCCAGTTTTCCAGTCTTGCCTTGTGTGGTCCTTCCTTGTCAAACCACAGTTGTCACGTTAACAACCCACATGAGTACTTGCAGCAAACATAAAGTCTCCTGATCGTAATTAAAATTCTGTATGCTTTTCTATTAAATAAAGAAAATCATCATGCATCTTAATTTGTAGCTCTGCTTGTCTGCCACTGTTTTTTAAATGTCTGATTGCTGAGTTAATTGCTCAGGCAGGCTGTTTTTAGACTGCATCATGCATTTATGGGCTTTATATCACTGTCAAAATAAGTATTGGATTAATCCTGTCTCCTCATCTATGTGTTGAAAAATTGTTTCTTCAGTCCAGACAGAAGTTAAAATCAGGAGTAACCTCTAAAAGGGGCTATAGGGTGAAGGGCAGTTCTCAGTGCTAAGAAAGGATGAGAGCACACTCAGAAAGCAGACAGCTCAGCAGTAGATTGGCACGAGTTACAAAATGCAAACTTGTATAGCTGTATTTCAGCAGCAAATCTGCAGCTGTAACCTGCGCTGCTGCAGAAGGAAGGGGAACCAAAGAGCCTTAGGGTAGAAAGAACCCATCACTATTCCTGACCAGAATGGTAAATAATTGTTCAGAGACTTTTTTACTGACCTTTGTTCCAGGAGTACTTGCAAGTCAAAGAGAATTACAGGGTGTAAATCAGAAATATTGAACTGCGGGTCAACACATCTACAAAGGGAGATAATTCAACTCACTGTCTCCCTGAGGAACAATACCTCACAAATCTCTCTTAAACTCATTCCTGATATATTGGGCACACTACAGAAGAAACTATTTAAGGGCACTGATTAATATTTTCAGCAACTGTAAATTTCCCATCATACTGCCTGGTGCCAGCTCTGCCAGATGGCTCTCAAGGACTCTTCCGGTTCTCTTCCCTGCCATCCTACAATTCTGTGTTTGTAGTTTGAAGAATAAAAATCAGTAACTGTCCAGGACAAACAGCTTGCTCTACGTTGTAATGCTTTAACCATGCTAAGAGGCTGAAGTCTAAGCGTCTTTGCTTCAAAGCTTCAAAAGCTGCCAGCAGAAAAGATCCCTGGACTCATGAATTTGGTACCAATTCCTAAGGAATCTTCACTTTGATATTGAATGCAAGAGGAGAGGACTTTTGGGAAAAGAAAGGTCAAAATTCATATCCCATCATGGCATGCTGATTATCCTTCAAACACCCCTGTACCTCTGGGGTACAGCGCTTCAGCAGTGCAGGCATCTGCCTCGGGCTAAGGCAGCCTCCAGCATACACAAGAAATAAGGTGAGGTCCGCCCCCTAAAATACCTTTCCATGTTCCCTTGGATGAATAAAACCTGACTGCAGGAGAACTAGGCTCTTGTTTCTTACCTGAAGGAGGCAAATATTTGACAGAGCCACGAGAGTCAGGTTTGGCAGCAAGGAACGTATAAAAGTGACAGAAAGAAAGCGAGACTCTGAGAACACTGGCTGGGATGTCACATGCTATAGAACTGTCTATTAGCCTCACATGAGGTTCAAAAAATATTCAGGAAATAACAGCTGTTATGTTCAAACACAGCATCTGATTAAAAAAATCTGCTGTTATGATATAAGTCTGATATTCAACCCCAGCTATGCAAATACCCACAAGATAATTTACCAAACAAAGGGAAATGCAGTAACAGAACAAAGAAGGGTAACAAAATCATCAGCCTTCATGCATCAAAAGGCAAAATTCAAATAGATTATTTTTACAACAAAATAACTCAGTACAAGCCACAAGGGAAAATGAACAAAGATCAAAGAGCAAATAAGAGACAGATAACACAAACAGGCATCCCTGCTATCTAGAAGTAATAGAAGAACAGGAGCATACAGTACCAGAGCATCTTGAAAGAGCTATCGTGTATTTGGGAAAAAACATCTTTTGTGCAAACTTGGAAAAAAATAATTATTTACAGCTAGGGAGTTAGACAACATTTTCTGTGCCTGCAAAAAGCTACCCTCCCTGGGCTATTTATTGCTCTTTCATCACACTTCTGTTTGGTCCCTATGAAAAAGTACAGTTTATATCTCCACCACATGAACATCCAGCACAAGTAACAGTAAGGGCAGAATAATAAAGTCCAACCAATTAGCAAAAAGTACAGAACTGACTCCACAGAAGTTCACGACAGAGATATCTAGGACACCTCCAAAATAAGGAACAAAACGGCAGTGCTCAAAAACGTTTTAAAAAAGAACTGCTAGCTAATCAATAGCTTTTATGTGAGATTTGAAGTCAATATGAAGGTGAAGATTTGGAACAGTAGCACTGACTTAGTCTTTCATGATTTATTTTCTTTTTAAATTACGGGAGCAACTAATCTTATTTTCCCCTACTGTTTTTGCTTCCTTTCTTGCAAGGGCTGATGATCACCACTGGCTCCCCAACCACCATCTGAGAAGTCTGAAATGGCAGGATGAAGCTTATCTTATGCTAAGACCTTAAACATGTTAAATTTGTTCCTGCTCTTGTTCATGTAATTGTACAAACAGAACTATTCCAGATCAGGAAAGAAAACCAATGAGCTCTCCTCCTTTCTCTTTCAACTCTGCTCTCCTTGCAGGTACAGTCACTGAACTCAGTATTACTTTGTTCATGACAAATACCAACTGAACCCTGCGAGTATGTGTTACAATTTGCAAAACCATCAGTCATCCTGTTTGCTTTCATCCAATATACAGCTTTGGTTATTTCCACTTCTTGATTAACCTCACGCAAGGTCTTCCTCCACTTCCAACACCTTTTTCACTCCCTGCACGCACTCCTGGTGGCTCCAGTGGCCATAGGTACTCCTAGTCCCACAAGTACTGAGGAGCTCATATGAATAACTCATAGCAAGTTTAGGAAAAGTGTTTTAATAATTCATAAGTCATCGCATTGACTGCTCTATCCATAAATAGTAAAGGGTGCTCATCACAAAAAATACCACCTCTGACTTAGAAAGTCCTTGAGCTGCAAAGTCCTGCAGCCCAGGAAGATGCATCAAGGATGTATTGCTGTCAAAGAGAACTTTCTGTGCTAGGCAGAGCCCTGGCCTAACATGGTACAGCCTTCTTGAGGTTTATCATTCCCAGATGGAGCTTCTCACAGTGAAGAGATGCAGCTGGTTGCTGAACAGCTGCCCCATGAACTTCAAAGCTACACTGGTTTGGATAATGGCCAGAAGAAATGATCCTACCAAGTCCCTTTGATTTCTGACTATAATTCAACATGTTTAGTTTAAACAAGTGACAAGTTCATTTTGCCTAAGATGTAAACCTGAAGAATCTAAATCCAATATTCTACCTTTCTGTAGGCATTACTTAAAGAACTGTTTACAAGGCTTTTTTTTAAAAAAAATCTATAATAACGATCTATTATTTCTGATAGGAATCCAGTTTTATGGGGTCTGTGATACAGAATTTGACTACTGCAAGGTAGCGAGGTTAAGCTGAAACTGATGGCTACATGAAGAACAAATTGGCTAGGTTGAAAAGCCAAAAAAAACCCAGATTTGCAAAACAGATAGGAAGAGTAACTAAGCTCATGTTTGGTAGGAAAAGGTTTAAAAGTAATTTAAAAAAAGCTATATAGAGCAATAATTTTGAAGGCAGCAGATAAAACAAGAAACAACCAATCCTCTTTAGTTTTGCTGGCGAAATCGTTACTAGAAATATTGGTGAGGCTACCTGGAGTGAGAAGCATGATACTGGAATGTAACAGGCTCAGAAAGAGAACTAGAATTAATAAATTCAGAAAAGGTGAAGCCCAGACATGGCAGGACATGCCAGCATATGAGACCCTGGCAGAAGCTGGTAATTACTAGGTAGACAGGCACAAAAGAAATCCAGTGACCTATGTGGGAAACACAGTGTAAAGCTAATGTAGGGAGAATAATATCTAAAATATGTTATAACCCCTCTGCTTTTTCATCTTAGACTCACACACATACACACGCACAAATACACAAGGAGGGACCTATCTGATGGAAGATTAATTGACATTAATAAGGAAAGGTCTAATAAGGAAACTGCTGTTGAATCGTTGCATAATTTGCCACTGCTCCTCTGCAAGGGATGGGGCAAGAACTTGCAAAACTTCTAAGAAAGGTAATTGTCTTCTGCAAGAGCCACTGGAAGGTTCTAGGAAATACAAATATAGTCTATTGGAAGGGCTGGAAAATTACTGAGCACAAAGTGGTTTTCAGAAGATTTGAGTATCCACTCATTGGTGTAGATAACTGCAAACACAAGAATGTATCCCAAATTTCATATGGGAAGTCCTGTGACAGTGGGTCACCAGTCTTTCCTACTTAGGAAAGATTATTTATGCAGTATAAGCAATCGTGTTGCAAATTCAATGAAACATATAGGTTCAGACAAATACATCTTAATTCATCTAACTATGTAGGACCTTGGATAGCTCTTTTAGATACTAAAGGCTCTAAAAGAGCCTCCGGTGATGCACAAGTTCTCCCTATCATCTCACCAGCCTGTAGTAACATCATGCTTGATTACACTTGCTATAATACCCCTTGCCTGCCATGTCAGCTCAGGAAAAAGCCTACAAGATGAAAATTCTGCAGATGGGGCAAATCAGGGGACTCAGCATCTGGTTCTACATTGTGCTTTGCAAAACCTGAAGACCATAAATGTGGTAAAACCCTTTGTTTTCTGCAGAAATATTTTTGCAGAAATATCTGTTCTTTCTTTCCTGTCAATTTCATGACAGAAACAAACCATATTAGAAAAGCAAACGCCTCATGGAAGTGAAAGAGAAGGGTGCCATGGGTTAACAGACAACGAAGAGATTAATTTCTCGGAACGTTTGCGCTGGAGAGTATCATGGCTGCTACATCCTTGGGTGGACATACTCTTAACTGGGTAAAAAACTGGCTGGATGGGCAGGTCCAAAGAATGGTGGTGAATGGAGTTAAATCCAGTTGGTGGCTGGTCACAAGCAGTGTCCCCCAGGGCTCAGTGTTGACGCTGGTTCAGTTTAATATTTCTATCAATGATTTGGATGAGGGGATTGAGTGCACCTTCAGGAATTTTGCAGATAACACCAAGTTGGGTGGGAGTGTTGATCTGCTTGAGGGTAGGGAGGCTCCACAGCGGGATCTGGACAGGCTAGATTGATGGGCAGAGGCTCAACAAGGCTAATTGCTGGATCTGCGCTTGGGTCACAACAACCCTCTGCAGTGTTACAGGCTTGGGGAAAAGTGGCTGGAAAGCTGCACAGCAGAAAAGGACCTGGGGGTGTTGGTCAACAGCCAGCTGAAGATGAGCCAGCAGTGTGCCCAGGTGGCCAAGAAGGCCAACAGCATCCTGGCTTGTATTAGAAATAGTGTGACCAGCAGGAGGAGGGAAGTGGTGTCCCCCTGTACTCTGCACAGTTTAAGCAGCACCTTGAGTACTGTGTCCAGTTTGGGGTCCCTCACTTCAAAAAGGACATTTTGGTGCTGAAGTGTGTCCAGAGAAGGGCAATGAAGCTGGTCAGGGGTCTGGAGCACAAGTCCTGTGAGGAGTGGCTGAGGGAACTGGGGTCGTTTAGCCTGGAGAAAAGGAGGCTGAGGGGTGACCTTATCACCCTCTACAACTACCTGAAAAGAGGTTGTAGCCGGGTGGTTTCACTTGTTCTCCGAAGTAACAAGTGAAAGGAAAGAGGAACTGGGCTGAAGTTGCATCAGGGGAAGTTTAGATTGGACATTAGGAAAAATTTATTCACTGAAAGGGTTGTCATGTACTGGAACAGGCTGCCCAGGGAAGTGACTGAGTCCCCATACCTGGACATATTTAAAAGCTGTATGGATGTGGTGCTTAGTGACGTGATTTCATGGTGGACTTGGCAGTGCTAGGTTTACAGTTGGACTCGATCTTAAAGGTCTTTTCCAATCCAAGCGATTCTATGATTCTAACAGGAAATGCACAACTTGCTTTCCTAGAATGGCATGCAAGAACTCACCCTTGTGCAACTCAGCTAATCTCTAATGAAAATGGCTTGTGATCTCCATTCTTAATTATTCTTTTGACAGATGAAGATTACAGAGCACCTGAAGGCAAATCTCTGCCACCAGCAGGCTTGGGAAGTCTTAACAGGAAAATGAATGAGTCAGTCACAGGCAGAGCACTTCCACATGACTAACAGAAAGAGTAGTCTCAGAAAACTACATGGAGAACCACTTGAAGAGAGTGAGGTGAGGCATGAAAAGAAAGGTGTCATGTGTCCTAGGAGTTCTGTCGTGGTATCATGGAGAATTTAAAAGGTTGGTACCTTGGTAAAATAACTTGCACTTATACAAGTGGATTATAAATATGCGTGTACAAATGCACACACAGTATGAGAAATTACATATACAAGTTAGAAATTAAATTATTTGAAGAGCTATGCTGTTGGACTTCTGTCACTTCATATGTTTTCACAATCACAGCAGCCTTTTCTGACCTTTCCAATCTGTTTCTCCAGGAGCTAAAAACACTCTGGCACACTCAGTATGCCAGATATATTCAACAAGCCACTGGAAAACTGAGCATTCCAATAGTAAGTCCTTCTTGACATTGATCTTCCTGTAGTAAGGAAGTGTTCTGTTTCAAGAGCCAGGGCTGTGCCATGGGGACAGTACAGTCACAGAAAAGAAAATCAGGCCGCAAGAGAAGTACACAATTATGGATATCCATATTTACAGTAAATAGCATCTTGTTCTAGCAGTGGATCAAGTAAAATAAACATGTTTAATCATTAAATCAAACTTAATGTGTCAGAATCAGGCTCTGTCTGATCAAGTTTGCCATAAGCCATGGCTGTTAACTTGAACAGGATTGACTAAACAATGTTGTTTTCCCTCTGGAAAAAAAGATAAACAAATGACTTCAACACCACTTTTTAAAAAGTATTATAAAAGCTGGATTTTACTGGAACCATGAAGTTTTTCAGACCTTGAGACAGCATGAGGTTTCAGCAGCCTAGTTAATACAATTTGGTTCTGCACAATGTCATTTGGGCAACATCATTACAGAATGATTCACAATTAATTACATTCAAATAGCAGCTTCTATTCCCCGTGGAGAACGGGATTAATTGGGTCAGATGTAAATATGCATTTCATGGATCCTACTGAACACTTGCCCATCTCACCAATTTACCATCTAATTTGATACAACTGGTGTACTCTGCTCTTGAGATGCACAGGGCAAGCCCAGTTGCCAGTCAGGGTAGGAATACTTGGATACAGCAGTGCTGCTATTCTCAGCCTGCATTATGCTTGGCTCTAACTGCCCGACCCTTTCATTCTCTTGCAGAAATACTAATTTATATTTATTCAGGTTGAAATACTCTGCTGTTGAAAATTATGCTTGGGAACTCAGAACTGATAGGAAGCATTGTAACGAACCCCTGGCAACGTGGGATCAGAAACTGCTCTCCTCCCAGGTGTCTTCACTCTCCCATTGGAAAGAGGACCTGACTATCCTGGTGGTGAGAAACCCTGAGACCAGGGCCTTATTGGGTCCTGACTCTGGGCAGGGAAAGAGTAAAGGTAAGCTACCTACAGAGAAAGAACAAAGGAGACAACTTTGGGGCAAAGTTGATTCCCTGACCCCTTACGCAGACTAAGCCTAAATCTTGGGACTTCAATGGCTTCTAACTCTTTTTCTGGCATCTTGAGTAGGGACCATTTAGGTTAAACATACTCCTCATGAAATCTCCTTTCTTCATTTTTTTTATCGTGAACCACATCTTTGCCAATTTTTTTCATTGGCTTTTTTTCCATGAAATGAGGTGGGCTAGAAAACATCCAGCAGAAGAATCCCCATTTTCTAAAATAATCTAGATAACAAAAGCTTGTGCCTGTGGCAGATGGTTCTTGAAAAGCTACTTCTTGTTGCTTTAAAGCACCAAAAATAAGAACCTCATTTCCTGGCTTTTCCTAGCTTCCTTTGCCCTATTTTCAGTTTGCTCTCTCCCCTAGGTATAATAAAAAATGAGACATTTGCACCCAGCTGGAAAGTACCTTTCATGAGCTGGGAAACTGCAGAGATCATTTCTGGCGTGTTTCCTGCTGTTCACGAGTAACTACCGGGACAAACTCACTCAAGTGAAGTGCAAACTTCAGTCCCCAAGGCTTGTCAGTTCAGAGCTGATCCTTTCAGCCACTGCATGCTGGGTAGTCCAAGAGAGGACTTGGAGTTTCTAAAGCAAAAGGAACTCTACCAAGCAAACTAAAAATACTTTACCAAGTAATCCTTCTGGCTTTTCCTACCTGTCCCAGGAGGTGCAGCATACCGTCATTTTGTCATCCCAAATCTGAAAATTTGTAATATGACTGTTCTGTACCCCCACACAATGCTTATATTCTGTTCATGTCTTATTTAATGTTAAGGATTAATTTGCTAAAGTATTTGCAAGCTGGCTAATATGAGTCATACCGTCCTGCTTCGTGCTTTGGTGCCATGTCTGGCCCCTAGAGTTTGATTATCTGTCCCCTACCCCTACGGACTACTCTGTGTTGCACTGCTCTGATCATTTCAGTGGATATCTCAACAGATATAAAGATTCATCATTCTGCAGTCTTACTAACACTCCATCAGTTCTCCACTTCTCTGGTATCCACCACCTTCAGCTTGTGCATTTGTACTCTATCAGCTTTAATTAATGCTTAGGTATTTGGGAAGTATTTGGAGGTCTTTCTCAGGAACTGGTGTTATACGTTCCATAAATTATTCTGTCTTTGGTTACAGAATGTTTATTTTAACCAATTTGTACCTAAATTTTTATTTGTGTTTCAGAATTCTCTCCCTTGAAATGTAACTATCCTTTTTCTCTTCTGTTGCTTGGTTTGGGGTGAAAAGTCCACCCCATATAGTCCATCATCGTATTGTGTCTGAGGCTGTAAAACACATGAAACACAGATACTTGTTCTGTGGTTTTTTTACCTCCCCTCCTTCCATGGGGCGGGGGGTGGGCGGGGGGTGGGGGTGGTGGAGAGTGGTGGAAATATTCCATTCCACTTTTCACAACACTTGTAAATAGGTCCTTATAAAAACCAATTTCTCTCTTCCACTGTGTTTGCCTTTCACTGGAAAATCTGCATTTCTAGTAAGCTTAGTCTGTCTGTCTGGACAGACTGCTCTTACTAGATTTTTTTTTTTTTTTTTGATTGATTGATTGGATACCATCTGCATGGCTGAAAAGCTTTTTTTCCTACAGATTACTCTTTCTTTGGGGACTCCTGTCTCTCTCTCTAGATTTGAGCTAGACTAAAGATTTGCATCAATTCATTTTTCTAGTTTGAGATTACTCTTTTGTTTAAATGTTTAAACTCACTGTAGTAAGTCCATTTAATAAACCATAGATGCTTTGACCGATGTTAACTAGGGCCATTCCCAGCCTATTCATGCTCGCAATAAAAAGACAAGAACATTCAGATGAAGTCACAAGGTGACATGTCAACATGTTGAACTGTATTGCGTCTATTATTTAACTGGTTCTCTGCAGTCACATGCAGGACTATAACTTCAAGCTAAATGATAATTTTGGTGTATTTATCTTCTACAGGATTTTTTCTGCACAGTTACATTAAAGAGCTAATGCAGTTGCCCTGGAGAAATAAAAGTAACCACAATATCTTGAGGGTGTTTATCTACAGCAGAAACAATGTGCTCCTTAATCCATTAAGTAAGCAAGATGCAAGAGAGAGAGAGAAAGCCAGACTCCTATTCCTGTTTTTCACAATGAAACTTGTGTGCTTGAGCTCACTCAGTGAGTACCAAAAATAGCTCGGCAAAAAGGGCTTTCCTTGAGCACTTCCATTATTCACATGATGCGGCACCTTACATAACGCGAAGCACGCACGTCATGCCACCAAGTGCGGTGCACATGGATGCTAGACGGCAAAAATTTCCACTGGGGACAGTAGTAGCAAGTGTTTTAAAAGTAAAATCAGGCTGAAGGCACTGATTTTTTTCAATGGGCAAGTCTAGAAAACCCAGAAAATAGTTTGGGAGGTCTGATGGAGGGATTTCAGTACGATTAGAACAGCAGAGATGGCCTTTGAAAATTGGTATTACTCAATGTGTACCTCCTTTTTAAAGATGAAAATACTGTATTATCTTGACAGTCACAGTGACTTCCGTCATTTAGGGTACCCACCTCACCACTGGCAGCTCCATCCAGAGACCAGCAGTTCTCTGAAGCACTCGACCAGGTGCTGCCAGTGGAGTTATCCTTTGCTGCTGTAAACACTTAGCCTCAGTCCCAGCTCTTTCATTTGAAAGCACCATTTGTGCCTCCCTTTGCTAATTTGCATGCATGTGAACCCCCTTGGCTGCAGCATTGTTATTTGTATTGCTCTGTGTTCCCCGCACATGGGATTAAAGTCTGTCAGAGCCTCCAGATGCACAGTATTTTGTTCAAGCTTGAACTCAATCTTTTAACACTAGCAGTCCCAAACTTAACCCCTATTCTTGGTCACAGTGGTAACCATCACACATATAATTTAGGAAGTCATCTTTGGGATGATAGCATGAATACTAGTGTACTGTGACTCATTTTGACTACTGATCATATAGCATAATAATTGCTGTTTTCAAAAAGGGATGATTGAACCTGTGTAAACAGTGTTCTGCTTCCCTGGAAACCTATCATTTTTAAATATAAGCAAATCTTGTGTGATTATTACAAGCTGTATTTTAAAAATAAATTATTTTCCTTCAGGAGATCTGGCATTATGAAAATTTAGATTTTAGTATAATAAAACTGTACTACATTCATCCTCAGTACCATCAGATTCATGGCTTCTGCAGCCTGTACTCTATGTAAACAGTAGTACTATGATATACAATAAGCAGGCATCTATTTCTTTCAGCAGTGAAGCATTGCTATTGATGGGTGCATTTCACTGTGAGGAGGAAGGCTACAGAAAGCTTTAGGACAAGCACTGAATGTTTCCAGCAGAAACTGCATGGGGGAGGCAGGTAGGTGAAAGCACTGATTACATGAGGATATACGGATTTATTCTGTATGGAAGATGGCAACAGGTCCTGATAGTGAAATCTTTTCTAATGCAATGACAGGTCAATGGTTCAGCTGTAAATACAATTGCTGGACCACCAACAATATAACCCAGACTTTCCTAGGGAAACATTAACCAGCCTGATCTTTGGCTTAAAAGACCTGATGGTCTCTTCAGGTGTCTTGTGCTTTCCTGATATGCTCTGAGGGTTGCAACACTAAGAAGAACAAGACCCAGCAGGAACATTAATGAAAGCAGTGACAGAGACATAGGCTTACAAAATGGAGATGAGTATTTTTCTTGTTTTATAGATCTAGCTGCTAAATTCAGGAATCCTGGTCAGGTGTGGTTTGGCACCTACTTTTTCTCTCCCCATATTATCACTGAATGATGCAGTATCAATATTCAAACACCCGTCTTTTACACTGCCTCATCTTGACTATTACTTTTAGATTTGCATTCACCCTAAACCCTCGATTCAGTGAGCAACACGTCAACAAGTCAATCTCCCTGCTTGCGAGGCACCACGGGCTACGTTGCTGTGTTCTCTGTACTTACAACGTCCTCTTGAGCAGAAAAGTACCAAGCTGCAGCTATAGTAGCATTGCTCCAGAAACCTGTGTCTTGGTACGTCTCCTCTGTTCACCTCTCAAGGGCACATCACTTCCACGGTGGGAGTTTTCCAGGGGAAATCAGCACCAGTGCATCTCCAGCTTTAAGGGCTCTGCAGCAAAAGTACTGCAGCAACAGGGGCCCTCTGTGTACTGCCCCGGCTGTACATGCAATACACAGCATTCAAAAGCCGAAGAGAGGTTTCTGCAAGTTTTCCATGGAGGGAGGTTAGGCAGGCCTTACACGACCTTTAGCTGGACTACTAGCACTCTGTGACTGATAAGACATGCAACGCTGAGTATTTACTTGGACTAGTTTTGTTGTTGTATGGCATCAGCTTTCCAGCTGCAGCACGGTAATATTGGTCATTATCTTCTAGAGAGACCCTGAATTTTTTCTTTTTATGTTCAGCTTTATACATGTGTAAATATGATTATTTCTGCAATAGAAAGTATCCAGAAATGAAGGCTCTCTTCTACTGCTTGATATCATAGCTCTGAAAGCGAACGATTTATTGCATTCCAAATCATCTATTCTAATTTTGCTGTGTAACATGAATTGTGGTTTTTGCTTTGATTTTGAAAGCTACTAATTCCCTTTACAGTGTACAAAATCCCCTGAAATCATCTCCATCTTACAATCACATAACTTTACAGAGCTTGATCAAAGTCAGAGGCCCATTGCAGCTCAATAGCTGCTCAGGCAGTGTTTTTGTTCTGGGAAATCAGGTCCTGAAAGATTTAAATCCTTTTCCCATTTTATTTAAATGAATACATTTCATTTCTCAGCCACTGGTACCAAGTAGTGAGCTGCACACTAAGCTCATTTCTCTTTCCATTGCTGATTTTATTACCTCCACAACTCATCCGTAATCTGGATCTATCAGCTGCTATCATATTGCTTCTGATCTGCTACATGTTACACTGTGTAAAGATTTCAGCCCCATGGCTCTTCTCCAAGAGAATAAAAAGAAACCAATGAAATATATTTATTCATTCATAGCTATTCATACTCCACTAAGCAGGGCTCAGGACATCACAAGGAGGAACACTGCAGGTTGACAGTTTAGGAATAAATACCATGTCAATAAAAATGCATTCCAATTTTTGTTGGAATGCACTCATCTGAAAGATGACACAATGCGGGATTTACTGCGTCAAGGCATTTCCTATGCTCTAGTCCCGCCCCCCCCCCCCACCCCGCCTCCATTCACCCTATATTTACACAGGACCAGGCTACCACATATACATGCACTTTGACTGGGAGATTTGGAATGAGAAGGGGCACAGGCCAACCACGGAAAAAAGCAAGCATAAGGATGGGCCACAAGAATGCACAATGTGAAACTGCTGTTCATGCTGGGGACAGTCCTGCGTATTTTGTGGCGACATTTAGCAAAGAGATTACAAGAGACTCCTAACGATGCCATCAAAATCATCCATTTTGCTGATTTATGACATCGTTGCACATACTAAAACGCTCTCTTGCTTTCTCTTTCTCACTACAGTTTTACCCTCAAACTTGAATTGCCGATCTGATTCACTGTTCTGTAAGCTGACGACTCTTTGCTCCGCAAGCCATTCATGCGCCTCATGGACTCGACGCTTTCATTCCCAACAGCCATAGTCTGTGCCTGTCCCCAGAGTGTCAGCATAGATAGCAGCAGCAAGCGTGAGAATAGCACAGCAGTAACACGGCGACACACATACACAACACGCAAAGAGAAGAATGGCTCAGTTAGAGAAGGCCATCGTGCAAAACGAGAAGAATCACTTTCAAGACAAAATGAACTGAGAAAATCATGAGAGACAAACTCAAATAAAGAGATGCAAAAAAACCCATCCTAAAGAAATGACCTTAGTAACATTATTCCCTATTTTTTAATTTGTGCAACCAGATTCATAGGAAAAGTGAAAGCAAGCCTGTGCAAATTGATAGTTGTCTCTTACTCCAGAGAAATATTTCCTTGTATTAGGGAATTACCCATTTTGCAAAGAATCCAGGTACTGACTGGCTTAGGATAAACACAGATCTTCTGGTGATTTGGTTTTAAGTAACTTCCTTTTAATAGTCACTAGAATAATAATTCCCACAGCAGGTGAATGACCACTTCCATGGACCAACACCTCAAAATTTTTGAGTGACGTCACTGGATATTGTTACTTACCCATGGTGGCTTCTTGCCTGCTTGCTAATCTCTAAAGAAGATATTGTATCCAAAACTAAAATTGCAGACTCCATACAAGCAGCTTCTGCTGCTGCCATGGTGTCTTTGGAAACAAAGGTTTCCAGTGCCAGTGCATCTGACGTGGGTGTGTGCAGACAGGCAAGCATTTCTGCTCTCTCCCGTAATCTAATCTTAATGGGAATCTCAATTCACCTGACAATAATATTAAACCATAGAACAGCACTGGATTGCTTCCCAGAGCATCCATCAAATATTACATTAGCTACAGAATATTTATTAGACAGATCTGTCAAAACACAAATGCCCTGCGCCATTGTTGTCATGCCTCTTGTAAAGAAAATCATTATTTGTGACTTGGAGCATTCACACAGCTCAAGCAAATATCTACTTCACCTAGCAAATGCATGTGTACAGCATAAACCTAGGTGTTTATACTGATGCTGAAAACCAGTGACATTGATACAGGAAGGATGAAGTCCTTATAGTTGTGGAAAGATCATAATTGGACTAAAATTCAATTTAATGTCTATTCTTGTCCTTCCATTTATGAAAGAAAAAAAATCACGAAAGAGGGACAAACCGCCTAAAAAATATTTCTAGACTGACTTCTAGGTTAAAAACAAGCCTCCCATCTACATTTCAGTCACTGGTATAAAACAACGTGATAATGATACCCACGAATAGGCTCTTTGTTAAAAATTTGAAGTTTATATCAGTAACAAATTGTGAAATATAGAAGCCTCTAGAGAAGAAATTCTCCTATTCCTTTTCTCTTTTAAAGTGGCCATGTTTCCTGGTTTCAGCTGGGAAAGACGCCAGTTGCTGCTGGTTTAAAAGTGAGAGCAGAACTGTCAGTCACTCTGCAATGGGCTGCCCCAAAGAATGCCCCATTTTAGCATGACTAGATAGGGTGGCACTATGTGCAGATGTCAACACATCTGGATGACATCAGGGAAATAATATTGGTTCTCTATCCATGCCATTGCTTCCAAAGTTTCCTTATCCACTGGTGGGTGCCACATAGTAGCACAATATTTCTAAAGGTACAGCTACCTCAGCAGTCACAAGCAGAGAATAAAATTCTTGGAATCAGTGAACAATCTATGGACATTTATCCATAACTTCATAAACTGCAAATAAACTCAGCAGCCAGTTATCAGCTCTTTGTCAAGGAGTAAATCACTCAAAAGGAGCTTTAGAATGAGACTCTCCTGCAAGGACAAGAAGAACCGAGGTGAGAAATCAACTGCACGTCAGTGTGCTGTCAGGGCAGTCTCAGTCACCCCAAGCAAAGAGCAGCTGTACCTTGTTTTGTCTTCTTTGCCTTCTTCGAAGCCTCAGAAACTCCTTGTGCTGTCGTGAAACAAAGTTGACTGCTGCATATTCCAGTAATGCAGCAAAGACGAAGAGAAGGCACACGGCCATCCAGATGTCGATAGCTTTTACATAGGAGACCTAGAAAGAAATATGGCACAGCATGTTATATTTCAAACTTCTTTATATGCTGAAGACACAGACGTGAAAAAAGTGAACGTATTTCTGCACAGCATGAGTTCCAGGTTTTCAGTGAGGTAGGGTTTGTCTTGTATTTTCTTCTTTTGGTTTGTTAGTTTATTGCCTTGTAACAAATAAATAATCCAATTATTAGTGGAAATGCACGTTCACAAAGAACACACAAATTTTGAGCCACTGCCTTTAGGAGAAGAATCAGGATTAGTCTAACAAATACAATTACTTTTATAGTCACAATCACAGCTTATTAGAAAGAATACTAATACAGGTTGTGATACAATACCTACTGAAAAACAACTCGAGGAAGTTTATAATTATCACCTCTTTCATCTTTTATGAACCAATTACCGTATTGATTAATCAGCTATGTTTGGTATCCATAACCTCAAAGTAAACTCAGGGTGCTGTATCTTATGTGTTAATATGGCTTTACTAATTAAATATTCAATCCTAGTTGCTTGACCTTTATCAAACAACTCCATGAGAAAAACAAATCTTCATAGGTATTATCTACTACAAATACCCAAATACCAGACGCTCCTGTTCCAGTAAAAGCCTATTCTGATTTGAATTGACTGGTCCACAATAAAATCAGATATATTACAGCACTGCAGCATCACAAGATTTTTATCGCATTACCCACACTGGGCCAAACAGTAGCCAATTAATGAGCTACACACTATGCATATCAAAAGTACATTGTCCACCGTCGCCGTATTTGATCTCTGCCTTTCCTTGTAGTCTTGTAGTTTTTAAGCCACAGCATATTGTCTCTTTTATTTATCAGGTATTACACCCAGAGTGGAATGAATATAATCTGATTTTTAATGTCTGTAATGTACATATGAGCTAGTTGCCTAAATTATTTTGATATAAATAGACTAAGGAATGAAAAAGAGTAGGCATTTCTAGGATGCAAGGCATCTGAACTGTTTTAGAAATCTTCTCTAGGATGACATGAATAACACCCAAATAGTGCTTCTTCATCTTCATGTCTGTAAAGAGGAGCTTAGAACCACTGTCTAAGCACAGATAGATGGGGCTTTACTCAGTTGTCTAAATAAAAGCATCACATACTGCCAAATTAGGTACCTAGCCTCCATTTGCTAATTCAGCAGAGCACAAGTATTCAGCATCACACTAACCAGTCCTCTGGAGATGATTCAGATACCCAAGGTCACCTCCAATGTCACCACTGTACAACTGAATCAAGATAAGCAAAACAGATTGTACCTAAACCCTGAAAAATTATAATAAAAAGAATTTAACATCTGAATAATACTCTGCAGGACAAACATTTCAATGTAGTCAAAATGTACAGTGGTCTGAAAAGAGAGCAGGAAAGGATGCGTTGTGCATCTAATGCTATTGTTTAGGAGACCCAAGTTCCACTTTGGAAAACTCCACCTCCACACTTTGTGCACACTATTCAAAATGACCTTGCTCTTATGGTTGTGGCTACCATTTCATGATGAAGGGAAACACACCTTTTTCAGTAGATTTTGCTCCTATTTACCATGTGCTTGAATAGCATCACTTTTCAAAGTCTGTAGTACATTTTTTGTTAACATCAAATGGCAACAATGTCCAGCAAGCAACATAAGCAGAGTAACTGTCATTTAAAGCACGGCAGAAAGGATAGAGAACTCCATCCTGCAGCTCCTGAACACTGAGCAGGACATTTTAGAGAAGCCAAGTACTGTTATTCAGCCTGCATCAAGAGAACATACTTTTCAGTATCTGAGGCTATGGTACAGCTCCACACTGCAATGCCCGCAGTACAACATGCATAGGCTGAGATGGAAGAGGAGGATTTAGCTGGCTAAGGTGACAGAATGAATCTGTGCCTTTCAATTAGATACACAGCAGGTATGCATTTCTTTCTCCCACACATTAAAAAAAAATAAATAAAAAATTTACATCTTTACAGAGCAGCTGTGAAACCCAGTGAAAACTCAGCAGTGTCCCAGACACTGTGCCACAGGCTGAGATGCAGTAGGAATCAAGTCACTGTAATTTGTGCAAAATGCAGCTGAGTTTAGACTTTTTGTTACCTTCCTTGAAGGGGCAGCTTGTTTTCCTTTACAAGTGCCCTTAGGAGATGTATTAGACATGCATAAACAGCTGGACTGTGCTGCCAGAGAAAGCATAATGCAGGGAGTTGAAGGCACAAGAATCAGCATCTCTGACTGTGCAAATCCTGTCCTAGTGGGTTTAAAGCAAGGAGGGCAAAATAATAAAGGAAGCCCTGAGTTAGCCTTCCTGTCGCTTACACAGTGCTGCCATAAATGGCATCCACCCAGTTGCTTAGCCAGCTGGATTATTTTAACTCCAGCCTGCTGGGCTGGAATCAGAGAATCACGAAACGCTTGGCAGGTACATATCTTGTTTGTTTATCATTGCCATACCACGGCATGGCTTAAAATGAAAAAAACAGAAAACAATTGCTTCCAAAAACAACATATTAAAAATAAATAAATGGAGAAGTGCTACATTGAGTGAAAGCTGACCCTTTTGTTTTCAAATCACCTTATGTAATTTTATCTCTGTATCCCCAGTATGTACAGAATTATGCTGCTAAGTGCCTAAAAACCCATGCAATTTTCTGAAGCCAGACCTTTTTCTAGCCACCCCCATGCATGGCAAATGACATGGATCTATTACACCAAGCCTAGGAGGGCCTCACCTCATACATTTCCAAAGAAGTTCTAAAGTGAATGCCCAGATTTTAGGGCAGCACTGTGGCATCTAAAGTATGCACAGTGAAAAGTTTCAGTGGATTTTAGGGTCTCTGTCTGCTTTAGCTGACTGTAACCTCTGTCTTCCTTCAACTAGGAACTGGTGACACCTACCAGGTTTCAGATTGATCTGAAATGGACCTTTCTCAATCACTCCTGCTGAATCTGTTTCATCTTGTACAAAAACACGTAAAAATCCATTGGTTTGCGGGCTGGGCAGAGTCTCCCCTTCCTAGATGCAAATCTTAAGCAGTGGAATATGAAGTTCTTTTCAGTCTCTGTGTCCCAATCACATGCAGGGATTGAGAGGGTCCTATCACAGAGTATTTCATGGTGCTTGAACAATTTCCTCGGTGAGATAAGCACAGAAACAATGTGAATTTGATCTGCACGTTCCAGGTGAAGTGCTATAACCACTTACCAGATACTGTAGCTTCCTACTGCAGTGTCTCAAATGTCAATGAAATGCCTTTTTCTAGGAGCTCCACAGACATTTCTCATTTATCTCCACAGGAAACACTCCACTCAGCAGGCTCTAGTGTTCGTCTCATTCCTAGGTTCTCTTTTCTCCTTTGCACCATTCAAGAAACATTTCACATTTAATTTTCAGTTAAAAATACTGCTGAGTGCCATGCTCATAGGAGCTGGGGTCCACAAAAGTGAGTAATCCATGATATCATAGGCACATCCATTGCTTTGGAAGGTTACCTTCCACCAAACTAAAAAAAGGTGTTACCAGCTATGTTTTTCTCCCAGATCATAGTGTACCATGAAAGCTCACGTTCGCTCAACTAAAAGGCTTATGTCACCTACTTTGGTAAGGACTTATGAAACAATACTATATCTTCAGCTTACTTAACTACCACGTCCATACTCCATGGTCCATGGTCAGTACTGCATACATGTAGGATGATATAGACCCTGATTTTTTTGGAGAAGTTTTCGCCTCACCTTAAAACATGTTATGTACCTGTGCCTTTTTAAATTAATTATAAGAAATAAGCATTTTTAGGACAAATTCTACCCAAGTGGAAGGTAAATATCTATACTACAGACTGTTCCCTAAAAATGTCAGTCTCTCAGTTTTGAACAAGACTGGAATTTTGGATGGCTGATTCAGGTATATATGTCTGTTTGACATATGCCAGCTTTGGTTAGATAAATACTGTGAATCATGTGTGTTAGCTAGTATCTTGATGTAATCCTTATCAGAACAGAGCAGCATAACAAAAATTACCCCACCTGAGCCTGCAAAATAGAGACTGTTACTTGATCATTTGTCACCTTTCCCACAATTTCCCTTGCAGGACAGAAGACAAGGTCTGCAGCAACACTAGACATTCAGAGTTGACATTATCAAGATACCACACATAAAATTAAAAATTATTGGTGATTTTTTTTTAAAGGTAGACCTTGTAAAACTTCCTCTGAAAAGCCTGTAACACGAACAGCACACTGGCTCCATTTACTCTGCAGTACTTTTAGAATTGGATATTTAGAAACTCTGCCTTGTTCAGCATTACCATGTTCAGAAAGCACAATAAGATTTTCTTGCCCTTTTCTTTCTTTAAATAGCTGCTCCATTTTTTACTGCGTGTTCCTTTCTAATGTTGTTTGAGGGGAGGGGATTTAATGGCTCCCACCAATAAAACCATAAATTATATCAATTATCCAGATGCTCTGTAAATGTTTTAGGAGTAGGTAATGAGAGAACTTTTTCAGAATGAATGCTGTCTACACCAAGATCCGAGTATGATAAGGCTAAGCATAGTAAATGTGACAAAGCAACTCCTTTCCCTTTATAATTTTGCTCATTTGCTATTTGGCCATGACCACTAAATAAATGACAAGTTTATGCTCTATACAGCACAGTTGCAGCATCCGTGACCCCAGTGAAGTTCCTGGAAAAGAAACTCCATGTTCATGAAGCTGTTCACGAAAGCCTTGAAAAGATTAAGCCTTCCACTTTTTCAGCACTTTTTGTTCTAGCGCTGTGACTCTCCCATCTTCTCGGTACCTTTCAGCATATCGCCATGTGTCACCACCAGAACGAAGCATGCTTTTGTGGAGAGAAGCCAGGGGAAAACATGGTCATGGGTCCTGCAGCTGAGCAGCTGTCATTTGTTGACATTTGTGAATCAACTCAAATGTGAGCACTATTTCTGCTACAGCACCAGCCCCCTGAGACTCCAGACAACTGCTTTAACATTCTGATCCGGTCAAACAGGTGTAAAACGGAAATAAAGACACATACATTCTCTCATGGAGTTCTGCATTGTGAAAATAACTTCAATATGCTGTGCAAGGGGCTCAGCTTGTATTAAAAACCACATAGTCACTTATTTTGGTTGGTAGTATCTCATGACAAAATATTTTTGACTTGCAATATGAAGCCCCAAACCTTTGCTTTTGCACAGTACTGCGTTCTAGGCAAGATTTTTTTAAAGAAGAAAATTTTCATCTACTGGGAAATGTTAAAATTTGTGTTGCGGTTTGAGCCCACCCAGCTGGCAACAAAGCACCACACAGCTGCTCACTCACTCCTACCTCCCTCCAGTGGAACTGGGAGGAGAAAATACAACAACAGGCTCGAGGGTCGAGACAAAAGGGAACACACACCAATTATGGTCACAAACGAAAACCAGACTTGACTTCAGGTAACAAAATCAATTTAACTTAAACAAAACCACCAGCCATTCACCAATTGAATCGGAGTAGGACAGTGATGTATGCAACTGGATCTTAAATACACCTTCTCCCTATCCTTCCCTTCTTCCTGGAGGGCCCAGCTCTACTACCTCCTTCCCTCCAGTGGTGGAGGGGTTGGGGTCAGTCCCAGTGCATTCCGTGTTATTTCTGATACTCCTTCCTACTCAGGAGGAAAACGCCTCACAGTCCTCCCCCGCAGCAACATGGCATGCCCCCCACGAACTTCTCCAACTAGTCTGGGTCCCTTCCATGGGCTGTCATCCTCCCAGTGATAAATTGCTACAGCGTGGGCTTCCCTCAGACTCACAAACCTCTTCGGGATCAGTCCCCTGCCCCAGTGTCGGGTCCTTCATGGACTGCAGGCAGATTCTTCTCCACCGTTGATCTCTAAGGGCTGCAGGGGCTCAGTCTGCTGTCTCACCATGGGCTGAGGGGGAATGGCTGCTCTGGCATGCCTACCCCTTGCCTACCTCACTGACCTGTGTGTCCACATGGTTGCCTCTTTCTCCTACTACTCTTATCCAAAAACAAAAGAGGTCCCAAAACAAAGGTACTTACCCTACAGGCTTCCCTTCTTAAATACGTTATCACAGAGACATTGATTGACTTGGCCTTGGCCAGAGGTGGGTTCACTTTGGAGCTGGGGGACCTTCTTGAATTTTCTTATAGGAGCCACACCAGTAGCCCCCTATCCTACCAAAAAAAACCCCACCAGGCACAAACCCAACACAATTTGAAATTAATTTCTCATACACATTAGAAGAATCTCTTGGGGAAAAACATTTCAGAGAATTTTTCAGATTGGAAATGTGCGAATAGAACAAAATAACATTTTAAATCAAAACCGAAACAAAAGTTTTGTAAAACTGCCTTCCAGTACAAGGCATTGATGTTGCATTAAATTTCACTTTATTTTTTTTAAACTAAAACACTTCCATGAAATTCTGCTATCACAGAACTTACTGTATTTTGTTTTCAAATCTTGAATTCATAAAGAAATTGATAACTCTTTCCTGCATATCAGCTTTATGTAGCTGAAGCTGAAAGCACCACTCCTAGTTTCATCACAATCTCGAGGCATAGAAGTTTCTGAATGAAGAACATGCTGTCAGCCGCTATTACAAAGTATTTTCTTTTTGTGTCACTCTTACTCTGGATCTTTCTTTTCACTGAAGTGTTTCCCTCCCATGAAGTACCACCATTATAAAACAAATTAATATCAGGAAATGCAAATTACCTTCCCAGTCCTAAAACCTCAGTCATTTTATAGTCACTGTGCAATACCTTGACCGGTAAGGTCAACAAGATGTTTTAGCTTAGAGGTCAATATGGCATTAAAGAGGAAGTGGTTTAGATTCCTCAAAGGGGGCTGCTTCTGCAGGGGAGGTAACGAGAATGAAAGCTTTCATCTTCCAGACTGTGGTAAATGTTTGTTTGCCTCTTGAAGACCTTGATATCCATACTCTTTCCATAATGTACTTTGCAATGAAAAAGGTTAACCTGTCAGAGCTACTGTTCTGTAACTGGAAAATAAGCACTCGTAGTATGGGCCAGATTTTGACAGGAATTGGTTCAATGGGTAACGAGTCCTGTGGAAGCTGTAGGTGTCCTTCATCAGCTCAGTTACTGCACTCCTATTGGATTGGGAAGACAACCATCCTGGCTGGTGATCTTCTTTCCTTTTGAGGTGAAATCGGGTTTAAATCAAGTCCCAAATGTTCCACTCAAGAACCAAGTTATTACACTCAGAGTAACATGCCTCTTCTGAGATGGTGCATAACTGCTTTGGTTTGTTTGTTGCATGAATGAAAAAATGACAGTATTTGGTGAATGTGAAAAACACTTTTCCCAGTTATTTTAATAAAACAGCTCTATTTTTTTAATTGACCAAAATATTTTGTTCAACTCTTTTTTCCTTTTTTTTTTTCAAAAACATCTACTTCATCTTCCATTTTTAGATGGAATGTGCTCAATTTTCAAAACAAAACAAGAAACAAGCGAGAAATATTTAATTTAAAAACACTGAAACAAACTCTCCCACCCTACCTCCATTATTCAGATTCCATCTGAAAGTATCCACCTAACTCAGCAGGGACTCAAGTTGTTCAGTCACTTAAAATTGCCTTTTTCAGTGAATAAACTATTCATCCAAAATTTTTTGCTCTATTTCTATCACTGGTTCTGCTAAGTCATGAGATGCTAAACCTCTCAACCCCTGCTGATGCACAACTAAATGCTGACTGCATTCAAGCCAGGCAAAGTATGGAAACCATTTATGGCTTGTTTTTCTTTCAAAGACGAAGGAAAATTTTCTTCAAGTCTTTGAAGATGATCAGGGGGTTAAGTTATTTATAAAGGTGCTCAGAGAGAGCCCCCTGGGCAGGGGTGATCGCAGGTGTGCAACAAAATTCACTCGTATGGCTAACAGCTATTTTTGTTGTGGTAACGTGCCCTGGATGCTTCAGATACAGCACCAGTTTGTGAGCAGTGACTGCTACTCTGTGCCAGTTCAATCCTACTCCCACTGCAGAGGGTGAGCAAGATTCTCCCCGCTTGCAGAGTGGGGCTGACCCCCAAGAAACTGCAGGTATTATTCAAAACCTCTGCAACATATGGCTAACTCCTGATTCAGATGATGCAGGAATGTGTTATAGTACATCCTGCAGGATGTGATAAAGGGAGCACAGAGCAGTAACTGCACTCTGGAGACTGGTATTTCTTTAAATTATATAACTGTATTCTTAAATTATATAACTATAGTCTATACAACAGATGACAAAAAAGTAAACTTGTGTTCTAGGTAAAGGAAAACTGTTCTAAAATATTTCTGTTTAGCATGGCCTGTGTCTGTTCATACTTTATTATCTTTCTTCTCAAACAGCGTATTTCCACCTTTGAAAAACCTAATCCCATAAATACAGAACCAGTTATCAGGTTGGTGAAGCCAAGACTGCTTGGTTTTCCTTCCCAAGGGCATGCGGACTATTGGCATATCCATCATGCGTCATTTTGTGCAATCATATGGTGTAGTTGCCTTGTATTTCTCGTTCCTGACAATTCATTCTTTCCGTACAGGAAATTTAGACAGGATGTCCCATTTCTGCTTCAAAAGCCCCTGACTTCCTTGAAAATAGTGTGACTATTTTTCAGACACAAAGGAAAAAATCCCAACAACTGAGCAATAGCTTAAGGCAGTTTTTCTGACCAAACAGGTTACAGCTGAGAAAACAAAGACTTGTGCTTTGGACAGATAATGATGTTGGTTCTTAGCTTGGAAGAAAACCAGGTGACTTTATTATGCATTGATAATGCAGAGTTGGGCTAACCTCTGCGACTACGACTGAAGTAACACCGATTGAAATTGTAACCACGATCCAAAGCCCACTCTTGCAAACTGGTGCTCAGCTGCGTGTTTTATCACTTTTCACTAAGATGACAATGAAGTGGAAATGCCTCTTATATCTAGGCCTGCAGTTCAAGTCTAGCTTGAAAAAGATAAAGGGGGAAAAATGCAAATTCCTCTGATCATCATTAATTAAGACTTTGGCATCCACCAGGGCACTGCTGACTTTTTTCATTGCCCTGATCCTGAAAAACACACTGGGCAAAAACAGGGCAGAGGACACCACCACTCCTACCAGTGCAACCACACCCTCAACACTCTGTGGAACTAGGAAACTGTGGTCTTGTCACTCTCCAGCCTGGTTTCCTCTCTCTGCCTTCTTGGTAAGAAGAATCTGGTTTAACTGGCCAACAAGAACACACCCTGCCAGTGTTGGAGACCAAGAGGCAGAACCCTACCCCAACCCAACGTCATGATCAGAGGTGGTGCAGTTTTGTCAGGTATCAGACAAGCCGGTAAGACCCACAGCCTGTGCCTGAACTGCTTCAGAAAGAGACCTGCAACACCAAGCATCAGCTTCTCACCACTAATATTCTGCACATCTCTCTTTTCCTCAGTCCCACTTTCTGTTTTGTCTTCTGTTTTCAGGAAATTGATCTTGAATAAGAGCTCACAACCATTTGGTTAAGTCTTTTTCTTTTTTCCTTCAAAACCAGCCAAATTTCTGGTAAAGCTTTTTACAGTCAAAGGGAAAAACAATCCTGCCCCCACAAAAAACTAGGACTCTGTGGCATAGTCTCATCAAAGGTTATTACAGTGTCTCAGTGCCCCACCAACTAGTCTTCTAGGTTTTGCTTGTGAATAAAGAAAGGCAGAAAAATAAGCTCATGTTGGCAGAAACAAAATAAATAATACCAATAGTTGAGATATTTCTTGTGTATGGACTGAAGAAAGTAATCAACAGATTGGTGGAGCCATGGTGATCAGTTTATGAAGGTGACAAGTAAGGATTTATGTCCCTGCTACAAGAAAGCAGCTTTTTATTGTTAAGTAATTGAAAGACATTTATCACACAGGAACACCCCCATAACCAGCTGAGTTCAGCTCATATTGAGAATTATACGTGGCTGCTTTAAGACACGGGCAAATACACATACAGCCTTTGTAGCTAGATGACAATGGCAGTCTCAGGTCTCATTTACAATAGCAGTTTCTGGCTCTTCCTTCCTAGTGAAATCAACAAACAATATTTCTCCAATGTCATTAAATTCCCACTTGACTACTAGGACCATAAGTTGTAAATTCTTCAATGGATGAGAGCTTGGATAAAAAACAATCACCAAGGAGAAAAAACTGAGGAAGATTAAAGAGGAGCCACAAAGCCATAATTGCATGATTGATAGCAAGAACTGCTAGCAAGATTTTGAAATAATGTCATTAAATTCAGAAACAGAGCAAAATGCTGATACTTGCCAAAGGAGCATTTATATTTATGATTCATTTGAAAAAAGAAGACAATGTGGTATGCATCTGAGTACAGCCAGAGTGCCCGCTTCTAAAATGCCAGCTTTTCTGCTGTGATGACAGTATTCTGAAATGTTTTATTGTTTGGGTTTTTTTTCAAACAGAGCATTAACTCAGGTTCAGAAAACTCTTTCCATTTTCTCTGTAGATCTAAAAAAGCCTCAGCCACCCCAGGTGAAAAGTAATCTTCGTTCAGCTCAGCCACAGCCATGCCAGATGCAGTTACTACCTCTGCCACTCAGTTAGGAAGAATTGCACCAAATTGCACTATTCTTTGACCTTTGAAGAGTTAACTGACTCAGTGCATGCCTGTTACCAAATAACAAGTCAGGATTTTATTTTTGTAGCAATAGGAACAAATCTTTTCCTTTCATGTAAATCAGGTAAGAATCACAGGACTGGCGGATGGCAGTGCAGATACAATGATCAATACCAACAACATTTGCACCTATACGTTAATTTTTAGGTATTATTTTTTTCCATTGGATCGCATGAAAATTGTGTTAAAGATCAGCTGACTACAGAACATTCTACAGCATCCTCTCTGTGCTGTATTTCCTATTGTAGTCACAACTAAGTGAACCATTAAAAGTGATCCAATTCACTGAACCAAACAACAAAACCCTAAAATTAGAAAAAGGATGCCTATGCCTAGGGCAATATGCCTTTTTTTTCTTTCTCTCTTGGTCTCTGCTGCTTGTGAATAGAGAGTTGATTTTCTAATTCTTCCTTAAGATTTTACTTCTAAAATCTGGATTTCTTAGGATTTATAGCAACGTGATTTTGTGGGAAAAGGCATTTGTTTATTTTTATGAATGCCAGCCTTTCTAGATTATAGATGGGTAAATTGAATGAATCCTTTTGTCAGAGAAAATTGTCTTAGCAATACTGAATATAACATGAGACTAAAACAACTGAGAATGGGGTGGTTTATTACATTACTCAGTATCTCCATATGCTTCTTTCATGACTGCTACTTGATCAGCTACTTAATACTCCTGAGTCACTTATCATTCTTAATGATTCTTCTGCCTCTGTATTCTGAATTGCTACTTTCATCTGATTAAATTGGAAGGGAAAAAATGCCTTATTTGTGGACTATTTAAGCAATATGTAATTAATAATAATGGTACAACAAATAGATCTGTATATTCAGTCCATCAAATTATTCTCTCTCTATCTTTGGAAAATAAAAGAGGTTTTTTAATTAAAAATAAAAACGTCCCCATAAAAATGATTCTGAAGCTGACATCAAAGGAGACATAGGCTCAGGAGGGATAACATGGTACAATTCCAATTGTAAGTGTGAGTGAGTCATATTTCATGTACAGTAAAACACTTAAGGAAATGCAGAATTGAAAGAGGATGTACAATAGGAATAATAGAATATGACGAAGATGAAAATGTATGTAGAAAGAAATTGATGGTCTGAATGTTAATAAGCAGAAAGAAAGAAAATAGGATAAAGAAGGCAGGTTAAAGGAAAAAAAAATGGAATTTAAATAAAGAGGAATGAACAGCAGCATTTAGCAAGACTCTTACAAAGCTTTTTTTTTTTTCATTTAACTGAATCAGTTTCCATATTTTAAAGGGATCAGAGCAGCCACATTAATGTAAATGTACCTATCATACACCCAAATCAGCTCAAGCCCTTAGGCTCAGGACCTGGGATCAATGCTGCGTTTAGTGAAACATAAGCTGCATGCCCACACCGCTGTTTTGCAGAAGGTAATTTCACTTGGAATGGTGCAGAAAGCCAAGCACTTCATCCTTTCCCATGCATTTCTCCAACCGAGGACCTGCTTGACCTACTCTGTGGGTCCCACTAACAAGCTCCAGACTGTCAACCTGCACCACCTCTTTGGAAGAAAAAGATTGAGACCGAGATCTCATATTGTGCCAAGTTTTGTGAAAGAAGCAGACCCACACAGTAGGTTTGAAACTACCGGCAAGTAACTTCTTCTCTGTTTTTCCTGTTCACATTCTTTGAAGTTTAATGATCCTTTTGTTCTCTTTTCTAAACTCAGGTAGTACTTCCTAATAAAGATCTACTTGTCCTTTCCAGACAGAAATGTCTGACCAATAAACATTTGTTAACTGAATTATGGTTTTGATCCCCTTGTGGAAGACCAGCCATGGAACAAAAAAGTGGGAAAAACCAGCCTGGAACCGCCAGGAACACCTGCAAGAACTCACCAGGCCACTCAAGCACAGAAGAGACAGTGTCACCTTTCATGCTCATTTTCTACTGCAGATTCTGATTACTTGTACTAGCTTACGGTCTCCCTCTAACATCATAACTCAAAATACAATTCTCCTCGCCAATTCAAGAGACAAAATAATCTATTGATTTACAGTAAAAATTTGGCCTCCCAAATTCCAAGACTTTGCTTCCAAGCAGAGCGTTCTGCTACAGCTTTGTTCGCAGCTATCAAGTTTTTCACAGAATTTCATTTTCACCTGAGCTGTAAATCCAAGTACTTTCTGAATCGTACTGTAACGTTACATTGTCTCCAGGACTCTGATACTAAGAGCTTTGTTCAAAACAGTGCCATCACACAGCAAGGCTGAATGAAGTAGTTTTCAGCCACAACAGTTAGGATTCTAGTGCAAATATATATAAAAAGCAATAGCTAAGAACATCATCTCTTCTCACTAAAGGGTTTTTGTGCAGAAGCCTTCTAGCTATGCAGTCTTGTGCTTGGGGCACATCTATATTCCCTTCTCAGCTTAAATTTGAGCCAAAGTGCTGTAGAATCCTTTTTGAAGGTTGTTTGATTTCTTAGCCTACAGTCCGATGTTTACCCCTACAAACTGCTCTTTCTTCCTCATCCATTTTCTAACACCAGAGAGGGTTCATTTGTTCTGTACCGTCTGCAGCTGTAGTTAACCCATCCAGAGGCTCTCCAAGGAACAGGAAATCAGAGCCTCACATCCCTGAGCACTAGTGATGCCCGCAACACTCTCAGCAGCAGTGTCTGAGGCAGCCTAGAGTACAGATGGACCCTGCTATTTGCAGGATCATTCAGGCACCTCTCAAAAAGGCTGCTTGTTGGCCATGGAGGTTCAAAGCACTGCAGCACAAGCAAGCAGAATGGTTTTCACATCAGTCTGATGCCATGTGCTCAAGACTTGTTGAAGTCTCTTGCCCTGTAGCAGGCAAAAGCTTGCTGGCTCCTTGCAGGATGACTTCATGATATTGACAAGTGAATGTTCGCCTTACAAAAAGGCTGAAGACGTCCTGAGGGAAGCTAACGATTCCATGTCTACTGAGCATATCACTGCTTCTAAGTGAAGACCCCTCATGTCTGCAGGAAGTAGGGATTAAATCACTTCTGGTTCTCTTACTTCTATTTGCAGTTTTATAGGCTCTTGCATACAAAGTATTGAGTTGCATGCTTCCTGCAAGCATGGCACTGTAATTGATGGTATAGGTCTCTTTTCTTCTTTTTTTTGGTGTGTGTTCCTAGTTTGTGTCACATGCTGTGTCTTTAAAACAGCGAAAAGTTGAGGTTGAACCACCTAAAAGGTGGGGAGACTGCTGCATCCTTGGGGAACTTCTAATCTTTCTCAAATTGAAAAGGTTCAATAGGCTTAAAGATGTGGGATCTGGAGAAACTGTACTGGAGAGAAGCCAGACACACCTCAGAGATGATGGACAGAACAATTTCTTAAGACCCAGAGGGCACCAAACTGAGTTTTTTCCCACTCAACATCACTAGTATGGCTGGAATTAAGGACACAGTAGGATGGGAGCTGTGTATGAACATTTGTGTTTCTGCTTAGTCTTAACTAGTTGCTTTGAGTTGTCTTTATATATATATAAAAAAATAAACCTCTCCTATTCATGGTCTGATGAAATGTGGGTAATTTTAAAGTTCAAAACAAACCCTTTTAATCTCTTGTGGCATCTCATTGTGAGAAGATACCGGCACATCCACCTCAAAGCTCTGGCTGATACAGGAACCTGACACAGGCACCATTTTGCAAAATGAAGAGATTCTGTGCCTTTCAGCCAACTGCCCATCCTTTCATGTGGCAGACACAGAGTCAGTGGGTGTTTCCTCTGATACTCCTCTCTGTACTCCCAGGGCTTCAGAGCAAGCAGCAAAAGCCAGCTTGTTCACCAAGAGCATAATTTACAGCTGCCCTGCAATGCTCCCTAAAAGGAGCAGCCGTGTAACTCCCAGGGCTCTTGCGGGGATTGTTCCTCTTTTGAAGTCACAGACCTGGCTGCCCCAGAGCCTGTTTTCTGCTCTCTGTCTGATGGTGAGGTCACCTGGCACAGATGCTGCATGAGCCCAAGTGCTTCAGGATAGGCACAGCCCATGTCAAAGGCGGGAGAGAAAGCGATCGTCTTTTCTGAATTTCAGGCAATTTCGACCTGCTCAGATGAGTCATGTAACTTAAAAGAAGCTGCAAAACTGCGCTAGCCTACGCAAGAGAAGACAACAACCTATATATAAATAACAACCTATATAGCTTTTCCCCTGCCAATTCCGTAAGTAGCTGGAGAAGAACAAAGCTTTGAAGTGAGTCATGCTAACTCCCTTTCTCTCTCTTTTTTCTTTTCCTAACTCTGAAGGAAAGTTGAGAATTTTAAATCATGAAGATCAGGGTCAATTTATAACTCATTCAGGAGATTTTAATGAACTTGGCTAAGCCAGTAATTCTATTTGCATAATTGGAAATGAATCTGTGTCTTCCTCAAATAATTTTGTAGGCATTTGCCTTAGTGGTAAGTCTAGGGTAATAATAGCTCACTGCCGGCTTTCCTTCCAGTGCTTCATATTCTTGCAACCATCCCTCTGCTCCTGCTACTAGACGCAGGAATGCACACCTACATCCTTTAGATCCACATGGTTATTACAAGCTCCGTTTCCATTATGACTCAGCAGAATTAGCACATAATACAGTTTGGACTCCTATTAGATTAAAAGAAGAGCCTGATAGTCCTCCATAGAAGCCGAGATTGTGCTGCCCTGTTACCCAGTGTTCACGTTCAGCATTAATAAATCTTTTGAAAAGGACCTACCTTTTCAAAACTGACCCCACTAGCAAGTTGCTGAGAGGGACACATGGCTAGAAATACAAAGAGACAGGCTTTGAGTTATATTTAAGAGCTATCTTTATGTCTGGTAAGTTATTAGGAGATGTCAGAGATTTCAGTAACACTTGCTCTATCATTATTAATTAGAGCTGTGAGGAAGTACCGGTCTGGCTGGTGAACCCTGTTAAATGCTTCTCACATGAAACTGGCATTTACTCACTTGTCATTATGTTGGAGATGAAAAAGAAAACAAACAAATAAAAAACCAGAGGACTATTCTGCAAGGAACAGTACGTGCTAGCAGAGAGTAGATTGCATCTAATGAGACTCAAAACTACAAAAAAAAAGGTCTCGGTATTTCTCTGTCTCCTTCCCCTGAAAGATCTTACTGGAGAGTCTCGAAGAAGCTAAGCCACCTGCATCTCAATGCAATGCATCTCCATTTTACAAACAGGGGGTTGAGGTGTGCATAGAGCACGTACCTTGCCTGGGGCTATAGAAGGAGTCAGGGGCAGAGCTGTGAACAAAACAGTAATCTTTTGGCTACCACTTCTTAGCTTTAGAGTCCAGACTATCTTTCCCACCTGGCTGTGAGGAGGATCCACATCACCAGCGGTTCCACAGAACTGCCTACATCCACAGGAAATTTCCTGGGGAGACTATGCATCACCATCACTCCGCAAATGGGATTTTGCAAAAGGTGTTTATTTGTGTCACTGTCAGACACATCAGGAGGAGAAAGGGAGAGAGACAGGGGAAAATTGTGCAATAGTAGTACCCACTCCTTCTTGACTGTTTCTGTCCACTTGTTTTTGGACATAATAAGAAACAAGGAAGAGACATTCAAAAAGATTTGGGTTTTTTCTGTGTAGGTTATACTCATAGTTAAGAGGGTGGGGTTTTTTTCCAGCATATGCAGCTGCAAGAGAGATTTTGCTTAAGTTGTCAATACAATGTTTATTTTGTAAACATATTTGTCAAGTTTGCAACACTTACTCTGCCTAAAGGGTACCTTGAGCGCAATGTTATTCCAGCAGCCATGATTTTGATTGATTGCATATCAGGAAGCTTAAGTGCAGGAAACTCCTACACAAAATCACTTTAAAGCATGGAAATTAAAACTTAAAGGCTGCTTTTTTAACATGCTTCATGTGCCAGAGCAGCCACAGCCCCAGTCTGAAATGTGGGGACAGCAAGGGAGAAGGGGGGCACAGCCATTCAGCCCTACTCCCACAGGATACCTCATAGGCACAAACGTTAAGTGGTGCTAATGGGAGAGGGTAGCAAAGGAAAAGAGCCTCCATAGCCTCCTGTTTCTAACAATCCCACATCTGTTTAACATCCCTAGCTGCCAACTAACTAACTGTTGAACCGCTTAGAAAAAGCCAGAAGCAGGACCTGGTTCTCCAACAAATATGTTCACCATATCTCTGTAATGCACAGCCCATCAAAATCCATCGTTGACATCCAGTTGACATTAATACGCTTTTATCAGAGGAAGGGGTGCACAGAGCATCCTTAGCCAAAGGCTTCTTATCCTTAGTGAGTGTCTTCAGAGCTGCCCAGCATGTTTGACAGCAGCCTTTCCTGCACAGGATGGTGTCCGCAGAGGATCCGTGGAGCACTTGGGGAGCTCTTTCCATTCTTATCTGAGGGCTGTTATTTTTAGAGTACTCCTCAATAAATCTTCAGGGAGGCTGCAAGTCAGTGTTCCTGTGGACACTGGTGTTGCAATGCAGCAGGTGCATTGGCACTGATTTTCCATTGCTACAATAAAACCTCACAATCTCATTCCTGAGGAAAATGTTCCCCTTTTACAAGACAGGTGATTTCTCAGGACTGCGTTAAGTCAAATGGCCTGTGAAGTCATTTGCTAGATCACGCTCTGTTCTTTCTTTCAACTCAACTCAAGCCATGTTCACCTCTTGGCCGCCCAGTTCTCCTAAGTATTTACTCTTTCACCCAATGGCTGTACAAAGGAAAAACAATTAACTGGAGGGGAGTGTTTAATTCATCTTACCTCTCTGTCCAATATCCCTTTGATCACAGACACATAAAGGATCTGGGTGCTTCAGTCCAAACACTTTGCCCTTGTTAAGCTGCTGCTTAAATCTGGAGATAACTTAAGCTCAGTAGGTCCTTCATTGTTTAACATCAATGTTTTCTGGGCAGCTGAGTTCTGCTAATGCCCAGAATATCTCCTTCTATGTGCAGGGAGGTATCTAGCTCCATCCTGGGTCCAAACATGATTCAGAAGCTACAATGAGAACATACAGGGACTGTGCACAGGAGTTTATTCAGAGTTCTCAAAGCACACTGACAGCCTCAAGTGCTTTAAAAAAAAAAAATGCCTTGGTAGCTGCAGGAATATTAAAACAAAATCATGCCAACTTTTCCATTGGAAGCTTTGTGGTACCAGTACTCACCAGGGAAGATGGAAATACACCATAAATTCCTTCCCAAGCCTGAGAGGATACCATTGCATCTCTTCTACCTCTCACAATATCTATATAGGGCCACGAGCAGCTCTGGGAAGAGAAGAGGCTTTAAAGCCCAAATGGGAGCTGTTCTGCTGCACAGAAATGAAAGCAAGATTCATGAATTTTGTAGCAAGGAAGAGGAGAAAAGGAGCTATGCCTTAGATGCCTCTGGTATGTTGTCAGTCACTGGCTAGCATGAAGAAGCACCTTACCTTGTTGGTAAGTTATTCGCTCTCCATCCAATTGGAAACAATGGCACCGTTGCTGTCAGAGGAACAGTCCTCAGCTATGTGTGTGATAGAGGGAAGATTCAGCTCACCATCTGAACAGACAAGCAGCTCCATGGTAGACTTCATCCCATCAAGTTCAGATGTTGAGGGGCCGTAGGGATGAACTGGCTCTCTGGACGTATCTATTTCCATCCACTGAAGAAAGAACTAAGATTAGGGATACCTGCTAGCCAAATTGATCTGAAAAACACTGATTTGAAGGGGGGAGGAAGGGGAAGCTAGAACTATAGGGCAGAAGAATCCAGTGAAATTAACTTGGACTTCAGTTCAAGAACTATAAAGATGTAGGGTTCCCTGGCTCGTTCTGTCCTCTTTCTTGCTGTGAACAGTCTCCTAATTGGAAGAGAAGATCCTGAGTTTTATACTGGTTTGTCTATTTGTCTTCAAGGCTTAACAGAGACAAACATGATTAAACCACAGTTTGGAAAAGCCTTTCAGCACTGCCATTTATTTTAAATATTATTGTTTAATCACCGATTTCCCTGTGGTAATTATGCTATGTTTAGGCTTTGGGGTTTTTTAATCAGTGTTTTCCTGTGGCTTGGGTGTGATTCCTGCAGAAGCGTTGTAATAACCAAATAAGTAGGACAGCCTAATCTAATAATTTGTGCATGCATATGATGTTCAGGGGGATTATTAAAGTTATTTTCTCACTAAAATGTTATCAGCTTAGAAAGCCAAGCTGTTCCAGGCTGATGACTTTTTATTGCAAAAATGTTTAATACAGTCATATGCACCAGACTGCAGTTGCACATGTTAATGTCAATTATTTCATTGATTTTGCCTTCTGAAAGGAACCTTGCCGCTCTCTGATTTTTGCTTAAAAAATCCTAACAACCAGAATAATTTTGTTTAAATGGCAAATGTGTGCTGAAACTGAAAGCTGGAGTATTTGTCTAGACTAAAAGGTTTGGATATGCTTTTGTTTGACAGGACTTGCTATTAACTTAGGACATAAGGCCTTGAGAGTTTTCTCCTGCTTTAATAGCATTGTATTTCAGACTCCCAGCACAAGTAATTTAAATGGTTCCAGGGGTAGAACCTAATCAATTTTACACACGAAAATGTAAGTCAGTCCCTTAGTACTAATTTTCCTGCAATGCAAAAACAGTGATAACAAAGAAAGGTGAAAAACTAAAATAAAATAGCATGAATGCAAATAGCATTACTCAGACTTTCTTGCTCTGCTGGAATAGTCTAAATTTCAAAGCCACCTCCCACGCATACACTTATATATAACATTTTGAAATACAATACTTCCTCAGATGTTGCATTCATTGTCATACAGTTTATCCCTAGATACGGTGAGTTTTGCTACAGAGAGCAAAACTACATCAGTATTTTTCTGCTCTAATGATTCATTCTGGACCATGTAAGAAAGACTTGATATACAATAATGCAGCCGCACAAGCAAAGGGAAAAAGATAACGATATGGGCAGACAAATGTCAAATATTATTCACTTGCTTGGGCCATGATATTCACAGTATGTTATGACTCTGCGGTTGTACATGCCTCATATTTCTCATCTGAATGGTAATAGCCATGCTGCAATTAACATTGTGTCCATTATCCTTTCCATGAATTGTTTTATATTTTTTTGTGTTTCAGAACCCAGTCTAGCAAAGCTTTGTTTAATCAGCTAGTGAGACTGTAATACCAAACTGTAACAAGCCTTTTTTAGATACTCTAAGGAGGGAAGGTCTTAACCTATACTTCATATACCTGATTATTGCAGAAAGAATGTTTACTGCAGGAAAGTTCAAATAAAGCATCTAAAGCCTTCTAAAGGTCAGTTACATCTGAATGTTGCCCACTTTTTTCCAACTGCATTGTGCAAATTCTATTCTTAAACAAGGACACTATCAGATGTGGTAGGGAAAATAAAGATATTGTCAGGCTCTTGGGGGCTCCAGCAAGATTTGGTTGCCCTTACCAGTCTCACTTGAGCCCCCAAATCAGGCTCCCTCTCCCCGTGAGCCCAGGAGTATCCTAATTTGGGCTGTGTCATACATAGGCTGTGCCCAGGCAGGTCTCCTGCATGGTCCTTGGACCGGTGTTATAGTTAGCACTACCACCAGTCTGGACTCCAACTGTCCTCAATGGCTGGCTGTGTTTCCTGTTCAACCATGGTTGAACTGGGGATCTCTCTTCCTTGCCTCCAGTCCTGTCTGTTGTCCCGGCTGCACTCCAGTCCTTGATCATCACCTCACCTCATCTGGGTCTGTGAGTGGATTACATCACTGTCACCACCCCAAGCCCTGCCCAGATCCTGTGGGTCAGTACCTAGCCTGGTCTGCGCTGTAGATGCCCTTGGCCCCTGGGTTGCTCTCTCTCTCATGGAGCAGCTCAGCTTATGCTGCTCCCTGACAGATATCATCGGGCTATGACTGTTACTATCAATCACAGTCATTTATTACTTAATTTTTTGTGGGTCTTTCCCACTGCTATGAGTTTTGACTCTGAAGACATTTTAATATATAAAGAACAGGCGGAAAGCTCTACCTGCTATCTCACATTAATAATCGACCTTGTTTTGGAAAGCTTTGCTTCATCAGAGAAACCAGTAGATGTGGGGAGGGGTTTTTGTGGTTTTTATTAGAAAAGCTTTTGATACTCTCTCTCACAGTATCCTTCTGGACAAAAAGTTTGGAGATACAGCTAGACAAGTCCATAATACGTTGGGTGAGCAATTGGCTGAGGGGTCAGGCCCAAAGAGTCATAGTAAATGGGATTATATCAGGATGACAGACAGTCACCAATAGGGTTCCCCAGGGTTCAATTTTATGGCCAGTGCTCTTTAATGTTTTTATAAATTATCTGTATGCAGAAATTGAATGTACATTAAATAC
The DNA here is from genome assembly GCA_009769605.1 of Bucorvus abyssinicus. Lineage (NCBI taxonomy): Eukaryota > Metazoa > Chordata > Aves > Bucerotiformes > Bucorvidae > Bucorvus > Bucorvus abyssinicus. Next base: position 27,466,141 of record CM020030.1, on the reverse strand, counting down.
GTTTGCTGATGAAACTAAGCTAGGAGGAGCTGTGGACTCCCTTAGGGATAGAAAGGCCTTACAGACGGATATGGATAGACTAGAGAGTTGGGCAATCACCAACCATATGAAATTTAAGAAGAGCAAGTGCCAGATTCTGAACCTGGGATGGGGTAATCCTGCTTATATGTTCAAATTGGAGGTCAGTAGGATGGAGAGCAGTTCCACAGAAAGAGATGTGGGAGTCTGGGCTGATGGGAAGTTGAATATGAGTCAACAGTGTGTCCTGGCAGCCAAAAGGGCCAACCATATCCTGGGATGCATCAAGCAGAGCATAGCTGGCCGGTTGAGGGAGGTGGCTGTCCCACTCTATACTGCACTGGTGCAGCCCCATCTCAAGTACTGTGTATAGTTTTGGGCACCTCTATGTAAGAAGGACATCAAATTATTAGAATGTGTCCAGAAGAGGGTGACCAAAATGGTGAAAGTCCCCGAGGGCAAGGCTGAGGTCACTTAGCTTGCTCAGCTAGAAGAGAAGGCTGAGGGGAGACTGACTTCATTGCAGTCTACAGCTTCCTCATGAGGGGCAACAGAGGGGGAGATGCTGATCTTTTCTCTCTGGTGACCAGTGATAAAACGCGAGGAAATCGTATGAAGCTGTGTCAGGGGAAGTTCAGGTTGAACATTAGGAAAAGGGTCTTCACTGAGAGGGTGGTCAGTCACTGGAAGAGGCTCCCCAGGGAAGTAGTTACAGAACTGAGCCTGTCGGAGTTCAAAGAATGTCTGGACAATGCTCTTAGACATATGGTTTAGTTTTAGATAGTCCTGCAAGAAGCAAGGAGCTGGACTTGATGATCCTTATGGATCCCTTCCAACTTGAGATGGTCTACAATCCTATGATTCTATGATAATGCAAATTATTATGCAAAATTAAGAATAAATATTGTTATTGAGATTTCTTTTTTTTTCTGTAGAAAAGTCTGTCAAAAATCAACATTTAGTGTGCAAGAGTAGCTTTCCAGCCGAAGTATGAAAGCTACAGATCTTTCAAATAGTGTTCCTGGGGAATCTTAAGTCCACAGAAAACTTCATTTTGGACTTTAATATATATATGACCTTGTTTTAACTTACCAAACCTGATGAGGAAAGACACAAATGTAATAAATACATGACAGGATGGCTATAAACTTTTGATGTAAAATTATAAATCTTCAAGACATCCTCCCGACTTCAGGTCTAGCCAGAAATATCAAGCTTCACAGGACCTACAGGGCAGCAAATCCTCTACAGCTGAAACAGCTTGGACAGTGCCTCCAACTTTTGTGCTGCTGGGGCTTCTGGTAATCTATCCAATTTTCTTGAGTTATCTCTGGCCCTTCTTAACAGATAAGAATGAGAGAGGACAGAAAGCTTTGGGGAAAACTCTGACTTTCTCTCCATATTTGCCCTTGCTTTCTCCATCTGCAAACAATAATGGTTTGGAATGGTTTGGAATGGTTTCCTGCTTAGAGGAAGCATAGCATTCTCCACTATTAATCTTTTTTTTTTTTTTCCTGTGTTATGTAACACATTTTTTTTCCCTCAGTAATTCAGAATAAACACTTGGAAAGTAAAACTTGAACGTAGTTGTGCAGTTTTCTGAATTTTATCCTAGTCTCCCATGTCATTTTAGCAAATACTATCTTAAAATGATGACATGTTGGCAACATAGATTCATGTATTAGGATGCTAAAAACAAGGTCATCCAAATCATTATATGTTATAATTAATTGGTCTTTGTGAGTTTTAAGATGGATTGTCTTGAAATGAGAATAAAATTCAAGAGAAAAAAAAGGTAGTTAGGATGATATGATTTTGATCACCTAATACATAACACAAGGAGTAGTGATGAATATTTACAGTATGTGAAATCATTGTTTTTATTGGCAGTTCAACTGTCTCACCAAAGGGGCATGTCAGCAATTTTGTAAGACTATGAACATCATCTTTCTAAAAGTAGTTGTCGGTCTTGAATCTAGAGTAGAATATAAGAAGTCCCAAAATAGCACTATTTTCAATCTTTTTTTCTGTTTTCTAGTGACCTTATGGTCACAGAAGCTTCTACTGCCAGGTAGGAACTCTCTTTTTTACTTTTTTACTGAGCTTCTGCACAGCAGAGACTTTTCCCTTAGCTCCTGTGAGCCTGATACAAAATACAAGTGTGAAAAGATGTCCTAACTGCAGATTTTAAGAATATAATGTAGCTTCTTTACCTGACCTTACATTTTCTGGCAAACAGCTCACTGAAGTTCACTTTTGATCAATGTCACTGTCATTTCTAGGCTTATCTTCATTCACGAGTAATGGCAGGACCTCCTCTCTCCATTCCTACCCTTAGGTAATGGCACAATACCCATGATTTGTAGATACTGACTGTTTTGTAAAAGACCACAGCTGACTGCACTGAGAAATGCAACATAATACGGATACCACTTCTTTGGTCCTTTTAAGAAAAGTAAAACAACATAATGCTGCATTGGCATCTGAGGAATCCCGATGCTATGATAACCTGCCATATGAAGCACCCCTAGGAAGGCCCCTTATCTGCAGCAGATGGGAATCAACTAAAGTCTCCAGCAACACACAGTCTCCACAGAAACTTTCATTGATACCTTGAGTCAGCGCCCAGCTGCACTGTAGGACTTCAGTTCCACAGTTCACATGTTCCAAAATGAAACATGTGGCTAAATTTGGGCAAAGGAGGAATACTCGGCACCTGACAAGACAGACTCTAACAGAGCCAGCAAGGTGACTTCCAACATGTGGAAGTAACTGCAGTTTTTCATACATTATTATTTTACCTGCTTTCAACAAGTAATGCCATTCTGAGAATTTTAATTCACAGTTGCATATGTGCATACAACTTCAAATTATTATATTTTCCCTGTAAACATGTAATTTCTCTGCCAAAAGGAGATACGAAGAGCTTGAATCCCTTTTAATCCATGTGTGACAGCAGCAGCACTTGCTAAAATCCATAATCACATCTTGCGTTTTTACAGGACCACAGGTGAAGAGATGCCGTTTAACCTTTCCCAGCCCCTAGTTGGTTTCTTTCCACGCAAACGCTGCATGTATGGATAATGACCTCCAAGGCTACAAGAAATCTTGCGTCCACTGCACACCTTGCACTGAGATGCACAGGGATGGGGACACAGAAGCCACCCAATCTTGGCAACACAGAAACTGTGCATGTATGTATGGACAGTTTGACCATTCCCAGGCTTGCCCAATGTTTAGCTCTGACGCTCTGGAAGCACAGGTCAGCACCACAGACTCGGGTACTGGCACCTGAGTTGTCCTGTTGGGATGTAAAGAGCAGTCAGGGGGCATGGTCTGAGCAGCAGCACACCCTCTCCCCCCTACTTACATCAAAATGAATCAGGAGGCAAATCGGATTCACTTCTCCCAAGCAGGTACTGACAGTAAAGACATAGTTCACCCTTTTCTCTGGCACTCAAAGCTGAAGAGCAGGTGCTTATAAGCTGTGATACACTAAACTTCAAGCCCTGGAGGTGCATCAGGCAAAGGCAGTGCGTTAAACTGCCTGTGAAATCCCCTTCTAGGCCAGGTCTGCATGGCAGAGCGAGCGCAAGGGCTTACCAAATGTCACAATTTCTCACCAGCAAGTTTCAAGAACCTGCACTTTCCCTTGGGGCCTGCGATTTTAAAACACTTGAGATATATTTCTGTTGTGCTTATTGGCTCCATTTTCACATCAGGGAAACCTGTCAGCAATTTGCTATGGGGATAGGTAGAAGGGATGAGGGGAGTGTGCTGGAAATACTAGAAAATCACCTGCCGTCTTCATCAGCTTGATGCACAATAACACGTCAAGCCAAGCGCAGCTCGGTGGTGCTTACTCTCCTGACAAGACAGAGCTTTAGTGGAAGCACCTAAAGATACGGGTATATAGAGAAAACAGTGGCTGCAGCACCTCAGCTTTCAGCTTCCCCCTCTTGGGCAATGACAAACTAGTCAGGCCACCCGTACAGCAATTTTGTCACTTGGGAATGGACAAACCGGCTCCTTTGTACCACAGATCTGACACAGAGGGTTTTTTTCTGAGGGACTCTTCATTGCAGCTGGCCATGCTTTAGAAGTAAAGCCACAATTTTTAGTGGGATGGCTACGGATGACTAGAAAGTTCCTCCAAATTGTTCCTCTGTAGAGCAGGGCAAACTGGAACCTCAGCGATATTACCAAGTTTGTTGTCTTCAGACAAGTGTAGCAGACATCTCCTGGTTCAAATTTGCTCTGTTCCTATCTTTAAATCACTCAGATTTTAGAAAGATTCTTCCCAGAAAGCAAACTTCATTTTATTATGGGGGCAATTTAAAACAAGGGCCCACGCAGAAGTGTTCAAAAATAGTTTTATGAATTTTATAGCAGTCATGTTAAAGTCCCTTTGAAATACCAAGGTTCACAGGCAAAATAAAAGTATTCTTCTGGTTTCTTTAACAAAGGGATAATCACTTTAAGATTCCCAGCAGGCTTTGTATTCCTTTAGGTTTTTTACATGAATGCACAATGAAATAAAAGATCAGTGATGGTGTCATTGGCACATAATTTACAAATGGCTTTGTGTGATGTTTATTGCATTTTGTGGAAGTATTTTTGCATGACCCATGTATTCAATGTGGGTGAGTTGTGGGAAGAGAATGAGTATGACAACTCTATAATCTCGACACAAAAATAAGAGGAACAAACCAATACTAGTTACTCATACCTTGAGAAGGGCAAGATCAGCTTATTACTCTTTGCATATCTGATTCATTACTTGCTCTCTGAAAAATATCTAGCTGAAATCCCTGCTTAAATCATGACATTTTAACCCTACTCTGATCCTGAATTTAAAACAAATTAGTGTAAAAACTTGTATATGATTGTGTGATGTAATTTTGCTGGGTATCACGTTTACTGACTGCTTTTCCCTGCCAAAACTTTTATGTACCTTGCAGATAGCCACACCCTGGAAGGCTGTGTGTGCAAGGACCCCATAATGTTAGTCAAATTTCAGAAGACCGAAATTGATAACACATTACGTATGACATTTTATCCACTTCAAGTAAACATTACAATAATAAGCAAGTTTTCAGTTTGCTCTCATTAATTCTGCCCTGGCAGAAGATAGACTGCCAGCTCCATCATTTGGTGGCACCCAAATTTGTTGCATATACTTCCTGAAAATGGGACCTTGTTTATCCCATTTTAATGACATGACTAACCTGACTCAACTCACTAGCCGGTAGTGTTCAACATTAACTGACAAGAACTATCTCTCTGTCAGCTATTTAATTATAATTAGCTGACATGGTACTGGATCTTAGAAGTTCCTTGGAAGAGTCAGTCATGCGGAGCATTGTGTTAGCTAATTTCATTTTTGACTTTCACATTCAAAGGAAAACTGATGTCTAATCAAGAAAACACATACAAAGTCTTCCGCTCATTTCTCTTGTGCACGTTAGAAGGTTTCAGACTGACCCGTTCGTTTGGGGCCAGCCTAAGCAGCACACTATTGACTATGTGAAAATGTGCAACTAGTTCGAATGTGAATGAAGGCAAAGAAGTTCACTGTACATACTGCTACTTTTAAAGTCCCGGTTTCTGGAACAAAAACATCTGCAACAAGTTTTTTCATATTTTCATTTTTCAATTTTCAGACTTCTTTCTCAGGAAAAGAACTCTGTATTGCTGTACATGACCCTCTTGCTGTTCCATGCATATCTCTCTCTGTTACTTCCCAGAAAATTGAAGAAATCAAGCAATTTCAGTCAAATTTGACAGCAGGGCAAAAATTCGAAGATATCAAATCCCCAAAGGTATTAAATCAGCAAAGATTCATATTCTAGGGAAAAAATCCTGGAATCCTAGATTAGGCCAGGTTGGGTGGGATGTCCGAAGATCATTTTGTTCAATCTCTCATAGGAAAGGGAGCCTAGATGAGATTATCTACCACCCTGCTCAATCGCATGTTAAAAGCCTCCGATGATGGGGATTCTACCACATTCTTGGGGAGGTTGTGCCAGCCGATAATTGTTCTCATTTAAAAAAAAAAAAAAAAAAAAAAATTTTTCTTATATTGAGATGAAACTTCTCTTGATGCAACTTTTACCTGTTGCCCCTTGTTTTCTCCATGTGGTTCCTTGTGAATAGCCAGGGGAGGAACTTTCTAGTCATCCGTAGCCATCCCACTAAAAATTGTGGCTTTACTTCTAAAGCATGGCCAGCTGCAATGAAGAGTCCCTCAGAAAAAACCCTCTGTGTCAGATCTGTGGTACAAAGGAGCCGGTTTGTCCATTCCCAAGTGACAAAATTGCTGTACGGGTGGCCTGACTAGTTTGTCATTGCCCAAGAGGGGGAAGCTGAAAGCTGAGGTGCTGCAGCCACTGTTTTCTCTATATACCCGTATCTTTAGGTGCTTCCACTAAAGCTCTGTCTTGTCAGGAGAGTAAGCACCACCGAGCTGCGCTTGGCTTGACGTGTTATTGTGCATCAAGCTGATGAAGACGGCAGGTGATTTTCTAGTATTTCCAGCACACTCCCCTCATCCCTTCTACCTATCCCCATAGCAAATTGCTGACAGGTTTCCCTGATGTGAAAATGGAGCCAATAAGCACAACAGAAATATATCTCAAGTGTTTTAAAATCGCAGGCCCCAAGGGAAAGTGCAGGTTCTTGAAACTTGCTGGTGAGAAATTGTGACATTTGGTAAGCCCTTGCGCTCGCTCTGCCATGCAGACCTGGCCTAGAAGGGGATTTCACAGGCAGTTTAACGCACTGCCTTTGCCTGATGCACCTCCAGGGCTTGAGGGTATCACTTCTATCTCCATTGTTACTTTCTCTCTATGGGACTCGCACTATATGTATTGGAGCCTGCAACATGACGACATAACGAGAAGAGCAAATGAGGAAGACCTATGTTTGAAATGTGTGCTCTGACTGTCCTGGGGAAAGCTCCTCATCTCTATTTTGAAGCTTGGAAAATTGGAGAGTACAGAGCTCGGTGACTTGAGCAGAACTACCTGTCTCACAACATGCAGAGCTGGATAGGACTGTCTCAATTATAAGGATGGTTTTCTGGCAGACCAGCTGCAGCAGATTTTACATGACAGGCTTGGTCAGCCCATTGTGCCCTCACTCAGCTGTGTGCTGTATATGTATGAGGTCCAACGTTGGCTCTACTGAGTCTGGAGGCCCTCATAATCTGCCTGTTGCTGGACTGAGCCGTGCTCTACAACCTCAGAGAAGCTGGAAGTAGACCCTGAATCTGAAAACACTTGGCTCAAGGAATCCTGGAATTCGTCAACCATGGAAGTATCTTTACCTACTGTGTTTCCAATGTACCTCACACTGAAGAGATGCCCTTAATTAGTGGCAGGATCTGAACAATGTATTACCCTGAGCCCTGAACAACTATTGGAAAACAAAATTAATTTTGATAGAGGTGCGCTGTAAGTACTCCTCAGTGCCCAGCTTACAGACCACTAGGTTCAGGGCCGCTCCTTAGGAAGCATCTTTTCCACACTGCCTGACCTATGCTAAAGCACCTCTGCTGAGCCTTTCTTCTCTTCCAATCAACTAATTAATTCACACCATGGGGAGCAAATTGAATCCATCTGGGATCCATCTTGCCTCCCGTCTGATCCCTGCACATGTAACTAACAAGCTCTGCTGCCTTTTTCTCTGCTCTCTACAGCCAGGCCCCTTCCCTAGTTTCTCCAGCCCATTTGCCAGTTCCCTGCTGTGCACAGGCTCTGTTCGGGAGCTGAAGAGTCCAGCACAAAAGCTCCTAGCTTTCCAAGGAGCAATGCAGAGCGATCAGGGATTCCTCCAAATGTCATTTACAGGCTGTCTCCTTTCAGGCCCTGCAGCTCAGAGTACGCATTTGCCATTCTCATTTGGCTTCTCCTTCTACAATAAACCACAGCAGATGTTTAATGTTTCACTCAGTTCTAACTAGAGACGCATATTGTTTTAATTTACATTAGTGAATCACTGACACTTTCAAAGTCTTTTTTCATTATTTTAATACTCAGCCAATATTCAACACAATTAAAATTGCCAACTCACAGAGGCTGTTCAAAATATCTACTGAAACATGGTTTTTCTCTTTCTGAGAAAAAGTTATTAGATTGACCATACAGCCTATTTAAGGGTTGACATGGCTGCAGTTTCTTAATACAAAACGTGCAGAAGATGATAATGGTACAGCTTTGGTCAGAACAACTCCAGGATATTATTCCAGGACCATCCATCAGGAATCCAGTCAACACTGAGGAAAGACGTAGTCGTATGACTGAGTTTCCTAGCACTGTTTTTGACAGCTGAGACTTGAACTCTAATGCAAATCAGCATAATGCTAATAAATAACAACAGAGGAGTTACTGCAGCCACTATGGGCTACAAACTCAAAAGAAACTGGGTTTGAGGAGATGAGTTCTCTCTTATTAGAGCAGATGATGTTCCTGAGGAAAAGCAGATTGGTTTGGGGACAAGAGATCCTTTATGGGCATAATGCTGACGGAAAGCATCACAACCTAATGAACTGGCAGAAGTACAATAAAGGAGCCTGGTGAGTCCTTCTGCCTTTCCTTTACATGATTCCCTGCTCTCACCCTCATCATCCAGTAAAAGGAAGGGCTCTGGTCCCTGTCTCAGAAACTGTCTCACTAGCTCAACTCTCAGCCGATCTGTACTCATGAAGGTGAAGGCAGGGGGAAGGTCTCAAGGACGTGCAATAAGCGTATGGAAAGTTGTGCTGAGGTACAGAAGCCTGGGTCTTTCCTCAGTCTTTGTTTCTCGAAGTGCCAGTCCAACACTCTGATGGCACTAGAGCCAATGATCCTGCATTCTCCATACTCTAGCTTTAGTGAGAGGCTCCTATAAAGGGATAGCCACAGGGTGGCAAGATGTAGGGGCAAAGGTGGTCCAGAGAAGTCCTAAGGTGAAAGTGAAGGTTGTCAAGAAGGGAACTGGAAGGCACCTTCAGTGAGGCAAAAGAGACCTCTAGATGCAATCACATCTTTTCTTTGACTCTTCCTCTTCCCCTGATTCCCATCTCAGCTGGAGCAAGAATGGAGAAAGGGGTGGAAATTATGTGGCTGGACCCTGGATGGCATGGCAAAGACAAGTCAAGGAGGGCCTCAAAAGACTTTTTTTCAATGGCTAATGTGTGCCTGCCAGATTGATGTATATATTTACACATGCAAGTCAGGATAATTTTCAGCTGGAAATGTGTATCCGTTCCAAAGGAAAACGGTTCTCTCTGCCTCTTCTTGTCCACCCTCATATTGGAAATTGTGCTTTGTCCTCCTGCAAAGTGCTTAGCTTGGTAGTCCACAGCACATGGATTTTAGACAAAATTTACTTTATTCTGATCAGGCATGCATAAAGTTAATTTTCCTTCATTTAATAATAATTATAAAACCAGTAAATAGTCATTATATCCTAAAACATTAACAGCGAGATCGGTTGAATTTCCTTACTGATATCCTTTTCTTCTAAAAACACCAGTTCTGCCCTGCTCTGCACCCTGGCAATCTTTGCTTGAATTTTTATCCTAAAGAAGTAATATATATTCAGAAAATAATTTTCTCACCCAGAGCTGTGTATTTGCCCTGAATAATGAAATGATCATAAAAGGCTTCAGAGAAAGTCCCTTTCAATGGAAAGGGTTAAAAGATCTCTGTTATAGGAGTTTCTGAATCCTCTTCCTCCAATGGAGTTTCCACAGCTCAGTGCTGCCCTAGCCATTTGCAAGGCTGTCGCTCCCACTGCCCACCCGCTAAGCGCTTCCCCTGGACTCACACATATGCAGCATTTGAGCTCTTTCTTCCAGAAAGTGGAAGTTGGCTGAGTTGTAGGAAGCAAAATACGAACTTCAGGGTAAGGATTTATTTTGGTTCTAAGTGTGTCAGAAAGGGCATAAAGTGTTGCTAAAAACATTATTTGTAGTCAGGAAAGAATAGTCAGGTTTCCTTATGGGGCTTTTCTATGCTTAAGTCATGAACATAGAGGTAAATCACAGCAGACCTTAGGTTTGAGTTTGTCATTTCTTTGAGTGGCGGCAAAGGGCAACTCACTTTTCCTTTCCATCTATTAGGGTTTCTGCACTTCTAAAAAAATTCAGGTGTGCTATTGTCCTAATGGTTTTGAAGAGGCACAAATCCATCTGACAAACAGAGAGAGGTGAGTGGTGCCGTTCATAATGCTTATGTAAAGTCCTGCCTTTCTCACAGTCTTTTCTTCCTCAGTCCTTGCGATTGGCTTCCATCAGTCTCAGCCGTGGAACTCAGCAGTTACCGTGGCTTATTTTCACACCTTTATAAACCTCACAATAAAAAGCAGTAGGACCTCTGATCTGAGGGCAGGAGGCAGACTGGCATATAGCAAATTAGTTGTTCTTTTTCTCTAAAAGGTGAAGTCACCAATTATTTCTGTTCCTTCACGCAGGGCTTCCTTTGCTCCACCAGTTTTAATTACTGTAATCTAAACCTCACTTTCTTTTGTCATCTTAGATACCTGCAGTACCTAAGTTGCCTTCTAAAGCATTTCATGTGAGCAGGCAGGACTGACTCCTTATACAGACTAAAAATATTTGTTTTGTTAATGCCATGGTAGGTTCTGTCCATAAGAGGATTAATTAAACCATGGCTGTGAATTTACAGATATCATGGTCACCAGCTGAAAAGCACACACACACATTCAGTGAAATGAATTAATGCCCCCAAAGAACTGTGTCACTTGATTTACCAGCAAACTTCTCCATCTGGGCCCTGTTTGGCAGGCTCTGAAATGAGATCCCTCTGCAAGGGATCTCATCCGAGTTTTGGGTCATTGCAGGCAGGATTCAGTCCTAAGACACAGAAGACAGCAGGGAGTGCTCCAGACCTCTTCTCCTGCCTCTACACAGACCCAGAGGATGCCAAGAGATGTCTGCCAGGGACTCCCTAAACACAGCCTACAGGATCTCACTGGGCAAGATTAACCCACATTTCACCAAGGAGTTTTGCAGATGACTTTACAAACCGGTTGTTGCAGAACTGAGGATGCCACCAGCTGTTCCCTGGGGGATAGCGTGTCTATGTGAACTTGTAATGTCACAATGAACTAACAGCAACAATACAACTTTTTTAAGATGGTCATGCAATAGCAGGTTGGACTAAGCAGAGCAGAGCAGAGAGCAGAGTTGCCTCATATTCTGTGTCAGCTTGTGACCATGTTAACTCCTTTGTATGGGTTTAGAGTAACCTTCTGTGATGCAGAGCATAATATGGGTCTAAGGTACATCCAGAGCTGGTCAGCTATTTTCCTAGAGAAGTTCAGGCCGCCTCACAATTGCGCAAGCCAAGGCCATCAGGTCCTAATCATATAAATGATAATTGTCTCAGGAATTTTAGATTCCCTTCCCTTAAAAGAATGAAGTGACAACAAGAAAAGTGGGTCACAAATAGGCTGTAGGACAAAACATTAAGGGATAAGTTGATTTTGCACTGGCTTCATTGAAATTATGCTACAGTGAATTTGATGTCATGTGTCTGTTGAACTTCTTGCCTTGCTACAGAAGGAAGCACGGTGAGGGGGAGCAGGCTGTTAGCACCTGAAGTTTCTGGAATTTATTACTGTAGGAGTAGGTGCTCTTCATTTGTTGCCTGATCAATCATCTATTGGTTGATCTTCAGGTGAACCCAGGGAGTTCAGCATCCAATTCCTAGGTGCCCTGAAGCTGAGAGGTATCCTGTCCTCTCTTCCTATGCCCTTCTGTTCCTGGGCAAAGACAGCCATGCAAGGAGATCTTCAGAAACCAAGTTGAAGTACGTCTAACATATTCAGGTATGAGATGTAGAGAGAAGCAAAAAGGCTTAGACACCTATATGTTTACACTTGCTACAGACACAACTGCCCTGTCTTGGATTTAGGGACTGAAACCTGCTTCTTCTGCATATCATCAGCACATCATCACAGAATGTGCCAACTGCCAGCAGTTGAGTAGTCTCCAACCTTGCCCACAGTCAGCAGTAGTGTTGCCACTGCTACTGAGGGGCTCTGCTGTTGTCCAGACTGACAACCAGATAGGATACTGCACTTTTTTATATTATTGTCTGGGGGTAGGTGAAGATTGAGCACTATGGGTGCACAGCAAGTATTCAGCAGGTACGAAGTCGTGTTCAACATGATTCGGAGACAAATAGGTACCAGCTGAGTGCCTTACCTCCCAGCTAATGCCTACTCTAGGAGATAGGAATGGTGCCAAAGGATCAGGCGAAGGAGAAAGGGAGGAAAGGGCATGAAAGATTTTTTTCCCTACTACACAAATAACAATAGACTTTTAATTAAATGCATTTCAAGAAGAAGCTTTCTGTCTTTAGCTCTAGGCAGAGCAAGGAATTCCAAATCTTTTGTGTTCCTGAAGCATCATTGCTGGCATTAGGACATGACCATGTCTTGTCCGTTTCAGAAAATGCCTACAGCATGTACTGGGCTGGTGAGACATACTGGCTCCAAGCTGCCTTACAAGGCTTCGGCATGAGCTAGGGTTCTTCAGTTCAAATCAGGTCAGGGGTGAGACTGGTGCTGAAATAACACAGAGAGCTTAGATGCTTAAATGATTAATCTGCTAGTAATGATGTGTGGCAACCTGTAAATAGCATAACGATATCAGTTCTTGCCTCATGGGACACTGAGATTTTTGGGGGGACTTATAAGCAAATTGTCTGCTTGATGCCAACCACATGACATCATCACAAGAACTGATGTGGTAGGTAGAGGGAGAAAGTGGCTGGGCATATTTGCATGTGGCATGTACCGGACAAACAGATGACCTGATCTCCTTCTGTGACAAAGTGACCTGCTTAGTGGATGAGGGAAGAGGTGTGGACGTTGTCTGCCTAGACTTTACTAAAGCCTTTGACACTGTTTCCCACAGCATTCTCCTGCAGAAACTGGCTGCTCATGGCTTGGATGTGTGCATTCTTTACTGAAAAAAAAAACTGGCTGGATGGCCCGGCCCAGAGAGTAGTGGTGAATGGAGTTAAATTTAGTTGTCATCCCGCTACAAGTGGTGTTCCCCAGGGCTCAGTGTTGGGGCCTGTTCTCTTTAACATCTTTATCAATGATCTGGATGAGGGGTTTGAGTGCACTCTCAGTAAGATCGCAGATGACATTAAGTTAGGTGGGAGTGTTGACCTGCTTGATGGCTGGGAGGCTTTACAGAGGGATCTGGACAGGCTGGATTGATGGGCTGAGCCAATAGTATGAGGTTCAACAAGATCAAGTGCCGGGTCCTGCACTTGCACCACAACAACCCCCTGCAACATTACAGGCTTGAGGAAGAGTGGCTGGAAAGCTGCACAGCGGAAAAAGACCTGGGGCTGCTGGTCAACAGCCGGCTGAAGATGAGCCAGCAGTGTGCCCAGGTGGCCAAGAAGGCCAATGGCACCTTAGCTTGTACCGGCTTGTATTAGCTTGTATAGTGTGGCCAGCAGGAGGAGGGAAGTGATTGTCCCCCTGTCCTCGGCACAGTTTAGGCTGCACCTCGAATACTGTGTCCAGTTTTGAGCCACTCCCTTGAAAAAGGACATTGAGGTGCTGGAGCGTGTCCAGAGAAGGGCAACAAAGCTGGTGAAGGCTCTAGAGAACAAATCCTGTGAGGAGTGGCTGAGGGAACTGGGGTTGTTTAGCCTGGAGAAAAGGAGAGACCTTATTGCTCTCTACAACGACCTGAAAGGAGGTTGTAGCGAGGTGGGGGTCAGTCTTTTCTCCCAAGTAACAAGTAGGAAGAGAGGAACTGGGCTCAAGTTGCGCCAGAGGAGGTTTAGGTTGTATATTAGGAAAAATTTCTTCACTGAAAGGGTGGTCAAGCACTGGAACAGGCTGCCCAGGGAAGCGATTGAGTCACCATCCCTGGAGGTATTTAAAAGACGTATAGACATGGTGCTTGGTGATACGGTTTTGTGGTGGATTTGGCAGTGCTGGGTTAACGGTTGGACTTGATGATATTAAAGGTCTCTTTCAGCCACAGCAATTCTATGATTCTATGATAATCTACCTGATTCACTCACTTCACTTTTCCTGCCATAGTCCACAGAGTCCACATATTCCCCAGAGGGCCGTACCACAAGTCTGGGCTTAAGCACAGCACTTGGGAGTTTAATGCAGTTTGCCACTGGCTCTTACTGTGCTGCCCTTGACAGTGTCCAAGACAGCCAGTAACAAGCTGGTGCAGCTGAACTGGGCACTGATCTAGTTCATTGCTGGCACACTGGAGACAGCTAAGCAAACAGATTTTCTCTTAGTAGTTTTGATTGGAAACTTATTTTCAGTTGATCATAGACAAACTAGTGAAAAGAGAAGTAAAATTCTTATAAAGCAGTTTAGCCACCTGGATTTCAGCCCAAGATCACATAGCATGACATAAAAATGGGAGGAAACTCTGAAAAATACCCTTATCATTTCTGTCAGTGCCTATGCTGTCACTCTCCGTATAAGTCATGTGCATGGTTACAGACTGCAGTTACCTGCATGAATCTAATAGGCCATGCAGAGCTTTATTGTATAAGATGGCAGGACAATGTCAAAGGGTTTCAGCACAGAACATGAAAAAAGAGAATGCAAGGAGAGGCCAGCAAAAAACAGATCACAATAAAACTGTATCCAGGACTATTACACAAAAATCGCAATTTTTATTTTTATAAAGTAGGTATGAGTTTTATCTAGCCTGGTCACATAAAAGGCAATACCAAAGTGTTAGCCATAAAAATGCTATATAAAGAGTTAAAATCATCCTTCCATTCCCATTCACAGCTGACACACCCATAGACCAAGTTAGTCCCTTTCTCATGGCATATGTCTGTAGTCCCTGTATAATTGCTTATCCACTATTGTTTCTAAAACTGGGATTTACCTCCCTCCAGAATGCATTTCCTGAAGTGTGAGCCATGCATGTGTAACAGTCTGAAAAAAAAAATTCTGTCTTGGAAATACTTGGAGTTTGAGTTTTTTGTTGTTGCTGTTGTATTTTTTTTTCTACTATTTTAAAACAAAATGCTGATCTGTCTATGTTTTTCATAAGGCACTGTGAAGACTCTCATAAACTAAAACAGCCAGTAAAATATTAGTTCTCGTGCTAGCGGCAGATACGTATGACGGCAGGGCAGTCATTTCATCAACTGCAGCACCTTTACAGCTCTACATCTGACCTGGTTTTTTCTATGATAAGCAGAGAAGAACAGTCATCTCTGGGGCATAATTCAGCTCATCTATTTGAGCCGTTTATATTTAGGCAGTGGAGTTAAGGTTTAGTTTAACTTAGAGTTAAAATCAGATCTGGCTTTAATCAAACTCAAAGATCAAAATTTCCTGGCTTTTTGCTTCAGTCTGCTAGTTATCCTGGAATCATAAAACATCATCCTATCCTTAGGAAACTGTTGTGAATTTGACAAGTCTGTATTTTCAAATAAAAAATAAGATCATGCCAAAAATATCCCCGATAAGGTCAAAACCCATATACTTCAACAGACAGCTTGGGCTCTTGGCTACAGAGATATGAGTCCAGAGCATCACTTGGACCTCTGTGCACTGTTGGAGGGTAAGGAGTAGTTGATGTCAGCACCTTCGTGCTGCTCCTCCAAGAGCCATAAATGCCAGGTAAGCTCAAGCTCAGTGAAGCTTAAGTGAGGCAAATGTGAAAGACACACTGGAATAAGCAGATCTCAACAAGCACATGCTCCAGTGTATTCTCACATATTGATGTGCCTCACCCAGAGAGCACTAACGGAGATGCCTCCCTTACCTTGCCTCTGATGCACATCTCCTGAGCCTGCCAATGTGGCATGAAAACCCCGCAAAGAGAGACCCTTTCCAAAGTAATCACACTTCTGTACCTGGTCACAGCTGGGAGCCGTGCTAAAACAACCTTCTTCACAGCTCCCTGGCAACTCCAGATGACATGTTCTTATGTGAGAGGGAAAAGAGGTAGGATGAAAGATGTGTGGTTGTTTGAAAACTTTTGTATAACTATGTTAACTTCTAGTTCATTTCGACAAGTGACGTGAATGGTACAGGGACAGATTGCTTTGTGTGTTTTTTGCCAGTGCAGCTTTGGTTTTGTATAAAACCACCAATTTGCAGATTTTCGGCCAACTTCCTAGCGTCAGAAATGACAGTTAGAGGCAAAAAAGGTGCAAGATAATTACTTTCCTCAGATTCCATTTGAATCCATTGCATTGTTCTTATCTACCATTATATCTGCCTGTTATTACCGGGCATTAGTAGCAATGGTGAAATAGTTAAATGCTTTTTGTGATGTAGTGGTAACAGAAGCATTGAACATGTACAATATCCTTGATAAAATTCTCAGAGGAGGGGAATTCTCTCTGCAGTTGGCAAAGCATGTGCTTATTTATTAGATAAAATGTAATTTCACTTCTGCTTTAACCTTGTCACAGGATGTTTGCACCAGAAATCATTCACTAAGGAAGGGTCACCGCATGTTTCTTGGGGTATGGTTTAGTTCTTTGTCCTCCTGGGATTTCTATGGGTTTTCTTTCAGCTCAGACTACATGCCCTGTGATACATTCTCTTGGAAGGAGCCGGTAGTGCCTTATAGAAGGTGATCTGAAATGTCAGGGAAGGACAGAAGAAAGGGGACTATGATACAAGTGATTCTAATCTTTCCAGAAGCAATTGCAATAGTGTATCCAAATGGGAACACTTAAGCTTTTGTTGGGTGTTTTTATTTTGAATAATCTGAAGAAAAAAATCCCCAAACTTTCTACTAAAAGAAGATACTTATCTACAGAATGTTGATCTAATTAAAAAAAAAGTCTTTCATTAAAAATTAAATGTACCCAGACAAGGTCTCCAGTTGGCAATTAGCCAGAGGATTTGTGTTGTTTTCAAAGAACTGAAGATTTCGCCTCCTCTCTGAAAAGCAGATCTCACTTGTGTGGTGTGTTCTCTCTCCATGCATGTGAGAGATCCATTGGTTTGGAATGCTCAGCTTTCTATTTTCTCTAAGGTTTTAGAATCTCCCCACGTAGACTGTTGGGCACACTAAAGCAAAGGGCTCACTTAAATACTTTATATTAGATTCTGAGACACACTTGTAACCTTGTTCATGCACTGAACTCTAAATGCTTTTACACAAAGAAATAGCAAATAAAATACGATCCCAGTGAGTAAGAAGGTCTGACATCATATACTAGACTCAAGCATCGATCTTCTGCACAGAGGGAGAGATACCTCCTGAGCCAGAGACTGGTGTGTGCCTTACATTTGCCTGTCCCTCTTCCAAATATGCAGAATCACAGTGACGTCTACAAAGGCCTGAAAAACCACTGTGTGAATAAATGCAACTCGTGGAGCTCTCATAGAGTAAGGAGCATTAAATAAATGCTCTATGCACGGCAGACCTGTGCATAAAAGTGCCACTGGTATATCACTCAACACTACGTAAGATAACCAGTATTGGCTCCAGTCACTATACAATGTGACCATTTCACATGCAGGAGGCTTTGATAAGATTATTTGATGACAATCTATTCGTGAAATGCTTAAATAATTTTTATCTAGAAATGCTTGCCCTGAAGAAATGACTAATATAAGGCCTTTTCTCTAATTTCCTCCTAGAATGCACAAAACCATGTGCCAGTTTATGCTGAGAATTGATTTTTTTTTAATCCACTGTGAAGTTACATATCTACTGTTTCGATTATTTCTGCTTTGTATGTATTTAATTTTCTTTTCTAATTTCCAACTGCAAGAGTCAAACTGAGTCCTTGTGGTCACGCAGTTCTTTGCCTATAAAACTGGCACTGGAGACTGAATTATGCCCTGTGGGCAGCTCCACTGGCTCTATACAGGGCCTTCGAGGCACCTCCTGTAACCTATTTGTCTTGAAGATTAACAGATGTGTAACAGACTGTAATGAAACAAGGGTTTGGATACCACCTCATCCACAATTCATTTACTCTAATCTGTGTCAGCCCTGCGCACAAAGAATGAGAAGGGAAAAATTCATTCCTTTTCCTAAACACAACAGGTTTGACCTTAATAACACACAAATAGTAGATGTAGGTCAGAAGATTCTTATATAGCCACTGGTCTGTAAAAAAAAAATAGAACTTGATGTTTTGAATATTTCTGTATTATGATGCTCATTTTAATATTTTTCACATTGTGTGTTTGAGGTTGGATTTACCGCCTACCACTTCAGATATCTGACTTTCAGAATGGTCACCCTGTCTTCCCCTGTCAGCACTTGAAACAAGCAGTTCGTCTGCTCTACCTTGCATGCCTGTCTGAGGGTCAGAAGAACTTGGCAATGGAGGTGCCGCCTTCTTTCTGTTGACTAGAAAGGCCATCTAAAACAACTTTCAGCCCCTCAGTTTTGACTGTTGGATCTCACTGGAGGTTTACAAGCCCAGCATTTACTTTCTGATTTAAAATTGGTTGTGAAATACAGATGCATACAATAAGGCAGCCATCATTAGTCTAAGTGGAAAGAATTGCTCCGGCTTCCTCTGGAAAACCTTAGAAATGCAAATGCAAATGCAAACGGGACACAGTTTCTCTCCATTATGGGCTTCTTCACTCTTTCCTCAATCTGTTACTACAAACCACAGATGAAAAATAATCTTCTACTCATATTCTTCACATACAGCTACATATAGATATTTTCAGTGCATGTACATTACTAGTTGATTTTAAGCAATAACTATTAAGGGTCTTGTTATTTATCTCCTCCTCGCTCTTCACCTTGCCCCCATATGTTAAACAGTTTTAATTTTCTAATTTCTACTACTTTTAATTTTTTACTATTTTTAACACTGTCTTTATTCACTTTAAGTGATACTAGAAATTATTAGCTCTCCAGATTTGCTTATGAAGGACTTTTTTTCCTCTCAGACTAATGTTGCCCGTGGAACTCTGTTGCCTCATTAATCAAACTCATAAGCTTTTGTTTTATGTGTTCCATCTTAATCCACTTGTTCCTATTTGATGCTACAAAGACTTGACTTTCTCCAAATTTTTACTTCACCTCACCCATACACCCAAACCACCGGCTGATTCTCAGACTGTGGACCTGGGAGGGTCTCACATAATTATGCCCCTCCCAGCTGCCCTAGACTCTTATCGCTATTTAGCTGGCTAAATGGACATAAACCACCATTTTTCACAATATTGTCTCATACTCCTTGTAAGTCACTACTCAATTTAATCTGAATTTTCCATTTTTATTTCAATTTGGTTCTCAGCATACCTTCTTATTCCACAAATGGCAAGAAAAGCAACGGAAAATTTCAGAGTCCTCCTTTTTGTCCTTATTCACTTCACTTCACTTCTTCAGATATAGCGTTCTATGTAAGTTTCCTTCCACTGAGAATTAACCATTCACAGTCAGCTCGGTTTTCAAAAATGCAATAACTTGTCCTAGCTTATACGGCATAAGCACAAATGTGGTCTTATTTACTAGCACAAAGTATGTTACAACCATGCAAGAGTTAAAGATTTCAATAACTGCAATTCCACAACCATCAAACTGGCTAAATTTCTTTTTTAAATACCCCTTTTGGCATTATAGGAGAAGTGGAAATAGGCATTTCTATTGAAAAAAAGCTAAAAAGGAAATATTTAGAAAAGAGGTAAAAGCAGAAGAAAGTGATCACCAATCAATAGAAACAAATAGTCTTGAAAATATGTAGAAAATTATCAGAAGAAACAAAGAGTGGTGGAATTATAAACAATGACAGGGACAGTATAATTAGGATTACCTGGCACTCCCAAATGCAATGTTTGTGAAAAGAGCCCAGCACTCCAGGCCACACTGCTGGAGTCCGGGAGGAGACCACATCTGTAGGCAGGGTGGTTGTACCACGCACTGCAAGTGGTGCTGAAAGGGACCGACAACGGAGCTGGGGGGGAAAGGTGAATATGGCTACCGAGTCTAAAAACAGAACAGGGGAGGAGCAGGAGGAAGAGGAGGAAGGGAAGAAGAAAGCAATATTAAGAGTATCCAATGTAGCTTAGTTGTGGTTATTAGTTGTATATTGGCACAGTGAGGAAGATTCAAGATTGAAGGCTGAAGAAGGCATCATACGAGTGAGAGGCAAAAGAAGCTCAATCTGTTTAGCCTACCAAAAAAAAAAAAAAAAAAAAAAAAGAGGGAGATCAAAAGGTTGCTTGATCTCATCATAGAATTTCTTTATCGAGAAAAGACACTGCGTCTGGAAAGTATTTGTACACCAGACAAGAAATGCATAGCAAGGAATACCAGCTGGAGGGTAAAGCCAGAGAATACCTAACCTCTAGAAAACGCTTCCCTTTAGGAGTGTGCATGGGTAGTTATTGAAATAAACTTCCAAAATTCCTTTTCAAAGCAAGACTGCACACTTTTAAGACATGCTTAAGCCAAATATATTTATAGGACACAACTGTAATAGCAATTGGATGCAAAAAACAGTGTTGCCGTGGAAGGTCACTCTGTATGTTTTGGACTAGGGGAAAAAAAAAATCTGATTTCTAGAAGTCACTAAGCCACATCAGAATAGAAACAACTGATTTAACTATGCTCCGATGATTTGAAGCTTTGTATGCTGGCTATGACAGTGGCTAGAGCTCATTATGACACTGATTTTATTCTCTTCTTCTCACAAGTGTCCGAGCTTGATCTTGCAGCTGTAGTAAGATTTTAGAGCAATTTTTCTCTGAACTCTTACTATTATTTAAAGTTGAAAAGTGCCTACCAGTACCTCATTAACATGTTAAATATGGTGGGATGTGGTTTTTCTCTTCCCTGGGGATTTTTGACATTTCAGAAATGTCTTCTAAATTAGAATAAAAAAGAAAATGTAAAAAAAGTCACAAATCACAAATTCAGTTTTTAAAAATAATGACAATTGAATAATTTTCATTGTTTCCGTTTTCACATCAAACTTTTCAGATATTTTTATATTTATTAACTTTTGATTTTCAAGTAACAAGGCCGTTTAAAAAATAAAATAAAAGAAAAAGATGTCTTGGAGAAATCAGACAGTGGCGGTTGGAAATCAACAGGTTTGCAAAATTTTTCCAGTGAATGAGAACATTATTCTAAAGTACCTTTTGCATGGCTTCAACAAAAGGACTTTTTTTTACAAAAACAATTTATCAGAGGACCGCCAGACCCCATCTAAAATGTATATCACTGCTGGAGCACAGATCTAATACAATGTGTACTGCACAGACAAAGAGGGGTTAGGAAGAACTATTTATTTGACTTTAGTTGAAAACAGCAGAATTTGGTTTTAGCTGCAAATATTATGGCTGCACAATCATTTTCATTCTCTCTTCAGGGTGATTTTCAGCTGTCTTTCAGAAGAGCATCTCAAACTAGTATGAATTAAAAAAAAATCATAATGAGGACAACAGCTAGTACCGGCAAGGATTTATTTTAAGTCTGTTTCAGAGATCACAGAGAGAGGGGCTGGGTAAAACGCTCTGCCACACGGTCAACAGCTGCTATTGAGGCTGCCTTGCCTTAATGAAGAGGAAAGAACATCTGGAGGATGTCAGCATAATCCTGGAAATCATGAATGAAACTGGCCAGATGAACTTGCTATGAAGTGCAGTTCCCATATTCACACAGTCTTTTAATTAGATATGCCTTTCAGTTTGGGAAAAGCTTTTACTGAAACCTCATTAATATAAGAAGCTAATCAACTCTTACAGCTGCACTCACTGAGAGAGTTTTACCTTTAAACAATTCACCATGAAATCATTTGCCAAGCTACAAGTCTTGCCTGGAAGCCTGTGTAATACATCCTTTTTCTACTTGATGCAAAACATCTGTCTTCTGTTCCAATCAGTGTAGAAAAAGGTAAGGCAGCATCTCTGTATGCAGTGGTGTGGCTGGCACGTTACACTTCTAGCATGAGCAATGCAGTGTTTATTCCCCTTCTAACAGGGCGGTGGAAAACTGTTAAAAAAAAAAAACCACCTCATTTCTTATTTACCAAAAAGGCAACACTAATCAGTTAAAATCAACACTACACCATTACTAAACAATGCCAAATGAACAACATCGGCGAGAATAATTAACCTATTAAGAGAATAATTATGTCTTATTCTTCCCGCTTGCTAGATGGGACCAATAGAGAAAACAAGACATAAAAAGAGATCGCATTGCTTCCTAGAGTGGTATTTTAGCCAGTTTGTAATACATAAAAGCAAGGGGTTGGGGGTGGTTTGTGGGTTGGTTTTTTTTCCCCCTATATCTAGGGCTAGATATATTAATAACTGAGTCGGTCTGCATTTGTATCTTCATGGCACAACCCTGTCATCCTTGACTTTGGGGAGCCCTGGAAAGAAGTAACACCAGGAGTAAAGCCTGAGCATCTGAACGCTTTAATTTACATCATTCCCAGTGACAGGATTTAGTTTTCATTCTGAGCAGATACTGTTTCTGCTAGAAGGTTTAGGAGACAGCAAAACACAGCCAGCAAACTCATAAAATAAATCCTGCCAGACAACTACAGCTACCTTAAAAAAGCAAGCGAGTAGTTTGATTGTTTGAATAAGAAAAAGCAACAGAACACACTGTCTAACTTGTAATCCTGGGATTTGGGCTGCTTCACTTTCTTAACTTTTCAGTTTTTCTTCGTCAGTTCCTTGCAAATTTAAATTGTTTTTAAGTCAGTTTTTGACGAGCAAAGCACACTCCAGCATAGAGCAGTGCAGTCCTGGAAAGCGGTACTCTCGTTGCTGTCTGTGATCATCTACGTGGTGTCCTGGAAAATTAAGAGATGTTTCTACGTTGATCATGTTCTATAAAGGGATGGGCATCAGTGCCTCCTGACCACAGATAAATTTTAAACGCAGCACTGTTCATCATATTTTAGTACAAATCTATCATTAAAGCGGTTTGGTTGCCATTACGCACACAAAGGAAAATGCCCTTCTGCAGAAAAGAGACAAAAAATGCAATAATTTATATCAAAGAAATACTTTAAGCTAATTCTTAGTTTCTCAGTAGACCATCCTTTAATAGAATTAGTTTCTCTCATATGTGACAGATATTGATATGTTCTCATTTTCAAAGCGTCATTATTGATAATTATTTATAACCGTACTATCTTTTTATGAATACAAGTACTGAGGAACATGTGTTATGTGTTCTCCCCTTTTTCTAACTTATATTTTCTGCTGTGATTTAGTCACTTACATTTCTCTCCAGATGTATTGAGAAGTGGGGCTCAATTCTCCAGAGCCTTGAACTTTGGTGTGTCTATTTCTGACAGGCAGGGACGCCTAACACCAGATACAAGCTACTGAGGATCAAAGCTCTTTGCTCTCATGCGCCCTTCTCTATGAGACAAGGTACCTCAGTTAACTCCAGGCTTCTAGGAAGAGGAAATAAGGAGGAAAAGAGACTACTTTATCAGGGTTTTAAACTTTACTACTGGGATCTGTGAATAATGAGGCATTCTAGAGTGCACGACAATATTTCTATGCCTTAAAAACAAATTATATTGTTTTGTTGACAACGTCTAATTTAGAATTGTTTAATTTCCAAAGCTGATTTTACTACAGCAGTGTGCCCCACTACTGGCAAATCAAAGTCATAATACAGATATTCTCTGTAAAAACAAGACACTGAGTCATTTAGTTCCTCCTTCTGCAGAAGTTTGTTTGATGCATCCATGAAAAAAGTAAATCGCCTCTCTGTTTTCTTTCGGGGGGGGGAGGCGGGGGGGGTGAGGAGGAGAGGAAAGGGTTACTATTTCTAGGCATCAATATCAAAAGCCAAAAGACAACTTTTGGGGAGTAAGATGTCAACGGCCCAGCCACCGTGTCAGCAACGTGCGGCGTTCACTGAAGTTCAGACTGGAAGGTGGCAGCCTTAAGGTACGCTGCAAATGAAAGTGTTTTTCCCAGACTCCAGGGGGTCCCATCAACATTATTTCAAATGAAATATTAACAGAGGATATTAATAAGTAATATTGGTAGATGATCTAATAGAGTCAAGGCTTGCAATTAGTTGAAATGAATGAGCCACCACAGTCTACGTCATTGCTTCAGAGCGGGTTTTCAGTGCTTATCTGTGGGAAAGAGCAGCATGGAGCATTCCTCAGAGAGCCGCTAAAAGCTGCCAGAAGGTCCTGGAGGGTGCGACAACAAAGCCAGAGAGTCCCAGTACCCTGCCAGTGTTATGAAACAACCGGCAGACTGGTGTGCACAATAACTTCAACCCTTCTCTGATGCTTGAAATAGGCTCTGCTGAATGCCAGCCCTCCCAGATGACTGCATTATAAAACCTGCTAAGGAAGTGCCAGGAGTACTCCAACTACATCCCAGAGGTATTCAGACACAACTTATTGTATATTTTTAGCTGTCACGCATGGCAGAAACTACTGTTGTTGTAGTGCAGTAAATACCACTGCTTCACTATACGGAAAAATAAAATTTAACGTTTAGATTAGTACAGTGGGAA
Organism: Bucorvus abyssinicus; assembly: GCA_009769605.1. NCBI lineage: Eukaryota > Metazoa > Chordata > Aves > Bucerotiformes > Bucorvidae > Bucorvus > Bucorvus abyssinicus. Next base: position 27,441,651 of record CM020030.1, on the reverse strand, counting down.
AAGTGACTGATTTACTCAGTCTTTTATTTTTCTCATAGAGTAGAATCTGCTATAGATCCTAATGTATTAGTCTTTATCAGTATCAGTCTTTATCAGACTACATACCAGTAAATATCTCATCAGTCAGCTTTGCAGAGAATGAAGGGCAGCAAAAATTTCACTAGGATCCATACACAAGTCCTGTAAGACTGACCAGAAAACCACATGTCTGTGGCTGAATGAAAAACAGTAATATGGCAAATTCTAGCAAACAGATTTAGGCGCTCTGTTTAACATCTACATCCTTCTTCCTCCTGCTTTTCTCAGGAGAAGCTGCTATTTTTTGTCTCCTTACCCATGCAGCAGACTCAAATCTTCAGTTTTACAGAACTGGGAAAGGTTGTGGAATGGAAGAAAAAAATTTCTTCCTATAGTGGATGGAAGATCACAGAATATATAACCGTGCCAAAGCTCATCCAACATTGCTTTAATTAAGATACTGCTCCCATTGAAGTTGTAACTGCATAGGCTAGCTGTGTAAGTATATACCTAGATCTCAAAGGTGCAAGATTCGCAAGAAGGGAAAGTGTCTTTTACAAGACCAGCTGATGTAGGTAGAAGCAGCAGAGAAGTTTCTGGGTACCACACACTCTTTTCATCAGGGCCAACCATGTATTTTCAGGCTCGTATTAACATGGCCACAGTGCTATTGATACTTGAAGTGGCTAGAAAGTTTTCTTTGGTACATCACGTATCATCCGATGGATGTACCACATCTTCCACTGCAGTTCAAACACTCTCTTGCCCTCAAGCACAAACACATTAACATCTTGCCTCAAAACTAGTAATGAGAAAACATAACTAAAGAGGGAAGAAGCAAGAATAAAGAAATGGAATATGAAAAAGCTGTAGAGCAGAAACAGAAAATACCTTTTTTTAACTCTAAGTTATGAGCAGCTGTTTATAAACAACTTGACAGGAATTTATTTTATAGTGTTTTGTAGGACCACTTATTTTACACACAGAACTCTGTATTTAGTCACAATCAGACGGTACTCAAGTAATTGCTTCAATAACTTAGAGCAAGCAAACACATACTCACTCACTTATGACCCTTGTTTTATTTTGGAACATTTTTTGTTGAAAAATAGGTTCAGTCTATGTGATTTCCTTTGTTGTGTAGTGTAGAACAGATCTCTGTATCCAGATTCAAATACTGTATGGAATATAACAATGAATAGTGAAAATGTTGTCTGAATAAAAATTTAAGCTTAAAGAAAAAAAAAAGAAAAAAAAAAGAGCTAAAGCAGGTTTCATGATCTCCTAATATAAGTAAAAGAAAGAATATACGTTATATGTTCATACTGTAATGGGGAGGGAAAAGAAAGTTATATAAGGACATTGGAAATGAAGAAAACAAGTGAGTGCTAAAACATTTACATGTAGGCACATGACTGAAGAGTAGATCCTCACGGTTACCTGATAGTGCAGCCTGGCTTTCCAAGGGTTTGGACAGCATGTCTGCTTTTATTACGGTCAAGAAAACTGACAACCGCTACGACGTTTCTGTTTAAATCCACTCAAGGCCCCTGAACAAATATTTTAAAAGTGGAAATTTGTTTGCCTTTCCCCTATCAGAACACATAAATATGTGACATAGGGCAGGCATGTTAAATGTCAAGGCAATGTTTTAGGACCATCAGATCTCCAACAGGAATTTGTAAACATCTAATAAAATAAGATTGGCTTAGTTATTTAAGCAGTGTGTGAAGTGCTCAGACAACCGTATAAGCCAACTGGCAAGTAGCATACCTCGTGATCAATGAATTACTCCTGTATTTCCTCTTTAGATCCTGAGACTAGTGTAAAAGTAATTTGTCAAAAAATTGTTTCCATTCCAAGTTATTTCATTATTGCTTTTTTACTGTAATGCTGCACCATATGTATCATCTCTGTGTTTTCTTACATGAGAGAGGAAGCTATCACCTTGGGTGCTCTACCTCCTATGAAAACAAATGAACACAGAATAATATAATCTGATAACAGCATCTATTTTTTCTTTATTGTTATACCTCCTCATTTCGTCTTTTTTTATTTCATTTGTTTTTTAATTTTATTATGGCATCATTGTAACCTTAATTCAAAATAAAAACTGTGACGTGTTCTTGGAGCTTCTTTACCTGATAACTTCTAGCATTCAAAAAAGGAAAGGTTACTTTCTCAGACTGGTCTGCCAGATGCACAAGAATCTTGAAAAGTCTCCAAATATGCTGGGGATAGTGGATGGCACGTAAAAGCGATCATTTACAGCCAAAGGGGATAGACTTCACTGACTTTGGTTTTGCAAGTTTCTGCACCTATTACAATATAATGCTTTTATTGCATTTGGTAATGCATTTAGTGATGCAATGTAAAATGAAATGAATGGAAGGACTCCCAGAGGTTTCAGTGAGCTTTGAATGAGCTTTTTTTCCTGCACAGATTGCTCCCTGGGGAGGGAGCATGCATTCATTAAGCACTGTGCATTAAAGTAACACAATACGAGTGCTACGCAACTGTGCAAAATACAGTTGCTATCACTTGCTTGACTTAAAGTATCCTCAAATGTTTTTCTTTATGGCATTAAAAGTAATTCATTTTCTTGGACTGCTGTTGCTAAGGTTTGGTTTATATAAGTGTTTTAGATAGAAAGCAATTTGAAAAATGCCCAACTACTAGCACAGCAGAGAACTCATTATTCCTTCAAACGCCTCTTTTGAAAATGCTCTAAAACATTTGATTCTGTTGATTCAACAAAAGGTAAGCTGTTTAAAAAGAAATAGAAGAGCAGGAGGATGGTCATTCAATGCTTTGAAGAACTGTTTTCTAAGACTTCTCAGCAATTCTGTGCTGTGGCACTTTGATATCTTCCCCTTAGCTCCTTCAGCTTATACACAGCTGGGACCATAAAATATGTAAAGGCATAGTCTATGTCTCTGTGTCCCTTACGATGGCCAGAATTCCTTAGTCCATATTTTGATGAACACATACTGCCATTTTTGTGCCGTAGGTCTGATGCCTCCAGAAGGAGCTGGATTTAAGCATGGGCTGAGTATTACATGGATGTATGGTAGGCTACAGCAGATTTCTGATTTGTGTGCTGTAGAGTTTCTCTGCATAGATGAAGTTCAGCAAACCCTAGGCGCAGGGGAGCTCCCTGGCTCATGCACAGGACTCATGTAGAACGCTTATGGTTTACTGAGGGTTTCATTGTGGCTGTGTGGTCACACTGTTCACCCAACTGGCAATCAGGATTGGTGCTCAGCTGGCCAAATCAGCCAGAGCTACTGGTGTAGCTGGGTGCACAAACCAAAGCTTCTAGGTGGAAAACAATGTCATGACCAGAGGAATCCAGACATATGAGTATCAGATGTGGGTAAGACTTACACATGTGAAGATGTGGGAAAGGGAACTGATTATAGGAACCCTGCTATTCTGGATCACCATCCCTGTGCATCCCAGTGATGGGTTAGCCAAACTGGAGGGAGGGTATTCAAGACCAGCTTTTTGGATGAGTTCCTTAGCAACCCCTAACACAGCCAGTAAGGATAACTCTATTACAGGACCCCTACAAAACACCAAATAATTTCATCACTATAAAAGAGGTTGACACCATGGTGAATATTTCTTTGCAGATAGTCCTTATATGGAAAATAATTATTTCACGTCCATGAGGGAAGCAGAATAAGGTATCACCCGTCTTATGCTAAAACTGTAGAGGAATAGAACACTTCTGCTTTCTGAAACAGGCACTGCAGGTCTCCTTTTCTAGAACAGCAGCTTTGTTGAGATGTAAACTCTCTCTCACGGTTTATTCTTACCTTTTGTAACAGGGAAATCAACTTTGTAGAAGAATAAGGGGGAAATAAATGCATGTAGATTTCCATATTACTACATTGCTGATATTGGAATTTGACCGTATGTTCTCAGCTAGAATTTCAAAATACTCTGAAGATAAGAATTCCACAGAAATACTACAAAATGTACCAAAGAAATATAATTATATTTTATTTGGAAGAGGCTTTCTAGATTTTTCTCTTATGAGTAGCAAACATGAGCCTCAGCTGAAATTAATTTCATTCTTTTTTCTTTTTTCTTTTCCTTTTCTTTTCCCTCTCCTCTCCTCTCCTCTGTTCTTTTCAGCAATTTATCTTTAATTTTCAACAACTGAATGCCTAATGTCTGTGTTGCTGTGACCTACCATTATGAAATTTGTGTATCATAATGGATATTAGTTATTAATACAGAAAAGTGCAGTTTTAAGCAAACAGAACTCTGTCATGTGATCTTATACAATGGTTAAGAACAATATGTAGGTAATTGCTTCTAAACAGTAACACTTCCATCATTTAGACACTAACTTGGAAAGAGACAAAAACACTAACATGAAACCTTACTGCAATTCTTCTTTGTCTTTTTAGGTAAAGAAATTATTCCTTTTAAAGTTGGCAAGTTTGGATGCTTTTTTGTTTTTTGTGGTAAAGCTCTACCAAAATACAGAATAATGAGGAGAAATTCATGCCATGACACGGTGGGTAAGTGAAAGGTAAAGTTAAGTTGTATAAATGTGTGTTAATAAGAACACGACACAAAGAAGGAGGGGAAAAAATATAACTCTTGTATTCCAAAACAGGGTGCTTTCACAAAGCAAAGTTGCATCTGTTTTTTCAGTACTCTTGCAAAAATACCCCTCCTGTCCTGTCTGACTCTGTTAGATATTCATGCTTGGAGCAATCTTTAAATGGATGTTTTATTGACAGCCTAACTTCCTGTCTTGGCAATATGTAGACTGGACTTAAAAAAACATTGCTTTTAAAGAGCCATTTTGGGACTTCAGATTTAACACTGATTTGATTCAATTCTTCTCGTGTTTTTATTTCTAATTGCATTTAAGCTCGACAGATTGTATTAAGAAATACAATTTCGATATTAAGTTACAGAAGAGGTTCTAAAATAGCTAGGTACCTGCCACAGCAACAGCAAGCAACGCTTGCGTCTTTGTGTAAGGAATCAGATACAGGTGATGCAAGACCTGAATGGTGGTACACGGCTATACAGCTACACGTGCACATAAAGGCTGTTTTGAAGCACTTTTGGTTTTGTCAGTCCTATGTTTCTTCAGAAACCTGAGTCATCCGAGGTGGGAGTCAGCTAGCAGGTATGCTAGCTTTCACTTAGAACCACATTTTTAAGTCAACTGGGAACACCTCCAAAAGCCCCCACAAGGTTTAACACACTTACATAGATACCAAAGCTGTAAAGTACAGTTCAGCTGAATTACACAGTGAAATTGCAACAACCAGGTGTAGCCTGACTGAAATAAGTGTGCTGGGCTCTCTGGTGAGGTTCTTTTTCTTACTGCCTCTCTTCTGGCAAAGGAACACAGCAGAAAAGGAGATGGAGTAGGGCCAGAGCATCACCATTCTCTGACAGCTGCTGAGATAAATGTATTTAATCCTGAAGAACCTCTCTGATAATCAAATAGCCACAGTCAAAATATTCTGGATCCTCTCATTTCTTTCATTCAGTAGAAGCTCAGAAAATTCTCCAGCAAATACTTTTCTACTCAAACAAGGCAGAATACAAAAGAGAGCAACATTTCAGCTGGATCAAAAGCATATGATGAAAAGTCTTTCTAAAACGTTATCATTTTGGGCATGTCAATACTGCAGAACTTCTTGGCAGGGTATGTTTGCCCAATTGGAAATGTGGGTGGAAGCCTCCACTACAGTGATTGTACCATCTCTAATTCTCAAGCCAGTTAATTTGGAAGAAACTTGGAATATATCACATGGAGTCACGTAGTACCATCTAGACACAATCTTCACTGCCTACAAACTTGCTCTCTACAGAGCTTGTATATTCCTTGCCAAGATTATCTCTTTATTAACTTTCTTTTCAGAGCTTTTACTTAGTAATATTGACAGAATTGTCCAAACAAATGTTTAAGAAACTATCCATTTGAAATTCTGAGTTAATATATGAAAGTCTTCCAGTTTGCATGGAAAATTATACATATCTCCAAGTGAACAAGTGAAGCTGAACCAACTGTTGTATTCACCAGATCTTTAAGTGAGAGTTTCTCATTACCAACAGAGGAATAACACAGTCTGTGCGGTTTGGGAAATCACCCTACATATGCTTCACTTGAACAAATTATAGAATTTGGAATGAATGAGACTAAATGTGATACTGAGGGTAAAGTAGAACAAAGTACAACATGCCTGTTGGAATGGACCACAATCTATACAAACACTCAAAAATTATTTTCATTGCTGCTATGATCTCAATCCCTGTGATGCTGGATTGCTGTAAAGAGAATTCTTCAGGGAGTGTATCTCGTGACTCCTCAGACTATTGTAAACTCAACCACCTCTGAGCTCTCTTGTAGAAAATGGTACAAAACCTGAGCATACACGTGAAATTCTGCTGGGAATGCTGTCAGCAGAAGCATTCAGGCTGTGCCCATGCTGAAAAGCGCTGCCAGCCTGACTAAACAAAAACCCAGTCCGTAATCTGTAAACCCATCTACAGCATCTGGCCTGGATTAAAGAGATCACAAAATTTGAGTGAGAGGATATTTTTGTGCATAGACAAGATGAAGGTCTGCAGATAGCACTTGAATGAGAAAATGGACAAATTCCTCTGTGAAGCAAAAATATCACCAGTTCCTCACTGAAAAGTTTCTCCAGAGAATCCTTTTAGATACATGCATGTTATATATATGTATTTTATATATACTTTTTAAATGTATATTTATATATACATTGGACTAAGTGCTATATCTAGAAACATCAATATTTGAGAGGCTAACAATCCAGAAAAGACCGGACAGAGTTTATAAAGTGTCCAGTCAGATAGAATGTCCAATTTTCATGAAAGGGCTTTCACAAACACAGTCAGGTGCCAAACTACTTCAGAAAAGCTGGGTTCTAACTGCTGAAAACTAAGAGTCAAAACCAGTAGAAATTCATTAAAAATCCATACTGTTTAACCCTCCAGCCATCCCACAAAACAGCAGAAACCTGCCTTAATCCAAATGCAAGGGTGTTGCAGCAATTTAACATCACACCATTACCGCTTTCTCCTGTATCCTTATCAGATGTATATTTCCACAGATCTTTCAGACACTCCGAAAAGTAGTACAAATTCTTCTGGTTAATTACAAATCGGTGGCACGAAATTATTTCCTTACTTTTGGGAGGGAAGCTCTCGATCCTGAGCTTTGCGTGGTCATTGTCAAAACTGTAGTGATACCCAGCGCGACTCTAGCTGGAGCAGCATCCATGTTGATCCAGAAAGAAACCCAGGACAAAATGACAATCAGCAGGCTAGGAATGTACATCTGGATTAAATAGTATCCCATCTGACGCTCCAAATGAAACTTGACTTCAATGCATGTAAACTTTCCTAGAACACGAAATTACTTTCATAAATTCTTTTTGCACATTTTTATCTTGTATCTCGTTTATCTTTGTACATCTTTTACCTTATATAAGTTAGATGAGTGGCCTGTTTCATAACCTAACACTATAAGCAAATGCAAGTCATCTATTTGTTGCACGCTAGCTTGTGAGACGCATGGGACCCCTGAAACAGACTGTGCCCAGTTCTTCACATTAACTGAGAAAACTATTATTAGCACGGTTGTTTCACCTCCAGAAAATATAATGCAATGTTTCTTTTATCAGATTTTAATGAGATTTTACTTTAGTCAAATATAATGTTTAGTATTAAAAGCGGACAGCATTTTGCCCTTTTAATGACATGAGATTAAGGAAATGTATTTAAATAGACAAATTTTAAACTACTGGTCTTACAGTCCCATTATAGATCGCCCCCCTTCTTATTCTGGTCATGTCATTTCCCTGTGTCTGCTGATTATGTCTCACAGCAGAATCAACTCACAGCCTAGTTTGAATTTTGCCAAAAGTCTAAATCCAGGAAACCCACAACAATCTCTTGTGGGAGGTGAGTGATTCTTCAAAGAACAGGTAGCTGCTCCATGGGGGTGGTGGAAGACAGAAGTCTAGGATTGTCTGACAGTGGAACTAGTCGTGCAGCGGGGGATGCAGAGTCCTGAGTTGCAACAACTCGTCAGATACTAATCCAATCACTCTGGGGTTTAGGTACTGTGAAGGCTCTCACTTGAGCCAGACTAACCCGAGTACAACAAAGTCTGTCGTTCCTGAAGTGTCATGCTAATGGTTTCTAAGGGCCCCTTTTGTGTTGGTTGGTCAAATGTATGAAGATGCATTGTTCCTCATTCATCCTTTCAGGGGAAATTAGATTTTTTTGCTCCTTTTTGTGATGTACACATATTTTTCTGCCAGTCTAGAAAACTGAACAGCAGGGTGCGAGAGCTGGCACAAAGGACAATGCAGAGGCTGTTTGACAGAGAGGAGGGGAGAAGAACTGAATAATATCTTTTGGCAGCACAGAGGCTCTAAAATGAGTGACCGGACCTGTGACCCTAAAGGCAGACTCCGAGACCTGGAAAAGGACTGATCCTGACCAGTCTGCCTGTACAGAAGGGGACTCAAAGGAGCGGGGTGGCCACGTGTGGCAGCAACAGCATAAGAGTAGCTCAATCTGTTGAATGCTCTCCAGAGTTCTGCAGCACAGCCTGGACAGTGGGGGTAGGAGAAGGCTGAATAACACAGCTTTTATGCACATTTTAACTGCACACCAAACCAGGAGCATACTACGCAGAAGGAGGGGTGCTTATAGGCAGTTTTCTTTTGCTCAAATACTGCATTTCAGTTCCTCTACACACTTTTAACTTGGGTAACTACACATGTATTTTAACTACATGTAATGGAAGCTACTAATAGGCACTTTTATCCTTTGTGGGGAATCCTCCTCTGCATACAAGGAAGCTATTGCCCATGCTCTCCCTCCTCTCTTACTTTCAGTGTTTGTCCCTACAAAGTGGTTATCTGACAGTAATTAGAAAAGCAGATGAACCCAGTTATTCAGAGCTTGAATCCTTGGTGGGAAATGGCTAAACTTTGTATCAGCCAAATTACAAACGGGTATGATCTGTCTGTTGGAATTTACTCTCAATTATCCCCTTTAAGTGTGAGAAAAAATGAGAAGTCACAGCAGTGCCCCTTTCCATAGGCGTTGCACTGCGGAATAACAAAGTTTTCTTTCCTTGGCACTTTGGGCCCCAAAATGAGGTGCTGCATTTACAAAAATTAAAAGCAGTAATTTTCTTTTCATAAAAAATCAATGTGACTTTATTTTTGGCAAAGGCAGAACATCTCACATTGTGTTATTTCACAGAGTGAAACAAATGACAAATGTATTTGATGCAACAAGTTTGGCTTTTATGCTGAAATGATGAAAAAGCTATTTTAGATGCCAGGGATTATATCTAATCCCAGCAAGTACCCAGCAAACTGTTCTCTAAATGCTGTCCCTATCAAATAAACTCCAGGCAGCTAAATCAAAATTTAAACAGAGTTCTCTCTGCTCTATAAAGGTAAAGATAGAAAACATAGAGCATTTGAAACTTCAAAATAGCAAATACAAGAAAAATCATTACAGTATTAAACAAAAACTTCCCAAAATTTCAGGTCTGCACACTATGCAGCTCAGCAATGAAAGCATTGTCTTTTCAAATACTACATATCATAAATCAGACCATGTATAAAAGCTGCTGAAATTCTTATATTTTTCCTCATTGGCAATTTGATATACTGGAGAAATAAATCAACTTCAGAAAAATCAGTACTTTGAAAGTGCTGACTCAATATTTCTGAAAAGATTCAGTTTGTTTAAAAAAAGTTTCATTTTAAGGAAATAAAAACAACTGGATGTTTTAATCAGTTTTTAAAGATTGGAAATTCCTTAATGATTTTGAGAATATTAGAATATGTATATTAGAATATCTTTAATTAAATTAAAGGAAATTTGGAAACAAAATTTTTCAAAGAAACAAAACTAAAAGGGAGAACCTTTCACCTTTTCAGGTTTAAAAATAACAGTGGCTGAATCAAATTTTTATTTCAAAATATTTTTTTCAGTTTAGCCATCTTTTTGCTTTACAAACTGACAATAGATACCATTAGAGCAACTAATAGAAAAAAAATAGAATAATGCTCACCTGTGTTGTAATGTTTTGTGCAATAACCAAGTTCTTTATCTTCTTTCAAAATAAACTGTGGCAAGGTTAAACCCTCTGCAACTTGCACAGGTCCATCACTTAGCCATTCAAATATCAGATCATTCATAGTGTAGCCAACTACAAAAAAGAAATCATAGTTTGTTAGATGGTACCTGACTGGAAAACATCAAAAGCAAACATTATTATGTTCGAGAAGCATGTCTTTTATTGCAGTACATGTTATCTCAGTTATTTTTTAAGATGTGTGATTAACAACAGCACTATTGCTGTTACTTACCAGTTACTATTACTGCACTGTTACTCTGTTAAGAGTGACAAGTAACACCATTATGCTCTGAAATAATGCCATGGTTTGCCACTAAAAAATAATTTTGCTAGCCCATCAAAGATACTGTTTAATACTGAAATGACATTTCTGTGTCTATGCATCAGCCTTCACTTTGCTGTATTTTCATCATTCTTTGGTGATGGAGTTGGCATGCACCAACAAAGCAAGGATTTCTACACTGCAGAATGATGGGCCCTTATTGAAAAGAAAAAGGTAGTTTTGTAAAACTGAGCGGTGTGGAGGGAAAAGAGAGGCTTCAACTCACTGAAGCATCATTTTGACTGCAGTGGCTACATCTTTATGGGTAAATTAAATAAACTGTAGCCATTCTCTGGGCACAAAGGCAGGTGGTAGCCTGCAGCTCATACCTATACACCTAAACCCATTCTCCCCTCCCCACAAAAAAAACCCCCAACAAATTGGACTGTTACCTACTGACTATTGGGAATGATCACTGGTGCATGCCATTATCTGAGCTACGCCTGGTTCTGTCCAACTGATACCTGGTACAGATCAAAACTGTGCCACTGTGTGTGCTGAAAGCTACCCAGTGTGGATGGGCGTGTGCTGGTACCCAAGTCCATATCTTCCACATTTTTAACTCATCAGCAAGTACACTAATAGGACCTCTGCTCCTTCAGGTATGTTCGTTCCATTTTTCAAAAGACCATAACATGTCTCAATCAGACATATCTAATCCCTGGTTGTGTACTAATTGCTCTTACTTTCCTGAGATTTAATAATTTCTCCTGCACAGCATCACTGTGGTTATCTCTGGAAGTGATGCAGCCCTGATGGTTGAGGTGATGAGCCCCAAGAGGAGGAAAGGGAAGGGAGCAGGAACAGCACAGAGACAGGGGACCCACACGGACCACGATGGACTGTTCCTCCATGATTTTCCCTTACAAAATAGGAATATTGCGTCTCACCACTTAAGTACGACTATGTAGAGAATATCTAACAACCAAATGCTATGGTAAAATCTTGTTCTGTGATGGATAAAACAACCGGACACTCACAGCTCTCGAGTTGCATTGTACATGTCTGTACATCCATAGGAAAATTCTTCAAGTCCATGGGACAGGATAAGGTTAAAGTAAGCCTAAAATTGGAGGGAGGGAAAAAAAAAAAAGGCAGCTCTTGTTAGAAATCTACAGGTTTTACCCAAAGCCCCATATTTAGAGTTTAAAGGATCAAGACCAAATCTCAACACCTCAGAGTTTGGGCTCATGCTCCACTCCGAGCTTTTAAGGACGTAAGAGCTGTGGAGACAGAGCGAGTAAGCAAACCAGGCACTCGCTGGCTGCGTCGGCTGGGCGAAACAGGGACGGAGAGGACAAGACCAGGATAGTAAGAAATGCTCTCCACTAATGTACCAGTAAATGTTTTATGTGTAATACTGAACCCAAATAATGCAAAAGCTGAAATGACTGATCATGGGACACACATTTTTAAGGTTATTTTTTGAAAAGCCAAGAAAGGAAACAACAACCATGGGTTTTTTCAACAGAGAGTGCTTTTGTTGTGTTTACGAGGCCCATTTCCAACCCTTCGTTCTTACTGCTTGGCCATTAAAAGAAAGAAAAAAACATCATACAGTAAAAGCTAGAATCACATAGCATTAAAAGATAAAGAGTGCAGATAGAAGAAAGCAAGCCTAAAGGAACATTATCATACAAACTAAATTTCTCTTTTAATTTTTCAGTTGTTATTGTCCCAGATACAGCATAATTTTACTTGGATGGGAATATTCTTAATGTTTCTTTCTTTCTTTTTTTTTTTTTTACTTCATTTTGCCTTTTCACATTTCATTGAAATCTGTTTCAAGACTTCTCCTCTGCTTTAGTACTTTTCTTTTTTGTGTGGGGACAAGAAAGCATTTTTAACAAACAAAGATACTGAAATGACGTAATTACAAACAACCAGCTGCTCTGAAAAACAGAAGAATTGTTAGCTGTAACTCATATGAAAACTGTAACTCATACAGAAAGAGTACATTTTTATTTCATATTACCTTCAGCACAAACCACACTTTGACACAAGGAAAGCAAATAAATAAAAACCTCTACACCAATTTACTATCAAGGACAAGAACTAGATTGTCTGATCTGAATTTGCACTGAAACATTAACATAGTACAATGAGAATAATTTTTTAATTACGTCAGTGAACCCATGGGACAGCTGCCGACCTTGAATCTATGTCGTCCCACATACAAAACTGATTGCTATGGAGAAATACTTCACTACGTTCTGTCTCCTGTGGAGATTTTGTGCTTCTCACCACATACAGAAGATTCAAACACTTTCAGTCTATTTCTTCACCATGTGAATTTTTGGGGTTTGGGGATGGCCTGTCTAGGGCTTCTAGCTCTACTGTTCTTCCATCAAATCACTATGACAAATGATATTTAGGTAACTGAGACCAAAATGGCCTCAGCCTGATAAAAAATCACATTCAACATCACTGCTTTTGCCTACTGATGGGCTACCTAGAGAAAGTAACATTATTTTCCTCTTGACAGAGTCTTCAGTTTATATGATAATATCAGGAAATTAGACATCAGTTGTGAGTGGCAGTGAAAAGCACTGAGATAAAGAAAAGTTCCCAGCAGTCCTCTAAACACTGCCATGGTAAATAAATGCCCATTTAACCTCCGGGAGCAGATAGCATAAGCATTAAAGAAAAATATCTTCCAGAGAAAAAAGTATGTCTAGTGGACAGATAAATGCCATTGAAAATCTTCCCTTTACTCATTCAAATATTTTAAATGCCCTGCAACTGTTAACTAGTCTCATTTTTACTAGGTAATCTCCAGCATTAAAGATTGAGCTAATTAAATTGCTAATCCCCAGTATTAACAAAAGATTGCTTCAGCCTTTTTTGCTGAAATGTTGCTATATCAAACTCTCTTCCTTCTTTCCAGTCATCTTCTAAATACGGCTTAGATGATTTAAGTTCATTTCAAATATGCCTTTATGCAAATGCAGCCTTTCTAAATATGCCATTTGTTTGTATTCCTTGAACTAGGCATGGCCTATACAGCCCTCAGTTCTTAACGGCTCTCAGGTGTGGATTGCACACTGACTTTATTTCCTTTCCCCTTCATCCCTGTCTACTTCCCCAAAACTTCAAAGAATTTGGGGATCTTACTATATACATGGGCAGATGTGTCTCTTATTAGTCTAATATCAAACTCATGAGAAAGAAAGTGAATACATCCATTTGCAGCTTTCAAAGTCTCATGGGGAGTAATTGTTCTATCTCCACTGATACTAGGATGATAATCGATTTTTTTTTTTTCTGGAGGTTTGCTGAGAAAATGCTCATTATGTAGGTTCACACAAAGGCTGGCATCTCTTCTTTCTATTCCTAAGAAATGGTGTCTTTCAGGAAGACTAAATTATTCTCTGCTCACCCTAACAAATGGAAAATAATTTCTATTCACTCTACTGATGAGGCTGACCCCTCAAGCTAGCTATAGTAGCCATTTACAGTTAACATCTTTGCCTCTGTAATCCCTTTTACTAGGAGTAATGCAAGTGTTGAACTCAATGCTTATTGCTTCATATGGTTCACAGATCCATTGTTTTTCAACAAGAAGCTAAATGTTCAACTACATGCTAAACGTTCGGCTGATGGAGTCTAAAGTAGCTCCACTGAAACCCATGGTGATGGGTCGATTTATCACAGTTGACTCCATTTCACTAAAACCCTGCAAGTGTTTCCAAACTCAAGTACCATATTACTACTTGTATATTTACATTAATAAGGAAACAGTATCAGAAAAGGAAAGTGTTAGGCAGATATATCTACCCACATTGCCTATAATCATAGGGTCATTTTAGAAAAATGAATGTCTCACACTTGGTAAATTCAAGAAGGGCCCCTAGAGGTTTGGTGGAAAGTGCAAGTTTAACAGGCAATTACACTGATGAATACTTTAATTGTTAAAAAAACAGAATAAACTGCTACAGAACAATAATTTTACTTTTCAGGCACCCCTCCACCAAGGTATTTCAGAGTCATAAACAATAGACTTGGTGGCTTAGCACCATAAAACACTGATAGGAAGTGTTTTATGAACAATCTGTAAAGGTGAAAAGAGAAGCAGCTGCCCAAGAACTTGATTTTGTCACTGTTAGCCAGGCTTAGGTTGCACAGCTCGCTTAGGGAGAGCTCTGGGGTTGGACGCATTGTATTTTCCAGCTGAGCAGCCAGGGGTCATGGGGGAGCAGAAGAGAGACATGTCTCCAGCACTCCAGCACTTCAGGCACGATGCCAGGGACAGCCAGTCGCCCCAGAGGAGAGGCAAAGTTGCTCTTCTCTTCCTCACCACCCCCTCACCCATCCCACAGTCAAGGAATAAGCAAGCTCTGGAATAGTGCAATAGGGTATTAGGAACAAAATGCAGAATCAGAGCCAGAAAGCAAAGAATGAACAATTAGCCAGCACTGTGAGAAGAAATAATAATAATAAAAAAACCAAATACCAGTAATATTACTGAGCAATGCTGTGGCAGAGGCAGGGCTGTAATCCAAATACTCCAGGGCAGCATTGCCTGTCTTAAACTTTGGACCGTCTTCCTGAGAATTCCCTCATACACTAGGTAGGTCCTTCTGAGCAGCATCTGCTGATACACGAAAAGCCTTCAAAGTGCAGTGGGCTCTGACAGGATTTCTTCACTTAGTATTTCATTCAAACTCCCCTCTTTCATCCCCTGGATTCACCAGAATGTCCTGAGAAACCACTCACAATTGGGCTGTGGGCCTGTCTCTTTTCTCACCCCAGCTCAACATATTCCATTTCTGGAGACCCTAGAAACCTTATCAGAGCATCATTCAGAGGTCTGTACTTCCCACTTCTTCAGGCAGGAAGGCAAAAGTCCTGCAGGCTGTGGCTTCCTTTGTCACAGAAGCCAGAATAAGGCTTTCTGTGGGAAAAAATAAACAGCCCGACTACACGTTATAATCAGAAATCCCCATGTTGGTCATCTTTAATACCAGAACATGTTGTTTTGCAACTTCAGTGTTTTCTCCAGGCAGGAGCAGACATGACCTCAGACAAGTCAGCAGCAGAGCTCAACAGAGACCCTACCACTGCCCTAAATGTAGCTGATGGAGAGCCAGCCATTGTCCTCTGAGGAAAGTGAAACAAATGTGCAAGTGAGGTTGCTCAGAGGTGTTTATGAGCAGCGCAATCAAGTCCTGAGCTCAGCTGTGAGGTGTGACACCATGCTTCCTATTCATCCTTCGCCCATTCCTGCCCTTGTCCTGTCCTTTCTCTGACCCTGGACATACTTTTCCCACCTCCTCCTACATCTGCATATCTACCCCAGAGCCCATCCTCTTTCCTTTGCATCCTAGTCTTTCCTCATACCCTTTCTCTCTCCCTTTCCTGTTGCCCAGTTCCTGCCACCCCCACCTCTCCTCAGGGTGTTAAGCTTTTAGGCAAGTCCACTCCTTGACATCTGATCCTGAAAGCAGCACCATCAGTGGAGGGTAAGGTCCTTCAATTAAAAAAAAAAAAAAACCAAATTCAGTAGAGTTAATTGTTTGTAAACAGATTATTCTCAAGATGTTCTCCAGTCTCATTCTCTGTCTTAGGGGTTTTGAATGGTGATGAGCATCACCATCATACCACTTCTCTGATAATCTCACAATGCCACAAAAATGCTTCAGAGTACTACATGTACAGATTGCCTGTGAATGGTCAGCAACTCTCAGCGATTTGGATTTACACATTACATAATCCAAAATTTTTAATATACATAAATTTAAGTGAATATCTAATTTTAAGTGGCATTTGACATATTGCCTAATCTGTAACTACCACTAAACTGTACTCTAACTCACTTCTTTACAGGCAGCTATCGCACTCCTTAGCCTGATGTGTTGCAACTCACCCAAAACTGCCCTTAACCTAAGCAATAACTGTCAGGCTGGAGTAGGACACTGATCCCACAAGACAAAGGCCCTGTGGATCACAATACAGGATATCTGATGACAGGGCAATACTGTTTTCATTAATTACCCTGCAAGAGTTGCGATTTGTGAGTGGGCTATAGAAAAACAGCCTCCTCATGCATTTTTTTTTTTAATGATAAATAACTAGGATCTGTCTTACTAAGTACAGAAATACTCCTGGGAATTTAAATAGTCTTGGAGGAAAGAGTGCAAGATCCTTCCATCTCCAAGAAAAGCATGATTATCTTTTCACAAGCATGAAAAGCAACAAATGCCTCACCATGAGTGGGCATGCTATCAAAATAACATTTTGTTTCTATTCTTATCCCTTCATTCTTTCACGCTACACCCATCTGCACCTCAGCTGTTGGGACAGGAGATTTCACAACCTAGCGTTTTATGCTGCAAATACCAGAACAGAAATAGTACATGCACGATCACTTCTAACATTGGCTCTATGCCAGTTTTATGAAAATTCTTATACTTGTGCAAAGCCCACAGTGTTGGGTTTAGTAAGACAAGTTGGATTTTTTGTTTTTTTCAGTATTGCAAATTCTAAAGATGCTATTATAAATGGGAAAATTTCTGGTATTTTTCTTAAAGCTCCAAGCTGATAAAAACATTAAAATTATTTTAATGGTACTTTTTCTTTGGAAGATCAAACTCCTGATCCTTATATCTCCTGAAATAACATTAAAATGTTACCTAAGCACAAGCAGGCAAAGTTCCCCATTAAACTGGCAGGGGGGATGGAGTTGCACAGCAACCGTGACAGCACCGCATGACACAGGAGCAAATGCCATTCAGTGGCACTGAAACAGGGAGGAGAATCTAAAATCTCCTTATATTCCTCCCAATCCCCTCTCTTGGATGATCTGTGCCTGAAAGAAGGGCACAGACACGGTTCACATATCAGAAGGCCAAAAGAAAAAAAAAAAACCAACCAAATTGTAGACCATCTCATTATTTTTTCAGGGACCTGACTCATCATTTTGAATGTCAATTCTGGTAATTTTCACAGTTCCAGATTTTCCCCTGTTAAATGCAACAGTCAAGCTCTCTGCTTTTTCCGTTATTTTTGAGGAGTCTGGGGACTCTGATATTTGTCATGTTCTGCAGCTTCATTTCTATCAGATAGGAAGGGGCTCAAGTCGAGCTTAGAGAAGATGTGAAGCCTTCCTTGCTATGGCAAAACGCGAGATGCAGGCTGGAGTTTCATGTACTGCCGTTTATGAGCGTGTCCTCACTCCCTCCAGTGCTTTGCTTTGCTTTGTGTCCTGCTTTACCACACTGGGGTTGGCATGGGG
This sequence comes from Bucorvus abyssinicus, assembly GCA_009769605.1. Lineage (NCBI taxonomy): Eukaryota > Metazoa > Chordata > Aves > Bucerotiformes > Bucorvidae > Bucorvus > Bucorvus abyssinicus. Next base: position 27,423,900 of record CM020030.1, on the reverse strand, counting down.
CAGGGTGGTGGATTTCTCGTTACAGGCATCCTCGTTGTAATGCAATCATTGACTGTAGATACACAATGCCAGCACATGAGCTGCCAGCAAATGATTTTCCAATTATTGCTCAAGCAAATCTATGACATTAAATTCAAGTATGATTTCATGTAACAGTTAAATGCTGTAACAACCCATTTCCTTTCCATGAAGAGCAGTGTTTCCTCTCTCCTTTCTCCTCTGTCATTTCCTAACTTAATTTTCCTGCAGTGTGAGTCTAGTATGGGTGTTGCTTTCCTCCTGGCATGATGACATTCCTGTTCTAAGCCATTTATTGCAATGCAATTGACAAAAGATCTTCTTTCCTGGGAGCATGTTCCAGGAAAACATGCCTTTTTTTGGTACAATTTAGAAAGGGTTCCCACACCTACATCATTTTACACCTAACCTTTAACTGCTCCAGTGTAAGTTCAATGGGTAAATGGAGTGATTGGTCGCTGGCCATCAAGGACAATCATTGCCATTACCCCTAAGAAGAGCAGGTACACAGACATGTGTCTTGGCTGGGCAGCTATCCCATTAACATAGACAGCCAGAAGTAACCACCTGCCAAAATTTTTTGATCCTGTCAGCCAAGAACAACTTTATGTGTACAAATTGGTCTCCAGCAGCATTTCCCACTTTTTTACTTAGAACAAAGTCTTCCTTTTTTTTTTGAGACCCAGGCATATAGGGCTATAGAAGTGACAACCTGGGCCATCAAATCTGGTCATCTGCTATCGTGCACAGTCACATCATCTAATCCCTTTTAAAAATTATCAGGGTTCATTTAATGACATCTAGTCCTGCCCATTTCTGTTGGAATATTGTTCTAGGAATTCAAGGTGTATATATCTGGAAATTTTATAACTTCCACTTTAAGCTTACTTATGACCAGTTCAGAGCCATTTGTTCTCCTGGTAGCACTGTCCTTCAGTTTAAATAGCTCTTCTGTTGTGTTTGTATTCACCTCCCTTCCAGTGCTCTTGTGAGTCAGCTGGAGACAGGCACAGCATTAGAGGAAGAAGTGACACAGTACATATTCAGATATAATATCCAATCCATACCCCCACTTTGCTTTAAATGCCTTATGAAGTGAAAAAGCAAGTAATTTTGTGTCATTAAAATGTAAATTATTCTTTCCTTAAGCAGGATGATCAATGGGGTTTTGACAATAGCTGTGCTAGTTGCATAACAAAGTACCCACATTAAACTTTGTTATTTATTTATTTAGTAGGTTTTATTATTGGTTATGCAAAACAAGTACTCTAGATACAACAGAACAAGAGTATTGGAAACTCAGGGCTAGATCGTCAATCTGAATTTGTAGATAGGGAGGGAATGAGAAAGAAGGGAGTGAAGGGAGGGCAAAGTTAAGAGAGAGTTAGGAAATCATCTCAAAGGATAAGAATCTCGGTCCATTTACTTAAAAGACTCCAGAAGGAAGGGGAGTGGTGGTGGAAGGAGAAACAGGACTAAGGGCAAGAAGGAAAGAAAAAGAACAGGTGAAAAGTGGGCAGCTAATGATAATCCAAGGGCATAGTGTTCAGCCATAATCAGAACGGCTGCTTGTGCCACAAAAGGCTGCAATTTTTTAGCCTCTGAAACCATTGTGATTATTGTGATCACACCCATGGGAAGACAAATTTGTCAAATTCGCTGTATTCACATAGCATGCAGCCACAATCGGGGAAGTCACTATGTCCCAGTAACGTTGTGCAGTTTGATACAACGTCTGTAAGGCTTCTGCCTACAATATGTAATAGCTGTCAAACCCAAAACTGCTTTAGATATGTTCTCTATTTCAGTTAGCATTTCTGTGTTTATATTCTCTAAAGTTTCGGTTTCTTTTAAATGTGAACAAATTACTTTGATGTTTACAAAGACATTTTTCACCTTTGGGAAGTCAGGGCAGTGAACATGGGACAATGTGCAGTTTTGCCAATGGGAGACCTAAATACTTTTCTATGAAAATATTCCTGTACCAATTGAGATTAACTTCCGAGAGAAAATCCTCACCTTGTCAATATCAGTATTATTCTGACAGGAGCTGAGGTAATGAATATGATCTTGTGAGGTGGGAGAGAGGGATTCCCACGTAGTAAACAGCCACGCCAATCACATAACAGTCTCTCTACTCCCCCCTCTGCTAATCTGCCACATGGAAAGACAATGTCGTTAGTAAGGTCTAAATCCTCTTAAATGCCGACACTGGACTGTAAAATAAAATTGAAGTCATCAAATTAAAGCACAGGCTGCACAGAGAGCTGCAGAACATAACATTTCCTACTATTCTATTAGGCTAGACTGTGCCGTGCCATGGATGAATTACATGCAACAATCTTATCAGGTGCAAATGGAGCTTCATTATCATGTAGTTGATCAGCTCTGTACCCTGAAATTGTTTTAGAAAACCCAGGCTTGACTTCACTGTAACATGGCAATATATTCTGTAGTAGCCATGCAAAAATTACAAGGTCTGATTTATTTAAAAACAAAATATTTCAGAAGGATAGTGGACTTTTTGCCCTAGGAATAGTCTATTGCAGACGGACTAGCAGTGTTATCCACGTATTTCCTTAATCTGCATTGTATTTCTTTCCCACAGGAAAGGAGTACAGAGGAGGCCACAAAACGCAGTAGTTTCACTCAGAAACTCTGAATTATAAAAGTGCTATAGATCACTTCTGATGATTTATGTGAGGAACCTGGTAGTCATAACTCATAATATAACCCAAAATGGTGTATGAGATGGTGGGATTGCAGCAGGGATTCGACTCAGTGCACTGTCACTTGGCGCTATGGCCACACTAGGAAGAGTTGATTTCAGAAACTCCTGAACAAGGCAGCTGGCACCGGAGACAGCACGGCAAATAAATGTGCTGTTTTCACAGATACTTCTCTTTGGTTGCATAAGCAAGCAGGGGCTTTTGGATGCACCAACACGTCCTGTCAGCTCCTTGTTGTCAAATGAAGGGGCTAGTAATCACCCCCAGCACAGCTGCACAACGAGAGAGCAATCGAATATCTTGAATTTCCTGTGTTTTGTGGTGCCCTAACAGCACAGTACTGCTCTTTAGTAGATATTCTGCCTTTCTCCATGATAACATTTAACAACGAAATCTCATCAAACATTGCATCCACAAAGAACTAATTGTCTACATAACTATAACGTTTCTTGTACTGCCATGATCCGTGAAGATAAACAAGGACAGAAAAACAGATACTTTGAAAGACTTGAGCAAATTATTCCTAGGTATTTCATTGCTCTTTTAACAGGAAAAGCAACAATGGGAGAAATGTAATTTGTGAATTTGCACAAATCTCCTCCCTAGAATTCCAAGTGGCTTGCTTGTCACATTATGCAACACCTTCTAAAATCTTTGCATATTTTAAAATCATGAAGTAATCCACTTTGTAGCTCTTTCTAGCTAAATACACTGGCACTACATTTCAGAGCACAGCTCTACAACCTTATCAGTCAACTGGAACTGTTTTCTGGAGCAGCAGGTGAAGAAAAAGTTACGTCCCCTTTACTTTCCTGACCAATGTATTTGAAGTTCAATGCCATGGATCAACATTGCAGCTGAGTTGATCACCTTCTGCATCAAGATCCTACGGCTGAGACACACTGAAAATACTAAAAGGAGAGAGAAGCAATTAACACAGAAAAAACCCCAAACCTTAAATAAAACCCTTCCACTTTCTATCACTTTGCTAAAATAAGCTTTTTGACAGATGCTAATATTCTGAGCTGGCTGGCAGCCTGAAATGGGTTTGTGGGAATCAGGTAGCACAAATGAGTGGCTCAGAGAGGACGTGAAGCCGCCTGTGAGGTTATTTAATCTTTTCCTGATGTTCCAGGTGTCTGTAATGGGCCAGAGACAGTACAATCCTTGCTCCTGGAACATGAAATCAGTGCAGCAGTGTATACAAAGCAGAATCCAGGTGTCGTGCAGAACGTCAGTGCCAGGAACAGGATTCTTGGTATCACCACACAGCACTGACACTCTTTCCATAAAATCCAGTCCGTGCAGAGCTCATTCAATGGTGGGGAGCAGATAAGTCACAGGCGTTCAGGGGGTGACGTTATGTAGGTTCTTATTTTAACTCTCCTTGGGTTTTGGCATACGAAATACACACAACTTAAGCTAATTTTATTGAATGCTGCTGTCACAAATCCTTCTTGATGACCACTCCCTGCAGAGGGCTTTAAAATAAAAATTATAGCTATTTAACTCTTCTGCGGCTCAAAGAGGCAGCTGAGGCTGAGCTTGGCTACAGTGTAATTGCTTGTTGAATATAATTTCGCTGTTCACTTCTTACTTATCAAAAGACGTGCACCCCTAAGAGCTGTAGTTACATCTCTAGTGGCAGTAACACGTAATTGCAGTATTGAGCGGTGCTGAGTTCCCTCCACCAGGTTCTAGCTCTCCCTGCAGCACCCAAAGGTTTAGACCAGTTACGCAGACATCGAGCCTCAGGCTGCGTATAGCATACATAGCATGCGATCTGAGATCAAAATAAATACCAAGGCAGTCATCTGAGCATGAAGCAAATACTGAAAAATCAGTTTGGACTCCCATACTTATATGATCCATAGGTGGGGGTACGTCAACCATCAACACCTCTGGCTTTATTTTCTGCAACTCCCAGAGAATTAAATGTAGATCTAGGAGTCTGCAAACATGAGCATTGTAACTAATTATTATAAGGTAATGATGGAGATCTGTGTTATGCCTACCTGTGTTATGTCACCAGTAAATGCAGAATGACTTATCCCTTGCTGAGGGAAAGAGCCTCATGCTTACTGAAGGGTGAGATAATTCCCAGTGCCAAGCTCTGCAGTGGAGGTAACACATGGGCCAGACCCTCACTGACCCTTCCATGACATATCTGAGCACCCATATCCTAAAAGTGTCTTATTTTAGTAAAATACAGACCACAAGACCTAGTTCCAAATGCTTTCCAGAAAGGGCAGGATTGGCCTCTGAGAGCATTAAAAAGAATAAGCCAGTGGTGCCTCCTGCACAGTGTATTTCTGTATTTCGGTGCAGTATATAAGGAAAAGGAATACTGCTGTCATAGAATACACACAACTTGCTTCCTACCCATTAATTACTGGGAGCAGTTCTAAACTCATTTTATGCAGAGAGCAGTTTATATTTATGTGAGATTAACTTGACCTTGATTTTATTAAATTTGGAAATATGACAAAACTGCACACACCACTTCTTCTCAGACGTGTTTGTGAAGTGCTTTAAAGCTTTACAGCCCAATAAATCCTAAATGTTAAACATTATGATGTCAGGTGAAGTGCTATTAGTGCAGCAGTGAAAATGGCAGCTTTGTAACGTTCTCAATGTACTGAAACCAACCACTGAAATATTTTGTTTGTTTCCGCATAGCACAACTAAAATCTACTGGCAACACGAAGGTGCACCTAGCCTGCTATCTAGAGAATAAAGACAAGTTTTTCTAAATACTTCTGACTTCAACCTTCCATACTCTGGAAAGTTTTCTTCACTGTAAAGTACTAAAAATCTCGATGTCATGTTAGAGGTCCGGCGTAAGCCTGTTTCTGCTGTGCGATACAAATGAGAAACGGAGTTTTGCTCAGTACTCCGTTGGAATACTGCTTACGCTGCTTCAGATTAATTTGCGTTTAGGTGTGGGAATCTTACAAATGTGATATGACAGCTCAAAATATTACTTTTTCCACATGGACAAATGTCAGGAAAATTATTCATCTACATTCAGAACAGCACCCAACTGCACTGTAGCCTCTGATAAGACAGTGTCTGATGTCATTCAAACAAACAGATGCATTCATTTCTTTCCCAGGGTGAAACAAGAAATATTTGTAAGTGACAGCATATTTATCACTCTGCTAGTTCTAGTTTCATCCTTATATCCTGTTACTGTTCAGGTACAAACAATTTAAAACCTTGCTCAATAAACATTTACTTTCCACTCTGCTTAATCCATCCAAATATTACTGGGTTCTTATTGAGGAGTTTCTGCAAGAATTAAGTAAATGGAGGAAGTGCCATGTTATTATTAATTTATTTAGCATCCTAAAGAACCCAGCTGCCCTGAATCTGGATCAATAATAATTCCTTAATGAAAACATAGGTTACAAACAGAATGCCCAGTCAGAAATAACTGCCTTTTAAACTAATCTGCCTTACAGATGAGTAAATTCACTAAACAATCCGGTAAACAAATACTATCATGTTTACTTTCCACAATGCAAGAAAGGCAAAAGCTGAGAAGCATTCCCAGGAACAAATAAAATGCAGTAATTACATTTTTTTAAACAACTGTAAGAGCAATAATACAGTGTTTTGCATCTTTGACTTCCTATATTAAGCAATTAATGGTGCACAGTAAGCTGAATGTCAAATAAACACTGCAGATTATTTGCTGCTGCTTATGCCTGTGAAATGCAATTCCAATTCTCTGCATATGTCCCATTTCATGAGGTCATATCAAATCATGTTTTGTCAGTGTGTATTAATTCAGCCTAAATCAAACCTCATGACACACGCTTCAATGCACTTGTAACCAAAAAAATGCTTTCCATAGTTCCAGTTATTTTTAAATGTGAATAGATACAACCAATTACCCAGCGACTTGCACGTCAAGTTTATTGCATTTCATGCACATTTTTACTTAAGGTGTTGAGCAGCCATGTGATATACTATTCCCCTTTACTTTTAAATTGCAACCCACAAACTACCGAGCAGTTTATTTCTTCTCCTTGTAAGAGGAGTGACTTGAGCTAAGGCTAATGGGAATTACTGAGGCCTATCATTAAAGTTTTAGACAGACTTAAGTTTCCAACAAGACTAAGAAGTACTGCTGTGCCACTTACAGACTATTTCGTGAAAAGTAAAAGCTGAGCAAAGGAACATAGACAAATTTTCCTTCCACCATGCTATGATTAATTCTCATTTCGGTTGTACACATGGGACAACAAAAAACTTTAATATGTACATTATGTTCTGTAAGCATAACTACACCCAGAAAACAGGGAGTGAGGGGGGAAAGGGGATGAAGAAAAAAGAAATAAAGATAACTGGTTTACCTGATACTGTACAATACTTTTCCAGTTTTAGAAATCCTCAGCAACTTGTTGTCTGTTGTGACATCATGGAAGTTTGCTCCTTTCTCATTGGCAAAGAATAAATCTGGCTTCCAAATAGAGTCCAACATAGAGGGATCCAAATCCAAGGAATCATCGGGATATTCACTGTAAGCCAGACGTGAGTCATTCCACTGCTGTCTCAAAAAAATGTTCACTCTGTAGTCCTACAGAAATGCCATGTAAAAAGGTTACTAAGCCACTTACCAAAACCAGAAGCCCACTTGAGCTTTCTTTATGCTCTTAGATTCCCTACAGCAAGTGTTATAGAAAACATTTATGTTATTCTTTAAACTTAAGAGCTGTCATTTGAAAATAGTCTAAATGCTGTATTGAACCAAACAAACACAACTGGTACATTTTCCAAATCAAAATTACTTCAGTGATGAAAAAAATATTGACTGCAACATCCAATATTAAATATAATCCTCTTGCAAAAGCTACGGATTAGCTCAGAGGTACTTAGAAAGTCAAAAAACTTTGAAGCTAGATTTATACAATTTCAACAGATTCTGTAAAACTACTAATTTAAATAAATTGCTTCAAATATGTAAATAAGTTATTTCTAATGTGTTCTTGAATAGTTGCTAATTCCAGTGAAGCCAGATTTGTATAGGAGAAATTAAATCAGCACTTCTTATTTACTGTTTGTATCCTTTTTTTATCTACCGAATGCTTTTCTCTGTATGTTCCTTCATTCACTCCTCCGTCTCTGCATCCCATTAAAATTGTTCTAATTGCATTCTTCTGCTCAGTGGTCTGCTAGTCACAACTGGGAAAGGCAGCAATTACTTAGAGGTTCATTTAGAACCAACATTAACACTGTGTCAAGAACTGGTTATTAAAGGGGAGTGTGAAAAGAGCTTTTAGGGTCTAAGCTCTCTGGAGGGAATGGAAAGATGCTAATGCTTATTCTCCTTATACTGAATTTCCAAAGTCAGCAAATAAGAGCTGCTTCTCCTCCAGCTTTCCCTTCTATTACAGCATATTTATGTGAAATTACTACATTTAACTTGCTTGTGAACAATTTCTTAGAAATTAACCTAATTTACCTCTAAAAGTAAAATTTTTAATAATGTTTATATCGATTATATTATCTGAAGAAGTATATTATCACATAGTTCTGCCAACTGCACAAACCGTTCACATTCAGAATTTGCTTTATGGTAGCTGTGGTACACTGAAATGGCAGCACTGTGCTTTTGACTTGGAAAATGCATGAGCTGACCTGGGTTTAGTTAGGCCACTGAACTGCTTATTCTAAAGAACTTATCATCCTTGAAATGTAAATAAATATTCTCACTCTGATTAGAGCTGCAGAAAGCAGCTTGCCCAATATGCAGGCTCTGCTAACGAGCCCCTCCAAGCTCCAGCATTTCCCACCCTTCATTCAGTAGGCTGGTGACGAGGTGTGCTGCTGTCCTGACAGAGTATTTCTGACATCCAGCCTGACGCAGGTTTTGAATCCACTGGGACAATGCTTTACAATCTCACTAGGAATATGATCTTGCTTTTTCTTTCTTTCTTTCCTTCCTTTCTTCTCTCGTTCTTTTTCTTTCTTTCTTTCTTTTTCTCTCTTTCATTTTTTCATTTTCATTTTCATTTTCATTTTGTTGTTGAGTAGATGTGTCAAAACAGGAATGCATACTAATCAGAGCAAGACAGGTCTCGGAATAGTGAATTTATTAAAGATACTTACAAAAGCCTGTATCTGGTTTTCACAAGCCACTGTACTTTTTATGATGGTGTTGTTTCATTCAGTTAAAGAACAAGTAGCTACTTGCATTTCTGAGCTTATAAAATGTCATCACATCCTCTGAGGATACATTAACCCTAAGCACACTTTCCTTTGTTTCATGGTCTTAACATCAGCTACTGCTAATAGAATAAACCTGCTACAACTATTTGTGCAACTGCCTTCAGTTTTTCTTTGAAATAAGATACATAATGAAGTCTATGGAAAGCAGAGGGATTTTTCCCCCCATGACATAAAAATCATGAATAAGTCAAATCTGTAAACTGTTTAGAAATATCTAAAAATAAATGTACTTTCATGAACTTCAGTCGTTGGTGATATAGAAAACAAAAACCAGTCTGAAAAATCCCTGTTCACAGAAGAGCTTGCATATGATGACATATATTATACCAAAAGCATAAATAAAGCCAATAGGATTACACTGTCTTTTTCAATATGTACCTTTCACTGAAACCATTGTTTGTCTGATAGGCTTTGCATATATATATGTATAGATATTTTAATAAGAAATAATAATGGAACTATAATGTGCACGTCACAAAATCATCATTATTTTTTTCTCCTGTGCATGCAGTATAAGCAGTTGAGAGGGATGTGTGTTTACACTGTCAGACCTAATCATGTGCAGGATTTTGAATGTACTTTTCCTGTGCTAACATTGTAACTATCTTCTGAAGAAAAATCCTCCTGAGAATGGCATCACAACATGGAGCTCAGACAGACTACAGTGCGTATTTTGCAAGTTCCTGAGGGTAGAAGTGGGTGGACTGTAGTAATGCACTCCTACACGACGATGCGTACACCTGCTCCACAAATTATTTCTGACAGCACCACTGCTCCGAACGAGGAGTGTGGACCTGAAGATTCAATCTCAGTGGCAACATCGATGCCAGCGACAGCTCGAGGCAACCCTAATAAACAGTTTTCCTCTGTAATCAAGCCATAAGATCAGAGTAATAACAACACACTAAAGGAATATTCATCTGATTCGTTTTAGTAGATTTATTGGAAGATTTAGGGACTCAAACTGCAGATACACTTACTTTGTTTTCTAGGAATCTAGATTGAAATGATCTTTCGGCCGATCCATGGCCACCAGATTCACGGTCCAGAGCTTCACCACAGCTCTGGGTCCCTTTGGTCTCAGCCACTGCTGTGGCAGGGGGGTGCAGGGTAGCCCTGCTTCCTCTTCAGTGCTACCTTCTGTCTCTGAACTGATGCTCATCTTAGATCTTAGCCTTCCTTCCATCTTCCCCTCCAACAGTACTGATAGCCCAGGTGTTGAGTCGGATGTCTGAGGCAAACAGCAGACATAGCTGGCCTTCCATGCATAGGAGGGGCTTGCCACAGAGACTACTTTCTCGCTCTCAGTCCTGTGAATGCTAACTGAAAAGAAGTGGTTTACCGATCTATTTCATGGACATGTGATATAGAAAAGCACTTGGTTACCTACGTACCTAAGCATGGGAGGTGTCCCCATTGGCTTCAGTGGAGTACCTTATGCAGTTAAAACTATACAAGTGATTTAATCAGCATCTAACAAGCTCATTTGTAATTATGTTTTTTCTAGTGGGAAGATAATATCATACATCCAGCCACTGCCAGGCTTTTAAAATAAAGGAATGGCTTTTTTTTTTTCTCCTAACAGCAGTACTCAAAACACAACTGGATTTTGATGCATTTACCCCAACAGAGAACCTGCTGCATAGTGTCAGTCATTGATTATAGGGCATAACAACAATAATAACGTCCTCACAGTTAGTCATTTCTGTAATTAACAATTAGCTCGTCAATGTACAAACTGCTCTTAGCTTTTCCTACAGCTGATAGCTAAAAAATCCTGGTCATTAGCAACTCTGAACATCTGAATTCTTTGGGACTTTGCCCAGCCTGTTGTAGATTACTCATCTGTGATACTCAACTGCAGTCATGTTGTACAGTGAATTTTCTGCTGAATACTGCATGTGTGAATGCTTCCAAAAATAGATGCAGAGTTGACTGAAATAACTGCTTTCTTCAGTGAAATTACTCAGGAATATCTTTTTCTCTTTCTTTGCAAGTTAGAGTTTAAATGAAACACAAGTGAATCAATGAAGAGAATTTCCACCAATTCCATCTTGACTCTGGCTTTATATCTATATATATATCTATATCTATATATATATATAGATATTGGTATAATATATATCATTCTAATATGGAAGAAAACCATTTCTTTCGGAGAAAAAGAAAATCAGTTATGTTGTATGTCCCATACGCACATTATAATGCAGAAAGACTAATACCTATGCATTTTGTTTCTCTAGATCTTTGGGAACAAAACTCATGAAGACTCTGGAATTCATCCATTTGGAGAGAACCAGCGCAAAATTCTGTTTTATTTCTGAATGAAAGGTTTTAGCTTTCGGAAGTATATGCTTGACATATGAGTTGTGCTGGCCTTTTACACAGGGATGAATTTCACCCCAGTGCCTGTCCTAATAAGAAACCGAAGCTACTCCAGCTAATGTTACTGAGAACCTGGCTTACTGAATCGACTGTAATCCTGTTTGTCATGTTCATTTCTCCTACTGAAAGCTTCTCTACACAAGTTTTCATCTCCCAAGTTTACAATGAGCTGCTGTAGAACATCCAAGTTATGTTCTGATAATGCCCCTTCAGTACACATTCATGGTTTCACTAAACATTCCTATCCTCCGAGAGAGGAGTGTCCTCTACTGAATTTACAATCCAGGGTTTTAAATGAATCATTTTGGTTTCTGTCAAAACCATCCGGAGCATTGTATGGGGAAAAATGAACAAAATTCATTTATCACAAAGGAAGCCAACATTTTTACCACATAATTACATCTATTTCAGAAAGGAAAAGTAGGTAGAACAGTAGTTGATGTCTGTCTCTCAGGTCACTTTTAAAACATCCTAAAACTGGTTACATTAAAGCGGTGACAGCATTAAAACAATCAATATCAAACCATTGAACAGCATCTAAGAGAATTCTTTCCACTATTTCAGCAGATATTATGAACAAAGCAAAATAAGAAAGCCATTAGTCTTTGTTCTCATCTACTCAAATGTTCGGCTGTTTTCGGCAGAATGTGTTAATGAACATTGGAAAGGTGCACATTAACATATTTGATAGAAGGTAAAATGCAATGAGGGGATTTAATCAAAGCAATGAAGGAGTCTAATTAATGCAATCAGCATTAGGTCGTGCAAATATTTTCATTGAATGCCATCTTGTAAAGCCAGTGACGTGCAGGATTTTTGCTACTTAATGCTATGCTGATGCCTATACGCGCTAGGATCAACAGACATGGCTGGGTAAAACAGGCTACATTCATAGCTATTTTCTCAGAATCTTTTAAACATAGGAAAACAAATGAATTTTTAGAAAAAAACCTGCAAATTAAGTCTGTTGATAGTTAGGTTACAGCAAGTTATGTTCTTTCCTGTAAACTTTAACTGGATTTTAAGTTTCTTTTAAAGTGATTTTTTTAAATATTACAGATACATACTCTAAAGCATTAACTTACCTGTTTATTTTATAACTCTGGGTGTTATAGCTTGTCATTTATAGAAAAGTCTTTCCCACATTATCTAAGTAAGCAACCTGCCCTCGCAATAACTTGTTTTATCTCTAGGAAACATTAAATAACAGGATGGGTTTTTTAAAATAAAAATATTTAGGAGCAGAAGAATCGTGTTCCTACATTCCTTAGGTACCTATTTATAAAATGATGGCATGAATTACAATTGAATTTAAATGAGGTATTTGAATATTAAATAAAATAATTAAGTTGAGCTAAATAGCTGCTCTTCCTTCATAATGCAATGATTGCAAGGCAGTATCTATCCCATTTTACAAAAAGCAGTTCTTTGGTATACCTTAACTCCTTTTGTGCATAGCAAGTTCATTTTTAATGACCAAGAACTCAGTTCTACAGGATGCTAAGCACCTTTATTTCCTTTGGCTTCATCAAACACAGAAACACCTGGACACCGTGTAGGAATCCCTGGAAAACAGAGTTGTGAAACTACATTGCAACTGCTTTAGATGTATCCATACCTGTCCACAGTGTCCTGAGGCAATAACTCTTGCAAAATTCCATTGAGTGTCATAGCATCCAATTTTAGATTATTTTGTGACTTGAAGAACTCAAAGTCAAGCTGGAATTTGTCACTAGACTTTCTAGAAGAGCTTTAATCCACTTCTTGTATACGAGCACCTGATAATTATTATGGGTTTAGCACATTATTATAAGAGAGTGTCCTGGTTTTGCTGGGACAGAATCACAGCCCGGCCATAGTCTGCAGGCCATTAGCAGGTTTGAGGCAGCTAGGGCAGCCAGACCATAAACATCATCCTCAATACCAAGGGGGAGGTTTTCTGAGGAGATGGCAGGGCTCCTGCTCCTGCTCTTCCAGTTATTGTGAACACCCTACATTTGCTGGGCTAAGTATAACATTCTATGTGTCATATTGACGTTTGGTATTAGTGTGGCTGCTTCATTAAATCTGTTTTCTTTTCAACCTGTGGGTTTTCTCCTTTTTCCTGATCCCCTTTCTTGGCTGGGGAGGGGTCATCAGGTAATAGAGCAACTGCTGTAGTTGAGCCCGGGTATAGGCTAGATGTAGACAGAAAGACATCTAAAATATCTCTCTGGGCTAACCCCACCAGTCAGGTGTACATATACTTGAATACATAACTGATAATTTTTGTTCATTGTTTGAAAAAGAAGATGAAAAAAATCAGCACCTTTTTAAATGGACTTAAAAATATTTTCCATTTTTCTGAACAAATATCATTAAAAAAACTCACTTCTAGACTGAAAAAGAAAAAAGTTGGACTAAAATTTTCATTTATATTTTTTAGCCTGACTTTGTTAATCCTAAATTTTGGCAATTAAAAAAAAAATTATCTTGAAAAATTGAATTATTTTTTTATATATATATCAAAATTAAGACTGACATTTTCATTTTCACCTTGTGTTTTTTTTGACTGATAGCATTCTTTGAATTCAGTCAAAACAGAGATTTCAGTCGGCTGGGATCCCATATTATATAGCTACATGTTTTAGTCATTTGACTCAAGTTATGCATTCAATTTAGTTTAGCGATGTGGCTGCAATCCAGAGATTCAGCTAAGTTAAACAAGACCATTTAGGTCGCTCTGTCAGCGTAGTCTGCAGCAGCAGATAATTCAGCATGTTCTGTAAGACCCACTCCAAATACAGAGCACTTGGCAGGGAGCCCCACAGCTAAGGTCCAGAGATTCCTCTGCCTCTTCAGTGCTAAAAAAACCTGAGAAAGCTGGTTTGCAGGCATGTATATTGGCTGCCATCACAGTCACCACAGACTACGGTGTGGTCACTACATATGTACGTTTAGACTTGATAGTTGAGTTTAATAATTTACGTATCTCTCTATATAGTTATTTTATTTTAATTCAGACAGTAAGTTTTTAGTAGCTTAATAACTTAGTAAATGTCCCCATGTCCTGAGCATGTCTATTCTACATCACATCCCACTCCTTCACAAGATGGCTTCAATGACCAGTCCCACTCACCATTGTAGTTTCTGCTATTGAACCAAAGCTGTTGATAAATATGTTGCAGGTAACATTTACAGGAGGACCTGCAAGTTGAACAATAAATAGAAAAATTGACAGGTTGTGTTCATGACATATATTAAGTATTGCTGTTCTCTTGCCAATGGCATCATAGCACTTACCATTGTGGTTTCTGTGACTGATCCAAAACTGTTGATAAAAATATTGCAAGTAACGTTTACTGGAGGACCTGTGGAATGCAATAAAAATGTTGCAATATACATTGAAACAAAAGTACAGATCCCTCAGCCTCCGTACAAACTGGTACAGATGTGGCTGAAAGCAAGTAGAAAGTGAGTTTACCCAAACGGGTCATGTAAATACCGAGCAAGAGAAAAACATTATCAACACTCATTTAATTAACCTAGTTTCATTGGAAGTTGTCATACAAACACACAGAACTACATCCTTGCATTTAAGAATTCATGAGAAGAGTTGAGTGAGGGCATAACAGCTTATTCTTTATCCACAGTACCAGTGCAGAATACCCTTGAGCATTGCGACCACTCCTCTCTTCCTTCCTTCTCAGATTTAAAATTAAAATTATTATCTCTCCACATCTATTCCACTCTGTATATAAAGGCTTGACGCTGAAATTCCCTGCAAGGGCCACTTTTCACATTGACTCCAATCCACCGAAAATGGACTTAGACAAACAGTTCTCCATGCACCTGGTCTGGAGAAGTCTGTCTTGCCATAAACAAATATTTTAGCAATATCTGTTCTGGCTTGACACAGCTTTCATTAAACAGTTTGTAATCTCTTCCCTCCCACCTCCTTTCCTGCTATTCAGGAGTCACTGATGTGTAGCAGAATTAATGGAAACTTAATATTTAATTAGTTGTCTATTAACCTCCTAGTTTTTTTAGGTGTGATGAAATAAACAGAGGTTCTCAACTGAATCAGAAAGGATTAATGCTAAATGCCTGAATATCGGGGACACAAAAGCTGATGCAAGCATTGAGTATCAAGTACTTTCCTCTCTCTTTTCTTATTATTATTTTTTATCACATAGTTTTTCTTATATTAAAAAAAAGTCAGTGCGCAGAATATAAATACCTACATTTGGTTTCATATTTATATCTGAAATTGCTTTACAAAAAATAGAAACATTATTAGTTTCTCTTTAGAGAAATGGAAAGATAATGTGTCCAGTGAAACCCAGTACACTATCAACTTCGTGAGTGCTAGACCACCCACCTTCTAGGAAACAAACCTGTTGGTTTTGGGAAGTGTTTTAAGGCTGTTGAATTCCAATGAAGTGCGCTGTTCAACTCAGTTTTGGCAACAACTGTTTTTACAAAACCACTTCCCTTTTACAGTGTAGATGTGTTTCCACTTTCAACACCGAGCTAAAACAAGCCTGCTATTCTTCCTCCATAGTATTGTTTTTTACCTTTTTACTTAATGGTATTTCTACTAGCTAAGCAGCTTGACCAACCTATTTCTCTACATTTAAACAAACAGAATCACTGAATCATCGCAAGTGGAAGGAACCTCTGGAGGTCACCCAGTCTGTCTAGTCCCAGAGTGCAGTCAGCTACAGCAGGTTGCTCAGGACTATGCCCGGTCAGGTTTTGAGTATCTCTTGGAATATTCAGACTGCAGAGCTTCTCCGGGCAACCTGCACCAGTGCTCAGCCACTCTCACAGTAAAAGGTTTTTCATTTGTTGTGTTTCAGTTTGTGCCCACTGCATCTTGCCCTGTAACTGGACAAAACCGAGAAGAGTTTGGCCCCATCTTCTTTACTTACTCCTCATCAGTTACTTATGGACATGGATAAGATCCCCCTGAACATTGTCTTCTCCAGGCTGAGGGGTCTCAGCAAACTCAGCCTCTTCTTGTATAACAGATCCTCCAGTCCTTTGATCACCTTCATGACCCTTTGCTGGGCCCATGCCAGTACGTCCATGTCTCCTTTCTACTGGGGAGCCCAGAGCTGGACCCAGCACTCCAGATGTGCCTCACCAGTGCTAAGCAGAATGAAGGATCCCCTCCCTCAACCTGCTGGCAATGTTTTGCCTAATGCAGGCCAGGAGGCGATTGGCCTTCTTTGCTGCAAGGCACATTGCTGGCTCATGTTCAGCTTGGTGTCCACTGGCACCCCCATGGCCTTTTCTGCAAAGATGCATCCATCTGGTCATCTCTCAGATTGTTCCACCCCAGGTGCAGGACTCCATTTGTCCTTGCTGAACATAGTGAGGTTGCCCATCCAGGTCCCTCTGAATGGCAGAACAACACTCTAGGTCATCAGCCATTTGTCCCAGTCTTGTATCTCCTGCAAACTTGTCAAGGGTGCATTCTGTCCCGTCATTCAGGTAATTAGTGAAGATGTTAAATAGTATTGGCCCAGTATCAACCCCTGCAGTACACCAGTAGTGACTAGCCTCCAGCTGGAGTTTGTGCTGCTGATCACAATCCTTTGAGCACGGCAATTCAGCCAGTTTTCCATATACCTCACTGTCCATTTAGCTAGTCTGTTCCAACAGTTTGCCTGTGAGGATGTTGTGAGAGACAGTGCCCAAAGCCTTACTAAAGTTAAAATAACCATCTACTGCTCTCCCTTCATCCATGAAGTCAAGTCATTGTAGAAGGCTATTAGTGTGGTCAGGAATGACTGCCCCTTCAT
This sequence comes from Bucorvus abyssinicus, assembly GCA_009769605.1. Taxonomy (NCBI): domain Eukaryota; kingdom Metazoa; phylum Chordata; class Aves; order Bucerotiformes; family Bucorvidae; genus Bucorvus; species Bucorvus abyssinicus. Next base: position 27,406,742 of record CM020030.1, on the reverse strand, counting down.
AAATCCATGCTGAGTCCCTTCATATCTGGAAATTGGCCATTCATATCTGGAAATGGCTCAAGGAGGATTTGTTCCAGTCTTCGAGGTAATACTAGCCAGTCTGTAGTTTTGGGATCCTCTTCTTCGTCCTTTCTGAAGACAGGAGTAGCATTGTTTTCCCCATCATAAGGAATCATCTCTGGTCGCCATGATCTTTCAAAGATAATTAAGAATTGCCTCATAATGTCATCAGCCAGCTCTCTCAGCACTTGTGGGTGCTTCCTTTGTGGTCCCATGGACTTGTCTGAGTTCAGATTGTCTGGATCCTCTCCACTGAGTTTTCCTTGATCCAGACTTTACCACAGGGCTCAGGGCTCTTGGGATTCCTGAAGACCCATCTTAACAATAAAGACTGAGGTGAAGGAGGCATTGAGTGTCTTGGCATTTTCCCATGCTCTGTCAAATTCTCTTTAATATCATGGTGTTGTCTTGCAAAAGCCTCAATATGTGAGCACCACAGCTTTCAAATCCTGAGTCCTAGAAGAACTTAGTAAGTATGTTTACCTGCATTAGGTAAAATGTTTCCGTACCACAAACTGCAGTTCAGATGTATGCTTAGTAAGTGCTTGGTAGAGCACTGTATCTTACAACAAAGCAAATATCTCCCTCCATTCCTTCACTCAATTTTATAACATCTTTTACTTGCCTTCTGCTGATAGATGTGAAATAGTATAAGAACTAAGTAAACTCAGTTAAAAAAAAAGAGACCAGGTTCATGACCACCTGGCGAACCTGAACATACAAAAGCTTATGGGACCTGATGAGATGCATCCCAGAGTCCTGAGGGAATTGGGTGATATAGTTGCCAAGTCATGCTCCATGATGTTTGAAAAGTCCTGGCAGTCATCTGAAGTCCCTGGTGACAGGAAAAAGGGGACCCATCACACTCATTTTTGAAAAGGGTAGAAAGGAGGACCCTGGGAGCTACCAACCTGTCAGCCTCACCTCTGTACCTGGGAAGATCATGGAACAGATCCTCCTATAATCCATGCAAAGACACATGGAGGGCAGGAAGGTGATTTGAGACAGCCTTGGCTTCACCAAGGGCAGGTTCTGCCTGAGCAACCTAGTGGCTGTCTGTGATGAAGTAACTATATCAGTGGACAAGGGAAGAGCTATGGATGTCATCTATCTGGACTTCTGTAAAGCATTTGACATTGTCCCCCACAACATCCTTCTCTCTAAATTGGAGAGATATGGATTTGATGGGTGGACTGTTCAGTAGATGAGGAATTGGTTGGATAGTCGCATTCAGAGAGTAGTGGTCAACGGCTCAACATCCTGGTGGAGATCAGTCACAAGTGGTGTCCCTCAGGGGTCCATACTGGGATCAGTACTATTTAATATCTTCATCAATGATGCAGACAATGGGATAGAGTGCACCACCTGCAAGTTTGAAGATGACACCAAGATGAGTGGTGCAGTTGACAAGCCCGAGAGATGGGATGCCATCCAGAGGGACCTGAACAAGCTTGAGAAGTGGGCCTGTGTGAATGTCATAAGGTTCAACACAGCCAAGCGCAAGGTCCTGCACCTGATCATTTATATTTGTTTATAAACATCAAAAGATAATGCAAGAGTTGCAACCAAATGAGAACAGAAGATACTTATCACAGGATCTTCAAAACTAACTATTTGATCATATAACTCACAGATTCTAAGCTAAAAGCCCAACTTTCTCTTAAAATCAATCTGATAATGATGGGGCTTTTAAATGTGTATAGGAAACACAAGCCAAATGAAGGAGATAGGAAAAAGAACTTCAGCACTGAAGTTTGCAATGCTTTTATTCTTTTTTATTGATTTTGTTTTTCTATTGTTAATAGTATTCCAGTGGGGAAGGGTTATGTATACAGGTGTTGCATATCTTAAAGAAGAAGTGCAGTTTAAAGAGGGCACACAACGTCACTTTTTCCAAAGACACATTTCACACATTCCATCCTATAAGATTTTTCTAGTCTAATCGTTCATTTAAAGTAGTAAACTTCTATGAACTATAGACAAGTTTTGAGAACACAATCTAAAACACTTCAAAGACAGTGGAAACATTTAATTTTACTTTATTGTCTAAAATCTAAAGAGTTGACAGGACCTCTAAAAAAAATAAGCAAAGTATACTTTATGATGAAATCCTTTTTCTCCCCTAGTTTTTCTTTTGCCACCTCCAATGCAGCAAGGTAACTGTCCAGGTGCCTTTCAGGCACATTCCAGATAATCAAAGTGATTTTTGAGTCATAAGGAAAGTGTCTGTTTCTTCAAAGACTCAGGAAAAAAACAAAAACAAAACAAAAAAAAACCCAAGAAAAAAACCTCAGGTAGCTAATGCTCAAATCCACCAGAAAGTAGATGTCTGGTATTCTGACAAGCAGCTAAGATATCGCTTATGTTCCCTGCAGCTTCCATCCCCCTGCTTCCCCAGAGGGTCTGCTGCTGCTGCCAGTCAACAGGACTCTCCGATACACTGCCTTCTTGAAAAACCCTGAAGTTATAATGTGTCATGCACCTCCTGTGACTTCAGGGCACTTAGCACGTACAGAAAGTCCCCAGCACTCACCTGCTCACCTTACCCACAAGAAACATGAATATACCGAATATTCCCCTGAATTTGCTGCGGCTTATTGCCTTGTAGCTCCTGAACCAAAGGTGGCTGCGACCTTGCCGCCATCTGTCTAGAGAGTGAATCCTTTCCTTGTCAGTTGCCAGAGGGGGTTAATCCATCCCACCACATGGGTATGTCCCCATGTTGACTGATGAGTGTTGAGAGACATACGCTGAGCCCTGTCCAGCTGTTAACTGAATATTCAGCTTTTGCTGAATATTCTCCAGTGTTGATAACAGATGGCCCCAAAGCTTCCTTCATTTAGTAGGTTCTTGAGAAGATTTTCTTGTACTCTTGTCCTGGAGATCATCCTAACTGCAACTAATCATATTTGTATTCTCACGCCCATCCCAGCTCTACCTTTCGGTGTACAACTTCCAGGCTGTACCCACAGCCTTTTTAACTTCACATTAATTTCGGTCCTATGGCTAAAATGTCCTTAGTGGGAATATTACAATCATACAAGAAATTTCAAATGATACCTGTGCACTTGCCAATTTTCTTTGATATGTGTGTTCATTAAGGGATTTTGTAAGGCAAACTAAAATACAGTACACACACACAAAACACAGATGGGGAAGCAAAACAGAGATAATGAGGTAGATCCACCTCATGGAATGACAGTGAAAATACTGGCAAGATCTGTGAAGAATCTTGTATCTTTCTCTATATGAGGTAATTTTGATCCTCCTTCTGACTGCCCATATGCCAATGCAAAGAGTTTTTTCCCACCATCTCAGATGGTTTATTCTGTTGTGTATACAGGGGAGAATGGTGAGCTGAACTGCTTCTCTTACCACAGAGAGCAGGATAAGCATCAGGGCAGTTCAAAAAGATTAAAATCAATCTTGCATGAGTGTGGGGATAGAGCAGGCATCCAGGAACAGGACCAAGGGGCAAAGTGAGAAGGCAATGATCCCACCAGGGACTGTGGAGCAGGGATTTCGTGTCCAAGCTCAAACGAGGAAGGTGACAAAAACATGTGTGAGGACAGGACAAAGACCCACGTGCTGACCTGGGCACTGCTAACACAGATCCCAGGACAGAAGTGGAGGGCAAGAGATGGTTTATTTACCATCAGTTCTGGAGGCATTTGCAGTTTTAGCAACCATTTCTCCTCAACCAAACTGAAGAGCCACTAATGTCCAGCACAGTTCATATGAGACCTAAACCAGAGCTAACCCCTACGGAGGGCTCTGCTTTTGCAGTTGCAGTACTACAGGTGCCTGAATTGTCACCTCAAGAGCTTGCCAATGCATCTCTTTACAGCCCTGCAGGCACAACCCTGTAAATCATGGAAGTGAGGATGAACTACCGCTGGGACACCTCAGCTGGCCATTGTCAGGAGCAAGTTGTTTATTGCCCTAGCTTCCTCCCTGCTCCGAGTGCGGCAGAGAGGGAAAGAGATGGAGAAGTGCTATCAAAGGCAGCTCAGCCAGTCCTGTGGTGAGGGACCATGGGTATTGGGCCAGGGAGAGAAAGGTGGCTTTGACGCACTAGAAAATTTCCTCTGGGCCACAAGGATCCTGCAGCTACTCCAGAATCAGTACAGCTTGCACACTTATTTTCAAGGATCTGTATAATGCATAGTCCAACCCCTGATGAAAAAATTCACATGATTTAACAAGTTTGCTTGAGGTTCTAGTAAGAAATCAGGAGGTAGACCACATGTAGTCTTTATTGCAAGTACTTAGGTAAGCTTTCTCTCTTTCCCTTTCTGACTTTGGGTAAAACAATGTTTTCCTCCATTTAATCATCATCATCTCATTAGAGTGTTAACAGCAAGGGAATCACAGAAGGTAAAATTAATGGCACCAGGACAACATAGCTACCCTACAAATCAAGGTGTCATTTCTTGTTGGAGTGATGCCTTTCATTTATGAAGTTGTCTCTCTATGGGATTTCTGTGGAGTTCATCACCCTGACTCCCAAAGTATATTCATGCCCAGTAAACAGACAATTCCTTCTTCTTTAGAAGTATACACCACAATCCAATGTACAGAAGAAATTACTCTGCTTATGTCACTTCTATTATTCACTGATGACAATTCTATATACTAAACAAATGAAAAAACCTCCAAATGCAAAAAAAAACCAGCAAGGGCAGAGATCTCAGGAACCTCTGAAATACAGTAACTGTATGGTACTTTGCACAGATGTAATTTGCTGGAAAAATCAAATAAAGACAAAATTATTGTTCTGCTTCATCAAGCTAAAACAAATATCCTCTGAAAGTTCATCTGTCATATATAATAACTTAGCTTGCTGAGAATCCCATATCTCCTGGTGGGAAAGTGGCAACAGTTTTGGGTGCTTTCCATTGCATCTGAGACTCAGAATCATATTCTGTGATAGCAATATACATTTATGATCAACAGAATAAGGCTAAGAGCCACAAAGGCACTTACAGATCCAGAGCAAGATCTGCAGAGATATTTAGGTGTCTAAATCCATTGTAGGAGTCATTCCCAAATACTATCAAATTTCTCAGGAATATATGCAAGCAACACTGCTTACGGCAATGGTATTTACAGACTGGAGGAGGCACAACACACCCTACCCAAAGGAAGCAGAAAATAGAGGCAATGCTGAATTGAATCAGCAGGGAAATTTACGGGTAAAGTACAATTTTTCCCTAATTCCAGCTGCCTGTTTCCAGAAGTACATATGCAGGCACACTCACAAATATAAAGAAAGAAATGGGATCAAGAGAACTCTTCTCTTACATAAAGATTTAAGCTGTTTTTCTTCACTTGGTTAACTTGAGAAAACATCTGAGCAAAAATACAGCCTTATGACATGACCTGGATATAAAAGGATCAAGTGACATTCCCAAACTGAAAGCTCTTCTTCAGCAAAATACCACTGAGGCCTCACAAGACAAATACTCCAGTGATTGTCAGATCCAGGTGATTAAAGAATGAGTCACAGAAAGAGAATGTCTCTGGAGTAAGTACAGGTAAATCTATCAGCCATCTATGTCTATATATATATACATTGAGTCTGAGGTCAAACAAGTGAGTAATCAATTTCTGCAGTGGTATGTGAGTTTTCAGCTGTGGGACTATTGCTGAATGTAATGGGAGTCATGCCTGTAAAATCCTATCAACGTTTCATGGAAGGAGAATCCATGTTAAGATGCACTTTTTTGTGCCCTAAAGCACTTGTGAAAATTGTTGGATTGGCATGCTTCACATTCAGTGAATGCTTTTGTCCACAGACCCAGTTCTGGAAGAGGAAGGTAAGTCTCACACTACAAAACCTCTTCAGTTCTGCGTTTGGCATTACAGGATAGTCCATACGATGTGTTCATTCTTGCCTGCCTCTTTCTGCTAAGGCTGATAACAGAAATGTATATTACTGTCAGCTCTGGGGTGCAGTGGAATATTTCCATGTAGGTTATCTAATAGACACTGCACAAGAACTATTTTCAGGCACTATTTTATTTCACTCCACAAACCAGGAGCTCAGAAATGAAACGCCCTTTAAACAGTTGACATGCCCCTGATTTTACCCAGCTAACCTGAACTAGTCTACAAAGAATATATAGCCATAGCAGTCACAACGGATTGTATAAACGCACTGGAGCTGGCTTTCACATAGGTAGTTTGAGAGCTGCTGCCGATGTAGTCATGGCAGGCAGGAATTCACTAGAAGCCATTAACCTGAGGCATTATTGCTTGTGCTGGCCTCTGTATCATCTCTGTGTGGCGCAGACCACCTCTGAGCAAATTACTTGTAAGCAAACTCAGCTACTTCTACACGAGCCTCAGTCATGCTTGTGATCGAGTGCAGCCAGTCCTGGAGCTAAAACTTTCCATGTGCAAATGAGTCTGAAAATAAAGCTTAAAAACAGTGAATCAGAAACCCTACATCTGGAAACTTGCCGTTGGAACTACAAGCCTACAGTACAAAGTTACTTAGTACTTACGTCAAATTTCAAAATATTCAAATAAATGCTTTAATTCTTCATACGTCCATCAAACTCTTTTTTTTTCTCTGATCTCTCCACTCTTCTTTCAAATCCTTCCATTCCAAGTCATGCCAAGCACCTCACTGCAAGGCATCTCTTTCTGAAGTCTTCCTTCCTCCAGTGCAATACAGCAACAGGTAGGATTAGGGGAAATTGAATTGCTTGGTTTTCTTATGACATGAAAAGATCCAGGCACCTACTTTTTTTCTTATCACAAAACAGCACTCGCTGAAGTGAGCAAATGGAAAGGCAGAGGCTGTCAGCCTCACTGGGAGCAGGTAGCAGAGATGTCCCTCACACCTGATTCTGAGAAACTGCTTAGTTGCTTTGCATTAATGAAGACAGAGCTCTTTGCTGCTGACTGGCATGTGAACTGCATAATGTGTGCAGAGGCGTGGGACACTCCTGAATGTGGGTAAACAAAAGATGGTAATGCATCTCTAGTTATGAAATCTGCACTCAGCACAGGGTCAGTCAAACTTCTCCTGGGTAATCTTATTTTTAATAATGTTTTATGAAGTCAGTGTAGCCAATTCATCGAAGAGATGACATGGAACCACAAGATAAAAAATGTTCACTGAGAAAAGAAGGCAGGAGCGAAGATCTACTTAATGAAAAAAAAAGTAATGATAATATTGAAATGTTGTTAACCAGCCTAGCTCTCTATTTTAAGCCAGAATGAACTGCTTCATTCTGTTTGGCATACTCACCTCAAAACTTTTATTTAAAAAAATGCCACAATTGGTACTTTATTCCTTTCTCTCTAAATATTGCTTACTTTGTTCCTTCTCTGTGATTCTGATCTTGTGCTGCAGAAATTAATGGAAGGTCAGTTATAAGCATCAATAATAAACATAGAGTTTGGTCAATACCTCTCTTCGTGGCCACAGAGAGGACTCAGAATCAATTTTAGCTCCTTTTTTTTTTTTTTTTTTTTTTGATCCTCTGAGCCTCAGACATTCTCTTTATTTCACAATTTTGGCAGCCTTTCCTTTAATATCTCCAAAATGTTCCTTCTTTTACTGTCAGAAGGCATATGTAGGATTTGAAAAATAGCATTTTTTGCTCTAACAAAAAATGTTTTGCTAAAATTTGCTAATGTGAGTAACATTACTGAGCAAACATTAATTTATGGCTGTTAGGGAATTATACGTGTGACACAGATGAACAATGAGATGTAGGCAAAATGAAATGGTTCAGGCATAGGGATAAATGACAGGAGCTGGTATAGATTGTAATCTGCAACTGGTCAGAGACACACAGACCCATATACTCACCACATCTAGCACTAATAAAATAAAATTTTCCTTTTATTTTCAAAGCTCTCATATTTTTTACCACCTTATAGTTCAACTCCTTTCCATACAATCTGAGCACGCTATTACTTTGAAATTTATTCCTCTCTCCTGACTTACAGTTTCAATGCTCCCATCAGCTGATCTGCTGCATGTTTAGCAAAGCCTCCTATCCCTCCCCTTCACACATCCCCTCTCTCTTTGGGAACCCCCTATGTGGTCTCCCACATCCTGAATACTAAAAAAGATCTGTCTTTTAACTGCAAGACACCCTTAAGGCACTTCTTGGATGTCTTTCACCAGCAATTTTTTTCAGTCATGAGTTCTTCCTATATATATAAAATGTCTGGAAGAATGGGAAAGGGAGTGAGAACTCTTCACCAACCGAGAAAATAAGCATCTTATAAACTGACTGGATTACTTTTTATCAATACCAAACCAGGTCTTTGATGCAGGATGCTCACTGCATTGCTGTGAGGAGCATCACATAAGCTCAGAGCTCCGCTGACATAAAGCGTGTTGCAGGGCAGGTATCTGGTCTTTTTCTGGTTTCTACCACCAATAGTCATGCTGAGTAGAAGCTTTCTACAAAGTTAGCGAAATGAGACTATACGTACGCTGAGGATCTTATTGGCCTAAACTGAATCTGTCCCTAATTAGTTATAATTTTGATAAGTCAAAGTTTTTATTTTATTTAAAAAAGAGTTAAAATTTGTTTTCAACAGATGGTGTGTGCTTTACCTCACATAAAAGACACCTCAGAAGTGTGACAAAACCAAAATTCTCAGGGGAGTGGAGCCAAAGAAATGTAAAATTATTCTCAGGATGATAGAGTGAAAGAGCTGCAAAACTCTCCTTGTTTCTATGACGGCTTCTATAACCAAATCGACCAAAGGCTTTTAACACCTCAGACTGCTCCATCTGATGGGATATCACTGTATGGAAAGGAAAATTGCTGCACTCTGAAACTCTTGTGTGGAGTGGCTACATCTTCACTTTAGTTTAGCAAGGCGGGGAGTGTGTGCAGGTGTTTATGAATAGGCAACAGCTACATTCACGTTGGGTAAATGTGAACTTTTACATATATGTGTTTTTACATACGCTCCTGGTTTGGCCCCCTGCATGTAATTTGCATGCATGTCTTCAACAGCAGCTTTAAAATGTACTGTGAGGGTTTATAGCAGCATTCCAGCCAAAGTATCACTGGCTTTTTTATTTATTATTTAGGACTAGTTTTTTCATTAGACATAGTGAACAGCACAAGAAGAAAGAGCAATGCTGATAAGTGAGTTTTATAGCCTAAGACAAAGACATAAAGACAGCACATGTTGGGAATGTACTTATTAGAGGGAGCCTAACATAAGGAGTATTGATCCGTTAAATTTTAATCCTAGGTTTTCCCTGACTGACTATGCCGGTTTAAGGAAAATGTTTAGCCTCTTCTCAGCTATATTTCCACACATAAAAAAGGTGGGGGGATGGAGGGAGAATGAGTTTGTTCATGCAGTATGTCTAAATTGAGCATCAGTTACTACTCCTTAAGGGAAAGTGCCCAAAATTCAGCTAGTCGCAGATGTGTCCAGTTGCTTCCATGCAGTCCTTGGAGACACAGAAATGCACAGGAAGGGGTTATTAGCTTTCATAGAAGAGCATCATACCACTGTTGTTCTTCCCTGGACAGTCCACTGATCGTTATAGTAAAAAAAAATCTCAGCCCCATGACAGGTAGAAGGATTTGCAGTGTCTGATGCTTTGGTGCGCTACATTCAGGCCCTTGTGGAGGAATCCTAAGGGCCTCATATAGTCCATGGGTAGAGCATGATGCTTCAGCACAGCAGGGTACCTCTTGCAGAGAACAAATAATTTGCAATGGGCTCTTTGGGGGCCCTCATGAAACTCTGCTTCTCAGCAAGGTTGAGGTACCTCATTACTGCTCAGACCATTCTCCATGAAGTCAACATATACAATCTTACGTTGAAAAATCATTCATGAATTTCAGTCTTTCTTTCTAAAACACAGCCAGTTTTGCAAACAACCAAATGCTGAGTTATTTTATGCAGAAAGAGTCCTTTCTAGGAGGTTCTACGCCTGCCTCTGAAGGGATGCAAACTTGCACCTCCTAGGCTACAAGGCTGTGGTTTTCTTGGAAAATGGGGTGAGATATCTCTCACTGTCTCCTATTCAGAGGAGATGAGATTCATCCTAAAGTGCAGCTATAGTCAGTTTTAAAAATATTTGATAGGTGCCTACTGAACCCATCAAGTTGTGCAGCAAAGCACTTAGGATATAACATCTGAAGAAAGAAAGTGCACTCTCACACATTTGTATCCTAGTGGCCAGGGCAATTACCAGGAAGAGTGAGAGAAGTATTGGGTCTCAGTCCCTGTCCTTACAATGTTTTCTGAACCAGTTACTTCAGCTGTCCCTAAGGTGTAATGGCCACAAAAGTCACTTCCGTCCATTGCATCAAAATGGCCAAGCGTGAAGGATCTCCCCTCTCAGACAAGCAGCTACCTGGCAAGGTTAAAAAGCCATGTTCCCCTTGTATTTTCTCCCTAGCTTAGTGAAGTTTGAATTCTTTGCTGCAAAATGGGCCACTCAATCATTTATACTCCTTTCAATTAGATACTGAACCCTTCAAGCTGAGGGGAAACTGGACCAAAAATCTTCTGTATATTGCAGAGGAAGGCAGGCCACATGTAGACACTCTTCTGTGTTTGTAGAGATTTTTAAGTGATCACAGATCCACCTTGAGAGGAATGTCTTTCCTGTGAATATGAGGCAGGCTCTGCGATACCTGGTCCCCACAGGAGGATGGAGGTGGAACAGTGCCTCATCAGAAAGCTTGGATTTAGCTTAAGAGTGACGTGGGTGCTAAGAGCTGCAGCCTGGGGCAGTTCTGGGCACACTCGGGAGCAGAACTGAAAGAATCTGAGGAACTTTAAAATAAAACAGGAATGCACTGCCAGCATTACACAGCAGGTGGATCGGGAATTTCCAGGGGGGGCTTGTTTGTTTGGGGACTTATATTCCATCTGAGTCCAGTTTTAAAAGCTTCTTCTTTTGGTGGTTCATGAATCCTTTATGTTTCCACCCTTCCCAGCTGCTGACATGTAGCTGAGACATAAGGAGTGATCAATGTGTCTTCCTGCCCTTGCAATACTTGAGGATTGCTGGTAGCTGGCACAGTTCGGATAAGCCACTAGGCTGCTTTGATTTATCCCTTCTAAGTAACGGAATACTTGGTGAATGGCATTTCTTTCTCATGAACTGCACTGCTCAGATCTTGCATGGTTTCCAGAATCAGAGCCTTTATATTTCTGTACTTTTTAAATTTTAAACATGGACTTGGTGTTTATGACATTGGCAGGTCACTATTTATACCAGACATTGTGCTTCGTCTTAGACCTGTGTCAGACCCTGTACCACCCTGTCAACATCATTTGGGAGGCTCTTCTCTGCAGACTATTAGAATCATTTATTTCTGTGAAATGCATATTTGGAAGCTGACGACTTAATCAGAGATTTATATTCATATTTCCAGAGGGGGAAAAAAAAGATAATGAATCTGTCTAATAAAACTGCCTATTTCTGGTTTATATATATATATTCCCAGTTACTATATCACCTTAGTAAATTAAGTGTACATGGTTTTATATATTCTATATATAAATGGCATGTTTTCTAAGACAGCCAAAACACAAGATGCTTAATGAGTGACTCGAGGGCATTGGCATCAAATGTATAGAAAATATAGGTCTAAACATGACATGGATGTGATAAAAACAATAAAATTAAATTAGAACATGATCAAAACAATAGTGTCTCCTGCTTTGATATCTAAGGTCTTTGGCTCTGCTTTGACATTAGTTTTTCATAAATTCTCTTGGCAGTTTATGCAGCAGCAGACCAATATTCCATGACAACAGCAAAATCCATTGTTATCTCTTAATTAAATCATTGCTTCTGAATATAGGCAACTCAGCAATACGATACAGATCACTGTGGCTAAACTTTTAAATATAAAAGAAGACCAGGGACAGATCCTCAACTGGGATGCCAAGCAACATTGGTGATCTCGTGCTTTACACTACTGCATGCTCACAGTCTTTCTGTCTTTGTTTGGAAGGAGGTGGCTGCAGGAAGCTCAGAAAGAGATCCAGGGAATGAGCAAACAGCTAAGCAGTGTAGATAATCAGGGAGGCTACCTGATCTTGCTGCGTGGCACCATCTGTCTAGAAGCGTAGACACAACCTAACTAGCCATGCAACTCCCACAGCCTAGTCATGTTCTGGGAAAAAAATCTGGAATTAAAGAAAGAGGTGAAGAAGCTCAAGTTCCATAACCCTCTTTACCAGCAGTTTTAAAAGAAGCACATTTAAAAGGATCCTTGGATAATTGCAGTCAAGAGATTTCCGTGTGAAAACATGCATATCTGAACATCATTTCCTTAGTTACATTTTTTGTAGTTGAAGAAAAGTAAAACAAACCCAAGCAAACCCGATATCCTGTGAGTAACAATTCTCATGCAGCATCTAACTATGCAGTGAGATGTGTGTACACAGCTTCATCTGAAAACACCATAAAGTTGTGGACGTGTTTTCAAAATCCAGAAGCATACCTCCCTAATAATGGATGCTTGTACATCTCAAGCAACCTATATTTAGGCAGTGCAATGGCCTGGGCACATCACAGTACCAGCCAGGTATTCTCTCTTCTCCTACATTGAGCCTTCAGCCCTTGCCCTACAATGTGAACGCAGCAATAGCGTGCACTTCCTTACTACATGGTGTTGTGCCTGAATGGGATTTGAGACTCCATTGGACATGGCCCTTTGAGACTTCGAACTGTGTGGAAAATAGCTCAGTGCAGGATACTCACTGCATCTGACTTTATGGCCAGTAGTGAGCAACTGAAGTCTGGCACTGGGAAGGTTGTTAACCACTGGAGAGCAAACCACTGCAGACCCACATCCTGTGTAGGTATGCTTTCAACTCTTATATGTATTTACAGCTCGCTTTTCCAACAGGTATTTATTGTGAAGTGTCATGTCTAGATTAAGGTCAGCTTCTGCACAGTTCCTCTTCTTAGCACATACATAGAAGCTGCTTTTATTTATTAAGCCTGATGCCATTAATGTCATTCTTAAATGTCATTCAGGGGTTTCCATTCATGATTTCTAAGCATTTCATTACTGATCAACTCAGGGGCCAAACAAGTAAGCAATGGGCTTGAACATATGGGAAAAACTGACCCTTGCTGCCAAAGAGTTAAAGTATTAAAATGCATAAGCCATTTCCTGTAACAGTTGTCAAGCTAATTGTCAGTAAATTACTTAGTCCATGTGTTTATTATTCAGATATAAACCCACTGACTCGGCATGAAAATGACATAATACTGCTGTAATCACAGACTAATCTTTTACAACTATAGTCACTACACCCCCAAACTGCATCCCTCTAACAAGACTTCTCTGAGTTCAGAAACAGCAGCTTTTGAGCAAATTAATTCACGCTGCATTGCACCATCCAGTGATGAGGGTAACATTAATGGGCAGTGTTGCTGCATGCCTCCATGTAAGTCCATAAAAATCAGAATACTCTTTAGCAGATAATGACTTAATGGGAAAGAATGCACTTAAAACACAGAATGACATTCAATACAAAAGAAAATCACTATCATCTTCATTGCAAATGTGTTCCACACCAAAAGGTAACACACTTATGGAGTTCTTTGTGACAAACTCTCTGTCTCTCCATGCAGTGCATGACAGCCAGTCTACTGCCCAAAGTATTTGGCACAAAGGGCATAGATACATAGTGTTTTGATCATTTCTATGTTCTGTTTAGATTTTAAGTGGTTTTAGAAGATGAAGGTGATAAAAAGTGGAAATAATTCAGTAACCTCTGAAGGTCAACACCTGGTAGCAAATTTTAAATTCAGTCTGACTTTCTGTTAGCCCTGCATCTCATGTTGTGATTAAGCTGCAGTTTGATTCCTTGTGCCATGGCATTGCACACAGTGCTCTTGAGGGAGATCGAGCTGAATATACAATAATCTAAGACACCACTTCACCATCCCTGGTTTCTAGCAGCAAGAAAGCACATTCATGGCTAGTTTTATAGCACGGGTGCCCTACACTGCTATTTCTGGTTTTATTGAGGAAAGCAAAGTGAGCAGAGGAGAAAGTAAAAGAAATCACTCCGTTTTGTTGCTGGTTGTTTTTACCACTAAAAGTATAACATTAATATTAATCAGGTAAAAAGTGTATCATGCAGGTTTCAATTTTTATTATTTTACAGAAACCATACCGAACTAATGTTATAATTGAAGAAGAAGCAGCAAATCAACTCATAGGACCACGAGCGTATGTTTGCTGTCAAGAGAAAGACTCTCAGGGACTTCAATTAGTATCAGATCGCAGTCTTCATATTTACATTTAAAAGTATTCCCCTCAGTGTCCTTACACATGTTATTAGCCTATTCAAATTCAATAAAATATAAGCGTAAGATGAAGAAGTATGTATTAAGTATTTGACTGACAGTGATTAAAGAAAGGCCGTTTTGAGAGCTGTCTCTCTGGCAATTCTCTCGTGCTGTTCATCAGGGGGACAGTCCCCCTCGGTGCCTGGTCATTTTGTATCCGATCACTTGCTGTGTCAAGAAGAACCAGAAATCTGTTCATCTGCTTTCAAATGATTGTGTAAGACAGAAAGATAGAAAAAAGAAAGGATCTTTTGGTATAGAGTACTGCTCTAAATAAAAAACCAGCCAAGCAAGCATAACCCAAAAATCCCTGTCGTTGATATCTAAACATTTATATAGTCACTTGTTGCTCTCCGACTGTCTGCCTGAATTTTCTAATTTGCAAGAGCAAGTTAAGGAAAAGTGGCAACTAATAATGAAATGCTTTATCTGGATAAAACACCTTGTTCTACTCAGTAGCATTTTCCTCTCTCTTTAGAATGCATAGCCTTTATCCCACAAATTAATGAAATAGCATCTGTTTTCCAATAATTCAGGCTAGTCGTAAAAGTATACTAAATTACTGTATAATCAGTGGTATGAGATAAATGGGTTCTACTCAGTTACGTTTCCACAAAATCAAACATTTCTGGTGCTTTAAAATGCCTACAGTGGACTTGGAGAAAGCTATGTAACTGCTCTAATGCAGAAAAAACTAGACAAATGCATGAATAGTGGCACAACTATCTTGATACACAACGTCTTTTGTGAAAAGCAGGAAACAAATACTAACCCCAGACTAAATGCAAAGCCAGATAGCAGATCCCAAGTTTAAACCATTGCTCCTGCAGACCTCTGTTATACTTAAATGTTCTTGCCTTAAAATACAAGAAGTGCTATAAATTATTTAATCATTCAACACTTCATACACCCATCCATTTATATGATTTAGAATGCCAGGATTGTACAGTAGCCCCTATCCCCAAAAAGTTCTCAAACAGATTAATGACTGTTAGAAACTGAAACAATTTTTGTTATAGTCACAGTAAAGACTCAGTACAAAAAACATTTTTATAATACTTAACTCCATGCAAGATAAATTTGTTCTGATCTCTTTGCAGCTGTACTTCTTATTCTTTAAAAGGAAAAAGAAAAAGCAATATAGAATAACAAGTATTTTCAATGTTTTAGAAAAGTTAACAAGACTTGGGCAACATGGGTGTGCGACATATTTACTAATGAAGGGGTTATCAGCTGACAAGGTTTTGACCGGTGATGTGAAGTTCAAAACTGCATGATTTAACTCTCTAGTTCTGAACTCTGAAATACAAAATACCCTTCAAAGGAACATAGCACAAGACCACAAAATCTTTCAGACCCCTCATTAGAAAACTGAGAGCTACAGGAGAGCTCAAAGGTGTGAAGTTATGGAAAAACACTGAAGATCTGCTTATCAGTTCAAACAGCTGCAAAGTACCATCCTGCTCTTAGTGACTTAATAAAAAATTAAAAATAAGAAATGGCAGATTCTTTGCCATTAAGAGTTCATAGGTGTCACCAGACAGCAGCTTCACTTTGGGAACACAAACCATGGGACTTGGAGAGGGGCAGTGTCTGTCAAAGAGCTCAGCATGCACCATGCAATGTCGTGCAGACCATACCTGCTCTACCTGCTTGAACATCAGGGGAACAAGGCTGTGAATCTGTCTTGTCCTGTGTTTCTCATGAAATGGTTTTAGACATGTACTGGAGAGCAATAAAGAGCTGTCTTTAAGTCGTCCTATGTACAGGGACTGCTACTATTCCTGATCTTATACGAGCTACAAGAGCTGAAGCAGAAGTCTTCTTTTAGAGTTCCTCACGTATAAAGGGCAGGAATAAGTTTTTAATGATTGCTGCCTTGCTCAGTTCAAGCAATTTCTGCCTTCATTTGCATTCTCTAAAACTTCACTGCTATTCACGCAAACACACAAAATAAATGTGAGAGTTTAATGCAATATTACTCACTACAGGCTAATGTGGACTCCAGTTCAGGAACTCAATAAGCACTTTGAAAACTGTTCGGCAATTAAAACTTAAGACTTCCCTGACTAGAGTTTTTTTAACTTGTCCGTATTCAAACCTTTGGATCTGAATGCCACACTGGTTCCTTCTCACTCAGGCATAGGAGGCAGTCAAACCTTGTAATTTGCACATGTAGAACACAGAGAAGAACTGATCTTTGATCTAAATTTAATTAAACACTTTTCTCATTGACATGTGAACTTCTTTTTTTCTAACAGTTTGTTCACCGGCTACAAAATGACTGTTTTTTCCAGTCGTTATCAACTTTCACTGCTAACAAGGCTCAATACAGGAAAACACGCATTTTGGTGATCAAAGCTGATAGACATGAGTGCAAATGTGTATTGGCATTAGATTTATTAAGGAAGGAAGCATTTTATCAGTTTTCAAATAAAACCATATTCAGAGCTTTAAATTGACATAGAAGAGCCAGTTTTGGTGGAAATACTAAATATTTGCAATGAAAACTTCCCCAGTCTTTTCAATCAAAGGCATAAGGCATCCTGTGCTCACTTCCACAGGGATTTACAGGACTACAGCAAGGAAAACTTGCTGTGAATAGTAATGGTTGCAAAAAAAGCCTCCAGTTCACAGCCACCTTTGGGCTGGAATGGTGGTGGTGACTCTCCACAACTCAGTCCAAATTTTGGAAGAAAAGGGAAGCGGAAGGAAAATGGAAGTGACAGAGTATGATCTGAGAAATTGATTCTTATCATTCAGCCAGCATTCGCAGGATAAAATCTTCTGTGTGCATGCCTTGTGTACTATCTTCCTGCTTTGGGGAAGAATGTTTTAATTTCTTCAAGTTGAACAAAAGCATAGACCTTTCTTCAGGCATTGCTATAAAGAAGACAAGAGCTCAGCACAGAACTGTTAAAGATACTGCCTTCATGGCTTAAAAATTTCGGGAACAAGTCATCTCAATTGCTTTTAGTGTGGAACCTGGAATGCTATATACTACATGGAAATTAGTAAGGTCTTCAGGAGCATCCTCAGACAGCTAATAATGATTGTCATGTGAAAAGAGGGTTTTCAGGCTCTGGATCCTTATTACCTACGCTGCTCTCCTAGTCCTCCCCATGGATGGGGATGCTATCCCACTGGAAAATTTAAGTTATGGTAAAGAAAATCAGAACCCAGAGATAATACCCTCAAACTAATTTGTCCAAAACATAATATACTAATTAATCAGAAGTCTTAAAAAAACTTACCTTTAAAATTTGGTCTGATTCTAGCATCATAACCCGATGTCCTTCCCATCAATTTGTCCAAAAAATCTGAAGGAGACAGGGTCTGTGAGGGGGATTTTCCAGATCTTGAATCATGTTCTTTACAGAAAGTCGTCCTAAATAAATTATTAGCCACCATTAGCTAAAATTTAGCTTGTATTGTATTCAAGTCATGGAGAAATTATATCACTAAATAGAATTGTCTCAATTCAGTGAATGTAGCAATTAGTTTTTTTATAAAACAATATAATTTTTTCTCATCTGAAAACTTTATTCTAGAAATAAAAGTGAGCTTAAGGTAGTATGCATGGACACAATTTGGTATTCAGAAAAAAAAGCCCTCAGCTTTAAAAAGAAATTCATTACAGCTTTAAGACTTTAGAAGATTCGTTTTGCTCTTCATCTTAACGTGTAGAGCAATCTTACAGAGACTTTGCACATGCACTTCACAGCATTGCTTTAATTATATGTACGCTGTTAAAACTATATTTTAACACTGTTTTAAGGTGGTCTTAAACTTCCAAACGATAGCTGGCAATACTTACCAAGCAACACTGAAAAATAGTGGATTTGATAACGTTGGGAAGGATATAGATGCAAAAAACCCATTTTTTACAGATGCTACCCAACAAAGATTTAAATCGTGCTAGTGAATGTCTGGATTCTTCCCCAACACGGAAAAAAGGGTTCCAGAGTCAGTCATATCTGATCTCAGGGGTTTTTTTACCAACGAACATTGAGTAATAAAATTTACCAGTATTATCACCACCTGTTATTTATATGCAAGTATTTGGAACATGTCTCTGTTTTCAGGATTTAAGAGCAAACTTCTGGTGCCATATCATGCCTGTGAAATGCTGTGTACATAGCATATTACATACTGCAAGCACATTATATATTGCAGAGAAAGAGAATTTAGGAGTTCCCCATGGCTGTTCCCTAGGGAAAAAGAAACTAGAATTAAATGGTTGTATTTGGTGTGTAGAGGCACAGATGTCATCATAAAGCATTATCTTGATTCCTAAAGAACCAATTTCATTGCATCTCTGTTTCAACATAATCTTTGAGCTATATTAAAAGTAATTCTATGACTGTGTCTTCTTCACCACTCTCTGTTTATGTATTCGCCCAAGGGGAACCACTCAGATTCAGGAGTGTTTCGGGGCAGGGGGTGGGGGGGGTGGTGCATCTGTAGACAAGTATGAACAAATGCAGATATACAGGTAGATACACATTTGAGCATCTGAAATGAGAAGCAAAAACCAAATCCTTTATCCCTTCACAATAGCACCAGAATTGTTAAGAAGCAAGGTGATAGTAAATTCTCGTAGTGTGATTCCCACGCTTTTTCAGGTTCCATTTACATGGGGCGGTTTCTTCTTTTTGCTTTTGTCAATGATTTGTTACCATTATAAAGTATCTTTAATTTTTGATGCATAAGAGATTATATTCCCCACTTAAAAACTAAAAACATTCACTTAATAAAGTGCACTTATTTGGGATGTTCCTACCCAAATTACTTAGGTTTTCATTCAGAGCTCACAAGTTATGAGTCATGTTGTGATCCCAGACTCACACATATAAACATTATTTCACTCTGTCCCTGTATATAGATAGACCTTGTTACCCATATAGAAACACTGTGTGTGTACACGTAGATACACAGCAGCACAAAGTATAATAACGAGTCTCAGCTAAAATGGTGTTGTGGTTAATAAGACTGACCTGTTTGTTTTGTGCTGCAAAAAGTCAGTAGCTGAAGCAAATCTCATGAAATGCTAAAAAAAATTTTAGGAACAGCAATCCTATGTACTGCTACTTTAAGTGAGCACAATACTGGTCTGATCCAGGGTTTTCCCCAAATTGGAGAACTCGTTCTCTAATTGCAAATAACTACAGCCCCGGGAAAATTGGTTCAATCATTTCCAAAGCTTGAAGGGGAGAGAACCAAAGCAACTTCCTAAACAACCTCTGGTAGGAGCAGAGAATATGCATTTTGGAAGAAAACTGAAGAAAATGTTTTTACTTATTTTAATACTCTGCGAAAAAGCATGTGTTTGATTCAGATAAATGGAAAATAGATCACTCAAACTTGAGATTATTATTTTTTTGTATTTGTTACCAAGCAACGAGTCTCCGAGTGTAAAAGGGATAGCCTGTATCGCATGAACACAAAAGACTCTCAAAATACAGCAAACAAACTAGGTAATGTGACATAGTATCTTTATAGTTATGATTGCCACATTCTTCTGACAAAAATCATCATATAGAGTTGAATCACCTACCTGAAGTGGTTTGTCTCTAAGAAAAATGCAAACAAGGTTGTCAAAATGTTCACTAGCTGCCGGTTCATTCCTCCTGCTTTCTGTGATGGTTTGGAAAATATCCCAGAAATGATTCCAGAGAGATGCAGGGAAAAAGTAAGCTGATGCTGCCTAGATTCCCAGATTCAGCAATAATTTAATTTTCTTGACAATCAGGAAGAGAAGGTCTGGATCTCTGCAAACTGGGGGTAAAAAAGAAGTGCCAGTCCTTGGAATCATGGTCAGGTCAAGCCTAGGCTCATCTCCAGCAGCCAGCACAAAAGAGACAAAGCATCAGACCTGGCCTCAGTTTTGGTGATGGAGGGAAAAAACCAAAACCACCCCCCAAAAAAGAAACAATAAAAAAAAAAAAAGCAAAAAAAAGAAAAGAAAAACGAAAAAAAGAAAAACAAAGAATCAAAAACAGGGAAAGGAAAAGAAGAGGAAACCCAACTATGCGAAGAGCATCATGCAAAAGGGAATAGCGCTGAGAGCAGTTCTCTTGCCGGTGTGTTTTATTCCCCTCTCGCTTTGAAAATTAGTATTTATGAACGGTGGTGGGGCTACGGTGTCGCTCTGATTTTCCCCTCTTTGGGCAGGCAGGCGTCGGCGCTGCCGGGGAGGGAAGGAGGGAGGGAAGGAGGGAGGGATGGAGGGGGGCTGGAGCGGGCGGGGGCAGCGGGGAACCCCGGCGCCTGTGCTGGAATGAGGCAGGCGGGAGCGCACCGCGCGATACCGTCAGCGCCCGGACAGCTCCGCGCCGGGCACCGCGCATGCGCCTGGCGGCGGTAAGAGCCCGGCTGGTGGGGGCGAGTGCGCGCTTCCGTGTGTGCACGGCCAGGGGGTGTCTGCGGGGTGTGGGACGATTGGGGGTGTGGGGGGGGGTGTCTCTGGGTGTGTTTGCGGGGGGCGGGCGGCGGCGTGTATCTGCGTGTAAGGTGTGTTTCTGCGAGTGGGGATGTGTGGGTGTCTTTGCTTGCGGGTGCTCCGGAGGGTGTTTCCGCGTGGCGCGGGGGTGTACCTGTGCCTGTGGTGTGGCGCGGCGCGTTTCTGAGCGGGAGGCGGGGTGTTGCGGAGTGTTGTCAGAGAGGGAGCGTCTCTGTGTGTGTGTGTGTGTGTGTTGGGACGTTTGGGGGGTGGTGAGTGGGGGAGTCGCTGTGTGGGGTGTGCGAGGGGGTGTCTGTGTGCGCCGTGTCGCTGTCAGTGGCATCGCGCGTGGCTGTGGGAGGTGGGTGCGTGAGCGCGCACACGCCGCTGGAGGCGCCGCCCTCGGCCGGTGCCGGAGGTCGCCATGTCACGCCCCTCAAGGAGCTGCCGCTTTCCTCCAGGTGTCCCAGGCGAGGCAGGGAGGAAGACCTCCCCTTCCTTGGTGGGGAGAGGGAGGAAGGAGTGCCTGCACGCCATAGCTGGGGGATAAGTGTGGAGAAGGACAGCCAGCGCTACAGGACCTGGCCTCCTTCTTGGGAGCTACTGCGTAAAGACGGGAGTGGGTATGGGGCGGGGTGGGGGGGGACTGAAGAGCAGTTTGTGGGCAGTGAGTGGAGAAACAAAAGGGGGACGATTGCATAGTTTCCATTTCCAGCTGGTTTTATTTTTCTTCTCCGTGATGTCAGCATCTTACTAGGGGATGTTTTCATCTCCACACCCTGTCGCGTTGGAAGGAGCTACTTCTCTTTTTATAGATGGGGAGTTGAAACGGGTTGGAATTACCTGAGATGCTGCAAATGGCCAGTGACGGAGGGGTGAGGCCCAGCTTTTCCCCAAAGTCCCAGTCCTGTGTCCTTCCCACAATGCTTCCCACAATTTTGATTGCTCAGTTACATGTCCTCATGTTAAACCCAAGGTATCACTGAGGAGTCACATCACTCAAGAGGATGAAGGAATAACTTGCCCCTCTGAAGCACATATGGTGACTTGATGGAAACTCTGCTCAACACACTACAATCCTTAAAGCATTTTGCTAACATGGTTTTAAATGGGCAGCTGGGGAATCTCATCATGTGATGTTCAAGGAATAGAAAGTACTTTTTCCTGTGCTACCACCATGGTTTTCCCTCACTCTCACCACTGGTTACTCTCTGGTTCTGTGTACTCTACAACAGCCTGAAAAGCTGGATGCTTCCCCACCAGTTCTCTTGGTTCCCATTGGAAAATCCTGAATTTTGTGTAAATCAGAATCAAGTCTGTCTCAATGACCTAGAAACCCATTCCTGAAAAAAAGGTTGTCTTTTTTTACCCATCCTGCACTCCTGAAATAAACAAATTACTGTCCTTTCTTCAGTTTTAGGTCCACCTGTATTCTCCCACCACAGAACCAGTCCACCTGAACTCTGCTTCACTCCCCCAAAAGTATTTGCACTGCACAAATTTCTCATATCTCCAAGTAAAAAACCTACCACTTCATGACAGATACTCTTACCATGTCTGTAGTCATCTTGAAAAATTGCTTCTGAAAAGGAGTTGTTCTGTTCCCATGTTAGGAGGAGATCAGAGACTTAACCGTTCATTAAATGAAACGCAGCTGTTGCATTTTGTCTTTTTTAGTTTAATACTGTAGGACATAGCCAAAAAAATCTACTGTACTAGCTATTCGTAAGTGGAAATGGTAGATAATGCAACATCTTATGCACAAAAGATTGAAATAACTGGAAAAAGCAGTCCGAACATGTAAACGGGAGTTAAATCCGTTATTGACTTGTGTACTGAGTCTGTGCTGGTAGTGTAAATGAAGGTCCAGCAGAAGAAAGGCCACAGAATTTGGTTTTTGTTTAAACTATCAATGTTTAACAGTAGGCATTGTGGGTTGATGCTGAATCACTGCACTGTACTGTCCTCTAACCTCTTCAGAAGATAGGTCCTCCTACTAATGCATTAAAGAGCAGAGGTTGTGTTATGTCTCTTCCTGCAGTGCCTCATTCTGAGAAATAAAGCTCACGAAGCTGCATCTGAAAATAATGGAATAGTTTTGAGTCAACAAAGACATACTTCTCAAAATTTGTGTCTGTTCCCATCTAGATAAGAACCCAACAACACTGCTATATATTGTTACCTTGGGTTAAGATAAATGGAGAAATCGGAAAGCGACAATTTCTATCAGCTGCAGGAAAAATCTCTGTCTCTTTAACCTACACTGCCACCTGCTTAAAAGTGTGGGGAATCTCAGGACTGCTTGCAGAGCTCCTAATGCAGAAATCACCGAATAGAGCAGGTGTCTTTCCAGTGAGGTTGTTAACATGGATTTTGTGACATGACGTGCTTTTAAAGAGCTGTAAATGTTCATTACCTTTTTTTGATGGAAGAAAGTAACTGAACATTTCTGTAAGTTTTCTAACTACAGAAAACCTACTTGGAAGTCTGCTTTCCAAGATTTGGGGGCTATCGGCCATTTTCAGTGCTTCATGGCTATTTGAAATGCTAAGTAACTATATCCCCAAGCTAAATACAGGTTGCAGGGAGTTCTTCAAAATAACCTGCCCTTAATTGGGGTGGGAATTGAAAAAACATCGCGAGAGATGTAATAACGGAAATTTTGAGTATCTATCTACTACATCATTCCTTATAGCTCCAAATGCCTAGAGGCTTCAGTGACATGTCAGTCAGCATGGTGGTTACATGGAAGAGCCAAGCAAAACTTAATTATTAAAGTTTGAAAATAGTGTGTTACTGATGCTAGCTAAAGTAACAGCAACAGTCACTCAAATAGCTCTCTTCTTGAAACTCTCAGAGCTCAAAGCAACCATCTTCTCTAATCAAAGGGTTCCCATCTGTATTTGGCAGGGATGGGGGTAAGGAGGGGGCAGGTTTCAGTGCATCCTTCACCACTTTCCCACGAATTAACACAACCCTGAAAAAGTCCTTGTTTTCATCATCGTAAAGCAGTGTCTCCTCATGCTCCATTATATATAAAAAAATTGTTTATAGTTGTTTCAGGTGCTGTAAGTCTCTAAGTTGTCATTCATCCACAACTGAACAGTGTTTATAAAATGCACACCCAATGGTGAGGGTTGGTTCTCAGCTCTGCAGACCAGGGGGGACCATTTAGAAGCACTGTGCCTGGATGTACGCTCTGCTTCCTGGTGTCCCCTTCCGGTACAGGGGCCAGAGCTATGAGGAGTACCGCCACTGATGTGCAGCAGTTTCTGGATGAGCTCTGTACGTCGAGTTGCATGGAGGTGATTCTTCCCGCTATCACTCATTTCTTATCTCCCACAACACATTTCTGACAGCAGAAGGACAGTCGAGGACTCCCACCCAGGATGGGACGGCGAGACTTCTAGTGAAGCGGAGTGAGGATGTGAAGGAAAATGAGAGGGAAATGCTGCTCTTCGGTGAAGAGGCTAAATAACACATCCCCGCAGTTCCCCAGGCATATCCCAAAGCTTAATAATCATACTAAATATGACATTATTTGAAGTATGAACTAATTCAGTCATTTCTCTATTCCACCTGAGGTTCTTACGCCCTAACTACTGGGCAAAAAATAGGATAGAATCACCCTGTTTCCATGAAAATGGTTTTATAACAGTTAGTTGATGGCACATGATTTATGTTTGTTTGCACTGGTGTATGCATTTTTGGAAGCCTAAGAAATGGAATAAATAAGGTCAGACTACTTTCTCAAATTATGATAAATAAGTGATCCAGAAATGTGCTTCTGAGGAAACAAAATCTATCGCTTCAAATATGCAATTAGTGTCTATAGGAAGAGAAAATTGAGCATAACTTTCAAAATGGTATGTCAGATTATCATAATTGTTGGATTTTTGTTAAGAATGCCAAGGGTATTTCAATATACTGACAAATATAAAGCAATGAATAGTACAGTCTATGTAAAATGTCCAATTACAGTGGAGGTAAAAAAGCCAAAACAAAAACCTGAAGGGAATCTAACATGACTGCTTGAGGAGCTAAGGATAAAAAGCCAACTGGCCTGGTTTTTGAACTGTACCATAATGAATTGTGTAAAGGATCAAAAAAAATGTAAACACATCCTGTTAAATATTGAGAACTGTCTTAATAAGTCTCCTTCAGTGATTGACACTGATAGCCTTAGTTATGTTAGGACCAGGCAATAGCTAGTTTTTCAGCTGTCCAATATGAAAACATATCTGACATTAACAGATACAACAAAGGGTTTGTCGATACAGCTCCATTTGCCTGTATTCCAAATATTTTCACATCCTTCTTTTTATGTATCTCTAAACTTAAAAAAAAAAAAAAGTCCTTATTGTCCTCTATTACGTAGATTTTCCTTTTAAATAATAATAAGCACAGCTGGAAAGAGAGCATAGTAAATTTATATTGAATGGAATTAAGTATTGTAAATAAATTATTTTTTGTATTAAGTTTACTTCCTATATCTGAATTTTGCTTTCTGAATGTTTGAATTTATATATTATATATTATGTATGTAGTAATTTATAATGCATGTATGTATTTATCTTTGTATTATAGAATTCCTTATAATATCATTTCCCAGTGTAGTTTTTTCACACTGCAAAGACAGGAAATAATGAATACACTAAATTTCATTTGAAAATTTGTTCTCTCCTCCATTAAAGGTCTGATAGTTTTACGATGTCATTACACAGGGAATTACTTCAGTTTTACCAGTTGGCCCAAGTGGCTTCAGCTATGGGGTTTTGGCAACACCAGCACATGCCTGGTTTTCCCAAGAACTTCCTATGCCACGAGGCCTGTTTGGGTGATTGATAATACTTAACTCCTCATGTGGTACCAGTGAAGCTGTTACAGAATAGGGGAGCATTTTATTCAAATAAAATTAAAATATCTGGCATTTGGAATAAGATAAGGTTGGAAATGAGGGGAAAATATTACTATAAAGTTATATATACTTCAACCTGTCCAGATCTCCTTGTGGATTAGGAAGAGGAAGAAAGGTTAAAATGAGCAACTCATTCAGTCCTCGACCTTCAGTCCCAGCATGTGCTTCATACTGGGAGGAGCTGATAGATACCCAAGCAGGAGAAAAAGTGCTAGACAGAAACATCACAAAATTGTTCTTATCCCTCCTTTCATTTTTTCTCCTGGCAATTTAGATATGACTTGGTATCATTCCTAGCAGTTAGTGTCATTTATGACTTAAATTCCTTAAGACAATATGTATTATATATCACATATTTCAAGAATGTATCCAGAGAGGACCCTTCCACCGAAGGCAGCCTCTACTCAACTTTAGACTGGTCCTTTGCTTTCTAAGTCTTCTCTTGTGAAATCAGAACCTCCTTACTTGGAAATACTGGCTGGCTTAGTGGAATTAGCCAGTAGCCAGAAGTGATTCCAGACCCACTCCAGCAGTGGATTTCTCCCCCTCTGCACTGTCCTCCTTCCATTTATGATAGCCAGGAGTCAGAGAAGGCGGCATGAACTGACAGGGTGCTGTCCATTGCCTGCCTTCGTGGAGAGTCCAGGAAGAGGGCACACAGCAAATAACCTTGTTTACTTCTGCACACTGAAACCCAAAGCATAGTTGAGTGAGTTTTGATATAAGTTCTTGTTCCTTCGTGTGTGTCTGGGCTTAAAACTCTTGGTTTAATCTTCACTTGAATGGGAACATCATCAATTACAACTCCTACAAAATATATCGCATGCAAATTGAGATTAATAAGTGGGACCACTCAAAAGAAAAATCTATTATTTGAACTGTGTCTGTGTTTGGTGATTATAAACCTGTGCTCAACCCATTTATTGTAAATAGATGCTCCTGCCCACCTCCCTTTTTATCTGAGCTAACACCAGCTACAAGAGACAAGGGTTTTGTGGGAAATCAACAAGCCATTAATTTCTTAGAATTTGGTAGCCCAACTCAATGTCTGACCAACATTCATTCAGCTTTAGTATTTTAATTTTTTAAAGTTCTGGCAGAATCAGCAGCAAGAAAGAACTATACACAAGGTTTATCTAAGGTATGTCTGATAGGATGACTAACAAAGAGTTCTGTTATGTTAAGATGATTTATCTAGTGAACGCTTGCTTCAGGTATATATACACATGAAAATTCTTTCACACTTCTTGATTTCATTTGCAGTAATTATTTTGTTCCAGATGTTATATATTAACCCGATGAACAAAATATTTTACTTCTACTGTAGATTAGAGACTTCAGCAGACAGCAGAATTGTGTAGTAATGATGACTAATGCTGCGCATCGTAATCAGTTTAATCATGTCTTCCCTTAATGCTTGTAAGCTGAACTTGCTTCTGTGCTGATGGTATTATTTTGTAAATTTTGGTCTTTGATATTTAATCAAGTATGCATTCTTCCTGGCTTGCAACGAAACAATTTTTTACCCCATTTAATGCTTATCAAGCTTATTCAAAATAACATTTTTAAATAGACTTTCCTTATGGCATCTGATATAGCCATAAGGATGCTGAGATCTGGCATGGTGTAATCATGCATGAAGACTGAAGAAAAGCTGTAAAGCTTAATTTATTTATAAATGGATTACAAGAGTTTCTTTAAACTCATCTTTTAATTTTATATGCCTGGTGAAGAGCATGATGAAAACAATCATAGTACAAAATTTAGATGATTTAGATAATTGTGTCCTGCTTTGTGCTGGTTCAACCTTACCAGGATTAGCCATCCCCTAGCAAATCCAAAATGCAGAGACGTGCTTATTTTCAGTGCTGTTAACAAATGTAAGGGGAAAAAAACCAATACAAAACAAAACAAAAAAACCCCAGAGAGAATATAAAGTATTTTCCTAGGTAGTATTTGGACACTTACCTGTGGAATTTGAACCACAAAGTTCTTTAGTCACAGAACAACATGCTGTCACTCTAGAGTGGAGTATGCAATAAGGTATCAGCATCTCCCAAATCTTCGTCCGCGAAGCCAAGCCACGATCAGCATCACAAAACAAATACCAATGTATGATATGAAAACTTCGTTTTGTGGTTTTCCACACCGTGCAAGTGTCTCTCACTTCTATTTTTTTCTCTAGCATTTACTAGAGAGGAGTATCAAGAGCAAGCATGTGAATGTGTGGGCGCTTAAATGCTTTCCCCCTATCTTTTCCAAGGTTCTAGCTACCAGGGAGGGAAAGTGCTTTTTCTACCTCATCTGACAACCTCTTCAATTTCTGTGATGCAGCGTGAGAGGGAGGGATCTCAGTTTCTGCATTCCAGAGACTCACTGCTCTGCAGCTGCCTGGTAGCTGGCAGAATTTGGGTATTCCTGTGATAAGGAATCTATTAAACTTGAAAAGCAGAGGAAAGACCCGAAGAGTCTGTGTTGACTCCAGACTCACAGGCTACATGTTATCGGTATGCACATTCATAATCAGTTTTCTCTATGAATAAAGGTATGGCTCTAAGTCATTAGCAGTATTAGAGCTCTGATTGTTCTTAACTTTAAGTCATCTGTTCGCCAGTGAGAGTAATACACGCTGTGGCAGGCTCAGGTTCTTGGGACCTAGAGGAGTTAAAATGCTGCTGTCACCTGTAAGGCTGTCTGAGATCTGAAGATGAAAGTTGTTCCAGAAAGTATGATTTATTTGTAAATTTATTGAGCACCGTTAGCATGCTCTGTGATTTTATAGAAAAGACTTCCTTGGATTCTTCCTGGCATACACTGAATAACAGATAGCACTAGAAAAATTGCATTTAAAACTTGTTGAAGAAAATTGTATTATTCAAGAAGCGGTATATGATCGTATAATTAAAGGCTATAACATAATGCATTATTCATTATGAGGTAAAATGAAGATTGCCCATACAATTCCTGACTGGAATGCTTAACCATACAGGTTTGTATTCTCTCGCCTTGCTTTTAGTATGAATTTTTTATTAATCCAATGTTTAAATGATCTTCTCACATCTGGTGGTATTCATGGACAAAACGAGTACTGAGTGATGGAAAGAAAAAATGATTACAAAGCATATCCTTTGGCTAAACCCTTTTTTTCTTTTTGGAAAGTAATTAAGCAACAAGTTTCTATTAAACACGTTGCCTGTATTATTGCGACTGCCCCAACAGGAATTTGACTAATGCCTATTTACTCACTGCTCTGAACAGTGGCCTTATAGTTGTAATGAGGTTTTATGAAGAGTTACCGTTTTAAAATTTCGTTCCCTCCCAGTGCACATACATAATGACTATTGACACCAATGTGAGTTAAACATTCTTTACACAGTACATACTGAGAGGAGAAAAAGGCTCCTATGGCGAATGTGGACCTGTACATATCTACATCTCAATTGTTTGTACTGTAGGGAATAAGTAAAGGTCATTCTCCCAGGCTTTTCTCCTTTCCTGCCGAAGTATGAGCCAAATTAAAGACAATTGGGGTTTCATTGGAGCTTTCAGACATTGTAAGTATTCAGCTTGCTAAACAGGTTTGCTTCAAAGCTCTTGCAAACAAACAACCAAAAAAAGCCTGCTTTCTTTTCAAGTAAATTCAGTAAAAGCTGTTTATGCCACAATTTCAGTCATCTCCACAGTTAATTTTATGGTTAGGCAGTTAGTGCCTCTTCTAAAATCATCTGGGTAGTGATGTTTCCTAACAGCATCCCAGAATCTGCTATTCATAAAGGCATATATTCTGGTAAAATTGGAATGTTCAGCTTTTCCTACTTCAGGAATCATTAGTACACAACAGGAGACAAAGATAAAAAAATCAACACACCCAAAGCCTTCCTAACAATATAATCTTAAAATACTAAGATTTTCTTGAAGCTGTTGACATCTATATTAAAAAAGACAAGAACAGTACTGATTTTTTGAAAGAAATATATTAACCACTGACTAGTTAAACTTGTGGTGTTGTAGAATTAATCCTCATAGCAAGCTAAAGACTGACACCAGTACAGAAATACATCCTTCAAGTTTATTTAAAGCAAGTACAGGTCCAGGAGTAATCAGCACCCAAAGTACAGCTACAGACCCTTAACAATACACTTAGACCATTTCCGTGGTCCAGTTAAAGACCTTCAGTACCCTTGGGTGGATCCCATACAGCCCCATAGACTTGTGTGAGTCTAAGTGGTGCAATAGTCACTGACCATTTCCTCTTGGATTATGAGGGCTTCATGTTGCTCCCAGTCCCCGTCATTCAGCTCAGGGGGCTGGTTACCCAGAGAACAACTGGTCTTACTATCAAAAACTGAGGCAAAGAAGGTGTTCAGTACCTCAGCCTTTTCCTCATCCTTTGTCATTATTTTTCACCTTGCATCCAATAAAGGATGGAGATTCTCCTTAGCCCTCCTTTTGCTGTTAATGTATTCATAGAAAAAAATATATTGTCTTCTACAGCAGATTAAGTGCTAGTTAGACTTTGGCCTTTCTAATTTTCACCCTGCATAGCCTCATGAAATCCTTCAGTCTTCCTGAGTGACCTGCTGCTTCTTCCACAGGCCATAGACTTTCCTGTTCTTCCTGAGTTCCAGCCAAAGCTCTCTGTTCATCCAGGATGGTCTTCTTACCTTCTGGCTCATCTTTCAGCACATGGGGACAGCCTGCTCCTGCACCTTTAGGAGTTCCTTCTTGAAGAATATCCAGCCTTTCTGGACTCCTTCGACCATCAGGACTGCGTCCAAGGCACTCTGTCAACCAGTCTCGTAAGCAGGCCAAAGTCTGCCCTCCAGAAGTCCAAAGTGGCAGTTCTACTTACCCCCTTCCTTCCCCAAGAATTAAAAACTCTACTATATCATGGTCACTATGCCCAAGACGGCCTCCGACCTTCACATCAAGTTCTTCTCTGTTCACTAACAACAGGTTACATGCAATTTTCTGTCTAATGTTGAGTGCCTCGCTCATATGAATTGTACAGGGCTTTACAATAATGGGGAAACATTTTTTGATAAAAAAAAACAAACACTATAAATTACAATTTTGTCAATAAGCACTGGGAAGAAGGCACCATTAAAAAAATTACCCAGCCTGGACCATTTCCCTTTTTTTTTGTCTAAGAAAATCCTCCCTATAGCATGAATAAAAGCTGCAGCACAGTGCAGGATGCCATCCAAATTTGACCTGACAAAACAGGATGCAAAAATACTTTGAAGTCTGTGAAGCTTTCACTGAAACTCAGAAGGCAGCAAGTTATCACCCAGGAAAAGGTAGCAACTATCTTACGTCCTCTAACCTCTCTCTGTTGGTGCAAGCCAAGGAAGCTCTCATGCCTGGATGCCAGATCTGATATTTCAACAGTTTGTCAGCACTTCTAACTGTTCTTTCTTGGATGCCAACCAAAAATTAGTTAGGGCAGAGTCAAGAAAAATAATATTTCACTACAAATGCAGAGGGAATACCACCACCACAGCAAATGTGCCTTACATAGTATCTCCTTAAACAGAACTTGAAGGATGTGATGATGGATGTGTCAATTTTCCCAGATTTTAAGCTCAGAATTGCAGTTAACTGTCTATTCCTTCTTTCCCTTTTAAGAAAATTTTGCAAGGATGCTGAGGTCTTCCTGGTGGCAGTATGGTTATTTGGAATCTTTTAATGCGGGGATATCCTCCAGGATCCATTCTGGGGATAACACAAAGCAACTGGAACATGAAAAAAGGAAGAACCACCAAGTTACGATAAATGGTAATCAGTGCATAATTAATGAATCATCTTCCCTAATGTCTTCAACAGAGAAAGATAATCCAATGTGCTTCAGGCCAAACTAAAGTGTGAGATGCTGTACCCAGTCCTGCTAGCAAGTAGGTAAGTTGCTTGCAGACTTTTAAGAACTTGGATATATTTATCTAGTGGACCTAACTGGTCCCTTTAGAGCACTGCTGAAGATGTTTCTATGAATTATTCATACAGCCCGGTTTTAGTATTTGAAGGCTTTCAGTGTATCATTGATGGTGCTTTCTGTAAATAAGCGGTGCAGAGAATTTAAAAGATTTATTTTATGTATACTCTGACCACATCCTTTAGTTACATTGATACCTAATTTCAATGCTGGAAGTGGAAACTACCCTCAATTCACAAGGGAAGTTTTACACATTTAAATTCACAATTACATATTCCATATCCAGCTTATAAATGTTGTCCTATATCAATGTTGGGGTTTTATTTTATTTTTTTCTTTTTACAGAAATACTGCAAGGAATATATTTTATATTTACTTATTTTCGCTTTGTAAATGTAAATTCTCTTCCCTGATCTGCATCACTGCTATCTACATGTCTTTGAACAGAATTCATATTGATATCAAGAGGAATTATGACTATTTAAGGCTTGATTTACCTCCTAATGCAATCAAAACAAGTCTGTGTTCTGACTTCAATTAGAACTCATGTTCATTGGGAAAAGCTGAATAAACGTGCAGAGGAAGGAAAGGGAGACTTCAGACCTTTGCTTCCTTTTTTATTATAATTGCTTTAGAAGCAACTTTTTAGAAATGTAAAAATGATATCTCTCTGAATAAAAACATTAGTCTTTTCCATTTAGCCAACATTGACCTTTTTTGTCCCATATTTTCTTTAGAGCAGTCCTCCTTCATTTAATTTCCTTTTCTGTGATGGAACATTATTCATGATGTCTCTGATCCTTCACAACAAATTCCAAAAGCAGTCTAGACTGCTTTATTTGCTTTCATTTGTTAACATATGTCCTCAAAGTAACTTCCCACTTAGTCATGTGCACTGCACTGGTTCAGTCCCACAAAAAGTTCTCTAGAATATCCTTCACAGGAAAGATTGCCCCATTCCTGTACGGCTGTGAATTTCATCTAGAGCTACCCGACATATTACCAAATTCAGGACATTACTGTCAAACAAAACCCTGACAAACCCTGTCTGAGTCACCACATGATCTCCACAGGTGGCAAATATCTGTAATAAGAAATGTCCCTTTCCCCATCATGGAGCTACAAGACACTTTTTAGGATGACATACCTGGACTTATTCTACAAGAAAAATAGCCTAAAGGGAAGACGGTGTTCAAGTTAGAAGGAAACAATCCTGTTTGGATTAACGAGGTAGTATTATTTATATGCAGGATGATGTGTGGATCTGGGTAAAG
The DNA here is from genome assembly GCA_009769605.1 of Bucorvus abyssinicus. Lineage (NCBI taxonomy): Eukaryota > Metazoa > Chordata > Aves > Bucerotiformes > Bucorvidae > Bucorvus > Bucorvus abyssinicus. The sequence continues at coordinate 27,373,784 of CM020030.1, read as the reverse complement.
ACCTATAAGTATTATCCAGATTATGTCATCACTAGGTCTGATGAACACGATCAGACTGAAGAGCAGTGCTTCTGGGTCATCAGTACAATACTTCTCTGACAGAAATCTTGTGTCAGGACAGCTGCCTGGGAACACTGAGAGATCCAAACCTGCTATGTCCATACTACTTTGAGAGTTGCTGAGGACCCTTCTGACACCACAGTGCTGACTCTCGGCTTTGAAAGTTCGGTTAGAGATTTTCAGGATAATATAATTTCCTAATTAGTCATTTCTTCCAGAGGAAATCCAAAACTGGTTTGATAGAAGCGTTGTTTTGCTATATAAACCATATTTGTTTTCACCCACAAGACCAAATGAGAATCTGTTTGTTCTTTCCCACTTTGTTCCATTCCCACGTTCAGATCTTCAGAGTCCAAAATGCACGAGGTCGTAGAGGATATTTCTGAGAACACTTAAGGCAGTAGTGCAGGTGAGCAGCTGGCGATCTCAAAGTCCATCATCTTTGTTAAAAGGCATGGAGAGGAGGAGAAGCTGTGGACACCATCTCCTTTTAATGACCAGATTAAGAATGTTTCCAGATACACTCAAGATCATCAGTCCTGGAAATAGAACGAATCTGACTCTCCTGTAATAACTCTTGTGGATCTTCACTGTTGATTCACATTTTGAGCACTGTTTCTAGCACTGTTTTGCAACGTTAAATATAGTCTGATACCACATATGTGGGAAACAAAACCAGGTGTAAAGAATAATGCCCTTTCTATAATTCCAGATATTCCAAAGCATTGAGAAAATCCAGGCATTCACATCACATGCTTGCACAACACAAACCTTGCATATGTGACCTGAAAATGATATGATATTATAGCCATGCTCAACAGAAGCATCTGATCACCACAGTGGGATGGCCCCAACATCTGCTCTGACCACACAGGCAATACCAGAGCCCACACCATCTCGCCCAGCACTAGAGGGCTGTCACCTATGCAGAGTTTTCAGGACACAAAAGCATCCCCGGCCTTCAACCTCACTTGATTCCATGGGAATCCATCCTAAAACTTAGCCTCTATGGCTAAAAAGAAAGTAAAGGAAACTTTTCTGATTTAGAGATGAATAGTTTTATTTCACTTTGCAGACACCTTCTGGATTTTCAGGATCCCACTTGTTATTTTCAATTTAGCTACAGCAGTAATATCCTGTTTTCTTCACCCAGTGGAAGTATGAAATTTGTCTCCTTTATCTCCATATCAAAAGGTTGACTGACTGATGGTCCAGCTACAGAAATTTCTGCTTGACTGCCTCTCTCACCTGTGTGAGAAAGATACCTGTGTCACTGGGGACACCAATGACTGAAGCACCATGGTCACCTCAGTCAATTACCTGACTCAGTCACTCAGACTAACAATGAAATGCGAGTCTAAGTTTCCATGGAAATTATACAAATGAGGTGAAAAAATACATACACCAACAAATATATTCCAGATTTGTGGAATCTTCTGTAGTGTTATAAAAATAAAATGAGCTTAATCAAATTTTTAGTCATACTTTTTTTTTACACAAGCTGACATTTACCAGAAATATTTTGGAGGTATTTGCCAGTTCGAATTTGTTCAGTTCCACATCATCTAGTAAAATGTCTCTGAGAATTAATGACAGAGAGATTAATACCACTTTCAGAGCAGGAGGTGGTAAGATGCCTCATGAACCATTAAAGCTAATGAAATAAGGTTTAGATGAGTTATTATTAGGGACAGCATTATTTTTCCTAACTGATAAAATCCTATTTTCATTCTTAAAGATTAGCCCTCATTACTGAAAGCAAAACAGCAAGAAAACTTCTAAAATTTCATATGTAGTCTATTTTCAGATAGATGTCTCGGTGACATTTGCAGTACGTTTAAAAAGGGGAGGGCTGTATAATCACTAATAGTACAACTTGTCAAGAACTGTTCCATCCATCAAATCAGTTTACTTTTTTGTTCCGCATCAGATCTCTAGAACAATGAAGTGAATCTCATGTCCTTTACACCTGTTTTTCATTAAAATTTAGTAGGAAACTCAGAAGCAGCAGGAAAAAGTTAACCATAAACATCTGACTTTATATTAGATAGATTAGTAGCCACATAGTATGTTTCATGGAAGATATTTATGGATTTTCCACACTCAGAACAAATGAAGTTTTTAATCTGATGATTAAGAAAATACACACGTGTATGCGCTACTTTAAAAAGTAGTATAACATTTATGTATTAAAGTTTTTGTTTCTCAAATAATATTGAACAGTTTTTAAAATTAGAAGACCAGATACATTGCTTTTTTGTTTTTATTTTCTGCTATGCCATGCACACTACTAGATGAATCCACATGTTTACTCAGCTTATGACTTTGCCGGACTCTCATTTTGAAAACTTCGAGACCAAATACTGTTCTCTGTCAATAAGTAGAATCAAGCAGTGAAACCACGAGGGAGAAAATGACTGGCTTGCTGAGATGATTCAGACCATTCCTTGCCTGCAGACTGGTCCCCTCAGACATCCTCTCTAAGTCTTCCTTGCTTCGAGTAGGCAACGTCACCTCCTGCCTCCTGGGCTCTCTGCTGCCCTGTCGTTTCTTTCCTACCTCCCCAGTTGCAGCTCTCAGTATTCTCTCCAGTAACATCCTCTGGCTCACTTTGCCCATGTATATATCTCAGATGCACGTATCGTGTGGGCTTCCTTTTACCTGGACTCTGAAGTGATCTAGTGACTGGATGCTTAATATTGCAGGAAAAATGAATTACTACAACTGAGCATATGAAAGGATTGAAACAGCCAACAATCAACAGGCAAAAAAGGAGAGGAAAAAAAGGAAGTCAGCACTAGATTTTGGATCAAACTGCTTGAAACGATCGGTGAAGTTATTTCTGTGTACAAAGAAATTATATTTCCGTGACATAAACTGAACTATAGCTGTAAATGCTAAGAATTTTCTTATTTGATGCTAAGTCCTGGAAGTTATCATATCCACATTGCTAGTATAGGTATTTGAAAATGCCAACATTGTGACATATTTGTTCAGACTAAAATTTTAATTTGCCTTTTATACCCACAGGATACAGCAAGATCTTTTTGATCTATGTCTCTTTGTATTGATTCCACAACTGTAGCCCACATCCCACTGGTGTCTGTGAAATGGTCAAAAACCTGTGTTTTCAGTTAAAGTTTTGAGACAAAGAGTGCCCAGTGGTCCATGAAAATTTGAGAAAGTTGGCAGTAATATCGTCAGGGACTCTGAGGATCACTGTTATAGACAATTCGTGAGGTGAATGTGAGGCTTTGCTTTTGCCTCACAGTTCAGTAGGATGTGCACAATATCGGCGCTCTCGCCATTTGATGGCTTCTCTACCCTCTTTAACACAACTTCCTTTATCTGTGTACCTTAAAGACAGCATCTACCTAAATGTAATATTGCGTGACATGTCTCATTTAGCTTAATAGCCACTTCATGTCCTTCAGGTCTTTAAATGAGCAATAGCTCTGCATCTTTCAAACCAGGATTCATTAGACGTGCCCCATTCTGCCATAGATCTCTCGCAGACTGGCCTCGCAATTCCCCCTGGTCTCAGTCTTCCTCATTGAGGAAAGCATCCAATGACTACTAATGGATTTGAAGGCTGATATGCCATTGTTTTTTACCATGGTTTGACTTAGAAAGAGCTAAAAAAGGTTTCTAAGAGGCATCATTATTTTACCTAATCTGAAGTGATCCATCCTGCGCATAGTACTCCTGAGGCATTCCTAGAAGCATTCATTTAAGTGATAGTGTTTTGTTGGTAGGGAAGGCAGCATTTCAAGGCCTCCTCATTATTTCTAGATGTCCCTCAGAATAAGACTGTTAACAATTCTATTTGGTTGCAGAGAACACAGGAAAAAATTTACAACGCAGATAGTACAGTGGCTAATAAGAAAATCCAACCAGGTACACGAACTATGCCTTTTATTTTTTTTTTTAACTCTTCTGCAATGAATAGGAAATTTAAGGGAGTCTGCTGTTCTTTGTGATAACAGGTGACAAAACAACATCCAGCATTTGCAATAATTAACTGAAAATACATGCTAAGATACTATTACTCTGAGTATCCATTGTTTCCCTTTCAGAAAGGGTCATATACTTCTCTAGGACAAGGATGTGTATAGAAAAGTCCACGTTCACATTTTCCTTTAAAATACAGCCATTCTAAGTACCACAGCATTCCCCCCAATGGTCTCCTGTAATTTCTGTTTGCTGCTGAAGAGAGCTGTATTTCGCCAAAAGGCAAAATAATAACAATGTGATAATTAAAAAATGTTTGGGAACTTTCAGAGTGAGGATTATGCTTTAAAATGCTTGCAGCTGAAGTGGAGTCAGTGATATTATGCTCTTTTTTAAATGGGAAAATTATATTCCTCTTTGTAATTATATTATAATTACAAAGAGGAGCTGAAACAGTTCAAATAAACTCTGTTCTGCTCAGCACTGGGAAGGGCTTACCTGTAGGATTGGGTCCAGGTTGGGGCTTTGTTTTCCTGATAGCCATGGACTCATTAGAGAAGGTTCAAGGAAATAACGAGAATGATCAGAGGTCTAGATGTCCTGTAGACTGAAGAAATCTAGGTTTCTTAGCCTAGGGAAAAGGAGCCCAAGGAGGTGTACAGCTATCTTCAGCTATAGAAAAGGTAGCTGCAAAACAAATGACTAATGAACTTTCCTCTTTGTCAGCACTGGGTTTAGGGCAAAATATAATGGGCTTAAGTTACATCTAGGAAGATTTAGATTTGATGTCAAGAAAAGGTTCCTAATAGTAAGAATCGTTGGACTCTGAAGCAGATTTCGGGGGGGCTGTGAAAATATCCGGGCACAGAGAATAGTCCCATTACTTCAGTCTCAAGAAACAGGAACAGGTGACGTTGCACTGGGAGAGAAGGGACTAAATGGCCTCCTGAAGCCTTGTGCAGTGCAATTTTCTATGCTTTTTATATCAGAAAAAAACACCTATGAAATCAAAGGGTAATTTACTTCATAAGAGATCTCTGGAGGTCATCTGGTCCTATTCATTTGCTCAAACAATGCCCATTTATGCTGCAATTGCCCTGTTTGGTCCGGTTGCTCAGGTGCCTCAGAACTCTGAATTTTTTTTGCTATTGCTTGAAGAGGAAAGTATCCATCATGGTTTGTATGGTCTTTTCTATAATCAGTATTCTCTCTTCTCCTGCTTTCATCCTGAATTCTTAATAACTGTGTATCCTTGTGTGCTGGCCCTCACATCAAAAGGACAGTCATCTTTCACAATCCATGCGCATGGATACTAGTGTAAACGCACCTTCAGATTCTTGTGTCTGGAGAAACAACAGTGGACACTTTGGCATGGGGAGGTAAAAAATTTATCAAAGCACTATCAAAAGGGTAGTTTGAATTCAATGAGTAGTTTGAATCCAATGATGTATGGAAGAAGTGTTTGAAATCAGTGTACTTCTGGATAATTATTTTTCTGAATACATCTCACAATGTTCGTATCCTTAAACCAAAAAGTTTAAAAACCAGAACTCCAAGCAGCTCCAGTAACCAGTGAACTGCTTTTCCCAGAAGCATCAATTGCTTGATTATCAGGAATGGCTGAGGGGAGACACATCCTGCTGAGTTTCCAGCACTGCTCAGCTCTACAAACACCAGACAGAAAGCACTCCAGGAACATCTCTCCTTGTTTCCCCTATTCAAAGTGTTAAATGTCGTTACAGCCAATAGAGATAATACAGGTTTTGTTTCAGCTGCATATCTTTCCTCCACAAATGCAAAATCTGTAACTGATAACTTCACCAACCTAAATGGTCAACTAGATTGGAGCCTAGAACTTAAGAGCGCAATAATATGCGCAGCTGCCATCCAGCAACCAAAAGGTTTCCTTAGAGCCTTCCCATTCCTTTTCAATAATGTCTGTAATGTAAATATTAAGAACATCACAGAAAGTAAATGCTCAACTATGGGGATTTTCAAATTTGTGATGAGACCATGAATGAAGAGTATGAGAATTATTTACAGTTGGATAACATCTTTATGTGTTAAAGATTAGTTGGATTATGAATTGAAATTCTTACCTCTCTTCTTGAGAACCTTAATGTCCCGATTTGCAGCATAAAAGCAAAAGTCACCATTGCCTTCACTGCAATTTCTCAGCACTTAGCACTTTTGGGACTCGGTTTAAACCAAGTTAATTCAGCAATGTGTTTGTCCTAAATGGTGCCCAGGTAATAACCTCCGTTCTTGAAAGAGATCTGGAGGTTAAACAGTGCTACAGATTGCCTTGAAGTCTTCATCATTAGATTTGGTGTAGGCAAGACAATTGTCAGATAAGAATGATGAAAGGTGAAAACTTTCTCCCTGTTCTTTGGGAAAGGGATTTGAACTTCTTGCCTGTTGAGTCTTTGATGATATTCTCAATGCATACAGTTTTATGTAACCTGATATTTGCTTCCTTGCCTCATAGAAATAAAATAATATATATATTATATATATATAAGGTTATTATGGAATTTTCTGCTTCCTAATTTGATGTGTATTCTTGGAGTAGCTCTTCAAAGTAGTCTAGTGTTAATATTGTACCTTTTGCAGAATTAGAATCTAGTCCCAAGGAGACAGAATCAATTTGAATGTACTTATTTTTAATTGGCAGGACACTGAATTTAGGAAGAACAATTTTGGTTTTTTAAGGAACGGGAGGTATGCCAACACTACTGCTACTAAGGGTTTTTTTTTTCCTAATTACAATGTTGAACATGGTTAATTTCATACCAGTCCTGACATTGTACAATAGGTTGTAATATACTGTGAACCTGCACTTCCACATTATATCAGAATCAGAAATTATAATTGCATTGTGTCATGCTACAATAATGGTCCAATTAACCCTGTTCTAGTAGATCCCATTTGGATGCAGTAGCTTTGTCTAGTTAAAAAAAAATAGATTAGGTTAACTCTAAGCATTAAAGAAGTAGATAATTCCCCACTTCCTATGCCAGAGACAGCATTAAGTCCTAAATGAAATGACTGTTTTTCTCCTACAGTCTGGTTTGTCCAAGGAAGGGTTCCCTGGGGTATTCTGGAATATCACCAACAAAGGTCTATCCTCAGTGAACATGTAGTAATTAAACAGAAAATTCTTGCCGACAGCCTTCCTCTATTTGTCTAAGGTTTGTACTGAAGAAAACACGTTGGGTTTCTACAGCTGCTACAAACTTGATTTGGGGTCCTAGCTCCTCCCACTGAAAGATGATTTCTGTAGATTTTTTTGCATTTTTCCTTTTTTTTTTTTTTTTGCAATATGTTTTCTTTTGGGGATTTCTGAAGTGTACTTACATTTCAAATGAACTTACAGTAACATGAAATCCCCACAATATGCCAGAAGCTCACAGTGAATGAAGCACGACATGGCTGGGTGGGCCATGAGGGTGCTTTTTCATCAGTGCTCCCACATTCATTTATGGCTACACCTAAATGAGTGCTTGTTGAGCATGCCCCTTACATAAAATTATCTTGGCTTTTCCCTGAGGAGCCTGGTCCTACACCCATGTTAGAGCTCCCATAAGTAAAGAGAAGAGGAAGGATTTTGGAAAGTTCTTTTCCGGTGGATAAACAGAATGAGAGAACCAGAACAATTCAGGTTTTGAGGTAAACTGGGTTTGCATTTGTATAAAGCCATTTCATACCGAGGAAGTCGCAACAGATAAATATCCGTACGGTGTGGTCCAAGAATAGTGGGGAGAAGGAGTGGTGACCTTAGTGTCCTTCCTGTGATTTCCCCTCATCAGTTCAGTTCAAGGTTAAACTTTTAGCTATCCTGCTTGACTTGCACTATTACAACTATTATCACTGATATGTTATAACGCACCCCCATCTCCATGAGTGGGATGGGTTCAAGGAAAGGCTTCAAAAGCATTAACTCTTTTTTCAAAAGGGAACTGCAGGAAAGAGTTCATCCTTCTGCTGGTGGGGAGCTGTGGATGACATTCACTGGAACCAGCTTTTTAAAAGGTTCTTGATATAAATGTGGATCTTCTGGACTTAGCTGAGGATGATTTTGGTTTTTTTTTTCTCTGTCCCAAAACTTAGTGGAACTGTAGGAACTGAAATTTTGAAATAATTACCATAAAAACGGTGAGAAGTCATTAGGGGAAGATGAGATCTTCTATAAAACATGCTCTGGCATGCACTGGAACTATTTTGGGGAAGAGTTTAACAGATAAAACAGAAATAAAAGAGACATAATTTTAAAATTAAGAGTGACTCAAAAGTAGGCAAATTAAGCTGCTGCACTAAAAAAGAGAGTTATAAGACAAAAATGGTGGCATTTATGCTTTACAAATGCGTACTGACTTGAAATGTGGAAAAATGTTTTTACAAAATGGAGATGATAAACTTGTTTTTCTTATTACTGTCACTAAAAAATACCTAAACTTAAGTTTGCAGAGTATAATTGGCAGATTTCTGTTTATGCCAGTTTCTTGTTTCCTCCCCATTTCTGTTCCTGGTGTCAGCAAAAAAAAAGTGTTAATTAACCTTAGCAGCAAAACAATGTAAGACGATGCTCTGAATTCAGAATGTCTTCTGACAGGAGACTGCAATCTGCAGTAAATTGTAAGTAATGCTGGCCTGTCAATTAAACAGGACAAGATAGGGAAGAAGAGCAGAAGATCTTCATATTGTTTTCTTGAACTGAAGAGATCAACAACTCAGTCAGTCAGAAATAATTGTCGGCATCACTGCCTGCAATTACTTCTAATGTGACTGTGATAGTATCTGCACGCTGTGCTTATACAGGACTTGCGAGCAAGAGAGATGAAACAGTGTTTGTTCGGCTTTTTGAAAGAGATGAATCAAGGAGACATGTTTCACTGCAAAATTGTAGTGTGTTTCTGAAAGAATGGCACAGGACAATCATGTTCTGTATGTTGTCTGGAAAAAATCACAAGAAACGTCTGAATTCTTCAGACTATTATGTTAGGCTTGGATAACAACAGCAATGCTGTGCATGGGCTGGCCAAATAAAACTAACTTAAGTAAAGGCACTTCCCTGTAATCGCTTTTTTTAATTTTTGTACTCATAGCCATTCGTACGCTCTTGAGAAGCTACCCAAATTCTAGGAAAGGAGGCATCATGCATGAGAAGTGCTGTGTTTCCATGGAGGGGAAATTTCAATTCCAGTTAAAAACTTTTGATAAGGTGGATGAAAACTGACAAAGCCCTGTATGTGTCTTACCTGTTGTTTATTTAGTAGAAATGGTTTGTATTTTGATTTTTTTCTTTCAAAAAACATATTTTTGTTGATCCCCTTATAGTTTTTAAAGTTTTTTTCGTATCTCATTAGATTTTTATGTGTTTTTCATAAGCAGTCGATGTTTGCTTGTTTGTCACAAAGTTCATACCAATCAGAAGAAGAAAAAATAACATTCCTAGAAATATGGTTCCAAAATTCCAATGATATTTTCAACATGTGGAGTCAAGAATGACTGGGTCATGTGAAGGGGGTCTTTTGTTTCTTTGTCTGGAGCAAATAAACATTTAATTGTATGTTTGCTGATTTATCAAATTAAGTACACAATAATTAAAATTTAACAGCGAGTTAGAAACGATGATAAACACTGCGGGCCTCCTTAGTTTTCTAATAATGAAAGTTTCACATACACAAACAAAAGTTTATTAAAAAACAGATGCACGAAAGGGTACAATTATGGATGGTATAGCTCTCCACCAATTAAATTAAAATATCATAGTGAATTTCAGTGGCTTTATATTATTTTCCTGTTGTATCTTCTTCTTTATTCTTGCTTAAAGAGGATCTTCTTGCTTAAAGAATCTACTGCTTGTTGCTGATTTATAACAAAGAGGTTTCTTTGTGCCAGTAATGGGAAGAATTTCCATTCTGAAGCTGAAAATTATTGGTCTCTGTTCTACAGAGACATGTTACTCCAAGAAATAAAAAAAAAAAAATTCCCATTTACTGACTAATGATGTGCTCTGTCGTCTCAAGGGTTTTCTTCACTTACTGTCAGAATCAAGTTCTTCTACTGCTGTTTAAGGAACATATTTCATTCCTGTGGGAAGGATGTTCAGTGTAAACAGTCTGCATAACATCTGTGCGCTGCATTTAAGATTTCTACTAAGAAAAAAGATCCAAGACACCTTGAACTGTTTGACTACTGCCCAAAACAAAACTGCTTTTCGTTATCAAGGCCCTGCCTCCGGGTTCGTATTAGACATACGAAGATAAATTCTTTGCCAGACATTAACTGCAAACAAATACCTCTGGCATTCATGTGACCACCCCAATATATTACTTTTCAGAAATAATTTGCTCACGTGTTTTGCAAGAGCGAGGACTCATGAAGTGACTTGTCCCTGGTATCATAGCAATGTCAGGAGAGTTACAAGCCTGGGCTAGATCTAGCATTTGTGTTTCTAATTTAAGCAGCTCTACTACAACACCATCAACACTTCCGCAGAAATTATTTACAATTGCCTGGAAACACGTGGCTTTTTCTCACTCTTAACGCAAAGGTGGGCATTCTGCTTAATATTGTTTCCAAGTTGCAAGTACTGCTCTGTTTCTCCAGTCACTAGGGTGCCATCCAAATCATACCGTATAGGAGCTGTTCCACAGTGCTTTGAGAAAATACAGCGCTGCACTTCTGCATCCCAGGGCAACAAGTTACACTGGAATAATTCTTTTAATAACTCATGACAGGGCAGGGTGACCAGCCAGCACCACCTTCTGGTAAGCTGGAACAGAGCTCAGAGAGCCCCTGTCCTCCCATGACATGCCTAGTGAAGGAGGCATTGATCCGTGTCTGAGGAAAGATTAATTGCTACTTTATAATCCTCATAAACTGGTACACCGCCATCTGTTTTCACTAGAGTACACGAACAGTAAGGGAAGATTATCCCTTCATCTTCTACCTCCCTGCACTGCTGTTTCACAGAGGCTCTTCCTGAAGCTTTTGTGGAGGCATTAGTAGAGATTGTGGAACCACTCTGCCTTTGGACTTAACTCCTAGACTCTACTTTTGGACTCAGCACTGTTAACAGAGCCTGCTCCTAAGATGAGCATAGACATTTCCTCAATGAGCACATCCCTACTGACTGAACGCGCTGCCCAACACCTGACTTCTTGCAGCTTCTGAGTCCGGTTTGTGTAGCAGACTTCCATAAAACTCCATACCCTCACCTACTGTTATTGCCCAGTGCCCCCGTATCTGCTGTCAGTCCCCAGCAGCCATCAGACTGGGACAGAGGCTATCCAAAAGCCCCAGTCTAACACAGTCGTGTGTGTGCACCCAGCTTCACCCGGGTATAGAGCTCCATTGAACCCCATGGGGCTGTACTGACTTCGGTGGTAGCACCGATTTGCCAAAGCTCACTACTGAAGGTTCATACTTTTACCCAATAGTTTTAGGTATGAAAATGTTAAGAATACCGCATTTTCTGTCCCACTTTATTGCCACTAGCTGACCTAGGGTGACCAATTTTTGCAATGAAGAGCATGGATAACACATTTCTTTAGAGAACTGAAAAGCAGCAGTCACATCAAAGAATCGAGTATCACAAGTACTGAGATTTTCTCAAACTAAAAAACCCAGATGGTGTGGCAAACTCTTTGGCAGTTATGCCTTTGCTCTGACTAACCAAGAAACTGATGAAATGGCACATGTTTAATGATTTTTCTATTTTCAAACCACAGTTCTAATGTTTTTTAGGGTCTTAACAGACTGTGCTATTCTTTTTAGCTGTAACAGTAAGTAAGGGGTTGGTTGTTTTGCTATACCCAGAGGTCTCATGAGTTCTATTAATAAAAAACATCTCTGACATGGAAATAAAAGCAGCAAACTGATTTCAGAGTGCCTCATGTCCAGGCATTTTATTTTCGAGTTAGCTGATCCCACCCTGCAGAGATTAACCTGAAAAAGCAGAAGATAAAAAACAGTAATGCAAAGCAGATAGGTCTTCAACCTGGGTGTGCCTCAAGTAAGGAGAAGAAGTATACAATCCATGCAATCCTTCACAGCAAAATATAAACTTATATACAAATATGTAAATGCTAGAACAAGTGTTGCCTACTTAATACAAAGTAAAATAAAAAGTAATACAAAATTAAGAGAGGTAACTTGAAAAAACATTTGCAAAAAGCTTTAACAACTCACTTTCAACACACTTGATTACTAATACTGCATTTATTTGATGGCCATAGATGCAAGCGGCAGCAGTCAGAAGCAAAGTGCAACAGGGAAGGCCAACTTTTAGGAACTTTTAGGTGAGAAGAAAGAATCATAGAATCGTGGAATAGTTTTGGTTGTAAGAGACCTTTAAGATCATCAAGTACAAACATTACTTAGCACTGCCAAGTCACCACTAAACTCTGTCCCTCAGCACCACATTTATACATCTTTTAAATATCTGCAGGGATAGTGTCTGAAGGATCTTAGTGCTAAAAGATCCTTTAGCACAAACTACCCTCTGTCCTGGGCTTTGAACTTTTGATACTTCAAGTTTTTCTCTGTTCAGCTATTAACTCAGCCCTGCAAAAATTCATCTTTACAGAGAATTTCACTATTTTTCATGATCTCCTAAATCTGAACATCGGTGAAATCTGTCCTGCATCAGTATCTGACACTAGATGTCTTTATCATGCCGCTGTAATGCCCAACTGCAGCCTCAGGAGCTTCCTGTTCACCATCAGCTAGTTCAGCCCTTGAGGTGTCCATCCAGACTTCGTTGAAACCACAGTCCTGTGCTCCCTCCCCTTTTCTTGGTGAATCCAGCAGAGCATGAGACGATCAGACTCTTTGTCCAGCAGCAACATTCTTGCACAGCCATGATAGCTCATGGGGGAGATTGGAAGGGGAAAGATGAGTCCCTTCCAGATGCACCCTGAAGAAGAGCCGTGCTACTTTTCAGTTACAATATAAACCATGTACTTTTTTTGCACAATGACCCCAAAGAAGAAGATAAACTCATGCTTAATCACAATCCAAATCCACAGGTTTTCACTGAGGGCCCGATGCACTGTGCACTAGGTTCTGATATAAAGCTCAATGAAATTTTATAAATCCTGCTACAGAGAAACAAAATGCAATCCCAGTTACTTCTAGAAATGTCTTTCTAATTGATTTGTTGGAAACTTGTCCTGTTCTTTACACAATTTAACAGTAAACTTCCTTTCCTATTCTCAGGACAAGAAAAATTGTTCACAGGAGAACAGCAGATGCTTGAGACAGTCAAGCCTTAAATACAGGTCAGCAGGCTTGAACAGGAGACTGGAACTAGGAAACTACTGAACCTATTTGTGCAGGTAAAAGCCTTTCAGATTACACAAGCTTAAGGTAAGGCATTGGTCACAGAAGTCCATTTCACCCCTTTCTCTTCGGTGGTCTGGAATTTTACTTCTACTGTGCACAGGAGAAAATAGCTATCTATATGTTTTACTTGTTACCAGCAAACTCCTATAAAACAACACTGTCTCCTTGCCATATAAGAGCAGATAAGTGCTCTGGCTCTGGCTTACCCTTCTCTGAACAAGATATTTATAAAGCAACATGAGCTCTGCATGTCTACCCCAGCCCACTTTCGGCTGAGCCACAGAACACCTTGCATTCCTACACTTAAGCTTTCCACCCCACAAGAACAGAACAGCCTTATCCATATCAGCTATTAGGAATGGTTCCTAGCCTGTGCTGTTTCCTGAGCCATGAAGACCGCTGTTGACTACTAAAACTGTGCCAGAGAATGTGCTAACACTTCCACAAGATTGAGATCTGCTTACCTGCACCATGCCCTTACTTGTTGGACACCACATCCTAACATAGACCTAGCCAAAGCCAAACAGACCCCAAGATCGTGAAGCTCCTGCCAGCACACAGTAATTGCATATTACTGGGCACTTACTAAAATCATTCATCTCTGTTTTAAAACTGTGGATCTGTGGGCTCTTCTCCCTCTGATACTGAAATGGCCAGAGACCTGGAGTACAAAAAATGTTTTCTCCTTAAAGTGAACATACCACAAGGCTCTACAATCTAGGACTAGCTCTTTAAGGTAGAAAATTCAAATCACAAGCCTGAAAAACAAGCTTACAGCCAGCCCATGGCAGGGAGTCATGTCCTTCCTTCCAATCTCGTTTTCTCAGCCAGCAGTATTTTGTGGCTTCTGGGCTCCAACAAAACTCTGTCATCTAAATCTCTTCCACTGTCTTTGAGGCTTTTCTGTGAGTCTGTTCCCTGCAGAAAGCAGACACTTGCGTCTTTCTTGTAGTCTGTCCCTATGATGCAAGCTCCCTTGCCTGCTCTGCCTCCTCCTCCAACCTCATCTGCCACATCTTGGCTCCAAAAGTTTCTCCTGACCAAGTCAGGCCAGCAGCACTCAGGGTAGATGGAACCTCCTCTTCTCTGCAACCGCTTTGCCAGCCAGCATGGGACAACTAAGCAGTCTTCCACTCTGCTGCCCAGCCATGTGCTGTTTAAGAAATTACATAAGTACTAGCACAGTAAATAACCATAGCCTCTGCTACATACCCCCATGTGTCATCTGCAAGGCCGCTCCAGAACCTCACTGCTTTCCTAATTAATTGAGTTCTACTGATCAGACTAAGGTTAATTCTTGGTCCATTCACATCCTCTTGTTTTTGTGCCAATATTATGTACCAGGTGGTGGATAAGGGCCAGACACTGGCAAAACTCATTTCCTGGACTCTTATATTGCCATGAACATCTCTGGATGATGCCATGAACACCTCTGCAATGGTTCCTGGCCATTAAACGGATCTCATTTGATGGGGAGGTCCTCCAAATCTGTCATTGGCAGAGCAACTTCAGGGCCTACAAGCAGCAGTCAGCTACTAGGCATCAGTCTGCGACCAATGGCAAAGCCCACTGCAGAGGGGCACCTATGGGGAAAAGGTCAAGAATCTGGACTAGGAACTCCACAGCGTGCATCTATACAGATTTACCAGCTTGGACCTGTTTTTGCATAATTCAGCATGCAACCTTCCCTGGGCTATTAGGCTGGGTAAGAAATGGTGACCATGCCTTCTGCTTCCAGGACTGGGCTATTTCCACTCTGCACTGCCCACTCTGTTATGTCCCAGATGGCTATAAGCAGCAGCAAGGACCATTTAGTCTCTTCTCCAAGACCAAGCAAGAACAGGAAACCAGACCAAATGATTCATCCTTCCGTCTCTTCAGATTGACTGGATAACTGACTCTTCACCAGCTAACACAGTAACTTCTGATGCCATTTAGCAAAGGTGGTGAAAGCTGGAGAGGGGCTGAATTGAAGAATTTTGGCATGAAATAGAAAAAGGTCTGTCTATAATGATCTGCTGGCAGAAGAAATGGCATTCAAAACTCTTTCTCATTCCTCTGCATGCTGTCATAAACCAATGCACAATGAAAGGCATTCAGAGTCAGCTTTTAAATTATTTTAAGCTTTATTGCATATTGCCCTAAAGATACTTTAGTATGGCATGGCAGAAGTTTGTTGTCCATGACACTTATTTTAGTTCCTACAACATGACAGCTTGCCAGGGTTTCTGCAGTGCAATTCAAGAATGGAACAAAGTGCAAGCAAATGTTAATGAGCCATATGCAAACAACATTTAAAAATGCTGTTGGCAGCATAAGTTGAAGCATTATTCAGGAAACTTCCAGCCATGACCCTTATTAAAAATGTCAGTCTGCAGTGGTGTACATGCATGCATATGAAAAGAAATAAATCTGCAGGCTTTTTAAAATTAGCTTTGATTGGGATATGCTTAAACTTCACCAGCATTCTAATACCATCATCATCATGGCTTGGCTTCGTGGACGAAGATTTGGGAAGGGCTTTGCCCACGCTTATTGCAAGCGCGCTGATGGCTGAAAAGGCCAATACGGGATAGGCAAGACCGGTTGCAAAGTGCACACCGGAGGGCCTCCTTGGGTGGTATTGCCGTTTCGTCCCTTGCCTGTCGCTACAGGGCTTTGCAAACGTGAGTACACCCTTCAAGCCTGCGCGGTGGATTTTTTAGGTGAGGCGCAGCGTGTGTGAGACTGACCCCACCCTTTATACCTGAGGTTCATCTGCCAGGGCCTAGCGAGCTTGGACGGTGACAGCGAAGTCCTCAGGTCGTAGGTTTGGTTAGAGTATCCTTCTCTTAGATGGGTGGCCTTACAGGGCTACACGAGCTCCATCTGCCCGGGTTTGGAGTTAGAGTTGTCCTTCTCCTAGGATGGTTGCCCGACGGCTGGTGAGCCCATCCTGCCCCTGGACACACTTTGTCTGACCCTTCAGTTGAGACCTGTCAGGCTTGGGAGACCCTACCGGAGGCATATGCCACCACCAGCATAGCTCTCAACTTCACAAGGGCACGCAAGCTCTTTCCCCACGGCAAGGGGGTGCCCGTGAAAGAGATTCTAATACACACTTAATGCATACTACATACATTCAAATATTGACAAAACCTACCTTTATTAATAAAGTGTTGAATCATATACTTTATACCGTGAACAAGATGGACTTCATCCAGTACAATAGGTTAAGGACCAGAATGTTAATTTCACATTTAATTTCAGAATTTTACATCAAAATTGAAAAAATTTATCTCATAAAGAGGGAGACCTACAGTACGTTTAGTTGCAATCCATGTCATCACTTTACTTGAAAAGGACTTTTTGCCCACAAAATATCACGTAAACCAAGACACCGCTGTAAGATGTCTGATGTCTGAACAAAGTCTGTTCCAGGAGAAAACTTACTGCAACTGCAAAAGACATCTTGCAATAGAAAAAAGACCTGATATGTTAGTGTAGCCAGCAGAATACAGACTCGAAAATGTTTTCTAGAAAGACTGAAGCAATTCATTCTGATAACAGTATAAATCTAGTCCACACCATTCAGCATAGCGAATGCTAAACTAATAAGACAGGTTCTTGGGGAAATTGTGGGGAAGGTGATATAGCAATTGTAGCCTTCTTTTCATGTCAAGCAGCCATGGAGAGGTCCCCAAAATGCTCAGCCCTGGCTCTCCTCTCGCAGTCAGGGTATAACCACAACCCTAATATGTACTCAGCTAACTGTATCTGTTATAATACACTGCACTGGTCAGATACCTACCTTCTGATGTCATCAGAACAAAAGATTTCAGTCTTGTCAAGATAGAAGGTAAATGTTAACATTTTTCCCAATGACTTTTGATGACACTATAACTATATATAATGTCAGCACAATATATGTGTGTGTTCATCTGTCCTATGAGCTTGAGTATACATGTGTGCATTGGTGAGGGAACTTTCAACCCAGGTTTTTCAATTAGCAATAACAGGACGTAATTATCTCTCATTGGTCAGCCTCTTCTAACGTTGTTTTGTTCTACCTAAAATCAAACGCAGCCAGAACGCTTAGTCCTACAAATATTCATCACAGGCGTCTGTATAATTTTTATTCCTAACTGGCTATGCTTATGTGTTTTGAATTCATCAATGTTATGCCATTATACATTAGTCTCTAAAATGTAGCAAATTTTATATAGTTTATAGGTGGGGGGGGTGTGTGTTGTACTATGGTGGAATTCTAATTACATTTTAAAGTTTTTCACTGTACTGGTTTCACAAATGTGATTTTTTGTTTTAGGAGAAGGATGGTGAATCAGTGTACAGTCTTATCATTCCAGGTAAAAGCTTAACATCCTAACAAACGTGCAATCCTCCTTTAGTCTATGGGTGATGAACCCATTTACATGAATCAGGTCAGCAGAGTTGGGCAGGAGATAGCCTGAGTTTATTGGTTAACGAATCTCATGCGAGAGAGATCCTCACAGCTTGCTGAATTTGAGATTCTAAAGGTTACTACCAAGTAATCTTAACTTTGCTTTTTTGTTACCCAAAGAGAGAGGGAAGGTCTATGCACCGTGCAGCAGTTGGTGTGAGAATAGCAAGGGAGTTCTGTCCCCAATTCCAACACTTGGTGGAAGGAGAATCTGGGAAGCAGCACAGGCAACCAACACTGCCACCTTCCCATTGACAATGAGCCCAGGAGAACTCCATCAGGCTGCGAAAAGTCTCAAAAAAATAAACCCTTAGGTCTTTGCAAGTGAAATGCTTCCAGTCCTTGAAGAAAAAAAAGTTATTACATTAAGATTGCTGTTTTACTTAAGGATTGGTATTACTAGGAAAGTTTTGGGACATTCAGTACTGAAAAGCATCAACAAAATACCTCCTCTTTTCAGCAGAGCACTCTGACAGAGAGGAGACGGATAACCTCTGGGAGCTGAGCCTGCAATGAATGGAAGAGGTTTAAACTCAGTAATGAGGGAGAAAGTTGGCAGGTAGTGGTGTAATCACCAAGCTTGGTCCTAACACACAGCAAAGCAAAATTCAATTCAAATGACAGCAATGAAAGAACATCCAATCCTAGAGACTGTACATCTGAAGAAAGAAACTGGTAGTAGCGGTTAGAAATATAGTCCAGTGTGCGATCTTCCCAGATGGCTATACATAAAATCTTGTGTCTCATCCACACAGATGCTGGGGTAAAATCAGTAAGAAATACTTGATGCGCTTGGCTGATCTTTACCTTACCCCTTTTCCTTTTCACAGCGACGTCACTTTGTGCAACACACAGGGTTGCCACGCTTGAAACTCACCGTAATTCTGGGAGTGGTGTGCCATTCATTTCTCAGGGTTTTCATTCTCACATTTACGACAGCACCACTGCAACCCCTCTTTGCTCATCTTAGTAAGCAGCTCCATTTGCTCTGCCCATGGGACCCCCACGCACCCAAGCCCACCCCTAGCTATCAGCTTGACAGTGCGGCCGCGCCTGACCCCTTCTGTGAACATCCGCACATCGCTTGGCTTTCGGGCTGCTGAGCAAGGGCTTGAACAAGCTTTAGCTAGAGTAGCCTTTGAAGCCTTATGCAGGAATTGGAGGGAGCGTCAGTGAAAAGAAAGAAGTGGGACCTCCTTCAGTGTCTCTCACGCTGTGGGCATCAGGCCAGAACACGCATTAGCCTCACAACGTACGGAATTAATTTGTACAATTGTGGCTAATAATGATCGCATGGCATGTTATGTACATTGTTCTTGCAATGCCCTAGAGCAATGTACATGTTCTAGCATAATTTGTACTTTTAAAGACAGTTTCGAGAACCTGTGGTGTATCGGCTCTCTGTCACTCCAGTTAGACAGTCAGGAACAGACAGCTGAAGCTTGCAGGAGTTCTTGATTGACTTTCATCAAAGCAATGTACATCAGATCTCATTTACATTCTCATTTATATTCTAGCAACAAACTGTCACAGGGCACAAATGCCTTTGATGTCTGTATCTCCCAAGTTTATTAAAATAGGTGAAGAGTAAAAAAATGATTAGCCAATCACAACTCAGATATCTGGCCACCATGACAGATCTCATATCTCATGACACGTCATTTTCCTAAGTGGTCTGAGACCCCTGCACACGTTAAACATGCCTGTTCTGCGATCCAGTCTTTGGGAAGGCTGTTCAGACAATCCTTTGGACTTCCGATTGCATGGTGGGGTAAGCAAAGCAGTCATAGTCATCTTCCATTATGCAAAGACAGGAGGCGTTTCCTGTTCAGTGGGTAGCATCCTTTCCGTTCATCTCTCACAGAGGTCACCTCAAGACCTGTGGGACCTGAAGGCATGTGAATCTGTTCCCCTCATGGCAGGTAGCTGAGCAGTTAAGTCCCTTCACCTCTTCAGATGTGGCCTGCATGGACTGGAAGACAAGTGATCTGGATCCCATTTTCACTGGCCACATTTGTCTTTCATTCAGACTTTGTACTTCTGGCAAGTGCTGTTGTTTGTTTTTAACACAGCTCAGTGATTTTTGGGGGGGTTGCACTGAATTTCACGTTGAACCAACTCCATGTGCACACACTTTTGTCTTCAGTTTCTTCCAACAAGGGTGTATGAACTGGTGGATTGATCAATGATTGAAGTGGCATTTGATTTTTTCTGACTGGGGACAGAAAAAGACCGTTGAAAGACTTACCTTTTCACCAGAAAAAAAAAAAAGCAGAAGACAACCTTTTGTTTAATGAAGCTGGGAAAATGATTAATAGAATTGATGAAAGCAGTGAAAAATTATTTGCATGGACAACTGTCTCTTTGCACCATTTCTCATGAAACATTTCTTTCAATACATTTATTTTTGTGGTCATGAAGGAAGAAATGGATGTCCAGAGCTTTCT
This sequence comes from Bucorvus abyssinicus, assembly GCA_009769605.1. Classification (NCBI taxonomy): domain Eukaryota; kingdom Metazoa; phylum Chordata; class Aves; order Bucerotiformes; family Bucorvidae; genus Bucorvus; species Bucorvus abyssinicus. The sequence goes on along the minus strand of CM020030.1, from coordinate 27,353,534 downwards.
GCTTACATTAGAGGATTTGTTGTGGAAAGGAAAAAAATCGCTCTGCTTCTCATTTGCTTAGTTCAAGTCAACTGTTTTGAAATGTCTATTTTTGGATTTCTGATTAAAGCCTCCCTAAAGTTCTTAATCGATCTGAATCTTTATTTCTTCTTGATTTGCAATTGCTGTTTTCCTTATTTAAAACAAATATATTTAAAATTGCTCCACCATTTCAGAAAAAAATAATCTGAGGTTTTGAAGATCAAATACCTGAAGTGAAATCCTGCCTCTTTGCAAGTTAGTGGGAATTCTGCTGAGGTAGAAAAATTATCATTAACAGGGGAATGAACAAGGGTTGTTTGAAACTCATCCCTCGAAGAGATCTGGAGGAGTCTTCTTCAGATCCTGCTTTTCAGCCTTCAACTTCAGGAACAGAGGCTGGCACCCTTAGACACATAATATCTCAAGTCTGTTTAAGTGAACATGATGGGAAGAGCGATTACCTTCTGAATGCCATTTCTGAACATAGGCAGATATTTGTTATTTCTGTTCTAGGTAGTCTGGGATTACAGATTGCACATCTTACTCGTACTTGGTTCAATTTTTGTACTTAAACCAAAGTTGTTGCCAAAATAACCTACCATAAAAATTCCTTCATCTTATTTCTGTGTCTCGTTATTATTCTTGTTTTATCTCTCTGTTCCCTTCTGAAGAACATGATACATTTTATCTCCATTAAATCTGTACAGTGATTCAACCCGCAATGACGACACAAAGCTAGAAAATTATTTCTGAAGCCCATCCTCAGTAACGTGTACAATGGAGAGGTCTCTAATGGCTCTAAGAAAACAAAAGCACAGAGAAGCTGATTCACCTGGCAGTCAGAGGACTGGGCTACCCACTGCTTCCAAGCTGATTGCTATTCAAAATGCTTAGTAAACAAGAAGTTCTACCAAAATTAATTAATACAAACTTTAACACAAAGCTAAAACTGGTGTGCTTATGGGCATTTCTTCCTTTTATTTTGCTTTCCAGCATGCCCTGGGGATTTGGTTTCGTAATGTTGTCAGGCTGCATGAATTCATTTTCACTTGTCAAATGAGAAAGTTTGTCATCAGTGTCAATCAAAAGGTAATTTGAGCGGTTCTGTTCTGCCTCTTTAAAATATATCCAATTAAATATACAAAATCCAGCACCATTTTTTCTTACCATTTTCCTGAATTTCCTCTACCACCCATGAACATTTTTAAACATCTCAAATTATCTTGTATTTGGTAATGACTATGAGCTTCCCCTTTTGGAGATACTCCAACAACAGAATCTTAACTCTAATTTAGATTTCTTGCCTCATCCAAGAATATTGTAAACAATCAGTTTCTTCTCATGGGAAATCAGCTTAAAAGGAGCAACTGCAGAGAAGTTCCTTTCAGAGGTGTAGGAAAGCGCTTCTGCATAAAGAAAACAGTAACCTCACTTTTCTCTTAGCTGGAAGGTAGTGGAGTTTGCAATGCATGAATAAAGTGCTTGTGAAGGCTCAGCCAACTGAACTTGTGTTCTCTCCTTCACAGTTATGCCTGTGTTGGAGGGAAACCAGGTCAGCTCCCTCAGTTCCTCTGGCAGGTGAACAACTTGTTCTCTCCTTTTTCTGTTGTTTGTTTGGAAGTCAAAAGGGATGATTTTTGGAGGAGAAGCTGGTTGCATATGCATTAATCGTAGCTGTTTGTCAGGGAGTCTCCTCTGAGGCCATAAAAGGAAAGGAAAAGCAAGCTCCTGCTTCAGGAAGCAAACCCTTAGAGAGATACTGCAAAGAGAAGTCAAAGCAAACAGTTGCCTGCTGGTGAGGGTAGGCCGAGGAAGACCTTTCCATAACACACACCAGCAGTGGGACGTGGAGGAAGGTATGTAGGGTAAGAGTTTTCAGAATATTTTAGCACATGAAGATGCAATCAGAGGCCACTGGGATTTTCCAAAACATCGAAGAAACTCGGGTGCTTTACACCCATTTACTAGAAAACCCTATTTGGTTCTTCTGGTGCTTCAGAGCTTGCAAATCTGGGTCATCATCTGAAGATTACATACCTGCAAATGCCCAGAGCTAAGTGGGAAAGAGATGGTCCTAGAAACCTTCCTTAGATGTAGAGCCAAGTTAACAGGCCAAATTGCAACAGCAGAAGGCAACTCTCTCAGCCAGGTGCCTCCTCTGAACCTATTGCCACAAACTTTGTATGTGTGGCAGATGAGGGGACAGGCTGAAGGGATTTGAAGAAGTACCATCAGTCCCTGCAGAGAGTGAGGGGAGAGCACAGCACCAGAAGGCGTTTAGGTCTTGAATATGTATCAGCAGGTTTCGAGTTAAAAATTGAAGCTAAACTGAAATGGAAAGCTCAATATACTTCTCTAGGCTCATGAGGTCTGAGTATTCTACTCTTTCACATGTCACACGCAAGCATAGTCACATACTTTCTAACAACAAACAGAGTGTACCTAAGTGGTGACAGCCTCGGTTTCTATCACCTGCACGCTGTTTTTCCATTCACTGTTCCGTATTTCTATTATGTCACTCTTGCTCACCTTCATTTTATCCCTTGGTTTCCATCTATGGTTTTTCCAGTACCATAAATCAGCTAGAAGATCCCAAGCTTAGAATAATGTAGTGAATAGTATTATTGTTAGAGGCTGGTAAAATGATGGTTCAAAATACGTTCTCTGGGAGCAAGAAGAGGTGTATTGTATGCCATCATCATCACTGACAACTACTCTGACCTCAAAATTCCTGACTACTGAGAGGGATAACACCACATTATGTCCTCCAGAGTCCCCTTCCTGCCACACTGCACCAGCTACAGTGGAGCATCCTGCAGCACTGCTGGGAAACCACAGAGATCCAGTTTTCACTTAGACTTCACAGCTGCAGCCTGGAGCTCAGAGCATGTCAGAAATTGTCCCACACATTCTCATTTGTAAGAGAATTTCACATCACTCTTTTTCTTTTTTTTAAGAAATAAGTTTGAAGGTGCCCTTGTAATTGTGCGTGGTCACATATAACCACTGTTTCAAGATTGCTGTGGTTTCATATTACCATTAATCAATGCAACACATATTAAGTACTTCATTCTGCTCTTGCATGATTTATTAGGTCTTCCTTCATTATTGTGTTTGATCAGAAAACTAATTAAACAATGAACTGTGACAGCAACACATACTTTGCATCAATTATTAAAAGCAGGTTTCTTTGAATAAAAATGTGGTAATGAAGATCTGAGTTACCATGGGTTACACTTTATTTCAAATTATCTGAACTGTTATTAGCACTAATCCTTGGCTTTCCCATTTATGAGCAAACTACATACGACAGTGTTAAAGACAAGCATACTAAGATTGTTTCCAACACTGCTGCTTTAAATATCATCAAACAAGGAATGAGTTCCTAGACTCAAATTACTATACCGGTATGTCCTATATACCAACATCTGCCTTTTTTGAAACAAGGTAAGGCCTCGTTTGTCATCTTCATTACCAGTCAATGAGTATACTTATAAGGTATCTGGAATTTCCTATGTTCAACACCAAAGGTATTAGCAATGTCTCCATGAATAAAGCAAGATTTAGTTCTCCTATGTAGAATTTTAACCTAACAAATTTCAAAGCTATTTGCTTACTTGTTCTTCAAAATACATTTTTCCTGCACCAGTGTGGTTCATTTTCCTGTGGTTTATTCATTCAGCCTGGTTAATGCCAGTCAGATCTTATAGGCAGCAGAGCCACTTACCTGCCCGGGACTTATCCCACTCGCATTCCACCTTCCTGTACTGAGAATTACGCTTACAGGGTGTATCCATATTTGTTTTCCTCATGGTGATTTCTAAGGAGAGTCTTTCACAAATTTGAGTAGTAGAAGAATAAGAAAAAAAAGAGTAACTACCCCATACACTTAAAGAGGGAAGCACTCAGTACCACTTTTCTTTAAATGCCACACTGCTATTTAAAGATCCTCCTCCTGATCATAATTGGAGATTGAGACAATAATCCAACAACCACTTTATTTCGTAAGCTTGATGGATTCTTCCAGCTTGGGACCTAGATTGTTTTGAGAAATACCGCCTCCTAGAACCATGCATTCGTACTGGCCTTATTAAAATGCACAGTTTCGAGAAGCAGTTTCCCCTTTATTTCCTGTTCATCACACTCTAGCTTCAGCTTCTGCACCATCATAAAGTACTTGGAGTGAATTTCCTCAGTGACAGTTTCAGATATTGCTCAGATCATCTCCCAGATGTGGCCGGCCAGGAGATGATTAGCTTCTCAACCAGCAGGACAATTGGAGGAATAAATTTCTGTCATGGGTTGTAGCTTGTGCCAGGGGAAGTGAATATTTCCATGAGTGGGCCCTTACCGCCTTTCCTGAAATCGGCTTACAGCGTATCGTTGCCATCTGACTTACAAAAGGCACACTCGCCTCCATCTGGATGAGTTAGCAAGTTACCTGCCTGCACCTATCCTTCACTTCCAGCTGACAACCACACGTTATGCAAATACCTGCTCTCTGATGGAGAACAAAGATAAGCAATAAGAAATCAGAGGTTTTCATCATCAGTGTACGCTTCTTACAAGTTCAATGTTCCTGAACAGACCTTCACCTTCCCCATTGCAATCAGCTGAGTGTAGTGAAGATCCTCCTCTAAATAACTGCTTACTGTCTTACTCTTACCAGCTCCGACTTTCCTTTCTTAAATTGGTGTCTCACTAACTGAAAGGTGCATCTGTCTTCGGTCTGCCTTATGCAGAAGCCAGAGCACACATACCCCCATGTGCAAGAAGTACGTAAGAGCCCTTAACTGCTTCTGTATGTGCTAAAGAGAAATGGGCTGTCATTTTGAACAGGGGAAAGATTTTTAATGGAAGTTGTTTTGAAATTCATTGATTCATTTTGGTGCTGCTCCCATACCTGTTAAGCTTTTTCCCATTATGAAGTTACAGATATGTACATTCTCTGCATTTTCAGCATCACATGAAAATTTTAACACGGTGCAATCAATAATACAGCGCAGTCCAATTTCCACTACACCAGAAACAGGCTTTTATTCAGGATTCTCCAACAGATTTCACTGCATTAGACTACAGAATGCAGGTACCAGGATGTTTTGGAGCATTCTAATGTTATACTATAACATGCTAAACATTTATATTATGCACTACCAGATTAAAAAAAAAAAAAAAAAACTGTTCCGGATAGAAAGATTCACTTTAAACAACTGAGAGAATCTTCAACCTGCGATATGGTAAATATATTATACAAGATTTGCAGGCTCACCAGAGCCTGATACAGCCTCGCAGCTCCCAGGTTTTGCATATTCTATGAGTCGTCATCAATTGTGATATAGATAAAAGGACACTACTATCTGTAGGAGAAAAAAAAACCAATGCCGACCAATGCTCTAACCTTTCTGCATACAAAACAGAGAATACTTTTACCCAAGCAAAGATAATTTGACAGCATTAGCCTTTATCTGAGATAAAGCTTAAACAGCAAGCCGCTATGAAAAAATTAATGCTGATAAGCAGGCAGACATGCCTCTACCTGACCCACAGCACTCTCACTTGTTTCACCTTCCCCACCATTTGCTGTGACACTAGCTAACCCACTTTGTTCTGCGCTATCAGCTCCCAACCTTGGGCTGAGCTGTCAGGCTTTCATGTTATTTGAACACCATCGACGTCACACTTCAAAAATTTGCCTTCTGTTATCTCAGGCATTTTGTGGAAGTCCAATTGTGGATGTTTTTCCCAAGTGGGTGCTGGAAACAGAATACTTCAGCTCATTCCAGCTTAGCTACAGAACACACTTTCTGTGCAGCTCCGAGAAAGGGATTTTAGCTTATTATACACTTTGGAGCTCATTCAGAGCTCAGAGGCCACCGATTTGCTCACTGTCCTACAGCATGTGTTTCTGTTAGGGGGAATGCTGAAGTCCCATTTAGGTGGCGTTTATGTATTTATGCCTTTACTGCAATTCAAGGCATGGACCATCAGAGCCAAAACCATTTCACATTGTTCTGACATTCTCCAACCTTACTGACCCGTTAAAGCTTACAAAGTGCTTCTAGCTGCCTCGGGGTACGGTAGGATGAGGTGAACAGTGTTTCAAGGGAAATTCTAATGCTGAATATTTAGTGGCCTTTTTAGGATTTGGCAACAAATTCCCAAGCTACTGTTGGGATGAAGAATGACATTGTATGGAAAAAATTAGTCGTCTTAGAGAAGATCACACATAGAGGTCGTCTTGTGGCAGAGTTCTTCTGCCGTGCCAATTGCTCCACAAGAATGCCTGCTGCAGAAGCTTGTCTCCATGGGACCATTTTCCTCTTCAAGCTGTTTTAACTAAGTAAGGTTTTGTCCTAGATTTTGTATCTCTGCCAGTATCCAAGCTGACCGTGCAAGAGCTGAGCGCACAAAGCCACTAGAACAGGTGATTTATCCTTCCATTGTCCCAAAGACAATTGTCTCCAGCTTGCTGATAGAAAACCACAAGTGGAATGTGGTTTACATTTCTAATTGCGTTTTTCTAATTACTGCAGTAAATTGAAGCTCTATGTCTGGTGAAAAGAGGAAAGAGGAGTTTTAAGACCCATTCACTATGAAGAGTGGTTGGAGAGAGACCTCTTACAATGAAAAAGCAGAAGCTGCTAGTTTGCTTGGCATTGCTTTCAAACAATTGCTTGATAGGTCTTTTTTTTCCCCCATAGCATATGCCGAGGAGGTTTGAAACTACGGTGCTGCTGACAGTGATAACTCATCTCCTCGCCCATGGGGGAGGCTACTTGGTGTCTCTCTAGGTATGCGATATCCCTCCAGGGTGCCAAATTATCCGTGCAGCTGAAAATCCATGAACTCAAAGATCTCCCATACCCTTCCTCTGCTGTATGTAGCAGGAAGAAAGGGAAGTGTCCGCACAGTGTTTACTGCTTACCTGTCAGGCTAAATCCTTGTCTCTGGAGACAGGCAGCTCAAAACTACAGTGGACTTGCTGCTTCTCAGAGCTACTTGTGTAGCAGTCTGGCCTTCAGTTTGCATCAAGGTGGCAGAGCAAATGTCTGTGCTTTCTTTTTTTTTCCCTCGGAAACAAAGTATTGCTTGTGAACTGAGCCAGCCAGCCTTCTGTCACTACACAGAAGATATCCAGGCTCACTTAAAAACAAAAAAATGCCCAAATTTATGTGGCACAGTTATTTGTAGGAACATGAAAATCCCATAGATATAACCCAGCTGCTGTGCGTTGATATTTCAGCCTTCAAAGAGCTCTTCTTCCTTCTCTATTGAGGCACTGTTACAGTGAAATCCCATGCTGGGAAGCTTTAGATGGATTACTTATGCCTTTCCAATGTCCCTTTAGTCCCCACACCCTCGTGTACAACAGGAAGGGAAAGTTGTGCTAGTTTGGGAGTTTGATTAGGTTTTTTTAAAGGCTTGAAAAATAATGTTCTCCAAGAGCAGCATTTTCTCACACACTGAATTAACCTGAAGCATTTTTTCTGCAAACATTATTCTAATTAGACATCGCACTTTTCAAGTCATTACCTCTCTGTCAGCTACTCAAGCATCACTGAAAGCAAAAGAGTTGTTGCTGGGCAGTGCCTGTGTTCTTGAACCCAGACTTGATCCCATCCTTCCTACCATGGTGCAATCAACAGTAATATATGCTTTTGTCTCTCTGGTAAAAGTCCCAGCTTTCATCCTGATGAACAGTGTCCACACTCAAGCAAGTTTTTTCATGCAGACCATTTTATCAACCATTTTTCAAAATGGAAAACCAATGATGAAAACAAAGTCTAAAACTCAAAAATGAGTGTTATAGAAAGACCATTAGACGCGAACTCAGAAACCCAGAGTAGTTTTTAAAGCCAAACATATTTTATTTGACCCAAACCAAGCAACCCCCCTTTCCCTGTCATTGCTGTGTACTTCTGTAGTATTCTTGGAGAGTCGTGTATCCTAAAATGCATATAAGTAAAGTACGTACAATGCCATCATACAGTTGTTGGAATTATTTAGAGAACAGAGGTTGAAAGGCCAAACTAAGGAGGACATGTTCTAGGCTGTGGAAACTGAAGTGTGAAGAATTGTAGGTAGATTGCCACTGCGGAGGAAACCTGGCCACTGGGAACTGGTCTTTCAGTCTGCTGTTAATTTCTGAGGCTAACACCACCAAAAAGACACTAGTGTATTTTCTGGACCTGGTAGGTCTGACTGGAGTTCCACCTTTCCCATCTGGTTCTAGGCAGGGTGGTCATGTTTCTATCCTGATTTACTGGCTACACATGAAACAACAGAGAGGATCAATGAACCACTCTTACTACCACCAACAGCTGAGAACAAGGAGGCCATAAGGAAGACAGATATTTTGCCAAGAGGTGTTTTGGTCTGGGTAAACTGTACAAGGGAATACAGAGTGCCTGTGCCTGACAGTGACACAGCAGCCTGCCAGCCACCTGGCAGGGTGTGCGAGGGCAGGTCCAGCACTCATCAGCAGCAGCAGCAGCAGCTGGCTGAATGCTTCTGCAGCCCTACATGCACGTGCGACACGCTGGATGCACACAGACTGCTCACCCAGAAGAATGTGATGCAAAAGTAAAAATGAACCTGCAAATCACATGCAGCAAAAATATTTCTTTCATGTTACCATTAAAAGAGCTCTACTGAGAACTAGTTGAAAGGACAAGCCTGCTGAAATGGCAACTGATGCCAACTTGCTGCTTGAAATATATTTTTAATGTGTACCTCCTTTTAGATTCTTTCCCCTCATTTTTGGAAGAATTAGCATCACACAAACCCCCAATATTTTCTTCCAAAATGTAGTGTAATTTTTCTTGGGTACATGGGAGGATATATCTTTGTCTCTGCCGTAGTATTTCACTGAGTTTAAATGACTAAAGAATTCAAAGCAATTGCATAGTGTGTGAAATAATTTGGCCAAATTGTAGGGGTTTTCTAGACATTTTTCTTTTTTAAGAAAAAATATTGCTTATCTAAGATGTGCTCACACAATTAACTTCAGTTATCTTCACCAGGTCACCAGGTTCTTCTAATATGTACTTCAAATTTTCTTTAAAATCTTAAACTCAGAGAATTAATTGCAAACGTTTCAGGCATCTCTTAACATTCAATGTTCAAGAAATCTGTATTTCCTCGGAGTGTTGTACTGCAGATATAACCCTCAAGGGAAGAAAGTAATCCTTACAGGTCTGCGGGTGCTTATGGTATTGTTGGTTCTACAAGGTTAAGCACTGAAGTCTAACATAAGCAGTAGCGGGAAAAAAGAAAAAAAAAAATTGAACATTTTGCTCTCTACTTTCCTTGTTTGTACCTCTACAATTTTCACAGCCCCTCATAAATTATTCTTTTTGGCTCTCTGTCCATTCCTTTTGCAACTATACTACAGTTACTATAACTATAGCTACTTTATAACTCACCAAAGAGCAATGCAAACACAAATTAAGAATAGAAGTTTCCAATGAAATGCAGCATCAAGAATATCTCATGCAGGCTACTGCCAAAGGTAATTCTGTAGGCTCTTTTGTCAGTAAATGCTTCACAGCATAATAAAATGAAATCATTTAAGGCAGGCAGTCACAGGCTGTAAATGATATCACATATAAAGCAATGACATTTAAAGAGGCTTCAGAAGTTCTTTAAGTGCAACCTGTATCTAAGTCAAGGCATTATGTCTCAAACTTGCAGCTGTACGTTTTAATATTTTGTTTCAATGTGACATTAACTCCCTTTGGCATCTTTCGAAATCATAAATCCATACAAACCAAAAGTTTAAATATTGTCAAGATAAATAAAAATGTAGTGATGTGCCCAGAGAGGCTCTTAAGGTCTTTGATTCCTTTCAGAAACTCTGTCACAAAGTTGCGGAGAGGTTGGCATCATTTTCCTGCTTCTGATGGAGATAGTTCAATGCTGAATACTGCAAGATCTGAAGCCCCAGGACTGGGAAATATGTTGCTGAGTTTACTGCCCTGGTTAGCTCAGTGTATGTCTTTCTTCCACCCCGCTCATCTCAGCAACAATGTATTATTTGAATAGGAGCAGTTCAGCACAAGACAACAGGAAAAGGAATACAAAAACTGAGGAGGATTTCTCCATATTGTCCCCTTAGTCTTTGCTTCCCCTGTACCAAGTAACTGCCTTCTAACACTCAAGGGAATCAGGCTTGCCTACCTCATTACTGGTTAGCGACAAGGTGGAGGAGCCTGCTGCAGAACTGGAAATGCTGCCTGCTATTCAGCCTGCAGGATTTCCCCTGTCAATGAGTCAAAAACCTAGATTCAGAATTTCAACTGTTCCGTCACTGAAATGCCTTTCGTTTGGTTGGTTGTTTCAATTTATTTCTATGAAAAGGTAGGTCATTTAAAGAAAACATCTTCATTAAGAGGGAAAAAAAAAAAAAACCAAAACAGAGGGAAGAGAGATTACTAACCAGTTCCAAAGTCAGAGTCTTTAGGCATGATGTACTGTGGGGAAAAAAGCTGTTTTCTTACTCATGTACTTCATAAACTTTTCATGCTATATTGTCCATTAATTAACACAATAAATAATGACACACTGACAAATCTACTGCTTTTAATGTGTTAAAGAGTTTGCAGTTTCATTCATGTGCCACTGTACTCAAGGGACACCAAACAGATTTGTTTCATTCATTCATGGCTTGGATTCGCGGACAAAGATTTGGGAAGGGCGTTAAACGTGAGTACACCCTTCAAGCCTGCGCGGTGGATTTTTTAGGTGAGGCGCAGCGTGCGCGAGACTGGCCCCACCCTTTACACCTGAGGTTCATCTGCCAGGGCCTAGCGAGCTTGGACGGTGACAGCGAAGTCCTCAGGTCGTAGGTTTGGTTAGAGTATCCTTCTCTTAGATGGATGGCCTTACAGGGCTAAACGAGCTCCATCTGCCCGGGTTTGGAGTTAGAGTTGTCCTTCTCCTAGGATGGTTGCCCGAAGGCTAGTGAGCCCATCCTGCCTGTGGACACACTTTGTCTGATCCTTCAGTTGAGACCTGTCTGGCTTGGGAGACCCTACCGGAGGCATATGCCACCACCAGCATAGCTCTCAACTTCGCAAGGGCACGCAAGCTCTTTCCCCACGGCAAGGGGGTGCCCGTGAAAGAGAAACAGATTTGTATCAGGCCATTAAATATCGTTGATTTTAAATGTAAGTCAAATAGAACTAAGTCCTGCTCTGAGATGAAAAGTTCTAGGGTCTTGAAGGAGATTCAGAGTTTTCTGTCTTGTATGGATCCCCTCACCATATTAAAAAGGATGGGAAAGCACACAGGTGTGCACACACGCACATAGGTTCTTATACAGCTGCATGCACATTTCCTTCTGAATGTGAGAACTGAATGCAGAGAGAGGGGACTGTGGGTAAGAGAGAGGGCAAAAGAGATTCTACTTCCCAGGAGATACTCAAAAGTCATCTGGACGTGATCTTGGACAATTGGGTCTAGGTGGCCCTGCTTGAGCTTGGGGGTTGGACCAGAAGACCTCCAGAGGTCCCTTCTCCCTCCAGAGTCCCATCTCAGCCATCCTGTGACTCTGTGATTGTGTGATTTCTACAACCGGGAATAATAACAGGAAAAAAAACCCAAACAGCAAACTACTAAAACCTACTCTGCTGAAACATGAGCTAAAAATCAAATTTTGTTTCCTCCTTAGAAGTACTATTGGTTCAGGATCATTAAGAAAAATAGAAGTAGAACACAGAAGTCCACCTCTCCATTCATCCATCTGGAAAGTTCTCTGACAGCAGAACAGTTCTCTTGTCTCAGAACATGACTGGGATGTTGGGATATTGAGAAGATGTCTTTTTTCTGTATTCTCTTTCCTGTGTGGGCCTCTGTCCCCAACCACAATTTAATGCCTTGATTTTCTTTCTGCTCTACTTTTGGGAAAGTGGGAATTGAGTCTTTTGTCCCAAGCTGAAATGTCAGCCTTCCCATAGCTGCTGTGCACATCAGAGGATTCTGCTGACTGCCTAGTCTGCCTTCAGTTATGCCTTGTTTTGATGTCATAATTGTCTCATTAAATTCTAAGGTCTACAGTGAAGAAGTAAAACTATTATTTTTCAAAAGTATCTACACTTCTTCAAGTGACTTTGAAATGTACTCAGCATCTGTCCACACCTTCAATACCCAAAAGTTCAATTGGCAACTTACTTACCAACTCCAAGGGGAAAAGGATTTTAAACTGAAATAGGAATATCCTCTGAGAGCGTCCTTGCAAATATTGTGAAGTTTGTAGCAGACAGCCATTAGAGCTGAAGGCTGTGTAAACTCTAAGTGAACTCACCTGTAAACTAGGACTTTGTTAGCATGTCTCTTGGGCATCAGTGCTAAATATCCATGGTTTACTACCCCACAAAAGAAAGGAAAAACAGATGAGCAAAAGTAAAAAAGGGCAGAATGGTGCACCAGTGATGGAGACACCTGCCTCTGTTAAAGCATCAGAAAGAAAAAGGACATGAGTGAGAACAAGATCCCTTGGCCCCACCACCAAACTCAGCCTTATGCATCAGCATTTCAGAAATAAGGTGTTGTTTTATCTTGCTTATGGTAGCTAAAGGTTAGGGGCTAATCAAGACTGTGTAGCAGAAGTAGCTGGTGGAATACAATGTGTAGGGATGGACAAGCCTACCAGAGCTGTGATACATCAACTTTAATACCCTATTCCTAAGAGCAGTGAGTGTCACGTGTTTCAGACAACGCTACAAAAACAGTCAGTCATAGACAATTAAGAAAATTACTTCTTCATGGAGAGAATAATCTTTCAGGCCCTGGGTTTTAATCAACAGAACTGAGGATTGATCAGTGAATCCATTCCCTTGCTATTTTAAGCAAACACATCTTGTAATACCCTTCAGGAAGTGATCAGAAAGAATTGGCTACGCTTATGAAGTGTAAAAGTTTATCTCATTACTCTAAGTGGATTTGTGTCCAATGTAACCATGATACATCTACACATCTCTTTTTCAGGGTTAAATTCCTCACATCACTGATGTTTTATGACAAAATGCAGAGTAGGCTAATATCTTGTAACTGTTGGCAGAGTTTAATTTTACAAAGCAGCAGGAGTAGAGTCCAGCTCAGGTTCAGGCATCAAATGTAGATGTTGTAGATGCCTTAAATTCGAGGGCTGAGCTCCTACAGACCCCAGTAGTGAAGTTCAACATGAGCAAAATACACTGTAAGGTCATAGCAAGAACAGCAGCTGTATTTCAAGGACCCATTTTGAACATGGTCTAAGCTGGGACAGTTGACTTCAGAACTGAGAAAGACCAAATGCCCCCACAAAGTCAAAATACCTCAGTTTGGATGAGAGGGCGTAACTCTACTTTCTCAAACATTAACCAGTTGCCTCAACCACCTCTCAGTGTGTTATTCACAAATTGGCATTTTAGAACCAAGTGTTTCTTGAATTATTGTGACATTCATTCATATGTCATAACATTTTCCATGAATTACCTACAGATGCAAATATGCCTTTGCTGTGCCTGGGTCCAGCACTCAGAGGACCTGGATCACAGAATCACAGAATCATCTGGTTGGAAGAGACCTTTAAGATCATCGAGTCCAACCATACACCCTGCACTGCCAGAGTCCCTAAACCAAGTAACTCAGCACCACATCTACACATCTTTTATACACTTTCAGGAATGGACACTCTACCACCTCCCTGGGCAGCCTGTTCCAGTGCTTTACGACCCTTTCAGTGAAGAAATTTTTCCTAATATCCAAACTAAACCTCCTCTGGTGCAACTTGAGGCCATTTCCTCTAGTCCTGTCACTTGTCACCTGGGAGAAGAGACCAATACCCACCTCTCTACAACTTCCTTGCAGGTAGTTGTAGAGAGCAATAAGGTCTCCCCTCAGTCGCTTCTTCTGCAGGCTAAACAACCCCAGATCCCTCAGCCACTCCTCATAACACTTGCTCTCCAGACCCTTTGCTAGTTTCATTGCCCTTCTCTGGACACACTCCAGCACCTCAGTGTCCTTCTTCTAGTGAGGGGTCCAAAACTGGACATAATATATTCAAGGTGTGGCCTCACCAGTGCCGAGTACAGGAGGACAATCCCTTCCCTGCTCCTGCTGGCCACACTATTTCTGATACAAGCCAGGATGCTGTTGGCCTTCTTGGCCACCTGGGCACTCTGCTGGCTCATCCTCAGCTGGCTGTCAACCAGCACTCCCAGGTCCTTTTCCAATGGGCAGCTTTCCAGCCACTCTTCCCCAAGCCTGTAACATTGCAGGGGGTTGCTATGACCCAAGTGCAGGACCTGGCACTTGACCTTGTTGAACCTCATACTATTGGTCTCAGCCCATTGATCCAGCCTGTCCAGATCCCTCTGTAGACCCTCCTGACCTTCAAGCAGATGATTGACACACCTGCCTAACTTGGTGTCATCTGCAAACTTACTGAGGGTGCACTTGATCCCCCCATCCAGATCACTGATAAAGATGTTGACGAGGACAGGCCCCAAAACTGAACCCTGGGGGATGTTTAAGCTGTGGGTGTTTCCTTACTGAGGGGCTGCTGCTCATGCAAAATTCAGCCACATTTCTGTTAGCAACTCAGATGACTGAAGAAGAGAGATGTAGCTTCTAATGCAAGCTCTGCTTATTAGAAACACTTAGAAGTTTAACATTAGGAAATTATAGCTAATTTCTAATGCATGTGCCTATTATGGGTTATTTTATATTAAAGGTTTGGCAGCTTTAAGACTGAAAGCCACATTCACTGAACTTCTCTTGATTTATAAGTCTCAGAGTTACGAAAAAAAATTATTACTGGAGCCTGAAATGCTTATTTTTATTTTTTTCTATTTATTCAAACACAACTGTTAGAGAATCTTATAAACACTCAGAGAACTCATTTGGTTACACTTAGTTTATTTTAGACTAAATAAACAATAATAATAAACTGCACAGCAAAAAAGTCTGAAAGGAATAATTCTTTTTAAAAAGGAAGTTTAGAGGAGAAGCTAGAATCTATAATTAAATCTCTGAGTGTAAATTCCTATCTTCCATAGTGTGTATGTGTTCCCTATACAAACCCATAATTTTCCTGAGAAGGGAATCCCTTGGATAATACATGATAACAATGAGAGAGGTTTTAATAGGTGAGCAGATGGAGGGACTGGCGAGAAGAAGAGAGTGACAAGGTGTATTGTGGGTCTGCGGTTTAAAAAGCTTATGAGTGTATCAATCTGCACAGGCGTGTGGGGTCAAAAATTTCTCATTAATCTGTTTTGAGTACCCAATGGGGTTTTGACAGAACATGTGTTTACCACTTAATTGAAAATTAATGGCAATACTGAATTGACTTGGAATTACCGTTCTTCTAGTTTGGAGAAGTTGGAAGTTGTACTTCAGTCATCTCCTGTCCTAGTTCTCTCCTGCTGGCTGTATTCACTGGCTCAACTACACCTTTAGGCCATCAGCATCCATGATGAAAAAGGTCCTTCTCTCCCCAGAAAGGTGACTCTTGCTTTTGGTCATGTGTATTACAACCAGAAGAGTCACCTACAGAGGAACTGGAATTTAAGGTAACCAAACTGAAGCCTCCTTGAAACATCATGGAATTACTTTCAATTTGAGGAGCTAGAAGATCTTAGTATGATTTTTTTTTTTTTTTTACCAAAGTATTTACATTTCTTCTTGAAAAAACTGTCAGTACTTTAAAATCTATTTTATTCTGGCAATGGCTTGAAATTTGTATCAACACTAACAGAAACTATATGTGTAGTCCAACATTAGACAAGTGCAGCAGTCACTCAGATTTCTAAATGCACATTTTCTACATGAGCAACAGAACAAAGTGTGTCTCTAAAAAACTAAATGCAGTAATTAATGAACATTCATCCAAAGCACAGAGCTATACCTGTTACAGCTATGTCTTGTAATATCACATAGCTCTAACAGTCCTGCCTCTAAGTAGCATTAAAATAGCCAAGAAGAAACAAACATTTCTGGCATTCACAGTCACCATGAACATATGTACATCCAGGGTCCCAGACAGGTGTAGTCAGAGAGCTGAAGAGAGCATCCTCCCAACCAGCAGATAGGCATTACACAGCTAGGTGTGGAACGGGGCTTGCACTTCTTTCACAGCTGCAGTGTGCTGCCGTCACTAGCAAGCTCTGCTGGGTTTACGCTCCTCCAAAAGCACAAAGCAGCTATCAGCCATGCTTAGCTAGACAGGCTTGCAGTTGTTTGGCTGCACCAGAATGATGTGAAGACACAGACTGAGCATGGAAATCAGCCCTAGCAAGTTACAGTTCTCACGCTGTAGCAAAGAGTATAATCACTTTATTTGTATTCACTTACCAAAGCTCACATTTCTCGCCCTTTGCTGAAGAAAAGCATCATGAAGAAAATACACGGGCCCAGCTGGGGGCCCAGGAGCACCATTTGCTATGCAAAACCCGTGAGATGCACCTGGCTGCTCCGGCGAGTTTGTGGCAGCTTCTTAAACACAGAGCAAAGCAAGAGCTAACAGAGAGACTGAACGCTCGACTGAAGGCTCTTCCATCCCTGTGCGTTACATACGAAATTGAGGAGAGGGAGTGGTATAAGACATTTTATCTCTTTCAGTCATGGTCCAGTCCCAAACTGACATGGCAGAGTTTTAAAGCCATTTCTGTTTACAAGTCCCAAAGACTTGGGGTCTACAGCAATGCAAAGGACATAATAAAAGTAATGAGTGTGTCACAGCTATAATATCTGTCTGTTTCTCTGGAAGCTGGGCAATTTTCTCAGCATAGAAACACCAAACTTACAACCTCAGTTCACCACAACCTTATGATCTCTTGGTTCATAAACCTGCCACTATGGCTTACTTCCATAAACTCAGATTGAAATTGCTTTAGTGCAATCAGGTCTGGTCTATAAACTCACAAACTGTCTTGATCCCTTGAAGATGGCAGCAGTTGCATGTCCTCAGCATAGAGCAGTAAGATAAAAAAATCCTCTCTTTCTTCTTGAACACAAAATCCGTTAACCTATCGCACAGTATCTGATATGAGCACTCTGCGGCAGAGGGAAGGAAATCTGTGTTTGGTCTATTTGGTAAATAAACCTAGAGCTCAGAGCGTAGCTGAACCACAGGGACAGGTATATAAGTGAACAGATTGTCAGGTTTCAGGAAATAGAGGTGCCAAGTCTGATGATTATCTGATGAGAAAATTGCTTTTGAAGAAAGAATTTGAATATGCTTTAAGTGAATTTAAGTAAATTTGCTTTAAGCAAGTAAGTTTCACTGTCCATAAATGCTTATGACTGGAAAAAAATTTTAAAAATCATGTCTATCTACAGAAAGGGAAAACAGAAAAGACTGTGAGAGCTTTTCCATGAAATTAAAAGTTTAGAACCCTCTCAGTAAATATTGTTATAAATTTATTGTCTTCAGTAGTTACCCAAGACCTTGAAAGTAGGCAAACAGGACAACTAAAGTTTACATACACCTACACAGACCATTCAGCCACCGTAACACGGAAGAAATCAAGCTATTATTCTCTTTCTGTATTTTTAAATGCAAGCGCAATATTCACAATAACAAAGAGCAAGAGAGAACAATGACAAGTACAACATGGAAAATGAGATTAAAAGATTCACCACAAATAATACAAGAATACCAGGAAAATTTTAAAATATTTTCGTTATTGCAATTTCCAGAAGAGAAACAAAACTACATTCTCTCCTCCAGACTGATTCCTGTTGCTTACTCCTGGTATAACTTCTTTCCTGTGTATAGCGTGCGTAAAGAGAAATAAATCCTGCCTCTTGCTCCACAGGCCTGCAGACGTTTTTAAAGTTGGTTCAACATAGAGAAGAAACAGGAGTTTTTCTCGTGTGACCCTGCTAGCTTGCTTTCCTTCCTTCCTCCCACCGGGCAGGTGGCTGAAGCCAGGCTGCTCTTCTCTCTCACAAGATGGCACACAAACCCTGGCACACAAACACCTCCTCTGCACTCCCACACGGAAACCTCTCACACCCACTCTTCAAGGGCAGTCGCTCCGGTCTCTCTCCAGCAGACCAGGAGAGAGCGTCACTGGGACCTGTGGGCGTACAAGCAGCAAGACAAACCTCAAAGCACCAACGTGGAATAAACCTTACTGGGCCAGCTCATCTTGCAAGAAGAGTAGACTTTTAAAAGAGTGAGACATGCCAAAGCTGTTCACTGGAAAACAAACATGAAAACTGCACACAGACGTTAAGAGGTTAAATGTAGCCCTTTGTGAACCATTCTGTACGGCTTTTAAGAATAATGCCATGGGTTTGCAGCTGTAAAAAAATGGGCAATGTGACTTGCCCGAAGTTCACTCATTCACTGTTTGTTTTGGTCACTGTTTGCTTTCTCCATTGAGAATCTGACAATGATGTCTGGCATATAATGCCGCCCTTTACGCCTTGTAGGTAACTTTTTTTTTTTAATTTTAAAAACAATTTTTTTAAAAAAAAATTTAAAAACTTTTTTTTTCTTCTTCCATTGAAATTCCCCCAAAATATTGGGCTTGAAGGTACATTGCAGTCAAACTCATAAAAGACGTCTTGGATAACATCACCTAACCTTTAGGGACATCTACTGGCATAGCAGTCACTTATATCAGCTGAAGACAGAAGTGATAAACTTTTTAGCGACTAACTTAAACTGAAACAATGTTTGTCATCATGTAGAATAAGAAATAACGTGGGGGTTTTTTAGTTCTCTTTACTTTTATTTTCTTCTCTTCCAAAGTTTTATCCAAAACACATGTCAAAGGCAAAGCCTGTGATAATGGATATCTGGCGTGATTCTTCTCAGCTCTCACTAGGGGTTTTTTCTAGCATCTCTCAATTGCTTCTTCCTGACTGTATTTATTCACTGCCTTCAAAGCATTTCAACAAACCTCCCTTCTCAGCAGGATCTAAGAGTTCTTGCACAGCCTCACTATGCACTGGCGAAATCTGCTCAGGATTGTCTTCACCAATTTGTGGGAGCAGCTCTGCTTCGACAGTTTTGAAACTTAAACAGTAACTTCGGTTTATTCAGCATACACTCATAATTAGTTCCTTCCTGGTTCTTTTTTGCTTCTCATTTCCAAGTGGAAGATAGTCACTCAGAGACACTCTTTGTTCTAATTTAAGAGCCAAGCTCTTCCAAATCACCTGGAGGAGTCTCACAGAATCCCGATGAGCCTGCCTTGAAAGAGAAGGCCTAAAGTTTTTCTTCAACTCCTTGCCAACTTTATTCTGAACTTTTTCGTGTTTAAATGTGAATATTAACTGATTAACACCACTGTGCCAGGGCTGGGTTCCCAGTTCATCAGTGAGATGCCTAACCTCCGGGTAACACCCCAAACTTTCCCAGCCCATCAACCTTCCAGCGCATGATCCTACGACCCATGCCCGCAAAGGAGAAAGCTTATTCAGCTGCACTGCTGATCACATCAGTTCGTACCTGTAAATCTGCTTGCCCAGCTGTGGAAATCTAACACTAAACTTATCTTGGGAAGCGTTTATTTATGCAAGTATGAGATGGGTTGCAAAGCAAAGTGCCCAGCTGCAGAACTGGGGCTGCCATCTCATCTGTGATGGGAAAGGACATTGCTATGATATTTTACATGATGGAAGTGTGTGCAGTGCAGCAAAGCTCTTGAAATGAAAGATTTTGAAGCATTAATCAGCTTGTTTTGAGGCATGTTGATGGCAAAGGATTTGACTTGAGGCGGTTCATGTCTGACATTGTCTTTGCTTGTGCTGAAACTATTCACATGGAAAATAGCGTTTTTCCCAGTGTAAGTAACTCACAAAGACAACCAAGACCAGGGTATCTCAGGCTGGATTTCCCTCACTTCTCCTGCTTCCTTTGAATAAATGAACTTCCTTACACTCTGACAGACTTGGGAGATTAATTCAGAATGTGTGTGCATAGTACACCTGGCAGTCACGATAAAGCTTGGCTCAAAGAGCTAAGATGAAACAAAGGCATAAATAATACTGGAGAAGGATTTACAAAAGGACAAAATATGGGCAGCCATTTAGAGGTGACAGTAATTACTTAAGTAAATGTCAAAACTCTCCAAAGAAACAAGGGGAAAAATATTCATGAATATTTAAGGCTGAAACGTGAGCAGGTTGATTTGCCATTTGGAAGGTTATGTTCCTGTCGTATCATCCCTGTGATAGCTATAGGAAGGGACATTAAAATCTGTTGCAGGACAAACTCTTGCTGTTTGAGGGTCCATTGATTCCTAGATGTATTGAAACCAACGGTCTTTTAATTCACTCAGGGCACCCAAAAAAGATTTATACCATTCCTGAAGTTAGCCACAAGGATGAAAACAAGCAAATACCAGAAAGAACTCCAGACACCTGTAAACATGTAGAGGCACTTTATCTGCTATAACCAGTATCTATCTCCTGACCACAGTGGGACAAAATGAATTCACTGGACCTCATTCTTTTGCTCTCGGTTCCATCCCAGCTTCCACCATCAAAGGCAAAGGAACTGACAGGAGATCATAGAGCTAGCAACAGTGGCCAGCCAAAGATGGGAAGAAGTGCAGCGCTGCTCTGCCACACGCTTTCCTCCACCATTACATGCCTTTTCGGCAGAGTTCCCTGCTATGTGGCTATCACTGCCTGACCATGAATATGGGAATACATCACAAACACATCAAGCAGCTGCAACAAGAGTTTACAAAGACTGGACCACATATCCAAAGATACATATTAGTTGTCAAGACCAGCAGAAGAACCTTATAAAGTTAAGTGATGGTAAACCACAGAATAACAGAATCACAGATTCACAGAATCACAGAATCATCTGGTTGGAAGAGACCTTTAAGATCATCGAGTCCAACCATACACCCTGAACTGCCAGGGTCCCTAAACCAAGTAACTCAGCACCACATCTACAAGTTTTTTAAACACTTCCAGGAATGGACACTCCACCACCTCTCTGGGCAGCCTGTTCCAGTGCTTTACGACCCTTTCAGTGAAGAAATTTTTCCTAATATCCAAACTAAACCTCCTCTGGTGCAACTTGAGGCCATTTCCTCTAGTCCTGTCACTTGTCACCTGGGAGAAGAGACCAACACCCACCTCTCTACAACTTCCTTGCAGGTAGTTGTAGAGAGCAATAAGGTCTCCCCTCAGTCGCTTCTTCTCCAGGCTAAACAACCCCAGATCCCTCAGCCGCTCCTCATAAGACTTGCTCTCCAGACCCTTCGCTAGTTTCATTGCCCTTCTCTGGACACACTCCAGCACCTCAGTGTCCTTCTAGTGAGGGGTCCAAAACTGGACACAGTATTCAAGGTGTGGCCTCACCAGTGCCGAGTACAGGAGGACAATCCCTTCCCTACTCCTGCTGGCCACACTATTTCTGATACAAGCCAGGATGCTGTTGGCCTTCTTGGCCACCTGGGCACACTGCTGGCTCATCCTCAGCCGGCTGTCAACCAGCACTCTCAGGTCCTTTTCCGCTGTGCAGCTTTCCAGCCACTCTTCCTCAATCCTTATATCATCTCATGCCGCAGCTTACCCAGCCACTGAGCCCATCCTTTACTAGTATAAATGACATAATCTTCAGTATTCTCTCATTCGCACTAAAGACAAAAGCAGCAGCCTCAGAGATGCGTGGTTAGAAGATAATTTTATGTCTCTACTTTTTGTTGAATTGTGCCGAGCGTATACATATTTCCTATATGCCATGTCTTCAATAAAGACCATCAGGAGATGTCCTTTAAATCCAGAAAGGGTTTTCAAGTCCTTTGTATTGCAGACATTTTTAGAAAAATGATGTAGACAATGCTTACCACAGAGGTATCCAGCTACTTTCATTTAATGCAGTGTTTTGTGTCAGTTGCCACTTTTACGTAGACTAAAATTAGGCAATGAGGAAGCACTCACTCACTTGACACATCTTTAATGTTCCTGGTAAATGCCGAACAGCAGGACATAGACTACTTGCAGTTACGCAGAAGGTCTCCTCTCTGTTCTCACAGCTGACTAATCTGGGTTTGATATCAAGGGAAATCATTGACATTATTCCATGTTGGAGAAAAAGAGCCTATATTAAGTAGAGGTAAGTGGGTGAATTCAGTCTGATGACCACTGAATGCTATTAAATCCTATAACCTGCAACACAGGACAATCCAAAGAATTTTTCACTCTGAAAAACAATGAGATATTTTTATTCTAAATTATCACCAGTGATGAAGGAAACCGTGGTTAATTAACATCACTGAACATGATGCTAGCTTAGGAAGGTAACAACTCCAGTCAAATCCACCAAGAATTTGCATTTTTTACATAAATTTGAAATACAATTTCTTCTACAGAAAGGAAAAGAATGGTATAGGGAAACCCTGATAGCAGGCATTAAAATATTTGTCTTTACAAGTTATTTTGCTCTAGTGTAATGAGCTATGTCCCAGTGACACTCCTAGGAACTCAGCGCTGGAAGAGGCATCCTGATCACCAATGACAAGGACAGATTTCTGCAAGTGTCAACAACCATTAAATACAAAAAGGATCACAGAACATCTGCTGCCCCTAATGTCCTTATTGACACAACACCCCCATCAGCCTGTATTTATCTGAAGGTCTTCTCAGTCCTTGGCTGTCTTCTAAGTCATCATTATGAGGAAGGTATGTTGTTCTTTAAAACAGGAACGAGCTAGTGAAAAGCATAGGCATAGGGGCAGTCTGAGTACAGAAGAATGAATCCAGTAACTTTGAGAAGAAAATGTTTAGCTTTTCCTATTTTAAAAAGTCCAAATTTGTAACAGAGACAGCAAATGCCTTTGGGAATGAGAAATAAAATCCAGCTCACATTCATCATAGAAGGACCAGAGGTCCAACTGCAAGCTCTTGTGCATGGCACCTTCTGCTGCTTCCACCTCCAACATAATTCACAACGTTTTGTGGCAGTCTTGCAGGATCAAGCGGAAGGTGGATTATTCCAGGCATGTTGAGTGAGTGGTGGCTTTGATCTCAGATATCCGCAGTCCCATGTTTTTCCTCCTTTTTTTCCTTATGCCTTTATTGCCAGAAAAGAATAATCCAATAGGTTCATAGCCAGATGAGACTACTTATTTTCTTGCACAGGTAAATGCTGCTTAGCCACTTTCAGGCAGGAGCATTCCTCGTTTCCTTAAGCTAATACAAAATCTGACCTCTTTACTGTATGATTCCAGTCTGTATCTCAGGGCTGGTTGTATCACTGGTTATTTTATCTTCCATTTTCATTCAGAAAATTGCCATTCAGAATCCCCAATCACAGTGGGGAAAAAAATTTAAAAATTTAGACACCACCCCACTACCACACCAGTCCAGTGTGAAAAACTTGAAGGAAACATGCCGTCATCATCTGGAGTCACAGAGAATCTCTGAATTGCTTCTTTGGGCTCTTTTAACCCTAGCAGCTATGTTTTTCTCACATCAAAACAACAAAACCAAAACCAAACAAAACCAAAGTCATACAAGGACTATTTATTCAATGAATTAAGTATGCAGATGATAAGCACAACTCTCAGAGAAACTGGAGTTCCCAGGATACAGGTTTCCATGGAGGTGCTAGGGCTATTAGGGCTTTGCTTATTCCTCAAGCCTTCTAAGCTTCTGCTTCTCTAACAACAAAGCCAAGTATTGCTCCATAACTCCAGTATCCTCCTTCCCTGTCAAGGTCCCTTACACTTTCTGTTATCAGCTATTATTATTGAAGTCCAAGTGTGCATTTGTATTTTCTACTAAGTACCCAGCCATTTTGTTCCAGGAAATTAATTACTTCTGCCATGTCTTCTCTGCCATGAGCTGTAGCCTGCAGCATGTATATGGGTGTGGGTAGTTTTTGTCCATGTTTTTCATATTCAATGAAAGATAAAGGTTTTACTAATATTCTGCATATATGGAGACAGCTCCTTTCTCTGTAGGAACTTAGAGGGACTGAGTATTTCTACATGGCTTCTGCAGGCTACAGTAAAGGCTCTACCAGCTGTAGCAGTTTAACAGACTAATGGATGGGCTTACTAAAATTAGAGTATTAACACCTAGTTATCCCATACTGCTTCATTTTACCTTCTCAGTATAGGGCAGGACTAGGATCCTCCAGGCTGAAAAGCAGCATGTAAGTCCACCTATCGTGATTTAGAGTAACAGTACTGTCATTATGTTCAAAAGGAATTTACTTCTTCAGCTATATGAGATTACCATTCCTTTCACTCAACTGTCTCAGGCTGTACAGTCATCTCTGAAGAACACATCCAGCTTTATTTGATGAGAACTTCCTGTGCCTTTTCTTCTGTATGTAGTGCCATGCTCCAAGACATCCAGCTCTAGAGGTCCCAAGAGCAACTGGTCTGAGGAAACACCAGCCTCAGCTTCCTTAACTCTTGGAGCTAACAAGAATTCTGGTGGTGTTTATTTTTTACCCTTCATCTCACAATCACTTTCAAATGGCAAATTTCTGATAACTTACTTTTTCCATAGAACATATTACAGACTTCCAACAGATGATCCATTTTGCATTATATACATTTATGTATTTTGCTTCTCTCTCAAAAAGTGAAACTTGGTACTTTAACAAGATTCATAACATCTACATTTAAAATCATGTTCACTCTCAGAATTTAATGAGCTTGTCTACTCTCTGATCTATGCATTGATTCCACAGACTCCTACAGCTTTGTTCACTTCTGCATTTTCTCCCCCATTTTCCATAGTAGCAATTAAAAATGTATAAATCAGGCTTTCTCTGAAATGGGAATATGTTAAATTCTTATTTTTATCATACGATAAAGCAAAAGAAAGTCTTGAATACTCTGCGCTTTCCATAACAACTTGTCTTGTGATTTACACCATTGAGAAGCTCTTGTAGTGCAAATAATGTATTTGCATAATACCTACCACAGTCTAGCCACAAACTTGACACATGCTGTGAGTAAAGACACTCATGTCTTCCATGATGGCTATGAAGGTACAGGATAGAAAGATATCTTGCTAGTTTTCACATTAGGAATTAATCTACATTGCAAAAAACTCACATTCAGGTTCTTCCTATCCAGGTTAAAAACTTTGTGCTTATTTGCAAGCCCTGTTAATACCTGGGCCTGCTGGATTTATTTGGCTTCCAGGTATGTAGAAACTTCAGCTGCCACACATCCTGATGTCCACTGTGGAGCTGTGATCCGCAGAGTGCAAGTATGGGCCATCTCCACTGTCCACCCACCCTACAGCACTCAAGAAATGGCAGCTCTTGGCCACTGACCACATTTTCCCTAGCCTCTTGTGAGTCGGAGCTGTTATGGTGTGCAGATACAGTCTCAGACTTAGTCATTCACATATTCTGGCCCAAAAAGGTTGAAGCAAGCTCCTGGCACAGGTTCCTCAGAGGTATCCAGTTCCTCCGAGAGAAGTTTATAGACAGGACAAAATAGTGTCTGTCTCTCCCAGGGTCTGTGATCCACTTCAGCCAGGATCACTAGGGCTTAAATGGAAATCAGTTGTTGATCACAGCACAGCTCATCTCAAGAAAGCCAGGTGGAATACTTCACTCACCCTCTGTGGTCTAACACATCTTTCTCAGTCGTAATAACAGGAGTGTTGCACTCATGACGATGAACTCCTGTTGTCAGTGAAGGGCACAATAGTACAGCTATTAACGGTAGGAGATGCTTCTCAAAACAGCCAGCCCACCTCTAGGACAGTTCAGTCCTGAATCTAAAGGATGATGGACAATTGAGACACAAAGGATAAAACTAGAAACTCGGTTCAGCATTCCAATGGATACTCAAAATCACACACACAAAGAAGATTATTTTGGCACACTACTATTTACCCCTACTCTCACCTCTGGTTACGTCTCACTTTCACTGGTGATAATTACCTGTTTTTCTTTTGTCACAATGACTAGAAATATTAAATTTTCTTTCCCTTGCTAACATCTTTCTCTGCTCCAAAGGTGTCAGTCATCTTTTTCTCTCAAATTTTATATGGATTAACATAATTAACTTAAATTCATCTGTTCCAAATTTGCTCTTAGCTTAAAGTGTGATGATACTCCTTCAGAAATCAAGAAGGGATGTTTTGTTCAAAAGCCTGGGTGTTTCTGCAAATTCATTTGGAAAAAAAAAAATACTACCTGTCTTTTCAAACTTTGCCTCTGTAAAGCCCTGAAAGTCTTTCAGTAGCAGAATACTGACATGGCTGACCCTTTACATGACTTCTCTGGCTCAGTCTCTGAGGACCTTCTCTAAGGACCTTTTACGTTGCTACGAGCACATCAACATAAAGTGCAGATATCTCATGCTAACAAAGGCTAAAGCAGCTTCTGATGGGTGTTCTAAGGGTGGAGCTGTTTAAGAAGAAGGAGAAGAAGAAATGGATTTGAAGAATTTGTCCCACAACATCCCACAGAAAAATTCCCAGAAAGACTCAGCTCTGTGTATCACTCAGGAATTGGGGATACACTCCACAAGCACCGATTCTGCACAACAGTGTGTCAGGTATTACGTGGGTACAGATAGTCTTGCTACATACACATTGCAACAGCAATTGTGACAGGCAGGGATAAGTCATATGACATAAAGTTTAAGGTTGGTGAACAGAAGAATAAATATCTAACTATCAAGTACAGCCTAAGAGATGGTTACCCAAGAAGTCCAGAAAATGGCAAGACTCTACACTTTGTTTCAGGTCAATGGAACATAGAAGAGGGTGTGGTTGTTGGTAGTAGAAGCGCTCATTATCATGGGACTAACTTGTCTTTGAGTAGCTATGACAAAATATTGTAATAGGAAAAAGATGTTAATAAACTGTGAACACAGGTGTTAAACCCAATAATGGAACTAAAAATTACTATAGATGTGTATTTAATTCAAATTTGTAGTGACAGGCAGAATACTATTATCTGTCCCTAAGGCTTGTCCTGGTGTCTGTGGCACATGTGAAGGCACAAGCAGAAGTTAGGGAACAAGAAACGTTTTCAGTGTCATCAAGATTGGTACATTCTGCATTGGGTCTGCTAAATGCCATCAAACGTCTTAGTAGGGGATGAATGGGGTTACATTCTAAAAAACACTACATTTGCCAAACTGTTTGAAGAGCTAAGTTTACACAGGCAAAGCTGCCTGAAGCATAGTAGCAGATGGCATTATAGACAGATGCTAGGAAAAAAATGTTATTTTCTGCAAACATACATAAGCACTGAAAAGCTGTTTAGATGAAAAGGTTACTAGCTCATGTACTAGTTGCTAGATGCTTTTTCGAAAACAGAAGCACAAATTGAAACTTTTTCTCTTGACAAATGGATAAGCCAAAATAAAACCATTTTTTAATTTATGCACTCAAAGGAGGTATTAAGAGAGAAAAATTAACAACTTGGCTTTGAGTTCCATCTTAGTTTCTCTCTTTTTACTTAATCTTAAGAGATTGCATTAGGAAGAAACACTGCCTTCCCAAGTTTAACAGAGCCAGCTTATGCCTTTCTTGACGACTGCCAAGTATGCAAACACAAACAGATTAGAACTGTAATGCTGCAGAATATTTCTCATTCTAGGTAACAACCCCATCTGCTACAGAAATTTATTTACATGTAAAGCTGTTCATTGCTTCTGTCCTGAAACAAATCTTGCAATTAGAATTAAAATTTTCCACAGAATGAAACTCAGAATGCCCTCAGCCAAAAGTGCCAAATTTCTTTTTTTAAAGTTAAAATACTTCAGCAATGGCATATTATACATATATAATTATGTTAACATGGTGTGTATTTCAAGTTTATTATTAGCATACAGCATACAAAACTATATACCTTTTTCATTGAAAGTGAAGCTGAAAATTTATTTTCAAAACTTTCTAAATGAAACCGTTGTGAAATACTCTTGATTTAACAATCTCCATTTTCTAATGGAAGATGGTTCCACAGAGTTTTCTGATGGACAAGTTGAATACTTTATAGTAGTAATGACATGGTTATTTTTCACAGCCTTGTTTAAAGACATCTACTCTTCTCCTCATTTCCCTTCCCCCCCCCACCGAAACAGACCCCAAAAAAACCTCCACCCAAAACAAATAGGAGAATGTAAAGAAAAAAAATTGAATTAACATGAATCTATGCTGCTATCCAACCTCTGTTTTTTAAAAGTAATTTCTCCCGTGAAATACATCTTTGACCTTCAGAATAAGTCAGTGCTGTTTTTAACAGCCACGTCTTTAAGCACGCTTCTAACTGGAGAGTACAATATTTTAGAGGAAACACGTGAAAACCCAGACCTCTCACCTTTAGGGTCTTGAGGGAGCAAGCTTTCCCCTCTTGCTAACTGTTACTCTGAGTAAGCAATCAGTTATTGGATAAAGGCTGTTCAGTGACAAGAAGCCATCATGCGTGTTTTAGTTTGTTTTTCAAGCCTGCCATTTTAAAACAGAATGATAAAATTTCTATGCTAAGTTCTTTCAGTGGGTTGCTGATTTTAAAACAAGCTGAAGTAGTACAGCTGAGTTTTCCATGAACTAGGCAATTTAATTATAACATGTATTAACTGTATTTCCTAGTAGCAGTAAGTAACAGAGATAAAGTAAAACTTCAAGCCAGCTTAATACACTGTTCAGAAAGACTGAGGATAATAGTGCATCTCATTAGTAAAAGGTATCACCATTTAGGGAATCAAGCTTTTTGTTACAGTAGAAAAATCAGTCTGACCTTCACATTCATCTAGTCTGTTGCTATATTTTAGTATTTTTCTTGTAAATCCTGCTGCAAAAAGAAAATTTATGGCAGTTTTGCAATATGTGGAGAGTTTTAAATGGTCATTCCATCAATCAGTGCCTCTTACTCTGTCAGAAATCGACAAGAGATAAACTGGTCTTAAATCTTTCAAGGGTTAACCTCACTAAGCAATGATCAAGAGGAATCAATCCCACTACAATTAAGCAGAGAAATGCATGAGATCTGCCTATTCTAGGAAAGAAGCAAGCCTTCTGGTTAATATGCAAAAGATGATTCAGAAATATAAAAGACATTTTTAGACCAAGTGACTTATGCATGTCAAAAGCACAGTTCTTGAGAAGAGCTATGAATTAAACGACAAATAACCATAAACTTGGTGTTAAAATGTCAATATGCATTTTTTGTTAATTTATCTTAATATATGTAGCGGCATATGAGAAGCAGGTATTTTAAGGTACCTATTTTCACAACTCTGTGGCAGATGTTTGGTTTTCATAAGCCAAGAACATGGCTTACATTTAAAATAAAGCAGGTGTGCCTCACGCATGGACTGATTGTAATGCAAAGCAAACCCAGCGTGTCCCTCTACGCAGAAATATCAAAGACATCATCCCTGAACTAGATCAGCTACTTAATAGTGTTCCTTAGTTGGGAACAGTTCCCAGCGTAGTGTATTAAGGCCATTTCCAAACCACCTTGTCCTAGATCGGGAAGGAAAATTAATACATGTCCAAACAAAAACAGCAACAACTTTTTCTGTTCCCAGAAGAAAAATGAAACGAACACACTTGAATTTTCTCATACATGACATGAGAATACAATGCAAAGATAATAAATGAACAATAAGAAATCAAGAGCTTCATTGCCCATGAACTGTTCTGTAATGAACAGCTCCTTCTTTTGGTTCTACCAAATAAAGAACCTCAGCATAATCCCCCTGCCACTGACTCTGTGTCATTGTGGGGATTAGAAGGAACAGTAAAGAAAGAAGTGTTTAAATCAGCTGTGTTTGTATCACAGTTTTCTTGCTTTCAGGGAACATCTATGAGCAATCTCCACTTCAAGCAATTCTTCTTGAAGTGCAGAAGAATACCTTTCAGTTTCTAAGGTCAACACATATCTACATGAGCGTCCGTTCACAAAGTATCCATGCCTTGATGTGCTCAAGCTTCCGCTCCTCCAGACCACGACTCACATAGGAAAAGGAGCAAGTTTTCAGAGCAAATGTGGTAAGAACAATTCATACGCTAAAAGGCACACTCATAAAGTGCTCTGTAAAACATGATGAGTTTTCATATTAGCAGCTATGACAGAGATACGAGACATCTCGTCCAACCTACAAAATACATTCTATGAATACATACATGTGAGGTTCCCTTCTCTCCTCTCTGCCCTGTCCATACAGCCACAAAAATCTTCCAAGCAGACGTAGCACATCTGGTGCCAGTTGAGTCTTTCCAGTCCCACTTGGACTACAACTTTCTATCTAAAAGAGTACAGATCTCCTGTAGGATCCATGGCTTATCTGCAGCCTTATGAATGTCTGAGGTATCCCAAGGCATCTCAAATAGTACTAGACCCTCATGCATAAACACCTGAATACTCTCTCATGATTTGGAAAGTAAAAATCTCAACAGTAGTGTAAGAATACTTTCTTGCAGAAGCATCATCTTCCGGTTTTGGTTCCTCTCACCAACTGGTTCATACTTTCACCTATGTCATTGTTCCTTGGACAGGGAGGGGCAAGAAAAAAAAAAAGGCAATGGTGATACACATCCTCCATTTCTACGCCCTTTTGTGAACTGAATTTCTAGTACAGCCTGGAAAGTCTCAGTGCAGCTCTTTCCAAATTGCACTCAGCTGCAATCATGCCAAAGGACTGCCATCCTGCACCCAAGGATTATCAGAATACAGAAACATCCTAGATGGACTTCCTTTCTTTGAAGCCAAAAGTGCAGTATTTCCCATATTATATTGGTTGCAACCAGAAACACTGCCAACACCTTCCAGGAGGAACCAAGTCAAATAACAGCAGCTTGAATTATGGAACAAATATTACAAGAGATGGAAAGTGTAACAGAAGGTTGTCTGATATTCTAAATGGATGATCCCTAGGAACAGGGAAAAACCAGAGCTTGGAGTAATGTTAGAAGTAGCACAAGGAAAACTGTGTTAAAGTAAGTGCTCCAGAATTTATTCCTAGAACCTAGCTCTTTGCAAAATCACTGTTTGCTGATAGGACAGCACTTCTGCTGGATCCTCTTTCCTCTAGATTCAGCTGTTAAAGAAAGCATTCGTTTATTTAGGAACTGGAATAAATTGTAAGTAAAAATATGAATAAATGATAGCCTAGGGTTCACAAAACAGGATAGTATTTTTCCAAATAAAGACCCTACTCAAAAAACTAGGAAAATAATTTTTATTACTTGAATTAGCATTTTAAAACTGCATTTATGCAAAGTATGTGCTCTAGTGATAATTGTAACGTACAAGCCTACCTGATATCCCAATGCACTAAACTGTTAGAAAAGTGATGGACTGTGTTTACTGTAGGACTAATTTTCCAGGTAGCATTTGCGATGTGTCCTTCCTGCAATAGTGAATTATGAAAGCATTTATCTTGGTATTTTGAAATTCATTTGCTCGTGTCAAGTAGCATTGTGAATACAGATAATATTAATCAAGTATCTATTCAAGTGGCAGCCTGTCAAAAGAGATAGAGTTCATTGCTCTATTTTTTTGCTGAATGTGCATACATACTCCTGTGATTTCACCAGAGCTGTCAAATTATGTCAGCATTAAAATTTGGAGTATTTCCTGGCTTCAAGCTGCCAGCATCAGAACTCTCTTCCTCCTTCATGCTGCTTTGCCAATTTTACTATACCCTCTGCTTCAGACTTGATCTGTACCAGTAGGAAGGAATTGTTGTATCCTTGCTCAGTTCTTCTTTAATGGTTCATGCAAAAAAGAAATGGAATGTATACAGAGAAATAAATGTGACTGTTGATTACTTTCCAAATTTCTCTAAATATACAATGTTTGTTTAAGCTTTGGATGAGAAAAAAAAAAAAACAAACCCACAACATATTTGCTTATAGTACCATAGTTACCTCCCTCAGCTTTCCCAATAGGCCAATCTCTCATTTGAAAAAAAATGTTTGGAAGCTCCACTTATATATCGGTTTGAAGCAAATTCCATATTAGACTTTCCTGACAACACAAGGAGAATGATATCTTCTTGCCTGTTAATTGAAATGGTGGCTTAGAATTTTGGACATTTGTTCTTCAAGAATAGGGGGTATACAAAAATAATCACAGCAACCAGAGACTTTAGTGGGCAGTACCAAAAAGAAATGTAAAAAAATAATCCTAGCACAACTCTTATATTCCCATGTTGGGAGGGCAAGAGCCTCATACTAAACAGTCTTGAAGGTAGATGCTTAAAAATATGAATGAAAGGTCATTTTTCTTCAGGCCATCAGAAAATATAGTAACACTCATCTCTGACTGGGGATTGGACCTGAGGTAGCCTGACCCTTCACACTATCAGTTTACAAAGCAGAAGTGAGAAACTACACATGTAACACAGCAGAGCAGAGTCACTGCGGCAACAAAATGCTGAGTACTTAAAACATTAGTACCAATGGGAATTTGCTGAGGGTGAGTGTTCACTCTCACAGCCTTAACAGAAGAAATATTTCAATATCTTGGAAATGTTCAACCCAAAAAAAAGCAGCAAGAACCAGCCTAGAGGACAGAAAAATCTCAAAAAAACCCTAATTTTAACAAAATCAAAGACGTTGGAGAAAGCAATTTTTTGTAAGTTATTTTTTAGGGGCCATCCATTATTAATATCCACGCACCACATTCCATTAGAATAAAAACTTTCACAATCCCACCTAAATTATACTCCATATTTCTGCCTACAAACTATTCATGACTCTTATGTTCACTTAATTTTTTTCCTTTCTTGAAACTTGGCCTCTTAGTCAATGTATTCATGAGTGTAAATGCTTCCAATTTCACTGTGAAATATGGTTTTATTTCTATTTGTGGTTGTTTTGAAAGACTCATCTTTAAGGTCTGTGCTTGCATGAGAAGCTCAGCTTGGAAGTAGAAAGCAGAAACAAACAAAAACTAAAAAAAAAGGAGGAGGAGGAGGCCTTCCTGTGAGCAGGGTGGGGAGAACCCAGGGGGATGGGCAGGGACAGTCAGGGCTTGGTGGTGCCCTTGGGGTCCAGACATTCCTGCCCTGTGAAATATCTAGAAAACTTACCCTTTAATATACCTTTAAATTGTTGTAACCCATGATTTGTATTGTATGTTATAGGAAGAACTAGCAGGAACTACTCCAGACAATGGAGGAAAAGCCTTGCAAGAAGCTGCAGTTCAGGAAAAAAAAGACAGTTTATGATCTTTTGAAGAAGGGGCAGGAAACTCAGTAGGAGTACAAGGATGTTGTGAGGTTATATAGGGAGAAAATTAGGAGGGCCAAAGCCCAACTAGCACTTAATGTGGCTACTGCCATAAAAGACAATTAAAAATGTTTCTACAAATCCATTAACAGCAAAGGGAGGGCTAAGGAGAATCTCCGCCCTTTATTGGATGTGGGGAAAAATATAGGGACAAAGGAGAAGAGAAGGCTGACGTACTGACTGTCTTCTTTGCCTCAGTCTTTGACAGTAAGACCAGTTATTCTCTGAGTACCCAGCCCCCTGAGCTGGACAACAGGGACGGAAAAGAGCATGAAGCCCTCATAATCCAAGAGGAAATGGTCAGTGACTTATTACACCACTTAGACACACACAGGTCTATGGGGCTGGTACCAAGCGTACTGAGGGTGCTGGCGGAAGTGTTCACCAAGGCACTTCCAATCATTTACAAGCAGTTCTGGCTAACTGGGGAGGTCCAATTGACTGGAGGTTAGCAAATGTGATGCCCATTTACAAGAAGGGCTAGAAGGAGGATCCCTGGAGCTACAGGCCTGTCAGTTTGACCTTGGTGCTGAGGAAGGTTCTGGAGCAGGTCATCTTGAGTGCCATCATGTGGTATGTACAGGACAACCAGATGATCAGCCCAGTCAGCATGGGTTTA
The DNA here is from genome assembly GCA_009769605.1 of Bucorvus abyssinicus. Taxonomy (NCBI): domain Eukaryota; kingdom Metazoa; phylum Chordata; class Aves; order Bucerotiformes; family Bucorvidae; genus Bucorvus; species Bucorvus abyssinicus. The sequence goes on along the minus strand of CM020030.1, from coordinate 27,319,702 downwards.
TGAAAGGCAGGTCCTGCTTGATCAACCAGATCTCCTTCTATGACAAGGTGACCCTGTTAGTGGATGAGTAAAAGGCTGTGGATGTTGTCTAGAGGTATCTAGACAGACTGGATCGATGGGCCAAGGCCAATAGTATGAGGTTCAACAAGGCCAAGTGCCAGGTCCTGCACTTGAGTCACAATGCCACAGGCTTGGGGAAGAGCAGCTGCCAGCTGTGGTCAGCCCACCACCATACTCATATATCCAAGGAGTTTTAAATAGAGCAAAACAAATAAAAATATATTCTCCTCATGTTTCTTGCCATGCTTAAACAAATGTCAAGAACTGGGAGGGAGGAGCTAAAAGATTCTTGTTTTCATGTGTGATGTTGAAGGTGTGGCATACTGAAGAAACATTTTCAACACTCTGCCTACTAACATAAAACTGCATTGGACAACAAAAGCAAGACTCAGTAACCCCAAATGTTAGTGTTCAAAACCCAGCTGAGTTGGCCACAATGCCATCGGGTCAAAAACTACACGTTATTTCCTCTGGATAAACCAGTGCTTGAGTAACCTTGTAAAGCTGTTCTTTGTAATTTGGGACAAAAACTAACCACCCTGAAGAATGCAATCTGCTCGAGCATCCCCAGGAAAGCACAGAAGGACACCTCTCCCCATCTGTGGGATCTGTTGCCCTTCAGAAGCAATGCATAGAACACAGCAGAAGGCACCAAGGGGTGCCTGGAGAGGGGTGCTCTGCCTCCTGTTTGGGAAAGCAGGCACAGAAGGAGAAACACATGCAGCCTGTCCCTGCCAGGTCCAGCTGGGAAATCTTTGGTGACTTCCCTCCCTCTCTAGGCTTCTTCTCCCTGCCCCAGGCTTCTTGTTTCCTCTAGCCAAGATTAGGCTTTCTCCATCCCGACAAGCCTCACTGCTATCCTAGACCTGGCAATCATTTCCTGACCAAGATTTTAGGAGAGAACATTTACATTCAAAAATAAAAGTTTCATCAGTTAAAAAAAAAACCCTCACAAATTCACAGAAAGTTTTCCACTCAGATCTTGTCTCTCTCACTGTGTTTCCCATCTGTGCAGGGACTGCATTGGCAAGAGCCTTTCGCAGCTGGCCTTGCTGTGGCATCATCCCCTCACAGACACTGCTGAAGAGCATCAGAATTGTAGCAGTGGAGCTGCAATGAGAGCAAACCTACCTCACTTTTCCATCCCTTGCCTGGGCTAAAACGTGACAAGAACGAAGAGCAAAATTTTGCTTTCTGTTGCACCTGGTCATCCTTTCCATTGAACAGGCAAATTAGACCATTGAACCTGAATGAGGAAAACCAGTTGTCGCTGAAGACTGAGTTTTAAGCCATGTGCAACAGAAAATGCAGTGCTCCCTTGGATCAGGGCAAGGAGGAAACTTGGTATGGAATTTATCAGAGATGGGAACAAGGCATTACTAGCAAGAGAAAGCCAGGTATAGGACACAGTGTAAAGGAGACCAGAGCTATCCAGAGTGTCACCTCCTCAGTATACACTATTAAACTTTCTGTTTGAAAAGCATTGCAAAAGACAGAACACAAACTAGCAAGACATTGACAAAGTATCTTCTAAAAACTGATGTCCAAAAATAGATCAACTCTAAATTTAGCTGGGTGGTGTGCAATGATGAGAAGAAGCATAAAATTCTGAAGGTGATAAAGAACTGAGAAGTCTAGTGTCAGTGAAGCCAGTTGCAAGCAAAAATGTATAATGCTGCTCAGGCTCCTTTCTCGGTCAGGAAAAGACATCTAGGCCAAGCTGGTCTTCTCTGGGGATAATAGCCCACCTCATTTGTGTAGCTGGGCTTTCTCAGAATAAATCTTGTTCAGCTGGCCACTCATAACCACATCTCAGACACTTCGAAGTACCTTGTTAACCACTTGTTTAAACCTGCTAGCACAGTTTCCACAAGTCTTGCTTCATCTTGTGGTCAGGCATAGCTCTCGTCTTGCACAAATGCTTTTCTACATTGATGTTACTGCAATAGAAAAATAGGACAATGGGTTCGAAAGTGAGCCTTGTCCTAAAACAGCTGTAATGTTGCTAGCATTCAAACCCCTAAACAGTTCCCACAATTTTATAGAGTTCGTATCAATCAGAATGAAAGGCTTTTACTTACTACTGTTAAAAATTATTTTTTGTCACTTCAGCCTATCTTCTCCTCTTTTCTTTCACTGGCTGTGATTAACATGCTTGTGCTAGATTCTCTAAACCAGCACTGCCAGTTTCATCCCTTATCAGTCTGGACCACGACCTCTCCTGCCTGAAACAGAATTTGTGGCTGATATTGCAATTTAGGATATTTATCCCCAACTTGACTGTATTCTCATTTCTCAGAAATCATTTTCTTCCCACCGTGTTTATAAGCCTGAAATGCAGTTGAGGACTTTCAGGCCACCAAACAAATTTAAATTTAATTGTTTCATGAAATAGAACTGCTCTCTTAAGAAAACACTGGCAGAAACCCTGCCTGTGATATTAAACAAGGTTCTGGATGGGAGACTCAGGAGCATGACTGCAATATGATCTTCGTGTTAATATAAATAATTGTTAGGCAAAGGAGGAAAATTTACGCTGCCTTCAGAGCCCATCTATGTAGCATGAGAGGAGGTGGACTATTTGTTAGACAATGTAAACCCTTATTCCAGCAACATTTTGTGCAATTCTCCATTTCTTATTTGATATTTTGTACTGAAATTCCCTAGAATTCATCCCAACTGCTTTGCCACTATCATTCCTGGCTCTACCACACACTGAGCTCAGCACAACTTGCAGGAACCACAGGTGTGAGGATGCTCCTCAGCTCTGCATCATTTCTATTCCTGCATTAAAGCATAGATGCCTATAGCTCTTGCTGGAATGTCCATTTATATAGGCACAGTTATCACAGAGCTGATCTTAGCAAAAATTTCCAGAGCACCATGCATTACCCCATGAGGAGACAAGACATAAGATGTCTCCTTTGTCCTTCAGTCCAGTGTTAGCAAGCCTAGCAACTACTCCTAGATCACAGACCACATCTCCAGTGAAGACAGAGATCTACCCCTGTGAAGTGAGAGGTCTGAGTACAGAACCAGTCAGGTGCATGTGTATCCAGTCTTTAACAGTGATAATCACAAGGACATATCCTGGTTAGCAAGGGTTCTCCCCATAAAACTATGCTTAGTTTGGGACTTCATTTTTGACTTTCTGTCGTTTTTTTGTATCTAAGCTGGAACTCCAGGAGGGGGATGTCAATGTTTCCTGAATTTTCAGAGGAGAAGCCTGCCTAACTCAGGGCTTTTGAACAACCCTTTTTTAACCATCTCTGCTTATAAATGTTTTCAAGCCTCAGCATCACCTTAATCTGCATGTTTTCCTTTTACCAGCAGTCACTGATACACACTGTCACACCTCAGTTAGATACAGCTGAATAAAATACATTATTTAGCAAAAGCACATACTGTAACATCTTAGAGTAAGTAAGTAACTCACGGAGCCAATCATGCGTCAGGAGTATGTTATATGACTCTCTAGCTTTTCACATAAGAAGTTATTCTAACATAGCAGCTACATCCATGGATACTTGGCAGTTTGCTAGACTAATCTCGGAAAGAGATAAACTACTAAAAACTGCATAAAACCAGGACATGATTTCCACATGGGGGACTGAGTTGTGACAGAACATGAACTGGCAACAAACTAAATATGAATGCAGAGTTCAGCCAAAAATGCCCACGATAAACATCCCCTGAAACTGGCTGTGAAACACTCAGTAAAGAATAAGACCCAAGCTATATTTAATCTTCTTTATTATTTTTTTCTTTTCTCTTCAGTCCAGGTCTTAGCAGCATTTCACTGCAGAAGCTGTGTATTCATGTGAGGCCAGATTATAGCTCATAGCAGCTGTATCTCCACCCTCAGACCATTTATTTTGACTTTTTAAATCAACTACAGGGACCACAGAGAGAAGCAAAGACTGTTGGGATGCAGGTTGCAGATGCAACAGTAGGTGTCCACATATGTGGAGGACATCTCTGTTTCTTAGTTTTGCCAGAAAATTATCTCTGTAGCTTCCTGATAGCAAACCTTCATGAAGAATGAGAAAAGGTGTAAGTATTTGAGCTTCAAAGTATTTCTCCAGCTTCCTCCTACTGGTTTTCTGATAGCACCTGTAGTCATCACCATTTCAGATCCAGCCTGCTGCTCTGAACCTTCTTATGGCCATATGCTTTTTCTCTCTGGAGTCCCAAACAATTCCTTTGGTAACATTATCTGCTGTGAGAGAAAAATCCACCTGATACCTCCTCTGACACCCTGGATATGTGTCAGCTCTCTTGCCATCTGTATCCTTTGCAAAGTGTATACCCAGTCAACTGACCCCTGTAAAGGGCAGAGAATAAGAAAAATGTGCTGTTACAGCTCTATCTGAAAACAGCCTGCCAGCTCAGGAAAGTAGAGAGCAGACTCATCCTCAAAATTGGACTCACATGCTATCTTCTGGCCTCTTTCATTAGCATCAAGAAAATTCCCCAGTTTTGGCTCAGGAATCAGCCATCCAAACGGAGACAGACCCTTTCAGAACAGTAAAGAGAAAGGTGACCCTAATACTTAATACTTGAAAGAGAGTGCAGCTATTTAAGCTTGATATGTAGGCCACTGATCAGTTTAACCACATCTGGCAGGATAAATCATACTACCCAGTTTTGCAGCAACCTGTTTCTTAGCTAATATTTTTCTATGAATTGTTCCCTTGCAAATTCTGATTAAATGCAGAAGTTGCCACTTTAAATATACTGCAGTATCTTTTGCAGACAGAACACCTTCCACTCTTCCTGATCAGTAATGTTAATTATAATTATTTTTTTAAAGCAGGTTTCATTCCATATTAAGATTTGTTTAAGCAGCTTCCTGACCTCCAATATCGTGCTTCATGTCATTCAGTATTGTATATACACACAAAAGCATAAAAGAAACAAAAAAAATGTTGGCATGCTTTCTTTCTGCTTTGGTTTGCATAAAGAAGTGCAAAACTTGAAAAAAGATTTTTCTTTACCATTCATTTCTTATTTCTCAGACATAATCTGCTGCCTTCTCCAATTTTTTTAATTTCTTCATAGAGGACTGAGAAACTGGTCTTGTGGAGTTTTCTAAAGTCTTGAGTGCCAGTTAATTAAGAGTCTACAAAAATAGACAAGGGAAAGAGTTTTAAGTAACCTAGCTAAAAACCCACGTCCTCTTTCTCTCTTCTCACTGCTTTTGTGCTTCTGACGATAGACTTGTGAGTTCTTCAGTTATCCTTAGAGTCCTCTGGGAAAAAGAGAGTAGACAGTGTCTGTATATCTAGAGGGAAAGAAAGACAAGAACAAAATAAATATTCCAGTCTTACTTTGTCTAAATAAAGAAACTGAAAGAAGACCATATGAGCTAGACATAGTGTCCATTAAAGTCTTGTTAAAATTTGAAATATTTTAAAAAAAAATGCATTTGCAAAGATATTCCTCATGGTGTACACCCACGGCAGCCTTCAGCTGCAAAGCCAGCCTCCAAGCTGTTAAAAGGGGCCCTTTATCCATACTCCCCAAAAGGTGAAAATGGGAGCAGTAGGGGCCGAAGTGTGCTCAGCCTCCTGCAGACGTGGCACCACAGCGACCATGTGTCCTCTGGTCCAGACATGCAATGAATGGGGAGCAGAGACACCAGAAATTGCAGGCAAAACTCACTTCTCCTTCAGTGGCTTGCCTAGATTTGTTCTGGCAAGAAATGGACATATTAACCAATAACTGAGGTTGTTGCTTGACTGCGAATCCTCACCACTCCCTCCAAAATTCATTGTTGGCTGACTTGGTCCAAAACCTGATGTAACTCTCCTCCCAGCTGAACCCTGTGGGGAAGGGCCATGCACCATTCAGCTCCCAGTCCTCCTGATATCATTCCTTTCTTCCTCTGAAATAAGTAATGCTGTTGAAAGGATTACTTACAGAGAGCTCAAATATTGTTTTAGACAATATATGCTATGTCTGACTACATATATAGCGCCTCCAGCAGAAAAACTGTTAGGAAAATCACAAGGAGCAAAACTATGAGAAATATTTTTTTTCTTTGACTAATGAAGTAAGAAACCTGACACTAGAGCTATATTTATTCCAGCAGCACCGAGTTATCTTCTTCAATACACAAGGCACAGGGGAAGGCAGATAGCAGACGATGCTGGAAATGGTAATAGGGTGTGGAGTCAAATGACAGTTGAGCTCGTGGTTCGTGTTCCTCCTCAATCAGCTCAGAGATATCAGGGTCTGCCTGACAGGGACACAAGCATGGAAAGTCATCAGTCCCCCTCAAACTGTAGCAAGTTTACAGCAGGCATGAGATCACAGCCAGCTTAAGCTTTTGAGAAAGATATGATGTCCTAGGGCTTCCTCACTGCATTGCAAATCACCGTGTGTCTCAAAGTACAAGCACTCTCTGCTCCATGGGATACATGTTTTGTATTCACATGGTACTTCAAGGGCTAGGGCAATAAGGCGATGGAGAACAGGATCACAGGACCCTTGACAGGAGCACTGTCTGCCTCTCAAATCCTTCATGGCTTTCTTGGACAGACTGAAGCACCTTCACACTTGAACAGACTTTCTCCTTCCCAGGCATGCTGAAGCTGTACTCCTGCAACATAGATGAAATGGGTTCCCCTGCCTCTCCATGTCTGCAGTTTAAATCAGTAGGAGAGCATATGATGTAGCTAAATTATTCAGGTAAAAAATATGTCTGAAAAGTGAAAAAAATAGAAGGCTGTCAAAGGGTTAGGGCTGGGCCAGTCACTAGACAAACGACAGATGCTCTCTATTAGCTCCTCTCCCTTCCCAGAAAGAAAGAGAAAGGGAATGAGGGAGAGAGAGGTATGGATTGGAAAATAAAACTAAAACAGCTTTAATAAGAATAATAACAATAAAATGAAACATAGACACAAATATATGCAAAACCAATTCCGAACCCTACTGCCCTGATGGCAATTATGTCACTGTCACCACTGATGCTGTGGGCAGGCACTGAGGAAGTCCAAGACCAGACTCAACAGCAGACGGGAAACAGATGCACGAGCTGGATTCTGGAATTGGATTTGGGAATGCACAGGCTGTAATTGAAAGGAGAAGAACAGACAGAGTCCTCCTCAAACACCAGCATTGAAGAAGGGAGCTTGACTCTTGTGATCCCTCAGCTTTATACTGAATATGACGTCTATGGGATGGAACCCCTTGTAGGTCAGTGTAGGTCACCTGTCCTGTCCGCTCCTCCCCACAGGTGCAGCCTCTCACTGCACCCCAACGTGGCACACAGGGTTTAGCAGTGACCTTAAGTAGAAAAGTCTGAGCAAGAGCCTTTCTGCTTACCAACCCCTGGCAGTCACTGTAAACATCAAGTGCTATCTCACTTCTAGAAGCAGACACTGTCTGCAAAAATATACTGTTAACTTCAGAAAGTGCCATCAGTTAGAAGAGACTGAGCTGGAAAGTGAAATCACTGAACAGAATTAGTTCTGTTCCAACTCAAACCAGGACAAAGGCAAGTGGCTTTCCTGCTGCTCAGATGTCACAGGTTGCCCAAGGCTGGCCAATCACAAGACACACTCTCTCTCTAATCACACCCCCTCCTGTTCCAGGAGAAAGGGTTAAGAAGGAAGATAAGAAGAAAAAGACAAAAAAGTTTGTGAGGCCTCCCTTAAGTTTGGGAAACTAAAACAGTTTTAATAACAGTAGAAAGATATTGTATACAGAAAAACAAGCTATTAACAAGTTTTTATAGGATTAGACCTGGTGCAGCGAGGGAGGGGGGAAGCGGGGGGAAGCACTCGAACCGCAGTTTAAAGAAACAGCAGCGATAAAAAGCTACCAGTCAGTTCAATGGTGGCAACACGTGGCACGGCTGGGCGGCGAGTGGGGCGGAGAGGCAGTGGCAGCGGTCGTCCATGCACAGAGCCAGGAAGGCGAAGCAATGGCAGGAGAGCTCTGTCCGAAGCAGCAGCCGGGCCGTGGCACAAAGCAGTAGATACCAGCAGTGGCAGCAGTTGGTAGTGGCAGCGTAGGGCAGAGAGGTGGTGAGAAAAGTGGCAGCACCAAGCGGCGGGGAGAAAGGGAGGTTGTGGCAGGTCTGAGCGCGGACGAAAAGGGGGCACAGTTTCATCTGCACTCCATTTTTTAGGAAACACCGAGCCCACCAAAAGCTCCACGACCAGTGCGGTGCGCTGACGTACATGGGAGGAATACACTATTGGGTGTTTGATGTGCCCATCAAAACCAAAGCAATACTGTTTATCTCAAACCAGGACATCAGATCACAGTGCATCAGGTCTGTATTGATGGTATCCCCTGAGGGCTGGAAGAAGCAGGGAAGCAGGTCAGGGAAGTTACTGTATCTTCTTCATATTGGTCTAATATGTGCACCACAGCCAAGGGTGAGCCAGGGGGCTTACGTGCGGGCTGCCTCAGGCCAAAATCTGGTCTTTATCTGGGGTTATTATGCCTGTGATTATGGATACCACATGCTACCAGCAGCCAGAACAGTGGTAGAGTGGGTGAAGAGCATGGTCTTTAGCAGTATAGCAGTCTAAATAGTCATACAGTAGTCAGCGTAACTTTGGCTGTGTCAGGAAGTTGGGGATTTTTCCACAGGTAATTCCTTGAAAAGCAAAAGCATCCAAGCTTCAAAATTATCACATGTCAAAAAGCAGAAATTGGTTTATTTTTGAGAACAATGCTGCACCAATAAGTGGATGGTCTAGAAGCGTAGCCTAATGCTTCCTTTTCGCAGCATTTTTATTTTCGGCAAGTCTCTAGCCACAGGCAAATTGAAAATTACTTTTCTTCAGGCACAGTGAGTCTCTTAGGAAGCTTTTGAACCTTCTCACCTCCCCCTCCTCCCCAAAACTCAACGGATTTGCTAACCCTCAACAACTGGTCTGCAGAGACATTGTATGAACAATCCCACACCATCTTGCCATCTTTCCAGGCATCTCTTCATCTACCATGCCTCATCGCTGGGAACTGTAAATGTCCTTGATGCTTTCAAGGTCAGCTTTTACTCCCCAGTGTTATTTTTGAGAGGTGTTTGTTCCATGAATAGCATTTTCCTTTTCAGACAAAAGACTCGTATCAAGAGGCTACATGATCCTACAGAGATGGTGGGTTTATTTATTACTGGAGAGATACACATTAAACCTCCTCATGTTACTTATAGCCAGAAAGATAAAATATTGAGGCTGTAGGAGAGGAACAGCTCTAGTGAAAGAAAATGGAGCTAATTTGTTCTAGGCTACGAGGAAAGCTAAGGAAGCAATCCTCAGTTCATCATAAGACAAATTCCTTCCACTCATTTACAATATAATTCCTCCACTGTACATGCTTTCAAAAGGTTTTGTTCCAAGAAATCCCATAGACAATGTCACAAGAACAGATTTTGTGTGATGTTCCTAATGACTTCAGTTTCTGAAAGCGTCAGCATTTTTTTGAGAGCGCTTGCCCTGTGGTATTTCCTTTAGGTTTCTAGACCCAGACAATGGCTAAAACTTGCCGGATCCACCCAGGGCCCACAGCAGTGTTCTCCTGCTGATTTATGAGGTGTCCCTGAGCAATTCGAGCAGAAGAACCAGACGAAACCCTAACTCGCAACTCGCTATATGCAAAGCTGCCTGAGATTTTTGGATAAATGCTTGTTCTAGATCTTACTTTTGTCTGAACAAAAGCAGCGTGAGTGAAAACAGACAACCCTTATCTAAGATTTCTGAGTTTGAGAAATAGGTTGTTTATGAAAGTTCTCCATGTGGCAATTGGAAATGGAAATTACTGAAATGCTCAGTGTGTGAACATATTGGAAGCTTCACAGCACTATCTAGAGCTCTCTTCCAAATACAAGATCCAACGTTGCAATTATTCAGACAGTGTGTTTGCAAATATACAAAGGGAGAGAGAGAATAAAAAATAAACCTTAAAAGAATGCTAAGCTGTAAATTATGGAGATCCATATTTGCATTTGAGAAGTAGAGCAGCATATGTATGATAAAACCTCTCTTCCATCACCGTTCCAAAGAAATTGGATTGTGTGTGACTGCACTCCCTGCTGCACCGTACCATGAGTTATACAGGAGCACTGCTGTGATTCTACTGATTTTGAAGTTCCTGGTCTCTCCGCGATTTTCTTTATAAATTTCTAAATCTATAAAATGACCTCTACATGGAACTGCACATGCTTGTTTCAGGGTAAAGTGACAATCAGAAAAAGAAAATGGCAGGAAAGCTGGCTCTGAAGGGTGCTAAATGCTGCCAGCTTCTCATAGGGTCCATTTCTTCTTTAAAGACACTTAAAAGAGAGTGTAAAAGTAGCTTCCCTCACTTTAAAGGTGCATTAAAATCCAGCAGCATTAGGATAAAGGAGATTGAGGCCCATATGCCTTAATAAGTGTTGAAGTACTCATTACCTTCCAGGCAGTAGTCAATCCTATAAAGCAAGTACCCTGTTGGGTCACCCTGAAGGTTGGCAGCAGCTTTTTCTCAGCATACTGCCGATGACTGGTTCTCTGTGCACTTGTTGAGCAATATTTCATCTGAGGAGAGTAAGACCAGAGGGTTTTTTTTCATGGAGTAGAAATGTCTTTCAGAAATACATAGAGCATGAAAACAAGGCATATCCCTTCAAATCTGTGTTAAAGATTTGCTTATTGAAATTAGATTTTCACAGATTTAGAACTCGATCCTTTTACATGAGTGTTTTAACATGATTGATTGACTGCGCCGGGCATCTGACAGGTAACTGAATTCATAAGATATTGTTCTTATTCCCATATTTTAAGCTAAAGAATGATGAATAACAAAGTGCAAATTTCTTGTCTGTGGACAAATACGCAGCTTCACATTAAATCCGTATGAAACCAGCTATCCCACAAATGCTACACAAATAAAACCATATTCTCTGCTCTAGAGTTTGCAAATAGAATGTTACAAAACAATGATTGAGCCAGGCAGCTATCAGGCATTTGAATGAAGTTGTTACAAGCTCTATTTTAGGTTTATAAATGCAGTGAAAAGTGCCAAAAGTTGGAAACTAACCACAGCCGGTGATTTTATTAACCTTAGTTCAGAAAAAATATATACTAAGACATGCCTAGCTTCAGGCCTACTGACCCGTGGGCCATACTCATCCGTACGAAGCTAACTTGCCAACACTCCCTTTTTACTTCTGAATAAATCAGGCTTAGGTGCAATAATATCAATAAGGTTACAACACTCGACAGGAAAGTATGGGCGAGCAGAGAGAGTCTATACACCAGCTTCTACTTGGAAAGGATTTCCTCTAGACAAGGTTTCTATCTAACCTCTGATAAAATGAGAGTTTGTGTTTCTTATGGTCCCAGCTCCTTACATCTTTTTTACAGTAACACAATAATAACTAACTTGCTTGGGTTTGCTCTTTTCTTAAAACACAAATGTTCTGCTATGTCATTTCAAAACATCACAGTATTGCCCTTTGTAAGCAACCTTTCCCGCTTTGATAACAATCTTGCATTTTGCTTTCTAGTACAATTGCTACCGCACCACATACAGAGACAACTTGTTGTCCCTGCCTCAAGGAACATAATCTTCCTTTCTTTGGTCTTCTAATCCACCCCTGAATCACTGCTGCACTCCTGAAAAAAAGGAAGCAAGCAAGAATTTCCTGTTTGTTCCACAGCTTTCAATCCCTTCATGGAATAAAAATGCAAGGACAAAAAACATGTAAGGGGTAAAAAATATGTGTTATACAACATTATATATAGAAATCATATATTTGTATTTTTATAATCAACTTGATAGAGTTATGGGGGAATCAGCCAGTATAAACAAGATAGATTCATCATTTCAGACATCTTAATGTCAAAAGCCTCGCTATGGTCAACTGCTGAAGAGGAAGCATGCAGTCATTACTACACAGAATTAATACTTAAAATCATGTTCAATAAATTGTTCTTGAGGGATTTAATCTCTCATATGCAAGAATAAGCAGGCAGGCTCCGTGCTCTTTTTATATACCAGATTCTTTTGGGATACTCAGAATCTTTGGATTTGTCTTACATCTTACTGTATGTGGAGTGATCAACATGGATCTCAGAGGCTTCTCCTGCAATGCACAGGATTGTCGGCTGCACCTTAGCCTTAGTGGAAGGAGAGAAAACATGCTGACTGAACTCCTAGGCATCCCAAAAAAGGGCACAACAGTAGCATATGTGAATTTCATCTACTTGGCTGCCTAGCATATTCCTACAGGTTTATTCACAGGTGGCAGCAACAAGAAAAGGCTTCAGCCCAGTAAACTCTTTTTCTAGTCTATTCTTCTGATATGCTCTTAGGTCAGAGACAGTGTAGAGAATGACAGAGATGTATGTGAGAAACCTTTTTTATATTGTCAGAACAACAAGAAAAAAGCACTAGGGGGAATCAAATGCTGTCACAAAATGCTTCTTCACACACTGTCTTTGTTTAGCCTGGCTTTTCTACTCCCACTTGGAAACTTCACAAAGACCCCTCTCAGCAGCTGGCAGTTTCCACTGATGGGAGCTGCACAATTAGGAGTATTTGTGATGTTGAGCAAAGGTTTCAAGTAGACAAATTTTCTCATCTAGAGCTTGGGCATAGAATGCAGCTGATCTATGAGAGTCTTTGTCCCTAAATCTTTCATCAGTGTATCTCAATCTCTTAAGAACAGCTTTCAGATCACAATGGTGGTAGAGGTAAACAGAGACTTGACTTGCTTTTCACGTGTGGAGTCAGTAAGACCAAGTCCATGTTTCAAGCATCTTTGAAGAATGACCTGCTCATCCTTCTAGTGCCAGTGGGATGCTCCCCTGAAGGTAGCACTCGCTGAAGGTTTGAAAAAAACATCTTTTTGGCTAATCGTGGCTGAACACGTGTCTTTGGCTTTACTATGTCCTTGTGTAAGGAGTTCAATCACAGAGGAGTGGCAAAACCCTGTATCCTTGCAATTCTGCAAAAAAAAAAAGGCAAAGGCAGAGATTGAGCATTGAAGAATCATGGTTGCTGCAGAGTATCTATTTTTTCAGGTACTGTTGAGCATATGCCCTGTTGTAGATATTCACAAAGAAAGATGAGACAAGGGACTATCCATGGTTTCTGCTGAACAGTGATTATTGTATTGCCCTCCTGAACTTGGCACCTGATCCAGTACTTGATTCCAGTTCCTAATGTTGTATAAAGATTAGAGACTTACACCATGTCACTGCTTTGCAGATTATTGATTTGGCATATTTTTGATACCAGAAGAAAATGACCTCTGAATTCTGCTTCAGTCAACCTTGCTGTCTCACTGGAAAGCTACAACAGCTACACTCTTACACTCTTTTCAATCCATGGTGATATTCTCTGGGGTGAGATAACTTGACCCTTTAGAAATCCCATCTACAGTTGAATGTACAGGAAATGACAGCCTGAAATGATATGTCCTTGCCAGGGTAATAAAGCCAAGCTCCAAAAAAATCTGAAGTATGCAGATTCCTTTGCTTTCAATGGTGACTGTAATTTCAGGGAAAATGCAAGCAGGTGATTGGTTTGTTTATAGGGAGTCATAAGAGCACATTGGACGTGAATTTCAAGTGTGCTTTCTGTTACAGCTGTAGAATAATGCATGTGTTAAAGGGTCAGTCACAGTCCTGGCTACCTGTCTGGGTTCAGAAAGATAGTTCAGGGTGAAAGGATATGATGGGCATTCTGGGAAATATTCAGAAAGATAACCCATAATACATGGGAGGACTAAACAGTTAAAACTGTAATTTTCCTTTGGAAAATTTTTAATACCGATGATTAAAAAAAGGCCAAGCACAACTGCACCATCCAAGATTTCTAATATACTATATAAAGCTAAATAAATGACAAGGGTCTCCTAACTGCGATAAGTACCCAGAGAATTTACAGTGATTGCCTGGAGGAAGCCCACGTGGTTGTGTTTGTTGGCAATCACTTGCCAAGAACAAGTTTGAAGAACTTGTTCTCCTGGCAGAGGTTTTCCTGATCTGCAATACAATTTCCTGGACCTGTGAGAAGTACTTACCCATCAACTGTCATGGCTTTGGTTCTGTGTACGTCCATGGTACTGAGAGACAGTGTGTGTCTATATAGATAGCTGCCTTGGAAGCCAAACATCCAACGTGTGTCAGTCAGTCGTCACTGCCTCAAGTCAGCGTAAGAGTTGGTTTTGCTTTTTGATTCTAGAAACTATCCTGGGAATTGGAAAATTCATTGGAGAGACTGATTTCTGTTTCACTGAAGGAAAAATCAAACAAACCCATGACTCAGGACTTAGGATCCCTCCAGAGGAGAAATTCAGACAATTCTTTTAAACCCTAGGGACCCTGGCAGTGCAGGGTGAATGGTTGGACTCGATGATCTTAAAGGTCTCTTCCAACCAGATGATTCTGTGATTCTGTGATTGGTCATAGACAAGCAGCTTAGCAGTTGCTGACATGTTGAAAGTGAGGGGAATATGAAGAATTTTCCAAATACCTACATATCATGGTGATGATGGCACAGTGGCACTCATTTTTCAAAACCATCCTTATGTGATTTGTTGAATGTAGCATGTGAGTTCTGCCCAAATAACCCTTCCAGGCAAATGAAGAAAGGAACTGAAGAAAGGCAGTGATGCAAGCACAGCAGCTGGGAGTATTTATGGCTATCCATGACCTTGCAACAGACGCCTACCACAAAACAGGCACCCTGTTTGTTTGTGTTTCTGCTGATAGTACAGCCTTTAAAATATTGGCCAGACATACTAAGATAATGGGAATGAGTAAATTATTTTTTCTAAAGGCACATCTGCCTGAAAAATTCTAGAATGATGACTTATTTGTAATATCAAGTAAAGTACAGATCTTTTGTCTAACTGTCATCTCAGAATGACAGTGAACTAGACCCCTGGTAATGGGCTCATTTATCCAGCCTGTTTAAATTCCAATTTATCATTCTAGTTTGCACTAGACCATCACAGAAGGAATTCTTAGGGCTCAGCATGTTGCTGTGAATTATTGAATGTGAAGCTGCCAAAGCTATTTTATCAGATTCATAGTATATGTTTGGCAGAATTCTGTATTCATTCTTGCCACAAACAAAGGTTTATAGATATTAATTAGATTAATTAAAATCAGTTTGTACAAATGAAAGATGACTTTTGTTCCCTTTCATAATTTTGGTAAATGTTTTGCATATTGCTGAAAAACAACTAAATATTAATATTAATGCAGGAATGCACACTTGTAACTTAGTTATGCTCCCAGAATCCTACAATAATAATAATGGATTTTATCAGATTACTTGATGAGTATATCATGTAGTATCTGGGATTGACTGATATTCCTATAAAAAGCTCATGCGAAGAGTTATGTTTACACCCAAGAGGGTGCTTAGTTAGGGAAGATCCCCGCACTTTTGTAATCTGACATTTCTCAAGTCTGCAGTATTTTTAGTTCAGAAGAGAGAATGATGTAAAGATTCAACATCTCAAGCTTTGTTCTGATTACGCTTGTACCCTGTAATAACTCTATTTTCTGACTATGAGGCCTTAAATCAGCTGAAAAATATATCCAATTTCCATAGAGCAAAATAAAATCCTACTGATTTTGGACTTTTGGGCGTTTTTTGGTGCACAGATGTTTTATGTAGCTTTTAAACAAGTGCTGTTCTCAGATCTTCCTTCAGCCTGTGAGGGGCCTCAAAAAACTCTCAGTTTCACTGTGCCTCTGTTTCTCCATCCATCAATATATTCATACTCCTCCTTGACATTTTGTCACTAGCCATGACAAGCAGCCAAGACTCATCATTGCAACTATGAAAAAAGCTCTGGTTGTGCAATAATTTTGTAGGGACAGAGTCCAATTTTTTTTTTCTCCATTTTGATCCCAAATACTCGGTTTATAAGCAGTGGCAATAAGACATGATAGATGCTCATTAAAGCATGTGATTGCTACTACTTTCTCAATACAGTTACCAGCTTTCTGACCACGTGGAAGTTCCTTGTGTTGGCAACAGAACACATGCAATGGCTTGCTCTGTAAGTCTCAGGAGGACTTTTGAAAAATTGTATAAAGTTGTGTTTTGAAATTCTAATCCCAAGTGTGATGATTGAAATCAGATTTTTGAAACAGAAAACACCAGTCTGCTTATTTGGCAGGGTTGTGTAATACATAGTTTCATATATAAAATGAGATTCGTTTATGAGATACATCAGAGAAGACTCAGTCATTCAGGAGACAGTGTCTGACCAAATACATACAATGTGCTCTCTCTGGGCTTAGTCTTATAAACAGTAATTTTAGAGGAAATGATGTCCCGTGTCAAATTTCAGCACATCAGAGTTTCCATTATTTGTGGAATATCCACTCTGGAATATATTTATTTCTCTGGAATCTGTCCATATTGCAACTGACGAGGTAAGGAACAAGTTCAAGCACAAGCTGAACCACACATATCTTAAGCAGATGATTTACACGTACAATATTTTGAGAGATGAGGAATAAACTGAGATCTATGAGGTTCCTCTGGATTATGAAATATTTCATACGGTAGCTACTTTCCCTGACAAAGTAATATTTTAGTCATTGCAGCTTACTTTTCCCCCACACACTGTGCCATTAACACATATTTTCTTTTCACTCAACGTCTTAAGTGTAGACCAGCAAGAAGAATGACTGATATATTGTACTTTCTGACAATTCATTAAATGTATGAATGCATTTGCAAGCACACCTGTATGCACAGGATTATAAAGACCCCTCCCTTTGAGACTGATTGGAGAGCTGAAAAGGAAAGAAACCCTACTTAGGTCCCCCTGTACATGGAGTCTGTTGGTTTAAACAAGTTGCAACACCTCACAGTTACAGAACCAAACTGGACCCGCCCCCCATCAAGGGCTGAGCATCTAGGGGAGCAGACAGAGCCAGTGTCAGGTGTGTGCTGGGGAGCTGGTTCATCCCCTCACAGATGACAAGGGCCATCTGCAGGGCTTCCCAGGGCAGAGCCAGCCTGCAAGAATGCTGGGATCTCACAAGATTATTTTTCTTCCACTCCAAAACACGGTGGTAGCACAGAGCAAGTCTACAGTCTTCAGTACACAAATCCCTCCAAGTATATATTTAAATAAACAGAGCACAGGCGTTTGCACATATGCCAGGCCTGCTGTCCAGCTTTTCCAGCCTGAGTGACAGGGAGAGCATCTGTGCATAACTGTAGTAGAGATACCATGCCCTGAGGGCCAGAGCGCTCAGTCCTGCTCAGCTCTTACACTGCTCCTTTGCAAAACTATTCTTCAGTTCCTCTGGTCTATGAGAAATCAACAGACCCAACTTCTCCCCTTTCCCCTTGCCAGGTCTGCCTTTCATTTGCTGTAGGAAGCCAGATGTATCGAGTCTCTTATGGATCAGGAAAGTGACTGTTTAGAAGCCTGGCTCCCCAAAGAGCTGGTTGTTCCTACCTTTTCTTGGTCTTGTGCCATGGCAGCAATGTCTTCTCCAGGTGCATTCCCTCCCTCAATAGCTTCTCTCCTACCATGCTTTGGCTCTCCATTTGCTCCAGCAAATGGCAAGCCTCACAAGGCTTCCTCCATACCCACTTTTTGAAGTCAGTGTTCCACTTTCAGGCGTCCTCTTCTGCCTTATCACAAACATCCACAGATTTCTCTGCCTGTTTAATTCAGGGACATACACAAAATCCCTTGTTCAGAAATACACGCAAATGCTTGCCGTGATGGTTGGCAGTCCACCAAAAGACATCCTACCATAACGGCTTTTAATATAATAACATCAACCCATCTTGAACTTGAAATGAATATGGAATGGAGTGGGCTACAGCACTCTCAGTACGTATTAAAATACTTTACTTGATTGGGTGAAATGTAACATGGTAGTACGAAATCTTGAATTGAAAACTAACTGCAGCCACAGCAGAGAAAACTTACAATATAATTCTAACAGTGGCTTCAAAGAAAAAGGCTTTAGGTACCATCATACTAACAAGACAATGTCACTGTCTCTGAAAAGGCGTGATTTGGGGCTTTCCTAAATTAGATCTCATGTGTATCAGTAGCATTAGCCCTTTGTTTTTCTGCTTATAATTTGCATAGCTCGCTCCTGCATAGCAATGGGTCACCATTCTTTGAGTTTTAGATTGTCGGTCTGGCTTGATGGCTCTTCATTCACTTGTGAGCATCACTAATAAAACACTCAGAAAGCTACCTGTTTTGTGTGTCTGGGGATAGCTAGGTTCTTTTATTCCTGTTGACAGGCACTATCTGTCTTTTTACAGAGTGCTCAGAATGCCTTACAGCACACAAGGAGATTTAAAAGAAAGAAGAACCAACCAACCAACCAAACGCACAAAAGGCCAGTCCAAAGGGAAGGGCTAGGAAAGCAAGTGATATTTAAGCAGTTGATAGTATTCAGAAGTGTTCCCTTACTCAGGACTTGCAGAGTTGTGAATGCAAGTTGCTGCAAAACACAAAATAGTCCAGAGAGTTCATTGTCTCATCCCAGAAATTTTAAGCTTGGCCACATACTGAATTGGTGAATCTTTATACTTCCTGTGGAATGCACACATGGATCTGACTGGAACAAACAGTGTCCACTTCTGTTATGCAACCACTCCAGTTAAATTCCACTGGGATACTGCCCAAAACATCAAGATGTGCCATGATGAGCCTTCTGTTACAAAAATAACCACAGATACAGAAATAACAAAAGAAGTCAGCCCCAGCATTTATCTACTAGTGCAGATTCATCCCACGCAGTATTTTCTTGATCAGAATTATAGATATGTGATTCAGCTAAAAAATAATTGATTCATTATTTTAATGGTAAATTAAGACAGATCAGATTCTGAGTGGGTTAGGGAACCACTAATTATATCTGCCAGAGGGAAAGCAAATAACACTTAGAAAGCATTAAATCAAATGTGCTCTTGAGGCTGTAGTTGGGAGCCCTGGTTCTTACAGAATACCTTAAATTAGTTGCATAAAGGCTCACCAGTTTCTGTAGGATTTTATTTTAAAATTAATTTAATTTTAAAATTGAAGAAATTTAGTCAAAACTAGAATTGTCACATTAATATTACTATATTTAGTGTTACTAATATATACTGCTATTAAGAAAGTACATGGCATCTGCTAGAGTCTGCAATTAGTTTCTTACACATACTTCTCCTCTGGCTCATGCCAAAACCCCACGTCAGTCTGCCACCACAGCCTGCATTTCAGCTTATAGCGGTGCCTCCACAATCTGTTCATTCTTCATTTAGTGCATGGGTTTGGCTGCAATGACAGCCAAATCAAGAGCATTTATGCTTATTGCAGGACCTCAGGACACAATGTATGGTGCAGAAGTCACTAAGGCAGACCAGGCCATCAAATCAGCTCTGACGACAGCAGTGTCTTCCTTAAGTGGCCATGAATCCATTCTGGTCCATGCTTTTTGCCAACAGAATTAATTTTGGGGCTTACATGGACCAGTGGGCACAGAACACCAGGCCAGGTAAGGCTAATGCAAACAGGCACTACAATGGGTTGTGGTAGCAGGGGTCACCAGGACAGACATACAGGCAGGTTGTCTCTTCTCAAGGCCACTGGGCAAGACTTAGAGCAGTGGCTGGCAGCATTTTCTGGATAAGTGCCAAGATTCCTGGCCCAGAATTAAGGTCATTTTTTCTTAGGAAAGGAGAGACATAGGTAACAACATCAACCTCAATGTCATCCCATGAAAACTCACTCCAGTATCTGCAGGAATTTTGTCACTGACTTCAACAGCTGGGAGAGCTGCCACTGCCTCTGTCAAAGAAAACTTAAACTTTGATCTGGTTATTGAGAAACGCTAATGAAAAATGAATAATTCTGGGTCTCAGTGCTCTTAATATGGTAATTTCCCATTGACTCCTTGATAAACCAATAAAATCAAAAATCCTCAGTAACCCTCCCCTTTTAATTATCAGACAGTGACATAGTGAATTAAGTCTATTGACTCACAGTAGTGGGTTGCATAATGGAAATGCCCTTGGAAATGCACACTTTTGTACCCTTCATGTTTCCCTATTGTAATTCCATAGATTTATACATCATCAATGTGCTATTTCAGGCTAATATATCACAAGGACATTGGGGTGGTGGCAGTTTATCAATGACGTTTTGTCCTCCTTTTTTTCATTAGTGCTATTTAAGAAGGCAAGCTATTGCTGTCAGGAGCTTCCTATAAATGTAATGGATTTTACAATATAATCATAATAGTGCAGTATTATGGCTGTCCCTTCCTTGTATTAATTATTATCATATTTGCATTCAGGATGCAGCCTTATCTGAACCCAAAGCAAATTAATCTCTTCAAAGGAGAAAGGCTCTAGCACGTTTGTTAGAGCTGTCCCTGGAGGTAACATGATACTACCGCATGTCCTACCTAAGGGCCAGATTAATACCTTTCCTGATCCACACGAATGTATCTCAAACAACATTTCTATGGAAATGGGAAATCTGCACTGTAATGTAGATTTTGGGGTTAGTCTAACTTTTTAACTACCTACCTCTCAAGGGACAGATAAATAACCCTTTGTTTTTTGCTGGGCAACAGTCAGCAACACTAATTCTCAAAGGTTCCAACTCTGGGAAGAACTGGAAAGACACTTAAGTACAATCTTAAAGCCTATTTATTCAGTGAGATTAAAAGTATGGCTTATGTCCATTTCAGTAAAGAAAGCTTTAACTCCAACTTCAAAGCCGGATAACCGTGCATGCTTGTGTACTGTCTCAATTAACAGACTACTTAATTCTCTAGTTTGAAACACACGCGTAAGATCACTGCTAAATCTTGACCTTTGAGTCATGTGTGTACCAGAAAAGCAGGGTGTTTCATGCAGCACCTGCCTGGAAATGTAATTTTTCATGACGTTGACTGCTGAAATAAACAAATCAGAAGGTCACTGACTTCAAAAGTATACAACTTCAATAACTTTTTCTGTTTCATAAAAGAGAGGAGCATAGGCTATGCAAAACTTCAAAACATTCTGCAATCTTTGCCCTTGCAAATGAAAAACCAAAAGAAAATCTAAACCAAAAATGAACCCCAAAAGTAGGCAATTGTCTTCGCCAGAGGAGATTTATTCTTTTCTTCACTGGATATTTTTTTGAAACGGACATTGTCTTCTTGATACTGTATGCCAGGTGGAAGTTCTTAGGTAAGACAATGACTTATGGTGAGGATGATAGGTAGTCACAAAGATCCTTACAAAATAAAGCTGCCAGATCTCCTGGGGCCATCACACCCAATGTGTGAAACGAAAAAGTGCAGATTTGTCTTGACTTTCCCAGTGAATGGGTTCCCAGGTGAACCCATACAACAGGTATTGGAAAAGTTCCTTGTAGTTCAATAGCTAGAAACAGCCCCTATAGTAGCAGATGTCCCACCATGCTGCACACCGCTAGCTACAGTGTAAGTCAAGAGGACCCCTCAGGGCATCTTAGTAATCCAGCAGCTTGTCGACTGTTTCCCACCCAAGGGATTTACAGGTAAATATGGTCTTGCTGCAGCATCATTTGGGGGGTTCTCTGCTCTGCAAAGGTAAGAGAGGGAAGGAAGGAAAAAACGTTAAATCTTCTTCAAAGAATTATGTACTGCTCTCTTTATAGTTAAAAACAGGGTAAATTCTGAGAGAAAATATTAGAAATATACCCAGTGATACTGCTTTGTGTTAGCTAAAGATACCTCATTACAGCACTCTGACTTCCAAGAACAAATGGTGATACATCAAGTGTCAGGGCCCTGAAGCCTCCAATAGGGCTTGAGTACCTGCTCCCCATCACCACCACCACCCCACCTCATAGATTCAAGAGTCCCATTTCAACACCACCCGGGGCCATCCATCCCTGCTCCAGTGATGTCGCAGCAGTGCCAGTCCCCCAGGGAGCAGCCAGACCTTGCTGCCCCCTGACAGTAAGCAAGCAGAGTCGGCAAGAATTAGACTCCTAAGATGTATGTGCCTGCTGCATGCTGGACACTTGTCCATCAGAGCAGGTTCCCCTGAAATGGCACCTTTCTTTTGCCACTCTCATTATGAACCACCAGAAAATGCTTAGTTGGAAGGACCTCATGGTCCTCTGATGTACCTTTGGAAGCTGCACACAGTGGGAATTACACCAATTCAATGGCTTCACAATATTACCAGAATTTTCCAGCTGCTTTTCAACCATGTTTTCATTAATTCATGACTTAATGAAAGAAAACAGTCCAATGAGGAAAAGTTTCAGAAAATTGCATACATATAACTCAATATTATTTGCTTATCTATCTACTGATGGTTATAACTCTTTTCAAGCATTTTTGTGAAAAAAAAATCTCAATTTCTCATACGTATGAAAGAAAAGAAAAATATGTATGAGAAAAACATGCAGAGAGAAAATATACAAGCATAGGCAAATGCACTCAGACTTTCTTTTCCAAATAACAAACCAGGCTGCTTGAGGTTTTCCAAATGTGGTTAGTTGCTTTTGCTTTGCACAGCTTCCCGGACCCATCTGTACAAGCTTCTGTCACACAGCCATCCTCAAAGTGCATGTATTAAAATTTAGGCTAGATTGTTTACAAAATAGTTCCAAGACCATCCCTTTGAGGCAGTACTGGTTTGCAGAGCATCTGTTGCTTTCAATAGTCAATACCGAGACATTTGTTTCATCTGAAAGCAATGGCTTTTCCCTGTGCTATAACCATGCTCCCACGAATCAAAGGAAATATGTTAAGACCATTCAGCCATTAGTAATCTTTTATCTGGGGACTCTGAATTTCTCTGATCACATATTTATCAGCATTAATTTTGGCTTGATTTTTAATAGCCTGTTCTCTGTGATGGTTTCTACTCAATAGGAAGATACTCAGAAGCTGAATGGGTAGAATGGCTCAGTGTGGATTTATCAGTGGTTTTGGCTTCAATTCTGTATGTCCAAAGTTGATCCATTGTATTGAAAAAGAAAACGACTAGCAACTGTGTCAGTTTCCCTTTGGCTAGCATCTATTTCCCTGAAAAGGAGTTTCAGCAAGCAATGCCATCCCGGCTCATAGTGGTTTATTCCTGTTTTTCTTAAGACTCGCCCTTTTTTTTCTCTGTCAAGTTTTGTTGGAGTTAGTCAAAATTTGATATAAATCTAGACAAGGTTTATATTAAGTTTTATTTAAATTACATCACTGGGAAGACAAGACAGTCTAAGGATCAGACGTGAAAACCATGATTCAAATTCATCATTACTAAGATCTTTTATTTACAGATTTATTTTTCTTATCCAAATCATATCTCCAGAAAGCAGCAGAATTACGGAAAAAGTCTAAAAAGCATGAAATTAAGGGCTTGATTTTTCTTCTGGAAAGGTTTGTAGAGAAAATATTGCATTGGTCCATTCTGACTTAGTAGACTCTCAAGTAATAGATCACCAGCATGCAAAGCAGTGGGAGTTCAAGTAAATCCCATCTTGAAACGGTTTCCTCAGTAAACTTCTCATTCTAAAAGCTACTGCAACTTAGAAAGTCAAAACATCAGGACTAAAAAGATGTAAAGCATTGGTAAAACAACAGAAGCATTTCTAGTTCATGTGATGCTCTCCAACTGTGCCATCATATAAAGATCAGAGAAACTCCTAATCCCCATTTTTATGAAAGTTTTAAATTTTAGGTTTAGGAATTACTTGGGATGAATGAGTAAACAGATTAGATTGCAGGAAATTCCCTCTAGCTTCTGAGAGGCATTAAGTATCTCAGCTTTTTACCCTCTGCAGGAAAAGCTGTACATTCAGGAATACTGAATCAATAAAAGAATCGATTTACAAGAAGTGTATGAGAGTCTGGGGAATTCGTCCTGACAGACTGCACAAGCTGAGATTAGATATCCTATTTCTTAGGAGGCACGGCCACAGCATCTTAGATGATGGATGATAATGTGAATTACCCTGCTGATTTTGGTCACTCAGCAGACAAGTCAATGAAACAAGTTTATGGTAGAGATGCCTGCAATTAAATGACATGGGGACAATGTGTTTGGAGGGGAAGGATCTTGACCTCGCCTATCTCTAATAACAAAACTTAAGAATTAAAATAGAAATAGTTCTTTCTAATGGGAGATTTGATAAATGCCTTTTCAAAACTAAAGCTGAGCAACATTAAGTATTACATTAAACTATTGCTGCACTTTTTTGTTTGTCCTCATTAAGAATGACATGAGAGCCCACATTTTCTACTTGAAACTGGAATGCATATAGCCCTTTCTCACCCATACAAACAAAGCCAAGCTGCTTTGAAATACTTTAGTTGGAAATAAAAACAATGTACAAATTATTAAACTAATAGTATTTGTCTGCTGAAGAGAATTTAGAGTCTGAAAAGCTTCACCGGAGAATCAGATGTTTATTCAACCAACACTTGCAATATTTGCATGTGTGTTCTCACAGGTAGGTTCAGGTCTCCACCTCTTTCCACAAAAATCACAGCCAGCTGTTCTCCTTTCATTACAAATCAGTTGGTTCATGTCTCCAGTGAACTTACATTGCATGAGAACACCCTGCTCTTGTGCTGAAACATGGTACTGAATTAGGTATTTAAGACATACTAATAGATTGTGCAAAGGTACCTTTTAGTTTTTCACAGACCCAGTCCATTAAATGCACAAAAATTGTATTTAAGGCAGCGGTCACACAATTAGAATAATGAAATAAGAGCCTTTAAAAGTTACAGTTCCAGCGCTTACGGTAGTTTGAAGGATTCTTGCTGCTGTAGTATTTTCTGCTCACTTGGTTTCACAATGGAAATCCCAGTAATCATCATTCATTCCAGCTGCCCCAGTCATTTCACCTGAAGTATTGAATTCATTCTGCTTCTCTCATGCACGTGTCAGACTGCAGAGGCTGTGAAAGGAGAGCTGTGTGATTACACCGGTAAAGGAGGAGAAATAGGATACCTGGAAGGAAACCTGAGTCGCTTCTTGATTGGAACAAATGCTCAAAATATGTAATCTCCAATTTGGAAGAAAAATAGCCTATGAGTGTTCTCTTTCAATTTCTGATTTTTAATATTTATGTGTAAACTACTGCTATGTCAAAATGAATAAGATAATTTTTCATTTAGGAATGTAAAAGCAGGAAGACTGCCATCTCATTCCTATATTTCTTGAAACATATTTTCCAATAAGAAAAGCTAGCAAAGCCATCTCACCCTTGTGGCCGGTATCCTTCTTGAAATGTCAGCAAGAAAATCAATGAAAACAGATTTGCAGGAAATTTTCCAGATTTATTTGAAAAGAAAAAACATCTATCTGAATTCCCTTCTTGACAGTACCTCCATTTCCACAGGCTCTAGATTGAGAGGAAAAAAAAAAAATTAGTAAATACCATTTTCCAGAGGGAAGAGATGAATCCAAGGGAGATGGTGTGCAAAGCAGATTCCCACTTTGTGTAGCATGTGTAGTGGCTGGCTACAAATGCAGTCTCCATTTTCTCATGAGCACAGATGGCATCTAGCATGGATGTGAGGAGGGTTGAGGATGCAACATAATGAATATTGGAGCATTCATCCTTCCCAAACAGCAGGCACTCTCTGCCTGTGAAATGATTTAGCTTTTGTACTATTTTTGCAGGGTACCACCTCGCAGGCATCATACAGGCCATCATTTACCAGATGCAGTGTAGTGCAAAAACAATGGGATCAGTGACCTCCTGAAAACAGTGAGGGAAACTCATGAGGCACAGACTGTGGCTCTGGTCATGTTCAGTGCAGTTAATTAAGAGAGTTTTTCAGAATTCTGAAAGCAAAACGATCAAAAGCTCTTTCACTCCTGTTTATCCATCCAAAAAGTTCAATTTTTGTTTCTGACTTAAAAACATCCAAAAGTCAGTGCTTTCTCCACCAAGCTTTATCTTTCAACTGAGACCCAATGGCAGAGGTGTAAAATGAATTAAAGGCTAGTAGGAGGAATGAACAGTCTTCATGTTATAATCATTGTATTTATAAAAAGGTAACTTAATTTATTATATTATGATGAAAATGGAGACAGAAAGTGATAGCTTGTTCAGTTTTCAGACTTCCATTGGCAATTTTATTTTGTTGTAAACATATCTCCTTCCCACATCTGGCTCAGAAACCAGCTCATTCAGTACTCAGAATTGCTGTAGGGTAGAGAAACCTGTAGGTTATGAAGAAAGAATCCCTTGTGGATTTCTGTTGTTGCCAGGAATAACAAAGCTAGGAAAATAGATCTCTTAGACTAGGGTTGAGGCTGAGAAAGTATTCCCTTCTAGGTGTAAATACAAGGTTGCTTTACTCTTAAAAATCTCAAATACATGTGGATTTCTGAGGAATTATAACAAAAGGTCATCAGTAATTTTTAGGAAAGTTATCTAATATTCTACACTGTAGAGCTACTATACAAGTAGCATTACTGCTTCTCCATCTGGATGAACAAGTTCAAGCAGAGAGGTCTACGGAAACTGAATAAGATAACCACCTTCAATACCCTGCAGCAATCCATAAATCCAGAAACTGGTTTTATATGTGTGTGGTTTGGGTGGTTCGTTGGGTTGGGTTTTTTTTCTCCTTCAGTATTCATCTTCACCTTAAAGTCCATTGTCAAGTGCTTTGAATTTTTTGCTGTCTGTATGAGTTGTCAAAGCTGACTTCAGGGTTACTGTTTTAAACACTTCATGCTGGCAAATCTCTTATTTCCTCATCTCCTGATATTTCCTCTCAAATTTCCATTGATGACATGCATACTGATCCTTAATTAACTGGAGCACCTTTATTGGACTAAGCAACAGGGTTTCTAGACAGCTAATGATTAGTTGGGTTTTCCCTAGAACATTATTTAAAGTCGAATTCTTCTTGTCATAATGGAATACCTTAGAAATTTATCCTCATGGATAAAATTATATGATGAATTTTAAAATAAGCCAATAGCCAAGGAAATTATCTAGGTAAGTAGCAAAGTTTAAAATCTACTGAAGTGCGGTTGGCCTTATTCAGAAGAAAGACATCTGACCCAAGAGAAGACAATTGGGAACATAGCAAGCCACCACTGGCTAGGTGCAGGAGAGAATACAAAAGAGCAAAGAGGAAACATGAGGAATAATTGCCAGGTGTTACAAAAACCTGATTAAATTCTCTAGCTATTACAGAAGCAGCAAGTCATGAGTGAATTAGTAAATCCCAAGACAAGATGAGCAAGAACTAAAAAGAAACAATGGAAGTAAACTAGAATAATTCTTTGGCTAACCCCTTCCCGCCATTTCACAACAAAATTATGTACTTACTAATCCAGGATCAGAAATTTCTAGTGAAGATAGGCCATGAACCGAGACTCAAGATGAACAAAGACTCAAGATCAACAGAAGTACAAGAAAAGAAGCTGGAACAAAATAGCAAATTGAACAGCAACAACTCACTAGGACTGGCTGGTACCTATCCAAAAACTCTGCGGGTGCTGAAGAAACATCTAATAAAATATGCAAACTCTGGTTAAAATGGGGGCCTGCAGGGTAGCAACTGTTCTAGGTCTAAAAATTGTAGTAGGGATGTGGGGAATTACAGATCACAGAGCTTTATTTCTCAATCAATTAATCTTGTCAAAACAACAATTTAAAATAGTCATTTAAAAAAACAGTCTTCTTAAAACATCTCAAGGAACGTGATAGGACCAATGTATGGTAGAATCTCATATCTTTAATATGTGTAAAATCATTGAGAGAAGATGACAATGGTGAGGCAGGAAAATTTGCAGATGGCAGAAAATTATATCATTTGTAAGGTGTTCTGTAGGGACCTCATAAAGATGAGCTAGTGAGAAGCATCACGTCTAAAAAGCAGTACTGGATAATATCCAGGAGCAACAATTGAAAGGAACAGCTTAAACTATTTGCGTGTATAGTTACCCTGAGCAATTTGCTGACCCAAATTGGTTTTGGAGCCAAGAAATATACAGGATTTTTTGTATTTAATGAAAGTCTGTATACATTATGAAAGATCTATGAGGATTATATGATCTTATGGTTTAAGGGATAGAGCAATTATTAACAACCAGGAGCTACAGAGTGGTAAGCTTTGTAGCAAGTCTTCATCCTTCTTTAAGGGCAAGCAGGGGGATCCAGGTATCTAACTAAAGGCTGGTCAGCCTCACCTCAGTCCCTGGGAAGATGATGGAGCAAACTGTTTCCATCAGTGGTGCAAAGTCCAGCCGGCAGCCAGTAACCAGCAGCATCCCTCAGAGGTGGACACTGGAGCCCATGCTGTTTAATGTCTTCATTACCAATCCTGACAGCAGGACCAAGTACATTCTTAGCAAGTCTGCAGGTAATACTAAATCAGGAAGAACAGACAATATGCTAGAGGACAGGGTTGCTACTCAGAGAGACACAGACAGGTTGGAGAAATGGGCAAACTGGAACCTCATGAAGTTCAACAAAAGTGTATGCAAGGTCTGAGAAGGCATAACCCCATTCAAAAATACAGACTGGGAGGAGACTGCCTGGGAGGCAGCACTTTAGAAAAGCACCTGAGATCGTAGCAGGCAACAAGCTGGACGTGAGACGGCAGTGTGCCCTAGCAGCAAAGAACGCCAATTGCATCCTTGAATGTTTTAGCCAAGATTGAGGCCAGCAGGTCGAAGGAGATGTTTATTCCCCTCTGTTGAGCACTGGTAAGAAAAGTCTGAGGTACTATGTCCAGTTCTGGACTCCCAGTGCAAAAAAGACATGGACACACTGGAGCAGCTCCAGCAAAAGGCCACCAAGCTGACCAGGGACTGGAGCACATGATGTAGGAGGACAGATGGAGAGAGATTACTTTATTCATCCTGGAGATGACAATAATCAGGGGAGACTTGTATTGCTGCCTGCAGCTACCTGACCAGAATATGCAGAGAAGGTGGAGCCAGACTTTTCTCAGAGGTGCACAGCTTTAGGGAAAAAAAGGCACTGGGCACAACTTGGAACATGTGAAATTTCAGTTAGATATAAGGAAAATTATTTTTGCCATGGGAGTAACTGGAATTACCAATTTCCATACTGGAACAGGTGTCCAGGAAGGTTGTGAGATCTCCATCCTTGGAGATGTTCAAGACTTGACTAGACAGGTTCCTGAGCAACCTGATGTAATTAGACATCCTTTAAGCAATGAATTGAATTAGATGACCTGCAGAGGTCTCTTCCAATCTAATTTATTCCAGGCTTCTGGGATTCTAATTGCTTTCAAAACTGCTCACCTCTAGTGGTCATGAACCTTCCCTTGAAATGTCTGATACCCAGCTGTGTAAGAGATGGTAATACCAGCTACTTTATGCCTCTTTAGATCCCACAGCTTGTTCTAATTGAGTGAGTAGTGCAGGGCACACAGGCATGCTAGCAGTTTGCCTACGTGCAAAGGTAGACAAGGTATGCAAGGTGCCTGTGACTGAGCATGAAAGAGTCCAGCTGGAGCTGCACACTGACAGTAAGACGGCTTTAAAGCTTACCTCAAAACATAGTAAAGACTTGGCTCAAAGACATCTTCTGTCTAATTCCATATGGCTGTTCCTGTCTGTTTACCAGAAAAACTCTTCTAGTAGGATTTTAAAACAAACAGCAAGATAGTTTGAAATAAGGGGAAAGAAATAACAAGGCACAAAGAAATTCATTCATCATTTTGTCCAGGTGTAATCTGAAGACCCTTCTTCAATGAAGCTGCTTTGGTTACAGCACCTCAAGCTGAAAGTGTATTCATCCTATTATTGAAAAAACACATGCTCATTCTCAAATATATGGAGGGGAAAAGGGGGAAATGGCTGAACCCATTAACATAATTTAAAATATATATACTGGCAAGTTCTTTGAAGATTATGTCTCTAATTGCTGAACTGACATTTCAAGTATGACATAGTTGCATCAATCTGGAGAGGCAATTTAGAGCTATAACATTACTTTGTAATTAACTGGTAATGTTTCCTTATACTTTTATGAGCTCATTTCCACTGATAGGCAATTGTTTATCTGTATTGGTTCCCGTAGTAACACAATCCAAAATGTTTCTCTGTCTGAGAATGTAGGGTAATAATTGTTCTGAAAAATAAGAAGTATTATAGTTTGTTTTGCATGGAATGGCAGGTTAGAGGAATAATGAACTCAATGAAGGACAATAAGCAAAGGGTAGAAATATTGACAAGGCGCCAGTATAGACTAGAACAAGGCAGAGGCATATTCCAGTTGGGTGCAAGAAATGTTGGTCAATTGTTTGAAATCTTCCATAACTAGATGAAAGAGTCAACAGTATGTTACAGGTTATATTAGAATAGAAAACATTGCAATCACTAATGAAATGGAGGGAGAAGGAATCCAAAAGGATGAGAAACAGAAAAATTAGGTCAGGTTTTAAATGATGCCTGTGAGGGAAGTAATTCAAAACACAGATATTCACTTCTGTGGAATATTTTAAAACATGTAGAGTTAAAAGTATTCTAAGTTGTGCCTGAGGATCAAAATAGAAATCTGCTTGCAATGTAGTCTTGCTATATAAAACTCTGTGATTGTGGGGAGTGATAGTCTTGTAACACATGTCAGGGAGGTAAAATCTTCTGATTATCACAGTGGCAAACATCAGCTACTACACTGCATACATATCCAAGCACTTCTGCAGAAGAAAGATGTCGGTAAAGGATTTTCGAGAATAGAAAAGAAGAGGGGATGCTGCTATTAAGTGAAAAGCTGATGAGAGCAGAATGCTATTAATGTGTTTTATAAACCCTCCCTTGTCTTTGTAACTGGAAGACATGAGGACACGCTAGGAGACATGAAAATCTGTGCTTCAGGTAGTGCTACACAGCTAGATGTGCTTAAAATAAGAACTCTTTCTCAGACCTTTGACAAACACAAAATTAAACGTGTATTACAGATGTATTGATATTTTTAGTTCCTGAACTAATACTTCTTAAGCATATATTCTACCTAATACAAGACAACCTATCAATGACCTTTCTCCCTTTCACTCTCTTTCCAAAACCCCATTTTTTGTAACGCTATTGTCTACAGAAACCTGTAGGAGAGTTTGAGAGAACTGTCTTTGTTCAGTCTTAAGATGAGAAGACTAAGAGGGGGCTCTTATTACCGTCTTCAACCGGCTAATGGGAGGCTACAGAACAGACAGAGCCACACTCTTCTTGAAGATGCATAGTGGAAAAGATGAGAGGCAAGAAACACCTGCTCCAACAAGGGAAATTCTGGTTAGATGTCAGAAAAAAATCATCTTCTCACAGGAAGGGAGGTCAAACTCTAGAACAGGCTTTTCCACAAAGGCTGTGAGAACTCTTTCTTGAAGATATTCAGAACTTGGCTGGTGAAGACCTTGAACAATGGGATCTAACCTGTACCTGACTTCAGCGTAAGCCCTGCTTTGAGCCTCTAGAGACATCCCTTCCATCCTAAATTATTCTGTGCTTCTAACAAGCATTTGGAGGAAAAACCCACACAACTTACACCCTTTATAAGCCAACACTTTCACCACAGGGTGAAACTGAGTGATCTATCTGGGAGCAGACACGGCACCAGTCCATCAGACAAGTACATAAACTGCTGCACCTCATTGTCAGACTGCATTTGCCCTAGCTTTGTCATTAATGTATTCAAAGTAGGATTGTGTCTTTTTGCCATGGCAATGGCAACAGGATTTGAAAAGTGATAACCAAAAGCTAAACTCTCTCCACAGGAAAAGAGGAGTAGTCATCTTGCTGTCTGTCTTCAGGTTTATTTTGCTTATTTTTAATAAGCGCTTCTTAACTTAGGCAAAAAAAAAAGTTTCTTTGACAAATGCATGGTCTTTTTTTTTCAGTGAGGACTTCCTATAATCGCTTACAGTTTACTTAAGAATATTAATTTCTTATACTTCCTTTTTTTCTCCTTCTGATAACCTTCTGATTTGCAAGGGCTTAGCTGAAATAAGTTCTTATTAATAAAAAGATTCACAATGCACATTTGAGATACTCCTGCTGATTTGAAGTAGCTTATGGCAGTAGCAATAGCAAATTTCACTCGCATGTCATAAGTCTAATATACAATTGTAAAATTAGCCTCCCTTGCCAAATGGCAAGGGCTCTTCCCGGTATCAAGTTGAATTCAGCACAATGCTAAAAAAAGAATTTGCAGGCAAATGCTCAAAAAAATGAATGGTTGTATATGTATAGAAATAGCAGCAAGTGTTCCATCCAAAAGTGGATTTAAAAAAGAGCAAGAAAAAGCCCACAAGTCCTTCAGCCACCACAATCAAGGATAAGTGATACTACTCACACATATAAACACAAACCCCCATATTAATATAAGGGTAAGGTTGATTCACAAGCCCATGAGGGTATTTGTGTTACACTGCAAGTGAACTACAGGGATGCCATGGGCTTAAAGCAGTAAATAATGTTGTTTCTGTGCCATTTTTCAGCTACAGTAGGGGTCTCGGTTTCATTGCTTTTTATCTTGCACAGCTATAGCAGCTAAATCCCTTGTTGTTCCCACCAGGAACATAGGTACACAGCAGGTATGTAGACAGGAATTTTGCAGTGGTTCCCTGCAGAACCCAGCCTCCCACTCCCACAGGTGCAGGAGGATCAGGGCTTGGAAACCCTGGGCACATCTTATGATCACAGGAAAAGGGAGAGGAAGCTCTGCTGTCACTCCTCTGCTGCTGGAAATCTCTGGCTATTAGAGGTGGTGGAAAATAGGAGCCAAAGTCAGACGTTTTATGCCACACCTTCTGACATGACATCAGGTACCCACACATCTCTGGACAACTACCTTGGCATCCTCACTTCCCCTTCTAACTGCACAGTGCCAGACAGGGACAAGGGGCAAAGACAGCCACAAGGCTTGTCTTTTTTTCCAAATGGCAGCGCCTCAGCACAAACCACAGAAAGCAGCAGAGGCAATCAAGAGCTGAAGAGGAAGGAGGTTGCAAAGTGAATGGAACCAGGAGGGTAGCAAGCTTAGGAAGTGGGACAGCAGAGCGAGGTGAGGGATCTGATTAGTAGCTTTGGAGGAAGGCACTGAGTCAGAGAGGCTGATGAGGTTGACAGAAAAACCAAGCTTGAGGTGCCCACCACAAGGGAAAAAGCAAGTTTGGATGGCAGCTGTTGATGATGGCTCAATGTGTCAGACCTCAAGGGCTGCTATGTAAGCAATGATCTGCTAACACCTCTGAGAAGCTCGAAAAAGAGAAACTAAAGCAGCTCCAAAGTAAGGCACAAGAAATGAGTAAGAATAAGCCTGGCTTTTGATACAGTAATGTGAAGTATTCACCATCTGACGTAACTCCTCTGGATAAGTAGCTTGATATTTTTTCTTTTTACCCAACCAGGACACAAACAGCCACTCAACATAGTCCATGAAAACTAACCTTAAAAAGTGTATAAATCTATCGATTTTATAACAAACAAAGTATAAGATGAAACATTGAAAAGAGATTGTGGTGAAAGCCTTCATTGACTGGATTAATAAATTTCCTGATGTTTCTCTACCTCTCGTACATACAGCTGAGGCATCGTGGGCTCAGAGCAGCCAGAGACCTGTGATACAAGTCTCTGCACAGAAAAATACTACATTGGCAGGAAACTAGAAGAATGTATTTTATCTCCTTCCACATGACTAAAGTACTGGTGAAAAGCTCTGGGAACCCTGTAGACAGCACAGGGAGGAAAGAAGGAAGGTGAGTTCTACTTCTGCTAGTCGTGCGGTAAATTGTCTAAGACTACTTCTGCCTGTGTTATAAAAGAGTGTTCCTTGGCCAGTCTGCCAGATTAATGGGCTTATTGGCTCTGAATCAGGGAGTCACAAGTGGTTTCTTGGCTCTATTTTTTCTCTTCAGTGCTCCCCACACACTGCTGCATCTGCACGCAGCTGGGACAGAGTAGGAAAGGTGGCCTCCAGTTAATAGAGGGGAAACCAAGGGACCTGCCCGGTTCCTATCGAAATCAGTAGGAGTAATGACACTGACTCAAATGGGCCCTTAATTAGCAGGAAAAGAAGGCTTTTGAAGCATCGGTTACTGCTACAGGTCTCAAGGTGTTGTTTACTTACCCATAACAGTAATGATAGCTGCTATGCACCATTTCATTCTCCCGTTCTAGAGTAGATATCCAACACTTCACAGAACTGTGAGCACAGGAACAAGACGTGAACTAGTGTTAAGGAGGTCTAATTAGTGAGCTGATGTCTCAGTCACTCACCAGGCTGATCATTATCAGACTGGGTAATTTCCTTGCTTATTCTATTGCATTTTCCAAATGAAAAAAAAAAACCAAAAAACAAAAAAAAACCCACAATGCCCTCAAAACAAGGGGCAGATTCTGCTGCACTTACTCCAACTAATACCAGGTCCCACAAGCTCTTCATGCAAGTCAACTGAGAAAAGGGATTTGACATTTCTTACAAGTAACAGGGGCTTCAGTAAAACACATGCCTAGCAAAGTATAACACAGTGTAAGCAGGAGTAGAAGAATAAATCCAGCATAAATCTAAATCATGCTTAATGACCTCTTTTTCACGTGGCAGTGGGTCTCACTGGCCACCTAGATATGTGGTATGCAAATTCAGAAGAACCAATGTGAGAACACCAGGTCTGGACTGCAACCGGTCCTAATACTTGATACGCACAAAAGTATTGGAGTATCTCTTTGAAGTGGTGGTATGACATAACACCATTTATAAGATGATTTCAACTGCTGTATGCCCAGTTCAACTTTGTGAGTTAAACAATGACCTCTTTCATAATATTTTTACATCCCGCTTAAGGAAAAAAAAACTTTTTTCAAGCTCTGCATAGTTATAATTCTGGAGAAAACTGGAGCCTTAGAGTACGCTGTTCCTTCCTGTCAACCAATTCCCTAATTCAGTTTTATTCACCAGTTCAGAAGGATCCTGAATATCCTGCTTTCATACTGAAGATAATTTCCTTGGCATTGCAAACAGAGCATTCAGAAGTCTCATTACAAAGAGGCTCTGCGAGCAGTAGAGCCCGTAGCCTCACACAGAATCTCAATTCCTTTTTCAATCTGCACAAATAACTGAAAACCTTTCAAGCAAAAACTTTCAAATTTTTTTCTCCTTAGGTATTCCATCAGCTGGAAATGTTAATCTCAAAACTCATCTGTTTCTATTTTTAACATCTTCTGGAGAGTTGTTTTTTTTGATGGCAGCTTCTGAAATAACATCATCTTTTTACCAATTAATCTTCAAAACTGTTTTCCCAAAGAGTCCTTTTAGATTTCTTGCTGTTGTCAGTTTCATTGTAACAATATCCTGATTTTAATCTCCAACCATGCCTTCTTTCTGAGGCAATGCTTCAGGTTGTATCACTAACCTTTTCAATAGATAAGGTAGTCGGAGGTAGGAAGGCGTAGGCACTGAGTCTCTCCCTTATTTTCTGACATTCTGACAATAGATAAATTCAGATTGCTTCTTTTCTTTCCAGGGATGTTTGGGATACTTAGAAATTTTTCCAGCTATCAAGGATTAGACTCTGTATAAAATGCAAAACCTTTCTATTCCTCCTTTGGAACTAACCTGAGTCTACTTAGGTGCATGTAGAGCTCACGCTCTGAGAAAATACAAGACAGGAGGATGAGAGGTCACACTCTCTAAGAGGAAATCCCACTCACAGTGTCCAGCTTGTCAAAGATACCTTTATCACTCCTACATGTTTATACCTTGCTGTTAAAGAACGATGCCACTCAGCGGATCTGGATAGGGCTATTTAGTGGTGAGGTGAGTTTAGACTGGGGGCATGTGACTAAATAACATTCCTAAAATCCTCAAGTCTGCACAATATTGGGTTATAAGAAATAGGGACAAAATTACAGCAAGTAAAGCAGGAATCCTAGTCCAGTGCTCACTAAAGGCTTGATAGTCAACACTTCTAAAAGGCATTAAGCCAGCAAAGACAGATTGTATTATGCATGACAAGGAATGGGAATTTAGTCCTTTTCTATTCTTTTTAGTAACTGTTCTGGCTGTTGCAGAGTATTCATCTGTGGGCTGAGTTGTGTATACACAAATCACACAGAGACTGCCCCAGCTCCTGACAGCTCAAAGTTTAGGACAACACAGAGGTAAAGATATGTTCCTTTCCATCGATGAAAAGGCAAAGGCAAACCACTTACTACAGTTTAACCTGCTTGGCACCAAATGGCCGGACCACAAAATATAAGTCATCCGTGCTAGGAACCTGCGCTGTTAGTGCGGAGCTTCTCTCTTTACAGATGTTTTTAAAATACAATAGCTGTCAGGTGACAACTCCTGTCTCTGTTTCCAAGGTGCAAACAAAGCTAGCCCAGAAACCAACCCTAAGAACAGTTCAGCTCCTGCTATCACATACCAGGACTGACACCTTATCACAAGTCAAGGCACTATAGGGCATAGAGTTTTACAGAGAACCAGCTCAAAACATTACTGACATCTAAGTCTACACTAATTAAAAGACCTGGTTTTTCTAACTTTCTACAGTAGTAGTCTGTTTTACCCACTGACATTTCATGGGAATGGATGGAGTCCCTCCTGACAGTCAGGGTCCTCACACCACCCTTTTTAGGGGTTCATGAGCATGGTTTTGGCACTAGTTTCCTAGATAGGGTTAGCAGCAACGTGGCTATTTGACAGTAAAGCTCATAAAAGTTGCCAGGGCTAACTTGTACATGCAAAGTTTGAGAATACACCTGTCATTCAGATGGATGGAAAGGTTTCTGCAGCATCAGTCCAGCACAAAATCTGCCTGGTTTTAACAGAGCTAAGGCTACTCGCAGAGTGGTATGGTGGCTTAACAAAACAAAAAAAAAAGGAAAAACAAAAAATCAAAGGTAATAGGTAGCTATTTACAGAGCTGCTGAGTGCTCACTGACTGCTACCAAAGAGGCACCATTAGTTCTGCTCTTACAATGCTAATTTCAAGCAGAAACACACAAAAACCACACAATCCACAAACCTAAAAAACCTATACTAAGATCTGGATGTATAAAGCAATGGCCCACAGATCTGAAGAAAATGATTATTCCTTCTCTCTGTATATGTTTCTTACTGGGCTGTATGGATCAGAGGACTATCTGATCAGAGGAATATCCAATGGGAATGGTGATTGAAAGAAGGCTGGAGTGTTTCCCTTTGAAAGAAAACCACCATTCTACATTTTTGGAAGTGTGTGATTTCAGTATTAACACCATTATTTACACATGCTCACCGAAGAGATGACTTTCACGATATCTGAGTTTTGTCAGAAAACCTGATTTGTACAGTTTTGCACTTCCTGAGTTCTCAAACACACTGTGCAGGTACATGTTTACACGACTGTCAGGGGTGGAGCCTCCGAGCAAAACTCAAGGTCCCTAACGCTCCTTAAATCCCGCACTGATACAGGGGAAAAGGGAAAACAAAACTCAAATCTCGGAATATATGGATGGGAAACTGAAACAAACTTTTAATAACAATTCTAAAATACTATCATATCACACAACTATATATTAAATGCAAAACAGGAAACAATACAGTAAGAGTTAAAACACTACAAAGGGAGGAAAAGGGAAAAACTACAATTATGGCCGATTGGCCACAGGCCAGGAGACGACGTCACGCCAGGATGGTAGCTCAGAAGATGGCGTCTATCCAAAATGGCATCGGGCCAAGTGATTAAAAGTTTTTAACAGCTTAAAGAAGTATTTTAATGAGTTCGCAGGGAGACCTTTTTCAGTGTCTGTAAAAGAAAATTTCAAGGACACTCCTGACCGAAGTGGCGGCTTCTTCAGATGCCGATAAAAGGAGAAGCCCTCGGGGCCAGAACGCGAAGGGGGGTGAGCTTCCCCCGCGTCCGAATCCAGTGGTAGATTCTCGTCGAGTGAGAAATATCTCTTCTCTTACCAGATACGAGAGAGAGATGCTGACTGAGTCACCCAACAACTCACAGCAGAGCTGGGCGCCGATAGACAGAAACGGTTCTGAGTTAGGCCCCGGGTGGGGGGGGCAGGCCGCAGGCTTTCGGCCTGGACGGCAGCCAGCCCTCTCGCTGTGGCTCTTCCTCCGAAGCTGTCCGGTGTCCAAAGAGGAGGAGACTCCTTCTGGCTGCAGGTTTTAAGGAGTATCTGCCGGAAGAAATCTTTTGACCTGCACTCTTAGCCAATGGGATGCCGGGTTTATGGAGCTTGTATGAAATAATCCCGATACTCTATTGGGCACATTTCCAAAACAAGGAAGTCTTGGCTCAAACTGGGACAACGATCTTCTTACTGAAGCAAATGGCTAAAGATAGCTAATTTTTAAGGGGGAGGGGAAAAAAAAGACCTTTTTCTTTAATCAGATAAAAATTCCCATTCCAGTGGTCTCTGTTTAGTCAAGGTTTTCACAACTCTCTCTGAATGCTGGGTAGATTAACTGGTTTAATTAAGGTTTTCAAGGGACAATGTCTGACAAAATAATTATTTTCTTTCTGAAGAATTCATTCCTGCTTTACAACCTGGAAAATCCTGCTGTGTTCTGATTTCATACCTGTTTAGCTTTAATATTTCTATTTGGTTTTATTCTGGCACCCAGTCTGATGCCTCATAGGTCTTGCATTGGAAAAGATAATAAATTACAAATCCATAGCACTGGTAACACCAGCATTGGTTGAAATGTAATTCCATTGCGATTGAAAGCTTAATATCACCTAAAGCTTACTCTCTTCTGATGGAGATGTAAGGAATTATGCCCATGAATGAAAGAAATGAACATAATTTTTTCCATCTAGGAGGCCAAAACTTTGCAAATCTGCCTCTCCGAAGTCTTCAGACCCTGCATAATATAAACTGTGTCTATGAGAGTCAGCACAGTTTTGGGTATAAACAGAGTAAGTGCCATTCAGACAGAGACAAATTAATATAATGAATGTTTTATTTTGCTTTATTGACTTCTCAGGGAACAGTGGGTTTTAGCCTTGCCAAATTCCAGATGCTACATTGTTCTAAGCTCTCCAGTGCAGTCCTCCACTCTGCAGCACAAGTATAAATTCATACTGAGGGCAGAACATACCAAAGGCCATGGGTTTTGCTGAATGCCTGAACAGCTCTATGCTACCAGCTGCTCAAAAGCATTTGAAGATTGCCAGCCTCTTCATAGCAATGGCTCTCCCTTCATAAAGGAGGAGACCTAATAAACATGTTACTGGTTATTACACTTTGAAAAAAAAATACACCATTTTCTTTTATTTTGCCTGAATGACTTTGCTACATGAAACATGGTTTGTATTGTCTGATACTGTAACATTATTAAACTTCTGCAGTCAAACTCACTGTTGGTGTGGACATGCTAAACTAGTTTTGTTGCTGCTTGAGAAAATGAAAGACATTTGTCTGTACATTATGAAAAAGTAATGTATGTGGTTTTTTCTATTCATTTTCCATGAAAATCAAGTTTACATTTTCTGGTATGTTTCTCTCATCTGTACAGCAAAGGCATTTTCAGGGTATCAGTGATGTCAAAGGTTTCGTAGGAGTGAGGCATATATACTGACCCAAGGGGGCTGAGTGATATTCCAACCCACAGGTATTACATTTTAGGCTCAATGAGTTTTGAGAAAGGCAAGGAAATTACTCCCATCTGGCTATGAAGACAGAAAATTCACACACAAGGGCTTGCAAACAAACAAACAAAAAGTAAAAGCCAAGCCAGATAACGATCAAATTCAGGACCCCTCCACCTACCCTGGAAACAGATATCCCAAGAGAATCATCATCATAAAAATCATAGAAGCACTTTAATGATGTTTTACTGTGTTCATATATTTTTGCATTAATATATTCCAAACATATTTTAAAGTTTTCCAGTTCCTTGTGCCCTTGGTGGAAGCATTTGACATTTAAAATTCAATCTCTGTTGAGGATGCACACAGATGAAATTTAATACATAATGAATATGAAAGGCAATAAGGCACAAACATACCCCTACAATGTCTTTATCCTCAAAAGGGAGATTCAGATCAATGTAAGGCAAGGTAGAAAACATTTGCCAAATACCAAATGACAAAAAAACTTCCTCTTCCTCTTTAAATAATTTGGCAATAGATGAAATTAATTCTTGGGAGAGGTTTTCTGTTGTTTACAGCAATCATTTGGGACTTTTTTTAGATCAAAACAAATTGCTTTGGACTCTAATTGTTGATACTGGAAAGCATGAAAATATCCTTTTCTTGGTTGATTTCCACACTGCTCCACTGAGTGAAAGCATTAACACAATGCAGGCAGGGAACATAGAAAAGATTAGTGATGTTCTGCCAGAGTTTTCATCCACAAAGAGCCCCAGTCTGATTCATCTTCAAGATAATTTTCCACTAGGTGAAAAAGTAACAAGAAACCACTAATAGGACTAACTGCTTTTCTTATCAGCCTCTTTGCACAGTCCTATCACCTGCCATTGTATCTTTGCAAATCTCAGTATTGCAAGATCCTTCAGCAAGTCTTCATAGGCAGCAATAATTTTCATTATTTTTAATAATTTTATACTGTCATCAGATTTTGTCACCTCTTCATTCATGCCATTTTACTGTTCATTTATAAAAATGTTGAGTGGCATGGATCAAAGTGGGACCTCATGCTCAACCTTTCTTTCTGCTCTGAAAACTATCCATTTATTTCTTTTTGTTGTTTTCTGTCTTTTAAGTAGTTATTAATTCATGAGAGCACCTTCCTTTTTCATTCTCTGTCTGTTTCATTTCTTTAAGAGCCTCTACTGACAGACTTTGCCAAACCTTTTTCAAAATTCAGGTACACTACATACACCAGACAATGGGGTTTTTTGTTGCACCGCTAAAGATTTTGTAAGTTATTACTTTCTTCTACAAAATTTTAATATTTTTGTATCCATTTATTTTATTCTTTGCTCCTATTTTTATCAGCCTGATTGATTGTTCCTAGAACACCCTTAGACTCATTTTAAACAAATTAGTCCCATTTTTGTCCCTTCTTATACGTCTGGTACTGAGGTTCTTTTGCTTAGAGGTAATACACTGACATCCATTGCAATCAGGCAATTCTCTGAACTCCTTTCAAACTCCTGAGTAAACATTGTCTTGTCCGAGCAAAGTCTTAACATTTTTGACAATTTATTTTAAAATATATTCCATTGATGCCTTAGTTTTGAGTGAGTTCTTCAAGATCCTGCTCCACTAGAGATTATAACCAATTTAGGATTATTACTAACTTTTTGTATAACAAACACTGATGCAGAGAATTCATGAGTTTATTTTTTTCTCTCTCTCCTTATTGTCCTTGAGTAATCCTTCTACGCTTACACCAGCTATCAGTCCCATGGACTTTCTGGCAGGCTTCCTGCTTCCGATATGTTTCTTAAAGTCATCTTTTGATGGCTAGTTTAAATGCTTTAAGTAATTTTCTCAGCAAAATTTTTTTTGGCTTGCCTTGCAATGAATTAACTTTTAACTTCCCAGAGTTTATATCTATTTCTACTTTCCTCATTTAAGCAGACTTTTAAAGATGTATTCTTACTTTCAAGATCCTCCTTCTTTCTCATCTTTTAGCATGGTCTTTTTTCTTCTTGAAGATCCTCTTGAAGTCCTTTCTGATTTATGATACACTTACTCTGAACCTATAACTTTGATTTGCAATGCACATTAACTCTGACACAAAAAAATTAGTCAGAGAGTTCAAACAGTCTCCATGCTGTCTGCAATATTTTTATGCTTCTAGCCACTTTTTAGTCAAACACCTTCTCAATTTTGGATAGCTTTACATTATGCCATTTTGGGGGTTCTTTCACTTACCAGGATATTGAATCTGACTACCCTGTTATAGGTGGCTAATAATTATGTCTTCAGCCAGGTCCTGTACACTGTCCAAGATGAAATCAGGAGCTGCTTTTCTATGGACAGGACAATGTGCTCTAAGGAGCGTATCTAATGGCATTTGAATACCTAACCAGGGCATCATGGTGATATAATTTTTCTGAATCTAAAATGGACCAGGGATGTTACACACATCTGATATTATTCACGAGTTTTCTTATTTGCCTCAAATTACTGATGAGGTCTCCCAGGCATATGGAGAAAGATTTCATACCCTTTCTGGGAAATCAGCACATCTGAGTGCCTCTCTGAAGTGCTGTACACTGCTGCCCACAGCATGGGGAACAGAAGGAGAAAATGGAGGTCTGTGTGCAGTTTCAGGTCAGCAGTCTTATCTGCGTGTGGTGAGAGAGCTCACACAACTGGCGTTCTCCAGAGAACTGGAAGAAACCTCAAGTTTTCAGACCCTGGTATCTGCTGAAGGGACAATATAGTGGGGTACAAACAATCCAGGAGAATTCAGGAGCACATTGATGACAATATCCCAACACAGGTGATCAGAAAACCAACAAAGGAAGGTACCCTCCTGGACCTCATACTTAGAAACAAGAAAAAGCCAGTCAGGGATGTGAAAGTCAGGAGCAGCCTTGACTGTAGTGACCATGAGATGCCGGAGTGCAGGATACTGAAAGGAGGAAATAAGGCAAAAAGAAGGATCACGACCCTGGCTCAGAGATGTGCTTGGAAGAATCCCATAGGATACAGCCCTGGAGAGAAGAGGTGTCCAGGAGAGTTGGTTGATTCTGAAGGATCACCTCCAAGCTCAAGAATGGTCCTTCCCAATAAACAGAATATCAAGCAGAGGAGGCCTTCATGGAAGAAGGAGATCCTGACTACAGACAAACATAAATAGGATATGCACAGGAGGTGGAAAGAGGAACAGGTGACCCAGGAGAATTATAGAGACATTGTCCAAGCATCCAGGGGTTGGGATTAGGAAAGCCAAAGCCCATCTAGAGGTGAATCTGGTGAGGGAGGTGAAAGGCAACAAGAAGGGCTTCTACAAGTACATAAGCCGAAAAAGGAAAATGAGGGAAAATATGTGCCTAATGCTGTGTGACAACAGCCCTGCTGACAAAGAACACAGAAAGACCGAAGATCTCAATGTTTTATTTGCCTCAGTCATTCCTGGTAACACTGGCCTTTAGGAATGAATCCCAGGCTTCTGAGACCAGTGGCAAAGTCTGGATCAAGGAAAACTTACACTCAGTAGAGTAGTATCAGGTTAAGGAACATTAGACATACACAAGCAAAGGGGACTTAATGGGATACTCCCATGAATGGTAAGGTTGCCGCTCAGTGTTACTGCAAGGTCACGCTCAATTATCTTTGAAAGGTGGAGCAGGTTACCCTGATAGATGGTGCCATCTCTGTCCTTGGCGGTTTGTCCCAACTGGACAAAGCCCTGAGCAATTTGGTCTGACTGTAGAGGTAGCCTTACTTTGGGATAGAGACCTTCCAAAGTCCCTTTCCATCTGGATGACTCTGTGGTAGGTAGCATCCCATAGCCGCTGGCTCTCCTCAGTCACTGGCACCACTAGTTAACATGGGCTATCTTTCACATGGCTGTCACATTCTGCTCTGCCCGTTTAGGTGTGAAATTTCCACCCACAGGAAACCCCTGGTACAACTTGTTACATCATCTTATTTCATTTATGTTGTCTGATAATTTCTGTAATTTATTCAGCCTCTTTCCCAGTGGAAATATCTATACTGTCATTCCTATATAATTTGTGCACTGTTAGTAGTGCCCTTCTAAAGTTGCCTTTCACCTGCTTTCTAAGATGCCTACAAAGTCATTTTTTCATTTGATTATTGATGATTGATTTTTTTATTTGATTATTTCACCCATTTTATCTTTCAGACTTACTTACAGTCCAAGTCTATTGCCTAAAAAAAAAAAAAAAAAAAAAACCTGCTGGCTGTGCTAATGAAAACAAATTCTTCAGGCACTTTACTATGGACTATAGGCATTCATGTCTGGCAGAACAGAGAAAACCAAACAAATAATGAACAGAGCTTTTGTGCACATTGATTTGCAGAGACTACCATTCTTCAAGCTAAGCTGGAAACATGGCATACCGTGGGCAACAAGAAGATGGGCTTTATAAAACACATGGCTCAAAAATAGCTCCCACAAACCTGGGGTTTATGAAGCCTTACTGAGTTTCTAGTTTTAAAAATGGATGTGCAGCACCATCTTCCCAAAAACAGGTTTGCTACCCTAGAAGTCATAAGTTTAGTAGATAGTCCGTAAATACATAGCATTTAAATATTTCTATAAAGGAAAAGGTTCAATTTTTTCACCTTGAAAACACATGCAGAGTTGTAACTATTGTTTACATTTTAATATATATTTCTATAATGTATGTTGTTTAAAACAGTAGTTGTTCATATAAAACCAGACTTTGTTAGTACAAACATAATATTGTAAGACAACTACGAAAAAGAAGAAAATATTTTAATGGCAACTTAACAGTAACACAATATGCATTGATTGCCTGTAGGTAAAGTTTGAGTGCATGCCCTCCAGGAAAATGTGGTTATAAGACTGATCAATATATTGTTCCAATAACTAATCCAATGAGATATTTCTTTCTGCAGCTGGCATAAATCAAACATAATTATTTTGACCAAAACTCTTTTTGTTGTTGCTGCATGAATTCCTTATACCATACCATTGTGCAGCCTGACAAATACTTAGTGTAGGAATTCCA
Organism: Bucorvus abyssinicus; assembly: GCA_009769605.1. Taxonomy (NCBI): domain Eukaryota; kingdom Metazoa; phylum Chordata; class Aves; order Bucerotiformes; family Bucorvidae; genus Bucorvus; species Bucorvus abyssinicus. Next base: position 27,275,073 of record CM020030.1, on the reverse strand, counting down.
GCCTGCTGTGATTTTTGCCTGTGCTTATTTGTTCTCACACACTGAGGGGAAGAATGCAGACTCACAGGAACTAATGAGGTAATTTGTAAACCTGTCAGCAAAAGACATGAGAATTAATCTAGTGGTGGTCTGGTGAAAAGGGAGATGAGGATCACAGGGGCCTCGTTTCACCAGTGCAGCAAAATCCTTATTTCAACATCAACCCAGGATTTACTTGCGTAGGCAAATCTCAGAGCTTGATGTTCTTGCTCGGTAGGAATACATGATTGCCAGCCAACATGCATCCTCAGAAGGTCTGAAGTAACACCTGAATCCCTGCTTCCCCTAAATCCCACATGAAACTTCCACATTTGTGTTCCGTATTTCTCTCTTTGTGCCTCCTTGCCAGTAGTGCTACACAGGGTAGAAGCTCTGCAACAGATGTGATATTCCATCTCCAGCACTCCTGATCTTTGCAAGAATGTCTGCTTGGGGCCCCCTTAAGGAGAATTTTCAAGGACGAAAGTGTGCCAAAACCCATAAAGGCTGTTTATTGCCAAATTACTTTCATTCTATATGATTCTTCACAACAATAGCGTATTTTGGAGAATGTATTAATCAACAAAGCAGGACTTTATAACTAATGTTTTGTGTGTTTTATTTTCTTAAGAGGAACCAAGGAGAGCAGTCTATCATACAGCTTTGGGTTTCTAAGTTTTATTCTGCAGGGAAGTAAGAGGGATCTTCTATATCTGTTGTTATTCTTTGGTTTTTGTGGGGGAGCAAAAAGTCTTGCTAGCTTTACTGTTGCTCTATTTTTCCTACTCACATTCTCAGGAGAGACATCGGGGGAAAAGGCTATGAAAATGTGGGAAAGCAGAAACGCTATGAAAGACAAGGGAGGTAGTTTTATGATAACACGAGGACAGCTTCCCAATGGGAAAACAATCTTTGGAGGGGAAACTACTATATGCAACTTAAATGATGAGGATGCTTGGATAATTCTTGTCTTACTTGTGTTATGAGTTTCCAGGTAATTCATGAGCTATTATGAATAAGACCAATATGTTTCATTGTTCTATTACTTGGCACGCTTTATCAACATCTAGTTACATGGTTCCATGCTGTTGCTTACCTCCACTGGCTCTCCTGTGATTCGTCAATGCCTTGCCAAGCAAAGGCCCATTGGGATAGCAATAAGTTTTTGCTTTGCAGTGGCCAGCCAGAAGTGAGTTCCGTTTGACCTTTGCTTGACACAGATGCTCAGATCCATTGTGTCTCATGGTACAACCACTATCTCTTCTAAGACAAACTCACCAGAGACAGATGAGACTTCAGGAATTCTTATAGGAATGACACACATACTGTACACTTGACTGGTTTATTGATAGCTCTCAGAAGAATGTTTAAACTCCACGTTCCATGCCATATTCTCATTTTCTCAGTTCCTTGAAAACTACCGTAATAATAAGGATGAAGAAAATATAAATCATGATTTAATGAGAATCTTCACATTCGGTTTATGCTTTACAGAGGAGAAAACTGAAGAGTTGGTCTCTTGCCCTGTAAAGAATATGGCTGGTATATGGGTTCTGGCTGAGGCAATGAGTTTGTCAAGGATAAATCTTGTCAAGTAAATCAAATGTGCTATCGTTAGACAAGGTTTTGGGGGTTAAAAAAGGAAGCAGTAGTCATCATATAAATTAACTTTAGTAAGGTTTTAAGGGTAGAATCCAAAGGAAAGCAGGAAAAGCCTTCAGAAGTCTAGAGTACATGACCTTCAAGGAACAACTACACAAAGTCAAGTTTCTTCACATTAGGAAGAGAACCTTGAACAAGTTGTATGAGAAAAATATAGAAGTATATGAAAAGCTGGTGCAAAGAAGTAAATAAACTGCTTCCCAAATACATAGTCAGAATGACAAGACACAGCTTGAACTGATGCATAAAACAGTCTGAGCAGACATGAGGGAAAATGAGAAAAGCAAGGTTAATTAAACACTGGGATGCACTGTTGGATGGATAAATGGTATCTCCATCATAAGAGAGTTTCACGACAGGTTAGACAAACAATGGTCAAGAATGATACATCTTGATCCTCCCATCCAAGGGGCTGATAGAGTAAGTGATATCTTAATGCATCTCCTGACCTTTCAGTTGTGTAATATATATCTTTGCTTTAGGTACTGAAAATAGCTGGCTTTAGGTGCTGAAAATTTTAGTAGAATAAACTTTTCTTAAGCAGTTCTGAGCTGATGAAAAATATCTTAAGATGTCTTTCCCTCCAGATAAGTTATTTAATTAATGCTTCTTTCTTGCATATTGCTATTTTCCTTTTGTTTAACCATCTCATTGTTTTTCAAGGGTCAGATTGTTTTTAAGTAAGGAGTCATTTTCCAGTCATTAGTAAAGATTTTTAGAAAACATTTTCTATAAAATTCTGAGAGTAAAACCAGAAGCTTCATTTAGGAATTATAGGAACCTGCTTGGAGCTTTTGTATCTGTAATGTGATTTGTAAGAAAGTTTCAGAGACCTTAGGAGTTCTATTTTTCACCCTGAAGAAGTCATGCAAGGGCCATGGGAATAAAAGTTACCACCATAGCATCCTGTTAATTGGCTGCCACCTTGTTTTAAAGAGAAGGTATAGTTCAGCCACTTTACCCACCTTGTTCATTCTCTCTCCCCTGAGCTTGTAAAACAATAGGATAAAGATTTCATTTGTATGATGGTGATAACTGTCCAGCCAGAGCAAGTCTAAGACCATCAGTTAATTTCCCAAAAGCCACCCATGGCTAGATTTAAATGATTTAAACACTGGGATTCAGCTGAGTCAGATACATTATTCATATTGCGCTGTGCTGTCTGGAGTCTTATTAGGCAATGCTTGCATTATTTGTACATAAAATTCTGTGTATTGTGTATCATACTTCTATAAACATTTTAAACACTGGCAAATATTGCAGAACAGTATCTGCAAATGTTCATTCAATAAATCGTTGGCTTTCTTTTTTATATGCTTTTGAAAGTGCATTGCATGGCAGACTGTGAGTAAAAATTCTTGAAGACAGGGCCACTTACATTCCCTGGACATGAATTTGCAGAGGCGTACACAAATATGTAGGCACACTGGAAATATTCACATCCAACTTGAAAGCCCTTTGTGGATTTAATGAAGCAAGGAGCAGATGTAACACACATGATTTGGATTATCAGTGACCCGGTACACAATATTTAGGCTGACAGTCATAGCAATTCGTTCAAAGGCAACTCAGAGCTTGAGCAAGCGCTGTGGCAAAGCCCGCTTCCAGATGATTCTTAAATAGGAGAGAGCAAACAGACCACAATACTGTCCTGTGAAAAAAATTTGCCAAACTCTTTTACCGCAGTTGTTCTTTTCAGCTTCACTCATTCCCTTATATCTCCATTCCCTTAGCCACATCAAGGATCCACGTTATCTCCAGTGCATGGATCTGAATGGAGATACTGGTGGCTATAGCTTAAATGGAGCTCATCCATCATATGTGAGAAAGAATAAAGCTGGGAAGAAGCTTAAAGCTTGTGGTTATATTATCTGACTACCAGAACTGAATTCAGATGAAGGTCAGCAACATGTACAAAAGAAAAAGATAAAAGCAAGAAGGAAAATATACTGGATTTGAGAAAACAGTCATTCAAAGTAATCAAAAGGAATGAGAATTTACTGATATAAAATTGTGCATGAGAGATATCGGTGACTCATTCTAATATAGTCAATAAAATCAATTGCAATAAAAACATTCTCATTGGTTTGATTCAAATGCAGACATTAACAATGATACAGTAAGAGAGGCAAAAAAAAAATCAGAAACATTATCTATGTAATGCAGGATTTGTAAAATCTAACTAGAAAGAGGTAACAATATGGGCTTGGGTTTGGGAGAGCTACCCCAGCATATACACAAAGAAGCTGCTCAAGACATTTGCCTCTGATTTTGCTGTGAAAAATGCCCAAGGAACTCGTTTCTCTGCCCTTTAGAGCCTCTGCCAGTGCTTGGGATTTGTCATCCTGTCTGTGCTACACTCAGCCAACCTCTGGCAGGATATGCAGGCTTGGGCCCCTTCTCTAGCACGAGTGTGGAGACCTCATCTGATGTCCTCATGTTGCCAGTGTGGATTTTTTGCCATTGTATACCCTGCTTGGCACCATTTTCCTACCTGCTCAATGCCTCCCTTGGGAGGAAAGATGTGAAAATGGGGCAGGATGACCTTCTTTCTCATGGGAGCTTCAATGTTTGCATGTCTTGGGCTTTTGTGGCCTGATTTTCTGAGATTGACATTAAGGGATATAAGTGACCACTGGAGCAATGCTCCCTGACAGCACCATATTTACAGAAAGAATGAATAACATATAGGATGGAATTTCAGGGATGGGTAAATTTATCTCTCCTTTCTTATATTTTTTATGCTTTCTTTTCTCAGCACTCTGTCTTTTCAGCTGTCCTTTGTCTCCTGGTTACTATCACAAGTTTTACTGTGCCCATTCTGTGTATCCGTCAGTATCTTGTGCCTCTGCCCGTTCTCTTCCAACCTTCACAAAAACACCTCCTCTATCTTAAAGATTTCTAGCCCTAAGGTTCCTGTCCAAAGCACTGAAATAATTTCAATTCTTTCTTGTCCTCTTTTCCCTGCATGATGTTGCTACCTTTTCCCCCCATGAGACCATTTGGCTGCATGAAAGGCTTGTCTTTGATATTTAAGTGTTGAGAAGATATACATAATATAAATTGCAGTGACATTTAAATGAGTGTCCAAATACATTTATGAGGAACCAAAGCAGAAAACAAAATCTTCACTCTCTTCTATGAAAACATCACATCAGATTATTTGAAGAAAAAAAAAAAAATAGCTGAAGAAATGTTCTCCAGAGCTTTCACCATCATAAGGTCTCTGAAAGTCAGCAAAGATCAGCAATCCAGAGAGGAAACCTCTGGGGACGAGTGAGTAAATCCGCTTGTGGTGATAAAAGTCACTCTCTTTCCCTAAGCAAGGAGAACCAGGAATTATTCAGCATCTGAAAACAGCTGTAGGGTGAAACGACACCAATACTACAGGATCCCCATGGAAACCAACCTACAACATGCAGTGTGTCATGTCCCAGCTCCAGTCCTACACAACAGAGAAACCAGGAGGGAGAAGAGTATTATAAAGACAGAGAACGTGCTGATGGTGGGCAAAAATGATCAAAGGAGGCACAGTACAGGAGAAATAATACACTGAAATCTTCTCCATTGTTAACCTGTAGATGAACCTTTGAAGGCCAGTCTACCTACCGTGCATTAGACTGGGGTACTTCTCTCGCACCTTTCTTTTCACCTTCTTATCAATCGTCAAAGCAAAACGTGCAAGCTTCTCATCCCTTTGCAGTATGTTTCATCCCAGAGATTTGAGTCATGGAGTGGTTGTAGAGCAATCACTGCAATAGTGGGATAAACTCCTTTCAGAGACAACTAGAAGGCCAGACTCTCCAAAGGTCAGCTGTCTCCATAGCCACATCGCTCCTTGCCCACAGCATGGCATATGCGAGCTAACTATCAGCAGGTTATCAGCAGGTAGCAAATATTGCCCAGCTTTTGCTCCCTTGAGATCGAGGGTCAGTGTGATCCCCACTGATCAGGCAGCTGACATTTTTTACTCGCTTTCACTGCTCATACAGAGTCACCATGGAGCAGAGAGGGTGGCACAAAGAAAAAATTTCTGTCAGCAACGACCACAAAGTCCACTATTCACTTGTTTAGTGCCTACAATTTGTTTGCAGTTATGTAGTGCATCACATCCACTCCTGTGCCCAACTCCCTTTCACCTTTTCTTAGTGCTGTCTCTTTTAGTACTCTTGCCCCATTTTCTTCTCATTTGAGGACTCTTGGCCCACCGGATTTGATGAAGAGTGGAGCAAAAGATGATGAGCAGATCTCACTTGCAGTGTTTGGTAGAGATTTATGATGCTTCGTCTCATTTTTGCCATTACTCTGTGTGGGTAAAATCAATGATACTGTCTCACTTGGAAGAAGAATCTCACACATGATATACGGAAATTATTGGCTCAGTGTATGTGATCTGAACTCTAACAACTTCATTTCTTTCCCCTTGCTCCTCTGCATCACAGCTAACTTAACTGGTTCACATTGTGCAGTTATAGTTAGAGCAATTGTTCGCAATCTGTACTTACCTTCGAAGGGCAATACTAACTATTCTACCACCATCTTCCATTTCAGATCTGCAAGGGCCTTGTATGCCTTCTCTATGTTTTTTTCCAGAGAGTCCAGAAAAAGGTATCACTTCACCATACAAATCTTGCAAGTGGGATGTTCTGTCATCAAACAAAGAATTCATACAAAGAAAATGGTCTTTCCCATCTACTGGGTGTAATTCTTCATCTTCACGCCTGACAATTATATCTGTGTTAAAATATATATACATATATATATATATATACAAAATTAGCTAGTATTCAATTACATTAGGTCAGCTATAAATATATGGAAAACACACAGCTAACATCCCTGGCACAAAACTGGAACAAGTGATTAACATACCAGTAGGGTATGCTGCCATTCAGAGGCACCTGGACAGGCTGGAGGATCGGACTGAGAGGAATGTCATGAAACTCAACAAGGGGAAATGGCAAGTCCTGCATCTGGTGAGGAATAATCTCAGGCATCAGCACAGGCTGGAGACAACAGGCTAGGAAGCCTGTAATGATGCCTGGGGACAACAGGCTAGGAAGCAGCTCTGGAGAAGACCTGGGGGTCCTGGGGGGACATGATCCAGAAATGTGCCTTCACAGCAAAGAAGGTCAACAGCCTTCTGAGTTGCATTAGGCAGACCATAGTCATCAGGTCAAGGGAGGAGATCCTTCCCTTCTACTCAGCACTGGTGAGATACATCTGGAATTCTGGGTCCAGCTCTAGGCTCCCCTGTATGAGACATGGGGCTACTGGAGTGAGTCCAGCAAAGGACCATGAAAGAGACAAAGGGTCTGGAGTATCTGTCATATGAGAAGAGGCTGAGAGAGCTGGGACTGCTCAGCCTGGAGATGAAAGGCTTAAGTGGGATCTTATCAATGCGCATAAATATCTGGAAGGAGGAAATGAAGAAGAGGGAGCCAGATTCTGCTCAGGGGTACCCAGTGACAGGACAAGAGGCGATGGGCACACATCACCTGAAACACACACAAACTGAACACACGTGAAATTGCATCTGAACGCAAGAAAACACTTTTTTACTGTGAAAGTGGTCAAACACTGGAATAGGTTGCCCAGAGAGGTGATGGAGTCTCCATCTTTGGAGATACTCAAAACCCAACTGGATGCAGTCCTGAGCAATTTGCTGTAGTTGACCTTACTTGAGCAAAGGGTTGGACAAGACAGTCTCCAGAAGCGCCCTTCCAGCCTCAAAGATTCTGTGATTGTATGATTCTTCATCTGAAAATATCTGAAATGTCTCTTTTTGGTACCTTGACAGGAAAAAGCAATGGATGTTCCCACATCACATCATTACTCATCACAGAATTTCTCCCCCTAATAGGATATAAGGACCTAACAAGAAGAAAGCGTTATTTTTCAAGGTTGCCATCTTGTAAGCAGTGCAGCATCTTTGTTTTATATGAAATGCTACACTCATTCAATCTGGACTTTAAGAAGTCTCCTTCATACTTCATAACTGAATCACTACATTAGTGATTCTGGCCTCACTCTGAAGGTAATGTTGCTTTTCTCGAGTTCCATGGGATCTGGATCTGGGACTTCATAAACCACATCTGTACACTAACTGAAATTATGGGAGGCAAAAATTACTTTCTAATTTGCTTGACACTCCCAGATCAAACTCTCCAAGTGGACAGAGAGGATATGGTTCATCTCCTGCAGTCACTGGCTGCTGCATCCCACCATCAGACAGCATGTTAGAAAGTCCATGCAATACTCAGAAGACATACGTGGTGAAACTAGGTTCTCATGACAGGATATTCTGCATAGCTCTTACTGAACTGTCTAGTTTTAACTTCTTAGCCTATTAACTCCAGTCTTTGGACACTTCATGCTCCCAGTAGCATGAAGCCCTGCAGCAAGGAGACCATGTGTTTCTGCTATGTCCTATCCTCCATTCTCCAGCAGATGTACTTCATGGTCTGTCTGAATTCACCTTGGGCTCTGCTGGTGGCTGTAGATCTTACCTGTAGTTGAGTTCACATGTTCTCCCTTCACTACCGTGACATTGATATCTGAAGCTTGCATGATGCTTAACAGAAAGGGGAAGTCAGGAGGGGGTAATGAAGAATTTGAAGTACTGAAATGTTCTGCAGAAAATTAGGTCATTTCTGTTACCCCTGGGTTAACATAAAAACATTTATAAATGCAGAAGGCGGCATGTGTTATCTGCATTCTGCTGAACGTGCTAATTGTAAGCAGGGATGTGCTTTTTAACTATTTCACATTTTTATCTAGGCTTAATGACCTCCAGATTAACTAGGTGTGGGATCTGAAGCCATTGTTGCTATCAGCATGTGAGAAAAATATAAAGCATTCTGATCTGAAATAATTTTAAAACTGTCTACCTGAGAGTAAAGGGAATGAGTAAAACATCAAGAAGACTCAACTTTGGAAAACATTTTTGTAATACCATAGAAAGTGAGGTGCAGGTGACTCTGATGGCTATTTAAGTATTATGCAAAATAATCTCATTTGCATTATCTACACTAATTTCAGGCTGTTTCTTCAAACTTGGCCTTTCATGCTGGTCCACAGTCATCCACAAAGTCTGCTGAAATCATTAGGGATAGATTCATGCCAAGGGATTTGAAGGCACTTCTCATCCAGAAGGTCTAATTGGACAAAATAGAGTTTACCTCATCTCCACCTTTAATCCTTTACTCCAGTTCCCTGGGAGAAAAACAAAGTGCAGAGGACAGAAGGCAGCAGCATCAGGGCAGCCTGACAGTCTTCCAGCACAGATGTCTAAGGGACTATGGTTGTGCTAGGTGCCCACAAAGCCACTTACACTGGACATAATCTGTGAATCTTTCCTTGACTTCAGTGACTTGACTTTGGATAGGGCACTCACTCTTTTAACCACTGTTATACTTGAAAACACTTCAGATAATTACAACTAGTACAGTTGGGGACAAAGGTTTAGTATAGCTTGAACTCATGGAAAACAGGATTGGTTTGTAAGTCCCCCTTAGCAAGACATAGTCACTACAACACCAGCTCAGATCTGTTATCGAATGAAAAATCAGCTATCTGTATTTGCTTCCATTTTTCCAGCCTGAAATGTTTGCTGTAACAGAACTACCAGCTAAGACTGCAGATGAGCCTTTAAGAAATTAGTTTAGGAATTAGTGCAATATGAGCAAGTTATAAAGCAGCCAGAGGCACTGGTATTTGGATTCAAAACACATGAAACCATTACTTTCTCCGCTGATGTGAAGAATAATCACTTAAATATACCAACCTACTCGATTTTCATCTGCCTTTCCCACTTTCACCGCAGAGCTCACAGAAAAGTCTTTAGAAATTGGCAGATCTCTCCTTTCTTATGTGAAGACCTTCTTGGGCTGGTTTTGGCTGAGATAAAGTCAATTTTCTTCATAGTAGTTAGTATAGGGCTCTGTTCTGGATTTATGTTGAAAAGAGTGTTGATAACACAGGGACATTTTAGCCATTGCTGAGCAGTGCTTGCACAGAGTTAGAGCCTTTTCTGCTTCTCACACCACCCCACCAGCGAGTAGGCTGGGGGTGCACAGGAAGTTGGGAGGAGACACAGCCAGGACGGCTGAACCCAACCGACCAAAGGGATATTCCATAGCATATGACGTCATGCTCAGCATATAAAGCTGAGGGAAGAAGAAGGAAGGGGGGGACATTCAGATGATGGCATTTGTATTCCCAAATCACCATTAGGTGTGAGGGAGCCCTGCCTTCCTGGAGATGGCTGAACACCTTCCTGCCAACGAGAAGTGGGGAATGAATTCCTTTTTTACTTTGCTTGTCTGCACGGCTTTTGCTTTGCCTATTAAGATGTCTTTATTTCAACCCATGAGTTTTCCCACTTTTACCCTTTCAATTCTCTTCCCCATCCCACCAGGGAGAGGGCGAGGAGTGAGCGAAGGGCTATGTGACGCTTAGTTGCCACCTGGGGTTAAACCACAACGCTTCTCCATGAAATCAAGTACTTAACTGCCCCCACTATATTAAGATATATTGGGGCAGAGGAAAATGCTTGGATATTTTTTTTAATAGAACCTTAAAAATAAGGTTTTTAACTCACCTTTATGATTTGATACTTTTTAGCACAGACATCATAACTCCTTAATGAAATTTTCCTAAATATACACACTATCCTAGCTAGTCTTTTATTGTTATACATTTTTTTTAAACCCAGTTTTAAATTAAATGGCTGCAAATTCATGTGTTTAAAGTTGAAGACAATGCACAGAGAAAAATTCTGAATATGCTATCGAGTCACATGAAATAGAGCCTGCTGCCAGAGCGGTGGAAACGCGTGGCACTCTGGGTTATGAGCAAGACTCTCTGTGAGGTGAGTATTGACAGAAGGACTATACCTCTCAGACACAGCATTACATCACATTCCAATATCCTCAGTTTTTAAGGTAAGGGAGATTAAGAGCTGACATTTCAAGACCAAGTCAGAGAACCTACTGATTAAACACTAATCCAGAGTCCCTTCTCTGATATTGTCAAGGAGAAGAAAGAGCTATATTAAAAGAAGAGTATAATTCTGTTGATTGATTTCCTGAGTCCTTGCATATTTCTCAAGGTTATGACATTACAGTTTGCAGTGAAACACGGAAGTCTAGTTTTGCTTTGTTCCAACATGACAACAGAAAATACTAGATACTCTATTCTAGTGATAGCTAAGTGGCTTTGTAGATCACTTATATTCTCACAAATTTTAGTCTTCAAATATATCACCTAGTCACCGATCTGTTCAAGAAAACCTTGAAACAAAATCTTTACCCACTGTTAGGCTGATTAAGCTAAAATATTAGTATATCTTCTTTTCTTGAAGGTAGGATGCACTCCTTCTCTGATATAAGAGTATCTTCTGGTAGATGAATTGGTACACCTTGTTGACTTACCTGAAGTACAGCTCTGTAGTTATTATGGTCAGCATTCCAGTAACATTAGCGCAGGGATTAATTATGCAAATTGAAAAATTTTGAAAACTGGATGCTAAAGCGACTCTGGCTTCACATAAAAAAAAGTTAAGAAGTTTCTCAGTTGTTTTCCATTAAATGGATTTGTCTTTTCTACTGTTTTAAGAGAGAAATTCAGATTTGTTGCAAAATAAATGCTACTTCAGTGCAGAGCTGGCCCCTGCACTGCCTTTTAGGAAAATCCTTGGCCAGAATCTTACACTGTTTGGGGACTTAGAATACATTAATTACTATAAAACTAAACAGGCATGAGAAAAACGCCAGCTCAAGATATTTGAAACAGTCCTTTGCAAAAAGTCTTGTAGAGTATAATTCCCTCAGAGAAAACTCTTTTGTGTGGTTTCATTCAACTTCCAACCACGAGAAGATGTTCTTTTCTGATCCCAGCTAAAACCAGAAATGATGGCAATATCAAGATGTTTGAAATATTACCTCAAAACACAATGTTCATCATTTCTTATTCTTATAACAGCTCTACTGATGGAGCAATTGCCCAGAGAGTGGGGACTTGGTTGAGCTTCCTCCTTAGCCTTAGAGTGTTAACATCCAAATCACCTACCTTTCTGTTGAGTATGCTAAAGCACAGGGCTTTGGGAATGGCAGGAAAGGGATGTAAAAGTACAGGCACTCTCTATTCACCCTATTTTCTCTTTTGATCCTGGTTTTCTGTTTTGTTTTTTTTTACCTTACATTAACAAATCAGGAATTCACCAGTCCAGAGGGAGAAAAAGCACATAAGTACCACACACTTTTTAGAGCTCATTTGTTGCACGCCTGTGTGTTTATTTCAACTATAAACAATTAATGAATAAATTGCTATAAGAATTTTCAGACTAAGAATTGGAGCCACATTTAAAACCCTTCTAGGCAAAGTCCCTGATCACAAGGCTTCACAGCTTTGCTCTTGTTGGCATTTTCTCAATGACAATGATGATTATGAAGTGACTCCAAGCTGAGTGGCTCATCAGCAAGATCTGCCTGGGGTAGTGAAGCAATGAGATGGCCCTTTCTCAAATCTTGGACTATTTGAGGCTGAATTTTAGTTCTCTTCTCCAAAGACTCAAGACAACATTGAACCCAGCATTCCTGTATACTGGACAAGTGCTCTGATCACTTACCCAACAAATTTGCTTGAAAAGTGAATAGAAGAGTGCTGGAATGTATCAAAGACTTATGTACAGGGCTGCTGGGCATGACAAAAGGACCCCCAGATCCATCTGGACCAGCAGCAGGAGGGAAGGAGAGTTAACCTCAACTGGCATCAAGTCCCTTTGTGTGAAGTGAGTCAAGTGCCGAGTTCCAATAGAGACACCTATATAGGGACATCTAAATTTAGGAAATTAATTAGATATTTGAAAAAGGAATCTCACCCTTCCTGTAAAATGTGGTAGTCTCCAGTGTAACTTTTTTAGATGCTTTCTTCAGAGCACAAAATACATTCTCTGAAGATATGATTTTCAGTAAGATTTGCCACCTGCCCCTGACACTACAGAACCCCTTCTCTGTTACCAAATCCTCCTACCTTTCTATGCAGAGAAGGGAAGGCAGTGCACTGCAACTGATGCTATCCCCGTTAGCTAAGTTACTTTTTGCAAAACTTGCTAAAGGCTATACCCCTAAGAGTCAAGTCCCTGAGGAGGAAATTGCTCTGCTCGCAAAATCTCTTTAAGCTGTTCCTGCCTTGCCCTCTCCTTCCCACCTGTGCACCACTGCTTGATGTAATTTATACAAGACCCACTGATGATTGCACAGATGTAACTGAGGGTGTTACAAACTGCCACAGAAATCAGAAACTGGAAAGGCCACCTCTTAAACAGGTTTTACTCAAGACTATGTTTTAATGCAGACCTCTGCTCTGAGACCTCAGGTTTCTTACTGAGCTGCAAATGAAACTGCCCCTGTGGCATGCCTGTTCCTTTGAAGTCTTCCCAGATCACACCTGATTTGGGAGGAGTGACACCTGGTGACTCTGCTTCTATACCAGCATGGGTTTTTACTCCTGAGGTCTCCCATTCCAGCAGCAACCAAATGCAATCTTTGTTTCAGCTGTGTGATACTATGAGATCAGTGTTTGAGGCAGCATGTCTGACAGGGAATCTCTGGCTTGAGGAAAAAGGCCAGATGTGATGTGGACTTTTTTATTATTCACATCTGACATTTTTATGTCAGTCTGTGAGTGAATGCCTTGTTTTCTCCAATTGCAAAATTCAAGATTTCTGCTTTTGCCTTGCAAGAAATTCCACTGGAGCCACAGATAAGGTGCAAGATAGGCAGGGTGATTATCAGCTGTTCCTGCAGATAACAGAGGAGATGCCAGCAGCACAGAAAATGTAACATTTTTTTTGCTCCCTTACATTTCAAAAAATAGGAACAACTTTTACTATCACTGAAGTGCTTTCTGAACGGGCATTCTGGTTTTGAAGAGAACAAAATCATACTCCTCCGTTATCCAGCACGTGAGATGAACCAAAGATACATACATATTCTGCAATTCACAGTGAGGTGTGTTGGTTCATCCTACACACAGGGAGTTTTAGATTGTTTTTTTAAAGAGCCTTCTAGCATGAGGCAAGGCAAAGATAAGAGATACATAAAATGAATGCATAATATGCACTTCAATCAAAAAAACCAACCAGCCAGTAATATGCTTTGCCTACAAAGAACATCTCTGCATGTTTAGGGCTTAGCTAAGGCCACTTCGCTTTAATGGTGATTAAAGACAGCTGGAATTTATAACTATGATGAATCTTTAATATTTAGAGGTTAGCAGACAGTATATGAAAGAACTTCAGAAATAGGAAGACTTATTTGTGTCTCCTAGAGCCTGTTAACTTTGTCAGCTGCTTATCTCCTAACTGTGTATAGGTGATCTTAAAGACAATTGCTATAGTTTAATCCAGGCAATGGGTATCAGTGAATATACGGAGAAGATTCAGATCTGCAATGGTGTCTGGTTTATGCAACTGTTGTTGGCCACAGACAAGCCAAGAAGCTCTATGGCTGAGTGGTACCTTTTATTTGGGCTAGCATTTCCCAGATGAGCACTAACAGGAACCACTTCTGTCTTCTCCCCTTCTCTACAGGTAAAGCCTCTTCTTAATCCATCTGTTCAATTAAACAGAAAGGGAATGCAAGCTCATCAAATATATCATATAATGTATGAGGGTGCAGCTCTCCTGACTTCTGAGAAATTGCATCTCTTTCCACTAAAGGTGGATTTGGCATGCAGGTTTGCCCAGAGTACGTTATCCTTCATAATTTTATTCCATTTAATCAGAGCTGTGGGTTGAGTGGTATAGGAGAAACATTAAGCAATTCTTAAAGGTGTAGAGAACAAGACAGCAAGTGCGCTGAAGCTATTCTGTTTTCTCTTGCCACCCAAATACTGCAGTTGCCATTTACCATCCCAGACTGAGTAAGCAGTGCCCATAGTTACAAATAGCTCAGGTGGACTATAAACACAGGTCAGAAAGGACACCTGAACATTAAGACTGATCATGACATCTCTAGCAGTACTACCTGAGATGGTAGCTTTCAAACCCTTTCTCTAGCAAATGTCTATGAAGGGAGAGCCTCCCATCCCCAGGACTTAACGCTTCCTGCAGCAGGAATTGCCCACTTTGGATGTCTGGTTTTTGTTTCTAAAACACAACTTTCCCTTCTCCAACAAAACGGCATCTTTCAACCCAGCAATAATCTGTATTGTTTTCTTCATCTTTTGAAACTCTCATGTTTCAGGGAGTGAGGAAAGGGCAAGAGGAGAAATAGGACATGCTGCCGATTTTCTGCTGAGCCATGTCTGTAATGTTCTCCGTGGGATCCTGTTACTCTAGGCAGCCACTCAGGATTAAAGAGTTGCAGCATGTCACCTTTAATTGCCATATCATAAAATAGTTTTTAAAGCATTGAACATTAAGGGATTTAAATCTCTTTAATGCTCCTAGATGACAATCTCTCAAGGTTCATACTGAGGCCAGCCCCTCATAATAAATAGGATGTGGGCAAAAAAGCAATATCGTAAATTAATGACATGTATTGTAGAAAAGGATTGAAATGGTTGAAATAAGAGCTCTCTGAGTTTTGAGGTTCCAAATAAGCCACAGCAGTAAGTGGGAGGAAAAAGAAAAAATTTCTATTCTTTCGCCATGCTGAGGTAAAGTAATTTAAGGACAAGATTTTATGTAATTCAGTACGGGTAGATCCAGATGTATGAAATCAAACCTTCACAAAGAAGTAACCAATTCAACAATCAGATTTGCATAGACTGAGGTAAAGCAATATGAAAACCACGGTATTGCTGTACCCAACAGAAAGTTATTCCTGAGGATATAACGGCATTATCAACAGAGGCATAGGCAATGTTTTAAAGACATTCAGGTACAAAACACAATGTGAGCTAGCTGGGGAATTGTGGTAGCTGTCTTTTCCCAAATATTCTTAATAATCATGTAATTTCCAGAAGTCTGTGGGTATCTAGGAAATGTGCATAGAGATAAGTATGTCTTCGGAAAAAATGGTCAGTTAGATAACCAAATTCTTTGTAAGGCAAAAACGAGACCCAAGATCTTAATGTGAGTTTGTTCAATATGCAGGTATGTGAAAGCAATAAAAAGTTGTTATGTATACATGGTGTATCATCAATGAACAGTTTCAAATAAAAAAAAGTTGTGTCAAAAATAGCCATCCACAAACTTAGCAACACATACACGTCTAAAAAGAGGTGCAATTTGGACTTCAGTGCATCATCACGTCTGGCAAGAGGAAGCTCCTTTTGATCGCACATTTTTCCTGTTGTCACGGAACCAGTCAAATAGTCTCTTGTCCAAATATTTTTTTTAGTACTCAAGCAAAAAGCCTATTATACAAATCTGTATATGTTTTATTAATTCCTAAAACAGGTGATAATGGTGTTGTTTATTTTTATTAAGATTTATTTTAACAGCTTTTTACTGGGTTTTGATGTGTAACCTAAGTTGATCTTCATTAGCTTGCAACTATTACTGTTATGCCTTGTATCTGAGTGCATGTATTTGTTAGTACTCTTGTAAATGGTTCAAAAGTACCACGAATTTTCCATAATAAATGCTAGTGGTTGGAGTAGCAAATTCATTCTTGGTTATATAAAACATTTTTCATCATCCCATCTGAATTATTCCAAGAAATTAACAGCCCTTTTCTGCTTATGCTATAAGGCTAAATAAGAATGTCACTTGTAATTACTAAAATTTTTCTGTCCAAAATCTCAGTCACAGCTGATGACCTCTTTGAAGTTTTGGGAACTTCAGATTCAAAAGGAAAATTCATTCAATTTCACATTACTTGCACATGAACTGTATTTGGCAAGTTGCTCTCAGTATCTTTTAGCCAAAGAAACTGCCAATGTTTCCTTTTCACAGACCCTTCCTCAATTCTGAAAGTCATTGTCCATAGAATAACAACAACTTCTGTATTTAAGGAAGGCCATCTGTTAGGCATTAAATTATTTAACTGGCCCCTTTTCTCAAACTAACTTTGTATGTAGCAGTTTTCCAGGAGCAGCACCTAATGTTCATCTGGAGCAAGTCTATAGTCACGTGTGACAAAGTAAGGACTCTTGTCTAATGCTCCAGAATGACCAGTTCAAGGTTGAATCAATACTTTCTACACTGAACCAATATTTTTAAGTTAGAGTCAAACTATAGCAAACCCAAGCTGTGGACTTCTGCCCTGCACTTCACAACATCTGAATGAATCATAGGATAAATGGGAAAGATGATATGTGTTCTAAGGGGGGAAAAAAAAAAAAGGAAATCACAGCAAATGGGGGCGACTTAAAAGACTTTGCCTTCTGTCTGTGTTGTAATAGTTTTCTTCAGCAATTTGGGAATGTACTCAATTTACAGCTGAAAATTATTATTTCTTAATCAAAACTAATAGAAACAAAAGAAGACCTTTGAAGGCAACTTGTATGGAAAACAGCCAGATACAAAACTGCAGGACCTTGATCTTGTAAAAGAAAGCCTGAGAGACTGGAAACACTTGAAAAGGAGCCTTGGAAAAGTTTTGAAACTGCCATAAACAACAAAAAATTCTTGACTGCCTTATCAGATACAATCAGAGTGGCAAGACAGCTGATCAACCCAGTATGAAAAGGAGGATGTATCATCTGGAAACTAGGGCTAGGAAAAAGGGGAACTATATAGGAAAAAAAATGCAATTTAATAAATGAATACAGAAAAGAAGAAGGAAATGACCAAGTGCAGGGATAAAGCATAGAAAGGACTGAATATGCCTGAGATTCTGCCAAGCAATAAAATTAGAAATTAATAGATGACTTTGGGGAGATGAGCTTTATTAGCCCACCAGACATCA
The DNA here is from genome assembly GCA_009769605.1 of Bucorvus abyssinicus. Taxonomy (NCBI): domain Eukaryota; kingdom Metazoa; phylum Chordata; class Aves; order Bucerotiformes; family Bucorvidae; genus Bucorvus; species Bucorvus abyssinicus. The sequence continues at coordinate 27,257,530 of CM020030.1, read as the reverse complement.
AGGTAGGGATGGCTGAGAATAAAGAGAAAAGAATCATCTTAGCCTCAACAAAAACTTAGAGATCTCTCTAATATTTCCCTGCATGATCATTGCCAAGCTGTCTTTGAGCAACCCTGAAGTCATGCTTGCTTTTTTTGGTTAGCCTTATAAGATACTGAAGTATACATTCTCCAGCATCATGTTTCAAGCCAAAACCAATTACCTGGGTACAATCAAGGATCTGAAGCCAAGGACAGGAAAAAAATACCTACCAGAGGAGAAGCCGTAAACAATAAGGGCAGGTCATGCCCAGGGCTTTGGGGCAAAGGCCACAGTCTTCAGCTACAGACCTGCTAAATAGTAATTACACATGCTGTTGCCTTGCATGGACTACTGCACTCCAGCAACTCAAGAACATGGGCAGGCTATACCTATGTTTATCTCAGTCCTCTGGCTTCTAACAAGCCTTGACAGGGGAGATCCTAGGAGAAGGGAAATCAGCATTAAGCCAGTAACAAATGAAAACTCCTTTGTGCAAATGCGTTTCCCATGCTGCATGTACCAAGATTCTCTACCAAATAAATTAACAGTACCCTTTAAACCCTAGTCTTCTTTTTCCATAAAAACCATCTAATAGGAGAAGGGAAAGCCTGATCTATTTCCCATAAACTGACTTACAAGGTCCATGATATGACTTAATTGCATATAAGGGCATGAGTTCCCTTGGCTCTGGCCCTGAACCTTCAGCTTGAATAGGGTGTTACAAGCAGCTCATTTGAGATCAAGAAGCAAGTGTTGTAACCGTACAGACTGTACTGTGAGTGGTTTACAGTTCTCCAAGCATGCATGGCTGTACTGTACCCTGGACCTTCTGGTTTCATAAAATGACACTATGCAGGCCTCTCCCACTGCTGCTGAGATCTTTCAGCTCTAATTCAATCTGTATGATCCATGCTAAACCTTCTTCATAAGTTTAGCAATCCCTCAAATTGCCAACAAAAAGTTGTGTGGTGTCCTCTCAAGCCTGCTCCCACTGCAAACAGATGCAATAGCAGAACACCAAGTTCTGAAGGCAATACTTACATCCGAGTGAATTTTTTCCCTTTTACTTAGGACCAACTTGAGGTCCTTGCTGGCATCCCAGACATCACACTTTGCAAGGGATGCCGCACCTTCTGGAAAACATAAGTACAGCACTGTCTTCTCCTTGACAGGAGCCTGGGTGACAGGTGAAGGCCCCCAGCTGAAGTATTTCCTGGCTTTGCCCTATCATTAGTATCACAAGAGCCCTTCAGAGGCACTGATGTGGCCTTCTTTTTCGCTCTGCAGTGAGAAGAAACAGCTCTGTCTACAATTAGAAATATCCTGAGGCCTTCAGGATGTTTTTCTTCAAGTCGCTCTTCCAAAAAGCAGATCTTCAGACAATAAGCCTCTGTAAGAGAAGAGGTTTGTCCTTTCAGAAAAAATTCTATCTCCTAACTAAATACCATAGCAGTACTCTTTGGAGCAGAGAATATCTGTCTGTTTGTTCAGCATCTGTCATAATGATTGTCTTCAAGGTACAAATACGATCACGTACAATAATACTTCTGATCTTTCCCTGGGAGCAAAGCTATTTATTTATTGAACTAGTTAAGTGGGAAGGTAACGTTTCCTAAGTCCCAGAGCCATTCATTCTCAACTTTTAAGGGTGCACATCTGTAATTTGGAGTGTGGGAGACACAAAAGCATCTTAAATGGAAGCTATCTTCCAGGAAGAGATGTCAGTTTGACTCACAAACAGATATACTGAAGAGTCCAGGACAGGGCTGTTAAGCAGTTATGACCCCCAAAATAAATAAGATAGCTACATCCTTTTTAAAAGACCAGAACAGTTAAGCTCTGCCTTTGCTAACTGCAAGCTATATGAACAGTAATGCATAGGAGGCTTCACACGGTGAAGATTTTAAGACTGGATTCGTCTTCTCTATAATCAGCCATCTAAAAATTTGTCATATCACCTTAAGCCAACATTTACATTCCCTATATATTCAGCAAAGAGGTGATTCAGGATAGCAATCCATCCCTTTTTAAGATAGCTAACTGGAAAATGCAAGATTAAGCTTCCTCTGTAGATGCACAGGAACCATACACAGACCCATAGGAACCAAGCCTGATCTTCCGCCAGCTCAAACTTCATCCCTAACAGTTATGGGTTTAAAGTCGAGTGAGCTGATTTCTACCACCAGTTGGTACTGACAGGGGAGCCAGAACAGGTTGGAAGCAAATTGTTTATAATGTACTAAAACCAAGATAGCTATAGCCATCTGTTTTGTTACATTAAAAAGGGGGAATTCTGAGAAATACGTATGCCCATCTGGTACTGCTGCATCCATTCACTTTGCTATACCCTCAGTTTGCTCCACGCAATCTTGCAGGAAGTTCTTCAGATTGTAATGAATGATCCATCTGCTGACACCAGAACAGAGAGATGTATTGCTCTGTCAGTGACTGTTACAACCCACCTCTTGTTTATGCCTGCTGTGCGCTTGCAGGCAGTCGTTGTGACCTCAAGAACTAATTACTAATAGGGGACAGGCAATTGATCTATCTTCTGAGAACAGCCTTAACTTCATCAGTGTAATCAGGACACTAGGGTATTCAGTGAGGAGCAGGCTGCATGGGAAAAGGCTGCTGTAAAGCAACTGCAGACAGAGTTGAAGCTAAAGGAGTAAAAAAGTACAAAAAATAGTGGTGGTGTGAATGTAGCATGAACACTTTTGCATGGATTGCATTTGCTACTGTGTCACGTCATTAGTGTGGGTCTCAAGTTTAAGTTCCAGCTCAAACTTTATTCAGCTGAGCAGTGTCTATGAGTACACTCATGCCCAGAGTTTGGAGTGGAGATGCAAGCATGCCAGTCGCATGGCCTGGGCACTTTCCAGCCAGGCTGTTGAGTTGTCTAACTTGAGCTTGGGTCTACTGCATCCCCAACAGGCTGAACACCTGCTGGGAATCTACACTGTCATGTGCTCAAACAGACCAGGTCTTGCCTACTCCTCAGATGTGAACAAGAATCTGGTGGGTCACTCGGTCTCTTACCCTCAAGAATGTCTCAGATGTCAGTCTAAACCTGTCTCTCCATGAATGCCTCCAAGTGAAAATAAGAACAAGGAAAAAGTGGACTTAAGAAAAGCTCAAGAGGATTAATTGACAATGTAGATATAATATTAACTTCCTTGCACCTCTACCTTCCTTTCACTTTATGCAGGCTAGAAGTGGATCTGATCCTTAGCCTATATAAGATAAAAGAAAGAGAGTTTCCCTATGGCATTGAAAGCTATAGACCTGAAAGATTTTTATTAAAAATCTTCTTACTGCAACAGTACACTTACCATAGAGTATTTCTCTGGAAACAAAGTAGGCTCAGCAGCCTAGCACTTAAACTCTCCTCTGTGCTCCCACGACAGCCTTCATTGACAAATCAGAATCAGAATGAAGGAGTTAATCCTCCAGAAGGGTAAAGAGAAATATGGTGAAAATACTGGATTTTAGTTAGGAGATTAGGGGGGAAAAAAAAAAATATTAGCCAGGACAAAGGATTAGAAAAAAGTATAGCTAGACTTATGACCTTCCCTGTAATACTGACAGTCAAGTGAAAAAAGCAATCACAGAGATTTGCAGACCAGAAAATCCCAGGATCATGCTCACTCAAGGATTCAGGTTTTTAATTGATCACCTACATTCATAACACAGTTGAATGTATTGTAGGAAAAAAAAATTACCCAGCTCCTTCAGTAACAGACAACCACAGAGTACAAGGTACGTTCAATGTCCCTAACTGCGCCTTTCAGGAGCCATGTCAGCAGCACCATCTTGTATCCCTGGTCCCCCACCTCAGTCACTGAGGACCTCAAGACTGCCACACTACCTGCTGTCCTGGGTGTGTGACAGCACCCAGACTGACTTGTCCCGTGCTCAAGGTGCTCTGGCATGTACTGAGCTCACCAGCACAATCCAGGTGCGGCCCCCAGGACACCTTACTTGCAGTGTTACTGCCAGGTGGGACAATAACCGCTCCTTGTGGCGGACGCCTAGCACTCCCCAGCACTCAGTCTGGACACATTCTCCCTGGCAGCTCAAATATATCCACGGCAGAGATTGCAGCAATACAAAACTAGGACTCACAATACTGTCTACAATGCCATTTGCAGCAGTATTTATTTTAGTATTTAGAGACACTTTATTTTATACCCACATCTGGGGGAAAAAAAAAAAAATCATATTGAAGATCAAAAGTGTATCAAACAAAAAGAGCCTATCCCTTCATTTAGCAGTTGCAAAAGGCATTCAATTCATTTTGCCATTTTGTCTGCAGCATGGCATTTTGTCAGTTCAACACACTGTTGAACTGTTTGCAGCCTTTAAAACCTATTTGGTTGCTATGGTTACCAGTTCTGCAAAATATCACTATCAATCAGATTTAAAAAAAACCCAAAAAACCCAAAAAAACCCAAACATGTAAGGTCTGATGATTCTTACATGATTTTGCATGATTTCACAAGAAAATTGTTCTACATTTAGGACCTTGAGAGATAAAGGGTGGTGTAAGTCAAGAGCAAAATGCTGAAAGTTTATTTCCTCTGTGCCTTGAAGCTTTAAACTGTAATATTAATCACTCCAACAAACTGGTTGGAACACAGAACCACTGAAAAGCATAGCAGCTTCCGAACAGCATCATGCTCAAAATTTATATCTGTAGCAAATTCATTTTTAATTTCTACATAAATGTAATTTTAGCATTCAGATCTTCAGATGGTCTACAATTGGTTAACAGTAGTGGGGACACTGGGAACTCCATCAGGTAAAGATCGTGCCACAGATATATACAATTCTAAAAGTTTTGCCTACCTTTTTATCAATATGTATTAATCAAATCATTTGACATTATGAGACTAAGGATGATATTTACTACAGACATTAAACTACACTGTGGAAAGCCTTATAAGCACAGATATAATATCATCTGAGTGCTTTCATTCCTCACCAGCTCTTGATTAAGCTGAATGCCAGGAAGCCCACAGAAAGCAATGACTCTACAAGACAGAAGCCAAAAGTTAGACCCTCAAATGGTAAGTATCTCCATCATTCCTCCAAACCACATAATTTACTCTAGCTGAAGTTTTGGCCCTTGAGCATTGCCCCAGCAATCCTCACACAAAGAAGTGAGGTTTTTTCCTGAATACAGAGGTGAATTATGACATCAAGTTAATTAAAGGTGATATAGAATTTTTTAAAACCTCAGTTATTAGATCGCTCCAGATACAGGTGTTCACATGCTTTGAATCAGAGAAACAATGATATCTGGTGGCTCAAAGGACAAGAATAGTATACACTATTGAATTATACTAAAAATGGTATGTTAATAAAACTAGTTTGAATCGAGATTAAGCGTAATCACTATTTTCTTTTATGCCAAATATTTAATATTTAGACAAAGTACTAGCTACCAAATGGGCTTATTATGTTTCTAATCAATAAAAACTTTAATACGACAACCAGGTTATCGGGCTCAGTCAGCATGGGTTTATGAAAGGCAGGTCCTGCTTGACCAACCTGATTTCCTTCTATGACAATGTGACCTGCTTACTGGATGAGAGAAGATCTGTGGATGTTGCCTGCCTAGACTTTACTAAAGCCTTTGACACTGTTTCCCACAGCATTCTCCTGGAGACACTGGCTGCTCATGGCTTGGGTGAGTGTGGTCTTTGCTGGATAAAAAACTGGCTGCATGGCTGGTCCCAAAGAGTGGTGGTGAATGGAGTGCAATCCAGTTGGCAGCCAGTCAAAAGCTGTCCCCCACACGGCTTAGTATTGGGGCCTGTTCTTTTCAATATCTTCATCAATGATCTGGATGAGAGGATCGAGTGCATCCTTGATAAGGTCACAGATGACACCAAGTTAGGCAGGCATGTCGATCTGCTTGAAGGAAGGGAGGCTCTACATCTGGTCAGGCTGGACCAATGGGCCAAGGCCAATGGTATGAGGTTCAACAAGGTCAAGTGCCAGGTCCTGCCCTTGGGTCACAACAACCCCCCGCAACGTTACAGGCTTGGGGATGAGTGGCTGGAAAGCTGCTTGTAGGAGAAGGTCCTGGGGTTGCTGGTCGATAGCCGACTGGATATGAGCCAGCAGTGTGCCCAGGTGGCCAAGAAGGCCAATAGCATCCTGGCTTGTATCAGCACTAGTGTGGCCAGCAGGAGCAGGGAAGTGATTGTCCCCCTGTAATCGGCATTGGTGAGGCCACACCTCAAATACTGTGTCCTGTTTTGGGGCTCTCACTTCAAAAAGGACATTGAGGTGCTGAAGCGCATCCAGAGAAGGGCAATGAAGCTGGTGAAGGGTCTAGAGAACAAGTCCTATGAGGAGAGGCTGAGAGAACTGGGGTTGTTTAGCCTGGAGAAGAGAAGACTCAGGGGAGACCTTATCGCTCTCTAGATCTAACTGAAAGGGGGTTGTAGTGAGATGGGGGTTGGTCTCTTCGCCCAAGAAACAAGTGATAGGACAAGAGGAAATGACCTCAAGTTGCAACAGGGGAGGTTTAGAATGGATCTTAGGAAAAATTTCTTCACTGAAAGGGTTGTGAAGCACTGGAACAGGCTGCCCAAGGAGGTGGCTGAGGCACCTGAAGACACTGAGAGATAACATGGAAGCAAAATGGAGAAAAGCAAATGAGAGATTTATATTTATGACAGGAGGAAAGAAGGGAGAAGTAGTAGGAAGAAAGATAAATCAAAGGCAAGAGAGTAGCTGTAGAGTCTTTCTTAAGTCTTCTCTTTGAAGGAATTAGTGAAAATTTGCAGGGATAAGGAAGTGGAGGCAGGAGAAGCAATATGGAGGCAAGACAGTACCAGTTCTGAGGCAATAAGTCCTATGTGTTTTAATTTTCCCAGTAGGGCTATCCACAGAAGAAACGTACTTGACCAGGTGAAGGAGAATTTAGGCCCCATGAAGCATGGCTATTTTGTACAGTAGCCACTGAACATGACAACTCCAGAACAGGAACTTATGCCTGTGTGGGTCAACCACAGGCACCTTCACTGGTACAACTCCTTTTCTGAACGAACTTGACACATCTATAACCTGCCTATGTGTAGAGATGAGTTTCTTTCAGTAAACTGACCAGTATGACAGTGTCTAGGCCTAGGGGATTTTGTAATAATCCCTCTAGACTTGGTACTGCTCTGCTCCAAGAATATTCTTCAAGTATAAAGGATATACCAAGCACTGATACATCCTCTCTACTGTGAAGTTCTCTGATAGTCTTTGTGCTTCAAGAAGAATGTCACAATAGTCTCTGAGCTAATGGTATTCACATGCAATCTGACACTATTTGGAAGACACTCCCTCCATTTATAGTTTGCCCTTAAAAAGTGAAAAAAAAAAAAGACTCCATGTTTGCACACAAATATTTAACTTCACAGAAATGCAGATTACGTTTTCTTTCAGCTCCAAAGGCAGGCAAAAGTTTACTAAAGGTGCTTGTTGGGCACCTGTAATAAAGAAAATATAATTTACTCTTAATGTCTTTTGCTGCTTAAAAGCAGCAGGTGGACTGCAGGCATTTTCTGTCTGCTTGCTTTCTTGAAGCTCAAAAAAACATTAAATTTCACTGGAAAAAAACAAGATTGTTTCAGAATTTTATGTCTCAACTTTCCCCGCTTTACTGGGTGCAAACCCCACTTTGGGACTAGCAGGAAATGTCCTTTTTTTCTATCACCCCTATCAAGCCCCTTTGTTCTGTTTCAGTGCATCTGACAAAGCTTCTGTTACCATTTTCAAGGGAAATAATGTGTTTACAGTTCTAACGTTTAGACTTACAAATACGTGACTTGCTCATCAAAGCTAATTATCATTTGCAGTTCCCTATGACTCCTAAAGTACGTATTGCTGTCTAATGCACTAAAAGAGCTTATAATTTTTGTGTAAAGATAAAATTGCCAATATTAGAACTAATTGTCACATCTGTGTATTCAGAAACAAAAGGAGAAAGCAAAACTTTTTTCTGCTCTTTCATTTTGGACACCAGTGGTCAAATGCCAAGTTCAGATGTTGAGTTAGTGCTAAACTGCAATCATCATGCCTAACTCATGAAGCTCAATGTGAACAGGAGAGATGGGATTTGACTGAGCTAGTCACCTTAAGCGTCTCTTATAACCAATGCAGAGAAAGAGCCACTTAGGTGTGATTCACCTCTCCCCGAAGAAGTCTAAAATAAGTCAGATGACTCATTGGCCAGAAATGCCTACTTCTCAACAAAAACTTTGATGGGAGCTGTGGGGAGCTACCTTAGCTTTACTCAGCTGCATTTCTGAGATCTGAATCTCATCAGATCTGTCTATGTTGCTTCCTACTCACTCTGAGGAGAAAGGTATGAAATGAACACAAATAGTTTCATTAACAGTGAGAAAAATTATGTTCACCAGAGAATAACAATTTTTTAAAGGGAAAATGAGATTCTCTAGACAAAGCAAACATCTGTGTTACATATTTTTATTATGGTTTTGGTGACCAGTTATCAAACTACAGCATTTACTTTTGGGTCTTAAGTACTGCAGTAGCAAACTATCGCAGTGCCAGCTAACAGCTATTGAGTAGAGCTTGAAAGAAGCCTGAACAATAACGTAACTCTTTATTCTAAAAGTCCTTTGGCAACATAATAGGTATATCGCAATGAAAGCACGAGGGGAATGGACCAAAGTAGGGTGCTGCTAGCTGATTACCGGCTGCAATCAAAGGAAAATGGTTGAGAAAAACACTGAACAAGAAAGAAGGCCAGGGTGAGCCGCAAGTACTCCCTCCTAGCTGGGAATGTGCTAGAAAATACACTGCACACCAGCAAAAGACTAGAGTACTAAGAAAATTAGGTTAAAGTAAAGGAAGTCAGTGAATTTGAACCGTAATTGGGAAGGTTTTCTTTTCACAGTTACAGGCTGATGGAAAGTATACTCCTCATTATCATGATGGTTCTAACAGCTTCTACCACAGCAGCAAGGAAAAAAAAAAAAAAAAAAATCTGTCATACCATCTCTTCTTATCTGTCATCCAGAGACACTGAGATTATATGGCAAATCCAAAGTACTCATAGAGAACTGGGTTATATGTTATCATTCACAAAAATTATACCCTGCTTCAATGAAGCAAACAGCCAGCAGACAGAGAAGAATTAAAAGAAAGCTTCACTTTCTATTTAAAATGCTGTAGGAAAGGTTCTAACGACTTCTTACTACCTTTTAATGTACCTTTAGGGATGAAACAGGAAAGATCCTTACAAAAATCAGTAGGCTTTTGACTGAACTGAGTAGGAATTTCCTAATTTGACCATTGGTATATTAGGTTATGAATTAGGTTATGAGTTTTTCTCCATGAAAATTGGCAGTGCAACAGAAAGTAAAAGATACCTATCATGACGTATGTCTTTGATAGCAGCAGGGCCAGAGTATGATCTGATAATCATAGAATTATAGAATTACGAATAACGGTGTCTGCCAAATATTACATTATTTTAGAATCTGGTACAAAATTCACGCCTCTGTTTGATTTTTCCCCAGAAATGCTGAGACTACATGATCTGACTAGTAATCATATCATTTTACTGTCAGATCACATAATATTCATCTCTTTGGACCTTTTTGACTGTGCCCACCTGATCCTAGTGGGATATTTCTAGCAACACCCATAGAAGTTAGCTCTTGGACACCCCTCAGTGTGCCGTAATAGCTGCCTCTCTGGTAGAGAAGGGATGAAATTGTGGGAAAATCCATGAATAACTGGCTGGAACTGGGCTGTACCTGAACTGTTCATTGAAGATGCAGTAGTCAGCATAGCATACATGCATTCTGATAGAAACATATGTATTATTTTGTTTCATTGATATCAATAACATGGTTGGAAAAGTGCATTCACAAGTTTCTGGAGAAAAATACACAGCTTCTGAAGCACAGAGACATAATATGCATGGTAAGCACGTCCAGTGTCAGCATGCATAAACTACACAGTGTGATCACTGATTTGCCAAACGCAAGATGGAAAAGTACTCCTCATGATTACAGTAGTCATGGCTTCTCTCAGAGAACACTGGATGTGATTTTTTATGACCTTATAATACTGGACATGCCACATTTCTAGAAAGAGGTATATATGAGGGACCTTACTGGTGGTGTCAGTTCAGGAGCAATGATACACGGTAGGGTTTTGCATAACTCATCACAGTAATTGTCACAGCAGGCTTTTTAGTATCACACTACTATGCTACAGCTGGAAAGGAAGATAGTGATGCCAGCTTCCATCTACATGCTTCCTGACCACAATGAGGCAATTGAAATTAGTGTCCTGTTCCTTAAGAGCTTGTATCACCTCCTAGTATATGGTCTGCAAGGACACCTTCAATCATAGATTACTAGCCTACTGCAAGTCACTCACTGAGTCTCACATTCACAGGCCCTGGCCTTCATGGGGGACTTCAACCACCCCAAAATCTGCTAGAGGGACAACACAGCAGGACAAAAGCAATCCAGGAGGTTCCTGGAGTGCATTGATGATAACTTTCTCCTCCAAATGATAGAAAACCCAATGAGGAGAGGTAGCCTGTTGGACTTCATACTCACCAGCAACAAGGGGCTGTTTGGAAATGTGAACGTCAAAGGCAGCCTTGGCTGTAGTGACCATGAGATGGTGGTGTTCAGGGCACCTCATGAAATTCAACAAGGGGAAGTGCAAAGGCCTACACCTGAGGAAGAACTACCCCATGCACTAATACATGCTGGGGACCACCCAGGTGGAAAGCAGATTGGCAGAAAAGAGGTGTCAAGTGTCAGGACCAGAGACAATGGGCACAAACTGAAACACAGGAGGCTCACGCTGAGCATCAGGAAACACTTTTTAACCATGAAGGTGATCGAGCACTGGTGCAGGTTGCCGAAAGAAGTTGTAGAGTCTCCCACCTTGGGGATATTCAAAAGCCATCTGGCCATGGTCCTAGGCAATTGGCTCTTGGTGGCCTTGCCTGAGCAGAGGGGTGGGTCAAGATGACCTCCAGAGGTCCCTTCCAACCTCAACCATTCTGTGATTCTATGATTCTGTGATACCCATCTGGAGGACTGTGTGGTGCTATCATTGATTGGTCAGGATGTATACATCATCAACGTACAGTGGGTCTGAGCATAAGTCTGATGTCATGCTGCAACTCTTCCCTGATGTTGCTGTATTTAGCTGAACAGACCTATGAGTGATTTTGCTCAGAATAGCATTGCCCTTGAGGTGAACTGGGTACCTAACATGATGTTGCTAGATATGCTTCTCTCTTTTCTTGAAACTCTCTGGAGAGTTGAGTGATGAGGTGTCTGCAGCAGCCCTATGAGGGCACTGGCAGCACTGAAGTATAAACAGTTTGGAAGCTCTGGCTTCAAATTTCTTGTGTGATGCTGTAGGTGTGACCTTTGCCATTTGCTGCTGGCTTCAATAATGGCATCAAACAATTTTATAGCTGCTGTGCAGGATTTACTGGCAAATTTTCAGTTACAGCTGAAAGATGTCATTATGCCTCAGTGAACAATGCAGTTCCCCAGCAAGCTGCTATATGCACTTCCTTACACGTGGGCCAGAAGACAGATAGAAATGTCAACTGTGAATCAGCTACTATAACCAGAGCTATTTCTTCACTTTCTAAGCAGCAAAGGTGACTACATAGTCTGCCTCTGAAAGAGCTGCGCACAGCAGTGCTGATGCTTGTTACCATTCCCAATTCTAGCACTGAGTGTTCAGAAATCCAGCTAAACACTGTTGTTGTCTTCTTGCTTCTTCATTTACAGTAGGATTGTAATCCTCTTAATCATGAGATGGGGTCCAGCATTACTATCACTTTTTCATTTTTTTTATTACATCTGCATTATTGTACTACACCCCAGGCCAGGATCTCATCTGGCACAAACACCAAACCAGTTTGTCCACTTCCTTTGCAGAAAAAACTGAAATTCTGGCCCCGCTAAAATAGACGGGAATCTGGAGGCCAAGGGTTTACTCTAGATGTCTTTACTTCTGTCACTGGAGCTGTACAGCCAAAATCTATGTGTCAAGGACAGGCAAAATGCATCATATTATTGTAATTCTGCCTTACCGTGTTGTTTTGGTACAAATGTTCCTAGTGTTAAAGCAATGGTTCATAAAACCTCAGAATGGAGAACATCGCCAGTAAAATCACACAGACTAGCAGTTCTTAAAATACAAGGTCGTTCCTGATAGGAATATTTTTTCTTCCCACTGAAATTAGTGTCAAAACAGGATGTGATTCGGTTGCATGAACATTGTAATGACATTTAAGATACCATAAGGCAGGTTGAGGTCTCCTGGGAATTAGAAAGGCTTGTTGCCTACTAAGTGCCTTGAGATCATTGGAAGCGTGGTGGCAGAGACCAGGCAAGGCCTGGGCTCTGCAGCAACCAGGAACCATCTACCTAGCCAGGCTGGCCTGGGATGAGTGCAGGTTGCCACTCAAACAGGGCTTCTGTTGTGGTTTAACCCTGGCAGGCAACTAAGCCCCACACAGCCACTTACTCACTCACTGGCCAGTGGAAAAGTGAGAAAACTCATGGGCTGAGGTAACAACAGTTTAACAGGTAAAGCAAAAACTGCACACGCAAGCAAAGCAAAATAGGGAATTCATTCACTACTTCCACCAGCAGGAAGGTGTACAGCCATCTCCAGGAAAGCAGGGTTCCATCATGTGCAACAGTGATCTGAGAAGACAAACACCATCACAGTTGACACGCCTGAGGGACGGGATGCCATCACCATGCAGAGGGACCTGTACAAGTGGAGAAGTGGGCCTGTGTGAACCTCATGAAGTTCAACAAGGCCAAGTGCAAGGTCCTGCACCTGAGTCAGGGCAATCACCACTATTAGTATAGTCTGGGGGATGAAGGGATCGAGAGCAGCCCTGAGGAGAAGGACTTGGGGATATCGATAGATGAAAAACTGGACATGCGGTAGCAATGTGTGCTCACAGTCCAGAAAGCCAACCGTATCCTGGGCTGCATCAAAAGCAGTGTGGCCAGCAGGTCAAGGGAGGTGATTGTGCCCCTCTGTTCCACTCTGGTGAGACCCCACCTGGAACGCTGTGTCCAGTTCTGGAGTACTCAGCACAGGAAAGACATGGACCTGTTGAAGCAGGTCCAGAGGAGGGACACAGAAATGATCAGAGGGCTGGAGCACCTCTGCTCTGAGGAGAGGCTGAGAGAGTTGTTGTTTATCCTGGAGTAGGCTCCTGGCAGACATGATTGCCTCATTTAAATACTTAAATGGGAGTTATAAGATGGAGAGAGAATTTTTAACAGAGCCTGTAGTGATAAGACAAGGGGTAACAGTTTGAAACCAGAAGAGAGTAAATTTAGATTAGATATTGGGAAGAAAATCTTTGCTATGAGGGTGGTGGGACAGTGGAACATGTTGAGGCCAGGCTGGACAGTGCTTTGAGCAACCTGGTCTAGTGGAAGATGTCCCTGCCCACAGCAGGGGGGTTGAACTAGACCATGTTTAAAGGTCCCTTCCAACTCAAGCCATGCTGTGACTCCATGATTCTACTACCCAAGGCACTTATCTTGTTGGAACTAGGAGACCTTCACCTTCTGCAGGAGAAAAGCAAGAATGATGTCCCATGGATAGCAGAGTAATCTCATGTAACAGGGCACAGCTATATTTATGCCACTTAATTGCATCCCCATTGAAAATGTCCTTTCCTCCAAAATAAGTGGGGCTGGATTCAATCCCAGCCCACAGTTGTTAAATTTAGGAGTCGCAGTGTAGGGTTACGACTCGGCTGCCTAACCATAGGTAACTCTTGCTATTTGTGGTCTCCTGGGATATCCACCTTTTCTCCAACTGCCTTTACAGAATGATGCATGTCCTATGTTATCTGCCAGTTCCATGTGGATGTGACAGATGTGTAGAATGTTGCTAGATACAAAACAGAATCACTCCATACGTATCTACAAGAGAGTTAGGTATGTAGGCTCCCATTACAGTCATGCGGATCTGGTAAGCGGAGTCTGAAGAACAGTTTAGCCCACTCTGAAGTAAAGTTACTGAATTGCTCTCCAATGACTATAGCAGCTAAATTTCATTGTCTATAATGAGAGTTTAGACACCAAGATGAACTATATGTGGACATTTCAATTTAGGTATTGTCCTGTTTTCAACTGGGATAGAGTTGGTTTTGGTTTTTTTTTTCCTGAAAGCTGTTTCAGTGTTGTGTTTTGGATTTAGGATGGGAATAATATTGATAACATGCTGATGTTTTAGTTGTTGCTGAGCATTGCTTACACTAAGTCAAGGACTTTTCAACTTAAATAATTCTATGACATTCCATACCATACAATGTCATGCTCAGTGTACAAACTAGGGGGAAAACTGGCTGGGGGCTGGTGCTCAGGGACTGGCTGGGCATCAGTCAGTGGGTGGTGAGAAGTAGTATTGTGCATCACTTGCTTTGCATATTCTAATAAATTTTATTTATGTATTTGTTATTTATTATTATTATTCCATCCTTTTCTGTCCTATTAAACTGCCTTTATCTCAACCCACAAGTTGTTTTTTTTTTTCCCAGTTCTTCCCTCATCTCCCTGGGTGGACGGGTAGTGAGCAAAGGGCCATGTGGTGTTTGGCTGCCTGCCAGGTTAAACCAAGTCAGGTATTATAATCTGTAAGCTGACTCCCTCTCTAATTTTAGCTCTGGAAAATACCTTTTGCATGGGAATAGAGATGGACTCTCTGATCCTGACCAACAGCTCTAAATCTTTAAGAAAATTATAAGTAAAGGTGTGTCCCTGAGTATGTGTTAGCAGTTAGGTTCTTGGACTGTATCAATTATGCTTCAGCATCACAGAAACCATTGTTTTAGGGAGATACAAGTGCACCTAAAATGGAATGAATGCACATAACCTAGTTTTCATCATCTGAAATTCACCTCTTACTTAAAGAATTGTTTAAACTCTAGCTATGGTCAATGCAGATAAACAGGAATTTCCAAAGTGAATAGATAATATGAAAGGTTTCCAAGAAGGCATATCTCTAAACAGCTAGTTTAGGTAGATCCACACTTTTAGAGATAAAATCACTTAGCGTGAGTCCACCTTTACTGATTTAAATCCTTATTCAAGCTGAGGTTTACAATACAGCTTAAGTGACATTCCTCATCAGTTAAGATAGGTGTTAGCATCACAGAGTAGTTATCTCAATGAGAGTCAGCAAACAGGTTGCTATTTTCTATTTCTGTCAAAAGTAGCTCCTGCCTGCAAAGTCCTGGCTCAGTAAGCTCAGAGACACATTTGGCTTAAGAAATGGAAGAAACAAAATCGCAAGGTAGAGGAGATAAATCTCTGCAAATGCTGCTAATGTCTGAATTGATTAAGAGAAGTTAAATAACAGGAAAGTATTATAAATCTTCCCCCATTTCAGCTATACTAATCATCTGTACACATTAAGACAGCATTTAATAAATTGTGCCCCAGGAAAAGTAAAAAAGTCTACTTGCTGGTGAACACTCTGCCAACAGTGGAGTGAAGCCAAGATTGCGGTGGTCTTTTAACACAGTTAACAAAAAAATCAATAGCTTTTTATTTTTATTAAATTACTATCAGTGCAGAGAATGACTGAAGTATGTTTTCCATTTACTCCGTAGAATCATATCTGCAAGGAACTTGCAAATAATTGGACACAGAACCCTTCTGATGGAGCAGCTCAGATATCTTTATTGTTAGAGGGGATGCTTAATGCACTGCCTTCCAGTGGCCCTTCAACAAGGAAGAAATAAATCTGAGGACTCAATAATTGACTGCTGCTTCAAAAAATTAATAGAAAGTACTGCACATAGAGAGCAGTTATAGCTATGAATGAACTGTGCTTTCAGTGGTTTTGTTCTCCTAGAAAACCTATCAGAATTTTTATTACTAAACACGGTGCATACAGCCTCAACTGGAGAAGCAGAGAGAGGAGAAGAGATGTCATGATAATGAATATAAAACATGTCTTATTCCAAATACTACTCTCTTGAAGTTCAAATAGCGAGACATCATCAAGCATACCCTGAAGGATTATAGATCAACAAGATGTACGTCTCCATTTTTAACAAAGATTCCCACTTCCACTTTTCTTTACCATACACTCTTTTCCTGGTCCTTCGTGCATTTGCCTGCAAAGCAGTACTCAGAGGTTAAGACAGGATGAAGGACTGCTGCAGAATTTCCTGCAAAAAAACCCTACAAGTGCACGTGCCTGCCTGTGCTGAGAGAAACACTCTTCCAAACACAGATTATTTCAGTGGTGTTCAACCTGCCCATAAACTGTAGCCCTACGCATTTTCTGAAACTAGCATTACTCTCTGTGCTTTGAATTTACACATTCCTCTGCAGTTTTCCACACAACTCCAGGGATCCACAGACCTTGGGCAAAAAAATCACTGCCTTTTACACAGCTCATTTAAGTCATATTTTTACCCTAGGTGCATTAGGGGTCACTAAAACAGGAAGGCTTCCCATTCATCATGCATAGTAACTTCCTGGAGCTGTACAACAGGTAATGGTAGCACTACTCGGCCTCTGCGACTCATCTCACACTAAACACACAGGCAAATAGTGATAACGTATGCAAGGCAATGCAAGGCAGCTGGAATGAATCCCTCCTTAGACTCAAGGTATCCACAGTGGGGATAAAGAGGGGTGCACTCTGCATGTAGAATTTAAGAGACCTTTAGCCACCTCAAGGATCCTGTATAAGAGGGACCAGGGAGGAAAAGTGTGCAAAAACAACCAGGAGAGAGGAAAATATGGAAAAACAATAACCTCAGGACAGCTTTTCCCCGACAACAATGCTGACCTGAATATAAAGCTCATTTCTTTTTCATCCAGAAAGCACCTCGAAAATTCATTCTAGGTCTCAGAAAAGCAGCAGTAGCAGAGGCAAAAGACAGGTGAAACAAAATTCAGTCAGGAGTAAAGAAAATATCATTGTCAATCATATTCAGAAAACAATGGAACAGTGTTTTTAATACTCTCAAGGTACTCTGCCCAATGTAATCCCATTCATTCACACTGCCATACAATTATGTCTGAGAAAATCAGCTATGAACAATTCAAAAGATCCATAACTAAGATGATAAAAATGCCTCTATTGAACAGGCCCAAGATTTACCTAACTTTATATCGTCTTCTACAGTAGTCAAAACAAATGCCTGTGGGAGAGTAGGAACAGTTCAAGCACATACCATAATTCCTCCTAATCCACCAACCTCCAACTACTTTCAGCTCAGGCATTTCCTGAGCTGTGTATGATAGCTATGCATTTATTAATCCTCAGTTCCCTTTGAACCCAGGCAAACTGTTGCAACTGACAGCATCCCTTGGCGAGGAATTCTCCAACTCTACTATCTGTTTTTCAAAGAGACCTGTCAGTTGATTTACTTTGAAAAATGTTCCTCCTATCTTGACCTGAGGCCTCCTAGACCTTGCACTGAAAGGCATATGGCAGTGGTGATTTTATAGACCTGTATCATACCCTTCCTCAGCACAGTGGTTTAACCTGGAAGGCAGCTAAACACCACACAACCACTTGCTCACTCCCCAAACCCAGTGGAATGGGAAAAAGAATCAGAAAAAAGGTAAAACTCATGGGCCGAGAAAAAAGTAGTTTAATAGGACAGAAAAGGAAGGGAAAATAATAATAATTATAAAAGAATATACAAAACAAGTGATGCACAATGCAGGTTGCTCACCACCCACCAAATAATGTCCCAGCAGTCCCCGAGTACGAGGCCACCGCACCCAGCCAACTCCCCCCTCCCAGGATTTTTTTTCAGCATGACATCATATGTTATGGAATATCCTTTGGGTCAGTTTGGGTCAGCTGTGTTGTCTGTGTCTCCTCCCAGCTTCTTGTGCCCCCCAGCTTACTCACTGGTGGGGTGGCGTGAGAAGCAGAAAAGTCCTTGACTTAGTGTAAGCACTGCTCAGCAACAACTGAAGTACCAGTATGTTATCAACATTATCCTCATCCTGAATCCAAGACACAGCACTGTACCAGCTAATAGGAAGAAAATTAACTTGATCCCAGCTGAAACCAGGACACTCAGTTACCACTTTTGCATGCTGGAAAGACTGTTTACTGAAGCCCAGAACTGCATACAGTATTCAAGACAGAAGTAAACCTTGCTTTCTGATATAATGAGGTTGTTCTATTATCTATTCTTCTTCTAAGAATTCATAACTTTAGGTTCTTTGTTTTGACCACTGTTAGTGCTGAGCTGATATTTTCCCAGACTCATCTGTCATAACCCTATGATCTCACTCCAGAGCAGAAATTATTTACTCAAAGCTGTTTTATGTAAATTTGTGGTGGAGGGCTTCCTCAGGTGCATCACTTCATGTTTAGCTGGATCTACATTTACATAACGGGCCTGATTCTCTAGCAATCAGTATTATTAGATATTTATGCATATGCAAATGCAGTGTGAGCGATATGTGCTACGTGAACAGGATGGCATTAAAAAAAACCAGAAAATCAAAACTTTGCCTTGGATTATGAGAAGCTGCAATACGTTACTGGTTTTGACTACACTTAGGAAATCTTCACATACAAAAATGTCCCTAAAAAAATGATAGTGCAAATACATTTCCTGAAAACTTATAGTGGAAAGATTGAAGTTGTCATATTTGAAATAGCTTCTGTGTGGTCCCACAATAGGTCTGTGAATAAACACATGAATAAAAAATGAGTACCAGCTTACAAAGGTGATGATCTCTGAAGAGGAAAGAATACTGTGCAACTTTGGTGAGCATCACAAAGAAAGTGAAGGCAAGCTGGTGCTTCACTAACACACGGTTTTCATGTTAGAGGTTTTCTTTTGCTTCCTTTTAGTTTCTATGGACATGGCTGTTTCTTCAGAGGTGGCTCAGCACTGCATGCACTTGTGAGGGGACCTAAGGCAGAGGAGGAGACCATCAAAGAATATGGCATATAGAGAGCAGCACTCCAAGTCCACACCAGGCCTCGATGACACAGCGGTCATGGGGGCCTGCCACCAGGTGCCATGTTTCAGCATCAGCCTAAGTCCAGACCCTGTCCGATCCTGGCAGCCCCAGCCCTGTACCCAGCCTCGTGCCCCAGCCCCCAGCCCAGCGTCAAGCCCCACCTCAGCACAGCCTCCTCCCCACCAGGGAGCCCTGGCAGGGCTGCTGGCACAGGGAGCGATGTCGTGTGTGGAGCAGGAGGAAATAGAGGAGCTTCTTATAGCTGAAAACAAGAGGCTGGGCTGAAATCTCCATTGCTAGTTTGTTTTCCAATGTAATTAACTGAATTAGTGATTAAAATCCTCTGCCATGGCTTGCTGAAAACCATACGATCTTTTTTATAGCACAGCCTGATGTTTATGAAATTCCTTCCTCTAAAGGAAATATAACTGAAGCCATGCTAACTTTTGCTAAGGAAATATTAGCTAGGAATGGCCTGTTTTCACAGAACATAACAGAAGACACCTTCTTGGAGGTAGCCAGCTCATGACGTGGTAGCTAGATGACATTAGAGCACACACAATTAAAAGGAAGAACTGGAAAAAACACAGAACTGAAGGCTGCTGGAATAACCTGCTGCAGCTTGTCAGCTGAACAGAAAACACTAGCTACAGAGACCTCTCTCTCTCCCTCTGATGTTGCTGCAGACCCACATCCACTCTGCTTCACTACTTAGTCAGATTATTTTGTTTCAGAATGACCTCCTTCCCCTAAGCTGTACCAAATCTCTTTCCCCATGTCTGAGAAGCCAAAAATTGTGAGATATGCAATGCAAAGGACTACGGAGGGCGGAGGTAGGGTGGGTGGAACACAAAAAAATGGGGCACAGGAAGGAAGCAGAAGAGCCCAGGTTGTCCCTAGCTCTTTGCTTTGTTCACCACTGCACGATGCACCTTCAGGGGTGTTTAAGTCTCTTGAGTCGTGCCTTGCTGCTGGGCTGGGCTGAGAGCGCACACATAGCCCATTCCTTTGTGTCATTTAATGGAGGATAAGGTGAAGCTGCAGTAACTCACACCTGTGCCTGCACACTGCAAAATCCAGGCAATAATTCACAAGAATTATTTGCCTAGAGAGAGGCATCCCAAAGAATCGGTAGGAAGCATATCAGTGAGATGTGGCCTATAACTGCTTGAATACAAGGACAAATATTTTAACAGTGAGTGGTCAAGCACTGGGACGGGTTGCCGAGACGGGCTGTGAAATCTCCGTAGGATCATAGAATGCTTTGGGTTGGAAGGGACCTTTAAAGGTCATCTAGTCCCCAAGCACGCTGCTCTAATCTCAAAGGTGACTCTGCTTTGAGCAGGGTGTTGGACCACGTGGGCTCCAGGGGTCCCTTTCCTCCTGAATTATTTTCTGATTGAACATGGAATGGGCTGGTAAAGTCATAGGCTACATCTACACCAGTAAGCAACGCAGTCATAGGGAATAATTCTGGGGAGCTGACTAAATCACCTCATTATTAGAACAGTCCCTGGCATTGTTTTAGACTACCCCAGCTAGCAGTCTGCCAAACCACCCATGGGCACAGCTGGGGAGACAGCACACACCTGTACACACTGTTAATGAGCCGTTTGTGTGTAGCTACCTTTCAGGAACAGCTGAAAGGTTTCAGCTGTGTAGACAGAAATTTTTGCATGCCAGTTGGCACCAGCGCCAGAGGACAGTCCTAGGCACATTTGTTTACTAGTTTAGAGCAGCCCCCGTGTGGGGAATTACACGTGTATTTCTAGGAGTCCTTCCCAAGACTTTGAAGTGGAACTGCAGTCTTTATCTACAATGAATAGATTTTTTGAAGTTATCACAGGATGTTACAGTCCATAGATTCGTTACTACTTTTATTCTCTGAACAAAACACCCTATGCCTCTCTGTTAGCGAGAGAGACTCAAGAAAGGTTGGTACATATCACACGGCACACAGGTCTAGCACCAGACTCAATTGCTATTCTAGAAGGGCAAAGGTTTCGCCTAAGTGCTGTAGTGTATCTGCTAATCAAATGAGGATGTCTTAGATATCCCAGAGCATCCAAAATGATGCTCCCCTGTTTAGGCAACTGGGTCCCAACCTTGGTTCTAGAGAGACTTGGTTCCAAAAGACACAAGAGAATGGGAAGCATGTTGCATAAAACAAAAGGAAACAAGGATATATAACACGAAATGCAGCAAGGTGCAAGGGCAACTGTATGAAGCAAGAATTGTTCAGATGGCTAGACACCTCTTTGGCTATACAGTTGTGGAGAACAAAGAATATATCTCAATTCTTTGCCAACATAATGCTGTAGTGTCGCATGAGAACAGAGCAATAATTTTATTTGACCTACGAGCCCACTCACTAACCTAATGAATTCTTCTGTGCTGTTCTGCAAAAATAAGACTTTTAAACTTAAGAGATACCTTTCCTGAGATGCAGAAAAGACAGCTTTCAGCCCCAAGGAGGAAAGAGCTATTCCAGTATCTCTGACCGGGAAGCAGCAGCCGTTCTGGCTGAGAAGCAGAAGTATTCATGGCATTGTTCTGCAGATAGGATTTTTCAATAACTGATCTGCAGGCAAAGCAAACCATTGCTAAATAGATTTGGCTCAGATGAAAACAAACAAATTCAGATTCTTGCCAAAACAGACAGTGTTAAAATCTAGTTCAATTCTGTTATAAATTCCGATGACCCCAAAAACAAATGCTTTGATATTAAGCATGTGTTAAGAAAATGAAGGAAAGGACGGACTAGATTCACAAAGCTGCTGCTGCTGCTTCACTTCCTCAGTTCTGTCCTAGACTTTCTCCAAAATGCCTCAGCTCTGATTCACCCCTTCACCAAGGAACTTTCTTTTAATTCATATCTGAAGGAGTTGGTTTGTTTTACAGAGCAGTGCCCAAAACACCAGGTTGTTGGTGATGGGGGAAAGGACTTGCTCTGAGCCTCCCTCCCTTTTTAATAATCTTTGACCCGCATAAATAATTAAAGGTCCAGCAGCAGTTAACACCTTCCACCTATTGGAGTGCCTAGTCCACCAAGCGAAAGAGACATCCTTCTTCATGCTCTGCTTTTTGAATAAAAGTTTGTGGTTTTTTACCTACTAAAGGGCACTGAGTCCTTTTTAGGAGAAATGAGAGAAAGGCACCTCTTTCTTTCACATGAGTGATTTGAGAAGATCACCCAGTGCTGCAGCAGTTTTATTCTCACATAACTGGAAAAAGCCAATCCTGGAATTCTACACCATTCTGTACAAAATAAGATAACTCCTTTACCTACTACACTATGGTATTGCTAAAGCTGCTCTTTTCACCCATTTTTATATTTTTATATTCTACTGTAGACTTATAGAACCATGGTTTAGTTAAGTAATTCAACAGGGAGTAAAGGGCCTTTAAATTTTCTATGAGGGTCCTCACTCTTCAAGCCAGCTATTAACTCAAAGGAAATATTTTCCTTTCCAGTTAGGTCTTAGGTAACATATGGATAACCTTTACAGTTCAGATAACTTAATTTTTTTGTATTTCTCATAGAGCCTCAGGTTTATCCATCTGCATTACAAAACTCAAAAAGACAGTTTTGGTTTTCCAGTCCTTCAGTGCTATTACTCCGTATCACATAAATGTAATGCTCCATTTAGGATTACCAAAGTCTATAGAAACAAGGAACTCCTTCTAATTGCATTTTTAAAAGAACAGCTTTGAAAGGAAATAATGTTGGTGAGAAGCATTAGATGTAACTGAATAACATGATTGCAGCACACCACACTGCAATTCAAGAAATTCCCCAATTTAGCCAATATTACCCGGTAATTAAAAATATCAATCACTGCTGCATTCCTTTGTCATGCAGGGTCAGGTCATAACTTTAGATACCTATATTCCTAGAGGTATAAACCACAATACCCGTGGTAATTTTGTCTTGTTTGAGTTTCCATGGAAACGGTGTTTATGGTATTACACTGTTATCAGGGAAAAAAATGAGTTATAAATAATAAAGAGGCTAATGTCGTTTCCCTTGGTCTTGCTGAACAGCTTCAGGCAGTGAGACAGATGAATTGAATAGAAATGGAAGACAGCAGCTGTAACACCAATGCTTGTTATCGGCTGTGCTTCATTACTGAAAGCCCATATCACTGCTTGTCGTGGTTTAACCCCAGCTGGCAACTAAGCATGACACAGCCACTTGCCTACTCTCCCAAAGCAGCATGGGGGAAAGAGAATAGCAAGGATAAAAGTGAGAAAACTCATGGGTTGAGATAAGAACAGTTTAATAATTGAAATAAAATAGAATAGTAAATCATAGTAATTAAAAGTATAATGAAAAGGAAAATAACAAAGAGAGAGAAATAAAACCCGAGAAAGACAAGAGATGCAAATGAAAACAGTTGGTCCACCAGCAACTGACCATGCTCAGCCAGTCCCTGAGCAGCAGTACCTGGCCAGTCTTCCCCCTAGTTTTATTGCTGAGTATGACACCATATGGTATGGAATATCCCTTTGGTCAGTTGGGGTCAGCTGTCCCGGCTGTGCCTCGTCTGGTAGGGCAGTGTGAGAAGCAGAAAAGGCCTTGACTTTGTAAGCACGGCTCAGCAACAACTAAGGCATCGCTGCATTATCAGTACTGTTTCCATCACAAATCCCAAACATAGCCCCATGCCAGCTACTAAAAAATTAACTCTATCCCAGCCAAACCAAATAACCTTTTATTAACTGTTATAACCACTAAAGATCTAGCTTCCTTAGAAAAAACTGGCTGTGCTATTTTCACTCTAATAATTTACAGAATTCTAACTTGTATTTTCAAGGTTCTCATTTTGCTCATTTAGTCTCCACATTTCAACCAGAAACAGATTTTTATTTGTTTATACCTCCTATTATGGATTCCCATCAGCATTACAGAATATCAGTCATACAACTACTTTACTTTTGCTGATATGCAAAAATCCACATAAATATATATTACCTCAAAGCTAGGCAATTCTCCCTTGTAACATAAACGGGTCACTTTGTAGAGGCAGTGCTTTTTATCCATTTCTGTTGTGCTATTTAGTAAAAACAAGTGGGCCTAAGCTATTGAACACTCAGATGTTGGAAATTAATTGACCCAGCTGTCAGAACCTCAGAGCTCTCCGTCAGCGTTTTCTGTGCTCTGTGATTTTGAGAACTGGAGCAATAGCAATTGCTCATAAGATGGTCGGTATCTTGAAGCCCTGCTGAAGTAATGGGTAATTGAAAGCACTCCACGCTTTGCATGGAGGACTGAATCGCTTAAAGGAGGAGGTAAGCACCTATGTCATAAGTAAGCTGAGCTACTTGCCACCTAGCTTTCATTTAATGCAGAGAGGATCTTTAAGAAGTTTCAGCATTGTGGGACCCATTCCAGAAAAAACAGGTGAGAAGAAAGGACTGTATCCCTCCTTCCCCACTGCTTTAATAACTTGTTATACCTTTATAATTGTCCTCATATTATCAACACTTCTACTTGCAGGGTTACAACCAGGATAAAAGTCCTTCTGTATTTTAGAAAAGAGATTTTAAAACCAGTCTCACATTTCTCACAAGGCTTAATGGCTTCTTTTAATTGCTAATATGAACAAGATCTTTCTTGAGACATGGCCAAGTTAGTCTGCTTTGGAAAAATGCTTCAATATTCTTTGGAATCAAAAGACAAGGGCAACGTCATCTGCTTATTAGAAATATTCACCCCTGCAATTACAGTGAATGCAATTAATGAAGTCCCTATGTCTACATAAATAGCCATGTTCTCTAGGTTTGGATCACATTTGGAACTTTGCAACTCAGTCTCATCACTAATTGCTTTCTATAGCAACACTCCCTTTGAAATAAGTGTCCTGTTTTGGTGTTTTGTCTCTTGTACTAGCCAGGAGCAAAGTCTTCAGAGGAACTTCATAATTAACAGTCAGTAGAAAAAATTCATAAAGGAGACACCTGCCTGAGCCTACACTGATAACTGTTGCTTCATGCTTGTGAGGTGCCCCTCTCTTTCAAAAATCTTGTTTTCAAGCTGGGTGCCTCATAGACAGAATTATTTTTTACCTGTTTCTATATTTACTTTCAAACTCTTGATCCAAACAACACTTTGCCTAAGGACTCCGCCAGTTAATTATAGATTGGGAAAGAAAATTTATTCAATTTGTGTATATTAAAAAATGTTGAGACAGGATTAGATGCAGGGTCCATAGCTGATGGTGTGTAATAGATTCCAGTGATTAAAGTTGCTTTCAGGGAAAAACAAAAAACAAAAGGAGAAAGAGATTCTCATCATGTTGGCAATCACTTTCTATGAGAAAGCTGAAAAAAGAGATGTAACAACACTTCAGGATGTGCAAGTGTGAGACTACAAGAACATCGGCAGAAGAGAACTGCCACAGCAGCTTAGACATGCCCAGGTGACAGCTTGCCCAGCTGCAAAGTGAAAGGCAGCCAAGAGTAACACAGGGTTGCAAAGGGAAGCCCCTGGGCATCGCAAAGGTTCGGACCCTTGAGGAACTGTAAAACAGTTTAAAAAATTCAGAGTTGGGGGGAGGCCTACTGCTCAGAAGGAGACCCGACGGTGGCATTTCTGTTGGCAGTAAGTACGCTTTATTTGCATCACTACTTGATGACTTGGTACCTGGCTTGCAAACTCCTTACTAGCTTTTCCTATGGCTGACTGAAATTCCCTACCAAAAGTTTACAGGCAGCACTGATGCAAGCAAGATCCGTACCAAGTTATAGTGATTCATCTGGATTGCAGTGGCACATAGGAGCTTAGCAGGATCAGAACCCCTTATCGGTATGTATTGAACAAGACTATAAGTGAATATGACCTTTAAAGGTCCCTTCCACCCCAAACTATTCTATGATTCTATGATAAGATGGAAACTTGTTCAATATAGACACAAAGAAAAACACATGTATTTAGTTCCATAGCTAAGTTACCAAAAGATCAGATTAGAACTGTAAGCGGCTGATACATGTAGTCTTTCCTTCCCATATGTACAAATTAAATGTAGTGTTCCTAAATTGCATTTGCAAATATTTGCATGCACATGCACAACTTCCTGCACTAGTCAACTTCATGTTTCTTCAGAGCTAGACTAGAAGCTTGTGTTTAAAGCGTTGATGCAGTGAAGGTGAAAAAATTTATGAACTGCCTGGCATTAATGTATCTGACTACAATAATCACAAATTTTTCTAACAGCACACTGAAATCAATGGATTGTTAGAGCTCTTCTTTCACCTTAGCAAAACCCCAGCTATAGCAGAATGAGAGGTTTCTGCCTTTCCAATGTGGAGATTCCATTTCATTGCTCACAGCAAATTTAAAATATTTTTACGAATGTTATTTAAAGGAGAAAATCAATAGTGATACAGACTCTTGGCCTCCTCAGTGAATTGTCAGGATTATTTTGGAGGATTAATGCATTGGCAGGAATGCTTAGCAAATTTATTAAAAATATGCACAATGCTTTCTCACCACAATTTATTTTTTAAACAGATGCCAGATTTGTGCTCTTATAGCTATATCCAGATGCCTAAGTTTGGAAACAAAAGCTTTGCATACCCTGCAGCATCTGCAGAAGGAAAATGAAAGTGAGAAGTGCCTTTTTTTTCCTTTTTTAAAGTCAAGGCAGCCTGCTACAAGCAATGACTGAATTTAGGAGTTGAAAAGATCATCATCAGAAGAAGATGGAATGAATTCATCAACAAAGTATACATATTTCTGCTGTTCAGAATTGTAGGGTTCCAGTCCCCCTTTCAGCACCCAGTGAGTGAGCCTGGACAGGTATTTCACTATGTGGATCCTGCCCTACACCCCTTTCTAAAAGAATAAGTGGCAGATGATAGTCATTTCCCCATGGCCTAGAAGGAGCTTTCCAGTTACTTTGCCATCTCCACAAAGTAGCATTTTTTTATTATTCTTACTGCCTGACCTGTGATGTAGGGCTCATGGAAGAGACTGAGAAGCAAATAGTCTATAGTGTCATTAGATTAAATGTACTACCACGTCTTTTAGACTGATGACAGACACTCTTTATGCAATGAGTAACACCTATTTTTGCACCAATTTTTACTTACTATAGGTCATAAATGTTTAAAAAGATAGAGTTAACATTTCTGAAATTAATCAGTTAGTTGCATTCAAATAATGCAGAAAAACAGTCCTTTTAAAAGGAAAATAAAAGCTATTTTATATCTTTAAGGTAAATACATTCTCTTTCAACAATGTGGAAAAGCAGCATAGGTCAATGACAGTTGCAATTATGTAAATTATTTCTATAGCATATAACATTTGGAACTCACTGAGTGAAAGACGGAAAATTCAACTTCTCCAACAGCAGAGCTAAAATATTGTTATGTAGACTGTTAGCGGTATCTTGGAGCCCTCTAGCTCACATTTTTTAGTGATATTTTGAGATCTTTAGAGCACTGCTAATTGTGTTTTGAAACATTGATTTTAGGAAAGAGATGGAGTGTACTACGCTGGAAAGCATTTGAGCCTTGGCAAATATATGCTACATATACTGGAAAGGAAGTCAAGATTGACTTGTACTTGTACCCCATGGGGAAAGCATAAATACTTGTTAATTATAGAGGAAGCTAACCAAGGTAGCTGGGGACACAAATTCATATTTCCAAACAAAGAAAACTAAACATTCACTTAGACAATCCCGCTAGAGAAAGGACTGAGCACATCTCTCTGCATTAAATAAGCTATGTCCCCAGGGCGAACGAACCCAGCCAGCAGCCCAGCACCACTTGGAGATGCAGGAACGAGAAAGGCTTATTAAGCAGCAAAATGTAACCTTGTCTTCTCATGGCCAGCCTCTTCACTACCCTTCACACCACCACAGCAAGACCACACTGTCACATCCTGGCTGCACCAGCAGACTCATGAGGCGCAGAGGTTTCCAGCAGCCCTTGTGTCTCTCCAGTAAGAGCATAGTCAAAGCGAACCGGGGTAAGCAAGGAAAGCTTTTCAATAAGCTTTAGTCTGCAGTCACAGTAGGACTAAATAATACATTCAGCGCTGCTTACCCAGTGTGTGCAGTGCAAAGGCCATTGCCTCCATGTTGGCTAGGCCACTCCTTGTGGGCAGCTTGCGTTCCCAGACCTTCTTTCCCTGCCAATATCCACGAAAAATCCTGGTGCCATGTCCACAGCATGGCCTCAAGCACCCATCCCATTTAATTGTTAGCATGCTCGTATTCTAACAGAGGTTTAAACTGTGCCAGCCAGCTGCCACCCAGATCAAGCATGCTTCACAGGAGAGCAAGGACCCAGCAGAGCTCATACCCACGTGGCACCCAGCAAACCATAGGGATGAGGCCGCCATGTCTTGGAGGAGAGGAGCACGTGAGCACAAGCTGTGCCCTGCCATTGGTCCCAGAGGCAGAGAAAGGCTCAGGCCCATCCCGTTTGCCACCACAGGCACAGAGACATCAGTAGGGTGAATTCAAGCTTCACATCAGAAAAAGGAGCAGTAGCAACATCTTGACCTCAACCCTTGTTCATTACTTTAAAGCTGCTGGAAACACCCAAAGACTAGACATGAATCAAATTTCTATTCAAGCAGAGCAATAAAAAATAAAATCATCATTTCCAGCACTGTCCTCTGCATATGCAGTTCTTTTTCCACAGGATTTTTACTTGTAGCAGAAAACTCTTAATATGAAGCATCTTGTCTGATAGCTGCTGAAATGCTGGTTTTAGTGACAATCTATACAACTATGTTAGAGGCAGTGATAGAAGAGAGTCTGCTGTGCCTCTTTGATCATAATTGGAATATAAATAACTCTTTGCTCTAGTCAGATACATTCTGCACAGTGGACATAAATTAAGATCAGAAAAATAAAAGGCTTTGAATGTATGACGAACAAATGCTTGCCTGGTACTTCTAGAACAGTAAAAGAAGGGATTGAAATCAAACTCTGTGACAAATTATTGTGTGGTGTTGTATATGCTAAGTGGAAATAGGGGAGGCGGTAGAGCTCTTGGGCTCAGTGCACAGATGTCTTTGTATAGTTATTTGTTTTTCTATTTATATTATTCACAAAGGATTGTAGTGCATAAGATTAGTGCAGCCAGACAAAGCAAAGCCTTGCTGCATTAGCACATGATTTAGCATGCTATCTGGGCTGAACAGGAGTGAGTCTGATGAACTGGGTGAGTGAAAACTCATCACACCAGCTTGTACCGAGGCTGGCATGGTGGAATGTGCAAACACCACTCTGCATTAGCTTGGGATAACAGTGAGAAAACTAGGTCAGTGAAGTCCACCTGTTTTAGCATGTATGTTCAGAACGAGCCAGGGAGGGCAGCTGAGTTCAGGCAGCAAGAGATGTATTCCCCAGTTCCCAGTTTTATAAAACAAAATCTAACATCTGTATTCCTATTGATTGAAAAAGGTGGGGGGCAGGTAGGGACAGGAGAGACACTTGAAGAGGTGAATGAAGGAAATAAAGAAAGGTCAAAGACTAAAGCAAAAGGTTTTCAGAGGCTCATAGGGATGGAGAGGATGCGAGGAAGGTAGGAAGGTTTACCCTTAGTCCAGCTGATAAATGATATCTCAAAAGGGAAACGTGACAGGAGTGGAAAGATTATGAGTCAAAAATACAAGGACACTGTTAATAATTCATTTCATTGCCCTGTGCTTTGTTTTCAAAATTGCAAACCTTCTTTTAACCTTCACTTTGACAGAATAAAGCAAATTGATTCCTTTTATCCCTAACTCTAATCTATTAAAAAAGCTAACTCTGACTGAGACGGCAAGCAAAAAGGTCCCCCATTCTTCTGAGCAGTGAGGTGAACAGAGTGAATAGGCAAATTCACAAAGGACCTTTAATTCAGCAAGCATTGGAAAAGCCTAGAAAATTGGGGCACACCTTTCACACTCCTCTACAAAGGCTTGTTTGGGTCTGGGAACACTGACACTCATGCTGTCAAGATAAATCCCTTTTGGCAGCGGATAACTAACACAGACCTGAAGACCTGAGTAACATCTATGAACCCCAGAATTAAACATTCCCAACACCCATCAGAAATAGAACACATTTTTCTGAGCTATGGCCAGATACTACTGAGCAAAGCCCAGCTAATTGCAAGCATATGCAGGAAAAAAGGCCAGAAATCACCCATCTAGTTTGTTTACACCTATCACCAGTACCATCTGTAGGTATCTTGCAGTAGGAGGCATATACCAGCTCCCCATCATTACTTCTTATGTGAAAGTCATTCAGCATGGGTTCTGTTCATTCCCAAACTACAAATGACTGCTTGCTAACAGTACAGAGTTAATCATATGGTTCTTAATAACAAAATGCTGTATAAATAAATAATTGAGAAATAAGTATAAAGGGAAAATTAGTGATATGTTCTACTGATATTAAGGAGAAACTTGTATGGACAGCATCACCTTTTCAGTACAGCATATCTTAAGTATTCCGTAAGATTGGCAGATGAACTTGACATACTGTATTGGGTTTACATGGCAAGGTGCTGGTAGTAGGGAAAGACCAGGAGCTGTACTCATGTTGGACATAGCTAGTTCCAGCTGGCTGGAAGACGGACTCACTGCAGGACACAGCTGAGCCAATAAGTGATGCTGGTGGCATCTCTGTGTAACATATTTAGGAAAGGGTAAAAAATGCTCCACAGTAGCTATGAGAATGAGAAGTGAGAAAAAATGAGGGAGAAACAGCCCTGCAGACACCCAGGTCCCTGAAGAAGGAGTGGAAGTAGATGCTCCAGGCACCAGAGCGGAGACTCCCCTGCAGCCCATGGAGATGACCATAGCGAAGCAGATTTGTTCCCCTGCAATCTGTGAAGGACCATGATGGAGCAGACATCCACCCTGCAGCCCACGGAGGACCCCACATCAGAGCAGGTGGACGTGCCCTGGAGGAAGCTTCAGCCAATGAAGAGCCCAAGCTCGAGTAGGTTTTCTGGCAAGATCTGTGGCCCATGGGGGACCCACACTGGAGCAATCTATTTCTGAAGGACTGCATTCTATGGAAAGGACCCATGCTGGAATAGTTCTTGAAGGACTGTACCCCATGGCAGGGACCCCATGATGGAGAAGTGAAACAGCATGGAGAGGAAGGAGCAAACAGCATGGAGAGGAAGGAGCAGCAGAAATAAAGTGCTATGAACCGACCACAACCCCCAATTTCCCATGCTCCTGCACCACTAAGTGGGAAGAAGGTAGAAGAATTGGAAATGAAGAAGTGAAGTTGAGCCTGGGAAGAAGTGGGAGTTTTAGTTTTATTTTTGTTTCTCATTATCCTACTCATTATCCATTTTCAGCTGGGAATTAATTAAATTAAACTTCCCCAAGTCGAGTCTGTTTTGCCTGGGACAGTAACTGGTAAGCAATATTTTCTCCCCTGTCCTGTTGAGGAGTGAGAGAGTGGCTGGGTGGGTATCTTGGCAGCCAGCCAAGCTCAAATCCACCACATATTTCTAAAATAAGAACTTTAGAAAACAAAAATATAGAAGAAAAATTTAACATTGCAAAAATATTAGCTAAGTCATAACTTAAAACACGGTACAAACAGGAAAAATATGTGACTTGTACTACAGCACAACAGTGTCTTGGTTTTCAAGTTATTTCTGTCTATGCTCTTTAGACAGTCCAGTAAAGTCATTCATTTTTTGGGATATCAGACAGGGAAATGAGTTTAGGGTTACATTAAGCACCCACCGGAAGCCACTACTGTTGCACAAAATTAAACCTAGAAATATACTTTCTTGATTCAAGAAGTGGCTTAATGATGAACCCTCAGAAATTATGGCTAGGGGCGGAGGTGGTCATTATTTCCCCCCTGTATTGAAGTAATCATGAGAGTGTTATGAAAGCCGGAAGCTTTGCCCAGAAGAAGGACTTTGCTTTCAAGTGAGCTTCATAGGTTCAGGGAATTCGAACTGAGCATAACATTTGATGCATTAATTGGAGCACTTGTGAAATGTAACATCTTTAGTGCATGATGACGTCTTCAATAATCATGACGATATTATGTGTATGGCAGCCAAACTGGAAGGAAAAGCTGAAGAGACCAGATTGCAATTACTTCAAACTCCCCACAGGAGGGAAGATCTCGAGAATTTGGTCCTTATACTTTCCAGTTTGCAGGATGCTAAGAAATACAGGGCCATGTCCTAATTTTAGACGTGCTTCTTGAGCTTCTGCTGTTCTTGTCTTTGGCAACATCCTTTCAAAGTTACACCGTGCACCCCTCCCTACTTATTCATACTTGGTAGCAATACAGACAGCAATCAAGTTGTCCTGGGTTTGGCTGGGATAGAGTTAATTTTCACAAGAAGCTGGGAGGGGGCACAGCCAGGACAGCTGACCCAACTAGCCAAGGGGATATTCAATACCATATGATGTCATGCTCAGTATATAACTGGGAGAGCTGGCTGGGAGGAGGAGGTTATGCAACTTGGGCATGGACTGAGCAGTGGGTACTGTGTGGCGAGCAGTTGCATTGTGCATCACTTGTTTTATATATCCTTTCATTAGTTTTATTGTTATTAGTATTTCTTCTCTCCTTGTGCTGTCCTACTAAACTGTTCTTATCTCAACCCATTACATTTTACCTTCTTCTTCTGATTCTCCTCTCCATCCCACTGGGGTGAGGAGTGAGCAGGCAGCCACATGGTGCTTAACCGCCAGCTAGGCTTAAACCACAAGTTAAAATTAATTTGAGTTTTTACACAGAACAGAGTCTTAGTCTCTTCTTCCACCAGCAGAAATATTATTAAGTTTTTCTATTTCACTTTGTCCTACAAACAGGAGATATCCATAAATTATAGCAGTATAAAGGCTTGGCCTTTTAACATCCTGATAAAGCAGCCGTTTGAAGAATGTTCTTCATTTCTTCAGCCCACTGAAGAGATGCTCTCCTTTTCCCCATGGGTCCTTTGACTCTTCAAACTCTCTCTTGCAGTTTAGTTGCTTACCTAATATGACATTGATGTTTTCATTTATCTCATTTGTGGTAAGTGAAAGGTCTTGTCAATAGGGATTTGGCACATCTTAAAGTTTCAGTAAGACTTCTTTTCCTTTTTAATGAAATCATTTCCTAATAGTCAGTCTTTTTACAGTGTCACGTTAAGCTGACAAGAAATTGTTTCTTTTCAAGGTTCCAGAGGCTTTTCCCAAGGTAGCTACAACTCAATCAACATAGAAAACAGTCTTGCAAAATGTTTTTGCAATTTTAAAAGGCTGGAGGTCTCAGTAGCTCCTTGCGATGATATTAAGAGGTGACTCGGAACCTGTAGCTGGAGTGTGCCACATTTATTTATAAAAGAACTTAATGCATGTCAACAAAATTCTCTTAAAAGTTAGCTTGTTCCAATACGCTTTTTACAAAGTATTGGAACTGTTACGTACAACCTCTTCAAAAGGCTTGAGAAAGAAGCTGGCTTCTAAAGTGAGCAGGAACCGAGTTACTTAAAGGGAACCAGATGCTGTTGCAGAAACAGGGAGATGACCAGCCTGTGTGTTCAGCATTATCATCAAAAAGGTTGTCAGCTGGTGCTATTTGGCAGTCCCACAAGAGTGAACACCAGCATGGAAGCTACTGGTGATTTACCGGGAGCACTGGAGACCTGTCCATGGTGACTTTGAGCACAGCTGCGGTGGTCCATGGCTTTCAGGGGGAAGGGCCATGACCTCTCCATCTACATGGAACAGATGGACTGCCCCAAAGCAAAGACCAGAGGGGAGCAAAGGGAAAAGAGGGTGCTCTGTCTGACATATCACGTATGAGGCAGCTTCCTCGCATACCTCGAACTGTCTTTTCATATTATGCAAGACATTTAAGTCATTACCTTAAAGACAGTGTCACCGAACAGTGTCAGTGTAGCCAAAAAGATTTACTAAAAGATTTGATGATTTATTTCAGATCATGTATCACAGAAAACATCTGCTTTTCATCCTTCTTCAAAATACTTTGTAATACTTAACTGAACAATGTGGTGTGGAAGCACTCTTACCACAGTTACACAGGCTTTGGATTGAGGCATAGAAAGACCTAATGATGCTAAATACAGGAATCTGTTTAGTATTTTATCTGTTTCATGTGCCAATGCCTTGATGCATGCCCCATTCTTCCAGCCATACTGGAGTCATTTCCCTGTATATGAGCAGATGCAGCTTTGCCTCTGTCCTTTGCAGCAGCCAAATTCTAGAGCCAACTGTACAAGAGGTCTAGAAGCCTTGGGGATAATTCATTTGTGTAAGATTACGGCCCTAACAAGATGTTTCACCAGGCATAAGCTATTGCAGCATGCAAATCTAGTCTTAAGAGTATGATTTTAGCACATTGTATTAGTCAAGCTCTCATTTAGGACTCCTCCTCTTCTAGGGAAAATCCTTAGGGGGAAAATTTTTCACTTTCTTATGACCTTTCACCTGGAGGCAAAAGGAGAAGCAAAGGAAAATACCTTGCTATTTTTGAAAAACTAATCAAGGAAATAACTCAGCAATGCCTTTGAAAACTTGGTGTTAAATGTCAGAGGTTGAGCGCCCACCACGTCCCAAGTTGTGCCAGAAACCACAGGGAAGGCTGGTCCCACTGCTCCCATCTGCTCCTAGCTCTCACCACACAAAGGAAAGGTGAGTTCAGAAGCTGCTACTCAAAATGGAGAAAGTCTGAGACACCTACTTGTTCTGGGGGATAATGAGGAAGCTGGAAAGTGTTGTCAGGTTTGTCTTTTTTTTTTTTCTTTTTCCCCTTGGGGAAAAAAATGGAAATTCGGGTTCCCTAGAAAAAAGCCCTCAAACCAAGGTCTGGCACATGTGAGGCAGCACTTCAATGTAAATGACCGGCCAAAACACCATTTTCTCTCTCCATTTTGTTTAAGATGTAACAGAAGCTATCATCAGATTTTTATTGTGATACACATACCTCGTAGCTGAGCTGACAGATGGTACTGCTTGAGCATAGTAGTTAAACAGTCAGACATGGCAAATGGTCTTTTGCATTCTTCCAACACACAGAGACTGTTCTTTGAGAAACTCATACACAAAAATAAAATGTATGTCAATTTGCTGTTTGGATTTTCCATCTAATCAAATTTGGGAATAATAGCAATTGCTTTTCCATTCAAGATGGCTGAAATATCTTCATTTACTCTTTGCAACAACTCACAGAAACAGACAAGATTATTTGAGAGATGTTAGTTCATATTCTGAGAAAATGGTTTGATGAGATGTTCAGCAAATCGGAATACTTAGTACATGTTGGCTACCAAGTCAATTGGGAGAACAGGAACAATCTGTTTTACTATGTTCCTACATTCTCATTAGTGCCCAGATGCTTCCCAGAGACATACACAGGCAGTTCTTACTGAAACCAATGAGGGCTGCCTGTGTTCAGGGGTAGATGTTCTTCCATTTAAGAAATGGTAGACCAAGGGAGAAGGACCCATATCTGAGTATGCCAAGCCTTGTGTAGGAAGAATCCTAGTTCAGGCTATGTTAATTCAAAGGCACAGAATTAGACAAGAGTTGCCTAATTTGTTCTGTCTTTGCTTGAATGTTGGAAATACACATGCTACTTATGCATATGTGACCAAAATGGTTCATCATTATTTAATCAAAGCAAACCCATAGAAAAGATACATCCCTTCTTTTTGGGTGTAGAGCAGGAGATGTTGCTACTTTCCACCTGTACTCCTCCTCCTTTCCAGCTAAGATGCAAAAATAAAAGAGGCAGGAAGAAAAGAAAGGAAGGCATTTCAAGGGGTCACCACTGGGCAGGACTGGCTCCCTGAGCACCATGGTGTGGCAGCTTACCCTGTTCTCAAGCAGTGAAGTTTTCTCAATCTTATTTTAACACTTTCTACAACATCTCAAGACTTCCTTCTTTTTTATGCAGCAGAGGTAGAATCTAATCATACAAACTCTCTAACTCATTCATCTTTCACAAGGGATTACTTCCCAAGGACTTCTCTCTTGCTTGCCACAGGCTTTACCGCACCCAAACATTAGCATCAAGGTAGACTCTTAACACCATAGTTACCTGCCCTTTCCCTAAGACTGCAAAGCTTCCTGAGGTCACCTGGCTATATGTGTGGATGCATTTTTGGCCAGTATTCCTGATAATGTGAAGTATATTTTCCAACGGATATCAATAAATAACAGCCGCTTCCTGATACCTACCCTTTTCAAAACTGCCACCTTCCTGCTTTTATGTTAAGTGAGATGGGAGACCTAAAGTCTCTAAGCAGAAGAAATGACAGACATCTTAGAAGAAAGCAGTTCTCAGAAGATACCAATGAATTTGCCTTCTGTCTAGGCTGAACAAAGAAAATGTTGTGAAGATGAGTAAAAAATAAGAGCTGATAACAAGCATCTGTTTAGAAACGTGGAAATTTGTCATACATACAACAAAAAAAGAGCAAGAGGGAATGGCTAGAGGAGACCGTATTTATGCCATTCATGTGGAAAACAGCAGTTGTAGCAAAATGCTTACTATCCTCCAAATGATTTGCTTTGGTATGAACTGTAGAAAGGCATCTTGCAGTCTGGTGTTGAATCCAGCCTAAACATTCAATAATAATAATAATAACAACAATAATAATAATACTGCAAATTAAGATACCTAAATCTTTTTCACTTAGCCAACCACTTACATTACCAGAAGAAAAAAGGTGAGAAAAAAATACATTTGTAAGCAGCAGAAACAGTAGAGTTTGGATCAGTCACCTGGTTTCTTACTGATTTGCATCTTTCAAGGGAGGTACTATGTGATTCTCTAGTGTCTAACAAATGATGGGCAATATTTCTTTCTGTAATAGCACTGACAGGGTCTGTTCCCCTCCTTCTACAGACACAGAATTGCATGATTTTTGCAGGAATGTAGTATATTTGCATTTTCCAATTTTTTCAACCAGGTTGAAATTGGCAAAAAAACATTCAAGAGTCACTGGGGCACCGACAGGCACACAAGCATATGTATATGTGTGGGTGTGGCATGTAAGTTTATAGGCTTTGCTTTCTTACGAAGTCAAAGTTAATTGTCTTTAAAAATTAGTTTAAGTTAACCTGAAAATAGATGGATAATCAAAATACAGTGGTAACTTTTTTTTGTCTTATAAACTGCTGCTTTGTGATCTGCCTGAAGACAAGATGGAAGTTCTAATAGGTTTTGTTCTGTGAGAGACAACAGGAGGCCAAGAAAAGTTAAAAGCAAGAGTGAGCCCTGAATAGCAGGCAGATTCAAACCATCCGGTTAGGAGGAGTCTCCTCTGTGCGTAGGCAAATACAGTCTTTTGAATACTGCTATGGCAAAAGCAGTTACAGGAAGCAAGGTATCACTTCCTACTTTTGAAGGATAATGGGATTTATATTGCCCATTAGATCAAGACACAGCCTAAGGAATGGCCACTAGAGAAACCAGAGGAAAAACTAGAGAACTGAAATAACCCTCTGAAAATCACACTAGCAATGCAGATGTCAGAGGTGATATTTTTCCCATGTGAGTCACTCAAAAAATATATCTTTATCATAAGGATTCTCAAGATAATGCTATTCTTTTTCTTTGTATATATAGTAATTTAGCATTCTTGTGCTCTCTGTCACGACATTTGTTACACTCGGCGTCAATGTTTGAATGTTAATTAGTTCTGTGGTGTTTCACTTCAGAACTTTATAACATCTACATCTGATTCTGTCTAATGTTTTCTGGGAAAACAGAAATAATTGTTTAAACATCCTGTTTCTATGCCAAAAGATAGAATTATTTGTAAAAAATACATAAGCAGATGCAGAGAATGCGTTTCAATAAGCCCGTTATGCAATGCCCAGAGACTGCCTTTGGAAGCAGAGTGCCAAGTAGCAGAGAACTTGGACTGCCCAACCATAGTAAGGTACCTCCTTAAATCCCTTTCAAAACAACAGGAATATAAACATCAATGTAACAGCAGGAAGGTGCAGTACATAAACAAGGAATTTAAAGGAAAGACATGACTTATCTCAATGCCTTTGGAATTATCCTAAGAGTAATCCGTCTTCCAAACCCGAATACAATAGTCAACTTTTAAAACCTAGAGGCCTCTCATGAATGTGCGATCTGTCACCCATCAGATACAGCTTTCAGCAGACCATGCCAAATGAAATCCAACATGCCATTTCCTAAAGGAATGAGAAATAGTGCAATCTATTGCGATGTAATATAAAGCACTACACAGGAAAAATACTAAAGAAGCTGGGAGATGGTGCTCTTCACTACATGCTCTAGAACAAATCTCATGTACTATGCAAGATGAAAGATGTATTTCTGGTAGCTTGTCTTCTTTACTAAATACATTCACATATTGTCTCCAGACTTTCCTCGAAAAGACCCAGCACCACAACCCTTAATCATGTGCAGAGGGTAGCAAGGTTCCTAGATAAATGCATGCAGCCCTGTTTCAGTGGGATGACTGATCACAAACCAAGGTATTTCGAAGTGTATCAACATATTACAATCAAACAGCAGTTCCTGTTGCAAGTGTGAGAAGTAAAGAAAACAGATTACAACCATGTGCTTCATGTGAATACATCCATATGCCAACATCACCATTATTTTACATTATTGAAAAAGCGTCTGGGCTTAGCAGGTTATGAACTGATAACTTCCTTTACTTGTGGCTGTACATCAGAGGGCAAGCAATGCTGTATTTTTTCTGTTTGAACAGTAGTTCTTAGAGAGACCAGATTTCTCTCTAAACAGTGTAAAACTAGGTGCTTTGCCGTAAGGTCAAGAGTCTAAGTGCTAATGCTGCCACAAGCCCTAGCAGCTTCCTTGAACTTTGTTTACAATAGCAAGAAATTCAGGGTAAGGGAAGGTTGAACATAAAAACATATGCAGATAATTTACCTTAGCAGAAAGAGGGAGACAGAAGTAAGCAGCAGGTATGGTTGTGAAAAGCAGTTCCCACTGTCTGGTTCAGAACCTGCCCCTGCTGCAAGACCCTATGGATCCAAAATGCCTGGGAGGAGGATCCAGCCACCTGCCTTCTGCTTGCTAGGTCAGCATCCTTGAAACAATTCCAACAGGGATCTTCTGAGCCAGAAAAACACTCATTAAGGAGTGCTTCACCAATTTAAAAGACCTAGAGATTAAACAGATGCTGTTTAATTAAAATGTTTAAACAATTTTGATATGAAATGCTGATAAAATAGTGCTTAGAGTTGTCCCAGACTGAGAAGCAATTAGCATATTTGTACTAAAAGAAAGGTATATTTCGACAATTCTCTTCCCTGCTTATTATTATAGCTGAGTGCCACTTGTACTGGAATTAAGAGTGTTCTCACTCTTCCTCATCAACTCATCTAAGTGCTTTAAAATTTCTTTGGATATGTGTTTATCATCAGTGTTCCAGATTTGTGAGTATTTGAACAAGAAAAACAGCATTCTGGAGAAATATATATATTATAAAAAGTGAAAGAAAAAAAGCTTTTCTTTAAAATGGCACATTTCACTTATTTGTTTTGGTTGCATCTGGGATTAACTCATGCCTGTCACCAAAGTTATTCTAACAGGCTAGCTTTTATGTCATCTACATAGCAGGTGCACACCTGAAGGGAAAAGAGAGGGCACAATTCTCATCAGCACTCACTAATGGGAGGGATCACGCTTTCACTTTGAGGTCTTTAGTAGCAGCTGAGTAGTATGTGAGTCAGATCAGCATTCAGTGCAGCTGCCTCTCATCCTGCTATCATCAATTCACACTCAGGCT
This sequence comes from Bucorvus abyssinicus, assembly GCA_009769605.1. Lineage (NCBI taxonomy): Eukaryota > Metazoa > Chordata > Aves > Bucerotiformes > Bucorvidae > Bucorvus > Bucorvus abyssinicus. The sequence goes on along the minus strand of CM020030.1, from coordinate 27,217,748 downwards.
TTGAAAGCTGAAGGAAGAAAGACAAATGTTTTGATGCAATCTTCTCTAGGAGAAGCTTTGGGGGAAAGGCTTTAAATTGAACAGAAAAATAAGGGCATAACAAAAAATTCAGAAGGAGCTCAAATTCTTCTAAAAAAGAAATTTAGTAACACCCACGAATTTGTACTGGGAGTGACTGGGTGTTCAAGAAGCAGCAGTGGGAAGGAGACAGAAGATAACAAGGAGGGTAGCAGGGTCTGGCAAACCAAAGAGAGGTCATGAGGGTATTAGATGCCACTTATCTCTGTCATTCCTGACCCTTCTTCCAGTCTGTCTGTGTGTAGGCTCCTCCAAACGCCTTCAACTCTTTCAACAAGCTCTACACCTTCAAACACTCCACCTTATGTCACACCCCAAATCACGCCAGGCATAGCCTTATTTTCACACTGAAAAAATACTTTTGCAGTAGACCGCAACACAGACTTCAGACTATACTTCAGACAGTTTGAATGGAAACCCACCTCCCCAGGCACACAAGGTGCATTATATCTCAGGGATACTCCCTGTGTCCCAAAGGAAACCCAGGGTAGGTATGTTTAAATCCAGTTCATTCCACCAGGGGTAAACTCTAAGCTGTAGGAATGTAAGACAGTTCATGGCACTGGCATCAGGGATTGGTCCCTGCCTCCTTTATCTATCAGTATTAATAGAGACACCAAGCCTCACTTCCTGTCCACAGTGTGCATCTGGAGAGGTCCTGCCCTTCACATGCTGGACCCAGAGCTGATATGGAAGCTTTGCCCAGTGAGGAAGTAGGGTTGAAACTGCAGCAATGTAAACTTCCAGCCAAATGACTAGGGCTGACCCAAAGGGACTGACTTGGAAAGAGAAGACAGGTAGCCTCCATACTCTCCTTAGCTGTCATTAACTTCTGAGCTGCAGGCAATCCCACCCTCTTCTGGAGAAGAATTAGAGACACTGGAAACACTCCTCGTTCTTCAGCTGGTTCCTAAAGCTGCCTCCAGCAAACTTCATCCTCTGTTGAAATGCCACTCTAGCCCTGCCTGCACTGACTTCCTCCCACCCACTCGCTACCAGACACCTCTGCTACACAAGTGTGAGGAGCACATCCACATAACTGAATCCCTCTCCAGTATTAGAGAGTCAAGCAGTGGTATGCAGTCAGTGCCTTTGCTCGTCAGGACACTGAAGCTTTCTAATATCTCAAGAAAGACTAAGGGAATGGGGTGCAAGGGTGAAGCCAACAAGGTCCAAAGCGGGGACAAATTTGGAAAAAAAAAAAGACAAAAAGTTGAAGAAAAAGTTAGTCCCCAACTTGGTGGTCAGCAAAGGACACTTACCTTAAAACTTGCCTTTCAGCTACATCTGCTACCATGCATTCCCCAGACAAGGACCATACATTACGTCTTTCCTATTACCTCATGTGCCTCTGTCGCGGGTTAGAACTGTGAGGCTGTTCTATTCGAGAAGGTTTCGCGACTACACGGGTTTGGAGGCAAGATAAACCCACCCAAACCTACACAAAAGAACTTAATGGCTCGTTAGGCTTTGTTTAGGCAAAGGAAAAGGAATGTGATACACAGGGCTTAACTTAAGGGGGGTGAGAAACAGAAGCGTTTTAACAGTGAACGCAATCAAAACCATAAAGCCATCATTTAAATACCAATAGGACTGGAAGGAGAGAGAGGGAGAGATTATGATAAATACAGGAACAGGCATCTACAGGTATAACACAGTCTCCCGTTCCGACCCCCATCTCCCGCTCACAAAGGACCCGCCGCGCGGTCGCACCGCCGCGGGGGGAGGGGAAGGAGCCATTGTCCGTCACCTCGCAAAGTTTTCAGTCCGAGAAAAACTTCTCCTAGAGCAAACCTCCGTGCAGGAACGTGGTCCTTCTTCCTCCGGGGGAGCTGGGAGAAGACCTGAGTTCACCGGGGGCAGAACCCCGCGGCTCCTGGCTCTCCCCTCTGCGGAGCGGGGCACGGACCGGACCCTCAGGGGGTGCCTGTGGGTTTCCCGCGCGGCGCGCGAGAGCCCCGAGCGGAGCCGTTAGAGCCCGCGTCGCTTTTACCCTCGTCAGCGGTTTCTGTCCCTTCGAGGCAGGGTCTGGGGGCTTGTAGCCGGTTTTACCCCTTATCGGGTCGAACTCAGTCCAAAGCCACCCCCGCCGGTGATGGGCAGAGCGGAAAGGTCTACCTGCTCCGCAGAAGGGGTCTTTTACTGCCCCGGGGGCACTGAGGTCCCTGCGGGGGCTTTTCTCTCTCGGGTGAAGCTTCGCAGTCCTGCGGCGCAGAGAACCGAAAGTGCCGCGGCCAGCCCGGGGGAGGGTCTTAAACTCCGCTTTTTACGCGCTCATTCGCGGAGGCGTGTCTGAGTATCTCGACTCCCGATCAGGGAACCGAGCGGGCTGGCGCCTCGTTTCCAGAAGTCGCGAGAAAAGTTTCCCGCGCTCCGGGGAAAAGGAGAACGGGGAGAACAAAGGGCTCACCCGTGCCGGAGCCATCTCAAACCGTGACAGCCTACCAAACACCAGTACAGGAAAACACATCTAAGCCCCGATGCTGTGAAGCCTTCATCCGAATCAATGCCTCTGAACATAGATAGAAATAGATAGAATGTAGACACAACTTCCAGGGACTATTAAAAGCCTTGTGTGAGGCTGTTTCTTGTGTTAAGGTTTGGACTTTAAATGTCGAAAATAAAATGTATAGAACCCTTGCACAGTGTTCCTTGTTGAGACCCACCATTTTATGGAGTATTCCTCACTAGAGTGAGAATGAAAATGAAGCCACAGTACTTCAATGAGACAGTGAAATCCAAAAGTGACATAAGTGACTTAAGGGCTTTTGCAGATTTTCAACTAGCATCAGAAGTAAAAATTATAAATACATCTACTGTTTTTTATTTAAAGGCAAAAAGAAGTTTTATTATAACGAATGCTAATGCTGGCAGATAATGAAGAAATCAAGCTCATAAAGTGGCCATATTGTCAGTGAAAATGTAGGAAACCTTCTAGGTAGGGGGATGGCATGGCTTAACAAGGGAATTTACCTAGCCACTGGCACAAGGGTCACACAGCCATAACAGAATAACAAGTATCATAAGATAACCTTTCTCGATGACGATGAAAGCTGAAATAATAACTTACCTGTAATTTTATTAATTGCTACTCCCTTTTATCTATGCTATGTAAATTCAAAAACCAAATACTGTTCAAATGCTATTGTCAACATCCTTCTAATAACTTGGCGGTTGACTGGTATCACTGCTTGAGAAAAGAGAATTAGCTTATTATTTAGAAATTCGTTATAAATCTCACGTCCAGCCAGCCCATACTCTTTCCTGGCAAGATAAGTGGGAGACCAAAGGACCCTAAAAACCAGAGGAATTGGGTACCACCCTTCCTGTAGATGAATGGTGACAAATGTGGCCTCTTGTGGTAAGCCAAAGGACCTCTGAATTGTCTCATCCTGGAATACTTGGCAGCTGTGCATGCTGTGGTTTTCATTGTCGTGTAGGTGAGAAACAAACCCAACACAAGATCTCTGCTTTATTTTTATCCTGTTCTGTGCCCATCTATGTTGTTCAGATCTTCTGCCTCCACGATGTTCGTTTTAAGTGCTATACACCATACAATTCCTAAAACTCAATAAATACAAAGGAAGATGGATTTGTCTCTCTGGTGACTTCCTCTATGGCAGCATTAGTGCTCGGTCCAAACAGGCAGCATCACTCATACAGTCACCTTGGTGCTGTGCCATTGTGCCATTTGTGGCATTTCAGAAACAGTCACAGAAGGCAAATACCATTCCACCTGTTTAGCCCAACATGCAAGATTCATCAGTCAGGTTTCGTTTGGACCTAGAGCCATCAGGGACAGGGAAAGACTATTCGGGGGATAAAGTTAAATTGTCCTTCAGGGCTGGGGACATCAAATGATGAGAACAGGAAATGGAGATCTTTACCAAGCTGTTTTGGATGTCATGAGTAAACGCTCTAAAGATCCAGGAATATGTTTGCCATAAGAGCACTATAAACACGGCTAGTCTGTTTTCCCAGGCTGGCCGGGCTCAGAGATGAAGACCTGGCTCCAGCCAGGGTTCCCAGTAGCTCCTGCTGGGGCAGCCAGGACAATCCCTGTGCAGATGCAGCCTCCCACCACCCTGCTCTCCTCTCTCCGCGGGATCAGGTTTTTCACTGGCACTGCTTCCTGGCTCTGCGCTCCAGACATACCACCTTACCGGTTTTTCCCTACTTGTGTATTGGGCACTGTTTTTTAGCTGCAATGCAAGCTTGTAAACTCATCACACTGCTTTATAGAGAGGGCAGGAGGACGGGGTGTTATGGACAGGCTATTTTGGGGGGTTAAAAGCTTATGAGCTGGTTTTCTTTCTTCTTTTCAGGTGAAGGGTTGGAGGAAGGGATGAGTAAGTTATTTTAGAGTTCAGTGTTAGATAGCTGAAAATAGGTTTATGCAACTGAAAGACAAACAATTAACTAGACGCAGAGTTCCCTGGGACATTGCACATCCCCCATTTTGTTGAGGGCAAGGAGGGAGGGAAATCCTCCCTGCTACAGCCCATCCCCAAGTACTGGATGTTTCTACTTTGGTAGTATTCCCAACAGGTTTATCTTCATGGCAACATGGATGCTAAGGCCAGCACATGCTACACCAGTAGATTTTGGTGAACATGGTGAACTGCTTCAAACACTATGCTTCCTAGATTAGAACTATAACACAGCAGGGTGACAGAGCACCATACAAGGACCAACATGTGAAGTAATTTTAGAGCCTTTTCTCTCAAAAATATAAAAAAGGTGAGGCTCTTTCTTTTTTCTTTTTTCCTTTTTTTTTTAACCTTACAACTTGAGTTGCATTACCTCTTCACATGAGGAGGGAAACCAAACTTCTCAGTCTAGATTCCAGTATGTGACCCTATAGTTTCACATTTGGAGAACCAAACAGGTATTAAACATTGAGGAGGAAAATTTCAAAGACTTCTGTGGGAATGAGATGACTTCTTTGTACTTAATTCAATATGATGTACATTTGTGTACATATTCAAGACCACTATAAAGTCCCAAGAGGAGCAGCTATTTAAATCACAGCAAAATAACAATGTATAGTCACAGAGTGAACTGTATTGTAATATTCATTTCCTAGAATCTCAGACTCTCTCAAGTTGGAAGGTGCTCATAAGGATCAAGTCCATCTCTCTCCTCACAGGACTACCTAAAACTACCATATGACTAAAAGTGTCATCCGGATGCTTTCTTGAAGTAGAAATAAAGTCATTTTATTGTGCTAATAAAATATGTCCAGAATTCATAAAAGTACTTTCACAAAGGGTTAATTTTAAGACTTAAAGTCCCAAAGGAACATAGCATGTGAACTTTAAATGTAAAATCAAATGCACTTGGAGAATAAGGCTGCTGTCTTGAACTAAGTCAATGTCAGGCTGGTAGCAAACAGCTAACTGGAGAATGGCACGATGGAGAACAGCAAGGAAGAAAATTCAAAATACCAACAGTCTTTCTTTCCAAGGATAAACTCAGCATCTGTTGCACTTCACAAGAAGTGGAGAAGGGCATGTCTAGAACAGCAGGTGCAAAAGAGGTTCACCGGTGTCATTTATTGTACCATTCATCTGTTTTATGGTACTACTCAGTACTAGCATTCTCTCTCATGTTATTTGCAACTAATTATTCCTTTTTTTTGTTTGTTTGTTTTGGGTTTTTTTTTTTTTCCAAATAATTGTTCCTGGTTGTTCTTTTTTCACAAATTCTTTGAGAGTTCTTCCATTCTCAAATTTCTTGAGAGTTTCCAAGCAAGGACTGAGACAGCTTCATTGCTAGTACTTGTACAATACAGCCCTCAGTCACCAAACACCTGCACCAGACAAATACACCATGAGTTAAGCATTATTGTTGAACCAGCACAATATTCACAGCATCCATTGCTATATAACCATCTGTCTTACTGTAGAAACTACAGCCTGTGTGTTTTGAATGCTAGGCTTTTTTTTTTTTTGTGAAGGGGCTTTTTGCATTTATTTAAGCAGAAACTCAAGATACCTGACAAATTATACTAACCATCTGGCTTTAAGATGCACTGATTTCCCAGAAGACTGCTAGGAAAGTAACCTAACTACATCTCACATTTCAAAAAAATGCAGAGCAGGACATCTGCCTAGCCTATTTAGGATCTGACATTGCAGTCATGCACATAAGAGGTTCATGGATCTTATAATAATAATAATAGTACTAATAAGAAGACTTCAATAGACTGTGGTTTGTCACTTGAATTTTGGTGTAAAAATTCATTATATAACAAGACAGTTCTCTTTCATTGACCACTTTTGTTGTGCTTCTGCAAAGCTGAGTTTATCAAACTGATCCAATAATAAATGACCCCAAAACTTCAGCCTTATAATTACCAAGTTGTTGGTCTAATCCTGGATGTGGCAATGTTGCAAAAAGGGTGCAAAGGCTTTGTAATCAAATTATTGACTGAAAAGGCTTCTGAAGAAGTTCTACGAAGAAATTTTTTTTTTAATTGAAAGATTACTTGGGGATTTTGCAGCTGAACTGAAATGGACATAGATAAGACTTAGCAAAATGTCTAAAACTATTAGGAACATATAAAATGACACATGAAGCCTGAAGGGCATAGCCTGACAAAACGTTGTAATTTACACGTGAATATAAATGGTGGAAAACATGATAGCATACATCAGCAAGATTGATTAGATTTCACCTGCACAACAGTCATTCAAAGCCTGACTGATTGTCTGCCTAAACAAGAATGCTTGAGTCATTATTATTTTAAGGTTGTTTTAAGTTGCAGACATTAATTAGAAAAAAATAAAACCTGTTTCTGTACTTCAGAAAGCAATACAATATTGGACTATGACCCTTAGACCTTCAGAGCCCTTCGATGTAGAACAAGACAAGTCTCCTTGTTAAGGCTAATGGTAGTACTCTGCCAGGGGACTTTTACACAAAAGCTCAAGGCGAAAATAGAAAACTATGCATTTAAAGGCTAGAAAATTACCAACACAGAGTAACATGCATTTCTCTATTTTATATTATTGCACTGAGATCATAAAATCATAGAATGGTTTGTGTTGGTGATGATCTAGTTCCAACTCCCCTGCCATGGGCAGGGGCAGGTTGCTCAAAGCCCCATCCAACCTGGTCTTGAACACCTCCAGGGATGGGGCATCCACAACCTCTTTGGGCAATTTGTTCCAGTGCCTCACTACCCTCATAGCGAAGAACTTTTCCTTATATCAAATCTGAATATACCCTCTTTCAGCTTTCAGATCACTGAGACAAGATGGCCTTTAGATAGACAACCAGTTCACAAGCTGTTAATGTACACCACGTAACATTTTCCCTCTTCAGAGAGAGGAGACTTCACTTTTACTGAAGTCCATTCTGAAAACTTTTTTTTCTTTTTAACTCTTGATGTTCCTGTTCAACCTAATGTAACATGTACTTGTGAAGTGATGACATAAATTAAGAATACTGATCTGTGGCCATAGTTTGACTCCCAGCACACCAGTTCCCCAGATCCTCTTATGCAGATAAGGGCATTTTGTTATTTATAGTTAGGCAAGTTCATCCACTTCCACAATATGAATAAAGAATAGTCTCAATAATTAGACCATTACTGTTCCCCTAATGATCTAATCTGTTTTAAGTGTAAACACAAGACGGAGAAAGCAGGTCAGTCTTGGTTTCATTGACTTTTAATGACAAAACATGAAATATCCTCTAACCTAGTTTGTCCTTTCTTTTTCAGATTAAGAAGAAATCAGTAATAGCTTTACTTTTAGCAAACGGGGATTGTGTTCATTAAAACATTTTGCTGCTCCAACCTTGATCTCACCGAATACATTAAGAAGTAGGTTACTTGACAGGTCTTTTCGTTTTCTTTTTAATTGAAATCAATGAAGCTGACCATGGTAGGTAAAACTAATTAGATCATTAAAGAAGTAGCAATATTTTTAATGATGAGATATCTTCTATTCAACTTGGAGTTCTTTCTGAAGGAAAGCAGTTTGAAACCAACGTATAGGAGTTGTTTCTAAAAAAGATTTCTTGTATGAGCTTTGAGGAAAATGCCGCAGGACTTGAAATTCAGCATTTCATGGTCATTGGCATTGCAAGAAAGCTAAATACAAGTCTAGCACATCTCATCCATTCACATAAGCAGAGGCAAATCCACAAACATAGGCACATATTGTGTCTCCTGAATTAATCCTCTTCTGACTGAAGTTAACAGCCTTACATCTACGGACCAGGCAGTCTGTCAGCTCTGTTGTTCTTCAAAATGCCTTCTCAGGTCCCATGAAAAAACTGCAACTTGAGTATGAGCTTTAGATTAAGTGAATCAACAGGTAATGCATAAAGCTGACCAATCACAGTCAATGGCTTGGCTTGATTTATAGGTTAACAAAAATAGTCCAACAAATACCAACCCATCAAGAAATTTTTTGTCAGTCACCTAACTGATAATTTAGATATAGAGCAGATAATCATGTGTATGAAAATCGTAACTGGAAGGATAGCTCTCAGATCTTGAGGCAATACATGAAATTCTGTCAGATCACGAGACATTAGATAAAATTCAACCATCATAAAAATTTACCCCCATGTCCCTAGGAAACCTGCCTGAGAAATGAGTGACGTTATCCCTACACAAAAGTATTTCAAGCAGCTCTATGCAAGGGCTGAAATGAACAGTAATGTTACCTTATATCATTGAATAACTGCAATAGCATTCTGTCCATTCTGCTTCCTTGAAGGAATAACTGTGTATAGCTCAATTCATTTCTATGTATAAAATGTAAGCAATCAACATCATTTAATACATTTTTTTAAAGTGAACACCCAACACCTTCTCCCATGATGTCCTCATACGTAAGCCTAGGAAGTGCGGGTAGGATGAGTGGACAGTGAGGTGGATTAAGAACTGGCTGAGGGACAGAGCTCAGGGGGTTGTGACCAGCCACCCAGAGTCTAGTTGGAGGCCTGTAGCTAGTGGTGTTCCCCAGGGGTCAGTACTCGGTCCAGTCTTGTTCAACATATTCATCAATGACCTGTATGAAGGGATAGAGTACCTTCAGCAAGTTTGCTAATGATACAAAACTAGGGGGGAGTGGCTGACACAGCAGAAGGCTGTGCTGCCATTCAGCGAGTCCTGGACAGGCTGGAGAGTTGGGCAGAGAGGGACCTAATGAAGTTCAACAAGGGCAAGTGGAGCATCCTGCACCTGTGGAGGAATCACCCCATGCACCAGTACAGGTCAGGGGTTGACCTGCTGGAAAGCAGGAGAAGGACCTGTGAGTCGTGGTGAACAATACGTTAACCATGAGCCAGCAATGTGCCCTTGTGGCCAAGAAGACCAATGGTATCCTGGGATGCATTAAGAAGAGTGTGGCCAGCAGGTGGAGGGAGGTTCTTCTCCCCCTCTACTCTGCCCTAGTGAGGCCACACCTGGAGTACTGTGTCCACTTCCAGGCTCTCCAGTTTGAGAGAGTCAGGGGACTACTGGATATTGTCCAGCAGAGGCCTACAAAGATGATTGGGCGACTGGAACATCCGGTACAAGAAAAGGCTGAGGGACCTGGGTCTGTTTAGCCTGAAGAAGAGAAGCCTGAGAGGGGATCTTATCAATGCTTATGACATCTATAGGGCAGGTGTCAAGAGGATAAGACCAGTCTCTTTTCAGTGATACCCAGTGATAGGGCAAGGGGCAACAGGCACAAACTGGAACACAGGAATATCCATCTGAACATAAGGAAAAACTTCTTTACTTTGAGGGTGACAGAGCTGCCCAGAGAGGTTGTGGAGTCTCCTTCTCTGGAGATAGATAGTCAAAACCTGCCTGGACGCGATCCTGTGCAACCTGCACTAGGTGAATGTGCTTTAGCAGGGGGGTTGGACTAGATGATCTCCAGAGGTGCCTTCCAACCCGTTTTGTGATTCTGTGATTCGGTGATTCTGTGAAGGGTTTTTCACTATTTTTGAAAGGAGCCTGTAATTACACACTCATTTATGCAAAATTAGCTCAGCTTGCAGGAGACTAGTTATTAGTGAAATGAAAAGCATCATGCTAAGTAAACAGCCATAATAACATCGTCACAACAACCAAACACATTTCAAAATAAATAGTTATAAAATTTAAAAAGAAATAAAGATAGCTTATGTCTAATTTTAGAAGTATATTTCTGTTATTACTTACTAAACAAACAGTCATAATGTACATAAAGCAAAGTGGGGGGGGGCGGGGAAGGCAGGAACATATTCAAAGTGAATACATTATTAAAAATAAGCCAGAAGAAAAGCTGTGAAAAATCAGTTATGAGGTTTTATTATGAAGAGGTTGACAAATATAAGGTGCATATTTATTCTGTCTTGAGTGATTGAAGAGCAGCATTTATCTCCAGGACATATTTTGCTACAGCAATACAATCGACATGGGATTTAACAGCAGAATTCAGGTATCTGAATGCATGTACCTAGTGCCATAAAACCAAGGGCTGGCTGATGTGGAACAGGACCTCTGAGAGTCTTTCACCTTTCTGAGTGGCCCCTGGGTGCCAGGTGAGATCCCCAGGGGCATTTCACCTGACACTTACATGTGGGCAGCCGAATCCCATGCTGAAAGGAAACATTGAACACTTTGCCTGAGATCTGGCTTACAGCGTATAGTTTCTACATATAAGCTGAGTGTTTCAGGCTCCCATTTCAGTCCATGGAGACCTAGTCAAGGCAGCTGGAGCCTCAAGAGTAGTTCAGATCACCCCAAAGGCAACACTTGCATTTGGATAGTTGAGTATCTCCCAGCTTCTGCAGACCGTATTGGCCACATAGCTTAATGGATAGTGTGAAAAAAAGAGAGTGTTTACAAGAATTTGAAACTCTCTACTACACTGGGTTTTGTCACTTGGTATTATCATCAAGTTTGTTTGGGAAAGGAAGATGTGGGGAACTGTATCTTTAGAAGGCCTTGACCTAGCGCAGCTAGAAACATGTGCAGTATCCAGAGGCTCATTAGCTCTCATCAGAACAACACATCATGCTACAAAAGGACATAAATGTTCAGCTGAATCATACCCCAAGGCTTTCTCTGGAGAAATGCGATTGATGCTAGCATGGAGCCAAGATACCTAATCAAAACCCATAAAAGTGCATCTGTGTTAGTAATCCAAAACAGGAAAAAGAGAAATAAATTTCTAAATACTATACTTAAAATACCAGGCAAAGTTACAGGTTTCCATAAATATTTAATAAAAGGCATCAATAATAAATGCCTCTTCATTTCTACTCACATCTGAAACCGTTAAGTTTCATTTTGGATAATTAAACCTACCTACTCCATGAAGGTGGATTTCTCCCTGGCATCAGTGAACAAACTTGGCACACAGTGGTCACCGGAGCAAACCAGGGCTGGGAATGCTCTCTGATCTGTGAATCCTTACTTCCACAGGAAAGAAGGGCCTAAAATGTCAGAAGGCATATTAAATAGCAAGTCTAAGTCTTTCCTGGGGAACAAGCATGAAATTCCCACTGAAGTCAGAGATGTGTGTGTATTTGACTATCCAGGGGCTGAATGTGGCCTGAGACTCTTCATAAGCTTTAACCAAGGGTTGTAAAAGACCTTATGCTTCAGAGTATAAAACCCAGCTCCTTCGACTTCTTCAAACTAACGGCAGCTGCTCTGCATTTAACCTGAAGGCTAGTCCTGAGAAATACAGCTGTTTGTTTCCGTACACCATTTCCTCACCACACACAGTTTTGAAACTCTGTCTCACCTGCCTACCACGTCCTGTGATATCCTGGACATGCAAGTGTTTCAACATCTCTCTCAGGCTCCAAAGTGCAGGTTTAGGCAATTCTAGGATTTGAATTCTGAATATGTGAAGCTAGTGCGATCCTCTTTATTCATAAACATTTTCTGGTTTCAAAATGATGCAGTGCATCAAGCAGTTGCATTTGAGACTCCCAATTTTAGATTCAAATAAGTATCTAGACTACAATGTTGCGCATTGTTTGTATTAACCATTAACATTTATTTACAGAAGCCATAGAAGACAAAACAAGGTAAAAGGGCCTTTATTCCAACACAAGGCATTTATCTTTTATTCTTCAAAATGTAGTTTTGGGTTGCTTTGTTTTGCTATTTAAGGAATAGCAAATTAGTGGAAAACTAATTCCTCAGTCTATGACAAAAGAAAATTATCACATTATATATTCCAGTTTATGAGGTACCCCAAGCTTGTTTCTTGTTTGTGCTAGTGACAAGGCACTGTGAGAAGTCTATGAAAACTCTGGAAATGATAATGAAAGCTCTGCCACTGCCTTTGTGCTTGATGATGGTTACCTGCTCCCTTCCCCAAGAACATTTGCATAACAGCCTGTAATGAATCATTATCTGCTTCTTCCTTTCAACATGCAGTTACTTTAAGATCTCTCTGATATGTAACATTATTAAAGACGTTGTCTGAAAGCGTGACCCTCATTAATCACCAATAGTTCTGATATGCCCAAAGAAAAAAAATACATCCAGAGAGCTTTTTCACAGCTAGATAAAAGAATCGCCTTCTTCTCTGATAGGCCCAAATATCCTTAATCTAACTAGGGAAACAGCAAAAAACTAGTCATTGCTTATGAATCCACATGAGCAGTTAATTTGATTTTGACATACAAATGGTAAAAGAAAAAGGTTGTATTCAATGGTATATATAAAAAAAGAAACTGTCTTTGGTCATATTTCAGCCTACTGCAATATTGATCTTCCAGGTATTGGTCATAAAGATGCTAATATGAATTACTGAGCGTACATTTTAAAGGTCTTTTTCAACCCAAACAATCCTGTGATTCTGTGATTCTGCGTGTTGTGCTGCAGAGCTGCAGAATCCTTCCATTTGTCATCTGAGTTAGATATATGATCTCTTGGATGTGCTCATTCATTTTTCATTCTCACCAGTAATCTACACTTGCTGTCTGCAAAAAGGACAGCTTGGTAGAATTGGACAGCCTACCCATAATGTGAACATACATGAAATAACTCTCTCATGCACTGTGAATGCAGCCCATCACCACTCTGCTGTAGAGGATTTTTATACGTAAAGATTGATGCATATTTTAACCTTAAATATATGTTGCAGTCACTGCAGAATCAGGCCAAAAGCCTGATTCTGATCTAGGGCTAGAGGTAAGTGGTGTAGAGAAACACCCATTTCAGAAGAAAATGAAGGCACAGACTTCATTACAAATGTTAATCCAGACAAAATGCTAAGATGGAAGGCAGTTCATGATGCCATTGACTATAATGTTGCTTGCATTAAACAAAGCACCTCAACCTTTGCTAGAGAGTTTACTGGAAACTCTTCACAGTCTGGATGCTAAAAATAGTAGGAGACATTCCCAGGCAAACTATCTCTCAGGAACAAGGTTTGGCACAGCTGCCATGCCAGAACATCAGTAAAGCAAAGCACAAGAATAACTGGGTTTCGGTTTTGTCTCAAGTTGTGGCTTTAAACACCTGGTAGGTTTTCTGGATCTGCCACCCCCAGTAAAAAATAGTTAAAACAAGGGAATGGTCCATGCCCACCAGAGACTGAACGTCCCCAGCTCTTCCTGACAGCCAGGCTTCATACAGTGCCCCAATACCTGGGCATTCGTATACAACAGGCATCACTTGAACCCCTGCTGTCTTCAGGTTTAAGTGCATACACATGAAGCTATATTTCAACTTCTGTCTCAGAGATACACCATCAGTTCATCAGCTAACTGAATGACCCCTGCGGTCTCAGACTGCAATAAACGCAGGCTGGCCAGCCTATAGACTTTTGGAGTCCTGGCACCACTGGCACTGGTGATTTTCTTAATAGGAGAGCAGAACCTAGAGGGATAAATAAGTAGCTCTTGACTCTGAGAGATTTAATAGAAACAGACATATCTGCTGTGAAAAATTCAAAGGGTGAAAATTTGTTTTGAAATCCCCAAGCCATGGAAACCCAGGTTTTCCATTAACTTAAATAAAGTCTCAGTTTTGTTGATGGAACTCAGCTCAGCTGGTTTTTTCCTTGGCTCACCCAGAGATATGCCCTCATTAGAGACATTCATCCTTCCTACAATACAACTAGCAGTTTTACCCCTAGGGCAAGCCCAGGGTCCCTCTTTATCCTTGGCCTTAAGTAACCACTGCTGGTTGCTGTCAAAGACAGAGTACAGGAGTAGACAGCCCTTTTATCTGGATTAAATGTCCCTATGTTCTTCGAAGACAAAACTGCTGCATGTTCTGTAACACACCATTAACTCACAGGAATAGTTATCTTGCGTCAGCACAGATGGATTACCCTTGTCCAACTGATTTTGATCACACTACAAAGTCACAATCAGTGTAATGGGCCTTCACTAGTACTCTGCTTATTCATGTTATCTTTTTAGATCTGCGGATATCTCCTGTGGTTCTTGATGCTACATTATGCTGAGCTACTCTGAGGATGGTTTGGGAACTTGTTAATCTTTCTGGACTCACAGAGGGAATTGTAGGACGGCATTACTGGACCATTAGCTCTTGTGAGTGACTTAGCCAATGTAAATGGAAGTGGCATCTGAGCCTAACTGGGCAGATTAATTCAGATATGAAGCATCATCACACTTAGGTGAGAGCTAAGGATGGAAAGAAGTTAGCATCCAACAACTTCAACTTGCACTGAGATCTCGTAAGGCACTAATCATTTGAAAACATGGGAAAGGAAGGGAATCTGTTTTCTCCTCTAAACAGAAAAAACCATGCTGGAAGGAAACACATGGGTCACAGTGATGAAACCCCCAGCCATCACAGGCAGCCACACCATCCAATCCTTTTCCTGCCCTGGTCCATCTAAGAAGTAATTAGCTTGCTCCCCTTATTCTTACAGGAAGGCCATTACTGGCCCTCATTGCTTCTGATTTCCAGCCAAATATATTCATACCTCCTGCATACATGGGGATGAAAATGTCAGTGCTGAGAGTTGTGACTGCTAGCAACTTGGAAACAAAAGGTCTTTTGCTTGCATCTGGGGAGCCATTGGCAGATCCACATCATCATCGGCAAGCAAAACATCTCTTACACAGCATGGATAATAAAGTCAGAAACATACCTTGTGCCTGATCCTCAGAGACCTACATGGAGACATATGCTTAAAAGTGCGTGAATTGAGGAGTCTTGCTAGAAGTGTTTAACTGCAGTGGAAACCCAGAGCATGTTTTATCAGAGAATTAATAAAGCAAACCACTTGCTAAGGGTCTGTCTCTCCTTCAGCAGTTTTGCATGAACAGAAACTCATCAGCCAGGACAACAGTCTGACAGTTCTTGCTTCAGCCAGGTCTGACACATCAGGGCTACAGAAAGGGAAAAAGGGGTGAGGCTGCACCACTGAGTTCACCATGAACAGCTAAGAAGTGGCAACACCAGCCCTGGTGCATCATGTCTCAGATGTTTTGGTTTTTGGTAAACATTAGGAGCTGAAGCCCTCCTAAAGGCTGGCTGCAGTCTGAAAAAACGGACCAGACCTCTGGGCAAAAAGGAGGGGGTAGAGAGATTGCAGGAATATTCCCATTTTCTCTCTTGGCTATGACTGGAAGGTTAGTTGTTGCTCATTTGATCTGAATATAATTTCTCAGGAGAAGTGAAAAAGGAAGATGTATTTGCTCATGCAGCCCCTGCAAGCAGGCAACTGTGCAGACACGTATGCAAAGGTCAGGGAGGAAAAAGTGTTCAGGCAATAGGGAGCCTGACCTGTGAAGGGGCAGAAGTTCCAAATGTACTTTCCATTTTGTGCCTGTATTAGTCATTAGGTCATCTCCAAACAAAATCAGGGATAATACCCTTATATCGGGGAGCATAAGCCCAAGTCTACCCCATTGCAGTTCCCTAACCAGGATCTGGGTGAGGGATGGCTGCCTGTTTCCTTTAGTCCTAGGCTTCTGAGCAAGCTCGAGCCCCCAGACATGGATGCCAAATGCCACAGAATCCATCCAAATGAATCGTAGTGCCTAGCAGTGGGGCAGAGGAAGGGACCATGTTGAGTTTTTAGACTCCAAAGGTCAAAACACAACCTGGCTTTTCTTCTTTAAAGCAAGAGGGCTCCAGGAAAACAAAATCAGGCTTAAGTCTGCGAGAGAGGCAGTTACACTTGTACTGGGACAAAGCCAAAGACTCCACAGGGACATGGTGAGAGCACTGGGGTGTGGCAAGGATGCCCTGAGGGGCATTCAACCCTCAATTGCTGTTTAGTTTTCTACCCTTTTAGCAAGTACAAGGTGGTTTTCATTTCCTACCCTCTTCACTTCACTCACTTGAATGGCCTTAATTGTTCAATTTGCTGAAAAAACCTAAAAGCTCAAACTGAGCATTTACCTTATGCTGCCACCTGATGTGATATAACGTGACATATGGTGCTAGCTGCAGTCACAGCCTATATCCTAAAATAACTTAATAGAATATGTCATGACATGAAATAATAGGAAATGATGCATGACAAATTAATACCTAAAAAAGCAGTAGCAGCTGGATGTGCAATCCCTTCTTCAACAGTTCTCATAGTATGCTTGTTGGAACAGTTTCCCATGTTCAACTTGAAGAGACACTGCACACCAACTCGCTTTGCAGTACACCAGACCAAAGCAAATTCCTTAGCTTTGCACCACAAATCTGTGGCTTCTGGAACTTTTACTTTTTAATTGGTAGGACACAGTGTGAACCTCTTACTGACTATTTTCACAGTTCACCACATGTGGTAGACAGCATCAACACACGAGCTTTGATTTTCCTAGGGACATTTCAAAGGCCACCAGGTTCAAAGGCTCTGCTTGATCTCCAGGAGTTAATGTGAAGAGTTGGCCCTGTATTTCTTAGCCCAAGGCATGTTTCAGGGGCACTTGTGTCTGCACAATAAGGCTGAGTTCTGCTTTGGTTTTTTGGGGTTTTTTTACGGTCTGTGTAGACTTGGTGTATGAAGGGTACTTTTTAGAGATATAATGCTTGAAAGGGTGTATAATACCAGTAAAGGAGCTTTCATGTCACTGACATTTTCCCATTTCACACATTTAACCTGAGTCAGCTGGACAGCACAGGAGGGTGCAAGAAGCATGGAAACATGCTTACCATACAATGAAATGAGCTGCTATAAGTTTTGGGGAGAAAGATAAAATGCTTTACATGTGCACCAAAGCCAATTCCGTAAGCAATTGCTTTTTCAGGCAAAAAAAAAAGTCTTTGTACAGTTGCAGAAGTGCACCCACTGTTTCATACTTTGATGGATCAACTGCACTCAATTGACTGTTACTACAGTAATGACATGACATATGTTGCAGCAAGCAGCCTGTGGTCTTAGGTCATCTGCTTTGGTTTAGATCAAATGAACTATGTGCATTTTTTCTAGCTGAATGACCTACATTCATTGTTTAAACTTGTCCTGGTTTGAGATAAACAGGGTTAGTTTATCTTTGATGGATACATCACACAGCCAATAGCGTATTCCTCCCATGCATGTCAGCTCATCTCACTGGTTGTGGAGTTTTTGGCAGGCTCGGGGCTTCCTTAAAAATGGCATGCAGGCGGGACCGCGTTCCCTTTTCTCCCTCTGCCCAGCACTGCTGCGACCTCCACTCCACGCCACCCCACCACTCCACGTGCTGTCCCAGCTGCTGCGACTGCTGACATCAACTGCTTTGTTCCAGAGCCCAGCTGCTGCTTCAGCACGAGTGCTCCTGCCATGGCCTTGCTGGCCCTGCTCTGCACGTTGGACTGCCACCACCGCCGCTGCTGGCCCTGCTGTGCCACATGCTGCCGCCACTGAACAGCTTGGCAGCCTTTACTGCTATGTTTCCTTAACCGTGGTTTGGGTGCACAGCTCACACACACGTGCACACACACCCCACCTCGCTGCACTGGTTCGGATTTTATATAAACTACCTTGTTTTCTCTATATAATAACTTTCTATTGTTATTAAAAGTGTTTTAGTTTCCTAACTTAACAGAGGCCTCACAAACTTTTTCTTCGTATCTTTTTTCTTAATCCTTTCTCCTGGAACAGGAGGGGAGCTAATTAGAGAGAGAGTCTGTCTCATGATTAGCCACCCTTGGCCAACCGGTGACAAAACTTAAGAGTTCAAAACTGAGTTATTCATTCCAAGCTATTTTAATAAAGAAGCATTTTAAGATGAGGTTTTATATACATATATGTCTAAATACATACTCATTCAATTGAATAACTATGAAAAAAACCACGTTTCTGCAGCTGAAAATAGCATCATTGGGGAAATTCATTCTTCAGTCACACAGACTTTTTTTCCATCGAGTGTTTCATATGACCTGGAGTGCAGTGTCATATACCTCTGTCATCAGACGGCTTTGAAAATTTCCTGTCAGTAATCACATTGGTTGCCAAGAAGGAATGCATCCAGGCTTTAGAGCTATGTTTATTTCCCACAAGACCTTTAATCTCCTTAATAAGGATTTTAATCTCTCTGATATTTAGAGAACTGGAGAAATCAGTTAACTTGGATTGCATTCAGTTTTATGGGCTACCTTTGTTTTTTCATATACTTATTATTTCCTAGCATTACTTTGTAGAGTCACATATATTATTCACACTGGCATTACTACTATTATGTTCCTAAATCTCTCTCCCATGTCTGACATGTTTGTATGAGAACCTTACATTCAGAAGTGCCATCTGTTCGAGTTACATGTAGAGCACCCACAGCCTCAGGAGTTCAGGGCAATAAAGATTCCCACGTGCTCTGAAACACTAATCTCCAAATCAGTCCTGCTAAGGCACATTGTGACCAACTTTAAACCATATATGCAAATATATGCATATATACAGTTGGCAAGTTAACCTCGAAGAGGAAGGAGAAAAAGGAACTATTTCATTCTGCAGAACATGAAAGTTTTGAGGCAAACAGATCAGTCATCGTAAACCTTCACACTCTAAAGCATTTTTCTATATAAAAGCTTTGCTGAAAATAGGAAAATTGTGGAATTTGCCTAATACTACTATGGAATTTTCCTTTAAGTTACAGAAACAGCAGCACAGTTTCTGGATCCTACATAATAAAGGAGTTGCATAATACAGGCTTTCTGTTCATTACCTGACACTCAGACAGCCTTCATCCACCAAAGGTCAGGCCTAAATACTAGGAAATAATATATTATCTAAGTCAGCTGCAGAATTATGAAGACAAATCAGGAAATGTTGGCTTGGTCAAGTAGTTCAGAAAAATACTACCAGAAAATGTATTGAACTTTCTACTTCATACCTTCAAGGATAACAAATAGCCTGTCACGTTAGCTCCTGCAATGTAATTAGCATTAATAGCTACATAAAGTAACCAATTACTTTCAAAGATTGATGGATGCAAGTATAGTTTCTTAACAATAACAACCAAGAGTTCCTATCTAAAACCATGGCAATTCATCTTGAATGACTCATGTAATATTACTTCTACTCTTCAACCAGTATAGGATGCTGATTCAACCCCAACAATACCTTTGCTTTGACAAAAATAAAGTCCTTGGAGGCAATTTTCCCAAACAAATATTCTTAATCCTCCTCATAATGTGAAACAGAATGTCAATACAATCACACAAAAAGTTTGAAATGTATGGATTTAATTCTCACTCTGTGGAAAACTTTGGTCTTTGCACATTTCCCTTCATAAATATAAATGTTTGTGACAGCCTTGGGAAATCAACTTTCCTTTGGGAATTATAGTTGACTTCTAGTATACGTGTCTTGGCAGAGATGCTAAATAAGGGTTTAACACAACAATTCAGCAAAAATATAACGTTTCTTTTTTGTCACAAATTTAGAAACATTTGCATTGCAGTTTCCAGTGGTTTCAAGCTTAGCTCTTACAGAAAAAAAAAAAAATTATTATACTGCATCCAAAAGAAATCAGTTTTTTTACAGCATGAAAGAGATACTGATTATAAATCTTACATACACAAAAGAATTTTTTTGCAACATTCCAAAATGCCTTTTTGAAGTAACAAGATCTGCAATGTACCCAGGTATACCTGGCCTAAATCATCCAAACCCACTGGAACAAATAATTTCACTTTGAGAAAATAGCAAAAACTGTATCTGTAGTAAGTACCCACAAGGTGGGAATGTCCTGCTGCAGTTTCATTTCAGAGGGATCAGTCAGAAGAAAAGAACTAACTATCAAAAAGAATAATGAAATACTGATACTATCAAACATTAATCTGTTGTGATGTTTAAGCAAGAAGTAGATGGAAACTATGCTGGAAGATAAGAGTGATTATCTGGAATAGTAAATTCATCCTCACAATAGGGTAGAGAATCTCTATGGGCTAGAATCTCTACGGGCATTCAGTCACTTAATGTATTCTTTAGATATGCGTTCTGTGGGTTCTTAGAGTGCAAATACACAGAACCTTGGAATACCTCTAATTGTATGGTTTCCTCAATGAATTACAAACCGAAGAAGTCATAAAAATTTCTGCAAAGAACCTATAGCAGAAATAAAATGCCGAAATCTCTACTTTTCCATTAGGTAAATACCTGGTGTCTCAGTAACACTGGGGGAACAGCAATAGCTTAAGAAAATGCTCTTATTCGGTTTACTTTGCTGTTCTCTCTAGCTGGTGAATATAGAACCTCTATGGAGCAGAGGGTGCTGGGAGGATAACAGATTTTATTGATTCTTTATTCTTGCTTTTTGCTTAGTGCTTTACACATTTTTCCACTTCATTTCAATTATTATTCATAATATTTATAATTATTTATGTATATAATTAGTATATAATTAATCTAAAACATTCCACATTCATATGAAGGTAAGTGCAAAGCACTATGTAATAAACTTAATAAAAGTGCTTATAAAAGTATGTCTAACACTTTCAATAAAAAAAATGAAGGCAAGCATGGTGTAATCTTTCTGATAATAATCTATTCCCCAGATTCCCTGTGCCTGAGTAACCAAAGACAAGACTTCGAGCAGCCTGTCACACACAAAAAGTTACAATATACTGCAGAATCAAAAGAGAGAATTTCATCTTTTTTATTACCACGGAAAAACCTGCTAATGCTCCCAAAGAGGCTCTGCAAAGAAAGAGTAAATATTCAATAGGGGTCTCCACCCCAGTGAATTATCCTGTCTACACCCATCCTTTCCTCTGACAGAACACACCAGACTGAACCTTGAAGCCAATAGGGTAACATCAAGAATAAATTGTGTCCTTTTCTCTTCAAATATTTGCTGTTGTTGCATGCATATAGGTTTCATTTCTCTCAAAGTACCCTGCCCAACTTGCTTCAAGTCCTGCGACCTCTGAAGCCTCAGTGTCACATTTGAAAATCTGTACTGCATCTGTGCAGGGATCTGGTACATCTGCCATGAGTAAGGTTACAAACATGCCTGGCGTTTGCTGCAACGTTCATTGTGCTGAGTTAGCTCTATGCACAAAGGGAGGTTTGATTCTCTTGCATGGGAACTTGACTGAAATATTAAAAACTATGCAGCTATAAAGTCACTACAGTTCTCCGTCTTGCAAAAGTAAGCAACCATGCTGACATGAGAGGTTTCATGGCAATTCCTGGATGTGCTGAGCTGACGTGCTCTGAAAGGGAGGTGATTGTTATTATGTTGGAAGCTGTATGAAAATGTCATAAAAATTTGAATTTCTAATTTCTAAATATTCTGAGCTCTATGAGTTGTGTAATTTTTAGTTTCCCAGAGCTTTTATGTAATATATCTCACTATAATGTGTATCTTGTTTACAGCTGCAGGGCATTGCTGACTCATGTCCAGTACGTAAGTCACAAGATCTCGAGATAATTTTCTAATTCAGTTTTCCCCATCTTGCCTTTATTCAGTCCAACATCTTGCATTTATTCAAATGAATATTCCTACCAAAATATTGAACAATTTCTTTAAGTTTTAGAAGCATTACAATTTTTCCACTAGCTTCATCATTTATTTTCTGGGATTTTTCCCTAGTTTGTCAAGGTAGTGTGGATTTCTGATTCTATACTTCAGTGTGATTTCTGTACCTTCTGTATTCTTATTCTTTCATTCAAGTCATTAATGAAAATATCGAACAGTAACAAACCACTGAAGAACTTTACTCTGCACGATGCCCTGGTGTGCCGCTGAATGAGTGATAAGCTCTCCCTCGATATGGCCGTGTCTGCAGTTCTGCTTTCACTTTACAGTGCTTTCAGCTAATTTCCTTAGTTTCTTTACGATATGATTAAGAGAAGATGATATGACAGTGTCAGAGATCTTCCTGAAGTCATGACAACGTTCTGTTTATTGCTTATTGTCAACTAAGTTAACAAAGTTAAACTGGCTGGCCTGCTCCTGCATTTTTTGAGATAGACATCACGTTTGTACATCTGTCCGAGCTTCCTCAACCTCCAGGAGTTCTCAGAACTAGTTACTACGGATGTCAGGTTGCCTCAACCAGATTTGCTGCCTCTGCAGTTCTATTATCTTACCATGAGATGTTGAGTGCTCTCAGTGAAACAAAAGATGTTTGGCATTTCCTGGCTTTAAACGAGCTGTTAATAATCAGACAAGCGGCAGCCAGCGGAGCTGCAGACTGCACTGGGCAACCAACCCTCAAACCCAGAGAATTAAATGAGCTCAAAGGACCTGTTTATGTGTACAAAACCCCTAAGCTGACAGGACTTACACTAGAGCCTATAGGAGTATTTCACAAATGCCGCTGCTGGATAGCAAAACCATCTCCTATTCAGTACAGGTCTCTCCTGTAACTTTCTAGATTCACGAATTACACAGTTTACCACTTTACCTGACCTCTGATAGATGCCTTGCAACTTTGAACAGCCTAAAGCAAGCAATGGAAACTGGTGAAAACTTTAGGTCTGACAATATTATAGCTCAGTTCCCAGTGACAGCCAACTTTTTCAGCTCATTTCTCAAGTTATTTAACAGCAAAAAAACTTAAAAATTTTGAAATTTCCTGCTGAACAGCAATCTTGGGGAGAAAAAAATTACAAGGGGAAAAAAAAAGCAAAATGCCTTTTTTTTTTTTTCTCTCTCAGATGAGACAGATCATTCATCCCAGAAGCTACTCCTGTGGAGATACAGGCAGCCCAGGAATCTTTAACCATAGACTGGGGAGACTGGAATTCCAAAGACACCTCCAAATTTCCAAAGGTGCGGTAGTCAGAAACACTGAGTGTAGAGCTTCCATGGTACTACAAGGGTGGCCATTTTTCAGCTGGATATCTGCAAGTACTAAACCACCCGCTTAAAGTCCAAATCATTTCTGTTTCTTCAGCTGCTGGATAACCTGCTATATAGTCTCTTCACGAGCTATTGGGAAACCAGACAGAAATGGCAAGCGCTACCTATTCTTCAGCAGGAATTTACTGAAACCACTCCAGCTCTGCAAAAGAAATCTCTTTCTACAAAATACTGCAGGTAGCATTCCCATAATAAGTGACAGATATATGCAACCCACGTGCCTATCACCAAAGTTGCCAGCAACCCAGACAAGAAACAGCCCCAGAGAAGTAGTTTCTCCTATGTGCTCAGCTGCTGCAATCCCACGACTTTAAAATGAAGAGGCAAGATGAGATCTACCATCTCGATGACAGTCAAGCTGTAAATTAAAATGAAAATAATATTTGAACTTTTGGTTGCCAAATTTATGAAATAGAATTTCTGTTTGATACAACCGTTCATGTCAGGAATTAATTTGGATCCAAAGCTGTGACAAACACGACAAATTCTTCCCTTGTAGCCTTTTAATTGCCACTTCCCAGTTGCTACAGATGACACGTAAGTATAGTATAGGTACTTTGTGAATAAAAAGGCTCCAACACCTCGAAGCAGCTTTGGCAGCTGAAAAGGTCTCATTATGGCTCTTAGAGTAAAGCTCCAGTTTAGCAATTAATGATGCTTTAAAATTTTCTCTCTTGGAAATCTTTAGAGAAATCCTTTTAAATTTTGGACTTCTACAGCACTTCTTCTACCGATGAACCTGCCAAGCTCTATGAAATCTTTAGCTACTTGCTAAAAAACTTTAGGGTGAGCCATACACATAATAATGTACATGGGTATTTTCTGATAATGTGTGATGGCACCTTTATACCACTTTACCTTAGCAAACAGTGAAGGCATTAGCTCAAAATAATGGCATGAGCACAGGACCTCAACACTGTAAAAAAATGACAAGCGCTATCAGATTTCTCTCAGTTGCTCTCATATCACAGACATTATCTGCTACTGTCTTGATGCAGTACTGAACTCTTCCACTAATTGCTGTGAGACTTTAGTGCCTTTCGTGGTAAGCCATTCTAATACCAATTTCCTCAGACACTGGCAGCAGACTTGGGAAATGCCCTACATATTCTACCGCAACAGCCATCCAAGGTGCTTGCGTTGGTTGGAAACAGTAACACAGATCAAGAAGATCCAGAATGCATTAAGAGTTTGAAATAAGTCATATTGTGGACACTACAAGCAACATAATGCGTTAAACCCAATGTTTAGTCTGGTATGCTATGAACCATCATCACTAGAAGCAGAGGTTACACAACGCACAAGGACTTGGAGTTTTGATCCAGATCTCAATTTGAAGCCGAAGTTGAAGCCAAGTCCCCATGAGATTTGTCTTTAGACAGTGCTGAAAACTTCTGGCTGTTCCAGAACATCTCACTTGAAAGTATGGAGGTATCTCAAGACTTCCAGAGTGAAAGCCTTCTGCCATCTTACATCTTGAGAAACTAGAAGGAACTGTGATTCCTGATGAGATTTTTGTAATCTGGGGAAAAAAAAAAACCAAAAAACAAACACAGAAAGAACGATTAATGTAATTTCCAGAGCATCTAAAACTGTATCCTTTAGAACAATATGTCTTCCTTTCCTCAGATATTATCCTTTCTTTTTGCCCAGAAATTTTGTCAAAGTAGATTTTAAAACCTGTATTTGTTTAAAAGCTACACATAATGTACACACACACGTGTGTGTATATATATATAGAGAGAGGCCTGATGTTCTTGATGGGAATGTTTCCTATCAACTGTAGGTGTCTAGTGCCAGTTTAGATACCCTGTAGTTTCCCATATGTCCTCCAGCTGGTTGTCCAGATGGACAAAGATCTGCCATGTGTCCTATGCTACATTCACCAGCCCTTTTGAACGCCTTGTACATGCTGGACAATGTGAAATGATCCTAGGCACCTACGTGAAGGCATCTCATTTGCCTTATGGATGTCTGATGTGATAAGAGTCTCCAAGCAATTTTCAGGAAACATTACATTTATTGTACACAAGTTGAGTACAGTACAGCTTTCCTGCAAGGATGGACATACTGCACACGTGCTGTCCAGCTGACGAGTCCCAGGGTCTTTGAAGACTTGTTTCTTGCACATCATTAGCCATAGCTCAGCCATACAGCTTTCCACTTAGAAAATTCTTGAATGGATGCATGGACTCTTAGCACATGGGAATAAATCTGCAGCGGTGACTTAAATTACCCTCTACCTATGGTCAAAGACAAAAGATTACAAAGAAAATTACTGAATGTCTCTCATATGACTTTCACAGAAATACACTCCACTAGTCATTAACGAGTGTTTTCAGAGAGAACACTGGTCAACATTTACATTGAAAAAGACAATTTAACCAGAATAAAATCGATGGAGGAAGGAATATGTCTATTTAAAAATTCTGAATGTGAAAAACATGTGAATTAATAATGAATCATTTCAATTTTCCAATACTTTTTGATGTTAGAGCATATTGTTTCAAATATGATTAAAATCAAGTTAGCTTTGTGTTGATTCACTTTGCTTAGCTATATAAAATATGCAAACTACCATTCTATTATGTTGCAATTATATAACATATTTTACCTTATAATATCTTGATCCTATCTGAATGAAACAATTAAATGGTTCTGAATAATTTTTCTCATTCTGTAGAAAGCTGGTAAGAGATTTCATTATTATTATTATTATGAATGAAGACAAATTTGAAAGTGTCAAGATTTTCCACAAGCTGAAATGATAATCTTTTTCAGCTTCAATAGGAAAAGAGAGGGGAGGAGAGGGGAGGGGAGGGGAGGGGAGGGGAGGGGAGGGGAGGGGAGGGGAGGGGAGGGGAGGGGAGGGGAGGGGAGGGGAGGGGAGGGGAGGGGAGGGGAGGGGAGGGGAGGAAACACGTGCAAATCTGGGAACACAATAAGAATGAATTATGGTATTTCCACTCAAGTGAAATTCTTATTCATTCAACACAGCTGAGCTGAATCCATGACTGAAGTATCTCTTCTACTTTCATTTACATTCTTGCAATAGCTATTGACATGGGTGGAGAGTAGCTGCACACACGTGTATACACATTTCCTATTTATATTCATCTCTATAACAGCTTATAAGGTTTGCAAATCCTTTATTATATATACCTCTTTTTACAAGCTTTGTTCTTCATTTC
Source organism: Bucorvus abyssinicus (assembly GCA_009769605.1). NCBI lineage: Eukaryota > Metazoa > Chordata > Aves > Bucerotiformes > Bucorvidae > Bucorvus > Bucorvus abyssinicus. The sequence continues at coordinate 27,191,247 of CM020030.1, read as the reverse complement.
ATGCAAGTATATGACATTTGCAAACCTACAGAAATTGCCAGGTAAAAGCAACTGCCTTGGTTTTAGATTTTGTTTACCCTTAGACATTCTGAGCCTCTCTCTTCTATCCAAAGAAACAGCAGCATAGGTCTGTGGGAAAAGAAAACAACATAATTCTGTTAATTTCAGAAGATCCTGAGGATCTTAACTTCCATGGTTTATGCAGAATATTAGCTGGGATGGAGAATTAGACTGAAAACTATAAATAATCAAATTGACTTTAAAAATATTTCTATTTTTCAAAGTAGAAACAATTACCACAATAGATTAAAATATATAATGCTAACACCTAATTAAAAGCACTGTTATTCAGTACTGATACTTATTGCTTCGCGATAGAAGATTTGGGCCTTCTCTCAAAGGCTATTGTGAGGGTAATTCTCATTCTACAGAGAAGAGGTCTTTCTCTTACAAAATAATCTTAAGAGGAAAAGAAGGAAGATATTTATTTGAGTGTCATCCTGAGGTGAAGCCAGGATATCACTCGTATATGTATCCATACAGAAACGGAGAAGCACTCCCAGTTCTCACCATTTAGATGCAGCCGGGTTGCTCAGAAGATAAATAAATTAAAATAACCTCTAAGCTACCATGGGGAGTCAATTGCTCAGACATGTTAAAAATAGCCTCCTGACTTCTATCCTGTCAAAGCAGATTTGTTTATAAGGTTGTGAGACACAAGCATGCAGTGAAACCTAATCTAGATAATTCATTTATTTGTTTAGGCAATTATTTGAACAGCCTAAATGAATAACCCTCACATGAAGAGTTTTCTAAAAGGACTCTTTCCAAGTGATCAGTGAATAAAAGGACACGTGCTGTTACAGCACCCTTAAAGAAGGTTGGAGAGACCTTAACCCTGGCAGGAAAATCAGGTACCGGTGGCATCCCTGAAGGTAAAGGTGACCTGTGTAAAGAGAAATGATACTTTATTAATTCCTTCCTTAACTCTCCTTCATGAAACAAAGTGCACCATGTGATAAGATATCTCTAAATGACAGGAGTAGAGAATAAAAGCTGATAATAGAATTAGCACATATTAATTCTGGCTCCCCTCTCATATATCCCACCTAACTTACCAATAGTAAAACAATCAAAATTAGGTCCACGCTCAGTTTCCATTAAAAGATAGGTAATGTGTTTGCTGTCTTCCTCTGTACAGTTAGAGGCGTTAGAGGCATTAGAGGATCATGTCACTGTCAGTGAACTTGAGTCCAGCATTCTCTCTATAAAACTGTTCATAAGGATTTCTGGTCTGCTGAGGTCTCAATAAGACCATCAGCTGAATACTATAAAGTCTGATTTCAAACTGAAATAACACACCAGCACTGACAGTGTATTTGTTCAGCATTATTAATGACTTTGATAATTATCGTTCTGCTGATAAAGTAGAGCAAATACACAGTACCCTTCTCCTCCTGATAAGAATACAGAAATATCAAGATGTGATTTGGTAGACAGATTAGTTTTTAAGAGAGTTTGTACCCGAGCTGGTAAACAGTATCTGATACAAAAAGCACCAAAAAGAGACATATAGAAAGACTTCTTAAGAGAAGAAAACTCAGAAGAGTTTAGACCCTTAAATGACATCAGTCCGCTCCAAACTTGTGATGGGCATGAGCTAAAACAGACAGTCACATGTCTAACTAGTTATTTTCACAGTTCTTCAGCTAAATATTGACAAATATCCACAGTATCTGTACAGGAATCTGTATCCTAATGCAAGAGTCCCTCTGTCTGGATAATATACACTATTGTTCCCAATGTTAAATGCCATCTAGTAGTTTCTAGAAATAAGTATGCTTAGTTTATGAGTTTAAAGGTATTGAAAAGATAAATGTCTGTCCTCAGTCCTCCTATGCAATATAGGTATTTCATTCTCACAAAAGTAAAGGCACCCTTCCGTTCTCTCCTCTCCTTTCCTAGTATTTTGAACCCCTGGATTCAAGAAACACTTCAGCATATGCTTCACTGCACCCTTATCTGAGGACACCACCATTAAGAACAGTAGCTCAAGGTTAATATCTGCAGTTATGCTCTGGTTACAGCTTCTCAAGACAGGAACCCACGACACACGTAAAGATCTCCCATAGTTTCCTGATGCCAGCTATTTCTTTGTCAGAGATAAACTAATTGGTAAATACCTAATGAACAGAACAGTTGTCAGCAGGTATCTAGAGCAGTTTCTTCTTTTGCAGACCTCAAGAAGAGCTCACGACCCAGAAAGCTTGTTCAGCTCTGACAGCTATCCTAGTACGGGGTGCTATCTCTGCCTACAATCTTTGCCCTGCCTGTATCCATAGACCATTACAGCTAAATACTGCAGACATTTGCTAGGAAATCATGAGCATGCCCTTCAAAGAGCACATGCAACAAACCCAAAGCTTTGGGCATATGTCTACAGTACCCTACAGATGCTCTGTGCATGCACAGTGAGTCTGTGCTTTCAGGACATGGGCATTTAAGCGCCAACAGCTCACACGTTATCCCCAGAGGTTGTCTTATATTTACCACAAGTTTTAGCTTTGCTGTCCTTTGCCTTGACTGCTCATCCAGCATGTGTGCTAAGGATGTGTCTGGAACTACCAGATACATGCCCATCTGGACAAATACACAAATTCCTCCAAATTCCTGCCTGAAAAAAAAGGAAGATAGGCTTTCTGTGCTCAGAAGTTAAGTTTCAACTCTGAGGCCTCCCATGAGCTGTAAGTTTTCCATGGGCGTTTGAGGGAGAAACACAAGTGTCTTCGGTTCGTCCACCTAGCTCTGTAGAGCCAAGGGGATGACCACCTCATCCAGGCTGGACAGGATCATACAGGAGTACATAAGGGTGGGATAAAGTAAAACAGTCCATATCAAGGTCCATACTAGAGTGAGCAGGATCTGAAATGTGACTTCCCAGTCTCACTCCTCTAAAATACAGTAGTCCTTCTAGAAAACAGAGATGTCCTACAGTGTTTACAGCCATTTCCAGACAGAGCTGGGAGCAATAGAGACACTTGCAGGTCCGGAGGAGCCTGTTTTCTCTGGTCAGCTGTCAATTAACACAACTGCCCTGGCTCTTCTGGCAAAGAGGATTGCCGTATTGGGCCAGTAAGGTAACGCACACCATGGGCTGCTGCCAGGAGGGAGCTCTGCTGTCCAGATGGCACAGAAGTTTTCCACTTTTCCAGTCACAACACTCAAGGCAGAAAAAAAAACATCCGGAGGCAAGAAGCTGTTCAGCTGGTCCCAGAGCAGACACAAGATGCCCACTCACAGGGCAGTGGCAGGATGAAATGAGGAAGCAGCCACCTAAGCCACAGGCCATGCAGCAACCTACAATTAGCATTTCCGTAGCTCTCAAGTGCTTTGTAAATGTTTTTATCCCTGCTTAACCCCTCTTCAGCTCCATTTCCCCATGAGTGCTCAAAAACTCGGTGGCTGAGCTGGAAAATGTATTTCTTGATGGCTTCGGTCTTTGCCAGGAACACAGGTGGTACTTTAGTAGCTCCCTGTAGATGCTCTTCATGCCTAGCAACAACAAACTAATTTTTTCTGACAGCAGATTAATTATAGGGGACTCCAAGTAATAGCAAAGGCATTTGCCCCACTTCAAACTTCAAGGCAAAAGTATTATCCGTGTTTGCCTGCATTTTTTCTCCCCTGCCATCAGTAAGAGTTTATTCCTACTGTCTCTTCAGCTAAAGAAGTGAGAGTTCAACCTGATTGTACTCAGCCACCCTGGGGAAGGTTTTCCTGCCAGCAGCCTTCAGCTAACCCTGTTAAAAACAGAAAATCAGTGGTGCTTCTTCATACTCCCCCAGGACAGAATTTGGTTCAGCTTCTTCCTTTCCACTAGTGACTCTGAAGCCCCTTTCAGCAAGCATCGTTATGGGGAAGAAACATTTGTCTGAAAGGCTTCAATATAACACGGGCTTTTAGCCTGTGTCCTGCAGGCAAGAGCTCCATACTGTTTTGACAATTTCCATTTCTGAGTGTTACATTTCGAGTGAACTTTGTCTCAAAATGTCATTCTTGCGGGAACCCTGGATGGAGAATCGGAAGCAGACAGCACTCTGATTTGGTCTGCACAGAGTTCAGACCAAGGGTGAAGGAAATGAACCTTATGCGCAGGGAGGAAAAGCAACATCATATTCTGTGCCAGCATGCACCAGAGCCGCAAAGAGAAATTTACTGTAGGCAAAATGAAACTGCTTGTCTAGCCTGAGAGCGATTCAAACAGTGACCAAGAGGGTGAACAGTGAGAACAAATTTCTATCTGGAGAAATGCTGTTGAAGTTGTTATTGAAAATATTTTCCCTAGAATAAAACCTCTCTATAAGACAGTTGAAGACAGCTGAGGTGAGATGAACTAACCTGACTCCAGACATCTTATACTAGGGGCACTTCATCACCTCTTTTAGATGCTTCCTTTAGGAGTAGAATTGCCCACTTTTCTCCCTTGACCACAATGGGAGATTAGACAACAAGCACTGAGGCAGAGAACTATGGTTAGCTGAACCTCCCACGGGGTGTCAAGGGACGGTTTTTACCCCAGCACTATCTTTCCAAACAAAACACTGTGTTTCCTTCTGTAATTAAGAGGAATCAAATCTTAACCAGCTGCGCTAATGGATTCTTTTTCCCTTTTTTGCCATGGATAGCAGGTTTCCAATCCAGAAGAAGAGCTGTGAAGAACTGCAAGGAAGGAAAGGGAAGAGGAGAAAGCACCTGAACTAGGACAGAGAGGGGTTTTTCACAGTGTTGATGCTGCAGGTACCACACTGGTTCAGCTTCAGCAGGCAGAGGAGACATGCATCATGTAACCAAACAGCTGGGGAAAATGATAGCCAAATTGGAGCTATCCCAGGAAAAGGTAAAATATGTAAATTGTCTACAGATATATCGACTGTATTGACTTCTGGTATCTAAAAGATATACTTGAGCTAAACGTTTAGGTGCCTTTGATGATCAATGGAGGAAAAAGGCAAAAGTAGATCAGATTAAAAGTGCACACTGCAAGTGTCCCAGATCTGTGGGATGAATCCCACTTGCTGTAACTTTTGTTTGTAGAGTGTGCACCTTCGGTTAGAAAATAAAAAGCCCATCCTAGCTGTCCCCACTTTGTGAACTTGAATCCAACAAGATAAGAAGAAGCAACAGAAATAGATAGGATAATTTTGAAACTGTGTCTGAGCAGCTTGGCAGGGGCAGGGCAGCTGTTCTCTGTGTGATGCTGGAAAACAACCCTGTAGCCCACAGCTTTCAGTGGTATCCATTTTCTTGCCCAGAGGGAATTCAGAGAAACAGAACAAAAAGGGCTACAGATCTGGAGGGAGGGAACAGTAATGAAAGAACAGAAGTACCAAGTATATGTTATACATGGAGATATGATTTTGAAGATATCTAGAGGAGTGCTGGCAGTTTTTTTAAGATGGGTGTTTACTGAGATGAGATCAAACTAGAGTTTTTTACATTAGAGGGTATGAAAGACCAGGAGAACTATGAAAAAGACAGATTGTTTGAAGAGGAGGTATAGAGGAAGTGGCAAAAAATCCACAGTGGCAAAAAAAAAAGAAAAGAAAAATATGAGGAGAAATTTGCCTGAAGCTGACGTCCAGTAGGCTAAGGCTCCCAAAATGGAAATAAGTGCCTTCGCTTCAGCTTATTAAATAACAATAAAACACTAGATAATTTTTCAAAACAAAAAAGCCATTATTATGCTTCTGACTTCTGCATGGTTTTTATAGGTAGCTTGGTCTTTGCAAACTACCTTTTCAAAAAAAGTCAACTAACATTTTCATTGAATTCCAAAGACTTTATTTAGATTTACTCAGAATGGAAAGGCATATATCCCAGCCTCCACGTCTATAGGCTAAAATAAAGTGGCCTGGTTTCAAAATGTGCAGAACACCCGGGTTTTCCACCAGCTTCAGTGAGGGCAATACGAATGACAGAATAAAGATTAAACAAAAAATCATCCTATGGGTTTGTCTCCCAGGACATTTTAGGTAGTCAGTGTTATTTTCTCTTTGCTGAATTTTGGCAGTTGTACCAAAGATGTCCACATCAGCTGGGACAACCTGAAATGGAGGTGCCTTAGAAATCACTTCTGTGATAATTGCAGGGCCTGTGTCCAGCAGCGGGCACTGCAGAAGGGCGAAACAAACACAAATGTGATCCCACAGTCAGCCTACAAGAACTATCTGCGCTGAGGAGCAAGCCGATCACAGGGAGATGTCCAGCCCACTGCAGGACTTGGGTAGGGGCAGGGGTCTGCCTGAACTTCAACAGGAGCCTGCCTTTGGTGGGTGGTCTCTGTCAGCTTACACGTTGCTCAAGAAACTTCATTGAACGCCTGTTTGTAAACCAGGAAAGGACTGAACAGACCAGAAAAGCTGAGGTGATTTCCATCTGTTTAGCCCCTCCATGACCTTTCTGTACCAAGGAAAGGAACCAGTGGAAGAGAAGGACAGGGAAGCAAAGTTGGAGTGAGTAATGGCAGAGGGTGATGGGTTGAGAAACTAAGAAAAACTTCAGGCTGATGTTGAAGCTTGGCAAGCTTGTGAAAGAAGGGCTGGAGTGGATCTGTCTCCTGTGCATGCACCAGTAGCAATCTTTTTACCGTGTACTGGACTCCTGGTTTTGACACTCCATCTTCCATTAGGTTTGATTACCTGCAGCTCTCCTGACCCCAAGTTTAACAGCCCTCTGGAGTCAAATGAGGTTGGCACAGCTTGGCAAGCCTGAGCTGGGCAGCTTGTTCAGTTTACATTAGCCCTCTGTCCTAAGGGTATTCTTCATCAAAGCATCTAATTTTCCATAAACTGTTCTTTTAAATGCTTGAGTAATCACTCAAAGTTGGTCAGATGACCATTCATGCACAACAGCTACATCAAAAGCCCAGGGAACATTCACTCTCTGGCATTTTTACAGAGATAAAGGAACATGGGCTATTTCACAGCTAGGATGGGCTTTTTATTTTTTAACAGAAGGTGCACTCAGGTGAAAATTACAGCAAGTGGGATTCATCCCACAGTTCTTGGATATTTGCAGTGTACACTTTTAACCGGGTCCGGTTTTGCCTTTTTCCTCCATTGATCATCAAAGGCACCTAAACATTTAGCTCAAGTATATGTTTAAGATACCGAACATTAATATGGTCTCAATATGTCACTGCCCAAAATTTTACAACTAATCGGGCTGCACAACCAGCATTACCAAATAACTACTGGTAATGGCCACAGCCCTGCTTCTTGCTTTCCAGACCCCTTTCTCTCCTGGAAGGCCAAAGCAGTCTGTCCCTCATCAGCTCCACCCCTATGCCAGCGATTCTCTGCAAATTATCAAAACCAGCATTTTCTCCTCAACAGTTACACAGTGCTCGTGTTGCACTGTTTGGCTACTGAGACACTGGATTAAAAATGAAATTGTGGAAATATATTAGTTGTGACCGTTGACTGGGAGGATTAGATCCCCAGGGTCTGACTACAGAATTTGTGCATCAGGAAACTGATACCCTTATGAGGTGAGGAAGGACAACTGGGTCCCTGATGGTGGCTCTCTCCTCTTGAGGCAGATAGTCAGATTTCTTCAGTCTTTTACTGCTTTTTTTCATGATCATAAATACTTTCTACCAATAACATCATTTTTTCTTCCTAAGACTTCATCTGGCAAGTGAATGTATATCCTGTTTCTTCTTCTCTCATTTGGAGACTGCTTTGCTGATTTTTCTGGAGTATTTTGAGCATCAGTGGACTCTATATGGATTTGGGTGGGCAGGGTCTGGAGACAGATTTTCAGGACACAAATGTTTTTGCAGTTTCTTTGGCACTTAATGCAAACCTGGGTTCTTCACTGGGTGTACACCCTGAACGAGAAGGATGAGGACCTACAAGAAGAAATTTGCAAGGAATTAAAACATACATACACACATTCCCAAGACAATTGAAAATTAAAATTCCTGAAGGTATGGTATGGGGAACACTGTCAGAGCAAATACAGCTCTGAGGAGCAGCAAAGATGCTCTCCAAGGAGGAATCATTGAAAATATTCACAAAGGCATCCCTGATCACGACAGCCATTGCACAGAAGAGGGATCAAATCCATCTTATAACTGAAGTAAAACCTGCAGTGGGAGCTCAGAAGTTTCTCAGCATCAGGGTATCTTCCCCAAGGAGAAACTTTGCATAAACAGCCATTGTAGAGGAGATGGAGATGCTGCCCGAGACAGCATGAACAAATTCACCTGAGAGATGCTCTATAAATATTTGAAATGGAAGAAGAGCTTAACCTAAGAGTTGTCTCAGCTGTAAAGGAATACACCAGCTCCTCTGGCTGGGCAGCAGGAGACGCTGCAGCCCTGTGGTGAAATCAAAACAAGAGTCCACACAGGAGAAACACTGATTGAATGACCTGTGAGAGATGGAAAACCATTCCAAACCCATTCTTGCTAAATCACTGGACAAATACCTCAGAACAGTGCTGAGGTGGAGGAGGATCTTTCTGCCAGGACCTGGTTTTTTTTTTAAGTGCAGGACCCATACAGGAGAGAGACTTAGGAAAAGCCCCATCCCCTGGGGAAGTCCTTGCACAAGACAGGCCATGTTGAACCCAGAGATGATACCTCCTTTGCTTCTACACCAAGAACAAGGTGTTTGGGTTGACATGTAGGCACCTGGGGAAGATTCCTGAGCACTTTTCAGCCACAGGGACAGGGACTGGGGCGGTGAGAGAAGGACAAGGAGAGAGATGGGATCTGAAAGGAGCAATTGTGACACCAGTGGAAAGGAGGCAGGTGACAAAAAATTTGTGTTTTGGCTCATCCTGGGTGACCATTGGAATAAGGAGCCCAAGAGAAAGTAGCCACCTCCCAGTGACATGGAGGCAGGAGCTAGAAGGGATAGGTGAGCAGGGGAGTGCAAGGGGGAGGCTGTTTTCCAGAGGTGAGGGAACACTGCCTTACTAATGCAAGGAGTTTAAAATGCTATGTTTCCATTTGGCTTCAACTCCTTCTCGTATCCCACTCCTCAGAATTTCCCAAAATCACTTCTTTGGAAACTACATGTCTTGTAGGCAGTACATTTTCATTTTCTCAGGAAGTATTTAACTACTCTTTGTCCTGTGCTAGAGTAAGGGGTTAATATCACTTAAGTCCTTGAGAAGCCTAGTTGCTGTTCCTATTGCAATGAATTACATTTAATTAAAGAAATTTAATTAATCAACAAGTAATTGGACCTGCAATCTGTCCCTTGATAGGCATTTTATATTGAGATTCAAGCCATTAGAACTACCTCCAGCACCCATTTTTTAAAACCTGATAAACCTCCTCAGACTGGAGTGGTCCACAGAAGGGGAGTGACTCCCAGAAGAGGGGCAAAAGGCTCCATGGTGCCCTTGCCACAGCACACCCCAGCTGAGTGGTGGGGGCTGCCCCAAGCAGCGCAGCAAGCCTGATCACATCCGCTGCCTCTAAAAAAGGGAATAAGCATTTCTGGGCTTTCTGCAGGTCAGAAAGATGGAAACAGGGGTTTCTGTGGCAGCCTGTAAGACACAGGAATTTGTTCTGCCACACGAGGCTTTCAGAGCACCATGAAAAAAACATTACATCAGACTGAGGAATCCCCTGGCCTGGTGTTTTTTGGAAACACAAGAAATCAAAGCCAGACCTGAGCTAGGCAGGAGCCAGAAAGTCTTCCTGAGCCTCAAGCCCAGTTCCAGAGAGAGCTTCAGCCAGCAGTGTCCACCACAAGCAATGCCAAGCCATGGAGGAAAGTCTTTCTGGAAACACCAATGAATGAGGCACAGATACGTATTAACTCCTGGAAAGCATTGTGTTGATGACATTGAAGGTCAAAGGGAAGAAGGAGATGGCTATAGTAAATCTGACTTACCAATGTGTTTCATTTCAGATTCCTTTAGTTCCAAAATATTCCCATGTGCAGTTCAAGCCTGTGTAGGTATAGGTATAGGTATAGGTATAGGTATAGGTATAGGTATAGGTATAGGTATAGGTATAGGTATAGGTATAGGTATAGGTATAGGTATAGGTATAGGTATAGGTATAGGTATAGGTATAGGTATAGGTATAGGTATAGGTATAGGTATAGGTATGTAATTTCTGTCCAAGTTGAAACTATATACTCAGAAAGGTACAATCATTTATTTCACAGGTAGCTTTAGTTCTGTCACACAGAGGGGCAGTTCTCTGTCTCCTCACAAGAAAAGAGCACCCCTATGCTTCCAAAATGGCAGATGGGTTTTGATTAAAAAAAATCCGCAGCACTTTATCTTCTGCTATCACAGAAGACTTCCACTCATGTTCCCAAACAGTGCTGATGGTGTACCCTTATCTTCAGAAGTAATCAGTCATGTCTTGTGTCTGATATAAAGAAAACCATACGTTGTTTCCAGCAATCACTCTCTCTGTTTTACAGAAACACACTCATTACAAAAAAAAAAAAAAAACAAAAAAAAAACCAACAAAAGAAGTCTCCAAAGTCTTTTAAATTCAATGACTGTGCATTTCCCATCAGACTCCACAAAGCCTCCAGTATAATTCCCAACTCCTCAGCAGCTCTGTGTGTTCAGTGTGTGAATGAGGCAAGAGCCATCGTATGGATGCAGTTGGTTACCTGTTAGTCCATCGGCTAGAGCAGCCTGAAGGAAAAAGCCTTTTGTTTCAGATTCCTAAGAATCTGAAAACCATTTCACACAACATTCTTCTGCAGAAACTGGCTGCCTATGGCCTGGATGGGTGTACACTTCACTGGATCAAAAACTGGCTGGATGACCGGGCCCAGAGAGTGGTGGTGAATGGAGTTCAATCCAGCTGGTGGCCGGTCACCAGTGGTGTTTCTCAAGGCTCGGTATGAGGGCCTGTTCTCTTCAACATCTTTATCAATGATCTGGAGGAGGGGATCGAGTGCACCCTCAGTCAGTTCGCAGATGACACCAAGTTGGGAGGTAGTGTTGATCTGCCTGAAGGTCGAGAGGTTCCCCCAAGTCCTGTGACGCTATACTGAGTGCAGGCTGATCTGCTCCCATGAGGAATAAATAGGAAATTAAAATGAGATCTCAAGCAAGAGGGGGAAAAAAGTCCAGAAATAGTGACAAATGACAATCTCCCTGCAGAAATTTCTCTCTGTCAACTCTGAAGATACTCCATGTATTCCGAAGCAGTAGACAACGTAATACTTGTTTCATTTTCCTGCTATTAATGTGAGTTTAAATCTTTGAAGTTTTTCCTTCCAGTTGCTGCGTTTTCAACTTGATACATCTAGGCACTGGTGAAATATCTCTACTTGCCACAGGTAAAACTATCCCAGATTTCTGACTTTGAGAAAATGCACTTAGAAAAAAGATCTGAAATCCAGCACTTGCTGTACATATTACTGTTTAAAGGACACTTGGTTTTTGAAATACGGTTTTCAGTCCTCTTCTGAAAGAAATCTTTGCTTATTGTAAGCCAAAGACACCCATAGCTAACATTGCATTATGGCAGTTTAAGTATAAAGGTTGTACATACAATAAATTGGTGAAAAATAGGCAAATGTTAGATAATAAAATTGCCTGCTTTTCTTACTGCTGTATTTTTTATTTTTAAAATGAGTTTTATAAACCATTTTATCCTTGACATTACAATTGGCTTTCATTTTACATTTTAAGGAGTTTTGTTTCATTGTGATGGAGAACATCGCAGTATGAGGGATAGACATTCCTGTTTCTCACAGACCTTGTTTAAAGAACAGACATTTGAAGAAGGCACTCTGCTCTTTCTCAGAAATTTTATACCTGTTATCTTGACACAACATTTACTTTTACTGCAGTAATAGGTTAACAGAGTGCTCCTGCATAGAGCAAAGACCGTTAATCCTGCGGCATCTACATCATGTAAGAAATGGGAATTCTTATACCAACGCATCAAGTTGTTTCTTTACCTTGCCAGAAACTTGTGTGCATAAAAATCAAATCAATACCAAGAGCTGTTTTAACTAAATCTAATTGTCATTAAGAGCTGTCGCGGTTTGAAATTTAGAGGCTGTTGTCTCCGAAAGGTTTCCTAGATTTCACAACTAATTGCAGCTTCAGGGGAAATGTAAACCTAGGAAGACTACACAAAAGGATTTTAGTGGTTCGTTAAGGCTTGCTTTGAGGCAAAGGAAAAGAATGTGACATAAAGGTTTTAACTTAAAGGGGTTGAAAACAGAAGTGTTTTAATGCCAAACGCAATTAAAACCATAAATCAATCATTTAAAGTTAAACAGGACTGAGGGAGAGAGAGAGAGAGGGAGGTTGGTAAATACATAAATAGGTATTTACAAGCACAATACAGTCCCCCATTCAAACCACATCTCCTGTTTACATACAAAGAACCTGCCACGTGGTTGCTGCATGGGTGGGGGGCTGGAGAAAGGAGTCTTTTCATCACCTCACAAGTTTCAGTCCAAGAAAACTCCTCCTGGAACAAACCTCCATGCAGTAACGTAGTCCTTCTTCCTCTGGAGTAGCTGGGAGAAGACTTGAGTTTGCCAGGGCAATACTGCAAGGCTTCTGGCTCTCCCCATATGTGGAGCAGGATACGGACCAGAATCTCCGGGGAGTGCTTGTGGGTTTCCCGCGTCGGCGAAGGCTCTGTGCTGAGCATCTGAAACCAGTTCGCTTTTTCCCTTGCCATTGGTACCTGTCCCCTCGTCGCAGGATCTGGGAGCTTACAGCATGTTTTTGACCCTTATCTGGTTAAACTCAGTCCAAAGCCACCCCCGCCGGTAATCGGCAGAGCGGGAAGGTCTACCTCCTTCGCAGAAGGAGTCTTTTTACTGCTCCAGGGGTATGGAGGTAATGCAGATGTTTTTCTTCTCTCTCTGATAAAAAGTCTCTCAGCCCCGGGGTGAAAAATCAAAAGTGCTGCGGCATGCGGGGGGAGTGTCTCAAACTCGGGTTTTTACCTGCTTATTTGCTGAGGCGTGTCTGAAATGTCTCAACTCCCAATCAGGGAGTGAGAGGGCTGGAGCTTCTCTTCCCAAAAATCGTGAGAAAACTTTTCCCACGCTTTGGGGGAAGGAGAAAGGGAAGACAAAGGTCTCACCCGCCGCTGGCACCATCTTAACCCATTACAGGAGCACATTCCTATGGAATCCTTTTTTTGTCTTTGCTACCACTTTTAAACCTCAGAGGCCATGATGAATTGACAAAACAATGTCACTGTCCTGCTTTTGTTAATGATGGAAAAATGGGGAAATGTGATTAGATTACATCAACGTAGACAAAAAAGTAACAAAAGTGCAATTAGCAATACCAAAGGCTTCTTCCAAATTACTTATTTTTACCAAAACCAAACTTTTTAATGCATACAGCAGTTTATTTCTTCAGCATGAACTAACTGCATTTTTACAGGCAGATCATTTTAAAGAGGAGTTTATAATTGCTCTTATATAGCATTCATCCTATCTAAGGCAAAAATAAACCAGGAGACTCAGGGTTGGGAATTGGCATTGCTTACCATTGTCAATATTTTACAAACAAACAGGCCTCTCTTTAAAGCGTTTTACACTCTTTGTTAGTAATCATTTACTTTACATACTGTATCGAGTGCTCATTTGTCTTTTCGGTCACATTAGTGTAACAGGTCATGTTGATGTTGAAATTCTTACATCACCCTTTACAAGGACAGTTCCTACATCAAATGCTGTAGCATAAGCACAAAGAGCTTGTCACGTGCTTTAGTACTACAACAATCTTATTGTCACTATCAGTGTTGCTAGCATTAATGTCAATATCAGTACGTGTGGGGTTTGTGCCCAGCAGGGTTTTAGTAGTAACGGAGGGTGCTGCTGGCTTATGTCTGGTGGGGTTTCGGTAGTACAGGAGGGAGCTGATGGCGTGGCCCCTGTAAGAAGCTTCCAGAAAGGTCTCCTGACTCCAAGTCGGCCCCACCTCTGGCCAAGGATAAGCCAATCGGCACCTCTGCGAATAAACATAATGAATAGGGGAAACCTGTTTGGCAAGGACCTTTTGTTCTGGGAGCTCTCTTTTGTCTTGGAGGGGAGTAGGACAGGGAGAGACACAACCATGCAGACACCCAGGTCAATGATGAAGGAGGTTGGCAGACACTCCAGAGCAGCCATTTCCCTTCAGCCCATGGTGAGATGTCAGGCTGAGTCCTTGCAGTCCTCAGAGATCACCAGTGGAGAAAAGTTCCATATGCAGCCCATGGAGGAGCCCACACTGGAGCACAGAACCGATCCTGATAAAGGCCGTGACTCTGCGGGAGACCTGCGCTGGAGCTGTTTGTCACTGGGAGAATCACTGCCAGCAGATCTCCACAGTATTTGGAGAAGTTCATGGAGGACGCTCTCCCATGGGAGGGACACCACTTCGCCACAGAGGAGGACAGTGAGGAATGTTGCCCTTGAGGAGGAAGGAGCGGCAGAAGTAACATGGTGCAGACTGGGACTGGCCACCGACCTCCATCCTCTGCTGCCCCGTCACATCTCATGGTAGAGAGGAGGTAGCAAAGCTGGGCCCAGGAAAGAAGAAAGAGGTTGGGGGAAGGTGTATTTAAGATCCTGTTGTTTTTGTCACTGTCCTACTCTGATTCGATTGGTGAATTGGTAGTGGGGTTGTATCTTCTCCTCCCTGGAGTGAGAGAGTGGCTGCATGGTGCTTGGACACCAGCTGGGTCTAAACTGCAACACCATATCAATATCAATTTTTTCTTGATACTGGCAGCATTCCAAATCAATCAACCACGGACATGCCTGGACCATCTACACTAAAATTCCCTGTTTCAGAAAGCTCGTCTTCCAGATGATGATTAAGGGTGCTAAAAAGTGAAGCTCTTATCATAGCTCTCAGCAACTTCTTTCATTTAACCTTCTAAGGACCCTGGTTGCAAAATATAGCAACAATTTGAAGACTACTACACCTCCTTATCAATCTTTTGATATGTCCCTCTACTTGTCATTTCTGCACAAAAAATATCTTGCCCCCTTTTCCAAGTCTCTGGGAACAACAGGAAGCAGAGTCACCTAGAGACTCCATAAACACTTCAACCAAAGATGAAGAGAACACAAACAAAAGCATTAGCATCTATCACTGATTGCCACCAACTTCACCTGCCTGAAACTATGTTTAAGTTGGTATCCATTTACCTGTGCTTTACTCAGTCCCCGCAGACACATCATATGTATCGATATGCACACTTATAGATAATTGCATGTATACATATACATATACATGTATGTACATGTGTATTTATGTATTTGAGTGGTGACATATTCCTTTACCTGTTCCTTAGCTGCAAAATGCCCTAACTAGCCACATCCCACCCATGAAAGGATTTTGTGGGTATGTAGCTCATGTAGTAGCAAGCTAAGACCAGAGGGAAACAAGCTATATCTGAATTCATATGTAGTTTGGAGAATCCCAGAATTCCTATATATCCCATCTACCAAGAAGCAGACCAGAGGTGTGATTAGGTTTAATTGAGAGCTTGTTTCATTAGTCCTATCTTTTTAAATGGGTTTAATGAATTGCAATGGGAGTGAAGGCTTTTATATGGGCCTGAGTGATGTTATATGTCATTTCCATACACATGCAATACTTCATCCAATTTGAGAAGAGGCACCCGGACATCTCTAGTCTATGCTGTGCTCTCTGGCAGTCCCGTTCCCAGAGTAAGAACACAGCAGACATTAAGCACAGAGGAGATCTGAGGCGTTCTTGTGCAGCCAGGAAGATATGAGAGAAACAACAAACACATGCTGGGTATATAAAACTTCACCAGATAATCGGATTGCTTAGAGGAAACACCCCTCTCCTATCTCTCAGGCTCATGGTAGCTGCAAAAATGACAACAGCAAGTACAACACTGGAGTTGCAGCCAGACTGAACATGGTGTTTAACTTAAATCTAGCTCCCAGCTGGAGTTATGCTGTAGCCTGCCAAGCACAACAGGGAAGAAGGCAACAAGGAGACTAGTCTGGAGATTAGAGCAGAGGTGTCTGTAAAGAACAAAGGATATCCAAACAATATTGTTGGCTGCAGACACTGTGCTGATGAGTCAGGCAGCATTTGGAAAGAGGAAACTCACAGGAGAAGGAGGGAGAGGAAGAAAATGAAGGTGGCAGAGGAACAGAAGAGAACAAAATGGGACAAAGCAAAGGTAATGAGAAAAAGGCAGAGCTGTAGTGTCCTTCAGCATTTAATGATGAGAAATCTTTGACTGAGATTATAACTATTGATCAACAGGCAAAAATAATTACATGAAAGAGGAGAGACAGGGCTGCTGAGAGGGGCCAGATGTCCCAAGACAGGGGAGTAAGGGAACCACATTAGTTATGCAGAACCCTTGGGACAAATACCACTGTAATGAAATGCTACCACGCTCTGCAGCATGCAATCCCACAGCTGTGTCCAGCCAAGTGGTCATGGACCACTTGGGTCAGAGAGCTGTTGGGGAAAGCAGGAAGAGAGGGGGGAAATTCTTTACTCATGGTATTTCTTAGAATGAAGTATAAGAGAATGTTGCCTCTTGCACAGCACAATCTCGTCTTGATCGGACTGACTTGCTGAGGGGAGAGAAAGACATGTTCTGAATTAAAAAAACAAGAATAGTTATCAGTGAGGATGTAACTAAGGACAGGGACACTAAGGCCTGCAGAGCACTGTGAGAAGTAAAAAATATAGTTTATATAGAAGACTTGGCATAGAGAAAGGAGGCTGCAGTTTTAAAGCCATAGATTTCTCCCCAGAATAGTTTTCTTGAGCTACTAGGCTGTTTAGCTCAACTTCCACTGGGAAAGTCCTCTTGTTTTTTCACAAGCCTTTCTTGTTATACTTAATCAGACCTAATTTATTAGCAAAGCAAGTTTCAATTGCTTCAAAGTAATGAGCAAAGATGCACTGTCTGTCTTTATTTAGCTCTTCCCTAGCTAAATCACTGCTGCAGACGCCAGCTACTAAAGGATGCACAGAACATCTGCATGTCATGTCCTTTCATGTACCTTATCCGGTTCAGTTCAGTGGGGCAGACTTCATGCTCTATACCCACTGGAGAATACTTTTACCATGTGGATAGGATGCTACCAGAAGAAGAGAACCACTTGGGAAAAACTAGACTTCTTGCTGTGTCTTTGGGGAGTGGTAAGCAAAGTTAAATCTGTGTTCAGAACATGGTCAACACAGAGATTTCCTCAGGATTTTTCCAGTGTAGGTTCCCAACAAAACCTTTCAAAGACACCAGCCTTGGGAGCAGCCAGTCACAGACATCTTAAGTGATTGCTGTGGACATCACAGGTCAGCATGTCTCCAGCCTAATTTAGATGGGGCTGGCACATGCTAAATAAGAAACCAAGGCACTGGACTGCTGGGTCTCTTTTAAAGCTTTTCCCAAGCCTTTCTCTGCAACAATGCACTCCAGAGAGTGTCTTGCTCTCATGCAGAATGACACAAGGTTTCAGAAGTTCAATTAAACAGGAATTCTCTATGGTCTTTGCCTATAAAAAAAGCTTCCCAGTGAGGTACTGAATAAGCACATTTTTCTAAGCACTCGGGGTAGTGCTCCTTAGTCCTGATTCATAAATTATTTGTGCCTCCCTGTTTTTTCTGAAGCCTCCTTCAGTGGAGGCTTCAGATTTTTGGTGTCAAGTAACTCACAGCTGGCTGTCCGTGACTTGTAGAGACATAAAAACTTTCGTGATTATTCTTCAAACGCACCGTGCAAACCAAAGACACTGAGGAGAGGTTTGGTTTTCTTTTGCACTTCCCAAAAATATCAGTGAGCTATTTCTTTCATAGTCTCTGATCATAACCAGAAAAAGAGTAGCATGAAAGCTGAAATTGAAAGCGTGCAATCTGCCTGATGTTCAATTTCTCTTCTTTCTGGAAATCACTGGATACCTATAGTTCCAGAGCTACTACATTGTGAAAAGTTGTGTTAAACAAAAATATTGCAGCTGCAAGCTGTAATTTAAAGAGCAAATTCAATCTGCTCTGTCAGATGGGTCCACCTCATATGAGATAACCACAGGTTTTTTTAGTCACTGGTTTCAGGAATACCTATCATAGATGCTCCATTTTCATGTTCTGAGAAGTCCTCTTCACACATATTAGTATCCGGGGAAGGATGTCCAAAGCAGAAATGCAGCTCATGCAGAAAGTAGCTCTCAGAATCATTTTATGAGAATGAAACCATTGTGAAGATTCATTAGTCCAGTAAAGTGCTGCATCAGCATCTGTGCTTTCTAGTCACATGAAAAAACTGATGCTTTTAATGTAAGCCAGATCAATAAACCACATGAATTGCACCATGCTGTCTTGTATCTAGACCTAGAACCGCTCTATGCCTCCATCAGGCAGGGAGAATAGATGAAGTCACTGCAGAAGACAAGCTTAGAACCTAGAATACAGTTAGGCTAGTTGGTAAATCTGAGTGTCTGCCAATTCCTGAATAGCTTGTCCTGGCTTTTATAGCCTCTGTTTCCAAGAGAATACTGACAACCAACAAAATGTTGTGTTCTGAGATCAAATATTCTACTTTGTGTTGTTTCAGTGTGCGCTGCGACATTAATAAGTCACCATCTTATGTGACACGTCAGACAGTATGCCCCTGAGACAAACTCAAGTTGGTTGGTTGTTCTGTCACCGGTCTACCACTGGTTGTGACCTTGTTGACCAGTGGCAGAATAAGGCCTGCGTTTGTAGGGACATTTGAAGAGAAACAAAGATGCTACAGCTGTTTGGAGAATGATGGCTTCCCTCTCCTGTTTAAAACACTCAGCTGGAAAATGCTCAGTCACTCTCCCTGTGTAGACTAGATCTTCTACGGGAGTGGTGTGGAAAAATGCTATCACTTTATCTGCTTGCATGCAGCACTTCCATCAGCACACTTCGTTCTGGCGGATGTCAGCCTCCCAACTTTGTCATGAGTCTTGCAATATCTGACACTAAAGCCAGCTTGTTACATCAGGTTACAGCTTTTATTCAGAAAAAAATTAAGCTCTTTGGATTATTGAGAAACTCAAAACCTACCAACTGTGTTCCTGAATGATTTCAGATGATAAACAAAAAATCAAGAAGTACGGCTGAGATATCTTTATCTGCAAGGCAGTCTCATAGGCTTCCATAATTTATTCAGGATTTTTAATCTTGGGAAATGTCAATCCTATAGCTATGCTAATAAAAATCCAAGTGTACTTGGATTTGAATAATACTAGGATCATATTTATTTTCTTCAGTCATGCCAAGACAGTTGCAAGTTTAATTAAATATGTTATTCTAAATTTGCCACTAATCCCATATAAACACATAATCATTTCTTTCCCTCTAGTCACCAGAAACTGTACGGCAAATCTTTCTATATTTACTCTAGACTTTCTTTCCAGACCAACCCACTAAACTATTATAATCTGCTGTTATTTAGATCACATTATCCTTGATTCTTGGGTACTTTCCCAAGGGAATAATATTTGCTAGTTATTAGTGGGTATTAGCTTTCCTTTTGCCAGTCCTGCATGGCAGCTGTTGTGCATTTATTCTCTAGGGTAGTCCAAAAGGACCTAGGCATCGTAATCGGCACTCCAGATGCATTTGGTCTGCAAGTACTTGAGACAAGCAGCACCAGCCAAGCAGCCCAGTCAGGGCAGACGATACAATTCTTAAGGGAGCAATATCAAAACCACATAAGGCAGGGAACAATCAATCTACTGATTTGATTGACTCTGGTGTTGGTTTTGGCATTCTACCTCGAGAAAGTAGTGTTGCTGTCATCTTTCTCTGAAAAATAGCTGAACTCTACTATTGTCTCTCTGAATACATGACTAGATCTCCCTAATTCAAACTGGTATTACCAGTGTTTCAAACTTATATCACCAGTGTAATATGTTACAAACATTAATTTTCGGAAAAATTGCAAATGATCAGAAGTCATTAGTGCAGGCTATGTCTTGTCTTGCCTCAGTGTTTAATTTGATCCTGTTTCCCACCATTTTAAAATACTACGAGAACTAACTGAGAAACAAAGGAAGTCATGATTTTGAAGAATTTTCTGCCTCAGTCAAACAGAGAGGGTTTTAATCACATTGTATACAGCGTCTACCACACTACTGTGAAATCACTAGTCCATCAAAAGCCAGATTCAATTAAAGATTTGAGTTCCTAACTACCCATTTGTTGTGGTTTAACCCCAGCCATCAACAGAGCCACTTGCTCACTCCTCCCCCTGCTCCCAGTGGGATAGAAAGGAGAATTGGAAAAAGAAGTCGTGGGTTGCGATAAGAACAGTTTAATAATGAAAATAAAATAAATAATAATAACAACAAAATAAGATTGAAAACGAATATAACAAAAAGAGAGAGAAATAAAACCCAAGAAAATACAAGTGATGCACCACGCAATAGCTTGCCACCCGCTGACTGATGCCTGAGCAGGGATCCAGCCCTCCCAGTCAACTCCCACCAGCTTATATACTGAGCGTGATGGCCTATGGTAGGGAATATCCCTGCGGCTAGTTCAGGTCAGCTGTCCTGGCCATGCTCCCTCCCAGCCTCTTGCACACCCGCTCGCTGGCAGATCATGGGAAACTGAAAAATCCTTGACTTGGGATAAGCACTTCTTAGCAACAACAAAAACATCAGTGTGTTATCAACATTATTCTCATGCTGAATACCAATCACAGCACTGTACCAGCTGCCAGGAAGAAAATTAACTCTAACCCAGCTGAAACCAGGACACCATTGCAAAAGTTGATTAGGAAGCTAGGAGCTTGCACACCTTATCCAAGGTACAGAATGAAAAAAAGTTGCAGTGCAAATGAAAACTGAGTGTACTAGGATTCCATCCTCTTAGTGATGCAGTGTCCCAATTTAAAGGGATTATGATAAAAAATAGAGATACTTGAAACGTTTGCAAATGCTCTTCTGGCTATGCATACTTGTTCTGGAACTGTAGTTCTGACATTTTTCATACCCTTGTTGTAAAATTTTCTAAGCCCTAAATCAAAGAGAAAACAAAGGTTCTTTGCTGTATATAGGTGTGCAAGCCTCACTTACCATGGTGACCAATGATAAGTCACCATTTTATCCATTTCTTGTGCTGCCTTTATAATTTGTTTGCCTAGTTCCTATCCTTTTATACTTGGGTTGTAAGCTTTTTTGCTCAAGGACCATTTTTTATGCCTCTCTGTAAAGCATCAAGCACAATGGCAGCTTGGTCTATGACTTAGTTTCTGATGCAAATAACTGTCTGTCTCTTAGATCTTAGATGAAAGAGGTTTTCAATCCTTTTAAAGAAAAAAAATGAAATATTGCTATTTCTGTAAGCACAAAAGCAGAACCAAATTGGGGGGGGGGGGGGGGGGGGAGGTGCGTGGAGGAGAGGCCAAGAATGTTTTCTGCAGAAGCCTAGAAATATTAAAGGAGAAACGGCTGCCTCATATTACCAATAATTATGTATCTGACTACCAGGAGGTGTTTTGTCATAACAGAAGTCAGAGTGGACTCAGGAGAAATGAACAAACTGTGATCTTTTGTGAGGCTGGGGTCACGAAAGCTGTTAAAGGCAATTGGAAATGGGCATATTACCTAAAGTTAGCAAAGAAGCTGAAGAAAGAATTTCAAAAGAATCAAAACAACATTAAAGTGGGCAGATTTTGTACCAGGAATAGTGATATTATTTTTGAGCCATGTGTCAAATCAAACTCAAAAGACATCCAAACCCATGTTGCAGCAGGTAGAAATACCATCATACATTGTCTTTGACACAAGTATAACTGGGTTAGTTCATTGTCTCCAAGAGTCATTGGCTCCATTATCTTATAAATCTAAGAAAGAAGCAGTAAAAATTTACAGTGAGAGAAAAGCAGTGAGAAAAGCAGTAATTCCTCTGTTCTTTGGTAATACCAACATGCTCTTTGATTTTACTTTGGACAATAAAGTGACTCTAAGTCTCTAAAGCACCCAGGTAAGTTATTTCTGTCAATCCACAAGACGTAATCATGAAGTTTTCTGTTGCACAGACAGAAAGACATCTCCAGCTGATGCTTTGGGAGAGGTTAGGAGCTACAGAAGGAGGCCTTTTCCTGCAGAAAGCCCTGGTTTCCTAGCCCATCCTCTAGGATCTATGACTGGTCTCATCCCTTTCCTCCCCAGGAGACCAAGATGCACAAATGGGTAAGCACTGCAGGATGCCTAGAAGGGGACTGGAGAGGGAGCAGGTTACCACACGAGTCAGGGGAGATACTCTGCTGTCCAACAGGTCTCAGGGATAAGTCCCATATCCCAGGAGGAAAAAGGAGAAGGAGCAAAGAAACCTCAGGCTCCTGGCCCCATCCCTACTGTTCAAAACTCCAGTTCTTTCCCAAGTCTCCCAAAATCTCCACTACTCTCTCCCACCCTAAGTCATCCATACATCTGTTTCACGTACTCAGAGTTATCTAAAATCACCATATTCCCTCTTTCTTCTTCCCTTGCCATTACCCACCTGGAGCCACGTCTTAGCAAATCCTGAGCTTTCCTCACAGAGCTGAATGTCTTTATCCAACTCTGGCTGTAACTACAACTTGGATGAGGGCTGTACAATCACTTTGTCACTTCCCCATCCTGTGGTGGAGAGCACCTCAGCTAATGGAGGTTTCAGAGCATCTCTCTGTTCACTCTTCACTTCACCTTGATCCTTTGGCTAGTCATGTTAATGAAACCTAGGGGAGTGGGAGGAGAGAAATGGCCACTGTCTCACTGATTCTATAAAATATATTGCAACTAATCACCTCCAGGGCCCCAAGGCTGTTACGTCAAGACTCAACACTTGTCATTGTTCATGTTCCCTGTGATAACCATGCTCACACCGGCTGTGTCTGAGCTGCTCACATGCCACCCCAGCTAGGAGTCAAGAGGTGCCTGGGCAGCTATCCACACTGAGGAGCTCAGGAGCAAGAGCCACCTGGCCACTGGGAGCTCAGTCCTGACCTTATACACAGTGGGAGAATGGAGGTCAGAGACCTTACGATTAAAACAGTGCTAGAAAAAACATTTTTTAGACCTTGACAACCACGGGCTGACATTTGCCTACCCATGGCCACAACATGTCTACTGGGGTGGATTAACTTTGAAGGGATTGAATCAGATTGGACAGGGAGCAACAGACACAGAGCCCTGCTATGCAGCGCCAACAAAATCTAATTATCTGCTTTTATACTTTTAATCTGTCAGTCTAACTCTCTTTGTCTTTTAATCACTTCCAATAAATCTCAGTTATACTTTTCTTTAGTATTTTCATTATGTTTTTCTTATAAGATAAACGCATGTCAGGGATTTATATCTGCTATCAGACAGGTCTATGCTCTGATTTATAAGGGAAGAAAAAATTATGCAATAGCAAGCATTTTTGACAGGCTATAAAAAGTTTCTCTTTCTCATTGCTTAAAGATTGAAATACTTTTTTTTTTTTTTTAACTATGATTTTCACTGAGTCCAAATTAAGTGAATTAGTTGCAGGAAACTATGAGGGGTCTAGAGGACTTAGGACCAATCCTTTGTTAGATTATAAAACCATTCACTCCGTTTTCATTTGTAATAATAAAAGAGTATATTATATAGATTTCTAAAGGCTTTAAATCGGATAAATCCCTCAGACTATCTTAACATTTGGAATCTATTCTGTGATTTGACTTCATAGGTTTCTTGGAGCATGACTGCCTCCTAATCCTCTGCTCTGCCTTCTGTCTCTTCCCTTTCTCTCTCTTCCCCTTTGTCAATAGAAGCCTAACCTTTTTCCACAGCATGACTCACAATTTGAAGCAAGCTCTTGGGTTTGGGTATTTCTTTTCCCCAAGAACTCCATTCTACAACTGGCTGCTTGTTCAAATACATCTTAAACTCTGCCTTGTCTCATTACACATTTTTCGCTCTCCAGTGCACTATCAAGGAGATTCACATCTTTGCTTTTCTCTTCTAAGCTGAATGGAACCTTGTTCTCAAGCTCAACGTTGCTGCCAGAAGTCTTCATCTTTTGTTTTCTGTGGCCCTCCACCACTGCCTTTGCCAAGAGCAGAAGCACTACAAGATGAGATCCAAGTCCACGGGGCTGAGAGTAGTTCCTGAAGGTTTCAAACATCAATCTCATAATGAAAGTGAGGTATATGTTGTCATTAAAAATAAGTAAAGATCTGAAGCTATGAGACATTTGGTTCCACCCTTGCAATGGAATAATTCTTCCTGGCAAAATCGGAAGGCTATTGAAAACCCCTACTGTTACCTGCTGGTGAACTCAAAGAGCAAGAGTGTAAGTTTAAAAGCCTTTCCCTTCTCAAATGAGCCCAGGGAAAATGGAGGCAAATAGCAAGTGGTCTCTTTCATCTCAGCATTGTTATTCAGACCCATGTTTCTTCTGTGGGAAACTGGAACTGATCTCACACTTGTCATTGAATGAATTCATCAGGGATTTTAATATGAAGCTTTTTCTGTGGGTCAGGGCAGAAGAAGAGGCTTAGATGGGAATACCGAGGGCATGCTCTGCTGTGGCTTAAGAAGATGAGGTCTCTCCCATTGGTGAACATTTTCTCAATGTAAGCCTAAAATAAGGATGAAATTCCCATCACAATGTTCACAGCCCCAAAATACATGTTTCTGTGACTCCAGCTAGGAGTAAGGATACAAGAAGAGCTGCTTTCCCTTACTTTGTAGCCTCTGGATCGGAATACGGGAAGATGTTAAGTTTGTCCAAGAAACAGCAGGTGTTCAGTCGTCAGTTTTCACAGCTGATATTAGACTTGAAACAGTAATCAAGAAAGCAAAGATTGAACATTTGGATGGATTCCACAGAGAATAAATTAAATCTATTGTTTATAAAAAATGTCTTTGTTTCAGGGAAAAAATTAATCCATTGGAAAAAGAAAATAATAGATAAATAAAATGCAGAAGGAAATCCAAGAAAAACTTAGGGCTGTGACTGTTTGTAAGGCCATTAAAGTGCTTTCTGGAATATTGAGACCATCAGATATTTTCAATCTTTAAAGGAAAGTAAATTTTCTATGTTATGTATGTAAGCATATATATACATATATATATGATGTGGGGGTGTGGATACTTCAGAGAGTTATTATTTACGGATTTTCTACCAAGATGTAAGAAAATGCTTAAAGTCTTTTTGCAGCTTTAGTGGTTCCTTTCCCATCAGAGCAGAGGTCCCCTAAAACACTAAGAGCAAAATCTAATGCCTCTGTGTGACTCTTAGGAACAGCATAGTAATATGAGCAGCTGGAGGAAAAAAAATTTACTCAGACAAAGTAAATAGGCTTGATATTTCAGGAACAAACAGAAATGAGGGGGAAAAAACCACCACAGTTGTTTGTATGAGATGGATTTCCTTTTCAGGACTGGATTTTTAAGCTCATCCTGCTCTGATGGCACAACGGAGGTTTGGACCCAAAAGCTATGCCTAGATTGCTGAATGAAGCTTGCCTGAAGCTGCTCCCTGACACCAAGGCCAAGTGGCATGGAACAGCCCGTATCCATACGATTAAGCTCCCTTACCCTGTACAATAGGGTGGCTGCAGTTACATCGCACTTGGGAGCAGTCCCTGGCCTAAGCTAACTTCTGAACTGTGCCTGAGAATCGTTTGGGAGAGCGCTACTTGGCCAAAAGCAAGCCAGGGGGCATTTCAATAATTTAACAATATAAATAATCAAGTCCAGTGATGTGCCCTGGCACTGCTTAATTTATTAGAGCAGACACAGCTGACACAGCCAGCTGCTGATCCCTTAATAGCACAGAGAAAGCACAGATGGCCCTGGACCACTTTCCTCTTCAAGCAGGGGTGCCTGGAGCATGCCAACACGTACACAGCGCTTCACCAGGGGCCCGAGGAAACCGGTTCAACATGGAGCAAGCCAGGGCTCAGGCTGGTAGCAAAGCTGCTGCTTTTCGGCACTGCAGCCTCCTTCCCCTGGAGGGCTGTGCAGGAAAACAAGTCACCTTTTTTTGGGACCCAAGTCCTTGAAGGGCTGGAAGATGCTGCTGTAGCCTGTTGGGACACTGGAGAAGGGACCAGGGTTGGCAGTGGTCCTCTGTGCACAGCAGCCAGGGTCCACGCTCAGGGGTAGGAGGCAAAGCTCTCCATGCGTGAAGACGGAGCATCCCCTGCTCTGCTGGACTGCTAGGGCTTATTCACTCCCGTGCAAATATTGAAGAGGGCTGCTTTGGTATCTGACTTTTTGTTTAAAAAAGGTGTAAATTCTTCCCTGCTGAGCCGCACAGTTCACCCTGGGAGGGGGCAGCACGGGGAACAGCCCCCCAGACAGGCAGTGGGATCTAGGGGAGGTGGGTCACCCAGGGGCCACTGCACCCACTTTCCCAGGTGGCAGAGGCTTTGCTGAGGATCGGGGAGGGAGCTGCTGGTACCTCTGGGTGCCGCAGCAAAAACCACAAGCAGGCTTACAGGAGGGGCTGCACTAGGTCCTGCAATTTACATTTCTCAAGGCGGTTCTCAAAACAAGAGGCTTGTTTTGCTCCTGAGTAGTAGTGGAAGTGTCTTTGGTGCATGTTTTTTAAAAAATTATCTCCTTTTTAATAGAATAGTTTCACTACTAGACTACTCTGATCATTATGTTTTAAACAGAATGTCTGGAAAGACAGCAATTACTTTTTGTAGGTCACTGGGTACAAATCCAACCTTTTCTTTAAGAGTCTTGTTTTAAGAATTGTAATGAACTAAACCACAAACATTTAAATGACATGAAAAATTAAAAGAAACCCATGCGTGGCAGCCATGCACAGACCAGCTCCCAATGTGAGATTCAAAATACAACTATTTTGTGTCTGTCCCTCTGTTTATATCTGGAAGGAAAATAGTCTGCCCTGAGGAATTCAATAGTCATTCCTTATTTGCCTCACAGCACTCTGTTGTGAAGCCTTCATGGATGAGACACATGTCATGGGCCTCAACTCTTTCTCAGCCATCCAGTTAGATTGGCATTCCAAGGTGCTGGTCACCACCAAGGGCTGACCCTCATCACTAGGGTACAGCCTTACATCCATCACAGTCTGGATAGTTTAACTCACTCTTCTTGTTAGAAAACTCTGTCTTCCAGCAGGGTCCATCGCCAGTCACTGGCTGAGACAGGCAGCACGGATGCCACGTTAGGTATGTAGCTGTCTTCAGAAACCAGGCTCAGAGACAGGCTATTCGCCTTCTCCATGGCACTCAGATTTCAGTCCTGTCTCCCTTCACCACAGTCATCTTTTCCACATTAAATTTCCTCCTCTATCCACTCATACAGAAGGTTTCACACCTTTAGTATTAAATAAGTCATTCTAGTTAACTTCCTCCATACCCTGGCAAGTGGCCATCCAGATGATATTCCTTGAAAAGAGATCCCAAACATGCCCTGTGCTTTCAGGTGGTACTGCACTTCTCTGCTGCAGGAGCAGACCATGGCACACCATACAGCCTCCTTCTGCCTTTTCAGAGGCATCACATGGCCAATGTCATATCAGGAGTCCAGGGGTCCTCCCTATAAAGGCCCCAAAATCACCTGTCTCTGGACAGATTAAATGTGCAGACAGCCCCATCTTAAGCGTATTCTGGGTTTCTTAGACCCCTTGCCAGAAACATAATGCAGGTCCCCCCCTCAGCCTGCTCTCATGCACCATGTGGTCCAGCTCCCAGCCATCTTGGCAGCTGGACCTTCTTCAGTTTGTCCACATCCATCTTGAACCAGAGAGGCCTAAAACTAGATACAGTGTCCTAATGGTAGTCTCACCAGTCCCAAGGAGAGGGGTATAATGCCTCCCCTTGCTCTGTTGGCCACATTTCTCCTAAAGTAGCTCAGCATTATGTTTGCCTTCTTTGCAATTTTGGCTCATATTCACCCCCGAGTAAATAATCCAGCAGAAAATGCCAGTCCTTTTCAGCTGCAGTCAATGTGATTCTGGTCAAATAATTGGTTTTAATAAAAGTTTTAGTAAAATATACCACGCTATTTTTTCAGAGGTCACACCAGGTTTGCACTCTCATGACAATCTAAACAGCACGTTGCAGAGATCACTACAGTCTTTTCCTTTAGGAACTGTTTGTTTTCCTAACAAGAGCACATCAACCATCACACACACAGTGAAACAAG
This sequence comes from Bucorvus abyssinicus, assembly GCA_009769605.1. Classification (NCBI taxonomy): domain Eukaryota; kingdom Metazoa; phylum Chordata; class Aves; order Bucerotiformes; family Bucorvidae; genus Bucorvus; species Bucorvus abyssinicus. The sequence continues at coordinate 27,163,108 of CM020030.1, read as the reverse complement.
ATTGTCCCCACTTCAAAAGAAGAAACTTAGGTAACAGGAGGTATTGCGTGGGTACCAAAAGCAGATAGGCAAACATGAGTTGGCAGTGAGATACTGGTGCTTTGCTGTAAAAACCAGCAGTTTCAACATCAGCCATCTAGCCATTATATTTTATCAGTCTCTTCTCTGCTTGGTCAACGTAACTGTGCCTACAAAGCTGTCATGGGTTGCCAATGTCACATAGGTTGCATTCCTGAAATTGCACCTGGAAGTCTCTGCCAGTTACATGGGATGACATTGTTTTTAACCGAGCTCACGAATCATCCCAGCAGAAACACATTACTGCAATTCTTGAAAATCTCATACAATTAAACCTCCTGTTGACACAAGACCTAGCAGTCAGGATGACTAGGGGGGGTGAAGATAAAGAGCTGTGACAATTTTTATGTTAAATACCCATGACAATTCATTGTGAAAATTTGAATCTGGATGCAAAATGTCGCTGAAGAAGAATCAAAAGTAGGAAATTTTTGACACAGCCAATTTTACAATATTTACAGTATAAAAAGAGGAGGCAATTATTCAGAGAATTAGGCTGATCCCTCTCAGTGGCACCAGAGCCCAATTTTCCTTAAAAAAGGCTATATTCCTAGGAGTCAGAATAAATTCAGGACCATAAACATGTTAGTACATTCACTGAGAAAGAGATAGAAGCAGTGGTCTAATCGGATCATATTTCCAACACAGAATAAGTGTCTCATAAACTGTGAAACAGGAAAAGGTAAACTCTATGAATTTCCTCTCTGCTAAGCCAGTTTGCTTTCAGCGATTGTAGAAAATAAAATTATCAAAGAATAACAATTCTTTTTTTTTTCTTTTGAGACTGGTAAAATAAACAGTCTCTTGCTCCAAATGAATCTGAAAAGCGCAGCCACTGCATTTTCCTCTCTATAGAAAGAAATTGTTCTGCTCCTGCTCTGTTCACAATTAAAAACCCCGGTAGCCCTAGCAACTGGGCCACTGAGTGTCCGAGGCAGGCCACATAAAGGTCTGAGAAACATCCCATAAGCCCCAAGTAAACAACAGTTTAAAAGGGAGGCATTCTTCTTCACTCCCTGACTACTATTGTCTTCTTGTTGAGGAGAGAGGCAAGTCTCTTAACTCCCAATATGATATCGCTGTACGTTAACTAGTTAGAATAAAGGCTAAATTCAAAACTAAATCACTGGAGTGGAAATTCAGTACCTAATTTAATGTAATATTAGGCCCTTGGCTCCTATTCTCTTCAGTTCATAAATGCAGATTGGCTAGAGGGACTGCAAAACACAAAGCAATAACATAAAATAAACTATTAAAGCAAAGGACACCGTGTTCCTTTGATTCTCACACCCACCCACACACATACACCCACACATAGGCAAAAGCTCCTCAGGAGTAACAATTCTGAAATGTGAAAAGTCCGGTATATGAGAAGGCTGTAAAATAGACTTAGCACTTTTTTTATGGACGTGTCCTGTGTCATTAAGCAGCTTTCCCAGAAAAAAGGCCATGACATCTACATGCCTTTTTTTGCTGCTGGAGAGGTAATTGCTTTTTCAATAGAAGTCATTTCAAGCCACTTGCTATACATTGGGTGACACACTGGACAAGTAATTTTGTGTTCCCACAACAGTAAATTAGAAAGGCAGGAGAGGGATACAGTAACCACAAGACAATCCTTCTCACTCCTTCAAATTATTGCGTAGAAAGCATTAAAAACAAGACAATGTCCAGTTATTGATTCCACAGTGGAACATATTTCACCCCAAGTTCTTTTGCAACAGTTCATGTCTCCATTGTTTTTAAGAGGATTGCAAATGTATAGAAACTTAAGCAAGAAAGTTGTTAAGGTTTAATTTTACAGAGATCCCCGAGAACCCTTTAAAAATTAGACTGTTCTTCCGTTTTGAAAGAATTTTGTGGCTATGTCAGAGGACTGATTTGCCCCTCGAAGTTTTCCTGACTTACACTAGCCCTTTGTTCAGACATCCAAATTCAGTTGTGGTCCCATTCACCAAACTCTCATCTCAGGCTGGTAAAGTTACTCCCGGATCACCTTTGTCTTCTCATAGCACATTCCATGCCCATGCAAACGGGGAACTGCCTGCACCAGCAAAAAATGGCTTCCAGCAGGAAGATGATTCTTCCAAATTTTTTTTTTTTTTTTAATATAAACTCAGCTGTCTAGAAGCCACAGTGGCTGCATCCTCACCCTCCTCTTTAAAGCATCTGATGCTTTCAGACTATCCTGCTAGCCCACCTTTGCAAGCAGGTGGCCATGTTTTCATCTGGAGTTCATGCTGTAGCTCTAACTTGCCCTCAAGCCACTGCTCCTCTCTCCAAAAAGAGTGGGCTCATATGACCCGCATGGCAAGAGGAAAGATAATCCCAGCTACATCATTTGCAAAAGAATAAAGACGCATATTTGTACACGGGAAGCAAAACAAAGCTTTTTTGTCCTGGAAAGCTTGAACAGTTGTGAACAGGAGAGAAAGGACTGCAGTGCTCCTACTGAAAGGCACAGGAAAAAAGAGTAAGAAAGTCTGGAGCTATGTGCTCTTTTGAAGCTGTCACCTCCACACTGGATGCTATGGTGCAGAACTGGATTCAATGTAGAGCTCAGATTGCACCATTCCCCACATTTCGTAGTAGATGCTTTACAGCACTGAAAGAGAGCCGAGCAAGGCTGGCTAACACCAGTTTATTCAAAAGCATGAGGCCTCTCCCAAGGATTCTCTGATGTCCAGCTAAAACTTATTCAGCCCACTGAGGAAAGAAAAAGGAGCATAAGTAGGTTTATTGTTGTGTGCTCCAGTTTACTTTTTCTCCTCATCCATGTCCTCTTTCCCAAAAGAGTCAAGCACATGTGGACAGAAAAAGGACAGAACATTTTGAAGAAGTCAGTTTATCTTCACAATGTGCATTGACATTCATAAACATACAAAACAGAAAACAAAAGGTTAATGTTGAAATCAGGAAAAAAAAGCACTTCCAAATGCATGATTTTACAGGACAGTCACACAGAACTTCTTACAGAATAAATCAAAGCAATGAAAACAGAAAAAGGAACATGCTGAAACCCATACTTCAGTACTTAGATAAAATACATACAAAATTTAGAGAAAGCTTTGCAACCAATTCACTAACTAGTTGTTCAGATTCCATTACTTTTCATATATAAAATGACAAATATGTAAAGTAAACATCCAGATGCAGTATGTAGGTTTTCCCATCTGCAAATCCAAGACCAAAACAAATTACTTGCCTTCTGTGCTTGGACTCAAAATTAGAAATAAGTCGAGCTGGTTCACTTTTGACTCAAGAGATTGGCTTTGAATTGGCTTGCTGAGTTAGAGAGCAGCAATAAGCTTTCTATTCGTAGAATATAATCTTAAATTTGGCACTTATTCCCCCTGCAGCCCTCTGGCACAATGGCATCTATTCAGATCGTGTATTTTAGTTGCCTAACACAAGTGCTGAACATCTCAAAACCGGATGCCTGGCCACAGCAGGCATCAATAATAAAATAATTCAGAGTACCCATCTTAGGGCTTCTTAGTCTGTGGAAAGAGCCAGGCCTGAAAGAAGGCCCCTGAAGAATGTTTCAAAACACTAAAGAAGATGTCAACTTCCCCCTGCTGCCTGGAAACCCCTTAACAATGAAGAAATAATCCTGAAAGTTTCCTTGGGAGTGTTAGCACATTGCTGAATAGACAACTGTCCAAAGGAGAGGAGCAGGTGGGCTCCCAGCATGGGCTTCTCTGAAAGTTTTGCATTAAATGTTTGCCTCTGCATGAGTTTGGAATGATGAGACCTCTCCTGAGGTCACCACCTTGCTGAGGTGCCCCCTTCTTGTGCTGCCCCAGCAAGCAGAGCCCCAACTCGGGATAAGGAGGACTGGCTGCCTTCCAGCCCCAAACCTGGGGTCAGCGGGGAACTGGGCTTCTCCCCCTCTTTTCCCAGGGACGTGCTAATTGCTGCCGTCTTAGAGGTCATCTAGCATGGCTCATCTTTGCTCAGTCACATACCAAGGCAGCCCCGTGGACACAGTCCTCTGAGCGATTTGTTAGTAAGTGAAGCAGCCTGTATTCCAGCCTCCAGCTGCAAACTAAGAGCTGATGTGCTGCTGGCAACACAGTGAAACTTCGTTTTCATATATCCTCTAAGATATATATGTGTGTATATATATACATATATATACACACTCATCGTAAAATATTAACGTACATATACTACATATTTAATGCATAATATATAGACTAAACATTATGTCATATGTGTTACAAACAACTGCATTTTTATAAATATTTATATATTCTATATAAATAGCATATATAAACTGATCTTATTTCAGAAAAATTATAATTCAAAGGGGTTTTCAGTCTTTCTGGGCTGCATTCTCTAAAGCACCTGCCACTGCAAGAAAACCTTTAATCCCAGAATGGCATGAACAAATTTAATAAAAGGGTTCTACAAAATACAGTGTTGCAGTGAAAATGTCATCAAGAGCTGGAATGATGTAAGGCAATCAGCTAGACTGAACCTCTACTTCCTCTGCTTCCATTTTTAAGCACGAATAAATGTCGCATGGATGCAGAACAACCAACTCTTGCATCTCCAATCCTGTCTCCCTAGTTTCTAATTGAATTGTTTCATTTTGTCACTTGATTTTCCCAGTATTGCTAGTCTACAACAGCGCCACATAGAGACATTGCACAGACATTGCACATTAAACAATTGTAAAATGTGCAAATAAATTCTACTCATAGTTGCAGCAAGTCATGTTAAAGGTAAGCTGGTTTTGTCAAATCATAGCCTGTAAAAATACCAGGGTGAATTTTACTGTTAGTACGGGCAAATACAGAACAATTTAACTAGAATTGATGGATACTCTGAGCTTGTATCATCACAAGCAAGTACAGAACACGGATTACTACCAAATACTACCCAGAAAGCTTCAGTAGTATTTGACTGATTTGATGAAGTCACGGACATTTTTCAGGTTGTCATCGGTGTGCCAGAAGGAGAAGACTATGAGACCCTGTCCTGGTTTGAGTTGGAACAGAACTAATTCTGTTCAGAGATTTTATTTTTCAGCTCCGTCTCTTCTAACTGATGGCACTTTCTGAAGTTAACAGTATATTTTTGCAGGCAGTGTCTGCTTCTACAAGTGAGATAGCGCTTGATGTTTACAGTGACTGCCCGGGGTTGGTGTGCAGAAAGGCTCTTGCTCAGACTTGCTCCTATGCAGACCAAGGTCACTGCTAAACCCTGTGTGCCACGGTGGTGGTGCAGTAAGTGAGAGGCTGCACCTGCGGGGAGGAGCGGACGGGACAGGTGACCCTACACTGACCAACAAGGTGTTCTATCCCATAGATGTAATATTCAGTATAAAGCTGAGGGTCTCGCTCTCTCTTGCCCTCCTCTTCAATGGCTGGTGTTTGAGGAGGACTCTGTGTATTCTGCCTTCGATCCCAATCCGTGCATCCCTGAATCCAGCTCTGAAATCCAGCTCCTGCATCCAGTTCCCGTCTGCTGCTGAGCCCAACCTAGGAATTTCCCAGTGTCTGCCCACAGCATCAGTGGTGATGGTGGCGTGGTTGCCATCAGGGGGTTTGGATTCGGTGTTGGTATTGTATATATGTGTATATATTTCAATTTATTGATATTATTCTCATTAAAGCAGTTTTAGTTTACTTTTCCAATCTACAAGTTTGGATTAGAGGGGTCTGTCATTCATCTAGTGGCTGGCCCAGCTCTAACCCCTGACAGTCCCACAGCCCTTTTCTTCAACAGCAACAGTATGCAAAATGTGACCTTATATCCTCTGACCTGTGTCAGTCCTTATATTCACCCCAGTCTCTCCACTGCATCTTTTCTGGAACTTGTCCTCCTCGTAACTCTATTTTCCCATGAAATAGCACTTTCTTCTCTTGTGAAGTTGGTTTTTTACAACAAAAATATCAGAATATCTAGGGTAGTATCAGAAAGTGCTTTGTGGGATTTTGTTTTCTGGCCCCAGGTTATTTTCTCTCTGAGGATGCTACCTGCTTGATCCCAGCCTTACCAGCAAGTAAAAAAACCCAAAATGCCCAGATGTTATAAATGTCTGGTTGTCAAGTACCGACATCCCACATATAAGTCCATAATCATTTGTGGATTCAGTGTCTTCTAGGCATCATAAATAAACCTCGTTGTATCAAGGACAATAACCAGGGGTCATGAAGAAGCCTTTGGATGATACAAAACACAGCTGTGCACCTGCTTAGCAGCAGAAGTTACTTTACCCTCAAAAATTAGCAAGGGTACTGTAGAGAGAAGGCTACAAGCTACAGTTTTAAAATCAGGCAATTCCAATTAAGGAGCTTGTAAAGAGAGAAAATTACCTTCAAACATGAAGTCACAAATGTAAGATGACTGGCATGTACTATTTATTCCTGTGTCATTTGTGTGGTACCCTTCATGCCCAAAGCAGTATACAATAGCTGAGCTGAGGTAAGATGAAGAACTGGTCAGTATGCACAGTCAGTTGAAATGCACAGCATGTATTCCAAGATAGAAAACACATCAGGCTGTATTCTGGCTGCAGATTTCGATCTCTCTTATTTGCCTCCTCAGCCATGCCCAGATGAGGCATCCATCAACCCGTCCTTGGGGATCGCCTCCTCTTTGATATGCATTTTGTGCCAAGATGCATATACCCCAGTGTCAGTACCCTGCGCCTATGATCTTTGCTTGCTCACAAGTCACCACCAAGTCCTCCAATTCCTCCACCTCAGGGCTGCCTTTCCTCATTAAAGCTTTTAATGGGTTTATCATATGAAAACATTGCCCAGACTAAAATTAATCTTCAATACCACAGAGGCCTGAAATTTGATTGTTGTGGGAATTCCTCTGGCTTTGCAGCATTTAAATTCTCAGCCACTGTCCCGTGTAAATGTAGGAGTTATTGTGTCTTGAACAGGTCTGTGCCTTCCCAGAACAATGTTAGATTAGAGTTTAACACTTCTGTATCACCCAGCTTCTTGTTGTGTGCTTTTTTTTTTCCCTGCAAAATTAAATCCAGCTTTACCTAGAACATACTAATGAGTCCAAGCTTCTTCTGTTTACATGTTGGGAGTTTCCTAAGGCTTATGTTACAAGTTGGAAAGTCTACTGTTTATTCTGTTTAAAAGAAAGAATGGGAAAAGCGGAATTGAAAATTAAGTCCTTAAGTAAAAACACAAAAATAAGAAAATTCTCCAACCCTCCAATTAAGAGCTTGCTCATTCAGGCCTCCTACATGCCAGCAGACTACACACTGGTAAAACCAATTTTGGCTTATTTAGACTTGAACAAAAATTCTGTGAGTTTAGGGAGCCAGCATGAAAATCATTGGCATAAGGACAAGCTCCAGCAATAAGAAAATTCAATTAAATCATTACACAGGCTCCAGAAGCATTGATGGAATTCCACAGCTTTAATGAGGCCAGTATGGAGTTCACAACCCCCTATGAAAAGTGTATTTAACAACATTGGTCTGGGCCATTCAGTGCCATTATATATTTAAAATCCTAAAAGGGAACTTGTCTTGCACTCTGGATTAGTCTAATCAGCAATAAAAATGATAGCCTAAACAAAAGACATGTCTCTGCCTCTTTCAGCCTCCCCTTTAGTAGCACCAGAAAAGAAAATGAAAATATGAGTTTTGCAGCATTCTCATAAACTAGGCAACTGTTGGTGAATGAAGGGCAAAGTTCAGCTCCATCCACAGGTCATGGCAATGCTTTAAGGGATGTAGAGGAAGGATTATTTTCTTACTTCAACAATTGCTAAGCAATTTATGAAAGCAGAAGGAGAACAGGTGAACTGGGGTTGGGGTGTACCAGAGAAAGACCCAAAAGAAACAGGGCAGGAAGGTCCTGAGTTTAGAAGTAAAGCACGACCAAATAAGTCCAACATATAACTGATGATGTATTTAATGGTGGATAGCTGAAAATCAGAAAGGTTATGCCTATACTCGTAAATCTAACAGCACCAAGGAGCATTTCCGACTCAGCACTGCCAGGCTCTGTTCTTTACCCCGTTAAATTGTTAGTGATTCCTGGTATAGCTGAGGGCCATTTCAACTAACACTACCCAGAAATCTCCAGTTACGTTTCAGAAGTTAGCACTGATAGGCAGTTGTATTAGAGCAGAGGATGGTTTAGCAGCGTGGATGCAAGGCATCCCATGTCATTCAGTAACAGCACTAGGCAGCACTTCCAGGCAGTTTCAATTCATTGATGCAGATAAAGCTAGAAGGTCTATCTCTGTTGCTCCAGTCACAGTTGTACGTGGCCTTATTACTGCTCCTGAAGGGAGAGAGCAGAAGGGGATAAATCTCTGCCCAAAGTCACTTCTTGAGAGTGTAGGATAGTGGCATTTGTTGCAGTGCCCAAAATGCTGAGTTCTGGGAGTATGGTCAGAGCTTTTACAAGAAATTAAATCAAAACCAGAAAAAAAATCTCAGATTAATGTGCCATAAGATTATTTGCATGGCCATCTTTATTTCAGTTGGTTTACTTGGATTTCAGATCAGCCCTTGAGAATACAAACTACTTTGGACCCCATATGAAGTCCTGAGGTCAAAATGTTATTGAGATAAATTTGAACTCCCTCTTTAGGGAGTAGACAAAATCAAATCCAGCACCAAGAAGGAGAATCACTTACTTCAGTACTCACAAGAGAAGTGAAACGCTATTAAAGTAAATGCACAGCAGGTAAACACAGTTCCTCACATTCTTTCTCAGATTGCATTTTTAGAGAGGTATTTTATTAGCCTTAATGCTACTCTTAAAGTTGTCATGGAGAGATGGAGAGAAAATAATCTCTGGCTTTCAAAAAATTGTGCTTTGCAGCCTTCAGAGGATGTTTTTTGATTTTTGAACTTTTAGTGTCTCCACTAACCCTTCTTCCACATGCAGCCAGGACCTCTGGTTGAGTGTTTACTGAACAGGTATACCTTATCCTGCCACAGAAATACTCTTCTATTGACATTTCCTATGCTAAATAAGCCTTTCTTCAGCTGTTTAAAATTCATCATGTAGTAGTCACTGTTTGTAGAAAGGTGCTAAACAAATAGCAGAAAAAATGAAAGGGAGGAAAATGCTTCAGGCAAAGTTTCCATCATATTCTTCTCACTGTAATTATCACCATAAAGCACAGCAAAAAATGGTGCATTGCAAAATGATTTATCTAACATGGTAAAGGAATAAAGGTCTGATTCTGATTTTCTGATATTTATCAGTATGAGTAAGAAGAAAGTCAGCTCCTCAGTATTTTACACCCTTCCCATAGTGTAAAAGACAACGCAAGATTTGAAAGAGTGGGGACAGACATATTTGGGGACATTAATTTTATTCCCTCCCAGACCCTAATCTTGCCTGTTTTCAGTGTTCCCACTTCCAAGTAAGTGCTCAGCCACACTGTTTTCATCAACATCTCTGTTCTCAAGTGCCTCGGTGCTGTAGGGGCAGTTTGCAGTCAAGACAGTTTGCTCAGGAGGATGCTGCGTATTGTGCTGACCATGGCCTCTCCTCCCTCTTTAAAGAGCAGAGAGAAACATCTGTGGAATAAGCGTGATTTTCTGAGGAGCTAGACGTTATTACTAAGAGAAGCAAGGCAAGAACAGAGGAAAAAGTAGGATAGGTCCAGGAGGGGACATAGGAGACGAACAAGCCCTGAGTTGCTGTGCTTTTATAGATGTAGAGGGATTGCCATTTAAATGTTGATGTTTGCCAAAGTAAATCAAATATTTATTAAGGGAATTGCCTGCTTGCATGGAAAACTGGAGCTCTTCAGAACTGATGATGTGTTTACCTGGAGCAAACAGATTTTTTTTTTTTTAAATAATCACCCATTATAAACAAAAGTAAAAACAAGACCTTTACGCAGCATAGCCAGAGCAATTACGCTGCCCTGCAATACTTGGAAATAACCCAGGTTTTCCAATATTTGATATCTAATGTAGCTCAGCTTCCCACTTGCACTTCTAAATGAGCCGCAGCCACTGCTATAGGTAATGCCAGTAAAACAGATTGTGCTGCAAAATATTCTGGTGGGGGTGATTTCTGCTTTGTCTTACTGCTGTAGAGCAGATTAACTTGCAAGTGTTTGCTGCAGTATCTGGTTATACCTGACTGCAATATAAAAAAACCAAGTATGTCCTTGCCAGTAAACATAATAATCTAAAACCATCTAATTGCTATGGGTTTTCTTAATCCACAAAAAGGAACCATGCCATTTTAGTTTGAATGCCTCTACTGAAAAAAACCTTCAGCGAGAGAAATTCCCGGTGTTTGTTTGCTTTCAAACAGCCAGACTTTATCAATTCTGTCCCCATAATACCTCTGCTGCAGACAAACTCTTCAGAAACCAGAAGGCAGCGTTCAGAGAAAATCAAAAGACGATTGCATAAATGTCTTTTTCCCATTACCCAGACTGGAAGCTGTTCCCACAGGTATTTTGTGAAACTTTTCCCCCAGGTAGTTAGGTGCAAAATCACCTTGGAGTTTTTGTCTATTTGTGAGAGTCCCCAAATTTGGCATAGGAACACACACTGCTGCACTTCTTAGAAAAGGATCAGGTCAAGTATATTTAAATATTAGCTATATATCACACAGCTTTCACGCACTCGAACAGCAGGTTAAATGTAACAGAGCTTTGGGGAAAAAAAGAATTTTCTACAGCTGTTCATCTCTGATGTCATTACTTCTTGTAGTTTCCAGTTCAGTTTATTTGTTACATTTCAGAGCATGATCATGAAAGCTCTGTTGTTCATGGTCAGGGAAACAGCTGTGAACAGCTGGCATATTTTATGACCATTCTTATTGCAGGGTCATACAATAATTTTTGTGAATTACCATCAGAGCCGAAAAGTTTTTCTTTTCAACATGAGTTGACAGATGTTTTGTCTTTGACCTATAATAGCCTACATAAGGGCTGGACATTTTCGTCACATTTTGAAAAGTACAAAAAGATAGTGGCGAGATGACCAGTTCAAAGAAATTAAAACACTGCAGAAGCTCAGTTGTTGTTAAAATGTGTAACAAGAAAAAATTTTATGAAAAATAGAATGCTATTATTTCTAGCTATACCAACAGCATTAAGTGGCTGACAAGTGTATTTCCAAAGTTATTTAACATTTATATCAGTGTCCCACTCCTCTTTTCTTCCATTAGCTTGTCTATCCTCCTGTTTTCACCTCCTTTATAAATATGGTTACCTTTACTCAGCCCTGCGCTTCTGCCCCTCCAAATTGCAGGCTCTCTCCCAGCTCTCCTAAATGTAGCAACATTTACATCTTTTTTCCCAAACAAATTCTTGCAGCCCAAGGCATGCTGGCCCTGTTCATCCAAGCTCTCTGCATCCCAGTCAGGACCGCAGCCTCCTGGAGGAGCTCCTGGAACTTTGCCTCTCCCAGACCTCAGTATCTTCTTCTTAGCTAGCTCCCTCCACATCTACCCAGATCACCCCCAAAGTCACTCTTTTCCAAGTATCACTGAAGGCTTATCCCCTCCTGCTTCCATTTCTGGTGCCCCACCAGCTACACCAACATCCCCCAACAGAAGTGTGCGCCCCTGCCACCACCACCCTACAGCCGCACTGCCCCTCCCTGCCCCTGCCTTGCCCTTGCACTGCTGGGATTGCCCACTCTCATCTGACTTCAACATTTTAAATAAAAGTGTTATTCACAATGATTTTAAAATGCTTTATGATTTAATATACTTTATGTTATTATCTTCCAACCTCTGTCATCAAAATTCCTGAAGCGGCAGAGAGAGAAAATGCTAAGAGAAAAACTTCTGGCTGTGCCCCAGCACAGCCTAGCTAGTTTTGTGCTCCTTCTGTTTGTCTTGTTTAATGAAGGTTGATGGAATGTGGCCCGCTTGTATACACATGAAAACTGTACGTAATTAGTTGATAACCCTTATAAATGTGTTGAAGACTATAACTTGTATTAATGTGATAAGGAAAGACTTCTATAATCATTACAAGAGAGTGAAGACATTGTGATCTCTGTTAAATCTATTCTAGGAAGATAAAATGAGCTGAAATTAATTGAAACTAAAAATTTTGAAGGCTATGTGTCTTGAGAATTTGAAAAATGTAACGTCCTACAAGCAATGTCCAGACAATCTAACACAATTAATTTTGAGTAGTATTTAGATACCATGAAAAGGCAGAGTGCTCGACTTCAAAGTGAAAAATACCAAATTATAGATTCCTGTAAATACTAGAGCAATGAGAATAGTAATGAGATAAATGAGAGGAAAGGAATGAAGGGGGACAAAATTAATTTCTTAGATTCTTATGATACAAAGATTTGCAACCAGGTTTTTCATTTTTTCTGGGATTGGCATACTTTTTTGTTTGTTTGTTTTTTGGTTTTTGTCTCCTCCAACACAACTATTTCGATTGTTCACTTTCTCTGAATTCCTGAATTATATTGTCTGAGGTTTAAGGAATTGCGTGAAGATACCAGCATATGTTGTACAGCACTTTTTCACCTAGAAAGGCATGCTGCAATAAAGACTCTGGAAAGAATGGGAAAAGCATGCCTATAGGGAAGTCAGAGCAGCACCCTAGAAGTCTTCTGCCTTTGACATTCTCTGTTGGGGATGCCAGCTCCTGACCACGGGAGATGCCCTAGCAGAAGCACTGTCCCACTTGGAACAACCTCGCACAACAAGACATGAATTTCCTTTGACCACTCTCACATCCCACTGATTCCAGAAACAATGGTATGAGTCCATTTGAAAGAGCAAAAGGTGCTTTGAACGCAGTGAGACTGACCACCTGCAGGCTGGATTGACAACCAGGGAGAAGTAGCCCTATGCATTATCATGGTCAGCATAGCGCGTGTTGTACACCTGTCACTACCCCATCTTCACTGCAGCTGCACCCAGCCTTGGTCATAGCGTGAAAGTGCATCAGAATGGCAGACTTTCTTCTAGCCAACAAAGGGATCACAGTTACCCTTCAGCTGCACAACCCCGTGAACTCTTAGATACAAAGCTGATGAAATTCTGTACCGCAGACCATATTCTGTTAACAACCCATAGGGCTGGCGCTAGACTGACGCATCAAAAATCATTTATGTCCGAGCAAGGAACTGTGTGTGTTAGAGCAAACTGTTCTGAAGACCACCCTGGACTCAAATACCTCAGGCCTTGGCACATAGGGTAGACCTCAGTGCCACATGCACCAATAGTTGCCATCTCCTACTCCTGCCCTACAAATACTCTACCATACCACTGCCTTTTCCTCCTCATGCTTGCAAGTAAACCTGCCTCTCCTCTTGCTGTCTCCTGCCTAATCCTCAGTGTGGCTCACCCATACACCTTCTGGAACAGCGAGAGTGTTTCCACTGAGGAAAATGGCATAAGCTCAGAGGAACTGGGGCCGCAAAGGTGGCTACCTTTCCTGAAGACTAATGCACGACCTTCACTGAGGACAGCTTGGCCTCCTTATTGTTCACAGTAACAACAGGTCACAGATGTTCTGAAAAATGATGAAAACTAGAAAGAAGGTTGCAGTAGTTCATGCAAATACCTTCTGAAAACCTAGCACCATTAAAGCAATAGTAATAAAATAAGCCTTGGTAGTTCTGTACAAGCTAAGCCAGCCAGAAGGATTCTGAGAAGGATTTTCAGTGTTTGTATTCTCATAACTTAATTGTTACTTCCTAGGAATAGTATTCTAAATATAACAAAAAAATCTCAACTAAGGAGTTCTACGGTGTCCTCATAAACGTGTAAAATGACAATGCAAACACACTTTTTTTTTTTTTTTTTGGTTAAGTGTCTCACAGAATTATGATGTGTAGAGTGGAATTATGTTCTCAGAAATAAATCTCTGAAACCACCTCTGGATCTATCCACTTATGTCATTTTGTATCCATTACAGCAGCTTTTGAACACCTTCCAACTACTTACAATACAAATAACAGTCTCTGTCTCCTTTCCCACAATAGGATTGCATTCATAATACTGTCTTCGCTAGCAGATTAGTTAGTGTATCTGGTGTCTGTATAGTGTATATCACAGCTTGTCTGGTGTCTCTGGGTACAATATATAGTGAATATAATAAGAAATAACAGAAGCGAAGAAATATCTGGTTTGTCTGGTAATATTGTGTGTATATACAAGCCTGTGAAATTCAATGGATGAATACTGCATTTGCTTTTCAAAGCGAGTATTATTTATCACACCACTATTTCTCTCATTTTGTAGAGCAAAATTATCATCTCTACACCTGACGATTTCTTGTCACACTGGTTCAACCCCAAGTGCACCTGCTTGTAAGATAAACCTTCCAGAGATTTTGATTTTCAGTCATTTAATAAAAATTATTAAATTAATAAAAATTACTCATTTTATAGGAGTCTCTCTGGAAATAGCAAGCTCTCTTTTAACAGGGAGATGCTTCAGTTGTAAATCATAGGATAGCAAACTGGGAAGATAAAACTCACAAAGAACTTTTAAATTAACAGGAAATGGATGAACAATTCACAATTAATTATTCAGGAATGAATGCTGCCTCAATATATCATTGAATATTTGCAAAGGCAGTACAGGCACTTGTATGCCTTTTACTGTCTTTATAGGGTCACTGTTGAACACTGGCTCAATCAATCCATTCCAGTATGAGTGATATAGTCAGGTCATTACCCCTTCGTTGTCTTCTCTGCAAAAATTGTACGAAGGATGATATAAGTAATAAACTAAATGCTTGGCTTCTTCAGGGATGAAAGAATTGGGAATTTCAAAGCTGGTGCCTGTTACTTCAGCGTGACTGGCTGTAAATGGTTAGGCAATGATTTGTGGACTCTGTGTACGCACAGTTTAAAAACAGCTTGATATTATGAATTCCCTGTGTTTAATTTGTGACGATTGCAATTTCACTTGATACACAGGGCTTGTTTTCCCTCTCCATTGGTTGTTTCATCTCAATTTTTATTTTGTACTGAGACCCCCAAGGATGGTGATTCAGGGCTAACAGTTGAGCAGTGATGCCATCTTGCTGCCAGCATATGTCACACACCCTGTTATGGAGACATTCAGCAGCTATTCACTACTAACTTTCTCACACACAGAATCACACATGCAGCATTTTAGGAGCATTAACGAGGTCCTTCCTCTACCAAGGTCACTATGTGCACCATCACAATCATCACTTCTGGCCATATGGTGGGACTGTGCACGTGCATCAGGGTCTCCAAAGTGACTTCACTTGCACATCTCAGACCACAGCAAAAAGGCCCCGAGCGTGTCAGCTGCAATAAATACATTTTGTCCGCAGTCTCATGATGGAAAAGCTCACTGACTCTTCAGAAGGAAGAATGGCAGGGCAGAGGCTGTGAGCTCCCAGAGCAGTTCACCCAGCCCACTTCAGAATGTCTCCTGATCTCCAGGCTAGCCCCAGGAAAGAAGGAGTTAGCATGCAGTCCACAGGCTGGCTGAACTCTTCTAGTCATTACATTTTTGTCATCCTCTGTTCACATGGAAATTTGACAGAATAAAAATGTTATTATCACACTGGCCAGCTGCTTTCCTAAACCCAAACTTCAAGAGAGAACTAGCCTTATCAAGTCGGGGCTTATCAAGTGGGGATCTAGATCATCTGAGAAGGCAAATAAAATGTTTAATTGACACAGAGGACTTTGGTCTAAGTAGAGCAGCAGTGGTGAGTCCAGGAGAGAAGGCAGAAAGCTAGCTACACGCCAGAACAGAGACCCTGAAAGGAGAGGAGCTACCATTGCTGCAGGAGAAGGATTCTGGGCACTCAAAGCCCAAGGACAGTTCCAGAGCAAGGAGAAAAACGAAGTCCGGGTATATGTGAAGACACTCACAGGATCGAGAGGAGCCTACCCAGCAGTGTGACGCGCTCAGCTTCCCTAAAAAGCTTGGTTCAAAGTCCACATTTTTGCATCCTTCAGGATTCTCAGAATTTAGCTGGGACTTCAAGTCAGAATGTCTCAGTCAAATGCAACCCAGATAATGAGACCCAGAAGCAGCAATTAATGAATTATCAAACAAAAATACATTTTCTTTCAGTGTTACAAACAAAAGATCCTGTTCAAAGACATTTTATTTAGATTTACTAAAAATAATTTGAGAGTTTTCAACACTGTTCTATATCAATGTTTGCCATATCCTGAGGTTCTCATTCAACTTTTATTCAGCTTGAACCCAGGACTGAGGAGAGAAAATGATGTGAAGCATTCAGGATTTGATGCTCAGTGGGAATTTATGTCTCCTAAATCAGCAGTATTTACACGTTGCATGTAGGCTGCTCCTTTGGGCTTGATGCAGCTAGGCTCTCCTGGACAAGCTCTTTTTTCTGATTTGGGAATTTTCATTGGAGGAAATCTGAGGGATATATCCATTTGTTCGGAGTTTCTGGAATGTTGTATGTGAGGAGGTTCCCATGGTTTTGTTGCCTATGCATAAACCAACTCAACGGCACCTACTCAGCCAACTCTAGAACTAGATAAGGCTGCTGGAGAAGTAGCATGTTTGCTGTAGAACAAACCTCGCATGTTCAAGCTGACTTGGTTTTCCTATGCATAAGCAAATCAGCAGTACTCCCATAAACAGTGGGTCCAAACTTTCTCAATAGCAGAGGACTTGCTGTGGATTTTCCACACAACGTGTAAACTGTCTGACGTTTCCCAGACTCAGATTTCACCTCTCCTGCCTGGAAGCAGAAATCAGTTTCCCATCAATAGTCAGATCCCATGGGGAAGCGCTGAGAATGTTCTGAAGGCGAGGCCAACATGTCTCACCTCCCTTGGCCTTCCCACAAGTTTTCTTGAGGAAAGTTGTTTCCCTTCTTATGCCCCCATTCCCAGGGGTACCCCACTGTGGTGGGTCCCCAGCTACTTCTGAGCAAGAACAAACTACACTGAGAGCAATAACAAAAGTTTCTATGAAAATGTCAACCCAAGAGAGCATTCTCACAGCAATAACAAAATGGAGGTAACTATACAGAGAAACTGGGTCCAATTCATGATTAGACAAATAAAATAAAACAAACTGTTGATGCTGAAGATATTTAAAATTTATGAACCTACCTAATTTTTTTTTCATGATTACTCATTTCTACTGCAACAAACATGTTATTTATTCCCCTAAATTTCAAGTCACTTTCCTTGTTTGTTTGGGGTTTTTTTCTCTTAATTGGCCAAAATATTTGTGACTGGACCATTGCAATATCTCTGGCAAAGCCAGCAGAATGGCTTGCCAAAAAATATCTGTGGACACATACAAAAGCTGAAATGAAAAACAAAATGTTGATGCTGGCCTATAAGCAGGGGTTGGTCTTTCAAGGTCAGTGAGAATTGGTTTGTTTGTTCTCTTGGGCTAAGTATTAGGCCTCTGAGGCTTGGAAGGGAATTAAACCCAGATGTTTCATTTTCTAAGGAAGTGATGCAGTCAGCAAGCTACTCTATCCTCAGAGGGGGCACATTCACCATGTCTTTTCATTGCCACCTAAAACAAAGAGAGGGGGGTCATTTTTTGAGAGAACAGCTGCAGACAAAGATGTCTCCGTTCTATGGTTTCTCCACCTTCTTCTCACCTACCTAGGCTTGTACCTAGGTTTGTTCTAAGGTCAATGGAGGCAGCCATTTCCAGAGAGCCTAGCTTAGATGCTGGGTAGGACCTCTGTCTCATGGAGATGCAAGTCTTCCCACACAGACTATAAAGGAAGTACCGGCACTTCAGCTGGAAGCTTAAAGCTGGTAGAATAAACATAAGCACCAGTACAAAGGTTTTTCCAGTAACTCCCTGGGGTACCCAGCTGCCTCCCTGGGTTGAACAGAAAACCTCAGACACAGCTTTCAGCTTTGGATCCCACTTTGTGGATTAAGCACCTAGAAGTCATGTACTAATGTCCTCTCCCACATCTGTCTTCCCTCTCCTCCCTGTTAGTCAAATCCTGAGTCAGTTTCAAGTTTCATAAATCTAATTTTGTCCCCTAAGGAACTACCCTGGGAAACCTCAGGAACCCAGAACTAAAGAGCCACATGTAGCTCTTCAACTACAGGAGACTTACAAGCTGTTCAGATGTGGCTCTATCACCAAAACCATACCTCTGAGCATTGTGCTGGCCCCACAGCCGGTAGGTCATCTAAGTCCTTGGCTGCTAGAAGAAGCTGCCAAGACTGACTTTGCTGGGTTGCAATCCACCTGTGCACCTAACTCAAGCACCATTGCCATCTCCTGTCCTTGTGTCCAGAACTTTCTGTAGCTCTTGGAGTGGTATAGCAGACAACTTCTCATTCTCAGTCCTGTAGAGTCTCAGTAATGTATTTGCAGAATCAGGCAGTCTCCTCTTATTTGAGGCAGGTCAGTGTGAGTACACACTTTATCTATATTCTTCACTGCTTCTCAGTACACCTCTAGTCTCAAGCCTTTTGTAGCAGAGGATATGGATAACACAGAGAAAGACTTTTTCCTCCTCAAAGCCCTCTTGTACCAGGAAGACCAGTCAGCATTCTGTGGCCTGTCTCAGGTGCTAGGTGCAGCTATGTGTAGAATTATTATCACCCCCTGTACTGAGCACAGCCATTTACAATTGTGGAAATTCAAAAAGTCATGGAAACACCGTCAGTGAGGCAGTCTGCAATAAAAACTCAGAGTGAGCTATGGCTCAGAAAGCAGGCCACATTAATAGCTGTGGACACAACAGGTAGCTACAAGGAATAACAGAAGAAATGAAGAAAGAAAGAAAGATGATGGAGGGCAATGCTAATAAATCAAACAGCTACAAGGCCTGACAAAGTATGAAGCTGAGTGATTATAATTGAATTCAAAGGGTTATTCAGCACTTCTGTGACTAACCTCTGGTCAACTGAAGGCTGATTTTTAGGGTTCTGCAGAAATTAACATATGCACAATAATGAACAAACCTGATCCCAAGCCACAGAAGTTGCACAAAGTCCTTCCATGCATAGATCCCTATTTATTTTGGTGGAGTCTGTGTCCCCATACCTCTTAGGTAGTTCATGATATTTCAAAGACCAATAAAGAAATTCAGTGTACAAATAAAAACAACAAAAACTTAAAAATTCTTTTAGAAAGCCAGCTGTATCCCTAACATGCCATGTTTGTCAAAGCAGAAAAAAAAATCCAAACAAAACAACCCTGTATTAAAATGCTGAATGTTATTTAGTCATTACTGATCATAAATCATTTGCAAAGTTTCATGACATGGACATACAACCGAGTGGATTAAATATTAGTTTGGGGCATTCTCTTGGATATAACAAGTTTTGTGGACTAAATTCTAATGGGGGGGTGAGGGGTGGGTGTTGCAGTGTGGATGCCTCATGCACATTTGGGAATCTTTTGAGGCTTAGTAATGTTACAAAAAAAAAAGGGGGAGGGGGAAGGGGAAGGGGAAGGGGAATAATGAAGCCAGGTGTAGTGCCAATTTAACCCAGACGCAGTTATACAGTTGATGCAACACACTTTCTTGGGGCCACACTCAGGAATGAGCAGCTTGTATAAAATAGACACTATGTACGCAGTGGCACTTAAGCCAGGAGAATTGCTGATGGGGTGGAAGCTATTCCGCCTAGACAGAAGCAGCACAGGGTTTACCAGGAGATCCGTTCCATCCCTCACTGCTATGGTCACAGTCATTTGGCTGCACAGCTCTTCCCTGATTTGATCAAGGCACTGAGTTTCCCCTTGGGAAAAGGAATCAAAACCTGGCCCACAAGTTCTGATGTCTTTACAGTCTTCATTCCTACAGTGGCCCCTTCACATGGTATCTGCTGACTGCCTGCATTTAAAGCATGTCTGACATTACTAATGAGTTTTCTGTATTAAAAATATCTGATGACGAGTCTGAAACAATTCCATTTTTTCCATACAAGAGAAACAGCACAATGTCATATGCATTTCCTAATTAAAAACTTCAAATGCCATTGCTGTATAATAATGCTGAATTTAACAGATACATAAAGTAAATCCAATTACTAAAGACCAGCAGAGTAAAATTCAAAGGCAAGATTAAAATGTATCATTATAATGTTTTATTGTGTGTGAATACTGTATAAAATTTCCACATAAAATTCTGATCTAAATCACTGTAAGGTGCTATGCCAAATGTTCCAGTGTTTCGCCTCCAGAAACAGAAAGTTAGGAATTAGCTGAGTGCTCAGTCTGGTTTTTCCTTTCAGACTCTGGAAACATGGATGGCACAAGGCCCCTTTGTTAGCTTTCATGAAAAAGGGAGACTCTGTGCCATCTGAAAGCTAAGAGAAGACAGCATGTTTTAGCACGCCAGAGGCAGACGAGTCAGGGCTGTTCGGCAGACCTTTTACTCCTCCAGAGCAAGCGGTTTAAGACTCCCCAGCACCGCTGTTTTAGGCGGAGGGTTCTGCATTTCCATTTACAATGCTGCCATCTATCGGCTTAGGTGGGCTTCCACTTTTCATCATCTATGTTGCCGCCTTAGTCAACATTTTGCGCTTTTGTTTTTCTCGATGGGATTTACCTGGCTAAACATACACACCTGCAATAAGAGCACCTCGTGAGAATTGCCTCAGGCTCCCTTGAAAATTAGTGGAAGAAAGAAGCACTTCTGGGATGGGGTTCCTATCACCCCAATGTAGATAACCAAAACACAGCAGATGAACAGTACCCAAAAAGCATTACTGTGTTTTGGCCGTGACTGTAATGAGATCTGAGGAGTGACCAGCTCAGGGGTAGAGATCACCGTCACACCATAAGTAAGCACAGAAAGATGGCAAACTACCTCCTTACCAGTGGCAAAAGTCTTCAGAGGTGCTGCTGGTTTTTATTCCATTAACTTGTATTCATGCACAATGAGGCCATGGGTACTGCAGAAGAGAGGTATTAGATACATCTAACTTTGAGTGATGACATTTGGTCCAGAAGTCCAGCTCCACTTCATATTTTCTTCAGCAGTAAAATTTTCTTTAAGATGCTTCTACCTCTGCCTCCAACTCTGCTTCCAGCAGCCTGTCCCTTTCCCTTTTCAGAAAGCTAGTTAGGTAAGAGAAGTCTCACAAATAGTTTCCTGCAAACAAACATTCCCCCTTGCAAAAGGGTTATCAATCTTTTCCTATAAATTTTATGAACTGTAGATTCAGATTATACAACAGCTAGACCTAAGTAGGATTTGTTTTATCAAAAAATATAATTTGCATAATGGTTGAAAATCTGCTACAAATAACGTAATGTTGAACATGATTTTGTCTTAATAAAGGACAAGCAGAGTCAGTATTTTCAATCCTTTGGCTCATCAATAATTAGTCTACAGTCTACAGTCTACAGGTTACTTGTTTTGGATTATGCTTAACTCAGCAGACTACAATAACACAATCTTTGCAAAATCATGGTCTACATACAAATTTGCAAAAATTTGGGTGTGACAGCTGTATACTTCTTGAAAAGTAGTACAAGCAAGAGAGGTTACTAATTGCCAACTTCCTAGCATCGTCCCTCTGTGCTGGAAAATCCACCCCTTCAGATCTGATGCCCAAAAATGCTCTTTTCACCTTATATAAGTGGTAAAGTGTGTTGCAGATTTAAACTTCCTACAATTTTTTTACTAACCTCCGGTCATTACACTCTTTGCTTCTTAAAGCATAAGTTAATTAAATTAATTGGCTAATTAATGAATCTCAATAGCTGACAAGGGCACTCTAAGATGTCTAGACTTGACAACTGTAAATGCTCTTTCTTATGAGGAAATTTCCCTCATCTAATAGCTGTTCTAGTATTAAGTTTTCATTCTCTTGCCAGAAAACATCATCTTTATTGTCAGCCTGGTTTGAGATGAATGCTCAACCATTGGAGCAACACTGAAACTGCAAGGAACACAGCCATGGGAGAAAGGTCAAGAGGGACATGATGCATTATGAGACACCATTGATAAAACTGATCAATAAAACCAAAACTCCTCTGTGATGCTTCTGTCTGAACCTGAGAGGCAAGATCTCATATTGGAATTAAGAGGAGCCGCCCTTTCCTTGCCAGCATTAGCTTTGGCAAAGAAACTGCAAGGGTATTCAGTTCATTCTAGACCCAGCTTACATTTTTCATGCTTCATGGGTGTAAAAGAAAAGTATTTACACATCAAGAATTAAAGTGAGATCTTCTCTATTGTTGAGTTGAGTGAGGGACCATGTAAGGGTATTGCCTTTAACAGTAAACCTTTCTGCCAAAGTAAAAGGTAGACTTTAAGTACGTGAAAGATCCACGCAGGCTTCCAAGGAAAATACAGCTCTTACAGCAGGCAATATTTTGTGAAATGAAAGATTCAGAAGTGATCCAAGTGAAAGTGATTAGGTGAAAACAGGAAGAAATGAGTCTTCAGAAGGCAGAAAGTACTGATCTCACTGCTCACAAAATGCATATAATCAGAGGTTTATTTAATGTGATATTCGTGTAGATCCCATAAGGTAGGTGACTTTTTATGTGCTTCCACAACTGTGCAATTGCAAACATGCAGAAAGGAATAAGTGAACAAAAAGAATATACATTTCATAGTAAGTAACACTACCAGAAAAGTAATCCTTTAAACTGAAATATTACAAAACTAAGAACAGCACAACTGCATTTTCAAATTTTACATAGCAGCATCAGTACTGCGTTACTTGAAGTCCTTGCTTGAGACTGATAACCTTAATAAAGCCCATACACATGCCATAACTGTGCAGTTTGCCTTGATGCCTTTCTCCTACACAAAGTACAGCAGATCAGCAGTAATGCATGCCTTCGTTTTAACATGTATGTAGCAAAAAAATCACTTCATCGAGTCCAAACGAAGGTCTATCCAGTCCATTCCACTATGTCTTGAGGGTGGCCAATGTCAGAGGCCTCAGAAATGAACAGCGCAATTGTACGGCAGATCTTTCTTAGTGCCCAGGGACTTCCTAAGCCAGAACTGTATCTTGATGACTAATAGATACTCCTTGTCCCACTTGCCTAATACATTTTTTTAACCTGCTGACTCTCCAAGTTAACCTAGATGTACTGCTGTCCACAACTTTCAGCCGTTTGCTATGTGTGAGAGCAGGCACCACTGTGTGAGCATAAAGCAATCCCGATCTGTCTGTATGAATACATGCATCAGAGTGGAGCAAGAAAAGCTGGAAGACTCTTTGAGTGCCTTGGGTGCTCATGAAAAAAAGCAGGCTGGCAATTGCACAATACACCTCTTCTGCCCTGGAGGCAGAGAGGCAGTCTATGATTTTTTTAGCCACACACAGGGAAATCACAAAACACTTGTGATGCAGGGGCTGAAGCCCACTGCAGTATCGATCGAGACTTCTCAGCTCTACACAGGTGCCTAACTCCCATAGGAAATCATAGAGTAACACAGGAGCTGGAGGAAACGAATACACAGACGATGGAGAAGCTGCTAGCATTTTAAGAGGGGTGAGTGATGGTTTTAACCTGCTGAGAATGTTCAGTATATTTACTTCTTATAATTAAACTCCTGTGTGTTTTACTGCCGGGCCATCACTGCCAGACTACCTCCTCTAGCACTCCTACCATATTTATGCTAAAGCAGTAAACTGCTGCACCTAGGAAGTGTACACTTCTTCAAAGCTGAGATTTTATACTGGCAACAGCAAATAAAGCAATGTCCAATGTTGTCTATAGTTTAATGATCCAAAGATATACTGGTATTATCCATATGCTGTTGATGAAAAAGTGTACATCTCAATGTGATGACTAGCAACTGCACAGCTTGGTGGGAAGGTACAGGACATACATACAAATTGTTTTAGACCTATCCACTACAAGTATCATTGATTAGACAATTTAAAGTGATTGGTATGTGCACCGGTCCATTGTTGCTGTTGCATGAGCCATAAACAGAACCAGAATGATCTTGGGAAGGAAAAATAGACCAGGTAAAGGACACAACAGCAATAAAAAAGGGATCTTGACTTACTGTGCCTTATTGCTGCCTGTTCTGATTTGAACAAAAATTCAAAAGACTTGGCAAGTAACGTTTGGTTTGTTTGGATTTTCAGGGGGTTTTGCATCTGTATTCATCTTAGAGAAACCTGGAGAAGCTCCTACACTAGCATGTTGAGAGGTGCATTAGAGGATCTTTCTCAAGTATTTGTAGAGCAGGTGACAAAACAGAGCAACTGAGCAAGAGCAGATCTGCAGGGCCAGAGTGTATTCCCCAAGAGATCTGAAAGGAACGCAAAAGTGAATTAATCTTGAATTAGTCTTGAACTCAAGTATCAACAGTTAAAGTTCTCAGTACAAGAGGACAAGGTGGCTTGAAAGCGTTAGTAAAACAGGTTCCTAAACACATATGAAGATCTTACAAACTATTAAATCTGATGACCATATCAGGCAAATGAGTAAAAATCATTTCAAAGTATAACTTTGGTAGGTATATGGGAGATAAATGCAGAAATTTGCTATATGAAGGAGACTCAATATGGGTGGTTTTTTTAAAGCAAAATCATGTTTCACAATGGAGTTTTTTGATCCAAGCAGGTAGCAAAGGTAATTGTCTCGATGTGGTCTTCACGAATTTTCAGCAGGCAAGCAGCTAGGGCAGCAAGCACACCAGGAGAGCTGAAAAATTGGAATAAACTGGGGTTTATACTGGAAGCATTAATTAAAAGCAAGGAAAGTAGAGCAGAGAAATAACCGTTCGCTCTGACAGTGAGCGAGGAGCCCAGGGGAGCCCTTCCTGCCAGGATCAGCGGCCGGAGCCGTGCCTGTGCTGTATGGCCCACCCACAAATTGTCCAGCGAAGGGCATGGGTGATGGGGCCGCACGGTCTGCTGAGGGTACTGCGCTATTCAGTACGGTAGAGCCGAGGGGTTTGGTGGCTACCAAGAAACACGGAACGACATTACGACCTTGGATAAGCGCAGGCACGTTTAACGCAGGGTAAAACGCTACACAAGGTAAAAAGCAGTTCATGCTCTGCCAGCTGTGACCGGCCCTGAACGGGCTGCTCACAGAGTCCCGTGAAAATACCAGTTCAGTAGCGGTCCAGAACCTCAACAGAAGGTTTAGAAATTAATTGGGGGGGAAAAGTAGTCATCAGAGGACAAAGCATTACGAGTGCCACCCGCCACAGCAGAGCCCGCGCTGCAGTAACAACTCAGCTTTCCGAGTACTGTCCGCGCTCTCGGGCTGGAGGGGGTACCGAGGGTGCAGACGGGACAGCGGGCGTTCGCACCACCGTCTGGTGGTTACGTGAGGCAGCCCGCTCCCCGAAAGGGACGGCTGCGGTGTCGGGTGTCCCTGACCGCCCTCGGGGAGTCAGACCCCGCCGGCGCCTCCCCGGAGTCCCACAAGATGGCGCCGCGGGACCGGTGAGGGGGCCAGGCGGAAGCGGCGGCGGAAGCTCCGCTCCGCTCGCCTCGCCTCGCCGCGCTCGGCCTCGCCGGAAAGGAGGGAGAAATCACCAGAGGCCGCTCCGCTCGGCTTCGCTTGCCCGCCAGAGCTACAGGCTGCCCGGGTGGGTGCGGGGACAGCGATGCCCCTGCTCAGGCCGCGGACCAGGCCTCCCGCCTTGCTGGGCCGGGGCGGGACGGCTGGGTCGGGGAGAGGGGGGGCAGCAGGGGCGAGCGGTGGCGTGAGCGGGAAAGCGAACAGATCGGGAGGGAGTTTGGCTTTGGGAGCCCGGGCGCCTGGCGCGGCGGAGCGGTGGTGGTTATAGCACGCAGACCGGCTCTACTGGCTCGGGGCTTTGCCTTCCTTTCCTCTGCAAAGTTTCGGCCTCAGGCGGGGCTGCGGGAGCTCAGCCATGAGGGGTCCTCCTTGCCCTGGGCGTTGGGGCCGCGGTGAGCCTGGACATAAGGGCCTGTTTTCCTGCCAGCCCTTAGATTTAATTGCTTGCCCTATTTGGCAGAGGCGAGAGCTGCTTATCGGTTTTGTGATCCTTAAAGTCACTGACCGGAGTCTGGGCGCGACATCTGTGAGACCAGGAAATGCATTTTGCCTTCAGAAGCAACAGTGAGGAAGTTTCATCCTGTATCCTCGTTTATGACTAAACTGACAAGCCATATATGAAACATCATCTGACTGGGGCTACTAATAACGTACAGCTTTTAGCACTTCACTTTTGACCTCCTGTTTTTTGGCCCAAATAGCTTTTGGGTTTGTGTTCTGGATCTCAGGAGAATAAAGACACTCTTTGTGGGAGCAGCAGAGCATTACCCTGTCTCAGTCTCTGCTCAGGTCAAAAGAGCCATAATACATAATAAGCTAAAGTTTGATCTGCATGGTTTGTTTGCAGGTCTAGTGGTTAAATGTGGATTGTCCCTGCAATGAACGTGATTTTGTTGCATGTGTAATTTGTTTCCCTTCCATTTGCAGGAATTGCTACTATTGGTGTAAGGACACCAATTACTACTACTGCTGTGAACACATCTTAGTGATAGGTAGGTCTCCATAGCTCAACTGACTCCTGTCATGATTACAAGCAGCCATAACTGTATCCTAAGTGCCAGACAGGTCTTGTATTTACAGCCATTCACAAACAAGAATGCAGTGTATAGTGTTGGGAATTATTACCTTTTATTCTTTTTAAGGGAAATAACTGGTACTGCTAACTGTCTTGGCAATCACAGGCTTGTATTTCTGTGTGACTGTAACTAGGGCATTTCAGTATTAAAGTTAAGGTCATACACCAGCAACGCACAGTATTAATCCGACGCACAGAATGTCAGAACACTTTTCAGACATTTCCCTCTGCTGGTGCTAATTCCACACCAAGAGTAAGTATTAGAAGTGTAAAATGAAATAAGTGTTTCTGGAAGATGCACCTTACTGATGTTGTACATGGCATACTTTTCTCACTGAACTCTTCAAATATTTTTAAAGAGTATGTAGTAGGGTGAGTCCAAAATACTCAGCACAAATTGATGTTTAATACCTTAAATTATGAAACTTACTGCCATGGGATGTCATGGAAACACTTAGTATTCATGGGTTCAGAGAAATGACACATTCTGGCTTTAGATGCCAAAACCAGTTTGGAGCTGAAAAAAGTATCTGAACTGTCACTTGCTGAAATCAGGAGAAATGTATCTGGAAAAGTAATTCCTGTATACGTACTGTAGTGTTATATTTTTACAGAGCATCTCTTACTACCTCTGGTAGGTTCACCTGCCCTGGTAAGCACTAAAACATTTCGACCCTTGAACCGCAGCTGTCCCTTGTGACCACTGTCACGTACACACTTTGGTTGAAAGGCAAGGCCCTCAGCCAATGAAATGCTTTGGTCAAAAGAAACTTTTTGACCACTCACCATATATGACCACAGATCAGATTCCACTAGGGTATAAATGGAGTACCCTAGGCATGGGGGGTGTCTAACTGAATTGGTCCTCCTTGGAGCAGTGGGTTTGCAGCTGGGGACTCCCCTTGGGTCAGGATGCCGCTTGAGGAGATTCTTTGAAGTTGAGAGCCCTCACCTTATTGGGTGAGTGATTGTGCATTTTGGGTTATCATCTCCAAAACTTAAGCTTAAGTCAGCTGTGTAGTATTAATTCCAGTTGGCATCTTGTAACTGTAGTTTGTTACAGTGTTAAACAATTTTTGTTAGAATAAATTTTCATTCCTAGTTTATTGCCTGTTAAATGATTTTGTCTAGAAGAAATTTCCTTTATCACCTGCCTGATTTCATGGGTTTTGTAAGCTGTGCAATACTACCCATTGCCAGAAACTGGATACGAAGTCAGGGACATATCTGGCCTGACTGAGGGAGGCACATGTCACAGGCTAAAGGAGGAGGGACAAAAGCACCAGTGGGCAAAGAATGTGGTCAGCTGTCTGTTGTTTTGGGCATTTCTGATTTAAACACAGTTTGATTTTTCAGAAAAGCTTTATATAAATTTTTTTTTTGAAATCTGCTGAATTTATTGTAATTTCACCTTCCTTTAATAATATCTTATATATTTACCTTAATACCATGCAACAGCTTAATTAATCCTGTGCTCATCAGTATTCAGAATAAAGTCAAACCCTCCTTGATCTGGCATTGGTAGGTCTTTCTGAGCTGTACCTGTTGCCTTCAGTATGGCAGCTATGTGGCAGCACTATATCCAGCATGCCGCTAGAGGGGTTTGCTGCCAGGATGTGAATTACATTACCAAGTTATAAAAAAAACAGTATTTCATGAGTCTGTCTGACAGCATGGCAGCATTGAGTCCAATGGAATTCGATCAGATTTAATTATTTTCACTAATGCTTACTTGTCTTAAGTTGGGAAGGAGACAGGCATGTTTTGATGAAGGGCAGTACATCCATATTTAATTATCAGTGGGGAAATAATATAGAACTGAGAAAAGGAAGTAATAATATTTATCAAAAAATAACTTTTCCATCATTAATGGTTAGCATAGTCAGACAAATCCGTTATTTTAAATTCTATAATTGCCAGTGAGTTTCATATATTCAGTTACTTCTATATTTTATTTTTAAAAGTATAAATTACAGAATTAGAGTTATCACATTTGTTTTCTGCTGCTTGTCATGTTACATATTTTATGTAGTTTGTTTTGGAAGAGTAATCCAGCTGAAAATAAAACAAACTCATTCTTCATTTAGTGTCCCATCTTGTAACATTGTTATGCTCTGCTTTATATTTGTAAGCTAATGTTTTATAAATAGTTTATGAAAATAATCAATGTTTCTCTGTTTGGCAAAACAGGTTTTTCATATCTGGTGAACTAATATAGTTGGATAGTTCTGCCAGGGTTTTTCCCCTCATTCCCCTTCAGAGAGCATGTTGCATATTAATAATAAAGTATCAGACTTCACCACTTTCTGCTTTAAAAAGTGTATTCTGATTTTTCTTTCTGCTGAAGATAGTTCAAAGACTCTTTTGTCATGTAGGAATTAGAGTGAACGTGAGAATTAAATAGGCATACGTTTTCTGAAGTGGAAAATGGAAGAATCGGCTATCATGGACTTAGGTTTTTAAGTAAGAAAAAGACATTATGGCCGCCTTGACAGCATCCAGATGTATATGGAAAGGGGACAAGAAGGACATGTGTATATCATGAGACTGGCAGTAAAAGTTTTAAAGAGGCCTAGTATGAGAAATTAAGATGTTTGAACAAAGAGGGATAGCCCAGGAGTCTTTTATGTATGTATGCATTTCAAGTGTTACAGGTCACCACAGTGTTTTGCAGTGACCTCAACGCTAAGTTTTCTTCTTCCTCCAATCAGGCAGGGGAAAATAAAACGGAACTCACTCATTTTGGTTGCCTAATTCCTGATCTTGCAATCCTTTGCTTGCATGAGTCATGCTGTTGATTGCAGTGGGACTGCTCATGTGTGTAGGGCTTCTTGTAGATAGGTTGGTGTGACCAAGGGTTTATAAGTTTGAGCTTAGTGTGAGCTTTGCAGAGGACAATAAGTTGCCTTTGTGGGAGCTGCGTGATTTGCATTTTCTTTGAACATGGCCCATCCCTGATCTCCTTTCATGCAGAGCAGCTTGTCTTAAGAGGCAAAAAATTGCTGTTTAATCAGTATTGTTAAATGTGAGGCAGAACACAACTGGTATATCTACTGTATTCGTATGCATTTTGAAAAATCCTAGTTTTATGCTGGTATAAATCTACAACAGTTCTAAGTGCTCTCTTGGCTGTATTCCAGTGTTGCTGGGAATAGCATTTGACCATGTCTTAGGTATAGCAGTGGTAGTTTAGTGTACAGCGTTTCTGTTACCTTTCACTGACACTCACCTAACAAAGTTCAAATTGAGGGTGAAAGTATCAGACAAAGTAGCTAATGTCTTAATGTAATAAAATAATTGTCATAATGGGATTCAGAATATTTCTCAGTGATTCATGCTGAAAATGAATTCATGCTGTAAATCACACTGAAAATAATGGTTGTTACAAATCCTGCCTGGTGGTTATAGATGCCTTGCTTGCTCTCTCTCACCGTCTTTTTCTCTTTTTTTTTTTTTTTCCCCTCTCCAGTTGCCCTTCTTCCTTTAGCCTTTTCCTCACATTTAAAAAATGTGATTGCAACCTGAATTAGCTTGTGTTTTCTTTATGGGAGGCAGGATCAGATGTCTGAAATAAAAAAGAGAAATAAATTGAAAGAAGAGATTGTATCTGGTTCTAAGCGCACCATAGATTTAAACGGAAACCTTACTACTTGAATGGAGGCAAGATGGGTTTAATTATTTTATGGTAATTGCTTCTTTTATAGATGTTCCTGTGCAGACATCACTAAAGAGTGAGAACACTTTGTTTCACTTAAGTTTATTATTGTTGTTTGGCATTAATTTTGAAAATAAAGGTTGTAGAAGCATAAAATATGGGAGAAGGAAGGAAAGGGTAATCGGAAGTGTTCAGTCTCAGAATTTTAGGCTGCACTGTGTATAAGGCTCCCTTTTAACCTTCTTATTGTAGTGGAGGATTTTAAGGAAAGGGATTTTTATTGGTACTAATCAAAAACTATGAATAAGAGGCTTCAACTAACCAAAACAGAGAAGGGATATTTAATAGCTGTAGGCCATAGTACTCAAGTTAAACAAAAATATATTCCGTGCTTGTGACCATCTTAATACATTTATTTTTATGAGTTAAAAAGCTACTGTTTTCTTTTCTAGTTCACCTTGATCACCAGACCAAACTCCACAAGAGATGGTAAGTGGTCTTTATGGGTTTCTGTGTGATAACATAGAAACCTTTTATGTACAAAACGCATATAAACACTTCCATTGGACTGTCAGTGCAGACATGTAAAAATTAGATGTGAAAGTTGCTAACTTGCTTTGAAAATAGAATTCAGATTAAAACAGAGAGTGATTTGTTTACTCCTGGGAAGACTCAAGAGACATAACAGGAAAATAACAGAGGACTCTGATCATTTGCCTTAGATTTATAGCTTTTGTTTCCTTGAGGAAATATCTTATTTCCATTTATTCCACAGCTGAAAAAGCCCAGACATAGAACTAAGTTAGGCTTTAAAGTGTTCCTTTCCTTTTTCCACCCCAATGTAAAACATTTCTGTAATTTCTTTTTTAACAGATGTATTTTTAAATTTCAAATGTAAAAGGGGCTTTCAAGGGTCACTTTCAACAAAAAAGCCACAAAAAGGAGTTGGGCAGGCACCAGCATCAGAGTTCTGTCTACATGAACTGACTTTTTGTCTTCCTTTCCCCTAAATTAACAACTGGATCTAGTCAGCTAGACGAATCAGCCAGCTGGATTCCAGAGCTTTCAGTAAAATCATCAAGGCCCTTTTTAAAAACATTTTATAAGAACTGGAGATCATTTTTGAGCTTTAAAAGAATATGTTGTCTCCTTTGGAAATACACGGAATGTAGGAGATAACTGCTTTTGTCAAGCTTCATGATGTTTCAAAACTGGTTTTTTAAGTTGTGGAAAAAATAGGCAAAATGTTCTAAAAGTAACTTGTGAATGTATCAGATTTGACAACAGGACATTCTCATCTGACTGCTGAAAGATTAGGAGTCATCGTGACATTCTTAAGCAAAGCAAGAACAGTAAATAAAACATTGTTCATCCAGCTTTTAGGAGGTTGGATGATTAAGAGTGAAGACATTCCATATGGAAGGCAGATGCTTTTCTTGCACCCACTCATCTCAGGAGTAAATATTCTGAAGTGCATGGTCTTGTAGCAGTGCAGTGTTAGACCAAGAGGAGAATCAGAATGAAGTTTCACCTCCATGAATTGTTACTTTTCAGGAAAGATAATTTGTCGGGACTTTTAAATCATGTAGCTGAGCCCCACAGATCTTCACAAATAGGGTACAGTTTTTTATCAGAAACACCTTCAGAAATGTAAGTTCATTGTGGTGGGTTTTCTTTATGGATTCTATTAGCTTGGAGGTATTGTGTTTCTGCGAGCACTTATCAATGACCTTAGAAAGAGGGAGCCGTTATAGATCTCTTGTGGGATAACGGGCTCAATTTTGCAGAAAGATGGGAAACGTGAGAGTCACTATTATTATTCCAAACTCTAGCATTTGCATTATTGCCTAAAAACCAGCAAGTGAAAACAAATGTAAGTAAATTAAATTAACCTCTCTTGATATTGTTAGCTTTAAATGGAAAGTATTTCTTAGGTTTGTTTTTTCTGTTTTGTTTTGAGATGATTTTTTTTTTCCCAGAGAATCATTCTTCTAAGGGTATGGAATGGTGCCAGTGCAGATCAAGAAAAAAAAAAAAGGAAAGGTTTTTGTCTTGTATGCCCTTTTTAAAACAAAACACAAACTAATAAAGGACGGTAAATGTCACATTCATCTCTGAAAACCTCAGCTAATCTTGCCATAGTTTTGAGTATTTGCCAAAATACGGCTTAATTAAAATTAATTAAAACTCTTCAAATTTAAAGTACAGGCATTCCATTTTGGCCCAGATAAAAGATTTTTATGGAAATTAAGATGGGGGGCAAGGAAAAAAACCCTGCTATTTATTTTACTTGTTCTAGGCTCTAGTTTACTTTATGGCCTTCTTTTAAGATCCTCTATCATCCCCTCTTTTTGAGAGTAGGATGAGGAGGGAGATGAAATGGCCTGTAGGAACACGGCTTAAGGCTAAAGGGAACGTGGGGCTCTGTGGTTGCTGGTGAAATCTGAACAACATAAAACTGTTTTTTCAGGAAAACTAAGATTAGCTGGAAGACAGGAGAAGGTGTGTTACAGTATGTTTTGTTCTATAGAGCTATTTTTCTATTTACTTCATCAGTGGTACTTTATTACCCTTTTTCATGTGTTCGTTGCTGATGAGTATAAAAGGGAGATTTACTGGCAGCTTGTACTTGGCTAAATACAGTCTTGTTTTTGATCGAGGCCATGATGGATATATGAACTTGGCTGAATTGCCATTTGACCTTTTCTGAGAAACTTATTTTGGCACGCAGATGGAGGAAATATGTTACTGGATAAAATGCATGCCTTTGTTTAATGTGGAGGAATTTTAATCTCCTGTATTTTCTGTCTGCGGATTTGGAAATCAGGTGTAGGTTGTAATACATACACCTTGGAATGACTCAGTTCTTGCAGCTCACAGAAGCAGCTAAGGAATTATGGAATGATATATCCACAGATCTTATCCCCTAAAAAGAACTGATTCCCACTGTAGGAGCATAAATGTTTGGAAAATACCTTCTGGACACTACAATTTCTACATCGCTAATTCTTCGCTGGTAGTTATGTTGATGAAGGAAACAATCTCTTGTAAGAGTAATGAGGTATAGCATACTTGCACTCTGTTAATGCTTGTCCTCTTTCAGATCTGTATGGTTTATCATAGGAAAAGGATGACTAATGATTAGAAGGCAGGCTTTTTGCTTGCATCTACAGTGTTTCGCCTCAATTACTGTTTGTTTTCTCCCTTTTTTTGTGTGTGTGTTCTTTCCCTCTCTCCCATGTTTTGACCACAGGAAGACACTGAACCATTGTATTCTAAGCAAGTATACGCAAGATACTGGAAGCACTATGACTTAGCCATGCGCTGGATGCGTAAACACCAGAAAGCCTATAGAAAAGCCATGGAGTCCTTTTATCACCTACCATGGCATCCTTCAGCAGCCTCTCCAAGTAGCCGCTACTCAGATTGGGATGGGAATGATCTCCTACATAGACACAACTATTCTTCCCGCTGTAGTCCCCATGGCAGAACTCTGTACCACGGGGGAGCTCAGCAACACACAGATGCCCGCGAAGGGAGGGAGGATGCTGACAGGGACTCTGAAATGGAGGAGGACTCTGAGTCTGAAGGGGAGATAGAATATGACTTAAGTAACATGGAGATCACAGAGGAGCTTCGCCAGTTTTTTGCACAAACAGAGAGGCACCGGGAAGAACTCCGTAAGTCCGTGATTGTTCTATGTTTTCTGGTGTTTGGTAGCCATAACATTGAGTGGTGGATAGCTTCAACATTTACAGGTTTTGTAAAAAATCACAGAAATAAGCACTGCAAGTGAGCAAGCCAAACAGAATGAAGTAGACAACACTGATGGGTGCACTTAAGTACTTTTCATTAGAAATAAGACTCAGAAAGTGTTTGAAGGTTTTTCAGTGAGAGAAAATTATGACTGCAAAGAGGAGAATAACACATTGGTCCAGAAGGCAATATTAATCTTCAGTGCTGAAGGAAAAACTCCAGACTTTTTATGGTTAAATCTAGTTAACATGCTATATGTCTGAGAGGAGAACCAAGAGGAAGTGTTTTACTACATCACTGAACCCTAGAGTAAGCCTCACTGTATTTTATAACTTGGAGCAGCCATTTTGTTTGTTATTCTTTGGCTAACCCAACAATAAAATTTCATGACCTTTTTCTTCTCCCCTTGCATCCCTAGGGTACTCTTCATTCTGTACTATACCACAAGCTTCTCTTTGTTTTGCATCTTGATCTGGACCCAAGTCCTTAAGCAGGGAATAATAAGCTAAAGACTTAAGATTTTTCTCAGGCCTTGATCCTCAGAGGTATTGGTCTTTGTTTCCTTAAAAGAAATAAAAGATTATTCTGTACTTTACTGATGCTTTGGTGCATATACAAATGTTGCAGGCAAATCTACTATCTGTTTTAAGAAAGCAGCATTATGAAAATAACTTTTCCCACATGACTCCAATAGGAAATACCCAGAATGAACGTTTAGTAGAGCTTTCTCTACTTTCTTTGAAAGAGGTGTTCTAAAAATGTGTAATAAAGGCAATGATTGGGAGGGAGAGATAAAAACAGTATTATTTTAAGGTCTTTGATCAGAGGGTATCCGGTGAGCTGAAACACCTCAGCTTAACTTCACAGTTGCCATCAGTATGATGCACAGTTTATCTAGTTAGCAGAGGAAAGTGAGTTAAGGAGCTCAGTAGTAGTGCCTGACATGCATGCCTTTCACATCATGCTTTTGCAGAATTAGCTTGGTGTTCTGTGTTGAAACATTCCTTTGATGAGGTATAGAATACTCTAAGATGCTCGACTACTTCTGGAAATGCAGTACATTCTCTCTGGATTTATTTTGTGTTTATCGGTAATGGTTTTTAAAGGTATTGAAGTGATATCCTGGAAATTGGGAAAGCTGGGCTCAGGGATGTTCTGTTGCAAATGTCCTACCTGACCTTGGTATAGCTATTCAATCTCTTCCTGACCCCGCACTGGCTGCTCTTGCTAAAAATATGATTTGATTCTTTATAATGAGCAGGTAAATTGGGAAGAGGTTTGTGACTCAGAATACAGATTTTACTTTTGTTCCTTCCACTGCAGCGGTACTTGGAGCTTTTTGGAATAATTAGGTCTGTGCTACATGCTATGTACTAGTCTAGTTCTGGGTAAGTGTAATTCCATTCACTTCAGTGGTGCTACTCCAGATCTTCACGCAAATTTAAGCAAAATCTGGTCTTTAGCTACTGCACGCCTCAGTTTCTTTAGTAGTTTCCCCGATAAAGGAAGGATAGTAATAATAATTGTCTGTAATTCCTCAAAGCATGAAAAAGTAAACAAGTACTTGATTTAATTGAAATTTAACAGTGCCACAGACCTCTTAGGTGAACAGTACTATCTAAATGCTAATTTTGCGTATTAAAAATACAGTCTTTTTCAGAAATTATTTTTTCTTGCATGGTGTGGAAAAGGAAAATAGGATAAATTTTTCATTCTGTTGAAGTTTCTGAAAAGAAGAAACATAAGCAGCAGGAGGAGGGGAAAATCATTGTTTCCCTGATGGTGTGGAAATGAGCTGGTGTGGAGACTGTGGTGAAGGCAGTACCACTGTACTTCAGGGGTAGTGTTCCTCATTTTCCTGGATGCTGTTTGTGAAGAAATGAAATTTAGTGGTTCATTAAGCTGTGATTCATAATGTTATCTCTTTCATGCTGTGCTGAAGAATGGTGCTTGTTTTTATCAATGCTCAAGAAGATGGAGATAATGCATTCATAAAAGAAACCCACAGTTACTTAAGTGTTTCCCCTCTGATACCTTTTCCTTTTAATCCCAAACTGTATGTCCTGGGCTGCCCCCACCCACCTTAGAAGCAGATTTGTAGAGAAACTTGGGCACTATAAAGCTCAGTAATGCCTGAAATGTAGGCGTCCAAGTCTGGAAGAGACATGTTTAATGTTGAGGTAAGAGTTTTAAATGTTCTCTGAATTGAATGAGAATGTTTGGGTATGTCAAACTAAAATATCAATAGGGACCTTGATGATCAGTTGAAGTACAAGCCAGCTGTTAGAGAATGTTAAAGAGAAGGCTGTGGGACATATTTTCTTTCTCTGGCATAAATAATGGGCTCCAGGTGGAGCTCACAGCCTTTGACCTCTGCACCTTGATGTGCACTTGAGATGACATCTGGCTTGCTCTTCTTTTAAAATGAATGCTATGCAAGGGTTTGATGTATGTTGATTGGCAGTTTACTGAAGTGTGAGACACATGGGAAAAGAGCAATGGGACAAACAGAAAGGGGAATTTGTTCTGTAAGGAAGGGTATACTAGTACAGAGGGTGGAGGTATGATTTATGTTTATGAGGGATGACTTCAATTAGTCTGGTGTTTTTCAAGTCCTGCAAAATTAGGAAGTACTACACAACATTAATGCAGATATTTTGGACATGCAAAGTGAGAATCTTGATTTACTGAGTAAGATATAGCTGGTTCCTCCACATGATCCATGTCTCATTAACATGTAGAAGGGATGATCAAATGGACTAAACCAAATACTAGTTGATGTCAGACTCTTTACTTCGAATGCCTGATCTAGAGTCTGCTGGAGGTAAACGTGATCATAGATATCAAAGGGTAAGATCTTGCAACTTCAACTGTGAAAGTCTTAAATAGGCCTGAGATGTAGGTGGGAACGGCCTTTATGTCTGGATGGTGACTTACAAACATTTCATTTTGCAATTAGCGTTAAAGTTTCAAAGAAAAGAAGGCCATCGCATCAGGTTAGCCAAAGAAGAAAACTTCAGGTTTATTTCATTTTTCAGTAACTGCCACAAACTTGAGGAACAAGCAGATTCCTAACTTCTGTAGCAATTTTTTTGTTCTTTTTTTTTTTTTTTTTTTCCCCACAGTGGGCATTTACAGTGATTGGCCACCTTGCACATCAAAGCCTTTGAATCTGGCAAACTCTGAGCCTTGCTGCATGATTTAACACCTCAGTTGTTCACAAACAACCTCTTTTAAAACAATCTCTTTTTTTGTCTTCGAACTCGTGTGAAATTCTTACTAGTTTTTATCTGCATGTCATGTGTTCCGGTCAAGTTGTGTTCCTAGAATGCCCCGAATTAATTGTGAGTGGAATATGTACTCAGACATACTAATGCACTACAAAGCTATCTTATATTCCAGATCTACAGTGCACTTGGTTAAAATCCTTTACAGACAATTTTAATTTCTTTCCTTTTCAGTCATTTCTTCATCTGCCATCGTAATTATCTAGCTATTCTATTTTTTAGAGACGTTTTCTTGTCAGGCTAGTCTGTTGTTCTGGCTCTTCATGTAACCAGTGATCCTAATATACTTTGCTGCTTGGGCATGTTTTTAGTTGCATTTAAAAGTCTTCCCTCTGGCTGTTCAAAAGCACTTCGTTATTTTTCTGGGTTACCATACCTGTCAGACCTAGGTAGTGTATTGAATTCTCCAAGTATCCTAGTGTAAAGACCAGGATACAGTAATTTACCTTTTTATAATTGCAAAAACTAAAAGGACGGAAACCAAGAACAGAAGATTCACAAGACTAACAATTCTGTAAATGGTCTAATTGTACTTATTTATTACACTTTTAAAGTTAGCCTTTGAAGCATGTAGTTTGTGCTTAGGCAGTTTTTCTTTGTTCCTTTTCTACATATAAGGGAAGATTGAGTGAATACAGCATTGCGAGTGCTTGAGAACCATTCTGTAGTAGTCAACAGGCAATGAGACCGTGTCCTTTATTTAAAAACAAAGAAAAGCAAAGGAAAGTAGTACCATCATGTCAGTTCATTACAGAAGGATAATAGTCTGTCAGTTGTTAACGCTATGACTAGTTTTTTCCATGAAAGCCTCTGTTTGTATTGCTCACACATACCCTCCAGCTTTTCCCAAAATAATGTTGTTTCAGCTTAAAATCTTCATGCCAGATTGAAAACCTTTTTAAAAGGGGTGGGGGGGTGGGGGGGAAGGAAATGGTGAATGAAGATGTTTGTTTCATCTGTAATTTGTAGGGTTTTTTTCCCTTGGGTTTCTTTTCCTCTGAAAGATGACAGTTGCTACTGCCTTTTCCATGAAGAGGGAGTAGTGGAATTTTCCATGTTTTGAAACTTGTTTGAACAGTACCAGATCAGTGAAGCTTTTGGTTTTAAGGCCTGTGTGCTTCTTTGGAACATAAGACTTTGATGTAGGTTTTTTGCCACCATGTTTTCCTTTGCTTTTGGTAAGTGCTTCTCTCTGTTCTTCACTTGTCTTTCTCTCCATCAGACTGTAGTTCAAATTCTTGCTTTTGGTCACCAGCATCTTCTTCATTTCTTCTTCCCTACCCTAAATTGTCAAAGCAGTGTGGATGGTGAACTTAGAAATACCAGCTCAACTTGGCTTTGTCAGCCTTGTTGTCACATGAACTTTTACCACTATCTTTAGAAGTTGAATTGCTGAAGCTTCTGAGAAATGCCGTTGAAATAAGAGTGCTCTCTGCCATATGTGTGGGTGCTTGAGAGATGCTTCTGAAGCACATTCTTTTGTGAAGGAGAAATGTGAAAGGCTTCCCTTTTGTAACACACCTCTGCTCTTGAGGATTGAACCTTTTATTGTGTAGCAGCAGAATCTTAAGTGCACATGCTGTGTCCAGTGTAGAGGCTGTATTATTTGGTACTGGAAGCAAACAGCTGAGAAAATGCCTCCTTGCTAGAGAAACAAAGAAAAGCACCACAATTTTCACTGCTTTAATATTGAAAAGTAATATGTGCTTGCAAAAACAGAGGGTCTGAATTGCATTTGGAGAGCAACAGTTGGACACAATTTTATATCTGTTTCAAAAAAGACATGGTTATGTTTGTACCGAGAGTATCAATTTGGGAACACAGCACTTCCTAGCATATGTGATACTCAAGAAAATGTCATTGGATGTCATACTAGAGGCAGAATTTGGTCTTAGAAGAATGTATAGTTTTGCTATGTGGACCTATGACTTTCCTATCAATTCAACACATTTTGCACCAAATGGACATTAAGCTGTATGGGTGTACTTGCTGCTACAGGAATTAATGGAAGAGAGACACTAGAAAGCTTGAGGTGCTGCTGCAGAAACAGGGCGCTTTCAGATACAGTCAGAAAAGGATATCCTCTGCTGCTTGCTCAGGAGAGTTGTGTGAGTGTTACTATATAGTATGGGAAATTATACATGAAGTCTTCCTTGTTTGTTACATGCCTCAGGCTGAGACTCTTTGACGATGTTGACAACCCCTGAAAGTACTAAAGTGCAAGGCCAGGCTTGTTTTGTTGCTAAGGGGTGCCCCTGGTTTCAGCTCCTAGGTAGCATCTGAGGATGCTGTGGACCACGCTTCCCTTCATGCCACCTGGACAGTCAGGTGGACCTGAGGCCTGGAATGCCGGTTCCCTGTCTGCCAGTGGCTGTACTGGGCTCAGTTCTTCCTAAGCGTGCTGTGGAGTACCAGTATTTGAGTCACAGCAGGTTTACAGCTAGGAGTATGGGGAAAGAAGCTCATGTGGTTCAGAGTAATTGTAGTATAGACATTGCTTTAAGAGGAATGCCAAGATGTCAAACACCTCTATTTCCTCTTATATTGGATGGAAATGAAGAAACTGTCTTAGTATGAAAATATATATTAAACTTTGTTTGAAATTGCCACCCTTTATTAGTCTGTCTAATGTGTTCCTGTTATTACAGTGGAGATAGTACATGCCTGAGGTAGCTTGTTAATTTAATCGTATTTATAAGGGATCTTGAGTACCTCAGCAGTAGGCAAAAGCCTTAAGTGGTAGAAGAATGAAAACAGAAGAATTGTTCAGTCCAGACCCTTTACTTAAGAGTTAAGTTAGATGTCATCTGTGTGACCAAAATGCATCCTCTTAACATCATCTTTGCTGAATAAATACGGGATTTGAGCTATGCTTTCTCCCAGAGAGCTCCTAACCCTCAGTTACTCATGAGTCAGTAAGAGAAGTCTGGTAATCTTGTATTGTTGCTGCTCTTAGTAAATCAGTGCTGTGGTAAAATTCCTTCTGACTGGACTTTTCTTGAGGATATGAGAATAAGTTGTGCAGGACAGACAGATCATTGCTCCTCTCAGCTGCTCTGACCCTCACCATCCGTGTGCTAGATCTGTTTCTTGATAGTTGCTGGTCTCAGAAGGATCCCATGTAAACAGGTCAATAACTTGCTGTGCTAGATCAGCTACTGGAACTTCCTCTTTACAAAGAAAATATATGCGGTAATTCAGTTTTAGGTCAGACAAGCAGAGTGCCAGTGCCTGTTTTGCTGTGACATACCTGTGACACCTGGGCTAAGAGGCCACATGTAGAACAAGGAATCCTTCCCCAGTCTTGTAAGAGCAAAAATAGCTTTCAGACTGCTGTTATGAAAGATTGCTTCGTATGGGAACAGTTCAGTGTGGGAAGACGCAGACACTACTTACATTCAGAACTGGTGCTGGTAATTTTTGGAAGGGCAGGTCTGCCTGCTTGCTTATGCCATTAGCCTCTGCAGCTGCTCTGAGTGGCTCCTGTAGTCTTTTCTTCATTCTTTTTCTCTGCCTGTGAAAGCAGCTGCAGCTGCTGTGGAAAAAAGAGCAGGTGAGACCATGCTGACAGACATAGCTCTAGAGAAAAGTAGCATAAAAGCTGCTCTGTGCTAATCACTCAACTCAGGCAGTCTGTCTCTGCAGTTTATGCACTTTTCTATTTCCCTAAAATTCCTCGATTACTGGTTCCATCTGGGTGGCACATGCAGCAATTCTAGATCTCTAAATTATTTTACATAGGAGAGAGCTCTGTCTCAGTTCTATGCTGATAAATCTGAATTCATCTATCTTTAGTGTGATACTCTCAACCTTGTAAGAGGACAGTGACAAGGTGGGCTATGAATTAAGCATTTTCTAACACTACCGTTTTTGTATCTGTTTGGGGGAACAGTTGCTGTAGCAAGAATGTGTAAAGTTTCAGGATGTACAGCACTGGAGTAGTTGTGAAAAGCAAATGTCAAAGACCAAGGTGGAAATGGATGTCATGATGTTGTGTTCTTTCTGTGCACTTGAGCTACAAAATCTGCTCAGAATCTACAACAGAGCACGGCAGCAAAATATCTCAAGTGTTACACATTTTAGGTCTCTCTGTTATAAAGCAAACCTCTTGTACAGATTTGCGTGGAGATGCGTAATTTACCCCGCTAATTTTATTGGCGTGTTGTTAATGCCAAGACTTCAGAGGCGCCATTTGCTTTTCAACATCTCTCACTGTGTCTCAGTTTTATCAGAAGCATCCAGATGGAATTCATGTCCATCATCATTAGGGAAATGTGGATGCTGTGGAGGCAGAAGCTGAAAGTTCAGAGACTTCCATCTGCCTGGGTCTTTTCAAAACTCATTTACTTGCATGCTCAAAATCAAGTGAGAGGCTGTTACGCTACCCATCTCACACTTGGATGGCCTTTATGGACTTCCAGCATGACTTTTGACATGCCATTTGGGACTAGAGCCACATAACCTTTTGCCATAGGTGAAATTTAGAAACGGACCCCCAAAATAATATTTTTCTTCCAACCATGCCTTTCAGGAAGAAGAGAGCTAGTCATTTATACCCAAAGGATGTTGCATCTTAAACCCCAAGGTGCAAGGGAACATTCCCACTCTTTTCCAGTGGCTGGGTTGAGCACCTGTGCGACTTTGTGATGTAATCTCCTGTGAAGCCTATTTCAAGAAATCTAAAGCATGCCCTGCTCTAGGAATTTGTGTCCATTTTCTTTTTAATTGGACCTGTAATACAGGGGTGATAGCACTTCCTTGTCTCTGGAAAACAGAGAGGTTGATATGACAACACACTAAGAAATAGTTGTGCTGCAGCCAGATGAAGTACAGATTGATCCAGCTGTTCATCAGTGTTACAGTTGTTATTGGCCTCCAAAGTACCCGTTTATCCAGATATCAGAGCTTCCTGCCTGGTATTTATGACTAAGTTGTCAAAACACTGCTCTGCAGTACACTGAAATCAGGGAGGCAATGTAAAATGGAGAATAAATCTTAAATGGATGTTTGTACTGAAACTAGGGTTGCACTGAAATAAATAACATGGGTATTATACTACTGATTGTTACTGTTCACTTTTAGCTGGATAAGAATCTCCTGGGTTTAATTTCATTTGTAGTTGCTGAAGAGTGGTGGTTGCTCTAAAAGTCAGCTTTGTATTCACAGAAACTGTGGAAACTTTGCCAAGGAATGTAGTCTCCAAAGAACAGGCTACGACTCAATTTTAATATGGTTGTTCAAATACTAACAAGCCGATGCTATTGTTCTTGCACTCTGCACAAACCTTGCAGAGCACCTTTATTTCTAGGAGGTCTGCAATTTCTGACGTGGAAGCTGAGCAGAACGGTTGGAAGACTTGCTTTAAAATTCATCAGTTGTCATTGCTTTGGGATTTTTGGCCACTGTTATGGTGGGAAGGAGGCTGAAAAATTGCGGAAGAGTCCAGACTGTGGAGACTGCATCATGTGTGATGTTGGTGGAGGAGGTGTTGAGGTGGTAGATGTCAGAGCATGTGTCTCGCCTTGGAGAAGTGTGGGAGGTATCTGCCTTTTTCTGATCTCTCCATTTCTCAGTAGGTGAAGCTGGTGATGTGTAGTTACTTGCATTCCCTGCTTTTGCATTCTTCCCTTAGCATTAGTTACTGACCCTTGTCCTAAGCACGCTGTTAAGCTACATGGGCTTTTAGTCTGATGGCTCTCCTCATGTAGTCTTCTCTTCATCAAGTCAGGTAAACGCTTCCTTCATGTGTGAATTGCCCTATTAAAGTAACAGAGGGGAGACGTGGAGCTTCCACTTGCTAAGAAGTACAACTTAGCATCCTGCCCTTCAGAAAGGTGATTGCCTTTTTGAAAGGAGAACAGTGCTCAGACTTCTGCTCCAGCAACCGGCTCTGGAATGATTTCTAGTGTCAAACATTTCCCTTTTGCAGAAGGTACAATGGACACACATCTGCAGGTTTTCTCTAGCATGTTTTCCCCATGCTTTTTGCTGTATTTTTAATACTGGGCATGTCAATTATTGTCATGTATTTATGTATATTTCATTTAATTTACTAGAATGCTGAAATGAGCAATGAGAAGCTCAGATGTCAGAA
This sequence comes from Bucorvus abyssinicus, assembly GCA_009769605.1. Classification (NCBI taxonomy): domain Eukaryota; kingdom Metazoa; phylum Chordata; class Aves; order Bucerotiformes; family Bucorvidae; genus Bucorvus; species Bucorvus abyssinicus. The sequence continues at coordinate 27,119,781 of CM020030.1, read as the reverse complement.
GTATACTAAGTTTCCAAAGCTATCCCTCAGACCTTTCTTTCTCAAGTTGTTGATTCTTTTAGTTTTACCCTCTTTCCAAATGTTTCTTTCAAAACAATTGGTCAAGCAGCATGCTCTAGTTTACTAACAGCATGGAAAAAAATGCATATTTACTTGCTGAAATTAATTTTATCCGTATCAGAGATTGTTATCTAATTCTGCATGCTTGCAGTAATACTAAATCATGGACCTGCCGGTTAACTGAAAGGTCATTGCCTGAGCATGCTTCCTTTCAGAAAATCAATGACATGGTTACAGGTTGCTCTCAAAAAAAAATTGGTTTTGCAAATTTTTTTAAAAGTAGCAGATTTCCCTTTCCCTGCATAAATTACCGAGTTGCTTTCTCACATCATACAATAAAGCAGACTTCAATTCAGCAGTGTAGTCTGTGGCTAAAGTCCAGAAAGAAATTTCAATTTAAAGTTTGAATATGCAAGTTTGATTTAGAAGGGTGACATGGGCTATTTCCTGTTCTTTTCTTCTTGTTTTTTTTGGGGTTTTTTTGGCCTGGAAGCACCAAATTTTGAGTATTATTTAGCTGTCTGGCACACTGTACATGATGGAACACTTTCTTCCAAATGCATGTGCCTAATTTCTATTCAGGGCACATGTGAAAAATGATTGTGAAACTCATGTTTCTTCAGTGCAATGGTTTGCTTTTAAAGAAGCATTTTTAAATTTGAACATTTCCTTTTTCAGTCTCCTCTGACTGTGCCATAAATGTATGTGTATATCTGGATACAGTTATATATAGGTTTAAGTAATCCTTCTGTTTACTCCAGCACTGGTGTCTTTGTCTGGCGTCAGCATTGTTGCCATCAGCGACAGATTGGAGTTTTGGGGGATGGGAATGCACAGTCAGCTGGTCTGTATTTAATCTTATTGCTGTAGACTTTATCCTTAGTAGAGACAGCTGCCAGTGCCTCATTCTGTACTAATTTCTAAGCACTGGTCGGTCAGCAACTTCATGGATGTTTAATTCTGTCAGATGGCACGAGAGGACAGTATGGACACCTTGATGTCCCTGGTGTGATACAGACCCCTGGTTACGCTGGGCTTACCTGTGTGTTTTCTGTCATAGATGCACATATACCTGGTTATGAATTACATTTAGAGCATTCACATTTCTAGAGCAGGCTATCATTTGAGGTTCCACTGAGATAGCTGGTTGCTTCATGTTTATGGGCTTTGATTGTTTCAGTTCATTTTCTGGTTGGGATAAGAATATCCCTTCTTAAGGGTTTCATTGTGGAAGGTAAAAGAGGAAAGTAAACGAAAGGTGATGTGTTATTTAGCTGAGCAGTAACCAGGTAGCCTACTGCTAGTGTAAACGTGGACATGAAGGCTTGTATTGTTTCCATCTAGGATCTTTGGCAGTTTGTTTTGGAGACCACAAGACAACTCTTCTTGGTTTTTAATCCTTTTTCAAAAACAGAAATCAGCTTCTTTATTCTCCAGTTAACTGTGTAACTTTCTGCCGGTTGCTTAACTCATAGATTTCAATATAATGTGAGATAATAAATTGTTTAAAACTCTGTCAGGTAGAAAAGTATTAGATTAATTTTACAAATTCATTACAGTGAGGCATGTGGTTAATTAACTTGAGAGTGATACATGCCATCCAGTAGCAAACCTGGAAGTAGAACCCCTTAGTTCTAACTTTACTTCATGGCTTTCTGTTCATTTTGATTTCAAAAGTAGTTTCTGTCCACTTGCTGTCTTGGTAAGTAATTCTGCCCTGTTCTACAGAGCTGTCCTCTTCAAAATGTGTGAAAAATCTGTATTTTAGTGAAAGAGAAGGTATCAAACAAGTACTGCAGGTTTGCAAAACTTGTTTGCTGTCTCCTTAGACAGCCTTTTGCAACTGTGTCTTTCTTAAGGAGCATGCTCTCTCGCCTTAGACTATTTCCTTTTTTTACCAGTAGTTTTCAGTCAGACTGTGCTTCAATGAACACATCTCAGTGTCAAAGCCAGGTTAAGCAATTTTCCTTCCTAGCCATTCACTCCTGCTCCAGTGCTGCCCCTTTAGTTCAACACGTGTGGTGCCAAGAAACTGAACTGTACCGGGATTAAATATAACTTGTTGGGGTTGGTTTGGGATTTTTTTTTCATGGTTCATTGTGTGGCCTCTTAGACAATTGTAGCAGCATCATTGAAGGTCCTGGGAGCTGGAGCATGCAGCTAAGGGAGAACAAGGGGAGCAGAAGCTGCACAAGCTGGTTTTATAGCTGAGGGAAGAAATATGTCTGTGGAACCATGGTTTCAGACTGCCACAAGCTTGCCAAGGAATCGCATCTGTTCTTACTTCAAAGTCTGTAGCAGAACGTTTTCTTTTTTCTTGAGAATATTGCATTGCTTGTAGATATATGTGGTGAAATATTCAATTTATTTTAACTCATTACCTCCTCAACTAGCAGATGAAAAACTTGCCAGTGTAGATACTTGGAGTTTTAATACCTTCAGCATTTTTGGTAGTTTTCTTTCATTGGTGGTTGTGACTCTGGTAACTGAGAGCTTATAATTGCAGGCAATTAGCCCCCCAAAAAGTCACTTTTCTTCCAAATTAGTGTTTTCAAGCCAGCTACAGCATTTGATTTTTCTGCGTAGGTTAGGCTGCTGGTATAGTAAGCTACGGCCTAGCTGTCTCCAATTCTTTGAAGATCAGGCGACTTCTGTAAACATGGGAAGGGGGAAGTTACATTGTGTAATGCGTAATCTTTTTATTACACTTTTTGCAAGCATAAGGTTTTAAATTTAAGGAGCAGTTTAAACATAAGTCGATTTTCTCCAAGGCAACTTACAACTAGAATGACATTGTTCATTCTGCTGTAAAATCACTCTCTTTTTCTAGTACATTTCCAGTTTCTGTAAGTTGCTTAGTGTTCCAAAGTGACCATCCAGGAAGCGAGACTGTGCTGTTTTCAGCAACCCAGAATACTTTGTCTTTACAGATGTGGGGGTAAGTCACAATTGTTTGTATCTCAGACTCTCACTGATGGAAACTCTTGTCCTGCAAAGCTTTGCACTTGATAAAGAGTTACGCTTGGGATGTCAGCCCTCTGGAAATCCAGAGCTCTGTAGAAATTAAACTCTGTGAATATCCTGTTTACAAATCCTCAGATTTAAATCCTTATTTTGTTGTAATTCCTTTAGGCAAAGGTTTTGGTTTTCCTTATGGTATGCCTGGTTCTTGCACGTACAGGCATAATAAAATGGTCTGATGCTATCACTTCAGAAAAACTTACATTTAAGTTTATGGTAAAGGGACTTAGCTTTTCCAGGGAGATGAAGAAGCTGGCATTTTGCATTGTGAAGCCTGTGTGGGCAGAACATTTAACACAGCAGATAGGCTTGTGGGAAGTGGTATTCAAAGAGAGAACTAGGAGTTTTTAATTAGTATAAATGGGTAGTGTTTTTAACTCTCTCGGTGTGGGCTGCTCAAGATCAGCTCAGGTAGCACTTAACATGAGACGAGAAAGCTCAGAAAGTGCACATGCAGCAGTAACAGAAAATCATTCTTCATCTGAAATAAGCAGACAAATATGTGAACAGGGTATAGGTCAGTCTGAAGTCATGGAAAAGAAAAAACAGATCAAGTCTGGTGAAAGTGCAGTATTGAAGAATAATGTCTAAGCAAGAAGATGAAACTCAAAAAGGCCATTTGACACCTAGGTGGAGGAAGCCTGTGGTCTCTTGCTATAACTACCATCATGAGGGGCAGAACACAGCAGACTGCAAAGCGTGTGCACCTAGAGAACTGTGGAGAAGGCTGCCTGTATAAGACACATCATCAGGTCGTGCATGATCACTGGCTACAGTGAGCAAAGGGTTAAATGTTTAAGTATTAAGAGCTAAAAATTGTACAAGGAACCACACAATTCTGTGTATGAATCTTTCATTAAAAATCCAACATAGATAATTACCCTCTCTACTTTTATCTCTTTCTAATGTTGAAAAGTCTCTCCATGAACACTTCTCTCCAAGTAAGGGAATTTATTTGGGTTTGGCTTTTGAGGTTGTTTTTTCCTTGTTTTGTTTGTTGTTGGTGTTTCTTTTTTCTTTTAATAAGGAAAGGATGAATTCCGGAGAGGAATTTTTTTTTATTACTACTTAAGCTTCTCAAAGGATATTACAAAGATAGAAGAGCAAAGTGGATCAAACTTACAGAAAGTATATGACATTTTCCTTTTTATAAAATAAGAGAAACAAGATATCTGAGTTTCTAAAGCGCCTATGGGGAAAAGCGCCTTGGAGGGCTTAAGTCATAGTTTTCCTAGTCAGCATGCAAGAGGGCGTTTGTGTGCATATGAAGCCTCAAATGCAGTGAATAGCTAAGATATAGAGCTAAGATGGAGATTGTTTATATTTGTTCACTTTTCAGCTAGTATACCCCAGATTAAAAGTTATCCATAAAAGGTGGGGGAAAAGCGGGCAGGGGGCAGGGAGGGAACAACCAGTATGAGTAAGGTAGAGATCTCAGTACTCCTTAGAACTGTGTGTGTGTGTGGAATGAGACAAAGAAAAAAAAAAAAGAAGGGCTATTTACTGTGCTTGGAAAAAGATGTCTCATCTGGTTTTGCCCAGGTAATGATGACTTCCCAGCGGAACTGGACTTTGTAAGAATAAGTTAATTCTGAAAAGAGCTTCAAGGGAGGAAGAGAATCTTTGGGAAGAAATGGAACTGACCAATTAGGAAAATGTCAGCAATGCTTTTCCTCTGTGCAGGATGCAGCCACCACTGCAGCTGCCTGCCTTGTGAACATTTGCAAAATGCTGTTCCATAATTGGGGGAAGCTTGCCAGTAGTTGAAGCTGAATGCTGTAAAAGAAAGCACATTTATTTTAGTCTGTGTGAAGTGGAAGAAGGAACTACTTAGAATTGTGTAAAAATTATTTGTTTCACATTTATAACTTGGCAACACAATGACTTACAAATTTGGAGTGTGAAACTCTGATTTGAGAATGAGCTGGGGATTTCATTGCTGCAGGCTGAGATACCTAAGTCATGGATGGATATTTGGTGCTTGCTACAGAGAAATCCTTGTTTCTTCTATAGGCTTGGGGCTATGGACAGTTAATATTTTCATGTGTTTTTTTCCACTGCCAGATGCTTGTTGTCATCTTTTTGATAAAGAAGTAGTTCCACATTTAGCTCAAGTTGCATTGCTTTGAATTGTTTCTAAAGTAAATTTTGAGGTAATGGGAAGAACCCAGACTGCTGGAAATAAGAGCAGTTCTACTTCCCAGCCCCTGCTCCACCAAAGACAGTTCAGTGTGCATCTCAACGGGACGAAACTTTCTCTGCTGTCATCTATGTCTTATCTCTATGTTTAGCTGGAAAAACTGATTTTGGAAAAGCGGTAGTTTACATAACCCTATTTAGTTCCATGGCTTCTCTTTCCTTGATTGTCCATGACAGCAAACACTCCCATCACTGATGGCGGAGTTTGTTATGGTAGTATCACTCCACAAATAACAGATTTGAAACTGCAACATATGACACAGCTACAGTGGTAATACCAGCCACAGCTGCCGTGTTCTGTGCTCAAATTCAGCCTTTGGTACAAAAGAACCTGTGGGTTCCTGTAGCAGAATTCTGTCCCCAGCCTCTTCCTGAACTCTGAGGACCTGATTTACATGTCTGAGACTCTGTAATAGATTCACTGTGGGAATTTTTTAAGCAGTAACTATGGAATAGTAAAAGTCAGGTTAGAAAGTTAAGGACAGTACATCTGATTAGTGTAAAGTAAATACTCCAGACATTCGTTAGGTAATTTTGTGAATGGAATAAATTGGTATTAATATTTGGATTGTTAACATTAGGATCTTTGGGTTTATGAACTACTCTGTGCTACAAAATGGAGACTGATGCACACTAAACTGTAATCCACTCATCTATCATAAAGCTTCTGCTAGAGACCCATTTAATTTCCAAACAGAATAATTCATTATCTAGCTCCAGATAAATTAATTTTTCTTAAGTGTTATTGTGTACTATGAGCTATCAGAGCATTCTACAGCAAGCAAGCAAGGAGGCAGCTGTCTCTAGCATGCAGCTGTGGACCTAATAAATAAAAAATGTCCATGGATAATGCACAAGTACAAGGAATTATCTTTGTGGCCCAAGAGAGTCAGCAAATAGGGGTTCAATTCATTGCCCTGCCAGAGTTTTGCTGTGTACCCTACAGTTGGAGAAATTGATTTTCCAGCATAGATTTTTGTTTTCTGTCCAACACTATTCAGTGTAATTTGCATCAAGTTCTTGCTTAAAAGCATGTTACCTAGTTGTGGACAGTCTGGTGTCCCAGGAAGTTTGTCTCAAGGGGATGCAAGTGACCTGTGTAGTCACAGGCTGAGTGCTGTAGCCTCTCCTCATAGTGCCGGGCCCTCTGTAGGCAATGTTAGTTCTTTTAATTCAGACCTTCTGGTTAAAATGGCCTGACACCAAATAAATTCGACTCTTCCAAAAACACATATGGACTCTAATGTATGTTTCATCATGAATTTTGGCAGTGCAGCCCGCTTCAGGGGTGTGCCCTTAAAGCAAAATTGCAGAAAGTGAAATTGCTCTGTGGAATAGATTACTAATAAGCCCTCAAGCCTCCTGCCCTTAGACTACCAATATAAAACTGTGGATGCTGTTTTGAAATGACAGGACAAAAGCTGTCTGTCCCTGTCAGACAAACATATGCCAAAATTGAAGTTTCAGATTATACTGTTTAAAATATCTATTTTCTGTGAATGAGCTACAGGGAATAATTCATTTAGGAAGGCTGACAGAGTCAGTTGGCTGCTCTGTACAGTACTTTCCAGTGTAAAAATAAACTGCAGATGTTTGACACAAATATGTCAGGATACTTAACTTTCAGTTGGGGTTTGCAGATGTCATGTGTTTCATGGAAGCTAAATCTCAGTCTTACGGGAAGGAGAGAAGAGGTACATGGCACCAAACACTGAAAGGCTTGTCCTGTGTGTGACTAATGCATCCTGACCTGTGGAGACTCTGTCCCTTTTGATGTTTAAAAAAATAAAAAGTGCTGTCATTAGTAGTGAACTGTTTCTGTGATGCGGTTTTGAGAACCGCCATTTGTTACTGATAGGTGAAGGAGTTCAACTGCCAGGTGATATTCTTCGTCTTGTAGAAATGTCCCCATAAGACGGGAGTCTTGTACAGCACTTTGCTGTTTTAACTGCACAGAGCATTATTTGTTCCATCAGAGAAGCAGCCAGGATATGGTAGTGAGTTTAGGTAGGGAAAATCAATTTCTTGCTTCCCGATTGGGCTTACCAAAGAGGATTTTTTGATGACAGATGTGTCCAAATGTTTTATCTCTCTGAACTGTTTTAAGTCCTCTTTAAAAGACATTGTGCAGGGATTTATGTTGGGTGCTGTTTTGGTTTGTCTTCAGAGCAATAGCAGTAAGACTGACAGTTTTGAACTTTGTAAGTCTTGAGAATGGGATGAGGTTGTATAGTTTATCTAACCACAATGATTATGGCTGTGTTTCATTGGATGTACTTAATGTTAGACACATGACAGACTGATTTGTTCATTTTCATAGAGTGGTAACTGATTATGTTTTCTCTTGGCTATGGTTCAGATAAAGTTTCATTGTCCAGTGTATTGTATCGTTATCTCAGCTGCTAAGTCATTACTTTGGAAACAACTCCCTTGTTTGCATTTTTTTTTTTGGGGGGGGGGAGCGGAGGGAGGGAGGTGGTGTTTTGTTTTGTTTCAGGGAACATGTATGTTGAGGAGAAATGAGGCAATGCTGATTTTTACAAGTTATTACTAATTCAGAGGTTTTCTACAGTTTTAGGATTCAATTCCAGTATCTTCTTTCTTTTTCCCCATTTACTCCAGTATGGCTTTATCATGATAATTTAGTAGGGATTTGTCATTATGCATAATGAACACAGCAGGACAAGTAACATACAGTTTATTTCATAAGTTGCAGAAGTTGCCTGCACCCTGGACTGTGTGGATTTTGACCCTCTAGACACAGCTCAGATTTGAATATGTAATATTTAAAAATAAAATGTGATTGGTTGATAGCTCAGTAATTTACATCTCTTGTCATTTATTTGTCTAGGGAGACAGCAGCAGCTGGAAGCTGAGCACCAGTACGTGGAGGCTGATCAAGACCTTCACAAAAGGATGGAGCGTTCGGTACAGCCGCCTTCAGAAAGACCTGGGGAGAGGCGAATGGCAGAAATGAAGAAACTGTATGGTGCTGAAGCTGCCAAAATCCAGGCAATGGAGGCTGCCTTGCAGCTTACCTTTGATAGAAACTGTGACAAAAAGCAGCCCAAATATTGGCCCATTATTCCCCTTAAGCTGTGAATACCTGGACTGTCCTCAGACCTGGCACAGAGCTGTAGGGACCAGTGCCTTAGATTGTGCTGATGAAAGAACAAACTGCAAATTTTGGGTTTCGTTGGGTTTGGGGGCAGAGGCTGGCAAGGGCAGCATGTTTCTTTGTCCTATGTTCCTTCTACAGTCTGTCAGCAAAGGTCACAGTCCATTTTACCTACATACAGTTGTCAAATAGTAATAGGAGGGACAGTAATATCAAACCTGTCTAGAAACATAGTTTTGCTCATTTGATACCTGCATGCTACCTTGACCATGCTTGCCAAAAACATAACAATGTCCATACTTGGTGAACTGGGAAAATTAGAGCAGTAAGAAAAAGACTATATGAATTGTCTGCTCTTCCCATGTAGGAAATTGAGTGATCCCATTTTTTAGTCTTATTGAACATAGTAGCATTTGGATCCTATTGAACACAGCACAGCTTGGAGTGTTATGTCTGCTAGTCTTGGATTTTTTTGAGAACTGGGAGCCCACTGGCCAAGATAAAACATATCAAATTACTGTAGCCCAGCCATTTGAATTATTTTTCAAAGGTCTGTAATAAAGCAGGAAGTTTTTCTTCCAGGCTGATATTTGTCTGGCAGACGTTTGACTCTAAAGCAACATTATACAGAAAAATGTTTTAATGAAGGGGTTGGGTGGAGTAGGGGAGAAGCCTGATGTGACCCTGTCTGCTAGAGACCTGTTTAGCAGAAGAGAAGCTTAGGAGGACAAAGCACTCTTGGGGCCAGTGCCTACAGTGATTTTTGCTATTCTAATAAAAAGCATCTAATTGGTTTGAAGCTTTAAAGAAGATGTATTAGTTAGATAGACCAAGGGTGCATCTTATTTTAGGTGCAGCTTTCCAATGCCCACCTGCATATTTCATGCACAAAGCTTGCACATAAGTGAGTTAGATGTGTCTCCACGTATACTCATCCATCTACAGAGGCTGTTCGGCTCCACTGCCACTCTTTACTTCTGGACAGTTGAGCTTGCCCCACCAGGTGGTGTAAGGCACAGAACTGGTCTTTGTAAGAGAGGCAGAACTCGCCCCTCAATACTGGTGACTCCATAGAAAATGGTACCTTGAACACTGAGGAAGGTCACAACTAAAATTCTAACTTCGGTTCATGCCCACGGTGTCTGGTGTATCCCTGTAGCATGTGTAGTTTGTAATTAAACAGCAGTTGCTGTGCCTGCTGCAGCACCCAGCTGCACCAAAGCAAGTCTTCAGTGCAGTTTGGAGTACCTTTGGTTTTAGTAATAGTTACTCTGTTTTTTTCAAAGCAGCATTTTCATTTCAGTTGCATCTCCTTCAGCTGTGACAAGATGGAGTTAAATTGAACATTGAAATTAAAAGCCCTCATTTGGCTGGTGTGTTTAATCTGAAAAATTTCTGTTAGACAGGAGAGGGTTATGAACAGTCCTGCATTTGTCTTCGTCCTTGGTTTTGGTGGGTTTTGTCAAATTCTGTGTTTTGTTTGGGTTTCCTTTTGTTGACCAAATAAATCCATAACACCTTGTAATTTATTTTTATTTTTTTATGAACAAACTGCCATACTTTAGCACTCAATTTCTCAGATACTAAAGCTTTCTTTCAGCTGCTGCATTGTTCAAGGAAGATTGAACTTAAAGCAAGGACAGTTTTAACATTGAAAAGCACGAAGAGTGTTGACAGGAATTTCACAGGAATGCCAGTCAATACCACATACGCATGGTATGGTACAAAATGAATGGGAGGGCCATTGCATCCACTGGGGGGAAAACCCTGTCCCCGATTAATGTGCATAGATCTATCTGTTACTATTTGAAGTGTTTCCGGTGTGGTGACAGTGTCTCCCCTGTGCAGAAGAAAGGATGGGTAGGGCTGGTCTGTTCTTACTTTTCAACACAATTCCCATTTCTTGCTATGGTTGTTTCTGCATCCAACTGGTTCTGCTAGCAGAAGCAAAGATTCTGGTCTCCGAAGTATTTGCAGAGACCTCATACAAGACAAATATTGAATTCCTTTCCTACTTCAGATAAAACATTCAAGAAATTTCCTTGACTTTGGTTCTTCTAACTATTTCTAAGTGTTTCATATGCTTACTGAGACTGGAAGAGTCTCATGACCTGTTGCCTGGGAACTATGTACTAAGGCCTGAAAGGGAGGAATATACTACTGCGGACTTAAGAGTTGCTGCCAAATAATCTGTATGCTGCTTCTGAATTTGAGGAGATGGGCTGTTGCTGGTAGTTGGCCAGATATCCCATTTTGCTGGTAGTTCAGTGGAACTTGGGAGATTTTGTGTTGCAGTTCTTTTATAACATCTCCCGTGTCATTTTACATTTCCAAGAAATATCTTGCATAAAAACCTGTGATCATGGAAGTAATGCAACTGCAATTGAAAAATGCCTGTTCAGTCAGAATGTATGTAACATTCACCTTTCTTGCACATATGTATTATGCTTCAATCCTCAATCATGGCACCATGTACACTTCTGGGTTTTTTCCTCCAAATACAATGTTAGATCACCCTCTTGACTAGAACACACATTCATGCTGCAGACTTTATTCTTCCTTGTCCAGAACATCACACCTTCACTTTCTCTTACATCAACTCCTTGTACAGTCCTGCCCAAAGGGAATTCTTCACTTGCTATTGGTGCTATTTCTCATGAGCTTTTCCTGGGTCCAGTAGAAAGAATTACTCCCTGGAGTCACAAGTACAAGTTGTCATATAAACAATTGGTCTTAATTTCAGAAACTTTTTCTCATGGGCTACATGGAAATATGCAAATCAGCTGTATCTTCAGAAGAGTTTGTGATTGATTGAAGAAGCTTTGAAGATTGGAGAAAAATGCAAATAAGTCTTTTCTATTGAAAGCATTCTAAATTTTAAAAAACTTTCAGAACGAGCACAGTGTAAATTTAACATACAAAGGAAGCAATGACCTCTGCATTTCCTACCGAAAGAAAAACTGCTTACTCTTGTGCATTGATGACATTGTCAAGAACACTCATCCTTTTAGAATTACTTCCCTGTAAAGCAGCTGGCAATTTAGTATGCCTGTGTATACAGGCAAACAGAGAAGACATTAAGGAATTTTAATGAGCATACCTTTTCTTCTAATCAACCTTACTGGTAAGTACTTACCCTTTTTGATGGTAGTCTTGTATAATGGCTGGCTGCAAACATCTCATACTTACAAGCAGCTTTAATAAAAAGCAACCTAAATTTCTGTAACAGCCTTTGAGAAGGATAAACATATATAATTCATATGGATTTGTTCACTCACATCTTTTTTTCTCTTTGGAAAAGCTTCACACTCATTCATTACATTAAATATATTTCAAATATTGGCATCCTCATCTCTTGTTGCATTAACAGGAGTACAACGCTTTGAATAGAAGTTGAGAAAAGCAAAGCACTTTGATTCAGCTGCTTACATTTGGATTTTTAAGTATGATTTTTGGCATGCTGGTCTGAATACTTTGGCTGAAAGACTTACAGAGGGGCCAAGATTATTGCCCAAAATATGAAATACAGGCTGTCAAAAGGAAACATCCAGAACCCTGTTTTCGTTCTGGTTTCTTAAAAGCATAAGTTACTGGGGAATATACTATTTGATAAATAATAGATTCATGCTGTGACAAAATTCTGTCTTGATGTTTGTGTGCTAATTCATCAACCATCTACCCTGCCTAACCTGCTCTGTTGTCTCCTGTGATCCTGCCTGGAGAGCCCAAAGGAAAGAAATTCTTACGGGCTGTCTCCTAGGTAGAAGAGCAGCCTGTGAGGGAGTCTCAGCTGGTCCTGAAGTGTTGTCATAGCTAGAATATGAAGTTCAAGGCCTCGCATCCTTTCATATATTCTTACGTAGCTGGAATTGCTGAACTGGTACGCAGAGATGTGTGGTGGAGCTATGGGTGGGTGGGTGATAGACCATGACATTGCCATTCAGGTATTGTCTCAGAGACCTGGCTATCGTAGCAGAGAATTGCTTGGACTCGGTCTGTTCTTTGAAGTAGGTGAGCACACATACATCAGTCTCAACTATTAATTTTGACTGGGCAGGAGCAGCGCAGAGTCTTATTTGACCGAAAGTGGAGAATCATTTTCTTCTAAGAAAGCAAGAAAACAGAGTAAGTGAGAATATACGTAGTTTTTGAAAATACTTTTCAGCCTAATGATGCTAATACCACTGCTGGTTCCCTAAACTACACTGAGATCTTTTGCCTACAAAGCCATTTGAAAAGCCAAAATACACAAAACTGCTGTCTCTGTGACCATTTTTTACAGCTATCCCAAAGAAATACCGTTGTGGGTAGGAAAGGATGAGAAAAGTGGAAAGCATTGGTAGGGATTTTTTCCAAATAAAATTCAAAGTGGTCCTCCTTAATTTTTAGACTTTGTTTTAAATAAAAGCAACAGTTTACCAAAATCTGGCTTCAATAAAGAGAGGCAAAAGTCTATCAGAGGCTGTTGCAAATTAATTTACACTGCTATCTTGGTATGTCCCTAAGCTGCACCCTACTGGAAGCTGGGAAGGGATAACAAAATAGTGCTTTATTCGTGGAATTTTCTTACACTGTCCTCTAGACAGCTGACATTGGGTGATGGCATAGGAAGCTGACTAGACTTCTGATCTGTTTGTAGTGATTTTTAGAATCTGTCTGCATGCTTATACTGAAGATCAAGATTGAAGTATCAGTCCTGAGGTTCAGCTTTCGGCTATCCCATGTATCCTTCTTCCCAGGTACAGAAATCACCCCAGTAGCTCAACTCCACCAAAGTTTGCTGCCATCGGGATCTGCCAGCAGCTCTTAATTGTGTGATCACTCCCTCATTGTAAGTCTAAAGGAGTCGAGTTGGAAAAATCTACTGATAAGCTGTTTAATGTGACCCAGTTTGTCATGAAAAGGATTAAGGGAAGCAATGGCTTGTGCAATCAGATGAGCAAACACTGCAGGCACAAGCATTCGTAAGGCAATGTTGCCAGTGCTAGAAGAGAACATATGAACACATGTTCATAGTACTAGAAGCCTTCAAGGATTTTTCCTGCTTTGGTGTAAAAATAATCCTTTCTGCATTTCTTTCATCAGGCATGCTAGCCAGCTTTGTCTATTACAAAACATCTGGAAAAGTATGCATTTATTTTCCTTGCTAAAAACAGAAGGTAACACTCCTTTTGGGCAAACTCACAGAAGGGTTTATCCCAAGATTTATTTTTTTTTTTCATTGCTACTTTCTGTGTAGAAGTCAGTGGCAGGTTTGCGGACACTTGGATACTTGCATGTTACAGGTTCATACCCTTTGCTTCATTGTGAACCGTAGCAGAAATCAGAGACCCAAGATTCAGTCAGCTCTTTTGGCCTAGAGGTGTGCAAGCATCCAGCAAGAAAAGGTCTGTGCCTTGTATTTCATTAATTTTGATTCTTACATTGCTAAGTCTTACTCCTGTCCTTTGCACTGGACAGTAAGAGGCCTCCGGGGTCATCCTGTCTAGTTTTTCCTACCTCCGGCAACCACGTTGTCTAATACTCTTCAGAAACTAATTAGGCTCCACTTGAAAACAAATTCCATTTCCTGTCACCCCCACTTCCACTAGTTAAGACTGCATGGCCTGATTCTCACTTGCAAAGCATAACAAAATGTCAAGAGTGTGACAAGTTTAAGTTGTCCTTTGTCAGAGAGCTCCAAAAATCTAGTGCAGATACAGATTATGTATCTTGGGGAGGGTTATGTTAATTATGGTACTGTAAGATCCTCCCCCTGGACAGAAGGAAAGGAGTTGCTGTTGTGACAGAAGTACATGCTTGAAGAATGTTTTCACTTAAGAAATAATTCATCAAAGGCCACACTGATGGTCTGTAGCATATTCCATTCAGTGGTTGAGTAGTAACTGAACGCTCCCATCTGACTATCCTCCTTTTAGGCAAAGTGGTGAGGTTGAGCTAAAACTTCAGCCAGTTACACTGCAATGCACTCGAAATACAAAAAGTTTGATAAGTTGCTTCAACCAGAATAATCCTTATCTGACTGCAGATTATAAATCTGAAATGGACTGTAAACCAAAAGCAATCAAAAAAATAATAGGCATTACATAATTATTGCATCTGGGAAGATAGTAATATTCATGACTTCTAATCAATTTTCTATATATCTGATGATGAATTTTAGGATTTCCAGTAATGCCAGATCACCCCGCGCTACATCAAGAAAGTATTTATTTGTTACACCGAGTCTTCCTGAGGATAACATGATGTTTTCATTTGTACTACTCTGCCACAGAGCTTTGTCTCAGCAGTGCCATGGCTGGTCTGTGGTCCTGTTTTGGTGTCACTGCCCTGGGGGTTCGAGGGACAGACATGAAGTCCTTCCCTGGCACCTCCTCTGAGAAGCCCTGCCACTGAGCAGCACTCATGTTGGCCGTTTTTATAATTACATACTGGTCCTGTGGTCTTTGTTATGTTACCTTCTTTTGTTGGCTGTTGAAGTCAGAACACAGAAACCATACTGCCCGTTTTGAGGCTTGCTCTTGCTCTGCAAGCCATGATGTTGAGTGTGTGGTATGTGTGGCGTGACTGGGTGCCAAGGCAACAGGCTATGGTGTCATATATGCCAGATGATTAATTCATTTCAGGGACACACCAGAAAGAACAGCTGCATTGTGCTAAAGTCCTTAGTCCAGAATTGCTGTCCTCTACCAGCAAAGAAAATAGAGAAAATGACTGCCTAAGTGCTCAGTGCTCTCTCCTTTGCTTGTTCTGTTGAGCCGATCCCTTTTCAGGTCATCTACAGCTCCAGTGTGAGAGCATAAACGCATATCTCTGGAGTGCAAAAGTGGTTCTATAGAGAATTTTTATAGCGATTAGTTATTTGCCCTTCACAAGTGTGTTTTACTACACAGACCTGCTCTAGAGAGATGTCCTGTACTTTCTGTCAACAGCAGGTAAATCTCATCTGGAAGGAGAAAAAAAGAGCTGCCTTACTGTAGCTTCTTCCCTTCAATGGCTCTTTTAGTCCAGCAGCGTTACTTGCAGTATTCACATCTAGCAAAATGAAATCTGTTTCTATGGCATGGCAGTGGCTGAAGTTTTTTTGTGGTAAACACACTGATAATCATTAACTGCACTTGTGTTTTGCATTACAATATGGTGACTGTCATTCCAGCCATAGCCTGCAGTGCTATAGTCCCTGACAGACATGTTCACTTCAGTCCAGGAAGATACCACATCCTCATGGAATAAAACATGACAGCACTTTATATTGTTGAAACTTTAAAATACCATATTAAAAAAACAGTTACTGAACAATTCTGTTTTGCTAGTTTAACTTCCTTCATGCCAGGCTTTTGAAACGTGACATGATGTAAAACTACTATAATGTTAGAAAACACACAGCAGAATCTCAAGTACAATGCAGATTTTTTTTTCTAGTAGGATGCACAAAATTAAAATTGTGAAGAAAAAGTCTGAAAAAAAACCGATGTTGAGTTTGTTGATGTTACAATATTATTTTAATGTCCTTGTTTCCAGAAATAAAATTTGAGGGGTTTTTTAATACTTCTTAGCCAAGCAACCTTTAAAATGTTGGCTTAGCAGCCTCACTGTGGGGCTTGAAATAACATCTGCAGGCATACTGAATGTAGGAAAAACACCTACACTGCCTCTCCCATTGCTGCCATCCCCATGAAGCTACCTGGAATTAAATAGATACACACTGTAAGGCATTTTTGTGGCAATCTCCTTCATACTTTAGATCTCCAAGGATCCAGCTGAGCAGTTTCCAGGGTTTCTCTTACCTCAGTTGATTTCAGTCCAACTATACTTTCTTCTTCCTCCTTCATCTTCTTTCTCAAAAATGCTCCTACCTAGCCTGCATCCCTCCACCCCAATGCATGCTCTTCTGCAGTGTGTGTCTGCTCTTTCAGCTCCTACACTCCTGTCTGCCTCCCGCCTATGGGGCATAAAATGTTGCTGGGACACTCAGTAGCCAACAGAGCAAATGAGAAGGACTAATCTAAATGACCAGAAAAGGGTGAGTGCCTCTGGCACCATAAAAGCGGGAGGTGCCATAACCCTTCCCACAGCATTGTCCCTGACCTGTCGGTGGCTGAGGGAAGATCACTTTCTCCTCCTAATTACAACATAAACCTTCCTCACTGCTGTGCAAGTGGTTGGAAGGGCATCACTGCCAGTTCATCCCTCCCCACTCCAGGTCCCCACTCTGGTCCAGTCAACCACCCAGATAACTATCCCTACTTGTCTTAACTACTGACCAAAGCCTTTCTAAAGTTGCAGTGCAATGAAACCACTACGACTCTGTTGAGCACCAGGGGAAGCTTTTGTAACACTTTCCCCTAGTGAGAGGAACAATTACTGGATACAGAGCCTGAACTTCACAATCCATCTCTTTAATTTATAGTGTGTCTCAACAGTACATCTCTGTCAAATCCATCTCTCTAACAGCAAGGCATAACTGTAATTTAGGAGCTCAACCATGTGAAAGACCAACCAGGCAACCATGATCTGTTGCCACCCAGCATTATGAGGACATTGCTAAGGCAATTACTCAATTTAAGAATTATTTTATCTCTTTTTCTCTCTTTTCAGCCCTCTTTGCCAGCTGGCATCCTGTTTTCTACTTTTCCAGCGAGCATTGCTTCAGCTCAGCATGATCCTCTGGATGGGGAGCAGTAGCCTATTTAGAGCTTAAAACGCATAGGGATTTACTTGGCTAGAACCCCAAAGAACAACCAAGAGGCTGATGAGGGCACTTAGCCAGATCATCTCCAAAACACTACTGTTAAAAGAACCTGATATGCATGTTAAGTAAACATCAAATATGCAGAACCCAACACGCGTAACACGCAGATAATAGCATAAGGTATGGGCCCTAGCTCCAAATAAATAACAGCACTCTCATAACCACAGGCAGTTCCAGTTTTCCCGTTCACTTTCAATGTACTTTGAATGGGTCATACTTACAACAGAATAAAACTCTCACAGGCTCTAGCAGGACTAGGGTTTAGTGGCTAAAACCTGGCTAAAATGAGGGGAAGAAACTTCTCTTGCACATAAACAGGCAAAAACTCTAGAATAAATGTGATCCAGGAAGCGATTATATAAAGACATTGATAATTTCATTTGCATATAAAATAATAACAAGAACGGAAGCTAAATTATCCCATATACACAGAAACCCTGGGTGTTCAGGATTGGCTATTCATTATTCTTTTGTCATATAAAGCAATTCAGTCTGCAGCTGCATTTGTCTCTTACAAATCCAATTCAATCAAGAGAACTGAAACATCATTAGCAAACCCACTGATTTATCCACCAGCAAAGTGCTGATACAGGCTTCTATTCCTGCTGCTAATAAATTCTCTACATAGCAGTGTTTGCTCTCTCTAGGGATCTCCCATTATTCTAATGGCTACAGGTTTCTAACTTTACCACTGGAATTTTTAAGCCTGAAAATATAAAAACCTGTGGGAGTCGTAGGAAAGAAAGGACACAAGCCCAGAACGTGCACCCAGTTGCTACAGAGATGTGGCTACCTGTAAACGTAGGTGAAGCAGCACCTGGTGCCTTAAAAATTGCTGTAGTAAGATCTTTTGGGGTTTTTCCCCCTCTCAGAAAAATAAGCATTGTCTCCTGTTCTGCTCAACACTTCCTGCTTCCCTGAGTGGGCTTGCCTCCAGAGGTTTGTATCCCTCTGTGTACCCTTCCCTGGCTCCTGCTTGGTTGTTGCCTTAATTGCCAGCCTGCCCAGCTCATTTACCTCTGCTCTGGCCTTTCTTCTCCTGCAGAAATTCAGCAGCTCTGAAAACTCCTGCTAGGGGTTGTCTCCTGTTCCTCCTGCACATGATTTACCACCAGGGTTCTGGGCAGTCACTTCTGAGCTCATCACAGCATCAGCCCATTGCTGCTTTCATATGCATGAGCCCTTACACACTATTTCAAGGCCTGGGCACGCACTTCTTCATCCTTTTCAAGGTGATCTCCAAACAGGGAGGGCCCAAGGGCTGTTAGAAGTGCTGTCACCTTTTGGAAGTAATTTCCCAAGCTGCAGTTCGGTAACTCCTTTAACGGTCCTGGGTAATTTTGTCTGCCAGGTTCCTGTGATGTTTGGTTTGCCTGTGGCCCTTTCATGTTTTAAACACAAAGAAGTTATTTTCTTGGAATACTGGAGGCCAGAATTAATGTCCTACGCTATCTGACAGCTAAGAAAAACTCAAGTTTGGCCTGAACTTTACTTAAACAACAAAAAAAAAAAGGCACAAAAAGTAAGAATCCAAATCCACCGATGACAGTAGCCCATGTTTAATATAGCTTTAATAAAAAGTTTTATTACATTCCTCTCTTGGAATTATACTATTTTTCTACTCACTGAACATGATATCCAAGATAACAAGAATCAGATAACAAAAGTCTTAAAAAAAGATATCTTTATTTTAAGAATACAGGCTCTCCAGTGTATCTTACATATGCTATAAATGAAAGATTAAATTATTAATAATATAAGATATCTGACACTTTCATTTATTTGCTTTTCCATCTATCCTAATTGGAGAATGGATATATATGCATGACTAGTGTGTTCTACTTTTTTGGTTTTAATCATATGCTCATGCAGAGCATATGCAGAGTCTGGACTGAAAATAGGAGAAAAATGCTTATGTTTAGAATAGCTCTTTGGATTTTTGTTTTAAGAAAAAAACACTATGTTTATTAGTCTAGGGAATGAGATGTTAAAGTAATAAAACCAAGATTTAATATCAAACATCATCCCATTGTTATTTTTCAAGTCCCTCAGTTGCATTCATCCTGGTTGGGCTTTCCTGGAGGGCTCTCACTCATCTCACTAGAGTGGCTTGTGCTTTTTTATTCCTGAATGTCACATTTCTGGCAGGTCTAATGCATTTGGCTTTCAGTGAAGTCAGAAGGAGGTGAAGCGTTTCTGTGATGCCAGCAGAAATGAAGCCACACCTTTCTTCCAAACCCACAACTCACCAAGCTGATGGAGGACACTCTGTCTTAGTCCCATTTCCATTACCCACCAGTGGGGCAAACCTGCAGGGTTGCACCAGACGCCAAAGCTCCTGCAGCCCAGCACACCCATCCTGGGCAGCCTGCTTGCACTATGCTGCTGCACCATTGGGCACACTGAGCAAGTAACACCACTGCTGTGTTACTCCATCATTCCCATCTTTTCTCCAACGCACTACATTTTTTTGCCACAAACCACAACTCTGAGTATAGCCATTTGCTAGAATGGGACTTCACGCAAAGCGCGAAAAGCAGTACAGAAGCAATAAACCACAGTGTGGCGGGCAGGGAGGAGGGGAAACCCCATCACCAAATCCAACCCAGCATTTTAAATGCATATTGGTAGAAAACTAAAGCTGGGAAGCCCATTATGAGAGAATTTAACTCAGCTTTATGATACAGTTTAAGTCTTAAGCACCATTCATGTTTACAGAGCAGAATTAAAACCCTCTGTAATAAGTTACAAGCATGAAAAAAATGAGTACTAAAATGAAATCAGCTGGGTGTTACGCAGCTTGCACTGTCCAACTGGATCATGAGAAGTGTTGAAAGGAGACCTGCAATTTTCCTTCCCAGCTCTCTGAGTTTGATATTCAGTTTGCAAAAAAAGGCACCTGAGAATGTTCTTAAATGCTCTCTGTGTCTGCCGTCAAAAGCAGGTTGCTACTTTGGAAAAAGAGAGTGAGCCTTGTCTCAAAATGTACTTTTGCCAGGAATTCTGTCCTGATTAGGCTGCCTTGGAGCACTTTCTTGGGTGGGTGCCATGCTGAAGTTATTGGATGTCAGCCATGTGTACAACGCTCTTAAAATAAAGTCTATTCCCTTAATTTGCAGCTCAACATAAAACTCTTAAGGTTAAGTCTACTGATACCGCTGGAGGGTGGGGCTAACATATTACATATGTATGCAGTTACTTTCAGGATATTGCAATGAGTACATATACGCTCCCATCGAAGCTGCTCTGAAGTTAAATACTAACGTTCCTTGGGTATGTATTTTGGCCCTGTCTGGTTTCTTCATTTGCAAATTATTCCACATTCAAATCTCCCCACTGGTACTAACAAAAACGTTGGATAATCCATGTATTTGAGTCAGCTCCTCTTAATGACACTAGGCAGGCCTCTCCAGCCCACATAATCCTACCCCACAACAGGAACTTAGCAAAGCACTTCAGTCCATGTTTATAGCCAAGACTGCTAGACTGAACTCATCATCTTTGACCCAGCTCTGAGCCTAAATGTTTTAGAATGACGCACACTCATATAGCAGGAGGTAAGACTCACATAGCAGGAGGTAAGACTTTTCTCTCCCTCCCTTGGAGAAAGGGTTGTCAGCATCCCACAGACACATTAAGGAGGATGAAACGAGGTGGGCTACATGTGGAAGGAAAGGTTATACTGACTTGTATTTCTTCTGTATAACAGGCATCTCTTATACAGAAGAGATTTTAGTTCACTCTCTCACTCACAAGCTTTCTGCTCTGTATCGTGCTTTACTGGGACCATCCATGCTCTTTTAGACCTCATATTATCTCCTGCATGGTTCTCCACCAGGTGTGGGTTACCTACATGGCATGCCGAGAGGGAAAGGCATAGAAGCAAGTGTGCATATCCAGAATAAAAACAGCTAATACATCTCTTTTCCCTCTTGTCTCCCCCCAGCCCTGGATCTCTCATGAGTGCTCCCAGAATATCCACACACGTAAATGCAAAATACTGTGCTTAGGTTAAGGTCCTTCATGTAGACCTAAGTGAAAGATGGTTCTTTAGTTGTCAGAGGTCTTAATCTAAATATTAATTCTTAATTTTCAATGATTTTTTTTTTTACCTTTAAAATCAAAATGTGACATTGGTTACTCCACAAGTGACTTGGGATGTATGAAAACGAGATGAGTCTATCTTTTAACGCTGAAGACGTATTTAGTACTCCATAATTAACACCCAAATGCTAATCACTAATTTTCAGATAAAATTAAATATAGTTCATTGAGGAAAATTATGCATTCTGTTGAATATATAATTATATCTATTCTAAAGCAATCACTGCTCATATTTACATATTGAGAAATGGTTGCTGGAAATATGACCTACTCGATAATAAGAAACGGGTTTGATTTTGAAGAATATTTACTCCTTACACTATCGTACTTCAATGTTAAATTCCAGGATGAGTATCTACATGCTGGCTAATCTATATAAAATTACTCCTCATTTTTTATCTTTTCCATTCTCTCTTTTCCCCCAGACTACACAGTACCAATTATCTGAACAATTTTGTTCAGCATTTTGCTGGACGAACTTTGCAAACAGCTCTCTGCAGTGAGCACAAAGAGGGAGTAGCAGCAGTTGGAGTCTGAAGCAGATCAGCTTCACATGAAAGGTACAAATGACATAGGAGAGCATGAGTCATTCCCCTTAATCTACACTGAGATGCTGAGTTCAAAACACAAAAAGGTCACCTCTTCGCTGCACGCAGATGAGAGTATAAAGTGATCTAATTGTCATCTTATTTCTCTTTAACAGCCATGGCCTCTGTAACGCCACTTTGAACAGAAGATCACATGGGAGAGAAAAACCCCGGCATGCCTCGACTATACATGGAATCACAGAAGCCTGAGACAGAGAGGATGGATGAACCCCCTTGAGAAAGGCCACAGAGAACACTCACTACAACTAAAACCAGATTTTACCACTTCTGATTCTCTTTACTCTAAAATAGACTTGTGTTAACATTTAAAATGAGGCTGGTTTATGATTCCCTGATTTTATAAGGTTTTGGAGATTTGTGGGATTTTTGCAAAATCAAGCGTAGGAGTGGCACCCTATAAACTCACTCTAACCCTCTGGAAACCAGCAGTGACTGCTACCCACTGGCACTGCCTGTGTCCTAGTCAGCAGAAGTAATATTTACGAAGAACCGTTAGCTTCACTGTTAGCAGAGGGAGCCTTGGGAGGGGTGCTCACATACAGCCAACAGCAGGACACAGTGGAGCCAAGAACCCACCAAAGCAGGCGTCCCACTAGAACATCTTTTTATTAAACTACTGTCTTAAATGCAACTAAATGTTTAGTCAAATCTGTAACATTAAGTGGAAACATACTGCCTTTGATTCTGTTTTTAATTGGGAACGTTTCTGTATCTAGGGCAATCTGTCTAGTTAGACAGCCTGAGGAAAGATGGCAGGAGGGGAAAACAGAGATGAGCAAACAGGTAGTAGCAACTACTACACCGTTCTGTCCACAAAGTGAAAAAACAGGGATTTGTTTTAAAGCTAGGATGGTCACCAGTGAGGAAGTGGGGAGACAGATGAAGCCTGGTAAATTAAAGCAAAAATATGAATAACTGTATACAACCCGCCTTCATTTGCTATCAGATTCTTCATGCTCCAGCCTTTCTCCTTTCCATTATGTACTAGATAGAAGAGTAACAGCATGGACCAGAATCTAGTGGCAAACCTTTCCCAGCTAGGGAAGTACCCATTTCTACAGACACCTTAGTTCTGAAATGGAATCCGTTAGTTTCTATTCCTAGCAGGAATTCCAGCTAAATATTCCTGCCTTTGCTTAAGGAACCAAAACTTCTGACCTCGGCCCTGTCAGCTTCTCTCTTCACTTGTCAGAGACTTGGTATCTCTACGAGTGGAAATCCCCATTGACTGCTGAGCCATGACCAATATTTGGACAGCTGCTCTCTGCCTTTCTCTCTGGAGAGAAAAACTACCAACATTTATGAGAACGACAGAAAACTAATAAAGGACAAGTGAGTCCCTCCTCTCACTACACACATGTTAATATGGACAACTCCTTCTGCACTACCATAGGAATGTCTTGCCCACACTTTGGTGCAAGTGTGTAAACCCAATCTGGACAGCACTGACCGCGTTGACCAACTTCCCTTGAGCAACTAGTCCCACAGATTTTGACCATGTGAAGTTACCTGTAAGTGCAAGCGCAGTCAGAATCAGGGTCATATTTTTCAGCCGATCCTAATATTAACCAAGCAGGATGCTGCAAGGGCTTCACAGAATATAAATTTAAATAAAGAATTTATTTAAAAAAATAAAATTAATTTATATCCTCATGAGCACGTAGCACTGCACACAGCAGGGTGCTCTTACCATTTGCCTTCAGTTCCCACTGTATTTCAGTGCTATTTAGTGTCACTCTAGTTAAGGGTCATGTGCTATTTCCATAATTAATCTCATTTTCAAAGATGCATACCTCATGTACTTTAATTCCCAGTAGGGACTGGACGCAGCTTCAGTACCAATCGGCTTCAGTACCATTTTTTTTTTTGTCCTATCTTTACAAAATGGCTTACTCAATCAATCCACTTATTACCCCTTAGAGAAGAGGCATTTACTGCCTGATCCTGCAGTGCTTGCATGGTGTTGGGCTCATTGTCCTTACTGGAAGAAAGTCTACGTTCCTTAATCAATGCAAAAGCTTCCACTGATTTTGGCTCGAGAGACTGGAATTTTTCTTTTAATGGACCACAGCTTTAACATGGCAACTTTATATGTGAGTGCAGACATGGACTGCTTCAGGAGCAGGGCCCTGAAATTGCCAAGTATGAACTAATTTCCCTGAAACTTAGTGTTGGCACTTTTGTCACTCCTTTGCCTTAGTGTTTTATTAATATGTTCTTAAGCAATCGATCTCATTTAGAGGGGAATAATATGGTTACATAATTAAATAGATCAATTTATTAATAATCATGGAAGATAATAAAATATATCCTTATACTTCACGTAAATACCAGAAAACTAGGATACTATTACCGTGACAAAGGCGAAGGAAAGGCATGCCAAGTAGCCAATTAATGTAAATCACCATAATCTGATTGGTATTAGTCACTGTAGATGCATTTATTCTCACTAAAGAGCTGGCTTTTGCATCTGAAGCAATCAAATCCCTCTGATGGTGAAAGTCCAAGGGAGAAAAGCAACTTAACTGAAAAAGCCGACTTTGCCACTCTCTTCCACACCCATCATCTGTGCCTGTGAAAGCTTGCTCCTGCGAGACACAATTATTTTTGCCTCCAACATGTCCAGATATGGAGGAGTTTTACTGGTGACCTCCTAGTGGAGAAGCCACCCATAATGCCCCATAAGTCAGTTAGGGGCCGCCTTCGCTGGTTTTCCCAAAAGCTAAGATACACTTCTCACAGCGTTTCAATAAATGAGAAAGTCACCGCAAGTACAGTCATACACGACTGTGAAGCTGGAACACCATTCAAATGGTGGATACCACAGTGCTACGGAACGCTGTAAAGCGACATTCATGGGTTCAGCGGAGGCTGTGAAGGTCAGAACCACACCGTTGAATGTGAATATGGATATTTAAGAAACAACACTGCGTTTGGGCACACAGTGCCCTTGCCATTGCCACAGAGAAACATTAAGAAGCAGATGCCTCTGAAGGTCAAAGGTGCCCTTAGCCCCCTTTCCCAGGCAAGCACCTGAAGCCGGGAGGTCCTGTCTGGCCCCGGGGTGCCCGTCCTTGGAAGCCTCCTGAGGACGAACCATGAAACACTGGAGGAAAACAGGGGCAACATAAGAAAGCAAACCCTACTTTCGGGGACGCCCCGGCCCCGCGGCGGGGCCAAGGCGGGTGAAGGCGGCACGGCTGCTCCCGCCCGCCGCCGGGGGTGTCCCCGGCAGGCCGCGGGGCGGCGCTCAGTCACCCCTGCCCCACGGCGGGCCGGGCCGGGCCCGACGGGCCGGGCCAGGAGCCCCTCGGGCGGTGCAGACAGGCGGGGCTGTCCCCGCCCCTCTCGCCGCGCCGCAGCCGCTGGAGGCGAGCAGAGCCCGCCAGTGTGCGAGCTGCCGCCGTTGCCGTCCGCAGCTTCTCCCGCCCAGCCCAGCCCAGCCTAGCCCAGCCCGGCGAGGCACGGCAGAGCGAGCCCTTGCCTTGCTCCACTCCGCTCCGCACGGGCGAGGAGAGCCAGCCATGGGTAAGCGAGCCTGGCTGCGGGGGAGACCCCGCTCCGGGGCCGCAGGGGGAGCCGCGGCTGCGGGAGGGGGTGGGAGAGGGGGCAGGTGCGGGCAGTCCCGGGGGTCGCGGCGGCCCTGGCCTGGCTTTTTCCCGCGCGGCGGGGCGGGGGGCAGCAGCCTGTTGAGCGCTCCGGCGGAGCGAGCCGGGGACGGCCGCCCCCCCGCCCCCCTCGCCCCTCAGGGCCTCGGCCGCTGCCACAAACTCGGCGGGAGCGGGGGGCTCCTGGCCGGCCGTGCAACGGGACCTCGCCAGCGTCAGAGCGCTCTCTTTCTTTAAAAATCAATTATTAATAATAATGCTCCAGAGTCCTGAAGCTGTAGTTTCTTGGAGGCGGTTGTACACAGCCGGCTCAGAGTGTGCGTTCTCCCCTGCTCCCGCTGAGGCTGGCGAAGCGGTGTGGTCGGGGGCTGCGCCGGAGGCAGGGGCGACCGCTGGGCCCGGGCCGGGCCGGAGCGCTGCGGGGCGCGGGGAGCGCGGCGGCCCCGGCTCTCCCCGCGGGGCTCCGTCCTGCCCCCCGGCCCTGCAGAGTGACTCGGTCTCGTCCCCGGGATAAGCCGGGGCGAGGGGTCCCGCTCAGTCCCTCTGCGCCAAACGCGGGTCCCCTGGGGTGCCGTTCACTCTTTGCCGGGGGCCGAGGTGTGGTCCAGGAGAGGAGGAATAGCCTGGGGGACAGGGAGCAGAGTGAACGTGTCCTGTCTAGGTGGGAAGTGTTGAGCACGCCAGTGTGCCAAGGCATAATGCGTTTCGGCTGAGCATTGGGGAATCCAGTGGGCTATTGGGGTAAGATGGTGCTCTTTTCTCTCTTGTACCTTGGGGTCTTCGCGGTGGAAGGAATTTGGCATCGACGGAAAATGGCAGCTTCTCTTCCCAAACTTACGGGGTGGGAAACGCCTTCGTGAGTGTGTTAGTGTGAGCAGGAGTGGGGCTCTGGCTGGAGAAGAGTTCGTCGTGCACACGGGTCACTCGGTAGGCAACGCACATGTTCATCGTTCGCATCCTTTTAACATGGGCCTTTTAGCATAGGCGGCTTCCTGTGAGCTTTTCTTTCAATCAACAGTAGACCCAAATGAATTAAGCGGTAATGAAAGTTATGAGGTTTGGAAAAAAGGAATGAAAAAAAAGATAGAAAAATACAGCTGTGTCTTTGGTCCAGTTCGCTAGTGGTGTATTATTGCTTCGAGGTGGCAGCTGCTAAAGCAGGGCTATCAGTGCATGCCTGTGTGTTAATATGCACATACTGATGCTGGCACTGTCTCTGATTTTAATTAAGAAGGAAAAAAAAAAATTAATTACTGAGGCAAAGCCAGAGGAAGCTGACAGAATTCCTGTGGTTGCTACTTTGTTAAATTAATTCGCATCACCTAATTCTTTAATTTCTAAATGCTTATTAACTGGTTTGTTCCCAGGCTTAGTGAACATCAGACTCCTGTAGTATTATGTTTTTTTTACTAAGCTTTTTTGAAGTTTCCAACACCCCTTTCAATGCATGTTAAAGTACAGATTCCTGCTGCCTCTGCAGCTCTGAAACAAACAAACCAGCTATATTACGGGCACCGTTTTTTGTGGGCATATTCTAATACTCACTTTTGAGACTATGCTTTCTCTATGTGAACTTCCGATATTAAATGAAACTGTAAAGATGATTGCCTCTCCCATGTCTATATCTTGGTGTCCTCCTCTCAACATACGTTTTTACTTTATTGCCATGGGCTTATGTCAAATCTTGGAATGGAGATGGAAAAGGGAAAGAGAGAAAGGAATGTTTTCAAGTATCTTATTGAGAGAAGTGTATTCTTTGGATTACAACATCTTTTGGGGGGAGAGAATAAAATTTATTAGATAACACGTGTAAAAATGTTCTTAAGTGTCTGCTGCTAAGTCTATGAAATTTATTTTTCTTGAGTAAATTAAGTTCTAAGGGTTTCAAATCAAAAAGTTGTTTGAAATCTTTGTGGGTGATTCATCTTGAGGGAAAACAAATATTTACTTTAGTCCTAAAATCTTAGAAAAACGCTAAAGTCAGTCTCAGAAGTTGTGGATCTGCAACAGTGTGTGAAATGTATGTTTTCTGTTCGTATAGAATGTCTTGTCCTGAATGTAACAGTTGGGAAAAGGGGAGTGGAAAGAAGATGACATTTCTTGAACGTTTTGCTAATAGTGATGGTAATAGTACAAAACTCCAGGGTCTGTCAGCTTCTTTGCTTAGAAACATTGTTGGGTGATCAAGACGTGCCTTGATGTGGTCAGTCAGGAGAGGGGACTTCTGCCACAATTTTCAGATTAAGACAAAAGAAGTCACGAAAGGAAGTCTGTCAGCTGGGGATCCAGTTCCTCATGAATATGATATTTTGTGTATGCCATTGCATAACTGCTGCCTTGGCATTCAGTAGGCTGGGACTGATGTGACCATCTAACTAGAACTTGTTTGGAGCCCCAGCACTGTATCGAGCTTCCTGATCCAATGGCAAAGATGGTTTTGACCAATTCTTATTGGGACCATTTGAATTTTCCTTGCTGAACAAAAATTGCGGAAGTTTTTTGTTCCTAAAAGTTTGAAAAGCATGATACAGTGTCATTTCTTGAGAATTGTGTGGTTTTTATAATATTACACCTTTTCTTCTTTGTACTCTCTGAACTGTTGCTTTCAAGTGAGAAAAGTGGTTGGAGCAGAGTGGGCACATGTATTATGTTTTGGTTGATTGGTTTTTTATAAAAGAGATAATGAGAACATTGTGCGCAAACGGGATGAAATGTTGCCTGTCTTCATGTGGGGTTGCATCCTGTCTCTCTGCAGTCCCTGTGCAGGAACTGCTGCCTTGCAGAGCATGCAAACCCAGGAGTTCCCAGGAGCATAACGGTGCGCTGTGCCAGGGCCGTCCCCTGGCTCTCAATTCTTCTGCAGCACATCCCGCTCCCCCAGCAGTACTTGCCCCTGTGTCCTCGCAGCTCTTCCCTGCACCCCAGAGTGAACTGTCCCTTCCTCATAGGCAGTAAGCTCAGAAGTTCCACCTTAGGGGCTTCTGCCACCCATAGAAATGGTCCTTGCTTTTATGTGAAGCGTGTCCAAAGCAGATTCAAATATTCCCTAAACCAGGCTTTCTCTATAAACTGCTGGGGGCAAAACCTGAGAGAGAGTCAGTCCTCTTTCTTTCTGTTCAGCTATACACTTCGTTCAGGCGGGAGCTGGAATCTTTTGTGTGTTACAGTAATAGTAAAATCTGATTAGTATTGGTCATTATGGGTGGCTGGATTTCAATTGCCATATTCTGTTAAATCTTGGACCTCTTAAGTGTATTTAACCTCGTTCCTATAAAAAGAGAAACTAATACTAAGTTTATCTTCTCTTAAGACCTGTGAAATATAAAATTTTATGCTGCTGCTCTTCCTCTATGTCCATGACACCTGCTTAGGCTATTAAAAAGTACATAATTTTTGCCTTCTCACTGTAATCCTTTTGGTTGAGGACAGAATGTTATGCATTTCAGATATTTTCCAGTATTGTAAACAATTTGTGTTTTCACTGTATTTACAGATTGTCCCTCTTGCTTCCTTTCTAAATGTGTGGTTCAGTAATATAGGAAATCTCCTGTCCCGTGTGTGAATTATAATTTGTCTGATAGATCTTGAAATGTTACATTTCAGAGAACCATACTGGATTATTGATCACATCCCTGCGAGGGGTGAACTGTGGCAGTGCCTGATTATCTGTCTTCAGAGTGTTTCTAGAATTTCTGAAACCAATTGAAATCTGCAGGTCACTTTCAATATTTAAAGGACTTTAAATATTTTTCTCAAGCCGGGCATCTTTTTTTCAAGTTTACTTCCGTGTCTTGTTATTCCAGCAGTCATCATGTTGCAAGCATCATTTTTTTACACAATATTTTTTCTGTAGCCTTTGTTTTTCAAGATTAACGCTCTTTAATCATAGAATGGTTTGGTAAAGATCATCTAGTCCAACCCTCCTGCCATGGGTGAGGACATTGTTTCACTTGCTCAAAGCCCAGTCCAGCCTGATCTTGAACACTTCCAGGGATGGAGCATCCAAGGATGGTGCATCTGCAGCTTCTCTGAGAAATATTTAGTAATATCTACAGCCATTACTCTAAAAAATAAGTCCTGAGTCCATTTCAGGATAAGGTTAAAATAAATAGAAAATAAACCCGGGGAAGCCCACTGTTTGATTTCTTTTTTATTTTTCCTGCAGCGGCATTGTGTTGTCCCTGAGTGGGTGCACATTCTTGTAGCAAAGATTTTTTTTCCCTGAGAATCACAGCTGTTACAGCCAGACACGGAATCACTGCACATATTGTACTTGCACTGATGGTATTTCGATGTAAATGTGTTGTTATGTTTCTGCAAGTTTGAGAGCACTGTATTCAGAGCAATTTCACTGGGGTAAAGTGTTTGCAAAGAGAGCTGCTCTGGGTTGTTACATTACCACACTCTCCATGATGTCCGTTCTTCCCACTGAAACTCCTGGATTTCTCATCTTTTTGACCTCCCCTATGTGCATCCCAGCTGTGTGTGCTTTTCACCCTTCCTGAGATGTGCGCACACCTGGTCCCCATGAATGTGTCCCCAGCACCTGCCTGGGCTGCACATCCCCTTGCTCCTCTGTGCAGCTCCTTGGGCCATCCCTGCTTGGGGGACTGCCAGCTGGCACGGAGCCATGGGAGCTGCCTTCCCATGAGTTGCTCAGGTTCACCTGCAAAACGTTTGAACCCTTTGTGGAACCAGAGTGTTAACGCTGCGGGGGATGTATGTTTTCTTACAGTGTACTTTTAACACAGATGGCTTTTACCCTGTCGTGTGGGTTCAAGGTGCGCTCCACTGGGAGTGAGCAACATCTCACTGGGCTGCTGGACGGGTGGAGTGTGTAGGGTGGTTCTCCAGGGTTTGCCTCAGCATGCTTGTGGTCAGGATGGTTTGAGCTGTCCAGGGAAATCCAAATCATTTCTATTGTGTCTGGTTCCTTAAAGTCCGTATGGGTATAAGTGCTCTGGGTTTAAGTTGTGGTGAGGAAAGATAGTTTAGTCTCCATGTGAGACATCGAAGGTGGCTGTATTAAAGTAATGGATCTCAGCTGAACCTGTGAGGCTCTGTACAGATGCAGAAGCCTCTGCTGGGAGGATTACTGGGTCAATAGCAACGGACAAAGGACAAAACAACATCATGGTAGCTCTTGTCCATCACGTCCATCTTGTAAGGAGACTTCTTCCAGGTCGTATGCAGCGTAGCCTGTGGCCCGAAGGAAGCAAACTCAGCATGGCACTACTGGGGGGAGGAATACACATTTTCCAATCCTCTCTCAACATTTCTTCTGCAGGCAGGCGTGAACCTGTGACAGCTGGGGTGCTGGGGTGGCTGTGCCTGTCAGAAATCCCTGTCACCCCTCCCCTGTAAACGCAGTGAACAGCAGTGGGGGAGATCTGACCATGCAGAGTAACAAATAGATAGCGTCATATGTACCACTTGGTCTTCAGCTGTTTTTTACTTTCTGTTGCTGCTCTGTCTTGGTACTTTGGCAGTCTTCCTCTCCATAATTATTTGTCTCCTGGGTTTTATGCTCAAAAGCTTGCATGTGGAGTTGTGGCTTGGGAAACATTTACAAGCGATGCAAAGAACTAAGAGAATTCAAGATCTTTTGTTACCCATTTTTTTGGAGCTGTTCCACTAACAGCAATTTCAAAATGTGAATGGAGCTTATGTTTCATTAATAGGAAGATGTGCCTGATGCAGAGCTATCGCGTGGTACAAACCTCAATGCTTTGCTGTGAGTCAGTTTTATGTGTGGTTTTTTTGATACTTGAGTGCATGTGACACTTGACATTTTAGCCTAAAGTTATATGTACAAAAAATGACTTTGGGGAATGTGTTTGCACTTAGTGTTTGAGTTGTTTGTGGGGTTTTTTGATTTTTTTTTTTTTCCTCCTGCCTGGGGAGAAGCATGTCGAAAAGGACTGTGGATTGACGATAGCTTGGACCTGGGTCATGAAGGAAGACTGGACTTCTTGAAATTACGAACTGGTGTCGAGTATCCAACATTAGATACAGCCTTCATAATTTTGTGGGCTTTTTTTAAACTGTCTTATTAAGAGCATAGAGCAATCATTGCATATTGCAGTCTGAAACTCTGTGTGCATTCCTTCAATGCCAGTGAAAATAGAAGAATTGCCCCAGTCTAAATCGGAGAGTGAGATTGCGCTGAAAGCAAACAGGGCAAGACTTGCTACGTTAGTGGCTCAGGAGCAAGGAAGGAGCTGGCTTGCCTTCCAGGTGCTGGTGTGTGAACTGGCAGAACGGACACCTTTTGTTAGCAACGCAGCTGGTCTGGAGATCCAAAAACCAGAATAAATGATGGAAGTCCAGCCAGGGGAGGATTATGTTTTGGGTAGTGTGCTGGTTTTCTTAGTATTGGAAACATACATTTGGACTTATTGGTGGTTTTACTGAGCTGGTGCCGTGGAGCCTGATGCTGATGGCTAACCAAGGAGGAATCTGACTCCCTCATGCTTCAAGCAAGGCACAGCTAACTGGGACTTTCATGATGTCTGGTTTTCGCTTTACATTTTAGTCTACTACTAATTGTAATCTACCTTTCTATGATTTTGTCAGCTTATGTGCTAGAAAATTCATTGAGGCTTTTCAGTCCTAATGCTGAGTGCACATCAGTGAAGCTGCTGGGTGAAGGTGAGTGTCGGTTGCCTGCACCCTTGGGTGAGCGTGTTTGGGAGAGTGGCTGCTGTTGTGTCTTAGTACCTCTTCAAGAGAGATTTCCCACTGATTTTTTTTTGTTTTAAACTCTTTGGGTTTATTTGTGCCTTGTTTTCTGATGGGACACAAGTGTTTCATGACATAAGAGACCACCTTTGTCAACTTAAAATGTCTTTTTAAAGCTTCTTAAGTTCTAGTTTCTGGGAACCTTCATCAGGATTTGCTGGAATTAAGTTCTGGGCACGCACCGAGCTGACAAACGCCCTGCAGGTCTGAGTTAGTGCGGAGCTCTGGCTGGATCTTCAGAACTTTTTCCTAACTTCTCCACTAATGTAAATTTCATTTTCTTATTGGTTGTGTTTTCTGTATCTTGTTTTGGTTTTTTTCTTTTTTTTTTTTAAAGGCATGACTTTTGGAAGGTTTTAAATGATTGCTGTTTGTGTGTAAACTTACGCTTTCCTTACCAGAACTGTGTTGACATAAATGTCATGCACTTTCCCAAACAAAAGTATAAAATGAGTTGTTGTGTTTGTGAGGCACACAGCTGAAAATAATTTTGCCGCATGAAACTTCCCTTGTGGGATATTTAATGCTTTTCTTCAGTTGTTTAGGCATGTATTACCAAAAAAAAAAAAAAGTCAGGAGAAAAGGGAAGTGACTAGTGGGAGTATCTGGAGCTGAGAACTTCTAGTACAAGCACAGGGATCTGCTCCAGCACATCTGTCAAGAGCCCAGGGCTTGCAAGGTGTAACGAACAGTAATGCTTCGTGCAACATCTGCTTAGGCTCTGTGATGGGCGCTGGTACAAAAGCCTTGTAATCTCTTGAAATCTCTGAGATATTTATCATACCATGTCAGGGGAATGTAACCGAATCTAGTGCATCATCTGTTATTGCCTGCTTCCCAGCCAGTAAAGTTATTAGGTACTAAAGCTGATAACTGTCACATTGAGCCAGAGTTTTACGAAAGCGAATACAAGGAATGCAATGCAGAGGGGCCTTTGCTATGTGTGACTGATGTAGCCCATGTTAGTAATTATTTCCCTCATGCAGCATATACCTTCACTTCATAGACATTTTTCCCATTCCATGCTGAAATTAAACTCGTAGTTTCTCACGCTTCATAATTGTCTGATGAAAATCCCCCATTTCAGATAATGTGTGGAAACTTAAATAAGTAATGACATGGAATGAAAAGTAGCCAGTTAAGTAATTTAGCTTTTTATAGCCTGTAATTTTTAGTCCTTACCTTTAAATAATTTTTGAACAGTTTGAAAATACCTGTTATTCTCCTCAAACTTGGGCTACGAGAAGCATATAATAGATACTTAATCTTTAACCTCCTCCTGAAATCCTTTGGGGTTTTTCATCTTATCTGTCACTAATATGCTAGCAACACCATGTCTGAGAAATTGTTGTAATCTACCAAATATTAAATTCCTCTTATTCCTCAGTGGAAATCTCAGGAAGTCAGAGAAGAACCAGAAAAGAGTAAGAAACCTCTTCAAAAGGCTAGTTTAAAGCAGCCATGGTGGACTGAAAGTAAGTATTTGGGGAGTGGGTGGAAACTGAAACAAAACACAGATGAGATAGCAGCATGAGTCAAGACTCAAATGATTTTAGCCTTAAACAGTCTGCAGATTTAATGAAAATGATTTTATTTTCTTGTTATACTTTATTTCTGGATTTTCTTAGGACTCCCATAGCTGTTGTCATAAAAACTAGAAAATGTTTTCCCTCTTATGGTCAGCTCCCCACATGTCCCAGTGTGGTTTGGGGTCTTTCCATGATCCTTGCAGAGAGGAAGTGCTGGACCTCATGGTCAAACCTTGTCCTTCCCTGCCTCTAGGCTGTTTTCTACCAGCTTTTGTGGCCGGGGGGGTATGTGGCTAGGTAGTTCCCTGACACCCTTATTTCTATTGCATTTGATCCTCCATTGAAGATTTTCTCTCTGAAATGGTGACCAAGAGCGCTTGCCAGTTTTGCATGCGTGTGATTCATGTGTGGTGGATGAGCACAGCCGTGACACCATCTGATGGTGCCCTGGGCAAGTGTCGGTGTGTTTCCCATAGACAGTGTCTGTCGGTGATAGCTGATGGGTTTTACCCATTTCAAAGTAAGTGATGTACCCCTCCTAGAGATAGAAAACATTGGGGATGTTGGCAGAAACAGCTTTAAAATAAACCGGAAGTCAGAAGACACTCTCTTAAAACAAAATTAGGTGCTTCACTGGAGACAGGTTGGAAGCTTGGCTTTCTCTTTCCACAGTAACAGAAGGGCATGGCACACGTGGAATATTAAATGTTGTTGCCAAGGCTAATGGGAATGTCCCAGCTGCTGTTAAAACCTGACTTATAAATGTGTTAATTACTGCACACTGAATCTTCTTTATGTTCTTACAAGAACATACAAAGAAAAAGCAGGAAAATACTAGCACAATTAACAGCCAGCGCTATTTGCTACTTCACCTTACAAAATGCATTTAGTTAATGAAACTGTTTTCTTTCATGCTTGATTAGTTGATCTTAGATAGAGCATTGCTATTTTTCATGTGTAGAGGTACTTGCCAGGTTGGTCATTATGCTGGCTATAGGATGGCAATCTACTTTCTGAAGTTCACCATCCCTCTTAGAAAGAATTCTGTTCAAATGGGTTAGAGAATTAGGAATATTCTTTGTCTCCAACATGGTTGTTAGAGTTTAATTGAGGGATGAGAATGGAAACAATACTTGAGTTTCTGTTAAAAAAAACCAAAAAACAAACCCAAAGAAACAGAAGAAACTCTACCAACTACTTGGAAAGGTGGTATCTGTGCTCATTAGTTATTCCTCAGGCATGCTATATGAGTCCCTGAGTAGAGTCTTAGATGGACGTCATAAGAAGATGCAGAAGGGGAGTTGTTATCCAGCCAAAACTTGAGTTCCCAAAGCATTCCTTCCTCTTGCCCATGGTATAAGGCAGGTTTATGGGTTAAGACAAATGCCATCATGATTGCTTAAGTTCTCATCTACTGTAATGCTTCTTAAAGTACTTGATCTTCAATCCTTTCTGTTTTTTTAGGGAAGAGGATGGTAAGATTAGTAGGAGGGAAGCATGCCTCTTTCCTTCCATACACATTTGTGAGCGTGACTGCTGTGCCCACTTCCCACATGGACAGTAGTCTGTCTTCTTCTGCATGTGTGAAACGTCCCTTATGTTAGCTTCTGTCCCTTGTAAATAAAGCAAGTGTTTTCTTTTGCCTTACTCAGAAAATATGTCAAGCTTTTCGTTGCATATGCTTTGTTGCTCCAATGCTTGTGCTTTGCATTTGCATCTGGTTTTTAGATTTCTATGGAGAGAGATTTCTTCTCCTTATCCAATTTTAAACACAGGAGAGAAATCATAGAATCATAGGATGGTTTGGGTTGGAAGAGACTTCAAAGATTATCTTGCACCAACCCCCCTGCCATGGTCAGGGACACCTTCCACTAGACCAGGTTGCTCAAAGCCCCGTCCAGTCTGGCCTTGAACACTTACAGGGATGGGGCAACCTGTTCCAGTGTTTCACCATCCTCACAGTGAAGAATTTCATGCTAATACCTAACCTAATTCTACCGTCTTTTCAGTTTGAAACTGTGTAACCCTCAACCTATCACTACACTCCTTGATAAAAGAGTCCCTCCCCATCTTTCCTTTAGGTATTGGAAGGCCTCTATAAGGTCTGCCTGGAATATTCTCTTCTCTAGGTTGAACAATCCCAACTGACTCAGCCTGTCCTTACAGGGGAGATGCTTCTGCCCCAGATCATCTTCATGGCCCTCCTCTGTACCCACTCTGACAGGTCCATGTCTTTCTCATACTAAGGACTCCAGAGCTGGGCACAGTACTTCAGGTTAGGGTCCCACGAGAGTGGAGGAGAGGGGCAGAATAACCTCCCTTGACCTGCTCGCCACACTTCTTTTGATGCAGTCCGGGATACTTGACTTCTGGGCTGTGAAAGAACATTGCCAGCTAATACTCAGTTTTCATCCTCCAGTACCCCCAAGTCCTTCTCTGCAGGGCTGCTTTCAATCCACTCATTGCCCAGCCTGTATCCATGTTTGGGACTGCCCCAACTCGAGTGTAGGACCTTACACTTGGCCTTGTCAAACTTGCATTTATTTGCCATTTTAATAGTATTTTCTTGTGTCAGGCTAAATCACTGACATCACAGCAGTGTTCCAAAACTGTATTGATCCTGACCTGCTACGTGTGGTCCTAGAGGCATTCAGACTTTTGCTTTTGGGCACTTGGATGACTTCCGCAGTCAGGAGTGGACTTGCAGCAGGAGCCTTCGCTCTTTGGTCACAGACATGGCTGGAGCTGTGATACTTAAAGCCTTCAGGCTTGGCAGCTGCTGCGTGCCCCCTTTGTTCTGAAGGGTGCAGCTGGGAAGAGCACCCCAGTGACAGCCTACATCCCAGGCCTCCTGCAGCACTCAGGAGGTACCATGCCAGTGCTTCCTGCTAGGAGATACTGGCAATTAATTTGAAAATCTTCCCCTAGGTCATCATGGCTTTTAAGGAGCTTTTGCACTTATTACCTCGCAAACCGCCTTTCTTCCTTGAGCATGACCTGCTGAGACAGCTGTGTTTCTCTTAAGTACTGAAGTTAATGATACAAAACATGAAGCCCGAGAGGAGGACAGCAGGATTACAGCTCCTCTTAGCTGTGTACCTACTTAGCCAGCGTCCCTTGTGTGGGAGACCAGCATGATCAGGGGCTTTCGTGGCTGCAGGACAAAATGTAAGGCATGGCTTGGGCATCTGTGACCCTTTCCACAACAGGTTTTTGAGAGTGGTGCTTCTACGGCCTTTCTGGGCTTCGTGCGAAAAAAGGCAAGCTTCCCTTTTTTTTTTTTCCCCGTTGTGTCTACCTTTTCTTTGTTTTTTGTTTGTTTTGTTGTTTATGGAATGCAGTGAATGCAACAGAAAAGATTTTTCGCAGATTTAAAAGTAATATTGCATAAAAGGGTCCTCCTTGTGTTTGGGTGTACTGCAGACATACCCTTCATTTACAGTGAGCACAGCGGACTAGGTGGCTTTGCATCTGGGGGTAATCACAGTGGCCCTGTATGCACTAGGGCAAAAATTGCTCAGTGTGGACGTCTGGTAGTGTTCTGCCTGAGCTGTATAGCTTCTTTCCTATCAGGGTTCATATAGTAACCTAAACTTACCTCTGTTCACATGACCTTAAACTATTAACTCACTCTGTCGCACGCTGTCATGCAGACTTTTTAGTTTCCAGCTTTGCTTGGGAGCTCCATCTCCTGCTGCCTCTGTTCACAAAGCTGTGTGTGGCCTCACCTGTAGCATGCAGGGTAGGAATTCGCATGAGGAAATACCTTCTCAAATGTTAGCCCCGGCAGCTGTGCCCCTGCGGAGGCAGGTGGAAGAGGCAGGGCAGCAGTGCCAGGAAGCTTCACCACCGGCTTTTGTTTCCCTCATAGCTCTGGTGACCCTGGATGTGAGAGCAGGAATGTATGCACTGGAGGTGATTTAAGGAAATGCATAGCGCTACATGCTAATTAATTCAGGTCATGACACTTGTAGGATAAGCACAGCAGCTTCTTGACTTGCAAGTGGTTGCTGTGGTTCTGATGTGAACCCCTTTGGCCTATGCCAGGGAAAAAACCTGCATAGTAATTAAATGAACATGAGCTGCTTTAAAGGGGCCTGGTTTGAGTTAGGGCATGATTATTAACTCTAGCAGTATTTGTCTTTGCTAAATCTTTCCCTTTCCTTCTATGCTGTTCATTCCCCTGCCATTCCATCAGCTCAGTAGTGTCTGTGTCTCATCTGTTTAGATGAGACCCCTCATCTCCGTAAAGAAAACAAGGGTTTGGCTAACCCATACCACAAGCCTTGGCGGGACTGTCAGGGGTGCCAGCGCCCACTGCAGGGCACGCTGATGATTGGCAGGGTCTCGTGTTAGCCCATCTCCAGAAAGCCAGGACTGTGGGAGCAGAAAATGGTGAGTGAAAAGGTAACTTTATTGTCTGCATAACTACTGAATGATGTTCTTCTCATGGGCATCTGAAATAGTTAAAAAAATTGGGCTGCTTGGAGTTACTGCATTAAATCCAAGTCCTTTGGGCTTTAAGGGCATTGCCTTTTGTATGCATGGGAAGTTCAGGAAAAAGCAAGATTATGACAGAGTTTTAATCTCAAACCATGAAAGCTCTGTCAGTTTGAGGGCTGGAAGTCCCTTGCTTGTGGTTTTGTTTCACATGAGCTAGATGAGCTACCTGTTTTTTCTTTATGACATCATTTAAAAGGGTTTTTCAAGCCCTCATTGTGGGGACGGTAAACTGTAAACATGGGGTTTCATCAAAAAAATGCAGTAAGGCTTTCTTGAAAGAAGCATTTTGCATCAGGTTGTCTTGTTACCTGGTCACAACTATGGAGCACTAGTTTCAAAGTCTGTCAGTGTTACAAATGTGCTAGTTGTTTTCCAAGGCATTTTTCAGACAGGATCCACTGGGAGCTGCTGAAATGGTTTCCTAAATTGTTTTCCAGCATAGTGCCTGGATGCCCTGATGCCCCTGCCTTGTTCTGCTGTGCCATACAGTGGTGTGGTAAGGCCCTCCATGTCTGTGACCTCTGGTGATGGAGCAAATATTACTCTTCTTTCACCCTTGTCTGTTTTTTACAGTATTTAAGAAGTTGATGTTGGCAGAAGGACAAAAAACAGTGGAAATTTTTTTTTAATCCTGACAAACAGGATGCTTAGAATTTCTCATAAGAAATTGAAACATCTTTTGTGGAAAAAATGTACATTGAGGTGTGCTGCCCCCACTTTTTTTTTTTTGTCCTCCTCTGAAAGAATTGTCTCTGCTGTGAAAGGAAATCGATCAGTAGTTTGAAGGCTTGTATTGGACATCCCTTCAGCTTGGGAGCACTTGGAAAGGAAAGCAAATGTATGAGCTGTACAGAGAGGCTGTGATTTGGGCTGTGCTGATTTTCCCTGTTTCTTCCTCTGAAGTTCTAATTTGTCTTTGAAAATCCCAAGAAATTAGAGGTCACTAAACATAATTTTCTTTGGTCCTGTAAAATGATTAAGCATTCATAATCTCTAAACATGACGGTCCCTCCTCCCTTTTTAAGAATCACATTTTTGAGAGGTATCATTAACCTTCACTACCTGTAAGACATCTCGTGCTCTTTAGTGAGGGTCTCTCTGCTGTCTCCTTACTTTCTGGAGGCAGGAGGCAGATCAGTGTCCTTTGGAGAGCTGCAGGCGCCTAGTTCTCAAGCACCACAACCATCTTTGCCCTTGGTTCCTGCTCCTATCTAGCCATTGTCTGTTGTAGTCTTTGAATGCTGAAAAAATCACAAGACCTGCTATTATTTTGGGGGCTTTTGTTTAATGTTTGGTTTCTGAGCACTTAGTGGCTGGTACTTACTTCAAATTTTTGCTGTTCTGTGGTGATGAATGGAAATCTACTTTTTTTTTTCCCCCCATAATAAAAGATGCTGTTTTTCATGCATTAGAACCAGGACTGAAATTTGGCACCAGATCTTAATAAATTTGGTGATGGTATTGCAAGAGGCAGTTCAAGTGTAGCTAGCATGCCTCTCTTCTTGCATGATGATAGGGCCTGTGCTCTTGCTTTGAGAAAAAAAGGCTGAACACATTCCCCACTACCTCCCTCTGCTTTTTATGCTCTTCTCTTTTGTATAGGGTTTACTGTTGTAGATCTATAGGAAAGCACAAACCCTAGACAAACACTGAGCCTACAATGCATATGGAAGGTCTATGTTTTAAAGAAGCATATCTGAAAGAAAACTGGAAACAAAACGGGGATCATTTTTTTGGTGGATGATACCCATTTGGATAGACTTAGAGTTCCAGGAGGAAAAGTGTTGTCCTGTAACACAGGGGTGGTGCATTTTAAATTCTCAAAATACTCTGTGCTTCTTCCCCCATCTTTTCCTGTAGTGAAAGAAAATCTTAAATTTATTGCTCTAAATTTATTGTCCGCATTTGAGCGATGTAGTGTATCTGTCTGATACTACCATGCATTCCCTGTTCAATCACTAAAGAGGCTCTGTCAGTTACGTCTGTGGTACAAATGTTTAATTTAAAACCAGTAAATTTGAGGGTGGGAGAATGGGGATTTTCACAGTAATGTCATTAAGGAAATGTTGCTGAGCTGACGTAAGCGTCATAATTTTTTACTCTGCAAGCTCTGCATTTTTCAAGCAAACTTTGTCATAACAAAGCAGTTAGGAAGCGGTGGTTAGTGGGTCAGACAGGCCCAGGGGGCTACATTGGGTTTTGCTCAGCCAAATGTTACTGCTTTTTAATCAACACTGAATTCTGTGTGCAACACGCTCTTCCTTCCCCAAAGCCATAACAAAATAAAAATGGGTATTCAATTGGGTCATGCACAACATCTGCCCTTTACTAAAACAGTTAGGGATTTACACCACAGGAAGGGAAGAGAAGCTGCCTATAGCTGCTGTTAGAGCATCATTTTGCCATTGTGGCTTTGGTGGTCTGGTACCAGCAGCTGTCAATGAAGATCTGCGCATAGTCCTCAAACTCCCTTTAGAAGGAAGAGGAGAATTTTCTTTCGCATTTTGTGCAGTATTTTTACAACAAGGTGCAAAATTCCAATAAAATTGGAAGTGCAATTAATTTACAGTGCTGTGAAATAATTACATAGATTTCGACTTGTACAGTTTCCATAGGTGTTAGGCTAATTCACATTAAGGAATTGTTTTTTTCAAACCTTGCTGCTGCTGCCACCTGTTCAGGCTCTAGTAAATATAACTAATGTGATTGTGGAAATGCTGGAGGCTTTGAACTTTCTTGTCTGAATGGCTTACGTATTCTTTGCTGTAGACTGCGTGTTAGTCAGGCTATCCTGAGAAGTTTCAACTTGCCTTGGTATAGGTCTTTCTTTGACAGAAGGCTTCATGCAGCCCAATTTAATTTAATAAATGTCCACTGTGGTAAAAGAGCCTCAGTGGACATCTAATGCAGGCGTCTCTGATTTGAAGATTTTACATTCAGCTGAACATCTTCCAGTTGAGAGAAGTTTATTAAACTCGTTGCTCAGAACAAGCTGAGTCAATGCTCTGTTTAAAGTTAAAAATAAACCATGATTTACTGGATACTTACTGGTTGTTGCTGGAAAGGAACCTAAGAGTGAAAAATGGTAATTTTCTTTATTAAAAGTTCTGAAGCAATTCATTCCACCATATTCCATGAGAAGAATTAGGAGAATCTAGAGGCAGGTGATGTTGCCTTAATGTTGCAAAGAACAGGAGAGTTAACTTGGTTTTGCCTTGTTTTGGGCAAAGAGCTTAAACAAAAGCATTAATTATTTTTAGAGGGTTATTTTCTACAAAATATTACATTAGTGGGTGGCTTTATCCTGAAACTTCCAAATACAAATAGTTTTAAAAGTAATGAAGATTACTCTGGAGTGGATAACTCTTCTCTGGAGACCTGCGACTAATTATCTTCTCATAATGCTCAGTGTTGGCGCCTCCTTTTCCCTTTATATGCAAGCTGCAGAGAGGCAGTGTGTGTCCAAGTGGAATTATGAAGTGTCTATTTGAAAAAAATAGGCTAAAATGTGAAACCAAATGCACTCTTACTTAAATAAATACTTCTCAGAGGGGAACTGTGGTTCAGGGTGCAATCTGTTAGTGGCATGTCCGTGTTAATACAAAATTTTGTCTCTGTTCAGAAATGCACTAATATATGTGCTTATGCCTAGACTGATCGATAAGCAACGTCATGAGTTCAAGAGGCAAGTACTTGGTATTCTTAGCCGCAGAAAGCGTAAGCAGTCTGCCAGATCAGGGTCTGTATGTACGTGTTTGCGTTAAAAAGATGAGTAGGAAAATACAAGTAGCAGGTAAAATTTAGCTGATTTGAGACTTTGCAGAAATGTTTTATTGCCATTGCAAATGCTTGCTTGCTTTAACAGACAGGAAAAGTCATATTTTTGTATTAGACTTAGAAATAGGAAGAAAATGGTTTGGGGTTGTTCATAAAGTATGATTTGGAGTAATTTTTATTTGGCTGACCCGTTGCATTAAAAACTGATTTAAGTATTTCCTTAGCTTCATCTTTCAGGTAAGCAGTTATAGAAGTACGCATTGCATTTTGGTAATCCAGGAAACAACTTTTGATTATACTAAGATCTACCAAACGTATTTCATGCTGTGAGCACCATCTTGGAAATTGATTGAAGATCGCTGCCACGGTAGGAGATAGCTCCCATGGTAATGAAGAACGCTGCGACTTGGATACTAATGATTAAGCTTACATAGAGAGGTGATACAGGAAAGCATGATTCTTGGCTTCTAACAAGATGTTTTAGGCGAGCAATGGAGTAACGTGGGTAGAAGCTTTGACTTGGATTTGTTTTTTTCAGAACCACACAACACTTTCTTTTTGCAACTGTTGTTGCCGCTGTTTTCCATCTAGCAATCAAATGCATTGTAATAAGTAAGAATTTTGTCTGTGGTGGAGTTCATAATTATAATTGCAAAGTTCATACTGTTTCATAGTTGCAAAATACATTAAATATGCTTATACTTAATTGAAAACAGGGCTTCTGACAGAGTCGTGGATGTGTTGGGAAGTGATGAATGGATTCCCAGGACTGCAGGGGCACATGCTGGTTGTGCTTTGAGTTGCATTTTTCAGTCTTCTGTAAAAATGCAGAGAAAACCCCAAATGCCTGTTAATTTTTCAGTAATGAAGTTCTAACAGTAACCTTAACTGCAGCCTTACCAGGTGATTCCTCTATATAGGTAGCTCCCCTTATACATGCATTTAATGGTGTAAACTAATGGTGTAAATATTTCAAAACTGCGTTATATTCTGAATAAATATTAATCTCTGAAATGGTGAAACTCCTTTAGATACAGGCATACATAAACCTACATGTAGCAGCTAGGTGGCAGAAACTGTGCCTTTTTAAAATAAAGCGATATGATAACTGCAGCCGTGTTGGTTTGTAGTGACTACTGAGTTTCTTTAAAAGAAAGAATTATGTGATACCTTTGTATTGCCAGAAATGTGTCCTTTGAGAAGACAAAAATAAGTAACTTCCTTTCATTGTTGGCATCTTTTCTCTAGGTGTCTAAATGGTCAGAAATAGATTCTTCTGTTGCATAGCTATGTGGTTTTATGATAAAAATAGCTGAGATGTCACTTTGTGCTTCTACCACTGTGGCTTTCTTACCATCTGCTGTCAA
Organism: Bucorvus abyssinicus; assembly: GCA_009769605.1. Classification (NCBI taxonomy): domain Eukaryota; kingdom Metazoa; phylum Chordata; class Aves; order Bucerotiformes; family Bucorvidae; genus Bucorvus; species Bucorvus abyssinicus. The sequence goes on along the minus strand of CM020030.1, from coordinate 27,076,394 downwards.
GTCGTTTACCTGTCATACCTGGTACAGCTGTATACATACACCAATTAAATTATTCTGATGGAAGAAGGTTTGGTATGTGAGTGTGCCTGCGTAGAACAGAAGCCTAGCGTGTAAGTATTTAGAAGCAGGGACTGTTTCGTGGGTTTGCATATCACTCATTAGACCTGAAGCTCACCCTAATTATATGGTCTAAGTCCTTTTATAATGCAGCGTTGTTGGGAAACAGTACGGGGAAAGAAGTTTTTTTCAATTTTAAGATACACTACTGTTTCAAATATCTAGAAGTATCAAATATATAGATCTACTGTATCAAATATATAGAAGTAAATCAGCCTCATGTGGACATGCAGCTAGTAACAAACACTATGCTTTACCAGGAAATTCTCTAAACTCAGTTGATTACTGCAATTCCATGTCTGGCTTGTTCAGTCCTTTGCTGGGCACTGCTTACCTGCAGAGGTGGTAAAGTCATTTTGGTGAGCTGCTTCAACTTCTTTGACCTTCCAATCCGTTCTTTGTAGTATCTAGCTAATGTTCACTGTGGTTCAGATAGGAAGCCAGAGAAGACTTAAACTCAGCTCTGTGTGTATTTCTGAACTTTGAGACAGAGCTGTCATTGGAGCTGGCAGCTCTTAGACTAAAGAATAAAAGTGGTTAGGGTGAAACCTTTGCTTTCCTGTGAGGGTAAGAAATTTCTTCAGGCTTTTTCAGTTAGATGGTCTTAACAGTGATACATAGAACAGTCATGTGCTTTGATTTGAGGAACTGTTAGAAAACAAAGCAAAAAAACCTGAACAAAACCAGAGCAGTCTATGAGCAATGGTGGCCCAGTCTTCCTGGATTTTTCCTCTACGTAAAACATTGGGTCAGCAATGTGTGAAAGGGCTGTCTCTCTCCAGACACCGTTCATTACAGCAGGTTTGCTAGTCTGCAAACTACCTGTGCTGTGTCAACAGCATAAAAAGTACGTCTTATCAAAGTTACACAGGTTCGTTTGTTTTAAGAAGAATGCAGTAGAGTTGCTGAAGAAGAGCCAGCTTATTTTGTGTGACAAGTTGGGAAATAAGTACCTTATTATGAAACTGGCTGTTTAAGAAAATGCTTGAGGAGGCAGAACTTACATCCTCTCTGAATGAACACTTTGTGTGCAACAGCTCTCTTAACTCCTGAATTACAAAAAAATTTGATGCCTTACCAGCCATCTCTGTGGGAATTTGGAACATAAGGGCTGCAAGATAGATCATTTGTTGTAATGTTTGAATTTCATTAAACATGACATTAAATAGGATAGTGTAATTTCACTAGACTCAGAAAACAACACGCAAGTTTTCCCAACAGCTAAAGTGGTCGAGAGCATGGTGTCCTAAACAATAATGAGAGGAGTCAGTGGATCTTAACATGTCCTGGACCTTGAGGAACACACGTCTCCTGTAGCAGTTTGTAGGGTTACTGTAAAGCCTCTTCAGTCACTTCTGCTTTCTAATGCCAGTTTTGCATATTAACATTGAGAGAGCATTATGCTTTTGACTACAGAAAGTGCTGACTGATGAAAAAGTGCTCAAGAATCATCCTAAGTGTGTTTTTTACGGGAGCAAGCAATATTGACTTAGCAAAATGCTAAACTGTTCATTAAGGCAATATGCTGTAGTGGCAAATGTCATGTGATTTATGTGAATTTTAAGTCATATCTGTACCTGTTTCTTGGTTTTATGGCTTTGAGCAAATGAGTTAGAATTCTTTTAGCTCAGTTCTCTTTCATTTGCTTGTGTGTTCAGGATGCTTAATTAGTACTTACCTTTAAACTGCTTCAGTGCCTAAATGGAAGGTGATGTGAAGAGGTTTCTTTGTCAAAAAAACCCATGACTTAAGAGTTGCAAGTTTAAGTCATACTTGTTCTTAGCATTTTCAACTACTGTATGTGTCTGAAAGTTCAAAAAAAAAAAAAAAAGGTGTCTAAAAATGCTTGTAAATCCTGTCCCTTTGGTTTCTCCTGTTGCAACCATAAAGCAGAAAATTGGAAGAAGAAATGGGCTGTGGTGGAGGAAAGAGGCATTTCCTTGCCTTTTGGAAACCAATGTCAAATTTTTCCTGCAGTTTAGTTTCCTGCCAACACTCTCCCAGCATGTTATCTTTCCTCCCTGCCTTTCCATATATGTTTGTCTAAATATGAAAGACAAGACTATTTTTATCATTTAAGAGGGGAAAAAAACCCCACAAAACAAACCCCGAAAACTAAACAAGAAAAAACCCTAGAAAGACAGCAGTTGTTCCACATTTTTGATCTGGAGCTCTCTGTGACTCTGCCACCTCCAGAGCTTCATAAATGTGAAGAATGCCCTGGCTGCAAACCAAGACATTGTTGCTTTCTGTGATTCCAGCGGAAGGTGGAATTGCACAGTCACCCAGGTGTGGAGAAACCTCTGCCTCTGCTATGTGACTGAGGAAGAGCTGGCTGACAGGGTTTAGGGTTTTGAAAAGAGTAACCGTATTTCCTAGGGTCTGCATGCTTCATGGCTCTTGAACAGAGAAGCTCTTCTACTCTCCTGGCCTTGAGACACGCAGTCTTCTCCTGCTTTGTCTACCCATCTTTAAAGATGAATTTTTCCTTGTGTTCTGTAACTAAAGTTAGCTGTACCCTGTTAGCGGTCATTCACATAACAACAGAGACCCCACAGCTGGAGCAGGGAAGAGGAACATCTGCTGTGAGCCCTTGTGAGGTGCTAATCCCTGCTCAGCTGGTGACTGAGTGACCTGGGTTTGAAGCGGGGGAGGGAACAGGGGGATTGTGACAGAGATGGGAAAGGCTGTACATGGGGAAGAGTGGAAAGTTGTGGGGAAAAAAAAGCACTTCTTGCATATGACAGAAATGTGAAGAGAGTTCAAATTTGTGCATGGAGCCGTGTCAGTCAAATACTGATTTATCTCTGCATGCAACTTCCATATGTACTTTAATGTATCATTACTTCTATGGATGTCAGTATATGCATTTTATTTTGGGGATGTAATGCTAGTACTGGAATGTGGCATAAATCATCTGGAATTTAAACTTACCTTGTGCCTGTTTCTCAATTTGGTACTTCCTTCCACTGTTAAGGAGTTGTGGTTTAGTATCTGTGAGGACAAATCAGGCTACGAGACAAAATGTAGGAGAGAAAGTGTGTGCATGATTTTAAGCATAACTAATCTCTCTTTGTCTTTCTCCTGTCTCCATTTCATAAACTACTCACAGTCTTAGCCTCAGAGCCACCGATTTACATGTATGATCCGTTTCTCACCTGAGCAGCATCTCCTCTAGCCTCAGGTAGTGATTGCATATGAAATAAGTACAGGATTCACAGTCTGGTTCAAACGAATTTGGGAAGCTTTGTCAATACTTTGCATTTTTCAAGGACAGAGGACACGGTATTTTCAGGCCAGATTCTGATATCCCTTCTAAATGAACAGTTTTCCCTGCAACAAGGTCCAAATCCAAAAGTTGAATGTAACAGTTCTGATAAAAGCAGCAGAATCTGACCCCTTTTTGGCTCTTGCCGTGTCCGCTGTGAACTTCAGTAATGTTTTTTCATTATATTTGTGAGATAATCCTGTTTCTTTGCTGCTTGATTTATTTCTAACAACTCTGAAGGCCAATGAATATGGTATTTTCTGGAATGAAGTGTGTGTTTGAGGCTGGGGGAGTGTCAAGCTGGTTTTTGTCCTTTTGTTTTTAACCCGTCTTCCATAGAAGACACAGTGTCCTACAGACAGATAGAACAATGCTATATTCCATTTTAGCATCGAATCACAAGTGGGGTCTTTGGAATGAAATTTGGCGAATTGCCTGGATATGTTCAGTTTTTAACAAGCACTGCTTTGTGCATTAGCACCCTACGCTTCCCCCCTCCCTCCCCCTGACGCAACCACTGAAGAGAGGAGGAGAAACAAAAAACCCAAAACAGAATGAAAGCATCTGTTAGAGTAAAAATGGGGAAGAAAGAAGGGATGAAAAGAGGAGGAAAAATGTATTCTAGAACAGCTGTCAAATTTGTCAAAAGAGCTGGACATAATTTTTAAGTTAGTCACACTTATGAGTATCTGATTACATATGTATAAATTTTTTTTTTTTTTTTTTTGTAACATTAGGTGTAATGTAGATACAACACTACGTTTTGCTTGGAATGCAGCTGGACATTCAGCAGAATGTGTGAATGCTCATTTACCAGGACTGCGAACCTGGGCATGATTAGGTGAATATTTGACACTACATCACATTCTTTTTTTGTGTGTGTGCAACTGGAGACACCCTTTGGTGAGGAAGATAGATTGTTATTGAGCATAGTAGCTAGGTAAAACTTTGACAGACTTTAAGGGACGTGTTAAGACCGTATTTTATTAAACATTAATGTTCGTGCTGCTGCTTTTTGATTTGCCGAAGGATAAACGGAAGTGTCAAGCTCAAAGGATTATTTTCCTTGAAAGAGGTCTGTGAAAATATATCTTATGACCTGAAAGAAAGTATTCTGTGAAGAAGAGTAGTGTCCTGCTGTTGGTAAGATTGTTGTTAACTTACTGACAGAACGGTGGGTGAAGATCTTCCCACCGCCCAGTACCTCACTTGAGTTGGGTCAAGCAGTGTGATTGATTGTGAATCATCTTTAAGGCAGCATTTTTGCTGAGCTGAAAAATGTTTATCTGCTACATTTAATGCAGTGTGTTGCTTCAGTCTACCTCCAGAGCAAAATTTCTGATTTAAATGAGGATATATTCCTAAAATGAACTGTCCTGCAGTGGCTACACCAAGTACTGCATTCCAAAGAGGGGGGCATGGTGAATTAACGTGCAAATAAGCTAACCCTTTAAGGAGGGAAGGAGAGAGGGGAGTACAGCTAGGCTATACTCATAGGAGCTGGGGTCACCAGGCAGAGCTGAAAATTGAGAGCTGTGAAGCTGAAGGGAATTCTTGTAATTCTTTTGAACTGCAGGCAAAATTATTTCACAGTGAAAATTGTACCAGAGGAATGTATAAGCTCAGATACTTTAAATTTAGAGAGCAAAGGGAAATCCATAGTCGAGTAAATGGCCATAATAGATGGCTGGTGTTTCTGCATTTCTGTTTTATTTTTGACCCAGGGATGAGGCTCTGAAGCAAATCTCATTTATATGTATGCACTGTGCTTTGGCTCAAATCTCAGAGCAGACCTGGAGTCTACAACCTGCGTTCCTTTTGGAGGGCACCTGTAAAGTTCCCACAACTGAGGGCTGCTCAGTGCGTGGGGTCAGGCTAGAACTGTTGTGCAAGTCACCCCTTTTCTTCTCTGGAAGTGCATGTTTGCCCTGCAAGTCTGCTGCTGTTGCTTGCAGATTTATTTCTCAGCTGGTTCTCCAGTGACCACTTAAAACATGTTGACTGAGCTATAGATAGCCTTTGTGATAAATCTGCACGTGTTTTTGTCATGTGTACAATATGCAGGTCTATTTTAAGGAGATACATAATCTGAGTTTTTTAATTTATTAGAAGATGGAGGATGACTATTTTTAAACAATAGATCAGTTTAATGTCACACTTTGTTTGAATGAAAAGCACATCTTTTTAATGCACTCCAGCATCTTTGGTATTATATTAGTTGAATAAAACAAGGTTAAATCATAGAATTGTTTTGGTTGGAAGAGACCTTTAAAGTCATCAAGTCCAGCTGTTAACCTAGCACTGTGAAGTCCACCACTAAAGCATGTCCCTCATCACCACATCGCCATGTCTTTTAAATTCCTCCGGGGATGGTGACTCTACCACTTCCCTGGGCAGCCTGTTCCACTGCTTGACCACTCTTTCGGTGAAGAACTATTTCTTAATATCCAACCTGAGCCTCCCCTGGTACAACTTGAGGGGCAATTTCCTTGTATACTATCGTTTATTACTTGGGAGAACAGGCTGATCCCCACTTCTCTACAACCTCCTTTCAGGTAGTTGTAGTGAGCAGTGAGGTCTCCCCTCAGCCTCCTTTTCTTCAGTCTAAACAACAGCAAATTATATACAAAACCTTCCTTAAAGAGGGATGCATATGTGTAGCTAGTAAGTAGAAATCATTGCATCTGATCATTCTTAACTACCTGTATGCTGTATTTTAAACCCACACGTGATCTCCTACATGCTGCTGGTGATCCACACTTGTTTTGATGAGAAAGTATGGGTCTGAGGGAAGCTGGAGGGGTGGGGGAGCAGAGGAGCTCGTGCTTGTCCACCATTTGTGTGGTCCCTGCCACTCTCCTTTCTGCCACACAGGTGGGCTGTAAGCACCAGTGGGTGAAGGTGATGGCTAAGATGTTTTTTTCCAAACCTCAATCACTTTCTCAACTCTAAGTGACTGGGCTAGCAAATAAATCGAATTAGCAGGAAAATAAGAGTTAAAAAAATAAAAAAGTCAGTTCAATAGCCTCTAATTCTGGGTGCTTAGCTAGTGACTGCTGCTAATCTGATTTGTCTTTCCTTGAAACCTGACAGAAAGCATAAGCTGCTTGGGAATATTCTATACACAATAATCGTGTAGGTGATAAATCAATGTAAACCTCAGCGTAGGTTTTCAAAGCTCAGAAGTAGTTTTACTTTTGAGGAAAACTAGACAAAGTCTTTTATTTAGTTTCTAATTTGCTTTTGTAGTACTTCCCTCCCCACCCACCACACAGTTCCCCACCTGGGCATGAAGGGTTGAGTAGTGTCTGTGCCAAGGAAGTGGTGCATGTGAAGTATGAAAAGTCAGAAGGTAACAGGTATGCCACAAGGGAGTGAAGTTCTTGTGACTTATTTCACATTGGCTTTTAGCTATTTGATGTTTCTTTTTGATTTGTAGTTCAGACAGAGCAGACTTCAGGAAGAAGTAAAACAATGAAGTGATGCAAAAATGGTGGTGTTGAGCAGGCTGCAGCACAAATTCTGAGCTTCTAGGGAGCTTATTCGGGTAGTGTATTGAAGGAAATCCTTTAATAATTTAGTCGAACTGGACACATACCACAGCTTGTTGCAGCCCAGTAAGTGAAACTTGCCTCTCTTGCTGGGTCTGATGAGAGCTGTGGCTCTCCTGTGCCAGGTCCACAGCTGGTAGATGCAGGCTGAGGTGGCTGTGTCCTACACAAGTAGTGCGGCTCATTAGAGTTGGATCTGTAGGGTGAAACCACTGTTGGTAAGCACCCAGTGTCGCTGCTGAACACGTTACTGGAGGGTGGAGGGTCATGTCAAATTAGCTCTGGCCTGACCCTGAAAACTGAGTGCATTTACACAGTTGGGGTGCATTAAGCGTGCTCCTGGAGCACACATTTTGGTTTAGTTTCATTTAAAAAGCAAGCCAGTTTGTGTGCTCTGAGACTACACTGCCATGTGGGACACAGTATCGTAAGAGAGGATGACTGAGAGATTTGTGTCAGAAGTGCACTTGTTATTTCATTACATGGTAATTTTTAGGCTTTTTTAGTGTAGATGCTCCCTAGGTGTTCAATCCCTGTGCATTTTTTGTAAGGGGATAGTGCTGATTTTGCCTGTTCAATTTAGCATTAGTGTTCCCTGGCTATTGAGTGTGTTTCTGCAATGTCCCTAGCTTGCCTTTTTTTTTTTTTTGGTTTGTTTTTGGCTAGAGCATATCACTTGGTTATAATTCAGATGATATTGTCTGTCAGTACTAAACTGCAGTGTTGCCCTTGTCAAAACTTGGCTCCAGCTGTTCACCAGAGTGGTGTGAATGGTGTTTGATTGTGCACATCTGGTCATTTTGGAACAGGTTTAGTACATTCCTTTTGCTGCTAGAGTTTAATTTGCAGCTGGAAAGCAGACCAGTGCATCACTAAATTACTCAGTTTCAGATAAATGCTTTCTTTGTGACTGTTTTGTGAAAATGATTTATGGGAATACTCTGTATCCTGATAAGTTTATTCCCCTTCTTCCGCCACTTGCCCGGAGTATGACGTCCTGCAACTCATGTGTTAGTCTTTGCATCTGCTTGCTAAGTATTTAATCATTATGTAAGCTGAACATACAGACATATAATTAAAGCAATAAACTGAAATAGAAATTTAAATTGCATACCTTTTGGCAGTTGTAGAAATTGCAAAGAATGAAAAATTGAGCTTTTGCAGATGAGTATCAGCAACTTCTCTGACCTGCACTTGTGGAATGTTGTCGTAATCTGGAAAAGGGACTTTTCACTGTCTGGAAGAGCCAGAAATTGATTCTGGGCAAGCAAAATGAGATTTTTTCGTATAGAATTGCACTTGAATGTGTTTTGATTAGTTAAGGCCATTTTCCAGGGTAGGTGTGTGCGCAAAGATAATTACTGATCTGGCATAGATCTCCGTAGTGCTCAGATTCAGCAAAGCTCAATTTCCAAGACTTACAGTAATAAACTGAAAGTACTTGATTTCCCATGCAGGCTCAGATCTGTATGTTTCTTTCTCAGCAGTAAGCAAAAGAGGAGAAATGGAGGGTGCCTTTTTGCCACAGTTGCATCTTTGACGCTGCTCAGCTTTTGACCTTGTCATAGATAGTGTCTTTGCATCTTGCATCTCCTCTGAATGAAGGTGATAAGGCTGTGCCTGGTTTACTGTTTGCAGTTTCTAATAGGATCAGGCTACTTTGTTATTATTTAAGAATGATCGACTCTTATTAATTTGGTTTTACATTATTTTAAGAGGGAAGTACCATTTACTCATTAAATTAGAGCAAAGAACTTGAACACTGATAGTTACCTGTGTTGTGGAGATGTAAACATTCTGGGTTGTTTTAATATACAAAATGTGTTTTACAGTGAGCTGTTGGACTTTTTTTCCTTCTTCATTTGAGTGGTTGAGAATGCTTTTTTGCTTTTTGTCCGAGCTACATCCAGCCGTTTGCTACCTGCTTCATTGCTAGAACCAGCTGGTGCAAGCGGTTTCTTGTAATTATCAGTTCGCTGCTTTAGCAGTTCTCAGGATAGTATGCTCAAAAAAAAGTGGAGGACCAGTCAAAACTGATGCTAAGTATTAGACAGAGAGACCATGGGAAGTGTGAGTGATGATAACTTGCTGTTTGTCACCTGACCTGAATTGTTGCACAGTTGATGATTTTTCCTTGGGATGCAGGAGGAGAACTTGCTGCCGCAAATCTATAGGCTAATCTAAAAACCCTCTCCACTTTATTCTGCTTTCTAAAATGACTTTGAAAAATACCTCATCCAGTTCCAGCAAAGAGGAAGCCACTTAACTGTTTGTTGGTTGTGCCATTGGGAAGAGCAGATTAATAATGGCATGTTGCTTCTTGAGCTGCTATTTCTTTGTAACTGGTTTATCTTGGATTGAGAGGTCAGAGAGGGAAGTCCAGCAGAAATCCAGTGAAATATTTAGGGGACTGGAGCATGTGAGAAAAGAGGCTGAGGGAAGGAAGAAGACTGGGGTTGAGGGGCAGGTCTAATCCCCAAATCATAATGGAGGTGTTGTTGAGAAGGTGTTGATAAATGCTTCTCAGGTGTGCACACCAAAAAGACACGGGACAATTGTCACTTGTTGCAAGAAGAGAAATTTTTTATCAGACGTAAGGAGAAAAAACTCCAATGAGAACAGTTGAATGCCAGAAGTTGCTCAGAGAGGTTGTAGAAACTCTGACCTTGGAGATTTTCAAAACTCAACTGGGCAAGATGCTGAGCAACCTGGTCTAACTTTGAAACTAGTGCTTTTATAAGCAGGATGTAGGACTTGTTCACCTTCAGAGGTCCCGTCCAAATGACTCTGGCCTAATTTGCATAGTTCATAACACACCTTTGTGGGGTGTGCATAGTTCTGTTTCTTACCTCATTTCTCCTCAACGCTCTCCAGGGAAATATGGATGCATAACTGTGGGAGAGAAATCCCTGGCATGAAAAAGACTTTGTATGCTTGTTATCCGAATTACTTGAGAGGGTCCCATCAGACAACTGGTCTTTCAAACTACTGCCAAACTTTACAGGGAAACTTAATTCATCTGTGATCCATCACGACTTTCTTGGTTGAAAAGACCCAAGTCAGATTTTAAATAGATATTAAATATCAGTGGGAATGTGTTCCTGTAGCTCTTTGCAGCTGTACGTGGTCAGGTAGTGTCATACATCACTTTTTTTGCAATGTCCTGCTGTGGGGTGAAGACTCTGCAATGAGTTAAGTTTCAGCTCTCATTTAATACACACTTGTCCTCTCCTCCACCCTTACCACGTAGTCTTATAGCCTATTACTATTTTCTGTCATTGTCTAACACCCTCTGAATACTTCATTAACGGACGATTCAGGCTATGGGCAACTGTTGTTTAGGCATTATTGGAGTCAAGCCATTTTATGAGAGTTTGTGATTGACTGGGCATAATGCAAAGACTGGGCAACCTCAGATGGAAGTGGCATCAGTCAACACAAGACAATTTTCCACTTTCACCATGAAATCGCAAACATTTATTTTAAAGGGTTGATGAAATTTTAATCAATTCTCCATACGTTAGCTAATGAGATTAATTGGTTCACCTGTTACTATCTTTGCTCAAGGATCACATCACCATTTTAAGAAGCCAGAATAAATAGTACAGCGAGTTTTAGGCATTTTACCCCGCGTTTAAGCTAAGGGATTTTTATTTTCCGCCACTGTGAATAATTAGTGACTCTTGTGTTTCAGTTAAAAACAAAAAACGCCACCAACCAACCAACCAAACAGGTGCTTCCTAGAGGGCTGTTTAGGAGTCAATAAGTGTGGCTGGGAGCCGAGAACACATTAGCCCCGCTCCATCACATACTCACTTGTGAATTCTTAGTGTATCAAGGATCTGTGGTGATGGGACTATGCTCCCTTACATCGCAACTGTCAGTGCCTTAGTTCTCAGTGCCGCTGTTCTCTCATTAAGCACATTAGCTAGCTAGTAAGGGGAGAAACCAGGGAGCTGTGGGTGCGCCTCGGTCCTCTGCCTTCCGTGGATCTTCTGTATGTCACCATAGAATTGCCCAACTCAACAACTGCTTACGTATACAAGTGTGCAGTGTAACCTAGAGGCACGCATAAAACGTCTGAAATTTTTATTCCCTGTTACTGGATTAAAAGCAGTACAGATTTTGGAAGTGTTTCCTTAGACACTAATTTAAGTGTTTTCTGACATTGAAGAGAGCTATTGAATGTTTTGAACCATTGCTACTGGGTTTTACCTGCTTGTAAAAGTGAGTCTAAAATATATCTGTTGATTTTTAGGCAAACTGTCTTTGAAATTTATTGTTGTTATGTGGTTAAGGTTATTGCGTCATTTCATAACTGAAATTTTCCTGAATAGAAAAACTGCTTCTAAAAAGCTGATGGCCAAACAGAGCAAATACATATGTTGAATAGTTACATTTGTGGAGTGGAGCCAATACCAATGTGTGGAAAGAATTGCATAACTCTTAGGAGATACTGGAAAGATCTGCTCACTAATGAGCTATAAAAGATTTTCAGAAATTCCTGGTATTATTTTTAAATTTTGTATTACTTTCTGTGACAGCTTTAAGGATACAGATGCCAAAAATCTGTGGATAAAAGCTGTTATGTGTTATCCAGAGCATTACGGTACTATTTATTTAACTACATAGTTAAAGAAAAGCAACTCCTACAAAATTTCATTTTAAAGGATTAATATATATGAGCATGAAGAGGGAAGAAAAGAGCTTACTTTTACTGTTCTTGAATCAATAAAAAGCCCAGTGTAATCAACTTTCTCTTACTGACATGGAGAAATAATTGTTATAATTTGAAAATATCGATCTTTATAACGGAACAACAAAGTACTGAAGGTATTGTTCTTTTCTGTCACGTACCATCCAGAAAAAGATAACAGGGTAGCTTCCTCTCATTCCTTGAATCAAAAAGGAAATTGCAACTTCCCCGTTCCTAAAAACCTATCAAATCCCCTTGGATGGGTCTTTGCATTGCTTTGAAATGCAGGAGGTGGTGTCAAGGCAGTAGCTCAAGGTCTTGAGATGGTGCAGTGGTGAATTGTTGAAGGTAAGAGCTTCTCCTCTCTTCAGAGCTTTTTAAGAGGCTGAGATTGCCCTTCACCTCTGGTGAATGCATTTCATCTAAGCAGTAATCTCCTGTCAGCTATCTAATAGATACGTGGCTGTTGGTTAAAGCATTAGTAAGACAAAAACCCAAAGTTAATTCAATCTGGTGATGATGACACTGTAAGAAAGCGCACTGATTTCTATCATCCTATTAGTTCTCCCCCAGCTCATCGCAGTCTTCCCTGCAATTTCCAGCACACGTTTGTCTCGCCTGTTCTGAAAAGCCCCCAGAGACTGACACTGTGGACACCTCTAGGTGACCTGTTCTGGTCCTTACACCTCGGGTGGGGGTTTGTCTTTGTTTTTTTCTGTTGTTTTCTTCCCTCAACCACTGCCTCCCCACAGTTTCCTAATAACCAGTGTAAATTTCTTTTTATCATCATTTTAAGCCAACTGTACTCTCTGTCCCCAGTGAATAGGGAGGATGATACACTCTCATCCTCTTTGCAGAAACCTTTCAGATGTTCAGAATCTTTTGTCATGCTTCCTTCTTTCATTGTAGACTGTTGATCTAATGACAGATGGAGGTCTATTTGAGTCTAGAAAATAAAGATAACTGAGAAACCCATGGGTGCGCTCAGTAGCAAATATGTAGCATAAGCAGTTGGGAGAAAGCACGTATACACTTTCTTCCTGTTTATAACTTTAATCTTGATTTATGTGGCTTTAACCTGTAATGCTCAATTAATGACCCATAATGCTCAATCACACATAACTAGGCAGTGAAGAATGATTTAGAAATAGCTGGCAGCAGTAGTTAGCTGCAGTCACTGGTTTATTCTTGCCTGTTGGGTCAAAGCACTGCCTGTGGGTGAACTGGAAAGGAAGGATGGCTTTGCCGTAGCTGGGTTTTGTGACTCTCTGAGGTGCACCCAGCCCGGACTCAAGCACCTCGTGATGCCTGGGTCAATCTCCACAGAATCTGTGATGAAACGCCCCTCTGCTTGAGCCAGCGTGGGGAATTTTAATGTGGCCTCACTCAAAGGCTCCTGCTCTTATTTATATGAAGTGCAAAGGGCAAAGAGAGTTCTCTCTACTGCTTTGGTTCAGAAGGGCCTGCTGGTTCCGGAAAATGCCCCCATCCAAGATCCAGAAGCAGTGCTGGAGAGCCAGGGCTGAGGGTTTGTGGTTTTATGGTTTCTTTTAAAAGTAGATTAGTGAGGTGAACTCTGCTTACAGAAGGTCTAGATGGCATTGCCTGAAAGTCTTCCTGTTCAGGAGATAAAAAATGACTTCTTAATGAAAGTTTTTGGATTAAGCAAGAGCTTAAGATATTAAGGTTCCTTCAAGCCTGATGAGCTCATATATATATATGTATATGCATCCACTGGATAATGTTTTCTATGCAATGTCTTTACAGAATCTGTCACTGATTGTGTAAAGCTGCATGGTTGGTATTTAAGCAGTTTTATACTGTTGTATTTCTACTTTTCTTTCGTACACACACCTTTTGAAAAAACTTGCATACATTTCAGAAGAGGTTTCTGGATGATGTTTTCTAGCACAAAGCAGAAAGCACACAATTCTAGGAGTTTCTGTTTACTGGTCCACCGCAGCAAGCAACTTTATGTTGTGTATGACCAGTGTGTCAGGGCTGTGCTAGGACAGGAACTTGTGGCTGTGGAAGGAAGTGGTCTCCTGCACTCAGCGTTGTTTGGTTACTGTGGGATGCTGAGGAAAGGTCTGTCCTTCCATAAAAATGGAGACTCTTGGAACTCATATTGGGACTTGTCCTTGCCTTGAGACCTGCAGCTGAGACTTGTCTTTTAAATAATAACCATACTTGCAGTGATCAGCACCTAGTTTTATCGTATTTGGGATCTGTAGCCAACAGTGTATTAGAAATAAAGCATGCGACTAGGAAGGGAGGATTTTTTGGTGAGGAATGTTATGGAAAAGCAGTGAGAAAAAAGGACTAGTATTCCAGTGTCATGGTAAAATAAATGGTCTCTGTGAACTTACAGGCATACTGCTGATCCTCCCTCAAGCCATAATGTGGAAGTGCACATAGGTAGAAAAGGGAGAGTGGGAAGTTTGCTGCAGTATTTGAAATTGCAATATTGCTGAAGTATTTCAGCATTAACAAGGACCAGATCATCTTGTTTGTAGCTAGTTAGTTGTTATTTATTACTTTTAAGTCTCCCTGCCCTTAACTCAGGTTGTCTTCCTTACAGAGCATCAGCCAAACATACATCCAATGAGTGTATCTCCCTTCCAGCGCTTCAGCTGCAGAAGATGTACACTTGGTGACCATGCAAAATTAGCTTGCATTTCAGACTGGAGTTTAATTTGGTGTATGTAAGCGCTGAATCTAGTCTTGCCTTGAGCTGTCCTGTTCACACTGCATTTGTTAGTCCAGTGGCAATTTATAGCTGTTAGATTGAAGCAGCCTTGTTTGGTGGTACAGATGTGCCCCTTGAATGTTTTCTGTGTACTTTGTTTGGCTGGTAGCCGTTCTAAGAAAGGAGCAGGTGTAAGGGTGGGTTGGACCTTTGTTCATATAGGAGTTTGAAGTAATGACTTAACTGGGGAGAAAACTGAGGGGTAAAATAGCTGGCCTGTATTAGTTTCTCCTAGCAGAAACCTCCTAGTAGGTTTATGGTGAACCACAAGAAGATACAGGGATGACAGCTTAACCTCAGCCTCTTGGTAAAGATTCACTGGGATTTCTCCCTGCTGAGTGCCACAGCACTTTGCATGATGCCCAGGAAATACTGCTGTATTATTTACTATTTTTTCACTTCTGCTCTTCTGAGTGTAATAATGAGCTTAAAACCAAAACTGTGAATAGCGCATGAAGACCTTCTGATGGCTGCCAGTGATGAGACATCCTTTGATGCCTTCTTTAAACACTGGTCAAGATGGTCCCTTCTCCAGTCCCTTTTCCTCCTCAGTGTGGGTGAACCTATGTACCTGCCTGTGCAACTGAAAACCTGTTCAGTTGGGTTTGTGGTGGCCTCTACTGGTGCTCCTCTGCAAAGGAAAGAAATCACAAGCTCTGCAGTTCAAGTTTGCTCCTTCAGAAACCTAATAGTCTTCTTTGTAAGTGAAATTCGGGGGGAAAAATGAAAAAACCGCTTCTAGGGCACCTGCTGTTGTGGGGAGCCCTTTGAATCAAGACTTAGCACCACAAGTACAGCTCTCAAAGCTGCACTTGTTCCACTGCTGGGTCTTGTGGTTTTGTTGTCTCCATGAACAGATGTGGCCTGGGAGGTCATCATCCTGAGCCTCAAAGCACGGCGCAGATCCTGGCGGCTTTGGCTCTGGGTTGCAGTTGCAGGCTAGTTCGTGTCTGGCAACTGGTGGACTCGAGGTGCTGCACCCTCTGTGCTCCTTGGTGACGCTTGCTTGCTTGGTTTGGGAGTATCTGCAGTCTAGCTTAACCTTTTCTTGCCCTTTCAAAATAATTCCACCCCACAGGTAGTTAAAGCTACTTGGAAGCTTTCCAGCTGTCATGGATGAAATAAAATGGATAAAATCCAGAGAGGGCTTGAGCTATTAGTAAGAAACCGCCTGTTTATCGCTGAGAGGATGCTTTGAACTGATGTGGGTACAGGGCTGTTCCCTGCTCCTGCTGGGCCAGAGAAAGCACGTCAGCGGGTCTGCATGCCAGGGAGAGTGTTTGCATGGTGGGAAGCAGCTGGAGCCAGGGCAAGAAATGTCGTGGAGAAGAGTCCGTGCCTAGGCTGTGACTCCATCCTTTTCAGCTGAAGAGCAAGGCATCACTCTCGACAGCAAAAGGCCTTCTTGCTTCAGGTTTTAATGACTCTTCGTGTGCTTGCGAGCACCAAACCACGGCCTGTCTGTAAAGCCCTTTTGCCCGTAAATTGTCAGTGGGAGAGAGGGGATTTGAGAGTGGCTTGTCTATCAGGCATGTTTAGTTTTTGCTAGGAGCTAGAACAGTTACTGAGCTCTGAGATGTGCTGGTCCCTTCTGGCAGTTGTAGTGCAAGAAAGGTGTGGGCTCTTATCTTTGAGGTTTTTTTTCCCCCTTTGGATGCCCAAAAGTTGAGCTCTGGAGCTGGCTGGTGGAGCAGAGGCTTTGATCTTCTCAAATAAGTCTGTGAACTGATCTGGTGAGTTTCCAGCGATGCTTACCTAGCTCATGAGGATGACAGTCTGATGCAGAAGGTGGGGCTCTTGGAAAGTCATGACCCAAAAGCACGCGGTTTGTTTTTAAACTGTGTGCTTTGGGTTCATCAATTTTTCCTGTTTGTGAATTGTTAAAAAGGTTACATTCTTAGGCTTTTACTCAGAAAACATGGAGGCTAGGAAATTTGGGTTTGTTTTGTTTGGGTTTTTTTTTAAACAGCTTACGGCTGAGGTTTAACAGTTGAGAAGCTGAAGCCCTGATAAAAGCACTGAATATCATGAGACTTGAAATAAAATCATGAGATGGCAGTGTTGCTTCTAGCAGCTGATCTTTCTGGCAGTGCTTCATTTGCTAGGTCTCTGTACAAATGCTTCTTGCTTGCTAAAAGCCCTGTATTGACAGATCACAGCCAAGACTAAATGCATGATTATTTCCACTATCTAACCTGTTTATGACTGCTGTGTTGCTTCTGGATTTGTCAGATGAAGTTTTCACAGGCACAAATTGGTGCACTTGTTTTCCTCGCAACAGATAGATTTTTAATATGGTTAAATAAGCTTAAATTAATCTTGACATCTGGAGATGTGGGTAGTGAGAACGCGTTTCTATGTCACCAGCTAACTTTAGCTGAGGAGGCTTTCTCTAGCTAACAGTGCAGGGTGGCAGAAGGGAGCTCAGACAAGAGCCCTTTGGAGATGGTGGCCTGTGGCAGGCATGCTGTGGCAGTACTGGCTGTTGAGAGAGCCTGAAGGGACTGGCCTCTTGACTGATTTGCTTCAATTTGATCCAACCTGTTTCAACCACAAGGGCATCGTTGGCCTAATAGCAACCAGGGAGCTGTCCCTGAGAAGTTCAAGTGATCCTTCAACTCTTTCTGGCTGCTTCGCTTTTAGCCTAAGTCTATTGAACCGTGCTGTGAAGGCGAGCATCGCCAGTGGGTGTGGGGGTACCCTTGATCTGGAGCAAGTATGCTACTTCAGGCTAGTGCAAGCAGTGCTTTATAAGCTTGTGTTTAAGACGTTGCCTCCTTGGACTTGCCAGGTACATCAAAACTCAGCTAACACTTGCCACCAGAGAGGTTTCTGTGAAGCCAGTGTCACATGTCGCTTCCTTATCGTAGTCTAGTGGCACTGTAATAATGCCACAGTGCTTCCTTATCGAGCTTAAAAAAAGGTATCAGCATACTTCTGCAGCCCTTTAACTAGGATCTGCTGCCAAGCAAGATCTTTCTCCATGGATCAAAGGGTAACGTACTTGTTTTTTCCCTGGGTTTTTCTTCTCACCCCAAAGCTTTCCTGCAGTTAGTATACTCAAAGGGTGACGTCTTGATGCTTTCAGCCGGAATAATGGCTGCTCTCACTAAACTTGAATAACACTGATGTCCTTTGAGCAGGGGGAGGCAGAAGCATTTCCTGGCTAGACAGTAAACTAAACTGGCGCAGGGATAAGCTTTTAAACAGCTTGCTTGCTGTGTGGGCAGCCTTCTCCATGGATTGCAAGGGTGGGAACTTAACTTCAATACGTGGCTTTTTTACGTAGAAATCAACATTTCTACTTTACGCAAATGTATTCAAGAGAGTAAGGTCTGGGGTTTGTTACCGGCTCTTGACTGAAGCTAAGCACGTTGGTAGCAGCTGCTTCAGAGCTACGGTAAACTCAAGTGACTAAGCTTAACTTTGCAGGATACGGTGGTGGCAGCCTCTAGGTTCCTTGTAGTGCTGTAACACTGTGGAAGCAATGAAATGTTGTCTAAGAGTCTGAACTCAGGAGGAACAACTACAGAAATGATGGGTTGAAATAGGGCAATGAAACGTAAAAATGTTCTTTCCTGGAAAGAGCCTTCATGCCATTTAGAAAGGAAATAAAAGACGGCACCTATGTTCTTCTGCCAGGATTCCCAGTGCACATTGGCTTGGCTTCAGTAATTTTTAATAGAATTCAGCTTTAAGTGCTCCCAAATGAACAAACAAGACTTGAACTAACTTAATGGAGGACTTTTCTCTTTTTAATGATTTTTCCTTGTCTTATTTTTGCATTTCATAGATGCTAATGAGTTGCAGATACCTGCCTGTGTTGTTTTGTGGCTTTTGTGTGTCACTGAAATCTATGCACTGCTGTTGATCAAGCTCTGCAGCATCTGTAACAGTGAGGGTTAATTTTGGAAGCCTATAATTTACGGGTAGGAAAGGCTTTAGGATTTCAGGGAAAAATTCAGTGGTAAGTTTCAAGTACCCACTATCTTCTTTAATATTTTACAATTCCAAATCCTCAGGAGGAAAAGGGGAAAGAGCTGCAAAACATGACCAGACTTGCATGATCTTTCTAAATAGCATCTGCTTGTGTCATTCTTTGAGTCAGAATACTGTGCTGGATGGCAATTGCTCTGACACAGCTGGGCATCATTACAGACACTTTTAGACAATACGAAATTCCTGTTCCCATGTTCCCACAAACATAATGCTATAGATATTTTTCCTCTGTGGATACATATGGACATGTTTATTTCCTGTGGGATGGATGCACCCTCATAGTGCTTATCTTCCCATGCTGTTATTTCAGGACTAGTTGATGGCTGCAAAAGATGATTCCCTGAACAGGAAAATGTTAGGTCTAGCTTCTTTCAAAGCTTGTCTCCGGTACACTTCTCCTTAGTTGAGGGGAGGTTTCTTCTTGGGTAATATGGGGCTGAGGAACCCGAAGGGAACAGCAGAATGTTTTGTTTCTCTACATAGGAGAAAATAATTTTCTTCACTCAGTTGCTCCACCTGAATTTTTCAGTTAGGTGTTTGCATCAAGCTATAATGGATATAATCTATACTGCAGACTAGATATAATCTATACTGCAGACTAGATATAATCTCCTTGAAAACTTTGAGTTGTCTTATACAGAGCACCTTCAGTGATAGGTTTGTCAAAACTCTGTCACCTTGTTCTCAGAAAAGTCGAGCGAGGAATTTCATCTTGATTTTAAGTGGATTAGCCCTGGCATAGCTGTGATGCTATTCAGTCTTCAAGGTGCCTTCAAGGTTGTAATGCCATAACGATGTTAGCAATATTGCTCTCAAAATGTGCCTGCTAGCAATCTTCAGTATTAATAATAAGCAAAATGAAGTGAGTCCATGTAAAAAAACTTTATAGAGAGTTTAATCTTCTATCACAGTGTAGAAACTTTCAGCTGATGTGCAACTTGTTTTACTGGAAATGTTAGGGAATTAGGTTTTTTAGCAAATGTCCTGTTTCAGAAACTCTGGCAGCTGGTTGACAATCAGCGTGACTAGTTGAGTTAGTTTTGGAACCAAAATTCTAGTTTTAAGTTATAAAGAGCTGAGACACAGCAGTATTAAGGTGGGATCCTCTAAGAACTTTGGGCATTAATGGTCAAAACAAGTGGAGGGAGGAAGTGAAATCCTGTGCTCAGGACAGATGATTGGGACCCCAACTTGGGTTCTCCTCAGGGGTCCTTGTAGCCTTGAACTAATGTATCAGTCCCCTCACAGATCAGGATGGGTAACACTCACTTCATTGATGAAAAGGAGTTTTGAGTGGATGTTTAGATGTGCAACTTTCACAAAGCGTAGTACAGTGTCTATCAGACTGTTTCAGGTAACAGTTGACAGTGTTGCAGACCACACATTAAACAAAGATTATTTGAAAATTCTTAAAATTACTGCTGTTCTCACACAGATGTCGGCTGTTGCAAGCCCACTTTGAGATTACAGCGTTATGATGCAGAGATGCCATTGTATCTCCTCCAGTGCTGTTTATTCATCTGCACTGACTGTTTTCACTTGACTCTGTACAGGGATGAAAGAGAAAGACAGAAGTCTAGATCTAATGACTGGCTCTATCGTTCTCATACTTCAAAAGGTATTGCTTGCTCTCATCACCTCCTGCGCTATTTATGTTGTATGTAAGTCATCTGATCCACGTTGTGCTCCTAATAATTCTCACGCTATTTGCCAGAGCTGCTCATCACTGTCCTTGCTGCCATGGAAACAAATTGTTCCTAGTTTCATAGGAAGAATATTTCCTTTTTCTGTGACACATTTGGTTATCATGCATCAGAAATCAAGAAGCAGGCAACATTCTTTATAACCAGGTGCTCTTGGAAGAGTTTTTGGAGGAGTGAAGGATGGGTGATGCTACTTAACATTTGTTGTTTGTTCTGTTTTGAAAATCAAGTGAAAGAAGTGGGGGAGTGAGTGTTTGATCATATTTTCTGATTTCTGTTAAGGAAAGCACTGCCCAAAAGTCTTGCTGCAACAAGTAATTTTAAAAAAATGAATGACCGCCATTGTCTTTCCTCTGTCCTACGACACTGAGTAGTGTGTTCCCATTGACTTTTTCTCCGATAACATTGAGCAGTTGCTACTTACTTAAGCCACATTTGACCTTTGCATCCTTTGAACAAGAAATTATGAAGGGAAAAAGCCAACCACTTTCCTAATTGCGGTATCCTATGCATACACTAGTGGGATTTTGTAATGATACATGGCAATGCAATGCTGACTTTTGCCTACTCAGAGCTAACCTGCTGCTGGATTGTTTATAAGTATGTTCCCAAAAGCATGAAAATTGATAAAATCATTTTTTCTCTTTTACGCGTGTGAACAAACAAGGTATTGTGACACCGGCGTGGTCTGGGTATGAATTCTTACTCAAACAGGTTTTTACTGACTTTCATCGTGCATTTTTTTTTTTTTTTTGCACAAACTTTCTGGTTCTTCATAGTGCTGCTGTGTGCATGTGGAAGGAGCTCCCTGTCTGGAAAAGTGATGCTTAACTGAACATCCTTTTCCAGAGTGTGCCTAGTATCAGGCTGGCCATGATCTCAAACATCTGACTGATGTCTCAGGTTTTGATAAAATGTGCCCTGATTTCACTGTTGCTTTATCCTTTTAGTCAAGGGATTTTCCCTCCCATCTGTTCCTTTTGTTTAGCTCCTGCAAGGTGTCCATATAGCAGAGAATTGAGTCTAGGATTACAGCAGTCTACTTTCATCATTTCTGACATGCCTAGCACAGCAGGAGCCTTCTCCCTAATTGAGCCTTGTAGGTGCTAATGCAGTAATACTCTGCTGATTGTGTCAGCTTCCAGCGGCATATGGTTCTTTCTCAGCAGA
This sequence comes from Bucorvus abyssinicus, assembly GCA_009769605.1. NCBI lineage: Eukaryota > Metazoa > Chordata > Aves > Bucerotiformes > Bucorvidae > Bucorvus > Bucorvus abyssinicus. The sequence continues at coordinate 27,055,141 of CM020030.1, read as the reverse complement.
GCAAGAATACCCTCACACAGCAGAGCTGCAGGATGTATTTCACCAGGTGGAGCAAACTTGCATCAAAATGGCTGTGGGTTCCCCTCCATGCTACCTTTAGTTGATTTTTATTCCACGAGTATCTGTCCTCTGGGTTTTACCTGTCGCCAAAGTTGTAGCAGTGTTTAATTTCAGATTTGGTGAGACCCGCTGTTGGTATATTGAGGAAAAGGGAAAGAGGAGATGAGGGTCATTTTGACTGAGTGGGCTCACAAACCAGGTCACTGCGTGAAAACCGTAACAAACAGAGGAGAATGAGCTCCCTCGTTTCCACTCTGTTTTTCCCCCTTTCAGTAGTTGGGACCTTGAATGTACATTGTTTTAAGCATATCTAAATTAATTGCTCAATTTTTCATCCTGACATTTAAATTCAGCAAGAAATGCTCCAGAAAGAAGCAATTTTTTTTTTTTTAATTGAGGGTTTTAATGCAAAGAAGAGAACAGAAAAGTTGCAAGCAAACCATTAAATTACATACAAGGTAATGATCTGTGCCTGCCTTGTACTATATCAGTCGTGAATGTAAACCTTGATACTGGACGTGGAAATGAAAATGAACTCTTTTTGTGGTCTTCCTGTGATTTACAGCTAATGAAACTTGACAGTGGAACAAAAGAAGAGAGAGCTATCAGAAATACCCTTTTGTCTAACAGCATAAGTAAATGAGAGGTGTCTGGTGCTCTGCCAGGAAGATTTGGTTGCGTGGAGTGTGCTGCAGCTCTCAGCCATCCCATTTTGAGGTGGATCAGGTGCAGCGCTCAACAGACTCTTCAGAGGGCTAAGTAGTTGGGGGCGAGCGAGTGAAACACTGACTGATTTGTGTTGGCAGATGGGAATTCAGAGATTCATTAGTCATGCTGTAGTCTCTTGTTTTGCAGTGTGTCCTGATGAAAAGAGAGAAAAAAGTTGCCTTTCGATAGCTGGAGAGGGCTTTTCAATCCTGCGGGCCAAAGGCCCCTGTGCTTGAATGATGTTGTCTTCCACAGCAGCTGATCATCAGCAGAGCAGTGTTGCAGATCAGGGAGACATAGGGGATGGGTTAGAATTACCAGGCTCTGTTAATTATGGAAAGTGGACTGCTGGATCTCATTTTGGAATAAGTAGAGAATGGTCCAAAAAGCTGCTACTTTAAATGCATTTTTCGTAGGAAGGAAGACATTTTTCAACTCCTGCATAATCGCGCAGTACTATAGTTCTCATCTGGCAAAATAATGGTCTGTTCCAGAAAAATCAATCAACTGGAAAATAAGCACAATTTTTTGCAAAGCATCTTACTTAATGGTTACTTTATGATACCCAAATTTGGGTTCTACATCTGCCTTATGTCACTGTCTCCCCAGGAGGCAGTATTATGCCTATTTAAGAGAAGCTTTGACATTCTTCAGTGATTCACTTTTTGGGTGGAAATTGGGTCTAGACCTGTGCTATCTGTCAAAGAAGTATAGGATGTGTGAGGCATGCTGTCCTGGTCACATTTTAATTTTAGATCGCAGGAGGGAGGAGGAAGACAAACAAGTCTTTCCAGCCACCTACATCTTCAGTATTGAAGTCACAGATGTCTAAAAGGGTGTTAGTAGAAATAATTGGTAATGAAATCATCCATGTAAGTTAATAGATGGGTCCATATAGGATGAAGTGAAAGATGCCATAAAATTAATAGTTGGAGAGACGTGAATATTTGTAACCTTGCTAATGTCTGTGGCGAAATGAAGTACTCTTGAATTAATTAGAATAACAATGTAAGGAGTAAGCTTATGAAAAGCGTGAAGTATGTTTCTTAATCAGTTGTATCTCAGAGGTACACTTCTGCCTGAGAAACCATGGACAAACCTTGTGAAACAGTCCATCCAAGAGGAAACAGAGATAATGGGCGCCAGGGCATGTTGTACTGGTTCCTTGTTCAAGAGGGGAGTGCAAAAGTCCTCCATGCTGGCAGTCCCCATGCTAGCAGACCCTGGGCTAGAGCCCTCCAAGCTCAGTTTCACCCCTTCTCCTACTGAAGTGTAGGTAGATAGAAAGGTTTAAATTAAGAGTTCCTGAGTGCAGTAAGTGCAGTTTCACCAGAGCCCTCCCATACCTTGGCTGCCTCTGAAGACAGTAAATGTTTTGCTTTCCCTGTGCTCTCTTCTGTCCCTGTTGCTCTGCGAGCATTTTGAGTTTTTCACTTTAGCAGTCAGCAGTTACGCTTTGGGTTGTAGTGCTGGTCACAGATACCCTTCTGGCTCTTAAAAGAAGGGACATAAATTGCCCTTTTTTGGACAGTTCAGGTAAGTGTGATATTTGGAGGTGATCCCAGCCGGTAGTGTTCTCGAATTAAAGGGAACGGAACATTTTTTTGTTTCTTTCTTAGCTCAGAGTGTCCAACACAAGCAGCTGACTGCTGAGTCTTTCCAGGAATGGTGCCTTTGGGATGCTTAAATACAAATCAAGGGGGCACTTTTGTGCATCTCTTTCAGGGACTGCTTCTGTGCAAATATGACCAGTGTCCTTGCAATACTATGGAGAAGTAGCCTAACAAAAACTGAAGCCCCACCTTTGTGTAGTTCTAGATATATGTACAGTGCGGGAGCAGCTTTTATATATGTGGTGGGGAAGAATTGAAGCATTCAGTATTTCCAAAATGTTCTAACCATACTGTCAGTGTTGCTTAGCAGCAGAGGGTTTAAAATAGCGGTATTACTCAACGGTGTGAGCCACATTTGCACATGGTAATGTTCTGTGTCCTGTATTGACTTGCTGCATTATAAAAGTATAAGGAAAGTGAAGATAGCTCACCTCCTCCTCTCTTAACTTGGTGAACAAATGGCTGAACAATGATGTATCCTCCTTATGGTTTTAACAAGGAGATGTCCAGTACAGTCATGACGTGGCATTTTGGTCCCCATAGATGCATGCATGCAGATCTCCCTCGGATGTAAAGGCTTTTCACACCCCCATCTGCCTATGAGCAAGTTTAATTCTCGACCCAGCAGCCCATGCTGGTGCCAACTAAAGCTGTGCTATTAATGCAGCATCAGTTGGTTTGGTGGACACCTGCAGCGAACAGTGAGGACAAGAACAAGTGGAAATAATGCTTAGTGATCTCTTGGTTGCTCAACTTCTCAGCCCTTGTCAGTGCATGTTCCCCATGCTCATCTGCTTTCTGGGTGGTTTGGTCTTCTAAAGTGAGAGTTTCTGAGGTGGATATGTCTCTTACCCACCGTCTGTGGGAGTTCCAGCCTCCCCCAGAGTAAGTCGGAGAACTTGCAGGACTGCACCTGTGCTTGCTGTCCACTGTAGAAGAGTGGAATTACAATGATGAAGGTAATAGATCGTGGTGGCCAAAGTGAAAAGTCTGATGTAGGTATCAAGGAGTTCAGAAGTTTTATCCTCTGCAGGATTAAACTAAGGGTGGATGGTGCTTAAGTTGTAGGGTAGCCTACTGAAAAATAATATTTGCTGATGTAAAGGTGAGCAGCCCAGCATATTACGTGTTTTACCTGCTTTGAAGAGCTTCAACACTTGCTTTAGCGCTATAGAAATACTACTCCCTTAGCATTGCTAATGATCTTCCTAACAAGTGTGATGAGGTATTATTGTATCAAAGTAGAGTCTTATTTTAAAGCCTGGAAGTGAATTAAAGTAGCAACTGGATCTGTCATTAGTGTTTTGTATGCCATACCAGGAAATAAAATGTTTAGCAGATGCAGATGTTTAAAAGCTGACCTTTAGAAAAGGAAAATCTGTTTTTTAAGCAGATCTCTGTGGTTTTATAAGTATTTAAAACCATGGCCTATTTCTTCAGTGAAGGCTCATAAACAGCCCATCTTAAATTGTACACTTAGAACACCATTTACTTTTATGGCTATTTTATTCACCCTTTCCTTTAAATGTGGGCCATTTTATGATTGACATTGCCTCAGCATACAGTGTGTGAGCGGTGGAGGAGTATGGCCATTAAATTTTAATCTAAGACTGGGCTTGTGCCAGTAAAATACTTCATTCAACCACTTGCAGTTTGCAGGGTATCATATCAAAAAGAAAGCTGATAGTGCTTGTGACAAATAGCACAGGATAAGTTGTGGGAATTAATTTAAAATGCGGGTTTAATGTTTTTAAATAGGAAAGCCAAGCTCAGTGCAAGTATAAATAAAGTCAGCTGGTTTGGGTTGGGGATAGCAATGGATTTAATACTTCTATAGAGTTACCTGCCATTGTTTTACCTCTGTGGAGACTTAAGATACAAGCAACAAGGACACTGAAATTATATGATTATGCCACCAGTTGCTTGGAAAGATGATGATTTTCAGCTGTTGAAAGGAAACAAAACAGACATCACGTTTTGGTTAGAAAAAGAACACCTGATGTGCCAAGGGCTGACGCATGGTTTTTTCCCCCCAAATGATTATGAAAGACATGAAGGTCATATGACAGACCTTGTATTTCCTTGCACACATGCTTTGTACTTCAGAAAGCAGTGAGTCTCATGAGATGTCAGTTGCTAAGAAAAATATGCTTCTGTTTCCAATTAGGCAGGCGGGGTCTTGTGAAACTATCTCTGCAACCTCCTGTAGCTTTGTTTCAAAGTTCCGGTCAGTGGAGGTGCATTCACAGAAGCCCAACTTGCAGATTCTTCAGGTATGTCGTAGACAGTGCAAATAATTTCTGCAGTACTGGTTTTTCACATTTGGTCCATAGGTTACCTGGCTGATGTACAGAGTGTCACATGCAGACTAAGGATGTTGCTGTCCTGTGTGGGCTGGTGTGCCTCTGAGCTGGCAGAGCATTTTAGTGAGTGGGATTCAAGGGTAGCACTTAAGGATGGGCTGCAAAGGGGAGAGAGCTTTTCAAACTGGGATCCCTGTCAGTGAATTGCTCTGAATAGATTCTCAGCTGGAGGGGAGGGAAAGAGGGGGACTGGAAGGCACATGGTCTGGCCGAGTTCTGCATAATTATTATTTACTACTTCTGATTAGTCCCTAAACAAATTGTTTCTCCATGTATACGTGTACATGTGCATGCACATGTGCTATAACAGGACCTCAAATATTTATCCTGTATTTCAGAAGTATTTTATTCTTGTGGTTTCTAGTAACAGTACTTATCTATGACCTGTTTCCTGGATAGTTTCCAATGATCACAAGATGTATTTGTTTAGAAGAAAGCAGCTGAATGAAAATTAGCTGAGCACATACAAAATATTGTCTTTTATATGACTGCCTGCCCTTACTGATAAACCTCACACAGAGATGAGCAGGATTTCTTCTGTTTGTTGTAGACTGAAGTCTTGCTAGAGCTCCAAGTTGTTAACACGTGTTCAAAATTAGCTGTTAGCAGCCTTACAGGACTCAGCTGGGCTTCAGCAGGACTTGCATTTGGTCCTTTCAAAGCATTGTTTCTGTATGGGCACTGGAAATGCACGTTGTCCCAAGGCTTACATGTTGCTGTAGATTATCGGTTCTTCCCCTGGAGAACTGGTGACTCCGTGCAGGAGGACAGATGAAACGCCAATTCTTTCTGCCACCTTTGGTAACTGTCCTGGCGGTTGGTTTCCTCGTTCTTTTTTTCATACCTGTGTGTGCTTAGGATCACAGTTGTAAACCTCTCAAGCCGGTTGCTGTGGAAAGGAGGAAAAAAGCTCCGCGTTTGAACTGCTGCTGGCATGAGCCCAGGTTTGTCATGAGTGTCTTGCATTAGGCTCTGACGCCAGGCCAAGCCAAGAGATGCATTTCCGGGTTCTCTTTGGCTTTTGAATCTAGTTTTACATCTGGAGAAAATGGTTCGATGAAATGTTTATTCCCTTTGGGCAGAGGCAGATGTGAACCTTGCGCACAAGCCACATACCAGCACCCGGATGTTTGTTACTCTCCACTCAGCCGCTTGTCTGAAGAGCTCCTGGCTCCCACAGGATTTGCCCTGGTGGACCTGGGGGAACAGCATCTCTTCTGCTTAAGACATGAGGTGATGAACACTTCAGGGCAGGCACCTCTCCTTCGTGGGACACAGGAAGGGACGTTTGTCTGCATCTTCTGTTACCTCTGTGTGTGCCTAAGATTAATTTTCCAGTCCACCATATAAGATGCATAGTGAATGTGGTGGTATTTCTATTTTTGACTGTTACACAAACCACTGCATAAATTACACTGCTGATGAGGCCTGTGCACATGCCTGACCTAAGTGTCCAAAAGTGTCCGAGGTCTTGTGCTTTTGCACCTTGCCAATTCAGGATCTAAATAATGAAAAACAGATCTTGACTGCATAATTTTGACTTCACTTCCCTGAAGCGGAGCGTGGGTGCGTTCCCATGCCAGGCTGGTTTCACTGTCTTTGCCAGCCCTGCAGGTAGTCATCAGCTGTGAGGAGCTCTTACACATTTCACCTCCTGTTCTGGGATTGAGTAAACCTCTTGCTGTTCCTGACTTTCCTTTCTTGTTTGGAGGGGAATTTTTCTTCTTAAAATTTTCCCCCCAGCCAAATGAACAGCGTGGCTCCGTTGCTTGTTTTTTGTTTAATCTTAGGGCTTCTGCTTCCAAACGTGGATTGCATTTACCCTCTTTTGCTGCCCTGGAGCAGCAAGTTGCTGCTACCTGAAAAGGCATTGAGGCATTGAGCACCTAAGTGCTTCACTAACGTGTGCTGTCTACCTGTAACTAAAGGACAGGCTACAACATGACAAACTGTGACTTGTTTGTTTTCTGTGCTTCACTGGCTGCCCAGTAGATGTTTATGTCCAAAGCATCTATCTTGGTTTTCCTTGTTGAGGGAGAGCTTGGGATGTTGCTCTGGTGCAGCTTCTTCCTCTCCAGAGTGCTCCTGATGGCATCTGTATGCAAACCAGTATGGGCTGGTAGGAGAAGCTCAATCTGACGCAGAGCTGGGATCCACACTTAACTGCTGGCTGAGGTGTGCTGTTCAGTGCCCTGACCTGTTTCTTAAGCCTTTTTTTTGCTTTTGTTGGATAGAAGTGTCTAGAAATTGATCCAGGAGCTGCTATTTGCAAAAGTCGAGGCAGAGCAAAGTCCACTTAGTATTTAGTGGATTTCTTTTTGGTCTGTCTGCGTATTTCATGGTGGTCTTTCCTCTGCAGTGTAGATGTCTTGGAACTGCCAACACTTAGTTGTGTATGCGAGCTGTGGGATGGGAGGGTGTGAGCAATGTAGTCCTAGATACCTCCTTGCTGCTTCCTGCCTCCTCCAGCCTATCTCGTGTTGCTGTGGTAACTCTGAGCACCTGCAGGCATGGAGCAGTTGTTGCCTATCCTTGCCTCCATGCTTCGTAATCCCCGTATTTCTGTGCCCCTCTCAGTTTATAACACGTTGTGGGGTTTTTGGGGTTCTTTTGTTCAAGGCGAAAAACTGCTGACATTTTAGGATGGCATTTGTCTAAGACAAGATGTCTTAGATTACTTCTGGACGTGCTGTATGATGTGTTGCATTTGTATTTGATTACAATTCTTCAGGCTTCATTTCTGATTAAAATTAAGCACGTGGTCATGCTGTGTCCCAATTTTACATTGTATTAAAGGATGCTATTACAACATTTCCTTGGAAGCCTGTGTATATCTCAGTTACTCCCATTTCCAACAAGAAACCCACAAAGGACCCAAGGGAAAGTTGAATGTATGTATGGTGTTGTCCAGCTATCTGCAGCTGGTTGCAAAGTGTTTTCCAGTCCCCATCTTGTGTTCTGTTAAGTATTTTCTTGTGCTAAATTTAAAACTTTTTTCGTTTTATCAAGTGTTAGAAAAATTGAGAATTATACAGAATGTATATTGCTGTCATTTTCTTCAATTAAATACTTTATCTTTCAGTAATTAATGTCTTTATCATGAGCAATTACTGCCATCTTATAAAAAACAATTGCCTAAAGGTTATCTTCCTTTAATAAGAGAACAGGAAATTTTGCTAGGGATTACAGACCCTGTGGAGGTTTGCCAATAAATCTTCCGCATAAAATATTTGTAGTTGTTGTAATTGCATACTGTACTTTGTGCTAGTACAGAATCCCATTTTTCCCTTGAGTTCATCATGCTGAAGTCTTAGGGCTTTTATGCTGCTTATGTGTTTAATATACACTGGCTGCTGCAGCCTGAAAGCAGATTTAAATTACAGAGAAAAGAAAATGGCCTATATTTTGCTTACCTCTATTACTGTGCTCTATGACTAGTAACAGCGATGCAGATGTAGGTGAGCGGAGGGAAGGATCACATGCCTGAATGGCTGTGGCGATCCCTGTTGCTGAATATGGGTGGAGAGAAAATTCAGGCAAGACCGAGGGGCATCAAGTCAGGTTCATCAAAGTCGGTTCAGTTTCGTGGGGGCTGCAGTAAAATTACGGTGTTTTGCCCCTCATTTCAGAGGAAATGCCTGTGTACTTGAGTTCGTACAGCTTGTTCTGGCATCTCTTTCCTTGTGCCTTGGCTTGTGGATAATAGCAACGCGAGCTAAAGAGAATCTAATTTGGGCATGTCTTCCTGTGCTACCATTGTGCCTCTGACAAAAACGTGTGCTGGAGAAAAATGTCTGAAAACTGTATGGGTCAGTATGAATTCTTCCAGTCGTCCCCCCTCCCAGTTTACTCCTGTTATGTTCTTACCTTGGTTATATTGTTCTAGCCAGGAGTCACACAGACATAGGCACTGAATATTAGAATACAGACAAAGTTTTTTTGTTTTCATCCTTTTTGAATGAAAGGAATGCCATGTTGATAGTTAAGATTAAATGAGCATATCCTTTTAAAACGGTCTCTGGAATAGGATTGATGGTTTGATGGAATAGAGGTTTGGTTCAGAGGGATATCTCACGAGCAATTGCTTTTCCAACTTTGCCAATTATGCATCCATCTATAGGATGGTTGTTGGACTCATAGCATTTAATTGTATTTGCAGGCACACGTCTGAGCTCTGTAGGTTCTATTTTGATTTAGTGCAGCAGTAATGTGTCTGATGCATTGAATCTGAAAAAAGACTGGTGCTGTAGCAGCAGGAGCACAGTAAGGCCCTGTAAGGCACAGTGACTTCAGGCCAAACCCCACACCAGAAGAGGTTTCAGCTACCTAAGACTGAATTTACAAATGTGAAAATGCCTTCATGATTAAATTCAGAAAACTTGTAGGACCCATCTTTGTGGGGGGGAACTAAAGGAGTTTTTTTCTGTTTAAATCCGGAGCTCTGACAAAGCTCAGTCCCTCTTCCTAGTCCTGAGCTATGGTTGTACCAAAGGTAGGGAAGGATGCAGAAGAGAGTATACATGTCTCTTGTGAATATGGGTTTCTGGGATTGGGTACCTGGCATCGCGCAGTGATGGCCGCTGTGTTCTTCTAAAATGTCGGTGAGGAGGAAAGCACGGAGGCAGAGCTCCAGACATGAACCATGCTCTCACATGCATACATATGTTCTTGCTGTGTACATAAGTGACTCCCGCTGCTGTGACCCTGGCTGTTGCCTTTTTTTCACGTGGCCAGCAGGTTTTAGAAGAGAGGCTCTTGACAAGTTTTCCTTGGTCACACTTTTTCGCACCTGGGTCTGGAGTGTGCAGAAGTTGTCACCTGAGATCTGAAAAAGCTTAGAGCCAAGGTTCTCTTCTTATCACACAGCATGATCATGCTTCTGGGTCCCAGCCTGGCTGCCAGCCTGTATGCATCAGCCATACACACCTTTCACTGTTCAGCTTGGGGCGTTACCAGCAGCAAGGCAGTGCTGAGAGTAGAGGGGCACAGTGGCGGGGTGCAGAAGGGACACTCCCATGCGCCTTGCACAGCGGGTCTGTTCTGCAGCAGATCCATGCAACCCTTTGGTCCTGTTGTCTGTCACCTTAGCTTTTCCTCAGCTTTCCTTCACAGGTAAACTGTGCAGGTGGGATGTCTTTTGGGTCGCTCGTAGATTAGGATTTTAGTTGGCAAACTTCTTTCAGGAGTGTTGTCCATACCTTGGTCCAACTCATGTTCTTCAGTATGCAAAGCACTTTCTTTTCATGTCACGCTTACTTAAAACTAAAAATATAGCATTTGAGATTGCCTTAAGTAATCCAGTTCTAGTGCTTTTCTGAAGACACAAAATCCAAATAAAAGCTAGATTTGAGGTTTATAATATATTACTTAAAAAAACCAAACCCTAAACATTTTCCAGCCCTAGTTGTAGACTTTTGAGTCAGGTTCTTCCGTGTCTCAGCAGGCCCCCAAATCTGCTATGCTACATGCAAAATGAAGCTACCAGCTAGTCTGAAGCCAAAACTGGTCCTTATAAAACCTCTGTAAGCTGGCTGCCAGCCTCAGGGTTCATTATGGGGGAGGTCATTCTTCCTTACAGGAATGAATGTAGCTTTTGAGTACATTTTAAAAGTTTCATTTAATCACAATGTGGATGAATTGTTTTAGCCGTGATCGCCTGATGGGAAACTAACTTTCTTCTTCCTGGAAGAAAAAAATACCATGTTGATTCTTGCAGCAGCTTTTAGAACTACAGGATGTGATTTCCTTTTTTTTGAAAGAGTTGAAGATTTTGGCACTAAGAAAGGAAAATTTTCTCCCTCTTCTCTGCTTTTTCTTCAATACCGGGTAGTCAGTTTTCTTTTGAAATTGGTGAATACACAGAATAAGTTCTTTAATGGGTCTCTTTCTGAAGCATCCTCTCACAGTGTGTTATTTTAATAAATATTTTCACCTCCTCCATAAAAATTGTGTGATTGCAAAGTACTTTGAAGACCATATCAGTTTTGTATTTGGCTAAAACGTTTTAATTGGGGGAAAGAAAGCAAGTGTGTTCTTTTTTTTTTTCTCATGGTGGATAGTTTTTCATGCTCTAATGGAAGGATTTGGAAAAGAAGCCAGACTCACATTGAAAGTGCATGGTATTAGGGTGAGAAACCATGTCTTCAAGCTGGAGGATGGGAATTTTCAATGAGATCTAAGGAAATATTTTCTTCCTCTGAGGGCAGTTAAGCACTGGAAGAGGTTGCCCAGGGAGACTGTGGATACTCCATCCTTGGAGATACTCTGTACGGAAGTGGACAAAGCTATGAGCAATCCGCTGTAACTGACCCTGTTTTGTCCAGGGGATTGGACTAGAAACCACCAGGAATCCCTTCCAACCTGAATTATTCTATGATTCTGTGAAATTGATCTTAATTGTATGTGCAGTATCTGTGGCATTGCATGAGTTTGTTGTTCTGTTATACAATTGCATTTTCTGCATGATTGCTGACAACCGCGGAGAAATGGAGAGAGGATGCTCTCGGTAGAGACCAGAAGTCTACAGCAGTAACTAGCTGGTGAGCAATTTAAGGTCAGAAGTCCAGTGCTGCAAGCTGCTACATGTTCAGGATATTATCCTGCAGCCACGACATGGTGGAGGTGGGTGTACATTACTCCCTGGCAACTGTCTGAGGACTGTGATGTTCTAAGTTGTGGTCCAGAGATATGCCTGAGACTGGTTTTCATTACGTGTGTAAAAATGTGCCGGTGGATGAAAATAATAAGTTTAAAGTACTGTATAGCTTTACTTTCCCTAGCATAGGTCCTGTGCAAGGACCAGTTTAGAAGAATTCAATCTCATTAGCACTAGTCCCTGAATGCTGAGAAAAACAAGTAGCAGCAATTTCAAACACCTGTCTCCTCCCAGCAAAACTTCAGAGATTTTTCCAAGTAAGTACATGTTTCAAAACATGTTTAAATATTATATTTTCACATGGCTTAAACTAAACACATAAAGTAGCAGGGATATCCAGTTCTAATCCTCTGTAAGCCTTTTGATTTACTTTGTGGTTGTTGGAGAGAATATTGATTGCCTGTTGCCAGAGAGATTCAAGAGGAGCAAAGAGACATGGTATTCTAGATGCTTCCCAACCCAACAGGTCAGAAAGGGAAAACTCCTTGGCATTACCTAACTTTAAATGTTTCATAAGAAAATAAATATGGCTTTCAGAAAATGTGCTCTTTATTCTCGATGTTCCCTTTCTTGCTGTTCTGAAGTAATTCATTAATTCAGATATCTTGGTTTTTAACACAGATGTGTCAGTGCTATCCTGTTGCAGGTCCATAGAAATTCTCAGCCACCAATGTCAAAGAAATTCTAAATCAATTGGGTGTGTGGTCCAGGCTGGAGGGAGATAGGTAAGAGAATTCGGTTTCCTGTCACATTCTGCCTATTGGTGTCCTTACGCTTATTTTTTAAAGTGGTAGGTGACTTGAGGAAGAGTATGGGCCTTGGGAAGCACTAGGTGGTGTTCACTGAAAGACAGAGTCTCTTGTTTTGATATACTTCTGAAGAATCCATATTTTTTCCTAGGAAGAACTCAACCAAGTAGTGTTGAGATGTATCTTCTATACTGTGCAAAGTTGCAGAAGCCGTTTAAAACTGTCACACTGCTGAGCAGAGATTAAAATCTTTGTAGCTGTGACTCAAAATGCAATACCTGTATTTTTTCCTCCCTCTCATCACCCCTAGAAGTTGAAAAACAATTAATTTAATGCTACTTGTCCTTGGAGTACCTGAGCTGCATAGACCAACAAGCCTATTTGAGGGTTATTGTTACATTCTTTATTAAACAATAAAGAAAAAAAATGCATTAAAAAAATCTCGGTTGCACCACTTAAACAGTAAATAAATGATATTGTGAGTAAATTATACATGACATAAAATGTCTTCATAAAAATCCAGTGGGCTTCTAGTAGATTTTTTTTTTTTTTTTTTTGGTGGGGGCAGATGGGGGAAAAGGCTAATCTCTTTTTTAATTAATTCAGCCAGCCATAGGTGGTGAAGATAGACGATTGATGAAGATAGATGAAAAAGAGATTGTATCTAGAAACCAAACATAGGTCACAATCTGAGAGGGAAGAACTGCAGTCTGAGAGGAACGTATGGTTTGTGATGGATAACAAAGCATGATCTCTCAGTGTAGAGCACTCGATAAAGGAATGCAGCTGATTCCTGGTTACAGGAGGGATGAAGATTCAGTACGGTGTGAAAGAGTTTGATTCACAAGAGTTGCAAGAACAGCAAGTCTAGAAAAGCTGTGAGGGAGTGAGCTTGTGCTTGCATCCAAGAGAAGATTAGGATGTTGCCAGGTCAGTCTTGATGTGGGAGAATACTTCTGCCAGTGGATAGATGTTTGATTCATGAGGCAGTGGCATAACAAGATTTGATGCCTGGAAGCTGGAACACCAAATGCATGCTACTAATAAGTAATACTCTTTGTCATGCTGATTATTCATTTATGAAAGAACTAAGCCATAAATTTGATAGGTTCCCCATCTGGCAAAGTCTTCAAAGACTTCAGATTATCTGTCTTTCTCCAGAAGAAATGGTATAGCTTTGTAGCAAAGGTAGATGACAGTGAGATGACGGAGGAATCACTGGATGAAGTCTTGCGGGCAGTAATAATCTGGAAGCTTTGTGATCTGCAGTAAGTCTGTCAGGAACTGGAGTGAGGCCATCAGGGTTTTTTCAGACAGGCTGCTGAACAGCTGTCAGACAGTAGCTGCCAGTTAACATAAAGAATGTGTCCTGTGTTGCCAAAATGTCTAAGTGGTTTTGGCAGTGGAAGCAAATGTGGGCTTGCTTTGTAGTCAGGAATGGATGATGCACCTTATAATCTGTTCTAGCAGAGGACATCAGAGGAAACGAAAGAAAATACAGAACAAAAATCCATATCAATGCCTTGTGGAGAAGAAAGGGCAAGACTACATTTTGGAGTGTTTTCCACGCAGTTGGGTTCCAGTCTTAAGGAAACTTCTAGAAGCAGCTTAGTAAATCATGTAATATTTTCTGTTGTCAGTTCCAAATTGTCTGAAGCTATATGTGCATTGCGGCTTGAGAGTAGCTTCTGCTGGAGTCACCAAGGTTAGAGATCGGAAATGTGTCTGCTTTTATATTCCTGTTGTCCAGCAAGCCTTTCTTCTCTTTGCTTAGACTGTGCCAGTGTGGGGCTAGTGCCCTTCACAGGTGTCAGAGTTGAATGTCATTGTCCTTTACACCGAAATGGATGCTGACCTGGTGCTGATTTAGATGTCCCCTTTTTCCCAAGTCTAACCTCCTAGAGGCTCTGCTCCTCACGTGGCAAGTACACGTGATTTGAGATGCAAAATGCAGACCATGCAAATGTTGAGAGGAAATGGAAATCTCTCATGCTCCAAATCTTTTCTCTTAATTTTCTTCAGTACTCTGCAGTACTATTTAAGCCTATGTCCTGTAGGGTTTGGGAGTGCCAGACTGTCTAGCTTGACAAGTCTCTATGTGGTGTGTACTACCTGCAGTTAAATGCCAGTAAGAAAGTTATCTTCTGATGTTGCAGTCAGTCTTGTCCTTCTACCTCTCTCGTGACACTATCACCTACTATAGCACTTTGTCACTGGGTGTTGGGGCAGTTCAGTAATTTGTCTCCAGCCTGTCAGGGCAGAATGAGATCTACAGGTGCCAAACCTTTCTCTAGAGCCTTCCATGTGAGTATCAGCCCTGTTCAATGATTCTTCAGTACCAGCTCATTATCATGACTCTTTACAACTCTATTTTAAGAACAGGATAGAGATGGCAAAGATGTCAAACACATTTTGAACTCCTCAGTTTGTAGCGATCTTTATACGGTCTATGGACATAAAAATAAGTAATAAGGAATCCTGTTACTGCTTGAAGGTACCTCATCTGGAGAGAGGCATGAGGAAAATACCTATGCTTGCCAGCAGCAATCAGGTGGCAGCGGTTCCCAGTTCGACAAGCTGGAAGAATTAGTTGGAAGTAGTAGTGAAGACTTATATAAACATACTGACTACTGAATAAATCCTAATCCATTGGAAATTGGGAATTGAGAAAGGATGGATATACTACATAAGCACAGCATTATTCATATACCATAGATGTTTAAAATATAATTTTTCTGTGAACACTGCTGGAAGTCAGTCTTAAAAAAATGATCTATTGCAATGAAACACAACAAAAGTTAGAATTAGTTTCCTCTCATAATAATCAGTGGATATACATAATTTGTGACAACTCAGCTCTGTGAGAGACGTGTATCTCTAGCAAAACAATTCACTAAAGCTGACAGGGTTCACATGAAAGAGGGGTTCGATGCCCTTTCAAATAAGTTTATTTGCTCAGCTAAAAATAAGCATGTGCAAACAGTACAGGGTTCAAGGGGAAACCAGTGAACCAGCTAGCTTCTAAAGGGAAGATCTTATTCCTTATCTGTTTCCATGGGAAAGCACCTCTACCCATCACTGTATTTTGAAAGGCTGCTGTTGTTGGAATCTTTTTGTTCTGTGACTGGTGTCTAGTCAAGAGCTACTAAAAGGTAAGAAGTTCTTTTATAGTAATTTGGGAATAGTTCAGTACCATCAAAGAAGAGTAATTGAATGGGATGCTACCCTTCAAATGCCTTTTTGTTGTTGTTGCTCTTAAATCCTCGCTTCTTTCTGTAAAATACCTGCTTTGCTTTGCTGAAAACTCCACACATTTCACACAGAAGGTCCTCTCCCCCACTAACTCCAGACTGTGCCTGTAGGTCAGGTCTTTCTCCTTATAAACTGGCAGTTTGCACCTCATCTGATTTTAGGAAATTCTCCAAAGTTCCATTAATTTGCTATGCTTTTCTGCAAATGATGCAGTATTGCAAACAGTGCTATATTGCAGACTTCCACATGGTGCTATGAGGGATGGAGAAAGGGGGCATGACTTAAAGTCCTGCTTCGCATATGGGTTAATGAAGAAACCTCAGTGTGGTTCTCATGTGCTCTGGTTACTTCTGAGTAGCAGCCCAGTCTGGGGCTGTGCATGTGTTTTATGCTGTTTAGTGCTCCTGTGTGAGAAAATGAGACAAAAGCTGAGCAAAATTTTACCTTCTTTTACCAAACATGTATTTTGCATACCAACTTTTCTGAGTCTTCAGCTTTAGTTAATCCTCTTTCTGATTATTCACTTGAAACAAAAGACTCCAACAATTCACCGAGTCTGCTTTGCATAAGGTATGTCTATGTATCAGATCACAAAATCGTTTTGGTTCAAGAGACCTTTAAGGTCATTGAGTCCAGCCATTTACCCTGCGCTACCAGGGTCCCTAAACCATGTCCCACAGCACCACATCTACACGGCTTTTAAATAACTTGCAGGGGTGGGGACTCCACCACCTCCCTGGGAAGCCTGTTCCAATGCTTTACCACCCTTTCTGTAAAAAAAAAAATATTTCCTAATATCCAGCCTAAATCTCCCCTGGCACAACTTGAGACCATTACCTCTTGTCTTATCACTTGTTACTTGGGAGAAGAGACGGACCCCCACCTTGTTACAACCTCCTTTCAGGTAGTTGTAGAGAGTGATGTGGTCACCCCTGAGTCTTCTTTTCTCCAGACTAAACAGTTCCCAGTTCCCTCAGCCGCTCCTCATAAGACTTGCTCTCTAAACCCGTCACAGCTTCATTGCTCTTCTCTGGACACACTTCAGCACCTCAATGTCCTTCTTGTAGTGAGGGGCCCAAAACTGGACATAATATATTCAAGGTGTGGCCTCACAAGTGCTGAGGACAGGGGGACAATCACTTCCCTCCTCCTGCTGGCCACACTATTTCTGATACAAGCCAGGATGCCATTGGCCTTCTTGGTCACCTGGGCACACTGCTGGCTCATATTCAGCTGGCTGTCAACCAACACCCCCAGGTCCTTTTCTGCTGTGCAGCTTTCCAGCCACTCTTCCCCAAGCCTGTAATGTTGCAGGGCGTTGTTGTGATCCAAGTGCAGGACCTGGTACTTGGCCTTGTTGAACTCCATACCATTGGCCTTGGCCCATCAATCCAGCCTGTCCAGATCCCTCTGTAGAGCCTCCTGACCTTCAAGCAGGGCGACACACCCACCTAACTTGGTGTCATCTGCAAACTTACTGAGGGTGCGCTCTATCCCCTCATCCAGACCGTTGATAAAAGAGAAGAGGCCCCAATACTGAGCCCTGTGGAACACCACTTGTGACCAGCCACCAACCGGATCAATCTCCATTCATTACCACTCTTTGGGCCTGGCCATCCAGTTTTTTACACAGTGAAGTGTACATTCATCCAAGCCATGTGCAGCCAGGTTCTCCAGGAGGATGCTGTGGGAGACAGTGTCAAAAGCTTTACTAAAGTCTAGGTAGGCAACTTCCACAGCTCTTCTCTCGTCCACTAAGTGGGTCATCTTGTCATAGAAGAAGATTAAGTTAGTCAAGCAGGACCTGCCTTTCATAAACACATGCTGACTGGTCTTGATCAAATGGTTGTCCTGTATGTGCCACATGATGACACTCAAGATAATCTGCTCCATGACTTTTCCCCGCACTGAGGTCAGACTGACAGGCCTGTAGTTCCCTAGATCCTCCTCCTGGCCCTTCTTGTAAATGGGTGTCACACTGGCTAACCTCCAGTCGATTGGTACCTCCCCTGTTAAGCCAGGTGGCTTGGTGAGCACTTCTGACAGCTCCCTCAGTACCCTTGGTTGGATCTATCCCACCCCGTAGACTTGGGCACATCTAAGTGGTGCATTAGGTCACTGATCATTTCCTCATAGATTATGAGGGCTTCATTCTACTCCCCATTTCTGTCTCCCAGTTCAAGGAACTGGGCACTCAGGGAACAAGGGGTCTTACTATTAAAGATTGAGGCAAAGAAGGCATTTAGTACCTCAGCCTTTTCCTCATCCTTGGTCGCTCTATTTCCCCCTGCATCCGTCAGAGGATGGAGAGTCTTCTTAGTCTCCCCGCCCTTTTGCTGTTAATGTATTTACAGAAACATTTTGTTGTCTTTTTTTGCAGTAGCCAGATTAAGTTCTAGTTGGGCTTTGGCCTGCACAGCGTTGCAAAATCCTTGTAGTCTTCTTGAGTGACCTGCTGCTTCTTCCACAGGCCGTAGACTTCCCTTTTCTTCCAGAGTTCCAGCCAAGGATCTCTGTTCAGCCAGGACAGTCTTCTACCCAGCCACCTCCTCTTATGGCTTATGGGTGATTACTTCCATGAACTTTCCTTGAGTTTGATGACTGGCTTTCTGAGCCTGGCAGCATGACTGATTTGCTGGCATCGTAATGCCTTGCTGGGCTGTGATGGTGCTTTTGGAGAATAACTTAAGTGTCACATGCTGGAGGGAGAGAGGGCAACACCCAATATTCAGCTTGTGGTGAGAACTAGAGAAAGTGAGAAGAAACCCACTGCTAAGTTTGGGTGTGTTTACGCTTCTGTACCTGCATTTGTAATATACAGAAATTTATCTCATCAGAGGCAAAGGAATTAACTCTTCCTCAGCAGATGAGGCAATTCACAAAGAGAGAAAGTTTCTACAGCACGAGGGCGTTTGGGCCAGAGGACAGATTTTTGTATCAAGTACTTTGAACAGGCTGACATTATGTCTAATTAATGACCGTATAAGCAGGCCTTGTGCTAGAAGGCCGTATGATCACTTGTGTAGACACGGTGAAGCCAGGCAAACAACATCTGCAGTGATTACGGATCTGCCTCGGAGCTGCTTACTCACCGCAAAGCACTTGATGAGGAAGGCAGTGCTGGTGCCAACCACCTGAAGTAGCGCTTAGGCTCGCTGATGATACGTGAACAGATAGAGCAATATATGAATATTCATGGCCCATTGCTGCCTGCAGCGTTTTGTCACTATGGGAGGGAGTCCTCAGCCTACTAACTGGTTGGAGACACCTCATCTGTAGAAGGGTTGGATTGTCATATAAATGCTTGGATACTCAGAGCAGCCTGTGTACGCAGCACTAGCATGGCAGATAACGTATAAACAAGTGTTTCTCTTTAAAAAGAGAAGGGAAGCAGGCGTGTGTTCAGAGGGCTCACCTATGTGGAGTTACAGCCAGGAGCTTTTTCCAGCCTGTCTTTTTCTAGCAAAGTGTCTTTCATCACTAGGTCCCCCTTCCTGAAGAAGCATGCCTAAGCTAGCAGGAATGTGTACGTACGTACACCTCTTCTAAGTATAATTCTCTCCAAGGAGGGAAGGGAAGGTGTGTTTTAAAGGTGGGCAAATAATAGCTTAGTATAAAACCCCTTCTGGCAATCTGTCTCAGCCTTTGAGAAAGTACTGTGAGTGGTTTTTGGTTGTTTTTCTTTTCTGCCTGAGGACTTTGGTATCAACAATAATTCAGGGCATGAATATGAGAGTTTGGGAGGATCAGAGCAAAGAAAATAGTTTTGCTGTGATCTGTTTTGATAAGATGAATGGTGACCATGTACCTTTCACCAGAGTTGCGTTGTTTCAGTGGGGAGATGATACCTTGGATTGTGTAGGCAGAGTATGGAAAATTTTATTGTGCTAGAGGGAAAAAAGGTAGTTCTTTGTGCTTGAGGTGTTTTGTATTTGTCTTCTGGGATGAAGGATAGGTCAAATGGGCTAATTCTGGAAAACTAAGTTATCCTAGCAATCTTTTTCTGCTGGCATTTTTGCCATTTCAGACACCTCTGTCTTTCTAACGCCGTTTCGGTCTGGCTCTTACTCTGCCAGAGTCCCAACTCCTGGGTAGATGGCTTTCAGCTCTCTTCTGCACGTGACGGAGAAATGATAGCCAGGGAAGGAGGCAAAGAAGGTGACATAGCTACATATATCCTCAGTGTCTCTGAACAGGAGTGCTTAAATCCTCCAAAAGTAGGGATCTGCAGTAGAAGATGTAGTTACTTGCAGTGATCTGGAACTACTTTGATAACCACGTGTAGGCCATCAATGGGCAAGTGGGCTTTTCTGATCAATCACAGCAGAAATTGGAGAGATTTTAGTTGTCTCAGTATCTCTGAGGGTTTAGTCCTTAATTACCCTGTTGTGCCATTCTGCTGAAGCATGTTTGTTAATCACTCCAGAGTACTTTAGCTTGTTTCAATATATTGAAATTCACTTGGATGCTTTTAAAAGTATTTGCACAGCATATGCCTTTCTTACGAGTATGGGAAATGTCCACAGTCTGAAACAAAAGCGTGGTGTTCTGAACTTGACGTCTGTGATGTTATCCCGTAAATTGGTACGTTCTGTGCTGTTACATAAGTTTATCTCATGTCAGAATAGTAAAAGCTGAGCACTGCCGTAAGAATTATACTGTTCAAATTCTGCCTTGAAGTAACACCTATTGCTTTACTGACTGGTGCTGGTGCAATAGTGTGCCTTGAGAACTAGGATAAAGTCTAAAAAAGAAAGAAAAAAAAAAAAAGGCATTTTTTTTCCAAGCAGTTCAGATCCGAGCCTTGACAGCCTTGAATTTAGTATTGTCTCTGAGCCACTCTTATACAAAAGGACTACGAGAAAGCACAGCTGTTCTGTATTTCTGGATATTAAAAATGGACAAAGTGACTTTTCAGTAATACTGCCGTCGCCTCGAGGACTGAATGCATAAAACAAGTACTGCTTCTGTTGGCAGGTGGGAAGTTCAATCCCTTAAAAATGCAAAACAAAAAATAATAAAATAGATGGTTGTGAAGATTCTGAAGGTAGCCTGCAATGAGGGTGAAGGGACAAGCACCCCACAGCTGCTGGCAAAAATCGCTGCTGGCAGTGTATGCACATAAACTAACAGTGCGCTTCCAGCAGCCCTTAAATGGTGAGGGGGAGAGGGGAAGTTCATCCCTGATACCATGGTTATGCACAATGATCCCCTTTCTGGGTGCCAGGATCACAGCTGCTGTCTGGAGATTACGTACAGAAGCACTCTTCTTCTTGGGAGAGTGAGGTTTCCTGGAGGATTAAGCACAGGCTGAAAGCAGGAGGACTTGTTCCGGAGGGAGACAAAGAAAGCGAGCTCACAGCCGTTGCAAGCGACCAGGGAGGAAGACCCAGTAGTTGCTGCTTGGATGGGAGAGTCTTTAGTTTGAGTTCCTGAAGTGGTCCAGTTGCGGGGTGAAACCAACCATGAGTTTGGCATGACCCTGCCTGCTTGCAGGTCTCAAAGCACTGCTTTCCCACTTCTTTGGGAGGTGGATGGAGTCTGACGGAGCTCTGCCATCTCCTACATCTGAACTGAAGTAATTTCTTTGCTCATCATCTCAAGTCCCCTTTAGTCATTCAGAAATATCAGTGTGGCGATCAGTGTGGTAATCTGAATCCCCATGGACAGGTACGTTTGCACTCCCCATCTGCTCAGAAGGCTCTGCTTTTTGCATTTTCTTATGTTACAAACATGGTGTCACCATGCCTTCTGAACCTACTGCTTTGGTGCTTCCTTCTTCCCTCTTCCTTCTTGGTTTTACCTCCACTCCTCTTTTCTCTCTTATCCTGCTATTTCACCTCTTGGGTGCACACATTCATGGGAAAGTACCCAGAAAAATCCTTCTACCCACATATCATGTGCCAGCACCTCTGTTTTGTGTAGCAAGGTCTTCTATATTTGAAGCCAGGGCCATCTGCCTTGTTCCAAAAAAAAAAAAAAAAAAAAAAAAAAAAAAAAAAAAAAAAAAAAAATTCCAAACAGGTTTCTTGCAGGTTTCTGCAAGGACAACCCATCCTATAGTAATAATATTTGAAACTCCTCTCCTGTTTATCAGTTACTTGTAAAGTTGAGTCTCATTTCACTTACGGGATCAAATTTCCCACAGATCCCATATGCTGGCTACTTCTTTTTAGTAGCTTCAGAATCCACTAGTGCTTTTTATAATCTGAAACAAATGGGTGCTGCACATAATGTAGGAAAAGAGAGGTGGAGGCAGAGGAGGCTGACAATGCATGCATTCAAACGATGTGAAAATGCAAGTGGGAAAAATATGACTGTGTTGGTAGAGCTTGTCAGAGGGGGTTTAAGGCATATCATGTATTAGCAAATGACAGCTATTTTGAAGGCAAAAGAACAAAACTTCTTAAAAGGAGAAGAATTCCAGAAGGATGCTGATGAGCAAGTATTGGGTACAAGTGTTTAAATGTAACGTTGTAGCTGCCAGTTATTGTCCCTGCCGCATGGATAATTCCGAAGGACAGTGTGAGTCTCAACCATATCACTTTTAAAACTGCATTTCTGTTTGCCTCTGACTCCATAAAATCCTCCCTAAAAAGGAACACTGTCAAATAAATAGATAGGAGGTTAAATACTGCTGTTGCAGCTGAAAGTAGTTCATGCTTTTGATGTTGCATTTAGGCACACACACAAATAAATGGTAAATGATACAAAAGCTATTGAGAGGAGAAACTTGGTGTAGGGTGGACATTTAACCTGTGCTGCTCACTTCCATGCCTGGTTGATACTTTTGTTAGAGCAAAATGCTGAAGAGCACTCCCTTGCCAAAGAGGAACCAAAGCAACATCAATATTTTTTTTGGATCACAGGTCCTTAATGTGAGGAGTACTGATGACTGCCCGCATCCGGTGAATGGGATTTGAACCTAATTAGCATGAAGAGTTTAGGAAACTTTCATAAAGTTTCAAAAGTAGTACATGAAATAGCTTAGCTAAAAATTCAGAGAAGCATTACTGAAATGTTCCTTGGGGATAACTTGAAATGGCTTTCCTGCTCCTGAACGATGTAGCACACATGAATGGTAACCTATTTTATTTGTTAACATTTTCTGTTCAGATAATTTGGTATGTTTAAAGATACCTGTTGTATCTAATTGACCCTTGTAGTTTAGAGTCCATCTGGAAATCTAGGCACATGCTGTGAAAGATCAATAAAGTGATTTTAGTGTTTCTGAAAGCAATTTTTCTGGCCTAGTTTATGCATTAAAAAGGTTAATATACCAGTCCTACGTTTGTGAAGTATCTCAGCAAACACAAAAGGACATTCTATTCTGTTTGTGTGCTTCATTTTCCAACAGCGTGTTGTAATGGCATGTTTCCAAGCAAAACCATACTTTCTCCTCTAATTTCATTGACTTGCATGCACATCAACTACTCTGTAGAGCAAAGAACGGTTAAGTTTGGGCTGAAATGTGGTACGAAGGAGAGATGGAGGCAGAAACTCCTCCCATAATGCTTACTGTAAAAGGAATAGAAATTCTTTCCCCATGTCTCTAAATTCAGAGTTTTACACTAGCACTGAGAAGTAAAGGCTTGTTTGGAAAGAAAATGACAAGTTGTAGAGTAGAAATTACAAATATTTTAAGATGACAGTAGATGCTTTTATGTCCTCCCTCTCTGTTGCAGTTTTGAATATCTGCTCAGCTTTAGATGTGCAATTTCTTTTTTCTGTGGGATTGCACAGGGCTTATTTGCACAGCGTGTTCATAACAGTGCTTCAGCTTTTAGGGGTGGAAGGTGGGACCTTCTGTGTATTATTAGTAGGTATTTTGTGTCCTGAGAAAAATCTCAAACAGTAGTTATCAAGATAGACCGGTATGTCTAATGCTACATGAGACAATTCAAAACTGCGGGAAAATCACATTTGGTATCTATAGGGTATCTCGCATATTTGGTTGCTACATTCCAGATTAATTGTTTGTTGGTTTGTTTGTTTTGTATGAAGCTTTAAGACCTTTGTCTTTGAAATATTTGGAAGAGAGATGAAATTTTGTCAACATCCATGGTGATGTTATATTGCAGGTATAGCATAGATAGGAAGGAAAGAGGAGTATGGCTTTAGGAGCGAGAAGGGGTGTATGTTTTTAAGCTTGCGGGCACCTGAGTGTTTCTGGGGTTTTTATGCTTCAAGGCCTGTCTCTCTGTCGAAGCCCCTCTGTAGCAGGACACAGGATATTCCTCCCCAGTTTGGGATCAGCTCATGCAGCGTTCCTGGGCCCATGAAGAATCCCTGTGAGAAACTTCAAGTGCTGTGAATGACGGGCTCTGTCCAGGCACTGCGCCCCAGTTAGGATGGAGTAGGATGCATAGGATGAAAAGTGGAGAAGCATTGCCTTTGCCTCTCACTCTGCTCTGTGCCTGCTTGCATCACTCTCCTGATCTTGGTCGTGATGTGGCCAGCAGCCCAGCTCCAGCATTTGGTGTTCCCAGCTCTCCAGCCTTGACTTGAAACGAGTTTTCTGTTTCATGGAGCCTTGTTCCTCTGTCCCAGGGCAGCCTTGAGAGCCCAGGATACCTTTTTCTTTAACATCTGCATGTGTGTGAATGAGTGCTGGGCCTCTTGTATTTAGAGCAGAAATTTTAGACTAGCAAATTTCTACCGTATCCTGAGAAAACTGAAAATCGCCTCTGCCTTAACTTGATAACTTCAGCCAGGTTCCTCAAGTTGGAGCAGTGTTTAGAAAGTGGCAAAAATAGTAATGACCCAGGCAGCCAATTTTATTAGACTGAGTTAAAAGGACAGGAATGGGGACATGAGGGACTTGTCCCACTTCATAGCAAATCAATCTCTGTTTGAGTGCCAGTAGTTTGGGGGTTTGTTTTTTCATAAGATTAATATAGAAGGCCAGAAACTATTTCTGCCTTCGGGAGCAGGCATAGTATGTCCTGAACACTTTCTGTGGCTTTCTCTTCTCACTGAAAGCTCATGCTTGAGGCATATTCTGAGATACTTCTATGTTGTTCACTTGCACAGAAAATAGCAGTAAGTGGGATACTGGAGAAGTTAATAGCGCTTACTCAATGTGGAGGTGAGAAGATAGTTTTGTTTCAGTAAGATAGTGATTCACGATGCCAAAATGAAAGTGATGAGGATAGTTCATAGATGGTTTTTATGGTGGCTTAAATATCATATGTACCTGTTCAGGTCTAAGAAAAACCAAGTGAACCTTCAGTAGGCATGCTGTCAGGGTTCAATAACCTGTAGCGATCTGAGCTGTAAAAGGCTGTCTCATCACATGAGAATACAGAGCATTCTTTCTGGAGCTTTTTTGAAAGGAAGATTGATGCCATTGTTGGTAGGGTGCTGCCCTGTGCCAGAACTCCACAGCGGATGGCAGCATGTGCTGTGTGTTCATCATTGGTCTGAATCCAGTGAATCCGAAGAATAACTGGAATTTGAGAATTTTTCCTAGGTTGGTAAAGAACCGTGGTCAGATCCCTTTGGGGCATGGGCAACATGAAAGGCACTGTTTTACCCTGATCTGACTTCTTTCACTTCCATTCTTCTCTACACTCCAGCCATTCTGAAGAGAAATTCCACAGGTGAGAGTTAATATCTCCTAGCCAGTGGAGGGCTTTTTTCCCCTCAACTTTCTTTCCTTGATATAAATTCAAAGTTATGAGACTATTTTACCTAAAGTTTCTGTTGATAGATCGCATCCCCAAGATGCCAAAAATCTCATTGCTGAATTTACTGGATGTTTTTAGTGGGCATTTTTCTTACCACCTGTGGTGGATTGACCCTGGCTGGATGCCAGCTGCCCACCAAAGCCACTCTGTCACTTCCCCTCAGGTGGACAGGGGAGAGAAAGTGTAATGAAAGGCTCGTGGGTCAAGATAACGACAGGAAATCACGCAGCAATTACTGTCATGGGTAAAACAGACTCAACTTGGGGAAAATTAGTTTATTACCAATCAAATCAGAGTAGGATAATAAGAAATCCCCCCACCCTTTCTTTCTTCCTAGGCTTAACTTCACTCCCAGTTTCTCTGTCTGCAGTTGCTCTTCGCGATGACTTTTCCTCTTTCTTAAATATGTTATCACAGAGGTGCTACCACTGTTGCTAACGGGCTTGGCCTTGGCCAGCAGCAGATTGTCTTGGAGCTGGCTGGCATTGGTTTTATCAGACATGGTGGAAGATCCTGGCTGCTACTCACAGAAGCCACCCCGTCGCCCGCCCACTACCAAAACCTTGCTACTCAAACCCAAAACACCACCGTTATGTGACCTATAAGACCTGTGGTGGTGCAAGGACCTCTGTTTGTGACTTAAGCTGCAGTCTGTTTTATTTCATTTTCTGTACCAAACTCTTGTGACAGTTGATTGAACAACACTTTCAAAGGATTCGTCTTAGAAGGGTTACTTAGAAAGTGAAGTTCTGCTTATGCTGGAATGAGTGAGAAAATGGTCTCCATTTTGGTCTTTAATTTCTCTGTCTCCTGCCTAGACTGCTTTATTATTTTCATCCGTCTGTTAATGACTGAACAAAGGCATCTGAAAGCATCACAAGTCCTTCCTCCTTTTGCTTTGATGTGAGACCTTTCTGTGGTGACGTGTGGAGGTCTTGTCCACTATTTTGTTACCAAGTTGTGAAGTGCCTCAGAGCACAGGAAAATGCATGTCCAGCCTTTGAAGGCCTTTTACAGGTGGTGGTAGAGAAATGCTGCCAAATAATGCAGAGTACTCTCCAGCCAGATTTCTTTAGCCCCCTTTGGTCAGAAAGTCGCCATCCAGTCGTGTGTGGCCCCCGGTACAGCAAACTCATCATTAAACCAACGGGTGGCTATTGGAGACTATGAAATAGCTTTTGAGGGGGTGGGGTGGAAGTTGGCTCATTACTGGCTGAGCTGGTGCATCAGAGGAGAGGGTGAGTCGTTAGTGGACGGACTCTTGAGCTGTAGGCAGTTGATACTGCAAAGGATGTTTTGGTTAGCAGGGTGTGAGAACATCTGCCGGAGGGAGGAATATGGTTAGATGTCCACAGTGGTGGAGGTGGCATGTGGACACTGTACCACATCAGCGCCAGGAACTCTTTAGTGCTGGTGGAAATTGGCAAGTGAGACACCTCTCCTGCCAGGTAATGCAGATCTGCAAAAAACACTGGGTTAGCACTTTAAGAGAGGGAGCATGGTGCTGCGTGGGCCGCTTGGCACATGATACGGTAAAAGTGGATGGTTGAGAATGAAGTGCTCATGCACAGCAGAGGCTGTTGAGTAACTTGAGCATTGCTGCTAAAGAAATCAAGGAGTGGAGATTGATCCTTATCCTCAAGAAAATTTCCTGACACAGAACAGGAGAGTCTGAACAAAGCATTCATTTCTCCTACAAGACTTCTTCTGCAGGCTGCATACCAGCCTTTTTTTCTGAACAGTTTTTATATCCACCTCACTTGCAAGCTGCCTGCCTGGTATCTCGTTGGCATTCTGCTTTTCTGCTATAATCTTATGTTGTTAAGGAGCATGATTTTTGTTCTCAGCTGTGCTGCATGTAGAAGATTACATAAATACCTTGAAAATCTTGGGAGGAGGAGGAGGAAGAAGAAGAAAAAAACCCCCAAACCACCAAATCCTTCCTCTGAAAAACATTTTGACCATGTAAGCTATGTCTTTCTCTCAGAGAAAGTTCTGTTTAACATAGGAGGAAGGTAGACATGCCTCTTTACCCAGAAACCCACAAACTGGCTTCTTAATGGTCCAGCTGTGCTGATGAACAATTACAGACCAACACACTGAGCTGAGGGAGATTTGTCCTCTTACCAGTTGTTGCCCAAGGATGTTTTGATACGGGAGTGCTTTTTTTCCTTGTCTCCTCTCTGTGTTGAACTCCTGTCATTTCCATCTCCTTCCCTCTGCCCTCCTTTCCTGGATAAATAGCTATTCACTTTCTAATTTGAAGCCATTTCGTAAAGATTGTACTTCTGAAGTTCAGCTCTCGTGTTCATAACCCTCAAGTTAAACCAAAGGACGATCCCACGAGCCGGGGGAGGCTGGTTTGTTTCTCCTTGCAGCACAGCAGTTTAGTTTCTCATGGAAAACTGGTATTTTCATCAATATGCCCCAGCTACAGGACCCTTTATATTGGGTTACTGTTGAATGTACTTGAGTTCCAAAGTCCTCGATGACAGGGTCCATGCCAGTGCTGGGGGCAGCCAGACAAGCTCACAGGTGGGTGGACTCAGAGCCTGCGGTTGAGTGAAACTCTGGATGGACACCGTGTTGCTCTTTGCCACATCAAAAGAGTGGCTTTTTTTTTTTTTTTCTTTTAAAGTCTGAAACATATCAAATAATACAATTTGCTAAAAAGATTTTATTGGTCTCACTTCCTTCTTTTCAGAAGGAATGAAAATTTGTTAAATATGCTTGCAGCTTGGGAGAGAGAGGGGGAATAAAACTTCAAACAGCGCTGTTAAAAACAGCCTGGGCTGCTTTTGTTTGGGCTTTCAAAATGCAGCAGCTTAATACCTCCATTGTACGCAGGGGGAAATATGCTAATTCGAAGCACATTTCCCATCAGAAGCCCTTTCAGTCCTGTCATCGTTGAGATATGAAGGATGATAAAAGCAGAGAGGAGGGGGAGGCCAGTATGATGGGAGCGCGGCTGCTGGTTATTGTGCGCGGGAAGCGCGGCTGAATAGGGCTGACAAGCCCGCTCACCCGTGAAGCCCCATGGCCCGGGGGCCGTGTGCGTTCCCATGGGCACCGGCTGCCCCTTGCCCCGCTGGCCCCCCCCCCCCCGCCAATACCGCCAGGGCACGGGATCTCGGGGGCGCTCCCCACGTCAGCCACCCTGCTGCAGGCCGGGTCAGGAGCGGAGGGGCTGCCGTCACGATTTGCAAGCACCAGCCGCTGTCACCCGTTCTGCAGCCGTGTATCCCAGTATGTCTGCATGAGTAGTGCAGGCAGCGACTTTCTGTTCACTTTAAGTGCAGCTGAAGCGGAAATAACTGGGTAGTTTTTTTCCTCACAAGACCTCCATCACATCGTTTCCAAATTGCTCATGCTTGGAGGGCAGTGGTGCTTGCTGGCTGCGTGGCGCTGAGCTCCCTCAGCGAAGAGGTGCCTTCAGCTAGGGAAATCAGTGATGCCGCAGTTGGGGTCGTTTTTGTCTTCACAGTTACGAAACAGGAGGGAATCTGTGAAATGCTACTCAGTCTGTTACCACTCATTTATATGATTGTATTTTAGGTTGAAATAAATACATTCAGCAGTGTTTGGTATGTATTAACAATCTGTAAGCACTACTCTTTAAGTACTTCATGATCTATGTATAAATACCAAGGGTTTGGGTTTTTTCTCTTAAAGTCATGAAAAGGTCTTTGAACGGTGGGTTTTGTCTCAGGAGTCTGACTCTCTTGGCCTGGAGATGGGGAGATGCTCTGTTTACCCAGAAGGACTACATTTGTGTTTTCTTTTTAACAGGTGCTAGTGTGGTTTTATTGTGGAGAATTTGGGAGTGAATGAACTCGAGGTTCTGATAATGTTGCTATGATATTTGCTTGGAAACGGTTTGAAATGGCAGTGAGAATTTAGTTGTAGTTGTTTGTTTGGCTCTATAAACCTGCAGAGTACTAATGGCAAATTAAACTAAGAAAATGGGCTTTTGATTGCATTTGCAATCTGGTGATGTTCTGTCTGCAGTAGGAGTATGTGCTACACTTGAACACAGAATTAATTTAAATATTTTTGAGGGCCATAGCTGGAATTAAGTGCTTGGAAATACTTTTAAAGCTGTGGTTTGTCTTCAGTTTCTTCCCTGTATTAATAAACTTGTGAACAGGCAAATTCGGCTGGTGGATTTTGGCTGGGCATGAGAAGCTGGGATATTCTTCTGGAACCTGTGGGTGAGACTGTGATCTGCAGTGAAGAACTCTGTCGCATGTTGCTCAACATGCCTTTGGTCACCCTCAGGATGGTGAGCACATACTCGACATAGTACCGGTTTTTTTGATACACAGTTCTTCCTACAGACCAAAGAAAGAACCTTTTCCAGTGTCTTTTTTTCAATATATCCATCCCTTCTCTCTTCCCAGATTCCTTAGCCCCTTTCTTTTCCTCTCCAAATGGTGCAGAAAGGTGGAGCAGATGATGGTACTTAAGGGATCGTCGGTAGTGGTAATAGATGCACAAGATGTGTCTGTAGCACTATGGAGACCAAAAATGCCCAGTGCCATTTTGAATAATGAATGCGAGGGTTTCCAGAACAAACACATAATGATAATGCTTAGTGTTTACACTTGGGAAGCTCTGAGTGTAAGAGAGATGGTTATAAAATTGCTGAAACCCAGAAAGCAGAAATACAATGGGATGGGAATAGATGAAGAAAAGTAGATGCTGAAGGAATTTGACTCATGACAGTGAAGAAATGATGCCTTTCAGCCGTTTAAAACAAGTGAATGTCTTGTTTGGAGAGAAACAGAGAAATGGGCATGTAACTAGGCAGTCTCAGGGTGAGATCACTCAGAAGAGTCTGACTGGTTTTCAGGCAGCAGAACTGGAGGTCATTTCAGAGGCTGGGTTCCTGCTCAAGCTGCTCCTTCTGCATTGACTCCAGTGGGGGCCTGGCCAGTGGGCAAGTCCTCCTTTGTGCTGAGCCTCCAAACCTGCTGGGCTGTGGAATGGCTCTTCCCACGAAATGGTTCAAGGCTCCAAGCTCGAGACACTTAAATTAAGCAAGACAAAGTGTTGGAAATGTATACTCTAGGGAATAATCCTGCTGTGGCAAGGGATTTTACTTGACAGCCTATCTGGGAATCCAGGACGAAAGCTGCAACTTTGTCCTTAACTCACCCTATAGCGCTTTTGTCTCAGAGCTCACTTTGTACGCAGGATCACCCACTGCTGAGGTTTGGCAAAAATCGAGGCATGACATGATCTAGACAGGATCTCCAACCGTGCTGATTGCTGGCAGGTTAAGTCATTCCCTGCTGATAAGGTAGAGGGTGGGGTTTTTAAATTGTGCTGAACTCCTTCCTTAACTTTTTATGGGCACAAGTGGAACACCTGTTAAACACTTTGGTGGCTGTTGTTTGTGATCTATCAGCAGCATTCTCAAAGGCATTGTAAAGCACAGAAAGAACTGCTACTTTATACATGACTGGGATCCCAATTGATGCAGCTAGAAAGAGGGGACTGGAAATGCTAGTAGGCTGGTCGAAGTTGCTTGGCGCATATTTAGTCGATGAGTTAATTGGGTACCCTCAAAGTGGAACTTGTTAGTGTCCTGCTGCTTTCCTAATGAGGATATCTGTTCTTACAAAGAATACAGTGATTAATTGGGGACCGTTTCGTTAGTGTCATAACTGAGGATTTCATGACTGGTGTTTTGTGTGTGAACGGAAACTGTATTTGCAATTCAACAGGCAGTCCAGGGCTGCATGACAGAACTGGTCCCCGATCTTTCCTAAAGTATAGTTTAATAACACTGGAATGGGAATTTTCAGTATCAGGGAAACAGAAGGTGCTGAAACTTTAAGCAGTGAATTTCAGTATCTTGTACCAGTCGTTATTTTGATGCTTCCTTTTATGTCAACATTTTGACTGCCTAATTATGTGGGCTTTTCAAAATGTTTGCACACAACTGCCCAGTAATCCATGAGTTGGTCTTGGAGCAATGTATGGCTGATTCTAGCGTTGGTGCAGCTAGCCTTTCAACCCAGGATACTAAGATGGGTGGATAATGGTGCCTAAGAAATGTGCTCTCACTGTGTGGTTCAGCTCTGCTGCAAACTCCAATCTGAGGCTGGGTAACAGTTCTCAGCCCTCAAATCTCGAGCTGGAGGAGGCTATAGCACTGGGATGGTGCTTAGTTGTGCATTCCCTATCAAACTTAATACCTATTGCATGACTCTGTAAATTAGTTTGCATTCTTCATTGTGGTTGCAATGATGCTGATAAGATTTCTGCTCTATGAAAACATGTCTATAATCATATGTATATGTTTTCCTTGTGTACATACATATACACTCACATACCTGTTTTCTGCATATGTATACACACACACCTGTGCCTATGATTTATGCATGTAATCCCTCATGAAATTCAGGAGGAGTCTTCATCCCTGTCTCTCCCCATGCCCCTCCAGTGCGGGTTTCTTTCTGAGGAGCTCTAGGGTCTTGTACTTCTTTTTATTTTCCAGCTTTTTTCCACACTTTGTGAAAAGACTGGACTGAGGCCAAGACTGAAGAACAAAACGAGCACTGAATAGATGAGAGATGGTAGGTGGGATGCTGAAGTCTATGCAAAGAGTGGGAGGGCAATTTTGAAAATCAGAACTGGATGTAAAGTTAACACAGGATTGCCTGGTTAATCTGACTTCGTGGAGCAGAAGAATAAGTTTGAGTCAAGGCTGAACTCAGTGAAGTTTAGATTTATTTATAGATGGATAGAGAAAAAATTCAACAGGTAGCCTCCCAATAACAATCCTGTCTCAAACTCTCATGTGTTTTGAGTCTAAGCAGCTGGATTTGCATGAGAATATTATAATGATACCTTTGCTGCCTTCTAAAACTGTGGCAGAAATAGCTCTTCTACAAGTAAAAGAGATCCTTCTACTTAAGTGCTAGCAAGTGTGGCATAAATATCTAGGATGCTATTTCAGTATGGCCAAGCATTTAGTAGCTCTTGTTAGTCTTCTGAAATGGAAATAGGCTTTGGCAACAATACTGGAGAAGAGGGTTCATAGCAAAAGCTTAAGTAGGTTGGGTTGTCTTCAAGGCAGAGAATTAAGGGAATAAAGACAAAAGTCTGGAGTATATCACTTTCCTCCTGCAATGCAGCAGCATTCCTGATGCTGCCACCCAATGTGTGACTTGAGGCAGAGGGATGGAGATGCAAACATGACAGCTGAGAATCTCCTCTCTCTTGTGAAGGTGGCAAAGAGAGAAAAAAAGGTGGTTACATATGCCAAAACCAAGAATCTAGCCCTTAAAATGATGGAGGAGCTTTTGAAGTACCGTTGAAGGGTTTCATATATTAGTCATGTATATGAGGATGTTGCCACAGCTGAACAGAAAATGTATATAAGACTGGGTAACTCAAAGCCTTGTTTTGCTGCCTAATTTTAAATATAAAGCATTTGAAACTTGCCACACGCATTACACTTGTAGGAAACTATGCACGTGGCCATAAGATTGTTGAGCTAGAGTAGAAGCTGAAGGCAGCCATTGGGGCTGGTGCTCTGGATGTTGCTTGCTGAGTGAAAGCTACTTGTGGGGGAGATGCTAAGATGCCTTTGCTTTTCTTTCCTGTATTTCTGTGCTCTAGTAGCTGTATTATAAATGGGCTCCAGTTTGTCAGCATATTTCTTTCTGACTTGCCAAGAGCACGGTGCTACTCCAGGCAGCCTCGCAGGAGAGGGGTGCAGGAGCTGGTGGTGTTTCCAGCTCAGTTTCAAATGAGGCCTATTTTGTTTCCATTTTTATTGCTTTTACTCAAAAGTGTTTACCATGGTTGAGATTCTTGTGCTCTTGTCTGTCAGGGTCCTGAATTATTTTCCCCCGGTATGTTTTTTAAATACAAGTTTCTTAAATCCAGGAAAACCTTACTAAAGCCATTAGTTAGGATAAAGAAATAATATGTAGCATTTTTTAAAATTGCTTTCATACTATTGACTGCCTTACGTAAGCAGAAATGGACCTCCCAGCTGCTTAAGAACATCACCAACTTTTGCTTTTGTTTTGACTTTCGTTATAGCTCTTCAGGCTTTTTTCTTTCGTAGCTTTCACATCTCTGCCATTTGAGTCGTCTTTGAGACTAGGTCTTGATGAGACTTAGCAACTGGAAAAGCCATACAAACCCATCTATTCACTCTTTGAGGGATTTTTTTCCTCCTTTATGTTCCAAATAAAGGTTAGCCATCCATGTATGTTCTGGATTAAGGCTGTTTATTGCCTTTGATTCTTGCTGGTGGCTGTGACTGCAGTGGGCTAAAGCAGTGGTCCAGCTGGAAGCTAGCAGACCGGCTAGAGGAACGTATGAAACCCAACAACTGAACTGTGGTAAAAGTGCATTTTTTTTTCCCCACTGGTATCTGTTCATTAATTTGGATTTCATTTTCCTAATAATTTAGTATGTCTGAAAGAACAGGCCCCACATTTTCTTTTTAAGTACTTGCCAGGTATATGACTGCTGCACAGCTAAAAGTGTGTTGTCATGCTTTGATTTTATCCACATGGAAAATTTGCCTGCTTTTGCATAAGCGTTCAGATTGGGTTTTATACTCAGTCTTAGGTAACTGGTCTAAAGCCGTTCAAAACATAAGCAGTTACGTTGAGAGACATGCCAGGTGGCTACAAGTGTGTTTGTTCTTTCTCTCAAATGTTTTTGCGTATTTCTTAAAAAACAAACATTCTATAAGTTGTCTTTAAAATTAGTTGTTTGGAATACATGGTAACATTGTTTGAGGGACAGTCTCTGTGTTTTTACTTCTGAGTCTCGGATCTCATAGGCAAATCTCAAATTGCTCTTGAAGTATGTGAGAACACTCTTTATTACAGCTCTGTGAAGACTTTATAGAAATGGCAAGTGTGTATTCATCTCCTGAAAGCTTGTGAAGAATTTGCTCTAGCTTGTGACAGAGCTTCTCAGCCTTCAGGAATGTAAACTAGATTCAGTGACATTAAAGATAGATGTTCCAAAGGAATTGGAACGTGAAAAATATCGGGTTTTTAATACCTTTTTTAACTTGTGCAATTGTGCTATTTTACTTGACTGAGCAAAATGATTAAATGCTCTTTAAAAATCTAGATAAACTAGATTTAAACCCCTTCTTTTAACACTATTTTCCAATGAATGTGGCTTAGTCTGCAGTGCCTTCACGTACTGTGTTCCACTGCTATTCATCCTGAGGTTTGGCTTTAGGCTCAGATCAGTGCTTCAGCAGCAGAAACCCTTACTGCTCAGCCCCTCTCCTCACTTGCTTTTTGCTTTTGGTCTGCAAATAAAATGTTGTACTCAACTCCTAAAACGGAACTAGCTGCCCTCCCTTGATTGCTGGTTATCTAAGTCAGCCTGGTCTGTACAGCAGGTTTTTGCTGAGTATCAGTCTTGAAAGAATTTTTTGTAATTTCTACCTCTGTGGCTTTCTGTTTTGCCGTGTTGTCATAGGCATAGACTTGATGTCTCCCAGTCTCATCACATATTGGATCTGATTAAGAGAGGGAGCATTGGATGAAACAACTTGCTGGCTGGGATTAATGCTTAAAGCTCAAGGTCGGCACCCATGTTAGCGCTGGAGGAAATAGCATATAGTTTGTTTTATCTGCTGTGTTTATCAATGATAGGACAGAGGTTTGTGTCAGTGAGACCTACTCGTTCAGAGTGGAGGGCTTAGTTAGTGGGTTTCCTCTAGGGACAGTCTGTAACCAGAGGTTCTGCCTAATGTATTTTCTGTTTAAAGAAATGAAATTCCAGATGACGTTTGTATTTTCTGTGTATTTATACTGATAAGGACATTAATATTGTACCACTTGAATTAGTTTTGGAACAGGCCTTTTGTAACTTGGGGTAGTCGGAAGAGAGGTTTCAACTTTTTAAACTTCTAGACCTTCCACAGTAAGCAAAGGTCATTAAGAACCGGAGATCTAGACTATGACAGCAGCGAGCAGAAGCACCAGCTGAACAATGACAAGATCCAAGAAGGTAATTTTAATGTTCAAGGCAATCAACTGTTTTGACTAATGAATAAAATTTATGTGACTTTCAGCAAGTAGGGTGTGTTTGCTAGTGATTTTCCATCTTACTGATGTTAAGTGGGGGAAAAAACACTCTTTGTGGAACGTTTCTTTGCAAAATTATTATCCGAAATGTAAGGAAGTTGTTTTTCCTTTCTTGACTGTGGTATTTGAACAACTTTTAGTAGTGGTTAAAAGATTGCAGCAAACACATCACCTATGGATTCACCTTTCAGCCGCTTCCTTGAGGGAGTGCGTTTGCAGTCCATACTCTTGCTGGGCAGGGATTTCAATATGTATATGGACTGCTGTGTGGGCATGGGAGAGGGAGATTGGAGAAACACTCCTTGCGCCTGGGTTGAGGTCTCTGCTGGGGCTGCTGATTTGATGACCAAAACCCATTGGAACTCAAACTCAGGAACCCAACCCATTGCCTCACACTGGTTCCTGAGGATATTTCATCTCCTCTATAAATTAACTACATCGTACTTATAAAAAGGTCTGCTGAGGTGGGAGCTTCACCTGCAGACTTTTCCTGACTCCAAGGAAGCTTTTTAGACAAGTGCTTGAGATCAAGTTTTGATGCTGCGATATGAAACCTTAGGGTAAGTCCAAGACCTCTTGGCAGCTGGGCTGAAGCCTGTGTCTGAGCAGTAATGCCCAAAGCAAAGTAACCACTGTAGTGACCACGGTGAGAGAAGAGGATTCATGCACTGATTTCTTGCAAGAGAAGGGGACTTTCTCTTTAGGTAGGACCTGAGTGTTTTGGATTTTCTTGCTAGGCACCTATAGAAATAAAAGAGCACAGCAAAATTGTGTGTTTAGTAACTTCAACCAGAAGAGGCTGAATTGCAGCTACAAATCTTTGGTCTGCTTCTCTCTTCCCACTCTGCTGGCTGAATCCGCTGTACAGAACAGGCAGCAGCGTGTAGGTTTTAAAATCCCCAGCATTTGCTGAATGTGCTAGGCATCTTTGCAGCCTGCAGAAGCAGCTGAGGTGGCTGGACCGGTGAAGCCTGCCAGACTGCAAAGGCCATTACTCCATGGTTGCCCCATCATCCTACACACTAAAAAGGCTGCCTTTGGGCATGTCTGCCCTGTGCAGTGTGGCACACTGTGAGGCCATTGAGACAAACAAAGTGATAGGCAAGGTTAATTAGCCTCAGTACAGTACAGCCTTAAATATGTCAGTTATCTTGGGGTCTGGAAGGTGAGTAATACCCCTATGTGGTGTTGCCCTGCTCTGGCTCCACAGCACAGGGCTGCTCAGAGTGGGTGGGGGAACACCTAAAGCCACCTCACCCAGAGCAACATAGATGTGTGCTGGTTTTGTTGCTCCCAGAGCTGGGTTAGTACATCTTGTTGGATTGTGCTGCAGTCTGTCTGGATTTAGGGGAGCAATCAAACATGCAGCTCTGCACTCCTAAGCGTGGCTTTAGGTCTCTAATGGCAGACAACCTTTTAAAACCCAAGCTGTGTTTTCTTAAACTTTTATCCTTTAAATTGTTGCATATGAATTTTAGGTCACTTGAGCTTGCTTCCTTTCTGCTTGCTTGGATTTTTTTGTGCCTTTTTTTCCATCGTGCTTGCTAGTCAAAGAAAGAGTTTAAATTTTCCATGTACATGTATATATGCCCACTTTTGCTTTTAGGCTTCTCTCACACAGTCTTTTGCCGTGGGTGAGCGGAACTTACTCGGCAAAGGCGGCAAACAGAGAACAGACCCATCAACCCCCGCCCCTTGAAAGAGCAGAGGGCATGTGGAATAAATCAAAATGAGAAGCATAATAACGAGGTCCCATGGGAAAGGGAGCCTTGCAATTGTGTGCCGGCGTGCACTCCCCTTAGAGATGGTGGCCGGGGGGCTCACCCCATGGCGGCTGGGGGGCTCCTTTCTTTCTCGACTGCATCTCCCCTCCCGATGTTACCAATCCATTCACTGCCCAGAGGATTGATTAACATTCGTCAAGAGCCTTGGGAGACAGGGAAAAGAGGGGGAGAGCGGAGGGCGAGGGGAAGGGGGTACGAGCTGGTGATACCGGTCCCCACAACACGGCGAGCTGGGGCACGGTCGGATGCAGGATGGCTATTTTATAGCTGGGGACCACGGTGACGTATGGCTGAGCGCTCGCTGGCACAGCTTCTCGTGGACCAGTCAGCGGAGCGAAATTGAAGCTGACAAGACTCTTCTGGCGTTTTGGAAAGGACTGTAATCTACTGTAGGGGAGAACAGAGCCGCTCAATCACTGCCGCCGTAAATAGGAGACGGAAGGGAGTGAGAAAGGAGGCGAAGAGAAAAAGTGCTTGCTGGGGGGGGAGGGGGGGGTGGCATTTTTGGTGGATGGTATGAAGCCAGCCATGGAAACTGCAGCGGAGGAAAATGCAGAACAAAGCCAAGAGAAAAAAGGTACCCAGGGGTCTAACAATAGCCTGTTTAAATCTTTTCATTCAGGGGGCTTAAAGAGGTTTAGGCCAGTTTTGTCACTTTTTCGAATAGCTCTTAAACAATCATTACTGCATCTTTGGGCTTTCAGCCGTCCTTCCCTGCATGGCTTGACAACAGATTAATAGAGCAGCGATCCCTCTGTCTGCGTCTGTATTTGCTCTGAATGTGTCCTAGCCCTACCCGAAATGATGTTTGCGAAAGAAGTTTTGTTATTGCTGTGTCTTTGACAGATTTTTGTACATTCGGTTTACGGAGATAGCGTGTGCCTGTGTGTTTGCATGTTGTTTCAGAGCCATAATCTGGTGTTTTCATCAAGACTAGCCATGTAGCAAGGCTTTGCAATGCAGTGTGGGAGACCTAGGTTATAATAACATTTAATAGATTATACTGTCACACAACCTTCATGTAGTTAGCTTGGTGCCAAGTGCTACTCTTAATTTTAAATTCCTTTTCTGTGGTGTTGCCTGGCAAATTTTCCTTACGTGGAGATCTGCCTTTACTCTGATAATGGGGAATAATGCAATGAGTTTCACAACATTAGGTTTCAGGATGTGTTAATCACTGAGAATTGCTGCTTAATGGAGAGGAGGATTCCATAGTAGCGCTTCTGCAGTAGGGAGTCGGCAGCACAGGAGGAGACGTGCCTCATCCATCCCAGCTTTACAGGTGACTTGTTTGCTCTGGAGTGCTGAACTTCAGAGGGTAAATCCAACTAGCAAAGGGCTGTTTTGTTTCTGCATCCGATAATTTATGCCAGATAAATGTCCATCTTCAGTGTGGCAGACTGCTATACAAATCATAGCAGTACTTTTTTGCCAAATGATACAGCAATAACAGAATTATTAAAATATCCACTGCCTTTTTACATGAGTCATAGTGTACTTTTGAACCTGTCATGTGTCGTTTATAAGCAATCTGAGTATCTCATGGGCATATGCAGCTGATACACAACTAACGCGTTTCCCTGAGTAGTATTGTTTCCTTTATTGTTAAACAGTTCAGATATGAACCTAGTGATGAATCCCAGTACTGTCTAGTACCAGATTTTGTTTTCCTACTTTGAATCTAATTCATCCTGCACGCTTTGTATAATTCAAACCTAGCTTCAGTTTCAAGTAAATGAAATTTGTCAAGTGATTAGACATAGTACTACATAATCCCTTAGGGATTTCACAAAAGGAGGTCCACTGATGAGAGATTAAACTCTGAAAGCCTTTAGTGTATGTGGCCACTAACCCACCTCTCCGCAGATTTTGAGTATTTAATGCACAAAATGTCCTAAATACCTTGGCTATAAAACCACCTTGAACTCATAGATCATTCTTCAAAAATTACAGCCATTTTTAATTCTGATTGATTTCTTTTAAACTGGTAGAACTCGAGTACAAGAAATACCAAAGAAAGTTATCTGTATGCATTAGCAGCTGTGCAGAACACTCTGCTGAGTGTGTTTATGATAAGTTCATGGTTTCCCTTTTGTTTTGGCAAGGATGAAAGCACAACATGAAGAACAGTAAATCTGTTACCAAGTCGAGGTGCTTGATCTGTTGCTTTCATAGGATGCAAGCAGGGGAACTTCCTATCTTAATTTTACCACCAATTCCTGTTTTTCTGTGATAATTTTATACTTTGGATCTGTTACATAGGTATGTGCATGTAACACTTCAAGGCTTTGTTCTTGCCAGTTCCCTCATTTCTGAAAGTAACGCGTGGTCTCTCACGTTATGCTCGATATTTCTATTCACTTAAATTCCCAATATGTTTCGCAGCAAATTCAAATACAGAAGGCTGAAACAGTCCTACTCCTACATTCAATAGCAAAATAAATAGCCCAGATTCCCCTGCAAGGTTGCTGCTGGTGATGTAGGCAGCATGTTCGGTTTTGGGGGGCAGATTTTCCAAAGTGCTAAGACTGTCAAGCCCAGTCAGATTTTTAGATGGGCTCAGCGGGCGTCAGGTACGTCTGAAATGGCAGGATTTTTCAGAAGGGCTCATTCACCAGCAGCTCTCCTGGAGAGAAATGAGATTTTTCTCTGTGTGAAGAAACTTCCAGAGAATGCTGCTGCTTCATTTTGGAGTTTAAAACAGAAGCTGACCTCTTCCAAGCTGTGTCCATTTACTATCTGGACTGGGTCTCCTGCTTGC
Source organism: Bucorvus abyssinicus (assembly GCA_009769605.1). Taxonomy (NCBI): domain Eukaryota; kingdom Metazoa; phylum Chordata; class Aves; order Bucerotiformes; family Bucorvidae; genus Bucorvus; species Bucorvus abyssinicus. Next base: position 27,015,422 of record CM020030.1, on the reverse strand, counting down.
TATGGCTTACCTCCTGTTGCCAGGCTTGCAACATTTGCTTCTTCCTCTAAGATCCCCCCTGGACTTGGTGTAATGGCCTTCCTTTATGAGGTGCCCTAGATCCAGTGATTGCAGGCAACTGCCACAGCTTGAAGCAACTGAAGTGCTATCACAAAGTCCTTTAACTCTTCCTTCTAGAAAGGAATTGCAATGTCCAAGGAAATAAACCAGCATCTGAAGAGGTTTGGGGGGTGTCGCTATTGCCAAGACTGAGCAAGAGAAGATCCTGAGTGTTTCACTTTGGGTATTCAGGTTCATACACGGTATGTTTTGCACCACGAGGTTCTAAGAAAAGGGTCTGCATTTAACTAATAGCAAATTGTACTTTTGAGCTAAGAGGACTTTTTATTTTACCAGAATTTTAGTCTACAGGTTTCTGGGTTGTGTTTTTTAATGCAAGGATCTCCTCGATTATGTGCTGTAATTCTGTAGAATACTTGGAGGAAATTGGGCTAGGACTGCATGCTGCCTGCGTACAGGGCTCCCTCTACTTGGGATAACACTGGAGAGCAATACTGTCCAAGCACTTGGGACAAGCAGTGAAATCTCTTTTCAGTTTGAGCACCTAATACAGTCAGATCTGAACAGTGGTGTCGCATAGGTGCTGGTTTGTGTTTCCCATCCCAGTGGCAAATGTGGATGACCAGTTACTTTGGATTGCAGTGTAGCTGAGACAATTTACACAAGCTTATGTGCTTTATGAATAATTACCGATTGATAAATGACAATGATAGATCTCATTTAGATTTTTAAAGTTTGATAAATTGTATACAAATTCCAGTTTTATATTTTAATAATTATTTTCCTGAATCCCCTTGCATGATTCAGGCAGTGATACTGCCCAGCTGATGGATTCAGTGTTTGTCAGGCATTTGTTTCTCTGCATCCAGATGAGTGGCTGCTGCCCCAGTTTTTTTAATTGGAAATGGAACAACACCCATGTTGATGGAGATAAGAAATAAGTCAGCTTTATACTGTGTATCAGCAGCCCTTATCAGAGGAGAACACCATGAGCAAGCTGAAGCAAAATGTTTAACGGATACTTTACAGGGCTGCAGGACAGATTGGATGCATTTTAAAGATGAAGGTTTACAAATTATTACAAATGACAGGGTTTATCTTGCAGGCATTAAATGAAATCAAAAAGTGAGGGCTGGGCAGGCAGATTTACTGAGGTGGAATAAATAAGAAAAACGAAATGCCGTTTTGCATCAGCAGTGAAGGATATAGATCCTGATACACATAAACAGAGACAGTAAGTTTCCTTTTCTGTTTAACTAAGAGAAATACTACCAAGTTGGAAAATTCAGAAAACAAACCAAAATAAAACCTAGCTGGGTGACCAGGGTGAATTCACCAGTCACACATGGGAGAACGGAAGAAAGCCCTTACACTAGGATAGGGTTTCCATATATGAATACATACAGTGTTCAAATTGCATATGCTGTGCTGGGAAATAATGAAAACCAGCCTGAGCAGCTGTACCAAAGGTTTCTTTTAATTGGCTCTTCCCTACTGAATGTGTTCTCGATGAAAGAAGTCCTCGTGCTCAGGAATGGCTGTGAGCTTTATTATTTTCATCGTATATGAAGCAATCTTTAGGCTTTTAAACTCTAAATAGACAAATATATGCTAGTCAAAAATAGAAAGAAACTACTTCTCTTAAACAGAACTGTCCGACTGTGTACGATAGTATAAATGAAACTGCTAAAGTGCACGGTGAGAAAGGAGTGAATTAATGTGCAGTTTATTTCACTTCTAATGAAGTTCTTTTTACACAGTGAGCTTACAGCATTCTGATCCATCACAGATAGATGCATTTTTCATTACAGCAAATAGAAAGAATCTTACTTATATACATGTTATGGAAATTAACCAAAATTTTCAAACATACCCTCTTAATGTTAGACTCACACAGTGATATCAGGGCTGTCAAGCCTTTTAAAGGTTTTTTATATGCCGCATATTTTTTCCCTTTTCAAGCAGTTTATTGATGTTTCAGATCCCTGAAAACAATAACTGTTTTAAGTCCCTGAAGAATACATCTGTAGGATGAGAGGTCCAGCCCAGGGAGAATCTGGGACACGCGATATTCTGGGGATAATAATTTGGCAGGCTTAGCGATTTAGGGTTTAGTGAATAGGATTTGGTTTCTAAATAGGAGGGGGTTGAAAAACACTCAGGGAGTGTACTCATCCTGGTCCGAATGACCTCATGAAAGCAGAAAACCTGGACATATGTGCTACAAAATATGGTAACAGGGTGGTGGGGAAACCCAGATGGCAGTGTACGTGCACAGTGGGCTCTGCAGTGGGGACCAAAGGGGCTAAAGAGGTGAGCGAAGAGGGGTTGAGGGGACGCCCTTCACTTACTTTGCCCCTCCCCTGTTTTCTGGCCAGCCTTGCTCCTGATGCAGTATTCATCACCAGATCGCCAGATCATAAACGACCAAGCACCATCCCTCTCTTTGCTCCTGTGGAGTGCGTTGTCAGCTGCAACAGATGAACATCATAACTGTTTGTTTCCTCTGAAATCGTATGCTGAAGGCAGCAAGCGTGAGGATGTTGGGCACTGGGAATTTTATTACAGGCACGCGAGGTGATATTCATCCCAATGAGTGTTGAACACTGCAGTCACTAACAGTGTGCCTGCGTGGTGTGACATGAAAGCGTCAGTTCTGTAGCTGCTGCTGCTGCGGCTGGGCAGGATCGAGTAAAACCTGGTTCTGACAGGAGGCCTCGGGCTGCTGGATCTTGGTTGTGCACGGAGTGAGCGTAACCTAGACCTGGGAATGTACTTGGTGTAGTTAGTTCCACAAAAAGCAAAAGATAAAGAAGTAATTTGAACCTGTTTCCTTTCCGAACTCTTCAGAGTGCAGAGTTAAACTCTGTACCGCATGCGGTTGTTATGCTGCTGAACTCTGGGGGGCTTTGGGGCTTTTGACCTGCTGGTGATTTTGCATGAGTGGGCCGGGGTGGGTCCCGGTAGAGTTACTCTTCAACTTCAGAGGTTGTGCCAGGCGTGCCATCAGGGCTGCCAAACAGCCATTGCAAAGTGGCTCTTTGCAGAGCAGTGGAAACACTGAGATTCCTTATGGAGATTGACCGGGCTTCTAATGAAGGGAGCCCTGTTGCTGCAAAACCAGAAGCTGCTGGTCAAAAAGACCCCAACTTCATAGAATATTTTCACTTACAGGAATGATGCTGCACAGTTTACACGCTGTCTCCACATTTCAGGATTTGATGTTTGTCCCACAGCAGGCAGTGGTGACTTCAGCAGTGTTGCCCCAGGCTAAGGGAGAAGGGCAGCTGCCTGCTCTACTGCTCTGAGCAAGTGGGTTTTGTAGTCACTGCGGGAGAAATCCCGGATTTTACCCTTTCCTTAAAGGAAGGGTAAGCCAAACAAAATGGAATAATGTCTTTTAGGAAAAATACACTACCTGATACCTGCTTGCTGGTTTGTGTATGGGTCATGGAGAGGGGAAGAATACTGAGCCACAAAGAGAGAGCTTTAGAGAGCCATTGATACTAACCCAAAAGACTGTTTTAGTGTGGGAGTTCGTTTGCAGATGTAGGAGTCAAACAAATTCTTGTTTCAAATCTCTAGATCCAATATTTGGATGCAAGGCCAAGAGTTTTTTCTGTTCTTGACGTATGCAAATGTAACTGTGCCAAGCTCCTCTTTGCACCAGCAGCAAAACCACAGAAGAGGGGGACCAGGTCCAGGACCTTCCTAGCCCCTCACAGGCCAGAAATTTATGCCATTCCTATTCTCCCTGCAAACCTCCCCCCCAATTTGTCTCTTATCTAGTCTATAGTACCTGGGTTTTCTGCATCATAACCTTCACTTCCTCCACACGCCCAAACGCTGCGGAATAGGATTTATTTTGATCAGAGATGATGGTTGCTTTCTTGTTTAGCCGCTGCAGAATGGGACTCTGGTGCATTTTAGATAAAGATCTGTCTTGTCTCACGGTGACAGCTTTGACAAAGCCATAGGGGGGCTGAGGGGAGGACGGACATATGGGTTCAAAAATGGTTTGATGTTGTTTTGCCAATGGCCTCTTTCAGGAGGCTCAGAGGCCCCGTGCCGATGAGTGTGCGATGAATGTGTGAGCAGGTCAGGTGTGTTATTGCCTGTGGAGTCTCCTTGCTGAGCTTCATCTGTCCTCTGAAAAGACAAGGAGAATAACTGCTCTCCTCCATTGTAAACCTGGAGCAAATCTTTCCTAACATACTTGGTCTACATTTTTTGATGTGAGCAGAGATTATGTGAAATTAAACTCTTTTTTTTAATGTAAGAAATTAACAGAGCAAACTCATGTGTTTTTCCCTACCTCTACATGTGACAATAACCATTTTCTCTCACAGATTTAGAGTCTTTTAAAAAACCAGGTAACACGTTTTTCCACCACACTGTCTTCCTTTACTTACTGGAGCAGAGGTCTTTGCCGTGGATGAAGAGAGGGCGACAGGAGAGTGGGTGGGGGGAAGGAGTAAAGTGTCCTTCCTTATGTGTTTAATTCGAATCCTAGGTGGAGTCTAAACTACTCAACCTTTCTTAACACCTGTGTGAGCATTTTCCTGTCGATCGTCCCTCCTACCCCCTCCCTTGGTTTGTAAGGTTATATTGTTTCAGTTCTGAGACTACAGTGTGTTTTTCTGGGCTCTTGTTTTTAAAGTTAAGTGACTGAAAGTACTGAACTAAAACTTGCTGGTGACACTGACTTTTTACCACCTAAAATTGGCAGTGATCACCAGACCAGAAATGGAAATTGGCAGGTACCACTGGATGTACAGGAGTTCAAGGCCACACCGGTACCATCATGTGCCAGCATTGAGAGGCAATGTTAGTCCTTTGGGGATTCAAGGTAAATAAAGGGCTGGGTGAAAGGGAAATGGAGAGTTCAGAAATGGTAGTAGCATAAACCTAATGCTTTGCACTAGTCCTAATAATTTAAGATCAATGTTCTTCTATTTTTCCTGTTTTGTTTGTTAAGGCTGTAAGGGCTCTACTTCTTTTGTATGAATGCTTGACATAATTTAAATTTGGTTGTTAATGCTTGAGAGACAATAATGTGTGGAGAGGGACGCCTGCCTTTTAACTGTGCTGCCCAATTGCTTCGAAACTGTTTACAGATGAGATGGCATAGGTTTGTATGCAGGTGAATCTATCCAGACTGATCAGCCACAAATGCAGTAATTGACGCTAAAGCTGTGACAGCACATCTGATTCACTGATCTCCAACAATATGCTTCCTTGACAATATTCTGTGGTTTTGTTTGCATTTTTCCCTTGATAGAAGCAGTAAGTGTGTACGTCAGAGTCTAAAGCAGGATTTCTGCTGAGGCTTTAAAATTGTTTGGTGATTCCACATGCCTGTCCTTTCAATATCTGGCTTGAGTCCTCAAAAAGATCCTATTTTGTTTTTCTGAAGCTCCATTTTAAGAGTTTGGGGGAATTTAGTTTTGAAGCATCTCAGAGAGGCATCTGAAATCAAACACACAATTGATTGCATTGGAAATTTCCAGTCTGACTGAGGGTTAACAGAGTGAAGGATGTAAATGCTCAGAGATAGCATTTGCAGCTAGCTCTATCCAGCAATCCTCTTCTCTTTATGGAGTGATTGAAGCCTGCTTGACAGCTTGTTTGCTGGAGATGCCTGCCTCCGCATCAGAGACTTTAACAGCAAACACTCATCAAAGCTTGCTGCCTAACCCTTCCCTTTTACATTATATTTTCACACGTTTGTTCTTTAGGATTCAAGTGTTTATGGATTTCAAAATGGGGAATTTGCTTTTGGTTTGTTGTTCGGTTGTTTCGGGTTTTTTTCCCCCCAAATAACTGAGGTTGCAAATTATGATCTCCATCTTCAATATCAATATTAATTTTGGCTGTATTTTATGACAGATTACCTGTATGACAGACTCAGGGCTGACAGAAGATGTTCCCAAACTTCACTCCAATGCATATGGGGTATTTTACACACCGGAGAAATGCTTTGGAAAGGAGCGATATATTGTGAGCGTTGCCTTCCTGGGCTGTGGAGGACCCAGAGGGAGCAGGCACCTGGTTATCAGGGTTTTGTGCCCCTTCAGCTGTCCCCAGTGATGAGACACGTCCATATGTGTTGGCATGGATGAGCCAGGACACAGAGGAAATGCACAGCCTTCTGTCACAGCAGCTGTGAGTCTGGCACCTAAAATGGTGCTAGAAACCCTTTTTCAGGCAACAGAACCCTATTCAGGCTGCCTTGGGAATCTTCCTGAAATATTATGCAGGTAAATGTGGTGCCTGTCACAGAGGAGGTGAAGATGAAAGAGTGCCTGTTGACAGGGGTAAAAAACCGCCACCAACAAAGCTAAGAATGCCAATTCAAGGGAAGGTGCTTTAAATGGCAGCACTTAAAGAAATAGAAGAGGTTTTAGGCAGTAATGAAACTGCTCTGAACAGGTCTTGAGTAAGAACAAGCTGCCCGTGATGGATTAGCCACAGCCGCTGGTCTTTGTTCCTTCTCCTTCAACGGGAGGGAAAATGTCACTTCAGTCACAACACAAGTCACAGCTATAGCATGCCTCCCTTAAGTACTGCCATACAACTCCCTGTTAGTGGGTGGCGCTGGCTGCTGTGTCAAGATAAACTCTTGGTTTCTTTGACAAGCTGCATTATTTCTTGGGTGCCTTTATGGTACAGATATTTCTATTTTGCTTCTTCTGTCAGTGTCCAAAAGGACATCAGTAGGAGAGCACCTCTATGGAAGTCCTTGTGGCATCCACCTCTTCTCCCAGGGTCTCCATGTATGACATGATCTCCTTTCCCCGTTTTAAGCTTTAATCCAGCACTTGAGCAGCAGAGGAAGAGTCAGCGTGGGATATTCACTGCAGTGCTGGAGCCAAGACATGTCCAGAACACCTGCAAGCTTAATGAGCCTTTCAAAACGCCTAAACCAATTTTTTCCCAGGAAGCAAACTACCATCTTTTTCTTTAGCAAGAGAAACTTAGCAATGGTTGTTTAACACGAGTTTAGCTGTAGGCATTCTTCCAGGCTGGGTGGGTGTTGTTTGCTTTATGAGAATTTTTTTTATTATTATTTTCGTTAACTTGCTTCCCCCAGATGCTGGGAGGTGTTTCAGCTGCTTTGTGAGCACAGAAGGGCGTGCGAATGTGCAGAATCTTGCTGAAAGAGCCTGCACCCTTACTCTGAAGCAAGCTTAAATACTGAAAATGGTCTGGTGACTCAACTGGGGAAATACCTGCATGAAAGCTGTTGCAGAGCAACGGACTTCCGTAGTTGTGGTTCAGGTGTCTTACTGCTCCTCTAGTTCCATAGCTGGGTAAACCCATAGTTGGGTAAATGTCTGGGAAGATCTTGGCATCTCCGGTTATCTCAGAAATGGGGAATTTACTTTCTGAATCTTAGATTGCCGGGCTGCAATCCTCATGTATGCTGTTCTTGGCCCTCAGCTTTAGGGAGAGAGAGGTTGTGTTTCTGTTTGCTTCTTTGTAGCTAGGGAGGAGTCAACTGGGGAAGCGGTTGGTAGCAGTGGCTGAAATCCAGTGTGTCAAAAGTCTTGCTCTCCTGCTGAGTGCTGAAGGCTGATGGAGAGTCAGGTGAGTTACAGCTGCCAAAAAGGTGGAGCTAAGAGTCTCAACTCCAGTCTTCCAGGTAAGATACTCACCTTTGATTAAAGTAAAGTCAGCTTTAAAAGTCATGTCTGTCGAGTACGGGTAGGTCCAGAGGATGGTCGAATCAAGGAAACCCAAATGTCCTTACAAGAGGTTTCACAGAACTGCTGAAAGCAGCCCATGAGACTGAAATGCGTAGGTGCTTAGGTGCTTTTGTACTTCTCCCAGTGAGTTTGTCTAGACCTTCAGTCATTTGAGTATCTTTGGCAGTCTGTCCATTGCTTTGTCTGTTTTACCTCTTTGGCCTGAGTTTGTCCAAAATCGTCACCTGGGCTGTCACCTACGGAAACAGCAGTCCTTGCATGTTGACCCTACTGGGTGTTTCTCCAGGAAAGCAAAAATAGGTGGAGTGAGGGGAGGGAGGTCAGGATGAGGGCAGAAAGGAGGAGGATCTTCAGGCACATTGAGCAGTTGATATGTCACTTGAGAGTTACAGCCACAGTTTGGACCAGCGGCTGCCCTTGCTGGTGCAGTGTGTTTGAACTTTGAGCTCTGTGTGTAAACGAGCCCTTCCATGTGCTGAGGCTGTGCAGAAGTCCCAAGGGTTATTTTGGATAGTAGAACTCTCTAATGAGTCTCCAGGAGGAATAGTGTCAAAGCTTGTATCAATACTGGTTGATCTATCCCTTATGTGAGAAATCTCTTTTTAAATTGCCCGCTTAATTTTTTTTCCTGCAGAAGTAGCTTACAGCTAAAAAATATCCATCCTAAAGTATTCCCATGTAAATCTGTTTGAAGTAAGGCCTTTTTGAAAGTATAAATTTGGTATTTTTCTTCTGCTGTGGTTTCCACTGTTTCATAGGCCAAAAGTAAAACAGGGAAGATGTGCATTAGAATAAATAAAGTTCTGCCTGACCTTTGTCCAAGAGCAATAAAGCTGGGCAAAAGCCATTCTCTTGCCCTCTGTCTCGTGGGGCAGCGGCGTTCTTCCTGTGCAGCTCTGACTCCTTGCTGTCGCACAGCAAGCATCTGGGTTGGGCACTTGCAGGAAGCATGATGCAGTGTGTCATACTTCATAGACTGCTCTGTCTGAAGACAACGCCTTCAGAACACCTGGGAGCTTAATGAGCCTTGCAGAGGCTGGGAGTGACAGAGATGGGGAGTGTGTATATTTCAGTAAATCTGAAGAAGATAAATTAGATAAGACCTGTAAAAGACCATTCAGATCATCTGTCCTCACATGAAACAGGTTTCATTCGTGCAGTGGGAATGCAAATTCTTTTTCTGTAAGAAGTGCTGGTTTGGGCCTGAGATTTGAAGAAAAAAGGGGTTTATGTTTAATGCTGTCTGTTCTTACAGCCTTCTCTATGTCATTTTACAGCATCCAGAAGAGACAAATCTTGCCTTAGAACAGCCTTTTCTCCAATTTGAACATCAAGTTTTCTTGAGTGAAAGGAAAAAACTTTAGCATTTGCTGTTGATGAACATTGATAACCTCTGCAAGGGTGTTTGATTGGTGGATTTTTTGTTAATCATGTTCGAAGAAAATGCACTTGATTTTAAACCTATACTTAACTGTATTTTTGCTGTAGTATTCAGGAGCAGCTTATTATTGTAATTCATACGGTACCACAGAGATACTTTGTGCTTTGTGGATTTAAAAAGGGATGTGCTAATGGTGCTTCCAGGCTCTGAGATGCTTGTTCTTAGGGTGCACCAGTTTTCCTGGTTTCTCTGCACCAATTCCAGCACAGGAGGCATGAGCAAGGATTTTGAGTTCTCTGCTAGACAAGAATATCAAAGCATCTAATGAAGTTTAAAGATGGCAGGCTTAAAACTGATAACAGAGAATACCTCCTGAGAAGTGCAGAACTAGTTGTGTGACAGTGCTGAAACCAAGTATCTCATTTATATATCAAGAATACCTGGAGAAGTTGCAATTAATGCTGATAACCTTCAGATAGGAGCTGCTTGTTCTTCGAATAGCTTTTAAATAGTAAAGATTGGGATGAGATTTACTAGGTGGATCAAACTGCCCCAGATCTCACTGCAGTTCATTTGAAGCATCTCATGCTAGCCACTGTGAAGGATGAGAGTGGTGGTCTTGCTGGATTTCAGGTCTGATCCTTTGTGGCAGACCCAATGTCTGTGGTCTCCAGAGGTCATGTCTTCTCCATCACAGATGCTATGCTGGCTAGGAGGGAGTATTTATTTATTAACAACTCTGGAAGAGGGGAACGCAAGTGCAGGAGGGAGATTATCAATCTGGCTAGACTGAAGTACCCTTGCCTTAAGTTTTCTGTCTCTCACATAGAGTTCATTTTCAGTATAAGTTAATTTCACAACTTCTGATTTGGGGACGACAAAAAGGCAAAATTAGGAAAGGTTGAACTTGAAGTTTTCTGTGCAAGAGTGTTTGGAGGTTTGTGGGAGGAAAATAAAGGTTTTCCTCTATTTGACCTCATCGCTTATTTATTCTGCTTAATGTACTTAATCCAAAAGTGTGGTGAGTGAGCATTTATTGTAATTAATAGCAGATATTTTAGCTTTGTGTCATGTCTTTTAAATCAGCCAAATTTAAGATGAACAGGAATAGGTAAGGATAGAGCTTCAACAAAGACTTCCAAAGGATTTAACACACAACCTTTTTATTTTAGTGCCCTTATTAAAGTGTGGAGAGAAATTTGTCACATGCTTTAAACTTATTAAAATGTTTTATCTTATTGTACTGTTGCCACTGACCCTTGGCTGCTGGTGTGGGTGATAGATGTGAGAAGTTATCTTATTGCCAGATACTGGCTTATTCTCACACAGGGAAGGAGGAGGTAAATTCCGTTTTTGCTTCTGAGATATTAGCGTATTCCCGCATCCGTCACTGCTTCCTCTGTAGCTGTCAGTCATGCTGTAAGGTATGAAAATGTACATCCTAGCGTGCATAAGCTATTCAGAATGGAGATTTAAAAAAATACAGTAGATGGCAGAAAGTAAAATTGTCGTTTGCTTTCCTTGACAAACTTCATTTCTGACAAAGATCCATGGTGGTGTAGGACTGTGATCCTACTATGAATGCCTGCTATTCGGTAATCTTCACCACTGGGGAAGGAGGATGAATGTAAAGTACTGAGTTCTCCTCTTAAATTGGTTTGTGAACTGGCAGTAATGCTCCCAACACCAGGCTCGGGTGGATGTGCAATAGTGAGCCTGATTTACATGCCATGGCTGCATTTAAGAAGTTACATAGTGCTTTCATTTAAGATGTTATCTAGTGCTTTTTCTTTTCCTTGGGTCTCTTACATCCTTTTTGTTAAAATAGTTCCTCCACACGTGCTCCGTGAGCTTTGGTGCTCAAGCCAACAGAGATCGTGGTTCTATTGAGGGAACATGCCATGTAATTTCTACCACGTATTAACTGGACAGGTGTCCAACATGCCAGGATTTCGAAAAACACGTTACACAATTACAGGAAGTAAGTGATGAGGAAAAATGGTGCCTATTGCTTCATCTTTCAGAACAGCAAGGCAGATTTCTGGGAGGGAAAGAAATGAAACTTCTAAGGAAAAGAGAGTGGGAACTAACTCAGAAAACAGCTGTGGGAACCTGGAGGTTTAGCTCCCTGAAATGGAGAGCTTTTCAAACCTCGTTTCAGGTTTTCTGTGTTCCTTGGTTTTTTTCGTTCCATAGTGACCTCGACTATGGGATCAGTGGCTCATACCTGAGAGATCCTGGGGCACTAGTTCAACCTAGGAGGAGTTTGGGACATTAGAGGACAGGCTGGTTTTTTGTCCAAGAGGTGTGAATACTCTTCTCTTACATCATGTTCTCCATGCTTTGCTTTGAGAGATGGCTTTGTGAGCATGTGTCTGTCTCAACTTTTCAAGTCTAGGCTCCAAGAGCTGGTGTGTGAACTTCCTAGAGCAAACCCTGGGAAACTCAAGACAGCTACGTGATCCCACTGCATCGTCTTTTGTTGTTTCCGAACCACAGATTTTGTCACTTCTCTCCATCTTGACCTTAGTAGGATGAAGTAGAGTTAGAGTCTGAGAATTGCTTGTTTCTTTTTTATTTTAGACCGCTTTCCATTAATTCTGCATTACCTTGCTTTTCTGAGTTTAAATCTTAAAAGCCGTACTTAACATTCCAAAGAAGGTTTAGCCACACAATTGCCATTTGACATGGGAAATTGAATGGCTAAGCCCCTGCATGTATGCGATAGCCTGTACACTGCTGGGTAGATTGTATAATTGTTCCTCATACATTAAGCAGCCGATTGCCCATTTGTGTACGTATGTAGGTTCATCCTTTACCAATTTCCTGTGACTGATAGTTTCCAGGAGATTAAAAGAATAGTCTGTTCCTGTTTTTTTCTCTTCTCTTTATTTTTGTCCTTTAGCAAGAATATTTGTGTGTGTGTGTGTTTAATAGCATTCATTCCCTAGAGAATAATCTCAGTCCTTGTTTTAGCTGGCCTCCTTCTGAGAGTGTGTTAAATCTGTAGCCAAGATCACAGGCAGCTCTGGGCAAATCATTGGGCTGTTATTAACCTGCCTCCATGGCAACTGCTGCTTGCCAGCCTGAGGACAAAAAATGTTTTTATTCTGCTGAGTCGCACAAAAGGTTCTAGTGATGCCTTGCACAAAATGGCCATTGAAGGGGGAGATGCAGTGATGTGTGTTTGTGCTGTACAGTTTCATATTTAAATTGTGTAAACTGTGGTGTTGGGAGTGGATATACAGCTTAGAAGTTCAGTATGTTGACCATACGGAAAGTAGAAACCAGGAGAAAATTTGAATTAAAATTATTTTAATACTACTTATTTTGGTCAGCTTGAGTTCACAGGCCTTCAGGCTGCAGTTGTCATCAGTGTGTGAGCAAGTTATTTTGTGAACATGAACTAGGCAAACATCATCATGGGTTTTCAGTTCTGCTGTATGAAGGTGCTTGCTGACTTGGGGTTACAGAGAGAGATCATAAAGCAGGTTTCCTGGAAACCTGGTTTCATTTTTTTTTTGGAAATCCTCCGATTTGCTTCAGTGATTGTTTGGGAAGTTTGGTAAGCATATCTTAGTGCTTGATGAGCTTCAAATTTCAGCTGGTTTTGAAAGCTACTCTTTGCAGAACTGTTTTAGGCTTGCTTTAAAACAAAATTACAAAACTGGCTATATTGCTCAGGCTAAGCGTGGATTTAAGCTGCTTGTAAAGACTGTGCTCAGTGGGATCTCTGGAGGGGTCTGGCAGCCCCAGCACCGTGATGAGGTAGTGTCCCACGGTTAGCCTTTGGCAGGAGGCTGTGCAGCTCTGCTGTCAATCTGGGTGCAGAACGACTGTGTGTGTATGGATGCTGTCTCTTGAAACATCTTGGTTTGAGATGCTTCCTGCACTTGCTAGTTGCCAGCGCACTATTTCCCTGTGAACTGAAGTCCCTCCGCTTCCTGATTTAGTCTTGGTGCAAGGGCAAGTGGTTTCTGCAGTTCCACATTTGGGCACTTTTCTCTGCAGCACTCAAAATGGCGTGGTTGCTTTAGACATCTCTTAGGGCATCCCTTGGCTGTGATCTGCGCTGATAAAACAAAGGCCACCCAACTATTTGGGTGCCTTTTTTTACTTGGGCTGCAGAGAAAGGTGTAAAGACCATGTCCACAAAGATGCTATGTGCAGCTGCCAGTCGCTGGGAGGTGAGAGGGGGTTGGCTACTCTCGTCTCATGTTCGACGGTCTGTGGGTTAGTGGTAGATATTGTCATGTGTTTGGGTAGGGGATCTGGCAAGCTCTCCAGGGTGAATGTTCTGCCAGTGGCCCGGAGAGCTGGCTGTGCCATGTGGAGTACTGGGAGGACAAGTACCTAGTTAGGGGGCTTTAATCATCAATGCTGGGTCTACACCAATTTTTAGTTTTGTCAAGCAGGCTGCTCCCATTTTCTGAAACCAGCAGCTTTGCTTTTGCCCCCTGTCAGTCCCTTGGCTTTGCTTCCAGCCATTTTTATTTTCTATCTTTGATGGGATCCTTCTGCAAAGCAATCTGTGCATCAGCACGATTAGGTGATCCTCCACACCAAGCAGTGATCTAGTGTTTAGTCACCTTCTTCTTTAGGAGTGTGGCCCTACAGACTTCCTTTTGTGCTGGGCTGTGGCCATGTGTGTGTTGTTGCCTGCTGGATCAGAGTGTGGTTACTCTTCAGTAATCCTTCACTGCTAATCCTGCACCAGGTGCAAGTGTTTCTTGGATTAACTCTCAGTGGTTTGGGTCTGACCCCGGAGCAGATGCTGCGGAGGCGAGCCAGCCTCACATGTACAACTGCCATTGTGTCTGGTGTGGGGCTTGTGAGCTGCATTCAGACAGGTTCCCCAGAGTGGAGGATCACTCTGCAAGGTCTGGTGTCTGAACTCAACTCTGCACCTCCGTGATAAGATGAAAACCAGAGATGATTTCCTCTGATGGTGCTTATTTGGATTTTTTTTGCCCCATCACTGCTAAACTGCAGTGTTTGTTCATTCAGCAGTATTTTTGTCATCAAGATAGTTCATGCTGAGTGGACTCCAGCTGTGGGCTTGACTATAAAAGCTTCCCAGGCTTGTTTCTGTACAATTAAGTCTTGTTTGCAGTTAGTGAAGTGGTGTTTCGTCAGTCATTTCAGTGGTGATAGCTGCTTCAGCCTGACTGGGACATTTGCTAGTGACTCTGTAAAAGAAGAGTTTCCCACTTACGAAATGGGAAAGCTTTCAATTATCAGATGTATATTATTCCCCAGTGTTTCGCGGAAGTGCCTGCTCTGCAACTCATTCATTAGTGGGAAAGGGAGTGAGATAAAAATAAACTTGCCTCGTGTGACGGATGGAGGCTTGCTGATCTTTGTGAGGAATTTTTGGGGTGCGAAGATGTGATGTACATACTTGCCAGCTGTCTCCCCGCTTTGTCCGTTTAGCACCTTCCCGTAGAAGCAGCGGCTGTTCCTGCAATGTGCAACGCTGGTCGCTCCATTAAGCGTTGTCTTAATGGCTTGTGTTTTGCGCAGTTGTATGAAATGCACATTAATGGAGACAGCTTAATGCCATCACCCTGAAGTAATGAATTGGTATGGATTGCCATTACCATTATAGCGCAGTTAAAAGCTGTGTTTGTTTCCGATTTACATTTCCCAGCTCTGCAAGCAGATGGGTTTTCAGGCCGTATGGTTGGGAGGGACCTGGAAATTCAGCTGCAACCTCTTTATTACAGTGTGTGTAGAACAGCGGTTCTAGGGGGTGATGAGGGTGGTGTTCTGTTAACTCAGGCTGCTTAAATGATACATTCCGTTAAAATTATGATTATGCTACTGCAAACTGTATTCAGGGATCACTGTAAATCCAGTGTATCCTGTAAAGCTGGAAATGTGTTGTCCATGTAATACAGCTTCATCTCACTGTTCTTGATAAAAACTGCTACTCTTTGGACCCCATTCAGTTTTTCTGTTGTTAAAACAGAAACATGTTGCTATTTACCATTTTTCTGTTGTTACCTGTATCCCTATAACCTTGTATGGATTTGTACAAAAAGATACTCAGGAGCCATGGGAGAGCGTAGGGTAGTTAAGCCATGCAGACCTAAATGTATTCCTCTTCCAATGAAAATGCAAAGTATCTCTTACTCTTCCCAAAAGGCTTCATTGTCTTGCGTATTTCATTCTCTGGCCTCCTGAATGGTGCTGATGCTCCTGCCGTGAGTAATGCCGAAACATGGCGAGCTCTGTACGCGCAGCTGAATCATAGTGGATCACTTCAGACAAGTGATTTTTTTTCTTTTTCCATTTCATAGGCTGTCTCATTGATCTCTTGATCCTGTAAAGACAGGAGCACTCAGCCCACTTTTTGGGCTTTGACTCCATACCAACAGATCTGTAGGTCACTGCTTTAGAGGGTGATGCTGTCTTGCATCACCTATAGATTTTTGCTTAGCATGTCAATACCTGGGCTTTTAGTCCCTGTGGCTTTTACCAAGTGGAGGACAGATATTCTTTTCCTCATAATTTGCTTTTTGCTCATAACATTTCTTTTGCTTTCTCTCTTCTGCTTAGGTTGCTTTGAATGTTGCATTAAGTGCCTAGGAGGAGTGCCATATGCTTCGCTCGTGGCAACCATTCTCTGCTTCTCGGGGGTAGCGTTGTTTTGTGGCTGCGGCCATGTGGCGCTCACAGGAACTGTGTCTATCCTTGAGCAGCACTTCTCCACGACTGCCAGTGACCATGCTTTGCTGAGTGAAGTGTAAGTATGCCTCCCATTTCCATCGTTCCTCATAACACCCTCATGCTAGATGAGTAGAGATGGATTCAAACCTCAGTCTCCATCCCCGAGTATTAGGTTGCTTGTTTGTTCATCAGCACTCAATGGTTTTTTTTTGGTGTTCATGCACAAAGAACCAGAGTGTGTATACTGCGTAACCTGTTTATATTAGGACAAATACTACTTAATATCTTCATCAGGGCAGTAGATAGTGGGACCAAGTGTGCCCTCATGAGGTTCAACAAGGCCAAGTGCAAGGTCCTGCATATGGGTCGGGGCAATCCCCAGTATTGACGCAGGCTGGGGGGTGAACAAATTGAGAGCAGAGGACTCTCTGCAGAGGACTTGGGGATATTGATAAATGAAAAATTGGACATGAGGCAGTGATGTGCACTCACAGCCCAGAAAGCCAACCATGTCCTGGGCTGCATCAAAAGCAGTGTGGCCAACAGGTCAAAGGAGGTGATTGTCCCCTTCTGCTCCACGCTGGTGAGACCTCACCTGGAGCGCTGTGTCCTGCTCTGGGGTCCTTAGCACAGGAAAGACATGGACCTGTTGGAGCAGGTCCAGAGGAGGGACACAGAAATGATCAGAGGGCTGGAGCACCTCTGCTCTGAGGAGAGGCTGAGAGAGTTGGGGTTGTTCAGCCTGGAGAAGAGAAGGCTCTGGGGAGACCTTATTGTGGCCTTCCAGCACTTAAAGGAGGCCTCTTGGAAAGATGGAGAAATGCTTTTCACTAGGGCCTGTAGTGACAGAACAAGGGGTAATGATTTTAATTTGAAAGAGGGTAGATTTAGTGTTTGGTGGTGACATGATGTTTGAAGGGATGACAGGAATAACAGCGAAGTGTTGCGCTGTCTATCCCCCCTCAGAAGAAGGTGGACCAGTATTGTACAACTGACAAAAAAGAGACAGAAAAGACTGGAAAGAGCTTAAGTATTTGTCTCTGCAACGGTAGCCTTTGGAAATAACCACCAGTGAAATATTTTTGTGTTGCCAAGGCTTCTCTGTGCAACCAGAGGAAGGGCTGGAGGCTTGTGTCAGGGCCCGCGCTCAGCACCCGGCCTCCGGGGGGTGAGCTCCTCGTTCCCCTTGGCACTGAGGGACACGCGGGTCCCAGGCTCGGGGACTGGACTGAACACGCTGGGCCTTACATGGCCCCTCCAGCTGAACCGCCCGGCTTTGAGAAGGCTTTTGTCTGGCACCGGTGAGGAATTGGTGCAAGTTGTGATTCACAGTGGCTGCACCCTGACGTCGGGATGCTGACTGGGTTTGCGTTCGGCCTCTTGCCCGCTGCTTCCTGCGGGCCAGCACCAGCCACAGGCACTGCGCACAGCCAACCCCTGGAGACATGTCCGTTCTGGTGCAGGGGGCAGCAAGAGGAAGGAGGAAGGGCCGCTGAAACCTGCTGAAAGCCATTTGAGAGCTCTGGGAGAGGTCACTGTGGAGGCCACGCGGTCTGTGAAGAGGGGTCCCATGCGGTGCGTGCTTGGGGGCATTGCGCTGTCAACGAGCAAGACACGCATGTTTAGCTTTTAGGACATTATTTGAAGACTTTGGTGTAAGGGTCCAACCCAATACACTTAATTCTTCTTTTTTTCTTTTTCTTTTCTTTCATCATTGATTCCCTTTATATGCTTGTGGACACAGACCTGCCAGTTAGCATGCACAACTGACCCCCTCCCACCCCCAGGGATCACTGATGTCAGTCCTGCAGCACTATTTCAGGGCTTCCCCCTCTAGCAGGACCCTCTGTGCCCAGACCTGCCACATGCCTCTGGGGCTGCACCCCTCCAGAGTTCCCCACCCTGCACTGCCCACCCTCACAACCTGGTTGCAACTGGGAACTTTGTCCCCACCTCCAGTGCATGAGCCATGAGGACCCTGCAGTTAGCCACAAAATTGAGCAAGAAACTGTAAGCAGCTGTTCTTCAGCAACCAAGTAACAAAAAACACTGTTCTATTATCGGTCTTCGTTTAAGCAAAATAGAGAAAATTGCAAGAACAGCCATAACAGGCAGCAAGATTCAAATTTTGCAGAATGGTTGACGTTTCTTGTCAAGTCAGCATCAGCAGCTGGGGAAATGCCTAATTCCTACCAAAGCAGGTGAGGTCTCAGACTCTGTGGAGGCTAACAAGAAAGGCGAGGGAGAAGAGGTACTAGAAAGGGGCAAATACCTTAAGGCCACAGAGTCATAAAATAAATGAAAAATATGCAAGTAAGGCACCCTTTGGAACAGATCTTTTTTAAATGGAGTTTCATGTTACTAATTTCTGTTAAAATGCACTGAGTCTCTCCTAGACTGCTAATGATGGGGAAATGAATTCCTCTATACTCTCTGAAATCCTGACTTAATTTTTTCATGCTTTACAGCACAGGTGCAACAAATTTATCCTGTTATTTTTAATCAGTTTGGAAAACAAACATAACACTTCCCACATAAAATTTTAAATGAGCAATATCCTATTTTGATACAAGGGATGTGCTATCTGCCTGGATAACATTTAACTATAAATGGTAGTCATCAATTTTCTTTAAATCAAGCTAAAGCATGCATATGTTTCTTGGAGATCTATGCTAGCAGCTACATAGTGGAGAGTGGTAAGAATTTTTAAAAAAACATCTGAGGAGAAATACATTTATCCTTAGAAAACTGGCAGTATGGATGTATAAAATTAACCTCTCTATTCTGTGAGTAGCTTCCTCCAAAACAACCATCCCAACAATCAAATTACTTTTAAAAAGGCATGAGTTCTGGAGGAGTTGTGCTAATAATGAAGTTACTACTTTGAGGACCAGAAGAAGTGTTGTGTGGAAGATCTGGCATTCTGGTCGTCCAAAACAATTAGCTTCAGATACTGAATGTGATTGATAATATTTAGAAATTATTCTTTCCATTTACTTACTCTAGCCAGAGTAAAAATACTTCAAGAGTGTCATTGCAGTTGGTAGATTTCAAGGAACCAAGAACTTTCTCAAATAATACCTGAGGGAAGTACTTGTAGTGGTGGCATGAAATTGTGGCTTCAAGCTGGTGACTAATACCAGTCAGCGTAAGAACTGCAGCACAGACAGGGGTTGCTTGGCAGATGCAAGACTAATTTTGCTTACCTGTAGAAGTGGGGTGGTTGCACTGGAGCTTTCTGCAGCCTACTTGCTTAAAATGCATTAAGGAGCCTTGAACTGTACTTCTAGAAAAGGAGTTATCTCATTCCTATTATGATTTGGGAGGACTGACTTAGTTTTTACAGGACTGAAATCTAACTGTGTCTTTTTTCTTTTCCATTTTAGAATACAGCTAATGCAGTATGTAATTTATGGCATTGCATCATTTTTCTTCTTATATGGAATAATCCTTTTGGCAGAAGGTTTTTATACAACAAGTGCTGTGAAGGAGCTGCATGGAGAGTTCAAAACGACAGCTTGTGGCCGCTGCATCAGTGGAATGGTGAGTGGCATCAGAAATGGGAACCGTAGTCCTCACTTGCTAAAACCTATGGGGCTCGTTTTGACTCCTGTGTTTTTGAACAGTAATATATTGCTGCTGCCTTTGTTTAACTCCTCTTGGGTGGTCAGAGTCAATCCCTGTTGCTGGTCTGTCTTTGAACTTTGAGGATGCTTGGTGAAATCCAGATTCTGCAGACTGTCGAGGTGCTGCCATGGCCCCCCCTGTCATAAAGCTGAACCCACTGGTCTAAACTGAGTTGATGGAGACTCCGAATTTTAAAACACTCAATGCAAGGCAACATGAAATACGTGCTCTTAAAGATGGAGCACACTAGTCATGCCTAAAGGCTGGCTGTGGTTTGCAGAGCTATTTAAATAACAAACTGTATTGCCTCTGACTTCCGTATCAATTCTGCTTGAGGATGTCTGGATCCTTCAGACAAATAGTAATGAATGAAGCGTTGCAACATCTTTGCACTTGAATTGAGTGTTGCTGTCTCGCTTTTGCAGATGGCGGAAGGCATACAGATACTTTATAGAGAATCTTTCTGCAAAGCTGAAACACTTAAAGCCTTAAAGTTACAAGCTGCCTTCCCTTCAGTATACTTATGTATTAGAACAAAATTTTAAACAAAGTTTAACTAAAAATAAAACTTCAGATTCTCACCCACGTTGCCCCCCAGGGCGCACTCTGCAAGAACAGAAACAACTGTGTTTCTGAGACAGGATTTCAAAGCTATTTCTGTAAATCTGAATTCAAAGCTTGTAGTTATGGAGGAAGCTAAGCAGTATGACAGATCGCCCACGGGAAAGTGTGGGTGAAAAGAGAAGAGGCTTTTGATGTGATTGTTGCATTTTAATATACAATCTATATCCTGTACTTAATATGTACTTTACAGCTGGTTAAATACGAAAGAGATGCAAGTTTATTTCCGAGAGGGTTAACAATTTTCCACTGTGTTGTCAGATGCTCATTGGATTTTTCAAGAGCTAATAAAAATAGTAAGACATCCAACCATTTTCCAGTTAAGCAGCTTTTTGCTTACTCTTTTTCTAGCAAGCATGATCTTCACTGAGGAGCAAAATTAGATCTAAACCAGTGTTTTCCAAAGATCCAAAATACAGTAGAAACATACACAAATGTGCATCTCATTAGTGCAGACAATGTGCAGTTGAGTAGTTGCAGGCACATGATTGTCAGCTGCTTTTACAGATACCAGTGTGACACATGGAAATAATGACAGAAAAACTTGGTTTCATGTTTGCCCATATTTGCCTATACAATGAAAGAAAGAATTCAGCAGCTGAGTAATGGCTTGAAGCTCTGGTAAGACGCATCAGTGGTGACAGTCATGGTGTAAAAATGCCTGTATGCTGCTGTGTAGTGGCAGAGCTGCTTAAAACACCAGGGTTAGAACAAGGTTTGCTATAATATCTTAACAGACAAGAGGCTGCAGCTGGGTACAGACAACGAGCGATTTTTGGTTTTGCCTCTTCCTCCGTTATCAAGCAAGGTCCTGAAAGGCAGTCCCTTCTGTCTTGCATAAAGTTATTACAGAAGACAGACTTCCAGCTCTCCTAAATTAGTTATGTTGGCTGTTGTTATTTGTTGTTGGCTGCAGAATAGCCATTTCCCACAGTTATTGCATTAAATGTGACAGTGTGTTTTTTCCTCGCTATTTTAGGAGTTTAAAGGCTTTGGGTACTGCTTGTGCACACTTTGACATACACCTATGCAAACCCACATTTATATATATGTGTGTATATATATATATATATATATATATGTATAGTGTATCTACAGAAATCCTTTAAACTGGTCCACTTGGTTGTTACCAAAATCCAAAGAGAGGATTCCCAGTTCTCGCATGAAACGTACAGGTCTGGTGTATGGCGCTATCTAAAACGAAACTGGGTGATTTCAGTTCAGTTGTGTATGACTTAAAGGCCAGCTGCCTTTCCGAGGACCACACGCCACCTTCATTGACTGTGAAACCTAACCACATGCTCAACCTTTGCTGTAGCGTGTGGAGTGTTGTTGAGCGTGTCTGGACAACCACCCGTGAGGATGCAAACTTCCACCACTGCAGCATTAGTTCAGTCCGTCAGTTCTGGATCAGGCTGAGAAAACCTTCCCCCACAGAGCCTTTCCCATCCTTGCTGTTCTTGCTTGGCACGCAAGTTTCAAGTGAGAGAGTACAGCACCAGTGCTTTACTGGAAGTAAAGCCATTCCAGTCCACCTACAGTTAAATAACAGTGAAAAGGGAATGCACAAGATGGAACAGCGTTCCCCTGTTTTCCAAGTAGGATCCAAATCCTGGTCTCACCAGGAGGAGGGAGCTAGGAACTGATGCCAGAGCTACTGTTTCACCATAAAACTTGGAAGAAGAGGGAAAAGGGAAGAGATCCAGTGGGAAAGGGAAGCTGGAGATTTCCAAAGCAATGAGTGGCATACCTTATAATCTTACCAAAGAAAATACATGTAATAGTTTTGGTTTATTTTTTTTTTAAAAGAACAAACCCAAACCAGCAATTTTCAGTGGAAAATCCATGATTCTCTAAGGTGAAGTAACTAATTTTCTTCTTGGCAATGTGTATTAGATCAATTGAGTCTTTCTGATTTGCTGTAACAGTCGTGGTATGTTTTCAAAAATAGGTATTTTCAAATGCTACATTCAAAATTGATTTCAGTAAATCAGGGAGAGCTCTGTGAATATTGATTCACTCTTGATTTGCAAGTTGTATAGAAATGCAGGTATGTTAGAGTTAATTAAAAAAAACTCCTTCAATTGATTTTTGTTGGAATTTTATTGGTTTTAGCCTACAACCAGCATCCCCGCTTAGCTGAGAATCTTGAGAAATTAATGGACTGCTCTTTCAGGAGGGCAAGCTGTTTACTCAAGCAGGCTGATGAAAAAGGAAATGTCTGAATTATATTCTCAGTAGTACTTAAACTACCAAAGTATTTGTAAGCAACAAGAATACTGATGTTATTTGTGCTTGGAAATGAAATGCTTTATTACTTGATTCCTGAAAGTATGCTTACAGATTATTTTGAAGCATTTTTAAGGAAAATTCAAGTACTCTTTTCAAAGAATAAATGTGAAGTGCTTTGTGTTATCTCTGCCCAGTTTGTTTTCCTCACCTATGTGCTTGGAGTGGCCTGGCTTGGGGTCTTTGGCTTCTCTGCTGTGCCTGTCTTCATGTTCTACAACATATGGTCAACTTGCGAAGTCATCAAATCTCCTCAGACAAATGTGACAGTTCCAGGGGACCAGATCTGTGTGGATATCAGGCAATACGGTACTTACTTTAATCCTGATTAAATGCTTTATCCTTTCTCCTTGGTCTGTCTTCAGTAGTTTTTGTCCCAGCCTTATCAAAAGAACCAAGTGCAAAAGCATCTTCTATCTCTGAATGTACTATTACTTCTCTAATTAATTCAGATTACACTGATCTCCTTCCAGATGCAATCAATTTAACTGAACTGCCAAGTCATTTATCTAAAATGATTTCATAGCAGTTTCCAATACTACAATATTAGGTTTAAAAATAGATCAACCTCAAAATAAACTGCTTAGAAACAGCGCTGAGAAGTAGATAACTAGATTCTGGGTTTTGGACCCATATGCATATATTGTGCCCTTTCAAAAAGCTGTTTTACGCTTAAATATGAAGTTAACACCTGAACTTTGCTCTAAGAAGTACTTTCAGTTAAAAGACCGAAAGCCTGCCTTATCTATTAATGAATTAATACTGTGTTCTGATAACACAGAAATCTGAGGGGGGGGCAGGTAGCGGGGTGGGGGGTTGTGGATGGACAAGAGCTTTAAATAGGGTCAGGCTTTTCAAGTAGTTCATTCCTTAAGGTGAATTTTTCCTGAAGTTAATCTTTTCAGCTTCCCTTGTGCAGAAAAGCTTTTGTCACTCTTAACTCTCGCCTTCGTTTTAGCTGACATTTTCTAGGAATGTTTCTTTGGACTGAGTCATTCGAAGCTAAGAAAACAGACTCAAAGTTGAAAAAGTAAGAAAGCTTGGTTTTGCTTTCCTATCTGGGCTGTAAGTCCAGTAGGAGAAGATAAGATACACTGATTTTAAAATCAAGAAGTCCTGAATCACTTAAATGTTTGCATCCTATTTTAGCAGCTGACAGCAAGAGGCTGGGAAGATGTTCTTTTCCACAGCAAAGCCTAGGAGTGTAGGGAGATGATGTGGTACTCCGCCGTTCTGCTTCTCCTGGTTGTTTCGCAGCTGTACAAGTGGGGCCATGCTGCTCCTCTGATCAGTAGCATCATTTGAGTTTCAACGAGTGATGGGAGGGAGCAGCTCCTTCACAGGCAACTTGTGTCGCTGAACTATCCTCACATTTTTGGGTGGAAGCGGTAGCTAAAAGGTTTCAAGTTGCAGTTGCAGAGAAGAAGATGGCTTTGAAGTAAACCCTATAAAATCTTTTTGAAAGCCATACCATCCTGAGGTAATTTCAGTGACCTGCCCCTGAGAGGGTTGCTAAGTCCAACCAGCTGAGTTTGAAATGCAAGTTATATGGGGGAGACAAACTGGTTTTCTCCTGTTTCAGATGGCTTTTGCTTAAGCTTTACATCTGTTACGGGCCTAAAACTTCAGGTTATTTAAACCTTCTAGATCCTGTCAACTTTTCAGATTTTCAGTCACATAAGAAACGTAGTTGGGAGTACATGAGGTGTGGCAGACTGAATTTTCTTGTAGCAGATCCACTTAATGGTTTTTTACCTACTGGAACTAAAACAGAAAAAAAATACTCTAATTCTTCCCTCTAGCTCCATATTCACACTCTTCTCCAGTAGTTACTTGTTCAAGCAGAACCTCATCTAGTAAGGCTGCGCTATCCTGAAAGGTGCCAAGTACCTCTGAGATGCAGATTATCCCTTTCAGTGCTGAGCGGGGGAGTAGGCAGGACCTGAAGTGCAGAAACCCAACCAACCATTTGGCTGCCATCTGGGAAAACCACATCTGAGAACATGCCTTGGCAGGAAGCCTCGGTACAGGGAGCAAGCTCAACTTGAGTGAGTTGTTTAATTCCTCCTGCCAACTCAAAGCTCCTACTGGTCAACGCGTGGATGCCCAGAATGGGAACACAACTGGCAAGTGGGCGGAAAAGATGAGAGAGGAGCAGAAAGCGTGTTGTTGATTGCTAATACTAGTGGTTTATTTTGCTGTGGTATTTCAGGTATTATCCCTTGGAATGCTGTACCTGGCAAAGCCTGTGGCCCGATTTTGGAGAACATCTGCAACACGAATGAGGTACAGACATGTAACTTGTACATGGCATTTGCCTCCAAGGCACTTGGGTACCGTGTAATAAGTAACTCGATTGAAGTTTTTGGAGAAAACTAATACTAGTAGTGGTAGATTGGTTTGAACGCAGCACTGAAAATGTTCCATGTTAGGTCATCCAGAAAATGAAAATTTCAGAACACTTTTATTTTCTAAAGCTTTAAATACCTTGCTGCAAAGATGGTTTTGTTACTCTTATTCTCTAGAACAGTTGAAATGCGTTCTATACTGTCTTCCATTGCTTCAATGTTTTTAACGTGTTTTTTTTCTCTAGTTCTACATGTCTTACCACCTGTTCATTGTGGCTTGTGCTGGAGCTGGTGCCACTGTCATAGCACTGGTGGGTAGCATTTCTTGTTGTTTTATTGTCTAATGTGTTCCTTGCAGGCTTAAGATGCTTTAAGATGAGATTTTGTGTATCTTAAAAACAGTGATACTAGACATGAAGGAGGGTGAGCTGTAATCGCCATTATTTGCTGCTGTGGTTTGGTCACTACCAGTCAGCAAGTCCCAAACTTTTGCTTTAAGAAGTCATCTTAACCCACCTCCCCCATCCTTTGGAGAAAATTCTTTGCATGTCCTTTGAAAATCCTGCTTCTACCCATTATTTCTGTTTTTATGTCCACTATTTTTTTTCCACCTTTGTAGTTTATTTGATCAATTGCTTGTAACCTCTTGGGTTTTTCTGTCTGGACCCAGGCAGTTTGACCAGTCCAGCTCTGCAGTGCCAATTCCAGGTAGCAGTTGGGAAAAGGGATGTTAACAAGGTGACTTGCTTCCTACGTCTTTACGTTTCCTCTAGCTGCCAGCTTCTAACCTCCTGTTGGCCAAATCCAGGCATAATACTTACTGTTTGTTGAGGAAATAGCCATAGGTCTGTAGGTATAGGTAGGTGATCCTCTCCAGATAAATGGCAAGTTACTGACCTTGCATCTTCACCCTGGAAGAAGCTCAGAGTAACGTCTGTTTATAAAAGTATCGACAGTTGCCCAAGTGGGCTTGAGCCGTCGCCTTGTATCTTACTCTCCTGTATTTTGTTCTCTTCCACCAGCTGATCTACATGATGGCTACCACATATAACTATGCTGTTTTGAAGTTTAAGAGTCGGGAAGATTGCTGCACTAAATTCTAATTTGTATAAGCCCAGTAAAGAGCTGCATTGCATAGCCTGAAATGCCACTGACACCCTAGGCTAAAAGTCTAGCTTTCTGAATTTTGTTACAGTAATTGTAAATAGCTTCAGTAAGCATCATTTAGCTCATCAGATTAATAAAATGACTTCTTGTATATGAACTATGATGTGGGTGAGATCTGGCTATTTTTTCATGTCGAGAGGATTCAGTTACTGTAGGGGTGTTGATACATCATCCTCCCGAGGATGGGCCGTTTCCATTTCTAACGGTCATCTCTAAAACAAATACTGGAACGATTCAGGGTTAGAATTATTAATTTATTCTTCACCCTGAACACTAAACGCATCCCCCTCTCCCCGAGCATACAAAATGCATATGATACAAAAGGCAAGCGATAGTAAAGTAGTGCCAGTGCCCTCTGGCAGAAATCAGAAGCCCAGGCATTATGAATTACTTGGCTTGCATTTCCTGTGCACGGGTGATAAAGGTGGTTATTTTCTTCTTCATTTTAAAGTAATTGCCAAACCACGCTTTCTTGGGAAGGAAGTATTTCCTTCTATTAGCTCTGCGTGAAACAATCACATTCTTTCTTTTGGACCCCAAAGTAGTAAGAAACAGCGTGTGAGTAGCTTCTGTTCTTGTACGGCTTGCACTTTAGTAACTGATTTCTCAGTAGCCAGATCTCAAAGCTGTAAGTACAACTGCACGGGAAGCAAAACCATGCACAGGTCACAGAGACCTTCTGACACTGCTGGGATTTAAAAAACAAGAAGTGAATCGGCGTTTTCAGATGTAGGTTTTTTGCACGAAGTATGGTGGAAAGAAGTTGGGAAGAGATGAATGCACAACCTAGAAAAAATCCACACAATACTAGTAATAATAATAAAAAAGAACCCGTTGCTACTTGTGATATAAACCTCTTCACCTGAGGTTGGACAATGGAAGTTTAAAACGTAGTTCTAAAAATAGACGATTAAGACTTCTTAACCCCAAAACTGCATGCTTTTGCTTAGTTTTGGACTCACGGTTTGTTGTTTAAGCTTTCACTATGTTAATGTAGCCTTGTTCACATAAATAAAACAGTTTACAGTTTCAGGCTTTTTCCAGGGGGAGGGTGGAATTCTCATCTGCTTGTTGGGGGAAAAGAATTACCAGGAGCTGGGCTTGGATGTGCATAAACACCACAACCTGAGAAAGCGGGTCTTCTGAGCACCTCGTAGTTCACAGACTACATCTATTGCCACACACAAAACTTTTTTCCTGCTTCCCCCCATTCTGCATTTTATTTGAGCTGTACAACTCTGTAGCTCATTTTATCACTGTTACACTAACGTTCTCTAAATTGTGAATAACCAACTGAAATATTAGCATGCCAAGTTTTAGAGATCTTTGAAAATAGCCTCTGTGCTTGTTTTAATAACAGAATGCTTATTAACGTAGAATAACTTTTTTTTTTTTCTCTGGTCATTACTTGAAAGGGCGTCTATTAATCTAACTAGCAGCTTGCTTTGCCTCTTGACATGCTCACTAGCCATCATGCTCACCCTTCTCTTCCAGATCCACTTCCTCATGATACTGTCTTCTAACTGGGCCTACTTAAAGGATGCAAGCAAAATGCAGGCCTACCAAGATATCAAAGCAAAAGAAGAGCAGGAGCTTCAGGATATCCAGTCCCGGTCAAAAGAGCAACTCAATTCTTACACATAAATGTTTGCCACAGTTAATTCAGCAGAAGAATGCTGTAGCTCTGACAAATCAACAAATAGCTGCTCTGCAGTACAGGTGTGTGTCTACCAAACCAATTTAGAGAGAAGTGCAAAAGCTTCACATGCCCGCTCCGGGAACACGTTCATAGGGACTGGGTAATCTTCCATCCTTTCCCACAGAGAATGGAGGGTTTATTCCAGGCATTTTAAAAGGCAACACTTCACAGTGAGCGACCAAATTATCCTCCTTTGATACTTCCGGTATTTAGTATTTGACATGTTCTACCGTGTGACGTCCTGCACAGAACCATGGCAGGTGCTCCAAACCAGCAGGCAGTAGAACTCCATACGGACCTTAGGCAAAGGCGCACGTACAATGTGCAATTTAGTATCTCAGTCTATAAACCAAACGAAACCGTGGCCGGCCAGGATTTCTGACAGCTCATGCTTACACAACAGCACAGTCGCAGCAGAGCCATCTTCAAACGCTGTTTCCAATGGGCCACAGGAACAGTGAGACTCTGCTTTTGTGCCACACTTTTTTATGATGAAGCAGTCACGCCCCTGTGAGTGTTGAGCAGATGTCCCAAGTTTTAATCTTTTTATTAACTATTTAATGGAATGTAGATCCCCGGATCTGGATAATGATCCCCTTCTTTGAAAATAAATGTCAGCTTTGCCTTAATATTTATTTTCTATAAATGTCTTAGCATTTATATAGTGGCAGGAGACCATTATCCTACATTTTAAGTAAGTGAAAAGTGTTACCTTATTAAAATGACACTGGTCTGACTATTCCAAATGAGCGGATGAGAAAGTTTGCAGAGTTTTACACAAACAATAAAAATTGCAGCCATAAAACAGAATACAGGATGTCCACCTTTCTCTATCTATCTTGGTGCTTAGCAAATTTATAGTCAGTGCTTACAAGTTTTCCTTTTTACAAACTAATTAGAACATGAAGAAAACGTGGTGTTCAGAAAAAAACAACTGGTGCCATTTTAGAAGTCATTTCCCATAGAAGTCTGCCTTCTATTTAATGGGTTTTTTTCAGAAGCATTCAGTGATATCTTGAGTATTAGTGATGGTATATTTGGTGTTTGTTCTATATTATATATATATATATATATATAAATGTTGGGGGGAAAAGTAAAATACATCAGTCATTTGAAAAAATTAAATATTCAAGTCATACCCATGTTAAGCTGACATGTGGTTTGATAGTTTTGACTGCTGAATATAAATTGGAGGAAGCACAAATTTCTTCAAGTCAGTATTAAGCAAAAAGGCATTTGCGGGGGGAGCGGTGTTTAACTTCTTCAAGCATAATTTTCTTTGTTCACTACTGAAGTCTAATTTGACAGTTTCAAAAATGGGGCAAAGTTGATCAGTGTAGAGCAAATATGACAAAATAGCCTAGTGTACGTTCTTACCTGTTGCATGAAGGAGACATTTCTACAGCAATGCAGGTGATGTTCTAGCCCAGTGTTTGCATAAGGGTAATAATGGAGGCAGTGTCTTAAAGCCTAATTCTTTTCTAATTCAGTGTAGCTATTACTGGGAGTTTTTGAAGTTTTGTTTAAGTAGTCTAATATTTTTATGTAAAGAGCATTAAATTTTGCTATGTATAAATTTTTGTAACCTAACAGTGAATCAATATTTTCTATCAGTGCCAAGGGCTTCCTGTAGTTACATCCAAGTGTTAAAATAAATATTTGTAGATAATAGACAACACTTGTGTATGCTTATTTGAAACCAGACCTACAGCTGCTCCTTACTAGCGCATCTCTGTGCTTTGTGTCTCTATCTGAAGCTCAGAATGTTTTGTTCAGTAGTTCTTACCCATTTGCCCCCGTATGGGAGGGGATGCCCTGTAGGTGTATGCTTCAGCATGGTAAGTCAGCGAGTGTTTCTAGCATGATGTATTGGTAGTTGATCCAGGCCAGCATAATGCAACAAGCACTATCCGTCGCATTCCGGACACCAAACAGGAGGAGTCTCTCAGAAATTCTGGAAATTCCAGCATTGCTGCAAGACCATATTAAGCAGCATCTAGTAGACTACCCCCCAAATCACATTTTAGCTTAATTCCTAAAAGCAAGATTTATTTCTGTCACATTCTTGGTATATCATGTTCCAGCATCCAGTGAATTCAAGAGAAGACATAGCTTCCTTTTTTTTTTCGCCCCTAAATTCTGTCAAACTTGGCTTCATGTTCTTGTAGTTAGATCAAGATGAGCAGCCTCGAATGCAGTGCAAGTTGTAATATATGCTGCCACCCAAATTACTTCATTGATTAAAAAAATACTGTATTTATACTGTAAATAAAGTTTAATGATCTTGCCTATAATCTACCTACAAAATATAAAGCTTAAATAAAGATGACTTAAGTAGCATTTTTATTTGACTCTCTCGGGTCTGGGCTGGTTCATACCAACAACGTGATAAGGCTGCTGTGAGAAGTGTTTTGCTTCCCCTGCCAGAACTGTAGAAGGGGCAGGTCAGCTCGGGTGGCTGTTGTACTTGGGTCACTGAAACTGCACAAGCCAAGGGTCTCCATGGGCCACCTCTAAGAACAAGTGGTGACAATGGAATTTGTTACCTGCACACAGTTACTTTGACCTACAGTTTGTTAACAGTTGGGGTGGGGAAGGGGCAGGAAGGAAGACAGACACTACCTGAAAAGCTATAAAAGTCTGTAGGAATTCAGTGCCAAAGCTCATCAACCTGAGTGTACTGATTAATTTCTTTGCACTACCTTGGCCTTTCTCTCACCCCACTCAAGGGCCACCTTCTGGATTAATAACAAACACACACATCACTTCAGTGACTGACATCAAATAGTGAGTCCTGAAGTGATGCATCAGATCAAAGTCAGCTTTATTAATTCATAATTATACAGCCTCCAGTCTTGGTGCCTAAAATGTATTACAACTTTTTACAGACAGAAAGCTGCTTTAAAAATATTTTTATTGTAAAAATATTAGTAATGATGATAAAAATCTGTAGCTATTGTTCACCAGAAGTTTTCATCCGTGTCTCCATGAGAAATGCCTGCAGCACTGTATTAAGGATAGGAGGGAGGGAAAGAAAGTGGTACTGAGTCAAAAGTCTTATCTTAAATATAAAAACTTGTTTTAAAAAGAAAAGAAAGTTAGGAGACTGCCTATGCTGCAATTCTCAGCCTGCTGTGAAGGGAGAGAGATGCTGCTCCATGGCAGATAAAAATTTCCAATTGCCACAGCTACAGAAACAGACCATCGAATGGTCCATATGGTGCATAACTAACTTACCTGTGTAAGAATTGGAAGAATCCTCAATTTTTCCAACACATTTTCTTTTGATTATTTACTTGGATTTTTGAGGCAGCAGATGTATCTTAACCATAATTCATACTATAACTATGTATAAATGCAGAGTAATAGAAGTGATTAACAGTGATATTAATATATAAGCCTTACCTGTCATCCTTTTCACTAGATGTAAGTCCATCTGTAAGTGATCCTTCTCCTATTTCTTCTTTTTTTGAATCCTGGCAACGAAGAGGAAAATATATTCAAACTGTATTTAAACCCAGTTTAAACTAAGATTGAGGACATTTAAATGCCATCCCAATACCTAAAAACCAAACTAATGAACCCTCTCTCACAGGATACCAGAACAAAAACCCTTATAGAAGAAAGCCTTTTTTTTTTTTTCTCTTTCAAATCAACACATTTTTTGCAGTACAAATCAAAACACTCATCTCTGCAGGTTGTTACAGAAAGCTTCTGAATGAAGTAAAAAAAACAAAAAAGAAAAAAAATGAGAATATTGTACTAAGTCTAAGAGTACACAAATTCAGTCAATCATACTTTTGGGACCCAGGTTTGAGAACAATCACCTTGTTTTCCAGTTCCTGTGCTCTGCGCTGCTGAATTATTCTCATGTATTTTTCTAATGGATTTGGAGTAGGTTGCTTTACATTATCTTCAGCACCAGAACTACTGTTCTCAGATTTTACCTCCTCCTTATCTTCTTTCTCTTCATCAGTTTTCATTGAGTCTTGGATCTGCTTTAAGACACAAAATCAAAATTAAGAAAAATACCTTCCTACCTGCACTACATGCAGGCTTTCATGGTAAACTCAGTTCAACAAGCCAATCTAAACAGTGTTAAACTTGTTCCATGCAGTTCAAGATCAAAGATGAAGCTATCGCTTCAATTCAGAAAGTGACATTCAAGAAACCCCACTCTAACTCTGTTTGGATGCCTGAGACTCTCTGAGGCTTGAGGCTTCTCTGTATGAATGACATCGATGTGGGAACTGAAGGCGACAAGGTGACGCAGGTGTGCAGGTTCCCTGAAGGGCCGAGTTTGCTGGTGTGAAGGGTACCATGAGCATGTCTGATCAGTACCACTACACTGAACCAAATTAATGAAGTTTTAAGGGGGAGGAGGGGAAGAGGAAGCTGAAATGGGAGGGCACAAAAGTTTTATACAGGTGGTTGAAGTCCAGAACGCTACTTCCACACCTGCTGCATCAGCTCAAAGGGATTTAAGCAAACTCCTTAAGAGCTCCTTATAACTTCTACTTCCAAGGAAGTATCCCAGATGATACCCTCATACAGGCTAGTGAACAGATGGACTGTAACATGTTCTGGTGGTGTCCCACTAGCAGTGAACCAGACCAGAAAGATGGCAAATGTATAGCTTGTTCCGATAGCATGGTGACAGCTGCCTTCTAAGTTCTGGCCATAAAACTGTAGCTTCCAGTTAGGCAAAGCATGGAAGAAAAAGCATCTGTTTCCAGTAAAAAAGTTAGTTGGCATAAGGAGAAATTTTTGCGAAATCTTTCGTTAATCGTACAAGTACATAAAAGAACTTAACCATCTACTCCCTTCACTTTAAGAATAAAATCTATTTTTAACCAAGTAATATACACAGCAATCCTAAAATATGTGGCACTACAAAGCTGCATTGCTGTCAGAAATTAAAATACTAAATCACCACCTCTTCATTAAGCTTTTCCACTTCTTTTTGCTCTCTTTCCAAAGCTTCCTGTTCTTCTCTCTCTCTCCTTTCCTCTCTTGCTTTCCTTGCTGCTTCTAAGTCATTCTCAGCTTCTCTATTCTGTTCTTCAATCTGTCTTTGATCCAGCGCTGCTGTGAAAAATTTCAACATCTGTTACTTGATTTATGTAGTTCAGTAATCTACTATAGTAGTGCACACATAAGTAACAGGTTCCTGTATAACATTAGTAGTAAATGAGAATGAACTGGATATATTGTTTATACATATACCAAAGTTATTCTTAGGTATCTGGAAATGTTTCTTCCCACCTCTAAACATTTGTAGTGTGATATATGACTCACTGAGAGTTAAGGAGTAGAGCCAGAGTAGAGGTCAGAGAGCTGACAAATCTATCTATGTGCTTTTCTTTCCTGTCATGGACTTATTAAATCTCTGTAATCCCAAAGTTCACATTGCTATATTCTTCCCCTCTCTGCAATATGGGTGGATACAATTCTTCATATTTATAAAGCAAAGTACTTAAAAAACCTTTGAAAATTATTGGAGGGCACACTGCTGATGCGACCAGTATATTTAAAAAGCTGTGTAAGTAGAACAACATTCAGATAGTAGTGAGATGGGCAAACTCTGTACTGGGAATTGTTAGAAGCTAGAAAGCTCTTCTCTAAATAAAAATAATCATAATGCTTCCATCTAGGACAATTACAAAAGTGGCATATGCTGCACTGGAACCATCCTCATCTACCCAAAGAATTAAAACAGCGTTGTGATAATGCAGTTTGCAAACAGAGTCAAGAAATATGAAAAAAATCCAGAGAAGCAGTACATAAAAATACTTAAACCCAACAACCATCAAACATTTCAAATCTTATTTCTATCATCAGGAGCAGAAATAATATTTAATAACTATCCTAAAGAGAAAAGGAAAAATCAAAATCATCTCTCCAGAAGCTGGAGATGGGGGTGGGACGGGGTGGCAAAAGTGTTTCAGTTAAAATCAAGTTTAACCAAAACCAGGGTGAAAAAGTCATCCTCGTTCAGTAAAGCAAAAGAAAACATTCCTTCCTCTTTATTACATAGTTAGCACTTTTGGAAAAATTTTCCAATCAATCACACCAGCATACATACCTACAGCATGTTAAATATTTGGCTTTTTGTGTTACACATTTTGACAATTAAAAAGGCTATTCACTTTTGTTTCTGAGCCAAGAACTCACTTAAGTCCTGCAGCGAAGCAGCTCTTGCTGGCACAGTGGCTGTGACATGGTTTCCATTGACGATGTCCCCAGATGGATGCAAAGCATCACTTTCACACTGCTCTGGAATGTCCCCCTGATCTGGAAAAGAAATTTGAACAATGGCTTCATTATCTTGTAATTACAATAGTGGAGCACAGCAATGGACACAAAGTGTGGGAATGGCTGAAATAGAACACATAAATATCAGCACTAATTGAGCATTTTCCCTTCAGCTTGACCATTTCCCCGAGGATTAAGAATTATCATAGGCTGTATGTGCTTCTTTAATTACAGAATTGTTAGTTTTTAAATTAGCTATTGGAACACATCTGTTTACAAAGCCAAAACAAATTGATGAATAAATATACAACAGAAAACCAAAATGTTTTCATACAGGATGCAGAAAAATTCCATGTCTAAGCTTAGCTCATCCATTCTATGCTTAGAAACCAACCTTTAATCATTGGATCACATACTATTTATTAGGATCCTTGCTGCCTTCAGCACACAGGTTGGATACTGCTAACTCTGAGATTCTACATTGTATTTTCTCCTCCCTGCGCAATGTGGCTCTGCATTTACAAAAACACAATGACGGTACTTCCTCCGTGATCACTGCTGTGATACTCAACTGTTTCTTAGTTATTTATTTGCAAAGTATGCAGACTGCTACTATCACAATTTTATGGGAGAAAGCAAAAAGAAAGTCAGATGTAGTCGTTATCTCTAGGCAGCCAACCTGAAAGACACAGAACCATTTTTACAAGCATTTAGTGTAACATAGTACAGATACCTTACATATCTCGTAAGTTTTGGGTAAAGCTTTAGAAAATATCAATTTGCCATCCCTCAAATATTATCAAGGTTTCTTTTCCACGTTATAATAAAACTGAAGTATTTTGCATGAAGAAAAACAAGACACCCAAACCAATCAGCCGCTCTCAGGATGGTTTGAATCTCTTTAAATGAAGATTCTTTTAAAGCAATCATAGATGAAAGCATCACAGACAGTGTCTGCCAAACTGTCAGGCTGGCTAAGTTATGAGAATGTGTACAGTTTCCTGCAAAAGCAACAGGAAGTACTACCAGCTTCCCCTAGGAAATCTATATATGTTTTACGTAAGACCAAAATAATGGGCCATCACACTCAAAAGAAAATCTATTCTGGTTTTTTTCCTCTCTCTAACTTGAGGTTTAAATTATAAGGTTGTCAACAACACCATTATTTCCATATGAGGCATCAGTATGTTTCAGAGTATATCATACTTAAATAATAATAAAAATCCTTTCACAGACAGGTTCCTGTTAGATATTTATATAATATATCTAAAGGTCTGTTAGCCACATGAACCAACCAACCAACCAAATCCAAACCCAAACCAATATAGTACAAAAGACCTTTACATTAACCATTCTGCAAAGGAAGAAAAGGTACCACTCTTTGTACACCTTCGCTCCTTTATGTAAGGGTGGACAGCAAGAGATGCATTACTTCCTTAAGCCAAGCACATCAAAAAAGCAATTACTGCCAAGAGAAATTCCGATCGTTTCCTGCTAGAGCTCACTCACAGGAGGATTAAAGGGCTTCCACATTTTCTGGTATCTATCTCCTTCACTCCATCGTGTTTTTCTACTCTCATTAACTTCTTCCTTCATATCTTACTCTAGGTGTACTTTTTAGATTTTACATTCTCATTCCCTCCCCAATTTGTCCTGGGCTACCTTCTCCCCCTGTTAGCCATTCCGATTTCCTTCTACATACTGAGATTCTCTTTTGATGCAGTCTGACCCAACTGAAGTAGTGTTGATTGAGAAATCATCAGCATATGCAAACACTTAAAATTCTTCTTTCGACTACCACACATCACTAAATGATACAGCGGTAACTTATTTGGGCACGGCACCTACTCAGGCTTAATTGCCAATAAAGTGCCAGTCTGTGCGATGAAATAAAAATGAAATATGTAATGTATTCCTAAAAGTCTCTAATACAAAATTAAACAAATAAATCTACATCTAATTAGAATATATTCTGAGATGAGTAGAAACCATTAGTGCCTACAGGCTCAGTTCACGTACAAGTAATACATTTAAAGCTTAGAAAAAGAAAATTAATGAGATAAATGAAAAAACGAATGTGCTGAGTAAAATTTCACAGAGAAATGCATAGGAGAGGAGTCAGCTTCTGCTAGTTATCACTAAGCACTAGCAGCTCTTTTGCTGTTTAAACAAACAGTATCTTTTTTTGTTTGGTTGGTCTGCTTTCTGAAGTACTGAAAGCCGCGCTCTCACAGGTTCAGGAGAGTGAGCAAGGGCATTGCTCCATCTTCCACATGACCTAACCACAACCAAAAGAATACGGCAGCCTCAGACCCAGGAAAACACTCACCCAAGTTAGGAAGTACTGTCTTTGAAATCAGTGATTCTAACTCTCCCATACAATAATTACAACCTCTTCACCAACTATGAGTGTAATTATACCACCCAATGGTGTATCTCCGCCAGTCTCAAGACTTTACAGACCTAACAAAATTTTAAAATGGGAGAGGTGTTTAACTTGCTGGTCTCACCTTTCTCACTGACAATTTCACTTACTTATAAACCCGCAGTTTCACGGGAGATAAGGCTGCTCAGGTCCAACGTTAAGATGTCACTCAGATGCCGAAAAACTTGGCAATAAAGCCACTGCTGTGCTTCTATTCATCTCTCCATATACAAAAGGCTATAAAGTACGTTAACTTCTATTATCCTCTTCTTTCTACATCACCTTAGTTGCATCAAAAATTTTTGGAAACTGACCCTGCAGCCTTGACTGCAGCATACAGAGAGAAGGAAACATTTTATAGCACACAATGCAGAACGCCACCTAATAACTAAGTTCTTCCTGCCATCAACAGGGCACAGCAGTGTAAATAAATAAAAATGCTGACCTCAGAGAAAAAAAAAAAATTACTGTAAAATTCATGTTTCAGTAACTGAACCATATGTTTCAAAACTACTCAGAGATGCTGATAAATGACAGCATAATGGCAACACCTCTTCACAAGTTTATGCACAGTTCCAAAGTAGCTTCTAATTCGTAATACTATTTAAGCCTCAGTTACTGAAGGAAAAATAAAATCAACAGGAAAATAGATATTGATCCATGATGAACATTCCTTGGAGTTTCACTCTATGCAGCAAATATAACAGAGCCTCAAGTGAGTTCGTATACTAGTAGACTTTGCTGTTTAAAACAAACAAAAAAATCCTACACAATTTTAAAACATTCTGAATTGGCTGTCAGACCTACATGCCTTAATCAGAACAAGGGTATATAAGAAGCATGTTCCCAAATTTCAGAACCAATTTTAGTGTCTACTTATTACTACATAGCCTTCTCCTCTAAAGATCCAAATGTGAAGAAAATTAGTCTCTCTTCATCTGAGACAGTTTGTTTTTCTTATTTCCAACATCGGTCAGAATTCTTTCTCTCCAACTACAGCCTTAAACTATCAAGACAATTGCCTTACAACTGTTAAGCCCTAAAGTGTTAAACAAACTAAAGTGCACTAAAACTTACATTCAGGAGAAGAAATGTGTTCTTCAAGGTCCTCATACATTAGTTTCTCTGGTTTGGGCATATCACTGAAATCTTGTTTATCTGTTCCTTGATTATGAAGTCTGAAAGAAGAAGGAAGAACAAAAATAATAAATGTAACTTTTAAGCAAATAGTCATCTGATATTTAAATACAAGGATTTCTCACATGCTTTTAGCAACAGACTAAACCAAATGTAAAAATCATGCAACCAAAGTGCTGTAACTCTGACTCAAAAGTTAAAGTATTTAAATATGGTTCTCTAACTTTTACCAAAAGTCAGCTCTGATAGATATCGCCCTGCAGCCTTTCCCCAAGGCCCACACATGACATTACGGCATTACGTTAAAACAAAATACAGTCTCAAAAAGGCATAAAAAGGAGGAAGAAAAAAAAAAGGGGGGGGGGAGAAATACAATTAATTGTGACACTTAATCAACTGAAATTAAGAAGTTTGTCTTTTTAGGCTTTGTGTTACAGTATAATTCCCATTTCGATGTCATCTTAACAGACGCGTTTGAAATGTTATTAGGATTAGATGTCTGGCAAAACATGCATGTAGGGGTGAAAACCTGGATTCTATGAAAAATGAGGTTAGTGCCCTCATTCTAAATCCCTGTTTATCTCATCAGAAAGATAATGTGAAAGAACAATAGATCCCATGTGACCCAGCTACTGAACTCTGACCAGAACCAGACTAGCAAAAGGAACGTGGGTCACTAATGAAATTCAGCAGCAGCACTTCATAAAGGAGCTTACTCCACACCAGCTGGTGCTCTTCGCCACAGCATAAATATGTTTGTGCTTACAGTTTCTAAGGAATTTAGGTCTCCTGTGGGGCAAAAGTGGAGAACAAACAAAATGTACCCCCACCATGAAACCTGTTCAATAAAAAAAAAAAAAAAGTATGTCTGGGGACAAACAAATAACTTTGCATTGTCAGAAGGACAGCGCAGTACATCAGTGGGGAGAAATACCCTTTAAATTAAATAGGACAGAGCAAACAGAACTTCTGGATGTCTACTTCATGTTTTTAGTCCTTCCTTCACAGAAAGGGTTAAGTGTTAAATAACTGTTAAGGACACAAGGTACAAGGACATGCATGCCACTTTCTTCAAGACTATGTCCTGCAACACTGCTAGAAAGGCAGTCAATACACTGCCTCAGATTCAGCAAACTGAAGAGATCTGTCTCAGGAAGACGAGTAAACACATGTATTTCCAAACAGTTTTTCAAAATGCATTCCATCATAAAAAGCTGGCAACCAAACCCTGGACTGCACCTCGTGTCATATTCCATAACACAGTACTGGTCTGCTAATCAACAACAATGGTTAAATTGCATGAGTTATGCTTAAAATTACCATTAAAGCTGAAACAAAAAAACCCCACCACTATCTAAACTATTTTGTTAATGACCAAAATGACTTTTTTAGCCTAAAACTGGTAACAACCCTCACAATCTGTTTCTTCAGCCCTAAACAAAAAAGGAATGGTTCAGATAATAATCTGCCTTATAACTCTAGTCTTCCTGTCTGTGT
Source organism: Bucorvus abyssinicus (assembly GCA_009769605.1). Lineage (NCBI taxonomy): Eukaryota > Metazoa > Chordata > Aves > Bucerotiformes > Bucorvidae > Bucorvus > Bucorvus abyssinicus. The sequence continues at coordinate 26,976,535 of CM020030.1, read as the reverse complement.
TTATTGGCTTCCTTCATACCACACATATCTTGAAACATAAATAAACTACAAGCTCCTATAGTCACAGGCGCAATTGTTCTTCCCCACTGACAGAGGTCTAACTTCTAATGGCTTACTGGTGTTAACAGCACCATATTTTCTTTTCCTTTCAAAGAAGTTCCCATTGCCACTTAAAATCTACAGGTCCTAAACTAATTCCACAATACACATCAGTGACACGGTTTTTGCCTAATAATGAGAGTAAATAACTGGAAAAGCCCACACACGTGTTTCTCAAATAGTTTATGTAACAGAAAACAGTGCAAGGCACAAGAAATTTAAAAATGCTCAGCAAAAGAATGTTTTCCCTTTAAGGAAAATCTTGGGAAAGCAGTGATTTCAAGAAAATTATTGGGACCTCACACCCTCGCTTTGTCATGAGGAACCCAAGAAAGCAACTACAACCCACAGTTGCCTGTCCAGCCCCTGGCCTGTTCTCTGCAACGTAACTTCTCACATTGTTCACTCTTCAGGCAGCACGGACTCTGCAACATCCTTCAAAGAAGTACAGTCCCTCACAGCATTAAAGCATTTTCCCGTATCACCTTAACATGCAGGTTAACATTCAACCTCCACTTTGTAAGTTCTGTCACAGGAATACTGCAAATCTGAGACATAATGTAGAAAATGTGAATGAGCTGGGAAAGAAGAGAACGCCACTGAAAGAAACTAACCTCATTGCAGTCCCTAGAAATCCCAACAGCTTCTTTTCAAGGCCAAGAACATAAAGGCTCTCCTCAAATTCTAACCACAGAAGAGATCCTCTCTACATTAAATGCATATTGAGGGCTTGATAACAATGAAATAAAGCCCTACAAGCTAGAGCTGCCCCAGGACAAGCTGTCTTTCGTCAGCCACCAAATCTGAAATGATGGCTAGCAGGTTAAGGCCAATTCAGGTGTCTCTTCTTAGGAAACAAACATTAAAAATTAAATACTCAAGCTTTTTCTGAAGACACCTATTCAGGATTCTCAGTTTTGAGGAGGCACCAGTGACCATTAAGAAAGAAGAAATTCATACATGGAAATAAGAGATATAGAGAAGAAAGAGAAGTCATTATTATGCAGCTTAATTTTTCCAAGTTACTCATTTACTTAGAAGAGATCTTAAAAAAAAAAAACAAACTGGTGGCCTTTTTTTTAATTAAGGGTTTTTGTGTGCATCCAATATTACCTGGACAGCTTTTGAACATCAAGCACATGCAAAAGGCCTGTTCTGATATGAGAAAGATGAGAGATTATTACTACTTTTGACAGGAATTTGTGATGAGCTTGTAGTTTTACCTTTTCCTAGAAAAATAATTTCACCATTGAAAAATGAAGTTTACTCCTCTAAAGACACAACTTTGTCTTCTGAAATGAAGTTTGTTCTCAAATTAGTCTACAACATCAGCAAAAGTTCTTGTTAGCCTTTATCAGGATCACATTTATAAGGATGGCACAGAAGCCTACTAGAGGAATCAAAACTGTCAAATCCCAAAAAAGGTCATGACAGCTAACCACTAAAAGTATGTTCACATTCAGGTAACTCATATGAGAGTGAGACGTCTGATAGGATTGTTGTAAAGAAGATATGCCAAGTAATATTCACCTTCCCACTTGCAACACAGTACAGACATTATTCTTACTCAAAAAAGTATACAGTCTAGATTTTTAAATTATCGATATGGTCCAAAGTTATGGGACACCAGGAAGTCAGATATATCTTGGACATATGTACACATTCCTCACATGTTTAAAAAAAATTACCATTTTTTCACAGATATTATACATAAGCATGCAAGTCAGTGGTTGTTTATCTCAGATTTACTTTTAGGAACAGATCTTACATTTTTAGGAAACTTTCAGAAAACACACCTTCTGAAATCAGTGATTAACAGAATATTTTATTTATTAACAATGAATCTTTCATTCAGCTGTCTGAAAGTGGTCTACTATGAAAGGAAATACATTGAAACAGGAGGTCTGCACTGATACAATTGATTTCAAGCCCTACAGAATTTGCAGGTGTCTTGAAATTTGAGAGTCGACACCACACCTTGCTTTCAAAAGTTTGTCAGAACACTGACATGTGAACAGTGGAAAAGCAAAGAGGGGCAAAGGCAAAGAAGGGCAAGAACAAAAGTTCACTGTAAAATCTAGAGCTGTATCTAACGAGGTATCTACAGGAGTGTGAAAACCAATAAAGTAAAATCAGTCTGACCTGAGCCCAGGAACATCTAAACCTTTTATCACTTGTATCTGTCAGGTGTGCCTTAGTGATGACAGCGCACACCAAACGAACCACCTCCTATCTTAAAAGCCTCACATGGTTACAAAGCAATGCTTACATTGGTTGAAGTATCAGATTCTGAAAGTGCCAAGAAGCACAGTTCTAAACACTAATTAATATCCTTAAACAGCAGAAGTTTCAGTGATGGATATTTATGAATTTGCTCTATCTGCATTAAACCAACATGTGCTTAGGATTCCTCACATTCTCACCCTCCAAGCTTTTTAGTCTTTACTTTTCCATGGCAGCGGATTTTTCAGGCTCTGGAGTTAGTGCTGCCATTACAGTTTGCCCCAACAGAGGGAATCTTTGGAATAACCTTTCATTCTTGCTCAGCTATCAGTGAAATGACTTTACAGAATATTTTGTAAATCAATCAAGTTTTACTTTGTCATAGGGAAAGACTTTTTTTTTTTTTTCCCTAGAAGAAACATAGCATTCATCTGAAGTTTCCAGTGCAACTCAAGGTTTAAATATTTCACTGCCCATAACTTTGCACTGTAAGGAAGCACAAATTTAACAGAGGTGAAAATGTCACATCATATTTGCCAAAGGTATTTGGATTTGGGAGGAGAGGGTGTTGGGTTTTTTTGTAACTTAAGTTCCTCTTGAGACATGGTATTCAAGAATGGAAATCCTTATCCACCTTTAGAAAAGTTCTCACAAAATCAATGGCTTGAACTGTAAAAGCGGCTATCGCCATGAACAGTTAGATAAATGTGTCTTTAAAAACGTTAAAAATCTTGCTTTGCAAACAATGTTACCTGGTTTTCTGTCCATGAATGGATGGTGAGGAAGAAACAGACTCAGAAGATGAAAGTAGATGTGGCTTTGAAATAGGAGAAAGCACCTGGTCGACGCTTTGCTGTGAAGAGGCAAGGTACAAGCCGCTGATATCTGCAGAATAAAAATCCCACAATTTGGATTGATCAGTTATTTGTCCTACCATTTCTCAGACAAGGTTGGTTTTTACAACATATGAATAATTGGACTATGCATACACCACCACTATAGGGCAACGAAGAGTCAGATGTTAACACAAACTTTCTTGTACTGGTTTGTTTTTTGGTTGGTTTTTTTTTTTTAAAACCTCTCCTGTATGCAAATTCTCCTCTAGAAGCCTTCACCATCATAAACTTACTCCTCGCAAAGCCTATGACTATCATCACCCCATCATACATCCACATTCCCCACAAACTACAGCCCCTCTGCCAAACACCAAGTAATTTCTCTCACACTGAGCATCAGAGGAAGCAGTTATGGTCACGGATTTCAAGCTGGGGATGTGCTCACTAGCCAGCAGAAGATAATGCTTGAGGTGCCCCAAAGGCCATTCTTTGTTTGGAAATTTAACCTGAAGGTTTCATTTTCTAAAGATTTGTGAAAATGGGTCTTGAAGCAAAGAAGAAAGTCTTCAAAAATGTCATCCTCTTACCAACAGCTGTAAAGTTATCAGGGAAGGAAACACACAGACAGTATGACTAGAGAAGTCTTGAGTTTCACAAGAAACCAAGGTAAAAATCAAAACCTCTGCATTAAAAGGCTTTCAATCAAATTTGCAAAGTCCAGTGCTTTGGTTAAATTTTGCTTTGCAATCTCAATTTTCCTTTCCTGTGCAGCTGCACAGGTCTGTCATTACTAGACTATGAATTATTTTTTTTGTCCACAAGATATAGTATTCATTCAGTAAGCAGATACTGTTGTTTTTCTTCTCTTTACTGATGAAATGACTGTTACTGTAGTCCGTGCTAATTTGGCTCAAGAGGGAGATGAAAAGCCATTATTAACACTCCCATACCTGAAGCTTTTTCAGGTGGTCATATAGAAGTGGACTCCGCTCATGGTGCACATCACACTGCAGAAGTCAGGGATGCTTCAGGCTAGGTGTTGCCCATGGATTTTTATCTCCAGACAGCCCCTATGCCCATGGAACACAGGTGAACACCCTCTAAGGAAGCTGAGCACTAACAGAACAGGAACGTGCAGTTATGTCGTACTCCTGTATCAGCAGTACCTGTTCATGGTGGGAACACTCAGCCTACCCACAACCAACCTTCAATAAAATAACTTGTCAAATTTTCACATGCAGAACAAGTGGACAAGAACAGCAGCATAGTACTTCCTGCATGCACCTCCTCGGTGTAACACACACTGTGTATCAGGACACAGGTGGCACACCAGCCATCTCATACAGTAATTTACTACAACCTACTGCTATTTACAAGTTATCTAGGATTGAACTTACTGATTTTCTAATAAAAGACAAATAGCTGAGGTCTCTGGCTCACAGTATGCTGCCTGCAAGACTCACCAACCTAGCTCTTTCTCATCAGAAGGTATGAGGTTTGGTCAAATAATGTTCAAGGTGAGAAGTACTGATCACGTAATAAGGGCCATTGGTCAGATGGTAGAGGTTTTTCTCAGTAACTATCTTTTGGTCTGTGTTACTGCCCAGAGATTGGAGGCAGTAAGCAGAGGAAAACATAAAAGGATCCTGTCCTACTTTTAGTTGCTCTTAAAGAAATGGGCTTACTCTTTCCCAGTAGAAAGTCAAAGCCTGAAAGATGTCCAACATGCATAGGCTTGGGAAGGAAAACAGTCAAATACATGACCTAATTTAAAGGAAGAGAGAAAACCACATACCCTTGCAGTGGCAGATTATGCAGCAAATCAGCTGCTAGATCTGTCAACTGCAAGTATTTTACAGGAGGACACACTTCTTCCTTTCATCCTTTGAAGATGGGTGCTGACAACTGAGCTGCAGTTGTCACTGACGTATAACTCACTTAAAGGAAAAACAAATCTCACTCACGTGCATTGTATCTTTTACTTCCTAAAATTTATTCTGAGCTGTTTAGGCTGGCATCTTCAGCAACACTGAAAAGCTCCATGGAAGCTTCCAGAACAATTTATGATTTTCTAGCAAAAGCATATCTGGTGCTTCAGCCATCTCTAGCACAAAGGATAACATATATACCAGTATGAAAGCACCCCTTCTCAGCAGACTCTTGAAACAGAGGTGACGTATCTGTCAGCGGAGAAGACATCTAACTGGAAGCAGGTAAATCACTCCACAGCACGTTAGTACTGAAGGTACTGGGGCAAATACCACATCAGCTCACCTTGAACACATCATCTAGCTGCAAACCAGTCTTCTACACTACATACCACTCAATTTCTGTAGCACTTAAGTCAGGTAATGCCCTCCTTTGTTATTCAACTCTTATCCCTCTTCAGAACTAGCCCATCTTGTGCATTAAGCAAAGAACAGATCCAATGGAAAAAGAAGACCATCCATCATATAACCGGCCTCTGACAGGTACAAAGATGGGAACTTTGATTGTTAAGGTTAGGCACACAAACTGAATTTTTACACTTCCCAATTTTACAACAAAACCCTACTTTATGACAGGTTTTGTGTGTGTGTGGTATTAAACAAATAGTCTGTAACTACTTTATACAGAAGCTGACAGGGAAAACTTAAAAGACTGCTTTGGAAGTTCCAAGTTTTCAAATGCGTTTTCAGTAACAGAATGTGATATTCCACATGCAGAAACACAGGGACAGCCACAATAGATCAGACTGTTTGTAACCTGTTTCTAACAGTGTCCATTACTAAACAAAACTAAACTACAATTCCAAAAGGGGAATACTTGCATCTTACTTCTGGGAACACTCATCCCAACCTTTCCCCAGTCAATACTTTTTTTGGGTCCTCGTGACAGGGAAGTTTTATTCCTGCATCTGTACTTGTTGCCACAGAAGCAATAAATTCCACAACTTACTTATGGTATGAAAAAGTATTTCTTTCTCTTTCCTTTCAATTTCACAGGATTTTGGGGGCTGTGAAGTAGTGATTAATCAATCTCTTTTCACCTTTTCCACATCACTCATTGCTTTCCAGATTTCCCACAGCCTACCTCTGCCAACTTCTCCAAACTAAGCTGCCCTTTTTATATTCAACCTTCCTTCATGTAGAAGCTGGCCATTATCTTTTTTTTTTGTTACTATCTCTTTTTTTTGTCCTATTAAATCCACATTGAGCTAGAGTGACAAGAATTGCATGACTCAAGAAGCACACGTACCACAGATTTGAAACAACATAATGGTTTTTAAATTTAATTCTTGTCTATTTTGCTTGCTTTTCTGAGTACTGCCCCTTTAAAACAAAAAAGGCTATTATTAGACACTGTGAAATTAATAGCAAGTTACAATTTTCTGATCATGACCAAACACTAATCCCCCTCCCCCTCACAATTGTTGAGGAATATTTGATAAAGATGTCATACCAAAAGAACATTTGATAAAGATGTCATGCCAAAAGAACAAACAAAAGCTAATCTGGACCCTTCAGATGGGAAAACTCAATTTAAGAGAAGCCAGACCAAACAGTCTTCTGCTGCACATGTTAACTACAATAGCTAAATGAAAGGACAGGAATACAGAGGGAGTGTTATTAAAACTAGGAAATTAGAATTAACGTTGCATAGTAGTTATACTTAATAGCAACCTTTGATTGAAACTCTGCTTAAGGTTACACCTGTAGTCAACTATATGGCACAGTCTTCTCTTTAAAGCTAAGCGCAGCATGTTTAGCCTCCCTTAATGTACTTCTCCAGTACTTGTTTCTATGAAGAAGCAACACTCCAAGCAGCTAGCGTATTTTGTCTCTGACTTCTCCTGCCTCTTCACAAATAACAAATGAGTGATAGACTATCACTGCCAATCTTTCTCTTCCCATAGCGCAAAAGGGACAGTGAGTAAAACCCCAATACCACACCACATTAACAATCATGACTTACCATCTGAAGTTTTCTTGTTACCAAGCTCTCTTTCCAGTTTGGAAACAGGTGTAGAAGAAAGGCGTCTTGAAGTAGACACTCCTCTGTGTGGTGGTGTTAAGGGGTTTTTAAAGACATCAACCTGCCCAGTTCTTTTGGTGTATTTTTCACCTCTTGGGCTGCTCAGGGGGGAATGCTGGGAGCTGGAATTATCCTCTAGAAGCTCATGCTCGGTAGTCAAGGGGGGTCTACTAATAGCACAAGGTAAAAGTAAAGGAGACTGTATCTTTCTTGGCGTTTTGCTTGCAGTTGCACCCTGCATGATTCTGTGTTGGTAGTTCCTGTAGGCTTCTTCCAAATACTCTGCTTCTTTCTCTAGTTCTTTTATTCTAGCCCAGGTTTGTGCCACACACTCCAGGTCAGAATCTGGAGAAGCGCTGCGTGGCTGTAACTGCTGCTGATAGCCAACTCTTGGCACAGCGTTTACCTTCACCGCATCAGCCATAACCTGCTTCTTCAGGAATGAGCTATCCACATAAACATCATGAGGTACAATTCTGTCACCAGTGAAGTCAAGGACAGAGCGATCGACAAGCGAAGGCTTTGGATTCCGATACACTTCATTTTCCAGAGCTAAATGATAGCAAGAAAAAGTGAGTGACAGTAAAGAGTGAGAGAGGGAGGCTCATAATGAAACAGAAACAGTAAGACACGGTATTTTAACTCCAATTTGATAAAAATTATTTTAACATCAACTTGTCTTAAATTTTGAGAACTTTATGGGTTGATTTAAAAGTATCTTTAATGTAGATGCTTAGCTGCACATTATCACTGATATTATTTTTTTAATACATAATCCTTCCATGTAAAACTACCTGAAGTATGCACTCTGCAATGTTATTTCATAAATTATGTTTAAATAAATAAATAAAAATTAGAACATCACCACTTTGGACACATTATATCCAATCACACTGTTAAAGGGTGAGGGAGTCAGGGCGGGCCACAACTCTTAACAGTTTCCTTCTATTTAGATCAAAAAAGAAATTTAGAGAAAACCAAACACAGCACATAGATGATATTGTCGGTTTTTTTAAAAAAAAAAAAAAAACCACTTCTCCAAAACTGTCAGTTTAAATTTAATGTTTCAAGTCTGTCTGCTTCCTGGCTTGCACTTGTATGCTTCAGCAAGACCAAGACACCAATCTACAGGGCTGTATCTTAGCAAAATAACAACCTTGGTTTTATTCTACATAAATGGTTCTTCAATGACATCCTTAACTCTGATGCAAAATAAAAGACCCTGCAGTACTTTTAGTCATTTAATTAAAATACATATTTGCTATTTTAACACTAACAAATTTCCAATTCCAAATGGTACCGATACTTGTACTGTATATGAAAATGTACATATCGAACTAGTGAATAATATGAAGTATTGCACATACTGAACTATGGTGCAACACATGCTGTACGTAATGCATAATCACTGCAGAATTAAATTCCATATTTTTAGATTAAATATACATCCCAAAGCTTGAATTTATCATACTTGATAATAGGAATTTGACAGATAGGCATCTTTAGAACTACATTTCTTCAGCAGACTGAACTGCTTCACCCCAGTGCCTCTCTCTTTCTAATGCCCGTACAAGGTACTTAAATTATTAGTCTTGAAAACAACTTCTTAAAAGTTAGATTTAAATTTGTGAGGTATGCAAAACCATTTAAAATTGATTATTCTTATTATGAACCTTCAAGAAACAAAATGCATTAAACCACAACTCGCCTCCTGGAAAATGGTGATTATGTTGTCACCAAACATTGATGTCTTCATACTGAGGAAAAACAGACAATAAAAACATGCAAGTATTCAGGGAGGAATGTTGTCCTTTCCTCCTATACATTTGTTTTCTGAAAGGAAGGGAAATTGTAATGAGTCTGCTTTTAAATCGGGCTTTTAAATAGATTTTGATTTTAAACTTGGAATCTTCTCACTGGTGGTATATGAGTTCTATGCAACGGCAGCTTTAAGCTGCTGGAAATTCTTACACTGGGTTAGGTAACTGAGCTTCATAAAAGACTGCTCTGGTGCAAGATACAAACCTGCCTGCGTTTGTTTCACCTGCAATTTCAGCTCCTCAACCTGCACATTTAACTTCCTGACAGTAGCTTCAGAGTCCAGCAGTTGGGCCTTTAACTGGGCACAACGCTCAACCTATAGGAGATCAAGAGAAAAACGAAACCTAGCATAATCCAAGCAAAACGAGTAATCTCAACCAGTTGAATACTTGTTTCTGAACGTTTCTCAGGTCCAGTCAAACCATACACATACAGTATCCTCCTGAAAGTCAGTGCTAACAACTTAATTACTTGGAATGATTTACTTTGATTATGTTGGGTTAGTTTTTTAGATTTGTGTGTGTGTGTTATTTTATTTTGTTTTCTTCAGAGCTGTTTACACAAAAATAAGCAGAGTATAAACAAACCCCAAAACTACATGTTCAATGGCCTGCACAGGTCCATAGATAAATGTGAACAAGATGGCAGGAAGAAGAAAGTATTCAAATTATGTAGAACAAATAATTTACCTCACTTTCTAGCTGCTTTTCCAAAATCTGTCTATGACTTTCAAATTCATCCTGTGCCAGCTTCCTAGAGTGTTCCACCCTCCTCAGCTCCACTTGGCAGGCCAGGTGCTCTGCCGAGGGCTGGGACAGCTCTACACAGAAAGAGAAATATTAGACGCTCAGCCACAGAATAACCAGTGTGCACTTTTCTGCATGATACCACTTCAAAATTTAAAGCTGATTTGTTTTTAGGAACGTAACAACACTGTTTGAATAAAGTACTTAGGGATTTTTTTTCTTCCTTTTACAAAGGACCGAAATTTTTGTTGGCGTAGTCATTTATGAACTAGATCCATCCTGTCCTATTCTGGAAGAAAAATACATATCCTTACCTTTTGTAACTGGGTGTATCTCTCTACTGTCCCATAATCTAAAATGCCCATTAAAAATACTTGGTGTTTTATAACTATATTCAGGCAAGCACTTACAATTACATAATACAATATTCTTTTATCATTATTAACCATACTAATGCTATAGTTAGAAACATTGCACTGCTTTTTTCAAAGGGTGAAAGGGATATTCTTCATACTATTGTAGCTATCACTCAATTCGGGATTTCTACTATACATCAAACAAACTTACACAGTTGAGGACTGTTTCATTTTACACAAACATTAGTTGGGATTTAGTGAAAACTACTAGTAAACATAATATAAAGAACATATTTTAATGAAAACTTATTTCTAAACAAATACTCATATGGAAATATAAATAAGAAAATTACTAAATCATTCACACTGACTGTCTCGAAGATGCTGGTTCTCACTGCGAGTCTCATCCAACTGTTGCCTAAGTAGTTTATTCTGCACTTGGAGCTCCAATTTCTCCTCCTTTAGCAAAGAATAGTCTGATACTTCTTTCAGTTTTTCTATCAGCAACTGTTTCTGTTTATTTACCAACAGAACCTGGGCCTTCACTGACTCCAAATCCAGCTGTAGATAAAGAACAGTTTAGAAGCTTCTGTACTGCCGTACTACTTAATTTTTATTTCACATTTTCTTTTTTTTTTTTAAATGTAACTCACATGCACTAATTAGAATATGGCTTCTTGAAACTCCTGTTTACAATTACCTCAAGCTCTTTTGTGCGTGACATAGCTTGCTTGAGTTCCTCCTTTTTTGAATTAACAGCAACAGCTTCTTCACGCAAAAGCACAGCTTTCTCTGCAGGGAGGATTACAAATGCGGAATTAAAGTTAGTAGAGTATTACAGTAAAAAACTGTATCAGCAAAAACCAGTTTAAGCTGCTAAAACCAACATTCAATTTAATTCAAGACATAAAAATGACTGAATGTCATATGCACTCCTTTAGAATGGAGTAAATCAAATGCATATGCACACAATATATCATTCCTTTCACATGTCCCTAACTTAAAAGTCTAAACATGTTATCCATCCCAGCTGTCTTCCTCAAGCTCCAGTTAAACATCCTGTGGACAACAAATGTAGAAACTGGCAACCATTCAAGGATATGGTACAAGACTGTAGCAGAGTTCAATTAGAGAATGAATGAGCTAGTGGGATTCAGAAGGAGATGCGAAACTGAAAAAGCAAAATCCTTTGCAGCCTCTGCGCAAGGTTCCCACTGCATCCCAAACAGCAAGATGTTGCTGGCCTGTCACTGGATCCTGCTACAGGTTTTCAAACACCTATTTTGATGTTTTTTTTGTCACTTATACCACTGCTACTGAATACCATGAACGTTCAGTAAAAAGAGTGTTTTTGAAATCTGTTAGTAAAAGCTCTAGAGATAAACAGCTTCTTTATTAATCTCAGAGAGATGATTACCTTTATTTTTTTTCTCATCTTCAGTAACTTTATTGGTTCTGGCTATGTATTCTTCTTTCAATTCAAGCTGGTACCTAGAAGTATAAGGAATTATGTATTCCCAAAGTATGTCTGTGTACACATGCAGTTGTTTATATTCCAGTCTTTCCCAAACTAAACCATAATCACACAATTATTTATTGACAAAATTAGTTATGGCAGAGCCACTGAAATGATTGGAAAAGACCCTGTCAGTCACCTCATTCAACCAACTGCTCAAAAAGCAAGACTACTGCCAACCAAAGAACACCCAATATTTCACCACCTCCCTGGATGACCTGTGCCAATGCTGTACTACCCTCCCAGTAAAAACTTGTTTCCCCATGTCCAAGCTGAATCTCCCAATGGTCCCCGCTATCTGAACTCAAAGGTCACATCTTATAGTCCCATAACTATCTTGACAGATGTTTACTAGGCCCTCTCCAGTTTCTTCATGACTTTCTTGAACTGGGGAGCCCAAACCTGGACATGGTATTCCTAGCAGTCCCTGAAGGGGGTAATAACTTCCTTGAGTCTGTTGGCCATGTTGCTACTAATGTCACCCACCATGCTGTTTGCCTTATTTGCCAGAGTGTGCTGCTGGCTCATAGGCAACCTGGCATTCATGATAACTCCCTCGTCCTCTTCAGAAACGCAGCTCCTCAGTCCATTCCTTTCCCCATCTACACTACTTCACAGGGATATTCTGCCCTGAACATGGAGCCCTGCAGCTCTCCTTGTTAAAATTCCTAAGATTTATCAATCCCCAAGCTTATCCAAGTCTGTTCTGGAAGCCATTCCCATTAATTCAGCCTCTTGTTCAAAGTTGTTGAGGATGCCCTGTGTCAACATCCAGATCACAGATGAAGGTGTTGGACAGTACAGGTCCCAAGGGTTCTCTGCTCATCATCGTCTGCCAGCCAGACATGGAGCGTTGTCCAGGTACACCACTATTCAGAACCCAGCAGTCATCCAACTTGACCATTCAATTTTACTGGAATTTACAGGAACTAAGAGCTCAGCATTTCGCAGGACTGAAACACAGATTATGTCTTCAGATATTGACATACGCATCCTCCTGCATTATTGCAAATGGTCCAGACCACTCAGATCCTTCTCCAAATTATGGCATTTAATGTTCACCGTAGAAATAAAAAAAGATTCCTCTTCTAACAAGCATCATTATTTCCATACAATAAATCTTTGCTACTTTTCATCAAGTATTTGGGACAAAAAGGACATAGGTTTAATCTTTCTGAGCATTTGCGGCATGTCTAAAATATTTTGTATGCTGATAAAATAAGCTAAGCAGCACTTCTGCTTCTCCTCATGAACAAAAAGCACTTTACAGGCATTTTTAACTTGCTGTTATGGACTAGATAAAATATCAATAAAATATCTCTGACAAAACCCTCAAATCTACTCAGTTTCAGCTGAAGCATCATTCTTATTAAAACCTACTCTTTACATCTTTCCTCTATTACTTGAATAAAGCACACTAACATAGAAAATGTTTACTGTTCACTGACTTGCAGCAAAGAGGAAAGATACATCTGTCGTTTGGTTTAACTGCCTAACTGGAAGACCAGTTCATGCCATCAAATACATGAGTAATAACATGCCGAGAGCACATGCCTGCACTGAAGCATCAAGTGACTCTTCAACCGACCAAGGCACTCCAAGAAATTACGTCAGCAAAGTTAGGATATACCCACTACAACACCTTAAAAGCAGTCACAGATGATGTCTTACACTTTCAAAGAGCATTTCTAAGCAAATTCTTTGAAACCATGTTCAAGCAGATGGTAGTCAATGAAAAAAGGTGACCTGTATCAAAGAATCCCTCTCCAAAAACGGGGAGGGGTTAAGGCAAGAGCCAATTTATCTGTACAATGAGCTAGTGTGCCTCTCACCCTTTTTCCAAGAAACCTGTAACATCTCTTTACTGCTAAATTCCCCCCATGCCTTTTCTGAGTTCATAGAATGGTTAGTTCTTTTAATTGTGGTCAAAGGAAGTCACTAATCCTGCTTCAAATCCTCTTGTCTATAAACATACAATTAATGTCTCACCTCTTTCTCAGGTAACAACACAAAATTTAAACTGCAACAATAATATAACCTATAATCAAAAGACAATTATTTTCTATAGCAAGCTTTTTCTGAACCTGACAGAACATTCTGTCTTACTAGCAAAGGCCTAAGCAATAATGCCAAGAATTCAAGCTGATTAAAACAAAAACATGACTGTACATTTTCCAAGTCCTTACTTTGTTACAGTTTTCAAAATAAATCCTACAGAATGCATTATTTTATTTTCATAGGAAGTACCATGTGTCCTATTAGAGACAAAACAAAAATTTACTTTAAGAGTTCTGTCTTAAGCTTTTGGTCATAGGTATCCTCTATGTTCTTCACAGCAACTTCCCGACGTCGAAGTGCATCATCAATAGCTTTATTTTTCTCTTCCTGAAGTTTCTGAGTCCTGAAATATCCATAAATAAACAGACAATGACTAGTTATAAAGCCAAAACTTCAGTTTTGGGTTGGTTTTTTTAAGTAACATTTACAGACATCAAAGGTTAATGTGCTTGCTTGGAACACCATAGCAATTTAAAATTATCATCAGAATCTGTCATTGTAATTCATTAAGAACAAGGAGATGCGACACAAGCTAAATTGCCCTATTTAAAATCCACTACCAATCAATTATGCAGCTCTCCCAGGTTAACCCTAGCTCAATTTTCCACACCATAAAGGCTTCAGAGGAGATCACGCTGAGCATGCTATTCTATCAGCACCCTCTGCTGGGTAGTTAAAAAAAAAAAAAGAAATTCAAGTTTTTGTTAGCGGGATACTCATTTTTGCTATAAAAAAACCCAGATGACAAAGTAAGGAAACTAAATAGTATTGAAAACCTGGTCAAAATTGGTTATGTTTTCATTTAACCAAAGAGAAGAGAACTGATCTTACTAAGGACAAGTCAAAAAAAAAGCAACCCCAAGACTAAAGAAACAAAAGATCATAGACATGCCTCATGAGTGTTAGTATTACATGCTGTGTTGTTTGCAGTTTGTTTTTGTTTTTAATTAAGCACTTCAAAGCAAACACCTGGCTCCTTGCCTCCTAAGTGATGCTGCACTGTTTTGGCTGGCTGAGGAGGAATACAGAAAAAACAATCCCAAACATCTTTTCGTTTGAGGTATCCCTGCTAATAGAGACCGTACACAACACTGCTCAAAATGCAAAACACAACTTCTGGGATATATAATCTATTTCCATGTCACAGAAGCAGCAACACCTTGAAGCATGCGTTCCAGAAAAAGGACAATAACATCATATTGTATATGCCCTTCAGTAACTTACATTTCAAATGCCTCAATTCTTTGTTTCAGTTCCGCCTCTCTGGTTCTTATGACTTCAATATCTTTCAGTAGACTTTGTCTCTGAGCGTATACTTCCTTTGCTTCTATCTGGATCACAAGATATTATATCTAGTTTTACTTCACACTTTATACAGGTATCTACGGTTTAACACATTCAAACTTTCAAGGATCTTCTTCAGGAATTGGTCTTACTCCAATAAATATTATTTATATAGTCATAAATTGATTGCAATTACTTTTTTATTCCCTTTCTCCTTTTTACTGAGTAAAAATGCTTTAGATGGAGTCACTACTGGCTACCTGTAAATACTCTTTTTTAAGAAATAGCACTGATTAAAACTTATGTAAAAGGAAGAATTGCAGAATAAACACGTTCAAACGTGCATTTTTAAAATATACAACAGTTTTGTAGGTTCTTCATAAAAACAAAATTGGAAAAACAAATGCCAAGCCTCCCTGATAAAACATGACTTAAAACTGAAACTGAGTCAACTAGCCATCTTTCAGTTTTTGCAATTTAACTGATAGAAATCAAAAATTGTAAAAGGGATTCTCCAAGTGATCAACATACCAAAAGTCACATATCTTCTTAATATTAAAAGGTAGTTTTTTCTTGTCCTTAAGTACACAAGGCATTATTTCTCTCCAAAGAAATAATAATTGCCTAAGACGACGACAATTATGATTTTGCCATATGGGTGCTCATTTCAAGTCTGCAAGTCACGTGCACTTGACAGTGCTGAAAGACTCAGCTGCTGTATCTGGTGCAAAAACCAGAATAGTTTGTCAAGCCATGCTTCCTGGGCATAAAGTTATCCTAATAAAGGGTTAAACGACCTTCAACTCAGTAGAGCTCCTGGTCTCTGTTAAAAGAGTTCCTAGGTAAAGGAAACACATACTTTTCTGTGAGTGCCAAAGCGTACATAAGCAACCAAATATTCATACGCAACACTTGACAGATATTTGATCTAGATGTCTTTTTTTTTTTTTAATTATTGAATTAATTTCATGCCCACAGAATAAGACTGATAGCATAGAATAGATGGTTTTCTTGTAAGCTTCTAAGGACATAACCATAAAAGAAATTCATAGCATAGTGATAAAATGTTTAATTTTCAGATTGAAAGGAGGTCAGTAGTAGAGACCGCTATATAATAATCTCTATAGAGACTCATATGATTGCTTTGTTAACCAATACCATGTGTTCTCAAGGGGAAAAAAAACCCCAACACAACCTCAAAACCAAACCAACCAAACAAAAAACCCCACCACAGCAGACCAAGAACATGGTTAGTATTTGTGGATGACTGTTATTTGAATAGGAAGGTCTACTATAGACAGCAGAGGGGTGGCTAGGCAAACAGGCAACAGAACACCTAGCAAACTATTCTTCCAAAAACTCAAATGTAATCGAGACTGGGAGAAGCAATTCAGAACTATATACAAACTATTGTGTGCTGCAGCAACAGTCACTACTCTGGCAAAACACCTAGAGTTAACAGCCCAAAGGATTAATTTATTAATAAAAAAGTGCTCAAAGAAATGAAACAAGATACTAGCTTACAGTAAAGACAGTGGGTATTAGTAATACTCAATATAAAATGACATACAGCAATGGCATATCCATACCACCCAGACTATATATTCCATTTAGTTTAGAGTCCTTCACAACTGAATTTATAGAACTAAAAGCTATGTTCAACTTTGTTATAAAAAAAAAAAACCCTCAGTGATCTGAACTCAACGTTATTAAAAGATTTAAAAGCATTTATTACAATTAAACTTTTCAATCCCAGCTTGCAGAACAGTTCTTTCTCCAGCCAGCTCACCTCAGATATTTACCCATACTAATTCTTGCAGTTGCTAAATGCATCCCTCTATTTATAAGAACAAAAGTAAATTCAAAGTTTTCACTAATAAGCCATGTAAGATAGGAAGGTAAATCTCCCAAAGATAAAAGAACAGTATAATCAACTCACTGAATCATTTTGTACAAGGTTAAGAAAAAATATTTGGCACTTTACCTCTTGTTGCTTTTGAAGCCTCTCAATAGCATTCTTTTCACGAGAAATCAAGGCCTCAGACTTTGCTTGATGTGTCCTCTCTAACTCATGACGCAGCTCAGAGATTTCTTTCTGGGTCTGCACCTTCTCCTCCATTTTAATCTTTGCTATTTCAACTTCTTTAAAATGTTCTAGCTTTTTCATAAAGGAGGAAGAGAGGATTATGTAGGACCATCTTCAAATCAATAATGATCCCTCCTCAAACAACTATAAATTTCACCTAGAAATTCTCATTAGGAAATAACTCATTAAAAATAAATTACTGTGACAGAAGTATCTTACCAGTATATATACACTATCTGCATGTCTCACAGAACTTTCATGTATTTATCTGGCATCCCAAAGCAGATCTTACACAAACAAATAGCTTTAGAGAAGAGCAAAACAGAGGCCCTTCAAAGAAAAACACTCCGCAGGAGCGATACTCTGCTTGCAATTAAGGAATGGCCACACTCTTTACTCCCTCCTCTGACACTGTCTCTATTCTTGTCCCTTTTTCAAAGAACCACTTTTGACTGGTGATGCAAGAAATGGCAGAAGCAGACCTGTCCTGAATTGCTCAGGAACAAGAGAAATTCATCTGGTTATTAAAAACATGCTGAGCATGTAAAAAAAATGTAGACCATGTAACTCCACATAAAGAAGGTTACAAAAACTGAAGTCCTGATTGATTCACAGACTTCTTAGCACAACTGAGAAAAAACTAAATGCATACAACTAGGAAAGTATGCATCTTGCAGCTGCACAGAAGAACCATAGAGAACATGATTCTAGACGATGTGTGAAGTGCAATATATGCAAGAACTGATGGGGTTATAGAGAGTTATAATAACAATTTGAAAGAAAATGGAAAGCAAGCATAGAAGACAGAAAATGTGAGAAAAAATGAGGAAAATAATAAAAAGAGAATGATAGAAAAATTGGGACACTGGAGAAAAAGAGGTTAAAGAGAGGGGAAAAAGCACAACAGTCTGATGAAGGAATCCAGGTCTGCGGGTATGAATTATATGAACAACTAAAGAACTGGTGAGACAGCACAGCATCACTTGTACATACACAAATTGGATTAGAAGTGTCTTACGGTAATTCACATCACATTGCTAAGGAACCCAAGTAAAATTAATTTAAACCAGATGGGATTCATATCTGGTTAAGATTACCATCTCCTTTGTTGCAACTGCTTTGCTAAAACTGAGACAAACTTAACAACACATGAATTAACATGTTTTACATGCTAAAAAGACAAGGACTGTTGGGGAATAAAGACTAAATGAAAAATGAAGGTAAAATACATCAACAGTTTTAACTCTATCCTTCTACTTGTCTAGCTGAGTATGACTATACCGATTTCCTCAAAGAGTTTATATGCGAGTGCCTTTAGAAGTGTGTCTAAGAACTCTATTAGATTATAATTTTTATATCCAAATAAACTATTGATATTGACAAAAACTCATTGAAAAAAACATATTTAAATGAACTACAGTTAATTTTTTTTTTTCTAGCCAAAAAACCTGTTTATCTTCACAGAAATTTATGGCAACACTCTCCCCCCAACCCCCCCTCCCCGCTTTAGAGCGGAGAGAATATACTGCACTTTATTTATTCCCAAAATGAAGGACGATGCTCTAAAAGAGCTGTCTTCAATTATAGGAAGAAAAAAACCCAGAAATAATTCATATTGTCTGTTGTGATTTCAGTGCTTCTTTGTTATGTTTTGAAATAGTATGCAAATTCTCCTCAATATTATAAATTAACTCAACTACCTGTCAAGCTACACAGCAGCAATTCATGCCTCCCAATTGCTATGCATTATATTGAAATTGAAGTTTCAAAATTTTAATTCTGAAGGAAAATGAATAGCATGGCTAAGCAGAGTAAACATTTCTCCATAAAACAAAGTAATCAAAAAGCAAATAGAATTTACCAAATTAAGACAATCAAAATAAGTTGTATCAGAAATTAACATCAGAATAAAAAGTTGAACATTCTGTGGACATTTAACAAAACTGAGGAATAGAAAATACACACATGCTATATAATCAAATTCACGATTGATATTGGATTAACATTTGTGTCTGTTGTAATTCACTATTAGATCTTTCCTTTCAATTTACCTTAAGTATTACAAGTTTGTAAAGCACAAAGGCAAAATTAACAAACGTCTCCCTTAAATTCAACAACCAGAGTTATACCTTTTGACACATTTCTGCTTGGAGCTGCTTCTCTATTTCTTTTCTATATTCCTGAAGTTTTACTTCTAAAGATTCGTATTTTTGATGCTGGGGATAAGAGTCCGCAAACTGTTCATCAATCAGCTGAAGCTTCTCAGCTATAAAGAGAGTGACATAGCCATCATAATTTAAAAACAGTCACCACAGTTATCCTACCAAAGACTGTAGGAACCTGTCTCTCTGCAGGAAGTTCCTTAGTTTACCTAAGTAGTCCTGTCACAGACAGACCCGTGCGGTACAACAGCAGAGGCAGCCCAGCAATGCAATTTGTCTGCTTTATGTCACACAACAGATACCTAGGAGGAAGCACTCAGCTGCTTAGCCACTATTTGTGGTATTACATAGTCATTCATCCCCTTTACCATGGATGGACAAGAATTTTCTTTTGCATGCAACTTCAGGTTTTTGTGTGACTAATAGCATGCACATTATAATTCAAGAAATCCCAATCTATGTCTGACTTTAACTGAAACACTATCATAGAAAAATAAGTTACGCACACATTTACAATTATCTTTTCCAGAATATATTTCATCACGTAACATTTACAGTCCACCTAAGATACTATAGCTCTTAGCTAAATGTCTAAGAAAACATCTGAGTGATTAAAAACAAAAAAAAACCCCAAACCATAACAGGTCTTTTGCCTTATTTTAAGAAAGGTTAGAAAAACAAAGTACTACTGATAGGTATGACTTTTACCTATTATTACTTTAGGTTGCACTTAAGTGATGTATGGTTTAATAGATTTTATAAATTATATTCATTTCATTTACTGATACGAAAATATTTGGAGAGACTTGCTTGCAGGGTTGCACTTACCAAGAGATTCCCTGTAGGGAGGCACTGAGGCTGTCTGAGTTTCTGTGTCTTGAGTTTCCTTGCTTAGATGATGCTCTGTAAGTCCCATTAAAATCTGCATAAGAAAACCTATAAAGATCCAATATATTAGTTAGTTCTGATTTCATACCAAACTGAATTTGAGCCTCTAATTAAGTCATTTTCACTGTACAAGAAAACCTATTCAATTCACAAAAAGAACTACTTAAGTAAAAATCAATTCTAGTAAACTATTAAGGTTTTATTATAAGCATAATCCATTCCATCTCATTCTGCAAAAGCTGCCCTTTTGCAACTTTTCCTTTCATCCATGTCTTTTGGTCTCTTGGACTTCCAAGGTTATTTGAGACCAGAATATTACTACTTTAATTATGAGGTCATTAAGGCAACAGGGTTTCTGAAGATCAAGCTACTTTAGGTATGAAACATAGCTAGGTTTCATCATGCAGATATAAGAATTGTTTCTTATATAAACCAATGAGAAGCTAATACAGTCACTTACAAACACAAATCAAAATCTGAGTTTGCCAAAGTTAGCATTGAAAGCTTCCAAAAAGCATTACATTTAATACCTGATTATAGATTTTTTCCATATTTCTAATGTTCAAGTAATTTATTTTGTAGGTGAATGTTAACACTTAACCCACACCACAAATAGGAGTTGGATAATGCTGAAATATAATATTCGTCATCCTGGTGTACTGCAAATTTTAAAATAGGACTGAATCCATATTATTCCATACCAATACACACTCGAGAAATTTGAGTTTCTATTGCTCCCATCTTAATAAAAATGAAGCTGACACAATTATCCTTGTCTGCATTATGTATAAACATCTTGTACCTTTATTTTCCTTCCGAGTTCCCAAAGCCTGTAAGAAATAAAAGATGTTTTAGACAGTATTTCATCACAACTGTAATTTAAGCTTATTTTCAAAATCAAAAGAACTTTACCAGTGATTTGTAAAGACTGGATTTTGGATTGATCCTCATTAATTGAAGAAGATCTTGTGTAGTCAACAGCTTTGGGGGGGAAAAAAAAAGGTAAGTTAGAAAAGTTAACTATTTTAAAATAATTTCAAATACATAACAGGCACTATTTTATAGTTATAGAATATTTTCTTTTCAAGAAAGATCTATTTATCACCTTGTAAAACCATTTTCAGATGCCTGCTGTTCTAGTACTACATTTACTTATCTCCACTACCTAAGACATGTAGTTTGATCGTGCAGTTTCATGATCAACTGAAGCTGTGAAAAGGTAGTTTTGTTTCCTCCCCACCCTGGATACATGCTCTTGCTGCCTTTCTTGCCTCTTTTGATTTACCATACAAATCAGATAAGTTAACTAACACAAATGATGACTAACAATTCACCTGTTCAAAAAACTACTTTGCAGTTAGAATTAACTTCATCCTATCACATACACATAGAGGAGAAACAGAGTGAGGGTAAGGACTGCCCTTTTCAGCCACAGCTTGTAGTTAGAGCAGCTTAAACTAACCACGAATCACACTTCCAGGGAACTGAACAGCCAAACAAGAGGCTAGTTTTAATTGGGATCAGTTTCCTCCAGCACTCTGTCACACCGCCTCCCAAATCATCACACCAGACTGCAGCTATGGGGGAAGCAAGGTGAGGTTAAGAGGCTTGTTCTATGTCTGCCCAGAACAGCATCATTAGCTTATTGTCAATTTAAATTATTCATAAAGATGGCCTTGAATAATGCCATCCTTTATGGAGACGATCAGAAGCTGTCCTCATGTTTGTATTTCACTATCACAAATGGGGATTTTTTTCAATTCTGTTGCAACATGACAACCCTCAGAAAGCAAAGCTCCTGTAAGTCTTCAAAGAGGCACATTATTGAACTTACCTTCTCCTCTAATCCACTTTCTGGAAAGAAAACAGAAAGCGAATATTCATAGCCACATCTCTGCAGATGATCTGCCACCAAACTGTTGGAAGCTGTGATCAAAAGTGAACTCTCCTCACTCTGAACAGCCTGTGGCTGAAGTTCTCCACTTAAAATTGGGTGCATTAGATCATGGATTAGCTGGTTTCGGAGCTGTGTCTGATACAGAAAAGACATTATATTCTTCCTTTACATGTTATTCAGTGAGAGTTTTTATTTTTCAAAATTCACGGGGAGTTTCATTTTACTTTTATATGTTATACTACAACCTACATAACAGAAAAGGACAGACTAACTTTGGCAAAATTTAGAAAAGTGCTTGGGACACTGTGCCTTTCTTCAAAACAGTCTTAAAGGTGGCTACAGTGATCTTTGACTTTCCCTCAAGATGTATCAAATGTAGGACTGAAAAGAAGTATTGTTCTCCATCAAGAACTCACATAAATGCCAGTCTAGTATCCCCAGCTTCATTTTTAGATCACTGCTTTCCTGTTCTCTCTGGCTTAAATAAAGGCTGCCTGATGTGGCTTCAAGTTCAGGTGTACTTGGAAAACTCACTAGTCCTCTTATAAGTCTCATATCAAGAAGCTGTCAATGCCATCACAAAAGCACATGGGAAAATAAACAAGAAATTCAGTGCCTTTAATACCAATTATTTTGTAGAGAAGCAAAGAACACTAATCAAAAAAGCCTACAGGCACTAATAATAATTAAATTGCATTTTTATTATTTATTTGCATTCTCTGAGTTACAACAGAGAAAAAAAAGTAGCCTAAAATCAGAACGCCTCCCTCCTGTAAAAGGAAGAAGCAATAGTTTTCATTACATAACTATACAAACTGTTCATACCGTCCTAAAAGATCACAACAGAAATAGTGCTTTAAGCTTTCAACAGCAGGGATGCAACAGTGACAAAGTTCATTAACGAAGTAGCATGTTACCGAAAGTGGGACAAAATACTCACCAAAATTTAACAAAGCTAGGTCACCAGACTAGCCTGATATTTTAGCACGGCTTTGTATAGAAATTAGGTTGACAATAGAAACGAAGTCAAGAGAAAAAAATATTTTTTGTATTAATTTCTGAACTTGTCCAGCGTTAACTAACTTAGACAGAGATGATGTTAACTCAAAAACAACCCAGACCAGCAAGCTCTTATACACCTCATGACAAAGTGCAGGTGGAAAACACAGGCCTAAATCCCCATCCCTACTCTGGGAAAAGAAGGCAGAAATTGGCTGATATATGCTGACCATTCAGCATACCTCTAGCTCCAGAACGACTCTGCCTCCTACCAGCAGAGGCAGTCAGACAAGACCATGAGAAAGTTGACAGTATTCTCATTAGAAGATGTAATCCATAAGAATGCAAAAGAAAGCCATAAGAATCCATAAGAAAACAAAATGTATCAATTCTTCAGCTCAGAATAGCTACAAAGTCTGTAATACGATGTGTAACCTTCTAGACAATGAAAACGAAGCAGGAAAATGGACTGAAATAGCACGCTACCTAACAGACTTAATTAAATCAAACAAGACAAGAAATGGTTCAAGCATTGCGATGCCTGGTGTGGAAATCACCGAGAAATAGGTTGTCCTAAACAGGGAATTCTTGACTGTAAGATTATCAACAGTACTCTTAAAACATAGATCTTGATTTACTATTATTTTTTAAATGAATTTGGCATAAAAAGCAGGAGCTAAAAAAATTTTGGTGACATAAAGATATGTATAGAGGTATAGAAAGATCAAGCTGCCATTAAAAATGCAATTAGATGATGTTTAAAGACTAGAAAAACTGAAACTGCACAAAATACAACATTTTAGCATTTAAGGCCTGATACGAATTTGTGCTATAACACAAGGGATTTATTGTGTGAAAAAAGCAAGACGTGGATGTGTCAGTCAAACAATGACCAACGCTACAAATGTAACATGCCTCAAAAAGAGATATATGGAGCCTTTCACAGACTTTCCCATAAAACAGGGAAGAATTAACACCATTCTAAACTTTGCCTGGAAAGTTCACAAGAATCATGATCTACTTCCTTTAAAAATATGGAGGAAAGACTCCAAAGTGAAGCAGGGCAACCAGCAATGAGACTACCGAACCTTGACTTGCTTAGCACTGTAGAATGCTGAACAAAAGGTAGGACTGCTGCCTGTAAATCATCAAGAGGTATAAGAGCTGCTTAAACTGAAGGATACTTTCAGCACAAGAAAAAAAAAAAAAGGCCACAGCAACCATAAATAAACCCAGGCTACAAATCAGAACAAACTTTCTCTCTTGAACACAACCATATTCTAAAGACATTCTCCTGAATGAGCAGATAGGGAGAAAACAGCTCAAATAGTTTTAAAACAGAAGTGGAATGCTTTAGGAGGTTAAGTCATACAGTGTGCTTACATATAGTAGGTAATAAACAGACTCTGTGACCTAAGAGATCCTTTCAATCCTGTACTCTCTTTTAGTCTTCTCTTCCCTGATGACTTTTTTCTCAAGCATAGAAATTTTCAAAGACCTGATATAGGCCTTTAACCTTCCTGAAAAAGGCTCTGAGACTAATTCGCAATGAAAAGCACTTTTGTTTAGGAAGAACCTCGTATGTGGGAAAAAGAACAACCACCCAAACAAAAAACCACACCCAAAACCCTGAATACGAATTAAGCTGAGAGAAAAATAATGCATTTGGGGAAAGTCGGAAACACAGTTACTCAGCATGACCTCCGCTGCTTTCAGCGCTAAGTAGTACAGCTAACCACAGGGAGCAGCTGCTGAAATAAAGCACACCTTAAGTGTGTCTAGTACACCTCGTTTCTTAAAAGTCTGATAGAGCCGTTTCCGGAGTTCATCCTGGGACAGTATCTCCCTTTCGAACGAAGCCATCCTGCTCTGCAATACCAGAGGGAGGGGGGAAAAAAAAAAAAAAAGACATTATTAACTCTCAGCTCGATCCACGGCCAGCGAGACAGCGAGCGCCCAAGCTGCCCCCGCCTGCCCCTCACGCTGCCCCAGGCTTAGCCGAGGCAGCCTCCTCCTACCCGCAGGGAGGGCGGCAGGGGGCGGCAGGACGCGGCAGGACCCGGCTCGAGCCCGCGCCTGGCCGCTGCGCCCCGACCCTCCGGTCCCTTCCCGAGCAGCGGCGGGCGTCCCGCGGAGGCGGCGTCCCGCGACGCCAAGGAGCACCAGTGCAAGGCGCTGGCTCTGGCGGAGGCTCTAACGTCATGCGGGCGCCGGAAGCTGAGGCGGGCCAAGAGGAGCACTTCCGGTCGGCCGTTGGGAATCGTTGGAGAACTCGCGTCCCAGGGTAGGCGGCAGGCCCTGGGCTGGCCCGTCCGGGCGCAAACCCCACCTTCTTCCCTCTCTCCCTCCTTTCTTCGACCGTTCCGCGGGCAGACCCTGCAGCGTCCGGCCCTTCCCCTGGAAACGGCGTCGCCGGCGGCGCACAGGGGAGCGGCTGGGAGCCCGGGCGGGCCTCAGGGCGCTGGGTCGCGGCGGGGGAGGGTGGCTGTTACTCCCCTCGGGTAGCTCTGGAGTCCCCGGGGATGGTGCTGGACCGTGGGACTCCCTGGGACTGTCGGGTACCTCTGTTTGAGAGGGAGGACGGTGCCTGCCGTCTGCCACCCTTCCCCTTTCTGCTGCCTGTTCGTAGGGCCACCACGGATGAGGATACTCTTCAGAGTTATTTCATAGGGTCGTTGTCGTCCAAGTCACTGAGGGGTCTGTCAGGGAGTAAGTCATCAGTCCGTTGTAGAGTAAGAGTTTATAGGTAGTAGTAACTAGAATCACCTCCAGGTGATGCTTCACTTTCTAAGACTATTTCCCACCCCCTTTTTTTTTTTTAGTATAAGGGTGCATACCTAAGAGTTTATCTCTTTAGCCTATGGTAAATATGAATAGGAAGCATGTTGGCTGATTTTTAGGAGCATTTTTGGGTAGATTAAAAGTTTGTATATAGACTTACCAGTAAAGCCTGTCTATCTTTTCTTATAAGGAGCACTACATTGAAGAATGTCTGGAAGTTTCTACTTTGTGATAGTTGGTCATCATGATAATCCCATATTTGAAATGGAATTTCTGCCTCCTGGAAAAGTAGAGTCCAAGGTGTGTTTTTTCCCCATGATACTCCTATCATGTAATTATGGTGCATTTTCCTTTATAATTTTACAGTGTATTAGAAGCATGACCAGTATGTTGTTAAAAGTGTTAATAGGATCCAGGTTTTGTTTTTTTACAGAAACTTTGTCATAAGGAGTAGAACTCTGGCATTCTTGAGTCTCTTTAATTTTTTGCCAGATCATGCTAGTTCTTCATAAAGCATGTTTTCTTTAAATATTTGATGCTGTATGGTGAAGAATATAAATGCTAGTCATGCCTCAGTCATTGCTTTTAGTTTGTAGAGCTTTTATAATAACTTTTCATTATTTAATGCTACTTGCTGTCATCTGTTTTAAGGCATCTGTATACAGTAATAAGGTAAAGGAAGGAACATAAATTTGAAAGCTTTATTCAATCCTTTATTTTTTATGCTATAAAGAAACCTTTATTTTTTAAATCATCTTCAGTAGTCATACATGCTTTAAAGTAAGAAAGGTTTAAAACTTGTATTGATAAATATGGGTTTGAAAATGTGAGAAATATAAGACTATTCAGTAAGTAGTGCTTCCAGTGGGAAAAGAACAAATCTATCCATTGTGATACTATATCCCATTAAAAACAGACTTCAGAATAGGAGTGTGTGGACCTGTGACTGTGTCCAAAAATGGACAAAAAAGTACAAACTGTCACTGATTAGAATGGTATGGTGTCATCTGTATTTTTAACTAGTATCCCATAAAAGATAGTAAATAAGGCTGGTCAGACTAGACTTACTGAGCGTGGGGATGAGTCAAACAGTGGAAAAAACAATTTTCTGCATTCTGCTAATGGAAATAACTTGGGTAAGCTTCTTCTCTGACTGCAGTTGAATAAAGAATTTTCTCTTAAGAGACAGTCTAAACTTGATGTGCATTGAAGGATAACTAGTAGACATGCATATGTTTTGGCAACTTTCACTTCTGCTTCTGAGGCCTGCCATTTAAGAGTGAATTCAGTGCAGATGCACAGCTGCCTGAAGTAAGTGGTTTGCATAATGTACATGGTTTTATCAGGGCCTCTGTTGAGGAATAAGTTTGCAGTGGGAGATTACCTATTGGTAAACAAAAGAATTAATGCTGGAATTCATTTCTGAGCTATAAATACAGGCTTTATTGGGTTTGCTGCTCTCAAGACTGGTTTTGTGATGACCTTTTTATTACGACCTTTTTTTCCCTTGAAACCAAGTATCATGACGATATATACTAGTTTTATTTAATTACAGCATGGCACATATGTGGCAGAAAAGAAGGGTATCTATAACTTTACATAACTTGAGCACTAGTTGTTTAGCAACTTGAGCAAATTACCATTTCTATTTCACTCCTTTCACTGAATTACTAATCCTCCATCTTCTGGAAATACATTAGGATGATCATCGCCATCTCAACCAGTTCATTGCTCATGCTGCTCTTGACCTAGTAGATGAGAACATGTGGCTTTCTAACAATATGTATCTGAAGACTGTGGACAAGTTTAACGAATGGTTTGTTTCTGCTTTTGTCACAGCTGGACATATCCTTCCCTCTTCTCTTTCCTTATATTTATAAAGGAATAGCCTTTTGCCAGAATGGGACAAGTTAGATGAAATGAGTTTGGAATGTATTTCTTTGGCTATTCACCATTATTACTGCTAGAGAGTGTCACCAGCTTTGGGATGAAGTTAGGAGGCACAGCAGTCGTTGAAAGTTGGGACCAATTGGAAAAACGGATTTTTCCTTTTGAAGGAGCTGAAATCGCCTAATGAAATGTGGAGCTCACATAGAATAGAGGAAAGAGGTATGAGAGGGTCTGAGCAAGCTTATATGCTTCTCTGTTCCCATCCCTTTGATAATGCTAGAGAGGAGAAGCGGGGATAAACATCCTTGGTGTCAGTCACACCCATCTTGAAAATGCAGTGTCAAGGCTTGATCATATGTACAGGTAGCCCTAGAAGTGTTTGTTGAGAAGCTGTTAAACATAGCAAGTAACATGGAATGTCACTTTGATTAACTTCAGGGTTATCTGGCAAAGGTGCCAAGAGTGTCATCCACATTCAGAACTGTATAGTTTTAAAAAGAATAACCTCGAATAGAGAGGTGATTATTTTCAAATAGGAGAATTTTAAAATATAAAGGTAGTGCTTTCTAAATGTCACTGCTTTAGTTACTTCTTGAAGTGCTTTCCCCTATAGAGTCACTGCTATTTCATGTACAGCTAAACACTTTAAGTATATGCACAATTCAGTGTAAATGCTTATCTCAGGATATGTTAAATGTCTCTCTTCTTTGTAAAAGTTGAATTTTCCTTAATTGCATTACATATGAGATTTATAATGCTTCATGATGTAAGGCAAGAAGATGGGATTAAGAACTTCTTTAATGATGTATATGACTTGTATATAAAGGTAAGAAACCAATTCTTACGGTCTCACTGCAGTACTTTTCAGTGTGTTCTGCTGTACGTGTTCAGGTGTGCCTGTATTCACGTATTGTGTTGTAGGGACCTTGTGTAAGTGGGCCAGTACCTGTGCAGTCCACGTTCGTCAGAGTTGATAATGTGTGACATAAAGCATGTGTTTTCCATTAAACAGAATAGATTTTTCTAAATTGTTATAAACTGCACTCTTTCAGAACTTATTTTCATTTTAATCCAGTGATTTTGGGCAGTATTCTGTCACTAATGGTGATAATGAAAGCAGAAGCCTGGTGGAAGTGCTTTGCTCTCAGAACAAGAAGCCTATGTGCTCACAGCCTGGTGGTGCTTCCACTACATAGGGCACTCTCAAGCACCTGTTGGGAGGTGGCCATCTCGGCCTTCTGCGGGGACTCAAGTGATGCTGATTCCCAGAACAGAAATTTCCACCAGTGTCCTGATAGATTTGTTCTGAGGAGCTGGTACTGAGGGATGGTACTGAGTGCACATATATGTGGAGAATGCAAGGGCCTGAAGCAAGTGACTGTTGAGGAGGTCCATGCTCTTGAGAGGCACTAAACAGACTTAATAGTAGTTGTGGTCTGAAGCAACATTTTCAGGTGCTGTCATTGTACTTACCGATGAGTTTTTCTTCTTTCCTCAGTTTGCAATGAATCCATTTTATGAACTCAATTCTCCTATTCGATCCAGTGCCTTTGAAAGGAAAGTACAGTTCCTTGGGAAGAAACACCTTTTAAGCTGAACAAGTAAATTTCCTGAGTGACTGCTTTTCCCATACTTTTCTGATCATTTGAATTGTAGTTGTTCCGGTTAGTTCTTGGTATGTTTGATACTCATCATCTGGAGACTGACGGATGCTGAAGGAGCTTTTTTTTTTTTTTTTTGCTGATACAGATAAGAACAACCAAGCTTCTCTGGTTAAAACATGTATCTTAAGAAGACATGCTTTTACGTGCTATGAAAACTAAGTTTAAAAATGCTAGGTGCTGAACAGGTACAAACTGAGATGTCTGGGTATGGATGAGTAATGTGAGCCTCTTATTGAGGGTGGGAGGAAATCAGATGTAAACACAAAAGACATCTCTTGTCATGTGATTTAATATCAGCAAAAGGGAATTCTTAACTGTTGGGCCTAAGTGGTTAATTTTGTTATAAACTTTTCTACTTAGAGAACTTACTCTGCAGACTAACCAGACTAACCTTATGCCTTGTGGTACTAAATGAAGTCTGAATTTGTATTGTAATGTGTAATGTATGTATTATAAAGTCCTCAATAAAAAGAGGGTATATCAGCAAAGCTCTGTCTTCAGTATTTCAAGAAGTTTTGAGGAAAAACCTTAACATTCTAAAGCTTAAACTTTCAAATTTACCAAATGTTCATTGCAATACATGTTTAGCTGCAGTGTTGTATCAATGACGTGAAGTAGATCAGAACAGCTGTGTCTGCCCTGACTTTAATTCTAATTCACACATGGAAAAATACACACTAAATTTACATGTTTAAGCTCACCTCTTTCCATTATATCTGCAAGGGCTGAAATTTGCTTTTTGAAAATATATTTCGATGAGGATCTGTGAACTGTGAAACTCTGTTTGCTGAGGCTTCAGAAAGGCACTTGGCCTGTCAGGCTACTATTCCATTGTAAAACGTGGTTAGGGACCCTTTTGCAAAACTTACCCGTCATTCCAAAACAGTGATTTTAAAATGAGTTATTTGGCATATAAGTACCTAATATTTTGGTTGGTTTCAGTCTTTTAAGTAGTTTGTTTGCTTTAGCAGCAAATCTGTATAAGCTATCTTCTTGGACTTTTTTTTTCACCTGACAAGTAATTTCCAAAGGAAGTGGCATGCTGTTCTAGCGAGTACATTTTGCATAGTGTGTGTATTTAAAGGGACCACATGTATGTGGTAATGTACAGTCATTATTTCTTTGTAATTTACACTTACTGCTAAACTGTCACTGTGAAATATTCCATGAGAAAAAGACCACTTTATAAAGGTTGTGGTATTTACCTTAAATAAAACATGGAATGGTGCAGTATGGATGCCTGTTGAGTATACTTGAAATGATTGAAGAGAACAGCCAGATGACAGTGGTAAGGCTACCTTTATTGGTGGGGTGGCAAGTGAAGATGGGAACACTTGTCTTTGCAGTGTTGTTTCATAAAAACCGCATCGTACAGCATTTTGATAATGTCATGTAATCTTATGTAAACCCACCGATAATTTTTTTGCTATATACATGAAAGCAGCAGAAGCACTGTTGAGGTAAAGCATTCTTGTTCATACGATAAGGAGCCAATAAGTTGGACCTGTTAATGCTGTTTTCTGCCTTTTGCCCGGTAGCACAATGGTTGGAAAAATACTGATTCACTGAGGAGGTACTTAGGTTCAGTAATCACATACATGGGAGTAAGAAAAGTTGTTTCATGGATTAGCGCCAAGTTTCCACCACTTCTAGAAACTGTGGGGTTTTTTTTGTTAAGTGTATTCTTTTCTGCCAGCACTCAGTAGGAAGTTTCGTAAAATGAAAGCATTTTCTCTCTTGCCTTATCTCTAAATGCAGTTAGCCAAATGGTGCCTGTTCCTATGCCCCCCATACATCCTTCCCATTTTCTTCTGAATATAGTAAGTAGGCTTTATGACAACAGACTTACTGGCCACAGGCAAGGCAGAATTCTGTGCTAACTCACTCATTATATTAATCATAGTTTGCGGTGAGGAACGTTGTCTTGTGACAGAATTCTGAAGGACCTTAGCTAGGTAGCTGGGATTTCCCTGTGTATGGAGGAACACTTGTTTATGCTTTGGTTTGTGACTTTCTTCAGTAAGCTGAAAGACTGCCGTCTGCAAGTGACAGGTGGAATTTGTCTTATGATCAACTATAGTCACAAATCTGCTCTAGGTCTGAAAGATGCAGTTCCAGCCTGTATCAGACAATGAACAGTTCCTCAATGCAGAAGGCAGAAGAGGGACCTCCTTTGCAAGTGCTATGTTCATGTGCCCCATCTCAGAGGCTTAGGGCTAAGAATTCAAACTAAATCTGTTGCAGTATGAGAAAGCAGCAGATAACCTGTATTACGCAGTAAAGGCAACAAGAAAGTTTCTGAGTTAGAGGGACTGGAATTACCTTAGATGGTACAAAAATCAAGCATAAGGATATGACACCATTAGCACATGCTAAGAACATGAACCAGCCTTAATAAATCTAGACTGGAAGTGCAACTTAAGACTCAATTTTCTGCAAGGTTCTGTTTAGGTAACGTGTCATATGACTTAAAGTAGGATCTGTTTGAGGTACAGAGCAGCTGTTACAACAAGCAGCCTTGTTCCAGCAGCACTCTTAATGCTAAACATCTCCATACTTCGCTGTATCATGAGCCCTAGCTAGTTTCTTCTGCCCCTTCCCATTGCATTGTTTTAATGGGCACAGCATTCATCAGCCCCACTGATTTACCATATCACAACAATATTTTCTGCTCCTGATATTAATAGACATCTGTAACTTTGCACACATATTACATATGCTCTGTAACTCTACAGAACTCCAAATATTGCTAATGGGACCCCCTAATACTTGAGATACTTTAGTACTTGAATCTGTAAACTGAAACACAAGCCAGAAGTCACTTCATAATGAGTGACACATACCAAGCTTTCAGAAAGTACAGAAATGCCTGTTAGTTCTTTACCCATCTACATCTTGCCATAGGACTTTTGCTTCTTTCAAGCACCTGATAGTCTCCCACTGAGACTAAATCCTGACCTCAGTATAATTCCTATAGTCTTGTTTACTGTAGCATGTAAAGCCCTCCCTCCCCTTCATCGTTACTAGCCACTTTTGCAATTAGCGTACGGTTGTGGTACAGCAGCTCCAGGACAATTAACGCACTTCTATTGTATTAAGTTTTATTTAACTTTATTAAACCTGCTTCTCAGGTGGAGGCTTGGTAACCATGATGTTACACAGAGAGGAGACAAAGGGGAAAACACAGCTGGAAGCTTAAGCATAAGAAAGACCACAGCAGTTCTCATGCTTAACTCTTTTCCTTTTAGCAATCTTACTTGGATCTTATCTGTGGTACTCTAGTCACAGTAAATTCAGCTCCTGTTCTGTTTCAACCTTTACCCCTGCTAAAATGAACATTAAAGGAAGCTTTAAGTAGTAAGGTAGTAGTTTTACAACAATTTCATGTCACTGGCTTAGTAGCCCCCGATACAAGCAATCTTAATTTTTAAAGCTTTTTGCTCTCTCAGCTTATGACAAATTTAGCTAAAGATTTCTTCAGAGATCTTTTCATTCATTGATGAGAAATTAAACACAACAGAAGTAGCAGCTCAACCTATATTTAGCTGTTAGGTGACTGAAGTCACTGAACACAGTTGTGCTGCTGTATGTGCAGGACTGTAAGAATGAATGAAGACTTAGCAATGTACAGAGGTAAAAAGATGTCACTTATAAGCAGGAGCAGCAGATGTATGGAGTAAAGTTGTCCTGGACAAGTTCAAGCAAGAACATAATACATTCAGAAAAGTGTATTAAGAGCGACAAGGTGGTTTCTTTTGCAAGCTTTACTTCCAAATAATTACACCTGGTACAGACTGGGCAGATAAGAGAAAACTCTTGCTACTACTGTACTCACAAGAAAAGCATTTCTATTGGATCAAAAAAGTTACCATACAGAAAGCAGAGCCTGTGTAGTTGGGTGATAACATGGCCTGTCCTGTAGGCCTCAGACCTCCTTCAGAAGTCCGCAGGGAGTGTACGTGCATGCTTGTGAGCATTCAGATTACACACTGAAGCAACAGTGCCCTGTCAAGTTTGCTGTTAAAAGGACAGTGGGTACTCTGAGAGCCAACATTCAACAGCTTCTCATACAACTATTGCACCATTTAACTGCAACAGAGAGCCTCAAATACACCTTCTGTGGTTTCATCTGCAGTAATGCAGAAAGACTGGCCATTAAATACAGAATTTGCTTCTGTTCATTATCGTGTCATGAGTACAGTAAAAGACACTGTCTTAAATGTCTAAGTCCATATCCTAAAATAGCAAATTAAGGATCAAATTCAGTTCAAACACTAGCTGTAGGCATTTACTTGTATTAGGGCTGAAAGCTGCACAGAGCTTCCTGAGTTCTCCACATATTGCCAATCCTTAGTTTCACAGTGCAGAGATTACTGGTTAACACATTCATAGCTCAGGTTAGCAGGAACAAGATGTTTGGAACTTTAAGGCTGTAGACTAAAAGTTCTTTTACGCATTTGTCATAATGTAGATCCCTTCAAGTACTATTAAAGCTGACTGAATAAAGCCTATCTTTTTCATAACTAAAAATGGTTATACTTCAGTTACTCAGATTTTTTTACCTTATGCTAGAATGGGACTTAAGGCAAAGACATGTATTAACTTAAAAAATCATCAGTACCTTGCATTAAACCGCTGGAAAAATTAGTAGGGCATTAGAATAGTAAATGAAAGGAAAATGCGACATTAAATATGTAGGAAATTTATTTCCTACTTCATTATAGCAACATAAGACAAATTATAGCAACATTAGGCAATTAGAGAAGACCTGAAGGTAATTTACATAAGCTTGTAATAAACACGAGAGATGAAGTACCACTCACAGCAAAAGGAATGTAGTGAGTCTGAAGTTCACTATCTAGCATTGTTAAGAAACTGACTTCTAGTGAAACAAAAATGGAATGCTGATTTCATAGAAATATACACATATAAAAGTATCTTTGTGCCTGAATTCCAGAGCAGTTTCTCCAAAGTAGTGCTTCTAGAACTTTCAAGTTTTAATTATCTTCAAAGTATTTATCATCTGAATAAAGTTGGCAAGTTACATTCTTATATTAATGTTTTTACTCGATACCTTCCTAAACAGAAAGTGTCACTAATTCAATAATGGGTCACTCAGGGAGGGAATTTTTTCTTTTGCTCCCCAAAGACAGCAGCAGAATTATTATGATTTTAATATTAGAGTGAAACCCATTTGTTATTTTATCTACTACACCTTCCCCATCCTTTTTCTAGAGCTAGCTAGTCAAAAGTAATTTGGCCAAAAAAAAATTTAAGTCAACAGCAAGATGAACTGGGTTTCGGTTTCCGATGAAGGTTGACTGTATCTGTTTGAATAAAGTGATCTGATCTGTCTTCAGAGGCCAGAACTCTTCTAACAGCTTCTTCAAAGGCTGCTGCAACATTAGTGGCATCTTTTGCACTGGTTTCAAAATAGGGATGGTTGCCATTATTCCTGCACCAGTCTTGGGCTTCTTCTGTAGACACCTGCCTTTCATCAATATCAACTTTGTTACCCAGTATCACAAACGGAAAACTTTCAGGCTCCTTGACATCTGCATAATAAATGAATTCTTTCTTCCAGTTACTTAAGTTTTGAAAGCTTTGAGAGTCATCCACACTGAAGGTTAGTAGGCAACAGTCAGAACCTCTATAGAAAGGAGTCCGCAAGCTCCTAAAACGTTCCTGACCTGCCGTGTCCCATATCTGCATTGTAACAAAATGTCCATCGACTTCCAACTCTTTATTTAAGAATTCCACACCTATGGTATGAAACAGCTGAGCATCAAACTTGTTGGTGACGTATCTGTTCATGAGGGAACTCTTCCCAACTCCACCATCTCCTAGGAGTATTACTTTAAGGAGTGATGATTTTGCTGCCATTGTTATGGGAATAGATCCTCCTGGTTTCCTAGACCTGTAAAGATTAAGAAAATCATTAAGAGTTGTGAGCAGAAAATTTTACATGCCTAAATTATCTAGAAAGTGTTAAAGTCTACCGACATCGAGTTTCATGTATAGAAGCAGGAGGACTATGCTAAACAGGTGAAGTGTGGATACTCACAGTAAGAACACCCACCCACTCAAGAATATGAAGTGTTTAAGAGGTGTCTCTGCCACAGACTGCAGTCTGTATGACACTCTAAGCAGTACACTGCATGAATTATGTCACTTAAAACACTTAAAAACGCCAAACTCTCCAACATTTGTGCATAAGAGGCATCACATCACATTCAACAAGCGCAACAATTCATTTATGTTCACTGAAAAAGATCCATGGAAGAAAGTGGAGTGAGAGAATTTTATAGAGCACATGCCTTCAACTAGTTACTTCAGCGCTGTATTTCACTAGCAAAGATACTTTTTAACATGCAAAAGTGAAAAGGAAGTGTTAGGAATAAAGCAGGACACTGTGTTATACTGGAATAACTGCTGCACTTCACCCCAAACTGCAACCAGACAAGGAATTTTAAATCAGCTTGCTGGGAACACAATGTAAATGCTGTAAGTGTACTTCAAAAGTCAGGTGAGTAGGTACTGGTACACGAACATCCAGTATTTTACAATTTACTCCTTGCAGAACGACCACGGAGAATGGAATACTATTACAACTACTACAAAAGAAAAATTCAGTGTTGCTACTTCAAATGGTTCTCAAGATGCCAAATACTGAGGACAAGTCTACACTGACAGTTCGGTTAGCAGGTGTCAACTTCCAGTGGTAAAACGGTCAAAAAGCCTGGAAGTGCCAGTGAAGAGCCTGGCTGCCAGCACAGGACAGGGATGGTGAACTAGCGGCACCAATGAAGCTTTTTTTACTATCAGATTTTAGTGTTAAAGGATTATGTTTTTAAAGAGTAGTTGGCTCATTAGTGTTTTGTGCCAGCCCAAGGTTTGCCCTCACTACAGTAGTGTCATCTAATACTGTAGAACAGTGTTTTCATTCCTTGCGGGTAAAGTTTATTCTTTAAGAGCCCAAACTTAAGTTTCTGTATGAGAAAAACAGCTGTTCCTACACCTACCCGTTACTGAAAGAGTAACTCAGCCAAAACAAGGCTTCTCTGAAAACAGTGTCTATTTAAAATGGAAATGGGTCATAAGTTGCCCAGTCTGTCTCTCTCTCTGAAGGAAGGAATGCGGTCTTGCTGGTTGTAATTAGCGTTACTGGCATATATATCACCCACAGAGTATGGTTATGGAATTAACACCTGATACAAGCTGGCATGAGAGTCATATGACTCTGTGCTGCCTTAGAATCAAGGCCTACAAGTGAGAAATTTCAGGAATTTTTTTGTCTTTAACTTTTAATCTTAAAATATTTATTACATGCAAAGAAATTTCAAAATATAAGGAACAGCGGCTGCTTCCATGAAAATTTTTTTCAGGGCAAGTAACTTTATTCATTCATACTGTTTAATTAAAAACAACGTATATAAATCCTTAGTATTTCTATAGGTTTGTATCACAACCACGTTAGAACTGCTTAGGAGCTACAAGTGGACTGTTCATTTACCTTTCACAGAGCTAAGGGATAATTGCTGTGGCTCAGGATATGAACAGTACCTTTTTACAGATATGCAATAAGCCTTATTGGAGCCACCAGTTTACTTGCCCATGATTTCCACATTCATGCTGAAGTATTTAAAATGGTCCAGTGTCTTCACTTATCTCCCTAATTCCTACTAGTGGTTAGCAACTAAGTTATTTGAGCTATACCACTAGATAGTAGCATCTTAATAAATAATACATTCATGAGAACACAGGGTACTGAATGTTTTCCTGTTTTTCCACTTCACTGTAGGACCATGTTACAACTACTAGTTCTCCTTCTGTCCTACTGAAATCACAAGTTCCCTAGAAGACAATGTGAATAAAAAAACCTGCCTTACACAGTTCTGACTGTACTATGCACTTGCTTCTTTAGCTTCTACAGTTTGAAGAAGTCTAGGAGACTAATGACCATGAACAAATAATTGTAGATCAACCTCAAACCTTTAAAAGTGACTTTTCAACTAGAACTACACTGGTCCTTCTACACAAAGGCTACAGAAACTGGTAGCAGTAGATGTCATGCTTAGCTAGCAGTTAATGTTTTTGTAAAGTTATCAATCCAAAATAAATGGGATATATGTTCAGTCATTTCAGTACATACTTAAAAGCTGGATCTGAATAAGCAAAGCAGCATGTTTGAAGGCACTGAGAAGCATTTTGTTTGGAAGCTGCGAAGACTTTGTAAAATTGCACAGTTGCAGTTTTTCTGACTATATAAGGGACTCCTCTGTAGCCCCACTGATTATGTGATTTAGAGCATCTGCAGAACCAGGATGGTAGTTTTCAGCAGAGTAGGCTGCTGCATTTTTTCCACTTACGCATCTTTAAGTTAAGATTTTTGAAGAGCTCAATTTTTGGTTTTTTTTTTCCTAAGTTATAAAGCCTTAATACCCCAACAAATAAAACAACAACAAAATCCTTACGATGCCTGGAAAATTAATGTTATTTCTCCTACTACATACATTGAGCTTATCTGTATAATGTTCTTTTTGACGATGTTTTTGGAAAGAACAGTCAACATCTGATATTGTACTTCTGAAGATTTATTACCTTAATTGTTCAGTTTAAATCATCATTCAGCATCTGAAAACAAAACAAAAACTTAATTTCCAATGTGCATCTGATTGTTTTAAACAACACCAGGAACTGCAAGACAGCAAGAATTACAGATAACTGCAAGAATTACAGATAACTCTTTGTTCCAGTTATTTCCTACATTAAACTAATTGTGCAGCACAGTAAGAGTAGTCTCAACCTAGTACACAGAGGAGTCTGTAAAAAGAAGATTTTCCCCTCATATTCCTCTGTCATTTCAATATTCAAGGAAACTCCAAGCAAATAAAAAGTAGCCCCACTCTGGCCTATTTTGATATCTGAATTGCCTCAAGCTCTTAGACCACTGACTTCAATATTCCTGTTAAAAGCAGGGAACAGTTTCTACTAAGTGCCATTTCTAACACGATCATATACCATAATACAAATAGTAATTTAATTGTTGCTTCATAGAATCTCCCATTTAAACAGTAAGCTGAATTACAAGTCTGAAACATTGCCATTAGCAGTCCAAACATTTGCTGGCAAGGCTAACACCAACACACTGGGCAACTTCAAAAAAAAAAAATCAGTGTGCATTAAAATAATCTTTGATAACCAGCCCCTCAAGCTTAGAGAAACACCACTGCCTTGTCCAACCTATCCATCTAGACTTTCTTAATTCCATCACTGTCCACTTCATAGCTGACTTTTCAGTGGAATTACTTCTTCTAACATTTAGATATTGAGGCAGTACTTGAAACACAAGATTCTTCGTCTAGAAAACTGTATCAGCAACACGCAAACTTAGTCTAGAAATTTGTTTTGTTTGTTTGTTTTTTTTTTTACAATAAAAATAATTTAATGAATTAAGGAGGACCTGCTTATACCAGAGAACTGGAGGCAGAAGGCAACTGCTGAACTCAACTTCTATCTATGAAAAAATTCAGTTAGCCAAGACAGTAATTGCATTGTATCTACGAAGTCAGCAAGCATACTTAAACTGAATCAATTGAACCAATTTATAGTTTCACTTTTACCATACTGATACCAGGCACAGCAGCACACCATTAAAAAAAACAAACACAAAAAACCCACCCCACATAGCAACTGAAATCTCACCTCTACCCCCCACTTTTTTAACAAGACACCAAAAACTGGATCAGTTGCAATAGCACCACTGAATTCTCTCAGCATTCTTGAAGAAACTGATGTAAGGGACACTTCAAATTTCCAAACTACTTTTCTCCACTTTCTAACTTGGAAACAGGCAAGAAAAATTATTTCATTCACCATTTTCAGACAGTGGTTACCAATGAACAGCCTGCTATATGAAATCAAGACTAAACCCAAAGGTTTCCTTGAAGATATGTGGTCACTGTCTTTAGAGTTGTTAAAGAGCACCCATTTGTCTTAAGAGAAAGAAAAAAAATCAAGTTTGTTCCAACTCATCACACTTATTTACAGCTTCATATGCTTTCAGACAAGACTTCTTAAAAAGGAGGTGGGCCCATCTTTGTTACAGATTTAAGAAAACACACTCTCTCAGAGTTACTGACAAGCAGAATTAGGAGTTCCATAACTAGCATAACAGTAACACTGATCATATTTCATAACTTCCTAACCTCAAATTTACAGATATACAAGACATCAATTTCAGCTTTGAAGCTTATTTACTATTTTCTTCGCTAAGCCATCTTATTTTGTTAAACCACAGGTATCAGACATCAGTAGTTTAAAAATGCACACAAACACTTCAAGAATTAGACAAAAACATTGGCCTTTCAATAACATAATGTAAACTTACTCCCTCATTAGTAGTTTTTTCTTAACACTAACAAAGCATTTGACAATATTTACCAGGCTAGCTTAGAAAAAAGTGGTTTCCTGTGTTTTCTCAGTTGCAGTTGCTCATCAAAAAACTTACATAAACTGCTTCTCTATAAAATGTCTGAAAAATAAGTCCCGAGAACTATCAGAGTTGCAACAGAAGGGCAGAATCCAGAACTATGAAAAGTAGTTTTCAAAACCTACACTTACTTTTTGTGGAGTTTTTACATTTCTCAGCCCTCAATCACTACAGAGTAGTTACCCACAGATTTCCAAGTGTCCAGAAATCTGAAAAGAAGGGAGAAAATTTGCTTCTGTCCTTTTTCTCTGTTTAGCCAATCCTTATTCTTATATTTAGAAGGTACTGGTTTACATCCTGGCCAATTAAGTGGCACAAGAACATTGGGGTTTTTTAGCATGTAAGAGGCCACAGGCCTCTTTGACCTTGACAGATTTTGCTCTCAATTCAAAGGGAAACATACAGATAGAAGTCAAGATGCTACACGCTTTGCACTTCTGAACGCATTACAAGCTTGGACATTAACCTGTCTTCAAACTGACCTTCCTGTCCATGGGCTAACAACACAAGAGCTGCAGGTCAGGAACATCCCTTTACTGACCGTCACTTGTCAGCTGCATAGTTCTCTGGAAGCCCTTCAAATCATATGGCTCGATCTACTGAGATCCTCACTACCTGGCAAGTCTTCCTTCCTTTATCTGTGATTTCACCACTGCACTGGGAAGTTAGTTTATGTTTTCCATTGGATAGACCTTAAATAATTTGATGACAGGTTATACGAAAATTGCCACTACTTGAAAGCAGCCTAGACATGCTTTATCTAACACCAGAATATCACTAGTTTGTTCATACAGTATGAACACAAACCAAACTGAACTGACACACTACTTTTGCCACTCATTTGTATGCCAAAAAGTTGTATTTTGAGATTCCTTTATAAAGTTATTTTAACTCCTATGCAGTTCAGGACTTCAAACAGCAGCCAAGGGAAGGATTCCTTAAGTCTGTATAACCCCTGGATGATCATGAAGTCATCCCAGTACCTACTGCCAGAATCACTTCATTTATTTTGACTTATATCTAGCCACAAACTCAATCAGCAAATCCTGTCAGGAGAAATACCTACTTTCATACCTCTGCTAGTTTAATCTTGCAGAAACCTGGCCTTCACTTTCCATCTCATTCCCCACATGGAAGAATAATAAGCAAACTATTATTTACTCTGATTTAATCAGAGTTGACACTTCTCAGCAGCTCACAGCTGAGCATCTCCCAACTTAAATATTCTATTGCTTGCAGCTGACTTCAAAACACCCTTAGGTGCTGTTGCTCTTGGTCCAATATTTCTAACAATTCATGAGTTAACTGACATTCTCCTAGCAACCTACTTCTCTGTTACTGCTTCTGCTCTTTTGATAACTTATCAAGCAATTATTTCTGCTCATACGTGCTCATCTTTCTCCCTTGCATTGGTTTCTCTTTTTCTCCAGGGACTCTTAGCAGTAGCAGCCTCTATTGGTCAGGTTACATTGTGCATTCATATTCTTCCCAATATAACTATGTGATCAAAGCCCATCTCTAAGGGATTAAGTGGGTTACACTGTACCAGGCCAACCTGCTGTCTGCTCTGTAGAGAATGAAAACAAAGACAAACCACCAAGGAGAATGAACATTATAAAAACAAAAAACCCCCCCACAACCTTAAGGAAGTCTTACAAGCCTTCCTGCTCAGAAATTATTATACTTTGTGAAACATTTATGTAAAATTCCAATCCTAAGGAGCTAAAAAAATTCCGTTTCTCATTATTTATTACTAAATAGACACAAAATAAAATACAGCTTGAAATCTAAATACTAATTTAACCCTCTGCATTTTTTTCCACATATTTTCAATTTAAGGAAACCAATGGTTGGTTTGAGCACTGAAAAGCAAAAAAGGACTGCTAGAGCCCCCCCCCCCCCCCTTTTTTAACTACATACTCCCTATTTTTAACTTAATAGAAAAGGCTTTACTGAAATGAAGGCAACATACAGAGCTCCATACAACCTGAAAATAACATTTAATTATAAATTCCATGTTGATGCTGAAACACAGATGTAGCTGAACCATCCCTTAGTTAAGTTTCTCTAGAAATCAAAGTGCTAGGAAAGAAAAGTTTTGGATTTATTTTGGGCATATCTGAGAAACAGCTTTCCCTCTAGTCTGCCATTACAGCTTGTTACCTTATAAGCAACTAAAAAGTCACCAAAAAAAAAAATCTCGAAAATCTCAGCCACACACAACCACCCTCGCTCTAAACATTAAAAAAAAAAGCAAGCACTGACAACTTCAGTGTTGTATAACACTTTAAAAGTAAAGACAAATAAACCTCCCATGTTTATTTAGTAGAGCTGTAATTATTGTGGACAAGTAGGAAAGAGGTGAACAGTATGTAAGGCGGCAGACTGTATGACAGCTATCTGCAGACAAACGTTTTAATTCCAAAACAAAATTTAGCCAAGGAGTTCCCTACTTGCCTATCCCACTCAAGTTAAAAAATCTAAGCGCTCTATATGTATCTAGTTATATGTAACCTTGCTATAAAGGCCGCTCATATAGGTTTTTAAAACTAGTTTTCTTACACTATTCTGTTATTCGTTCAATTATTTAGCATAAGTTACTTACACTGAAAACTGTTCATTAACTGCTCAGACATAAGCGATTCAACAATCCTAACCTAACTAACCCTTTTGGTTCTCCAGCCATCACATCTGAGTTTGCATAGCCACCTGCCACGATTAAAAAAGCAACCAGCCGTTGCGGAGGAGAGCTAAATTAAGTCACTGGTTTTAAAAAAGAAGAACTAAACCCGAGACTGCTCAGGGTCCCCTTGGGAACGCCGAAGTCCCTCTTCAGCAGACAGCAACAAGAAAAGGCGATAAAGGAAATTTTTTTTTTTCCCCCCCGGTCTGAAAGGTGTTGAGGAGACAGGTTCGGAACGGAGTTTCACCCAAACACGTCAGAGATCTTTATCAGGGCTGAGGAGACACCATGGGGTTGGAGACTGGCCGTGCGCCGCCCGGGAATCGCCTGGCAGGAGCCGCTTCCCAAAGAAGCCACCGCCTGCCCCGGAGTCACGGGATCCCCGATCACGCCACATTGCCCAGCCGCCCGCACCGGCTCTGAGAAGCGCCCGGGGCCCTCTCCCACCGCGACCCCGGCAAGGGGCGCTCCGCGGGGCGGGGGCGGCCGGGTCTCCCCTCCCGCTCCCCGGA
Organism: Bucorvus abyssinicus; assembly: GCA_009769605.1. Taxonomy (NCBI): domain Eukaryota; kingdom Metazoa; phylum Chordata; class Aves; order Bucerotiformes; family Bucorvidae; genus Bucorvus; species Bucorvus abyssinicus. Next base: position 26,933,528 of record CM020030.1, on the reverse strand, counting down.
GACTCGCAGACGGCAGCTACCAAGCGAGCACCGGGGAGCGCACCCGGGAGCGGGCAGAGCTCGGCCAGCGGCGGGGGGCGGAGCAGGGAACGCTGCAATAAGCGGAGAGTCAAGAGGAAGGAAAACAAGGAAACTCCAGTCAGCTCCCGACCGCTTCCCTCCACCGCCCCCTCACCCCAAGGCTGCCGGGGCAGGAGCACGGCGCCGGGGAAAGCAGCCCCTTCACCCTCCAACGGCGGGCGAAGAGAACACTCTCGGCTGGACAGCCCTTCCCGGGACACCGGCCCCGAAGCCAGCGGCCACCGCTGAGGAAAAGGGAGGAGAGGGCGATCCCGCCACGCCGGCCGATACCTGCCCGCGGGAAGGAGGCTGCCTCTGGTTCCAGCCCGGGCTGCGCCGTCACCCGAAACCGCCACCAGGCGCTGGGGAAGGAAGAAACAACATGGCGGAGCGGGCAGGGGGCGGGAGCCGAGGGGATCACGTGAGCCGAGCCCCAGGCACGAGGCCCCGCCTCTCCGGGAGGGGCGGGGGCGACGGTCGCCCCACGCGCCACTCGAGGCCCCTCCCCCGGCCGGGGACGCGGGTGGTGCCCGCGGGACGGGAACGCGCCTCTGGGAGGCGGGGTGGGTTGTTCAACCACGGACCAGCGGGAAGGTTTTGGACTTGTCAAGCACGGTAACGGGCACGGCTTTGCTGACGGCCGGCGCATGGCTCTGAGGGGCCTGTCCATCGAGGGGCCGCCCCCCGCACTGACCAGCAGTGTGTAACTGGTGAGAGCAGCAGCGCTGTTCCGTCACAAGAGGGCAAGGAGACTTCTATTCGCTCCAGGATGCTCCGAGTGATTACGCTTTAAACCGTTTTCATACGATATCTGCAGGTCAGAGTCATTTATTAACGGCAGCAGTCTGTGCTTCACGTCAAGGGCCCCTTGTAAGCAAACTCGTGATTCTAGCGCAGTTTTGCTTTACAGGTAGAGACATTTACATTTACAATACACGTGGCAGTGAAGGAGCTAACCAAAACCCCAAGTACACTGTTTAAAAGGAGTAGCCCGACAGGTGGTTTTTTCCTGTGGTAATTCAGAATAACGTCAATTTGACTGTTGAAACAAGATCACGGGAAAAAAGTCTAAAGAAGCTGGTGATAAGAGTCTTTTCCATGCTCCTACAACTCATCACGAAGATAAGGAAAAATGTAATTACAATGTAAAGAGCAGAAATTATGTAAGTGTATTTAAAGATGTTCCCACATCAAGAGGAATAGGCGATGGCAGGAGTAAGGAAAGTGCATTTGAACTGCACCTCATTTCTCAGTCAGTCATCACACGCTCCTGATCATAAAGGAGATGCAATCGGACTGGAATTGCCTCTTGCAGAGTCATCTCGTTTAGGATCAGATTTATAAAACGGCCCAAGGAATGGAAAACAAGATCTCAGTATCACCAAAAGGAAATGTCTTCTACTGACAGGAGCAGGATTATTAAGAGGCAGTCTGTGCTAGAGGCAAATCTGATGATACTTAACCCATTCTTAATTAATAAAGCTGGACTTTGAAAATTTTAAAGCACTTTCTTCCTGAGATCTCCTGTCATCCAATGCTAAAATAAAATGTAAGTAAGTGCTGGAGGGGTAGAAAAAATGGCCTCTTGAAATGATGGTAAACCTAAGTTTATGATCAGTTATGGCACTATTCTGTGATTTAAAAAGAAATAAACCCCTCTGCATTTAGAAGTGAAGGAAATAACTACTCTATTTTGCACTTTATATACCTTGTGGAATAAAGTTACCATCATTTTTTCTTGGGACAGCACTGGACCTGACACTGCGATACATTTAAGGAAATTTAGAACCACAGAATACTTTGGATTGGAAGGGACCTTCAAAAGTCGTCTAGTCCAACTCCCCTGCAGTGAGCAGGGACATCTTCAATGAGATCACGTTGCTCAGAGCCCCGTCCAGCCTGACCTGGAATGTTTCCAGGGATGGGGCATCTACCACCTCTCTGGGCAACCTGTCACAGGGTTTCATCACCCTCATTGTAAAAGATGTCTTCCTTACATCTAGTCTAAATCTCCCCTCTTTTAGTTTAAAACCATCACCCCTTGTCCCATCACAACAGGCCCTGCTAAAAAGTCTGTCCCCATCTTTCTTATAGGCCCCCCTTAAGTATTGAAAGGCTGCAGTAAGGTCTCCCTGGGACCTTCTCTTCTCCAGGGTGAACCACCCCAACTCTCTCAGCCTGTCCTCATAGCAGAGATGCTCCATCCGTCTGGTCATTCGTGTGTCCCTCCTCTGGACCCGCTCCAACAGGTCCATGTCCTTCCTGTGCTGAGGACTCCAGAGCTGGACACAGCGCTCCAGGTGGGGTTTCATGAGAGTGGAGAAAAAGGGTAGAATTGCCTCCCTTGACCTGCTGGCCACGCTTCTTTTGATTCAGCCCAGGATATGGTTGGCTTTCTGGGCTGCCAGCACACATTGCCGGCTCATGTCCAGCCTTTCACCACGAGTACCCCCACACCCTCTTCCTCAGAACTGCTCTCAATCACATCATCCCCCAGCCTGTATTGATACCAGGTATTGCCCCAACCCCGATGCAGGACCATGTGCTTGGCCTTATTGGACCTCATGAAGTTCACATGGGCCCACTTCTTGAGCCTGTCCAGATCACTCAAAATTTTAAAATTCTAGTTAGAAACAAAATTCTTGAACTTCTGTGATAAGAGACATTTTTATTTCTCTTAGATGGGAACATAAAAGAATAGAGGAAAGGACCATGCTGTAACCATGGTGTGTCATGATTTTACAGGCATAATGGAGTATCAATAGAGTTACACTTATGGTTAAAACACACGCATGCATGCTTGAAGATCAGGATCTGAATGCCCTTTTCCCTCGTGTCCACCCTATTACTATTATTTATGTGTGTAACAAAACCAATAGTTACTGTGGAATGACCAAAAACTGCAGAACAAATAATGCCACTGATAGGGCTGCTCACATGGCCAGTTCTTAGAACAGACAGAAGAAAATGCCCAGCCAAGATGTGGTTTGAAACACGTACACCAAAATCACTCCCATTTTAAATTCTGCAGGCAGCGTACGGTCCTAGTGGTGGGTGCTGTAGGCGCTGCCCCTAACTGTCCCAGAGCGGGTCTGGGGCAGTGCTGGTGGGGGCAGCCGCCTCAGGGTTCCACTGCCAGCAGGAGCCACATTTCAGCTTGGGCCCTGTCCAAGCCTAGTGGCCCAGGTCCTGCACCCCACCTCATGCCTGACTCCCCGTTCGACAGCCAGCCCCACCTCAGCACAGCCTCCCTCCCACAGACTGTCTAGTGCTCACTGGACTTTTGGCTGACCAGACTTGTCCTGCTCCTCTTGTTTGGGTGCTGTGGGACAGTCAACCTCTTACTGAAGTCACTGTCCCTGTGCTCCTTGTCACCCCCACACTTCTGGCTTGCCTCCTCTTGCATAGCAACCCACCCTTGCTGCTCCCTCATGTGAGGTGGCTTTGCACCTTAAGGATTTTGTTCACAGAGCTGTATTCATGGAGAGGCAATTGTTGTTATGTCACGTGCTAGCAACGGTACGAACAACATCCCAACGGCAAATAAAGGGCAATTTTGTGCGTGTGTGTGTGTGCATGAGAAAGTTCTGTATCAGCAAAGCTCTCATATAATAGAGCTTGTGAATAATGCTTTTTACCATCTGTAGTTGGCAAGGAGACTTTGTCCCATCCTGGCAAGTGATGACATGGCCTCAATAAAACATGACTTTGTCACCTCCTGGCTGAATTACAGCAGTACAAAATAAGGGGATATGAAGTCATCTGCCTTTATGGCTCTGTTAATACCAGAATGCAGCAAGCCAGCCCACCAAGCAATCCAAGAAATTATCAAAGTGCTCTTGTTTCCTTCCTTATCTTCCAGGCACTCAATGAACCGGGCCATTATGCCAGGAAGATTTCCTGAAGGACTGTAATTCATCATATTTGCTCCTTAACCACAGCCCGTTACCAGGTAACTGTTCTTTTTGCCAGAAAAGGAGCTGGGGTTTTTTTTGGTTTTTTTTTTTTTTTAGAATTGCAGTTCTTGTACATAGCCACGACAGACTGAAAGGAACACATTTTAAATAAATAAACAGCACAAATTTCCTTTTGGCTTGGACAGGAAGAAAGAGTTATGAACAACAAATGGCAGCTGAGTACCTCCCTGAGAGGTGCTACAGTAAGAGGGTTATGAGGGAGATGGAAAAGGCCCTCAACAGACCGGAATAAAATGGATCCAGCATCGGATCCCCAGGAACCAGAAGGAGTTTTGTCACTGGTGTTAAGAGAGCAACGGACTCCAATTAATAGAGCACTTTTCAGAATAATATCTTTGCTTTTACATTGAAAGCTGTGTAAAATTCTTTGTTGATTTAGCTCTCAACTTCTTAAAACACGTACTACAAGTTCTGCAGCTACGGGCTTGCTTGAGATTTGAGTGCAATCTAGGTTTCAGGCTCTATTGCTGTTATGAAACCATAGGATTCAAGAAGCAGCTGAATTTACAGCATCTCTGGAAAACCCAGTGAAAACAAATACAGACTTTAGCCTTATTTGGCATATATTTGTCCTAAGACTGTGTGGATCACCTCTAATGTCATGCTCCTTTGTGGAGTAGCATCATGGATATCCCAAATATCATACCAAAATTAATTGTCTCTGCTTAAAAAAGTTAAGAGATCTTTTTCCCATCTGGAACAAACTGAAAAAAGACTACTTTGACAACAAAGAAGAATCTCACTTTTCAAAGGCTTCCTTTTCTTGTTTCTGGACTCTGACTCCCTGTACTTCAGTAATCTAGACCCTCCTGCTGGCGCATACACTGTGTAGTTGCAAGTTGACTTTTTAGAGCTATTTTGAACCAAAGCATACAATCTTATCCAGTCAAACATTTTAAGCCTGCGCAGTTACACAATCTGGGTAGGGGCAATATAACCTATGGACAAACTGGGGCCTGGAGCAGTACTCTGCTTAGTGAAACTGTGACCACACCTTTCTAAATACGAGCAATGATTTACTTGAATGACAGTCTCACGTATTTGGCACTTCATGTCTGTAGACTATGCTGATATATAGTAGCAAATGACAGTACGGGGCAGCTGCTCTCTACAAAACCTTTCGAGTAACAAGGGCTGGATACAAACACAGATGGAAAAGTGGCCGAAGTGGTAATGAACTGTGTTAGGTGAAAACAACCAATGGCATAAGATGATCGAGAAGGTAATACAGTAATTAATGGTTTTGTGTACAGCTTCACTAACTGTTAAATGTGAAGTTGCTGGCAGGCAGCATGTTTATCAGCATGAATGAGGCATAAAGTGAAACCGAACCCAGATGAGCTTTTCCTCCAGCTCTGGAATAGTGAATCCTCATTCCCTATAGGTTTGTGTCCTTAGCATATTTGAAGTGGGCCCAGTTCACTCTTCTCACCTTCCAATACTTTTAGGTCCTTTCTGCCAGTATTCCCAGATCTCCTCTTTGTCCCAGACTACTCTCAGGGCAAGCAGGAGCATATTTTGTGCCTGGCTTTTAGGTAATACTGGCGACCCAGTAACTATGTGTGTGCTGAACCAGCAGCTAGCAGCTTAGACGAGGTAGCTCCTGAATACAGGTCAGGGTTCCATCTCTTTCAATAGGAACATAAATTCTTTTCATGATTCCTGGATTTCATAAAATTCACAAATATATTCTCTGCTTCTAACGTCTAGCGTTAACTGGATTTGTTACAAAGCCAGCTCTCGGGTTCAATCGTCATTGGGAAGGCAGGCAAAAATACTTCAAAATGCTCAGTTTACAACTGTGACGGTACCAAGGACTTGCCCTAAGAGTTCTGACTGGTCTTGGTTTGAAACGAATGGAAGAAAGTTAACAGATAGTTGTAAAAGGGGCATGGTTACAACCCCTCCTTTTTTTTTTTTTTTTTTTTACTATTTGTGGTTATTTTTACTATTTGTAGTTACAGACAGTTGTTTCTACGCCATAAGCTACAACTGCAGTTGTTAGTAACTGGATTTTATTATTTCCATGTCTTAGGAGAAAGGGCAAGATGTGAAAGGCTAGAATCGAACAACCCTCTTGCTGCTGCAGGCACAGCTCGCTCAGCTCTGCAGTGAGGCAGGCTTGCTTAATGATTTCAAAAAGTTTAAGATATCTGCTGTTTACATTTTTTAGCTGCTCAGTAAATATGGATCTGTAGAAAGTCCCAGTCATGTTGGGGCATATATCTTAGCACTATACTTTTAGTGGTGAGCAGTTCAAAAGAAAATTATAATAAACATTACGTCACAAATGTAGTCAGTATTATGGCTAAAAATTTTACCCTTGAAATATATTGTCAAAAACACTGTCCATGCCTTGTCCTCCTTTTGCCAAGACAAAACTCGGATGAACTGTACATTACTGGAATGGCTTCAAAACCATCTGCAGGCAGAAATTATTTATAAGCGTCCGTAGTTCACAGCTAAAATAACTTACCCTGCTACGCAGTGTTCTGACACAGCACAGTACTGCCGTACAGCCCTCCTCAACAGGACCCTGACCTCTAAAACAGCAGCACACAACTCTCTGCTTCTTGTGAACCAGTAACTCAGAAGTGTTTCCTTTCCTATAGTTTTATTGAAAGCTAAAAATAATACTTTATACAGAATTAATTCCACTTATGCAAGCAGGACTAGGACTACTTGTAAGCACCAATTCCAGCACACGTGGTGAAGGGCTGGGAGGGAAGGTCAGATATTACCGGACTGGTTACACAGTTGAACACTGGAGGTCTGGCCTAGTGCTTTAGCATTTGTTTTACATCAGTGCAACTCCGCTAAAACACACATTTTCACGTGATAAAAATCTAGGTAATGCCACAGTAAATCACACAGCTGAAAGTTAACTGCTAACACTTCACAGAATGAAAAAGATTTTTCTTGGTTTTCTTCAGCAGAATAATAGTAACTACCTCTTTGCAACATCAAGTTACAGACTGTTTTCACCATATACAGATAAAGGCCTGTCCTCTCTTTTATTTTTGGATCTGGATGGCTTTTTGTTCACAAAAACAGCTAGTTTGTTGGTGAACAAAAAGCCATCCAGATCCAAAAATAAAAGAGAGGACAGGCCTTTATCTGTTGGAGTCCCTAACTCCTGTCTCCAACAGGCCATGTGGCTGTTGTGTATTTGTAAAAGGTATCTCCATTAACGCAAAGTATGCCATTTCATTGTGTTTATACAACAGGCTGAAACAAAACACTTTTTTCTGTGCCTGAAGCATGACTTTGGCAATTTACTGACCCATTCACCACCCCATCCATACTCCAAGAAGGAAACTCATTATGAAGGTCATGTTTCCAAATAGTATTACTGCTTTGTTGCAAGAACCTAACCTCTCAGGCAGGACAGACTGACTCTTCACCGCATTTCCTTAGGTCCATGAGTTGACATACTCATGTACTCAGAAAATTAGGACTCAATGCAAGACCCATTTCCTCTAATTTAAATGTTTACAGTAACTCAAACACAGTGAAGAAACCAAAATAGGGACACACAGTATGAACATAAATCTTTCACAGCCGTCTACTGGTCTGTAGAAGATAGCCAGACTCGGGTGGTTTTCCCAGTTCAGAGAAGAAATGTCTCCTTGACTTCTGTTCAAAGTATTCAGATAGATGATTTTGAAGTAATTTTAAGTTTTCCAGAAAAAAACAACAGGGCCCTTACCCAAGTGAGATGAATGCAAAGGTGATATTTTTTGATAAATAAATGCTGCTATTATACAGCCAGTGAGAATCCTGTTGACTCTAGAACAAAAACATGTATAAAAACTTTAGCTATTAGATTTCCTTCTATTAATTTTTTTTCTGGGTAACTTGCATTACATAAAAACATTAATCTGCTCAGTTTAGGACAGATGTCCCAGTTCAAGAGAGGATATCCATTCAGAAAGTTATTAACTCCTATTGACTTCGTGCCTTTATTTATCAAAAAAATTTAACAACCTATTTACATAATTTTCTGGAATAAATCATTATCTGATCTTGCATTAATTTCTTAACAGGACAATTAAATTTCTGTGTGCAGGTCACATCACCTTACATTGCAAAACTGAACTGCGAACTGATAGACTGTCATGAGTCCTATTTTCCTCCCAACAGGTAGGAAAAACTAAAGCACAATCTCATTTTTACTTTCATTTGATAGTTGCCTTCTTCCCCTTTTACCCTCTTATTTCTCATTCCTTTTTTCCTCTTAGACGTTACCTCTGAAACCAACTTAATAATCTAACACTTACATGCAAAAAAGTATTTAATAAAGGAGTGAATCCAGGCTGAACATTCTGCAATGCACGCAAGCATGTGAAGTGCAGTTTTGGGACATTTTGTTCTGTGAAAGGACTCCTGCTGAAGATAATGAAAATTCCAAGTACTCAGTAACATGGGGGAAAAAAATGCAGCACTTGGAATATTCTTAATGGATTTACTAGTGAATATTCCTCTGTCAGATATAGTATTACCATTTTTTGACTTTTTTGTTTTCTTTCTTTGCACATTGGTATTACTTATTACATTGACATAACAGACTTATTGAAGTCATGTTCAAAAATAACTTAGCAATTTTTTAAAACTAAATTTGCACTTTTTAGTGGCAGCATCTACATAATATCAATACAAAATTTTAAATCACGCAGTTTCAAGAGAGATACCTTCTCATGTCTATGTTTCTAAACCACTTACTAGAGAGGGATAGCATTACAAACAAATCCATTTGCTGTGATACCACTGTTCTCCACATTCATTACAAATAACATAAGTCAACATCTGTTCATCTGGATTTGTGTTTCGCACCCAACCTGGAAGAAAGAGAGTTCCTCTGGCAATCATAGTGACAGTGCAATCAAATTTTTCACAGTGTCTACACTTTATTTTCTTTGTCTGTGTGCCATTAATAACTTGTGGAAGCTGACGTTCCTGAACAGATGATTCTGTGTACAGAGCCCTGAGCTGTTTCAATTCATCGCTGGCCATTTCCATCACTGTCATCTCAGCAAAAGCCTTTGGACTCAACGTCCCTGAAAAAAGGTTATGTTTTAAGTGGCAACTTTTAGGGTTCTTCAGGTTAGATATTTTGCTTCTGATGCAATTTTTATACTTTCTGTCATTTTTAGCATGAAGAGCAAAAATATGTTCTTCGATTTCTTTAGATAGCACTAGCCATTTATCAGTTTCTTCTTCGTCTTTGGCGGAACCAGTCAAAGCTTTATAAAGAAGATCCGTACATTTACACCTCAGAGCCATCATTGGATCCTGCTGCAGACTTGCTTCATTAACAAGAGGTTTAGAACCTTCATTTTCAGTGTGTTGTTCCTCAACAAAAGAAAGCTGATTCATGCTGCCTTCTGCGTTGTTACGTACCACATTTTTAACAGTTAGTGGTGGGACCAAAATTTTAGAACTAGTAGCATCTAATGCCTCCTGCTGACACGGTCCTTCAGACAGCGACTGCTCTCTAGGAACCACACTGAGATGTTCAATTTCCTCTTTCACATACACAGAAATTGACTTTTTAACTTGCACTGACTGAACACAATTATTCTTGTAAAGTGCTTTCCACCTTGACAGTAACTGCTTTGCTTGCCTTTTCAACCCTGCTGCAGGGCAGCTCTTGAGTACTCTGTATACAGCCTTGGCAACTTCCGTCCCCTGAAGGTATTCTATAGTCATATCAACATCTTCCAGTTCTTTAATATGATCCTCAATATCCTGGAAATTGTTCTCAGACAGTAGTTTTTCAATGCAATGGGCTCTGTGTACAATATTTTTCTGGTCAGACATTTTTAAACCTGAAAGTGAAAAAACATTCATCATATTTATTGCGGTTATGACATTAATGCATTTTCTGTATATTCTCACAAGATTTTATTTTCTTTGTATACATCACTGGTTTTGCCAGCTTCCTCCTGAAATGGTGTACAGTAGAGTTAGTGAAGCGATGCAAAATGCAGAGGAGCCTGGGCCCTGGAAAAATGCAAGTGGCTGTGCTAGTCTAACCTGTGCAACGAAAACACAGGTATAAGGGAGAGCCTGCAGGAACTTCTGCTGGGATAGGGTTAACAATTTAAAAAGTAGGGTACGACACTCATTTTTAAGGAAAAGCACAGTGTCTTGCCAAAACCCACACTAACGAAGACACTGATAGCATAATAAAAGTGTTTGCCATACTTGTTTTAATACTCACACACACCACAACACAACAGAAGTTCACAGGGAGATTCTCAACCACTACAAGAACCACTCTGCTGTATGAGATGACAGGTAGACTTCGCAGTGTTTGCGCACTGATAGATTCTAGTACCACTGGACTACCAAGAAGCAAGTGGCTCTGAAATTCAGCATTTTTTCACCAAAAGCACCAGATGACCACCTATTGATGTTTACAGTCTAGACATTGCTATCAAATGATACTCCTTCCAAAAAATAAAAAAGGACGCTTTATAGGCAATGTATCTCCCCCTCCTCACACATAGAGAAACAATAAAATATTAGTAGGGTTTCTACAGTATTGGTGTCAACAAATTGAATTTAATAAGAATGCTGTTTTCGAAAAATTAGTTTGTTTTTCTATCACAGCAACTTAAAGTCTATTAAAACCCATGTCTGCTATAACAGGTAAATTAGAGGACTAATTTGGAGTGGGGAGCAAAGCGTAGTACAGCTATGTTTTTCAGAAAATTTTTTGGATTTGCCACTGTACATTGTAGCCTGTATAATGGAGAATCATTGACACATGCAGAAGTTAGACATATGCATTAAGAATGACCCATAAAACATACAGAGTTAAAAAGTTCAAGAAAACTTCCACAATCACATTGTTTTCGTTAATATTAACTTCTATAGCAGACAGATGAGATACCTCTGAATTGTTTTTTTATTCCTCAAGCCTTTGTTAGTTCCAAAGAATATAACTAACCAGCTAATGTGGGCAAGGTATCTGATGGAAAAATCACTGACCTAAATGACATTTTCAAGCACCTGGTGGCAATGTCAGGGTTTTCGGGCCTTTTGAGAAACTTTCGTATGTCACCAGAACTTCATATTAGGGATTTCTTCAATTACTAAACAGGAAGTAGCTGAACACATTTTCTTGGGAGTTGCAAAGCAAAGGTTTGGGGCTACTCTGCAGCAAGTTTAAGTAAGTGAGCCTGACATAACTCCAGTACAGCTTAAGCTCCCAATGCCATTCTGGTTCCTACATGACCTTCAACCTTTCACTTGCTATGCAAGAGATCATATTATATATCTTCAAAAAGGTTATCTTTATAGCTGCTAACAGAGAAGCAAGTTGGGCTACTAAACTTTTAACTGAGGTCTCCACCACTGCCCTCTCCCTTGCTAGCTCTGGCTTCATATTACAGTTTAATTATCAAGGCAGGGCTGCTCAAAAATAGTGACATCTGCAAAACAGTTTTAAAACAGTGACATCTACAAACTCGTAACTGCTATTTTATGAAATGAAAAGGGGATTTCAAAATGCAGACTCTCATGGCCTGAATAAGATTTCCCTTTGATCCCTTTTTATCAAGCTCTTTCACCAAAAAATGCTCAGTGCATCGCTATGTGCAAATTGACACACACAAATTGTTAATACTACTAACATTACTGTCCTGATGGCTGAAAAGGAGAATTAAATGTAGAATGCAGAACTGAGTGGTGTGTTAAGTTGTTCCTCTTTTCTTAGGAGTTAGTCTTCGACATTTTTGCACAAAACCAGTGTTTTGCCTGAAGTTGCATACACTCTGATTCTACTCTGGAGAAGTCATATGCCTGACAGAGACTGATGTAAGGCCAGCTACACATGTCCATATTTCAAGGAACTCATAAGCAGATTTCTTGCATCATCAGTGTTTCTATGATGAAAGCTTCTGAGAATGGGGGGAGAAGAGGGTCAGGTGATACAGCTGAGTAATTGCACATTCTGTTGCTTTCTGTGACCACCAGCCCAGTTAACTTGTTTCTTGCATGACAGAAAGAATTTCAAACTTTAGGTAGGGCCTCAGAACTCCACAAAAGGACAGAGAGAGCATAAACCTTCATCTGTTTCTATAACCCCGAACCACAGACCAACCTGACCTCCACGGTGAATGCTCTCTGCATTCACTTAACCTGTATTTAAACAGCTCATTCTTGTCTGACATTTTGAAGTCCTCTGACACCTCAATAATGGCTATTACAGAAACTGATTTACTACTCAAGAAGTTTCAGAAGAGAAACAGGATGCATTTTTCCAATCTTTTAGTTGAACTCTATGTATCATCATATTGAAGAGCACATATAATTGCGTCCACTTATTTGTTCTGCTGCAGATACATGTAGAGGCTGTGAGAGTGGAAAGAGGTGTTTTCTTATGTAGGGCAGCCATCACTACAGCAGGATGGTGCCATCTCCTGAACACTAAGTAGCTGACATTAGAAAATGACGATCTGCTGATTTACTGGTTTTCGCGCAAGCTAGGGCAGATTTGGTGACACAGTCACATCCTCAACCAGTATGACTGCCCTATGCCTCAGAATCAGTTCTGCTCCTTCCAACATGCTCCACTTCAAACATAATGTTCTTCAGTTCTTGTACCTATCCATGTATATATTGAATTATGTAATACATACCATAAAATATACTTATCCAAAGGCAAGATGACTTCATGAATTGTCAATATTTGGTACAAAGGGCATGTAAAGAAATTACTATGCACAAAGTGCTCTGCTGATAATTTGTCCATGCACATACTTTTACCTGCAGAGGTGGGGTATTCTGATCTTTCATTGAGGTCTATGCTTCATACAAAGTTTCCTCTCTAATATTGCAGGGTGAGGATCCATACATAAGAAATGCTCCATAAAGTCCATGGATATCATCTGCTTTATGGTAGTGGTCCTTGCCATCAGGGTGGCAAGGTGAAGACGTGCCCATTTCTGTGGTCAGTTATATGGCTGAGAAAGACTCCTTTGGCTGCACAGCTATGAGTAGGCATTGACAGCTGGGATGACCTACACAAAGCTTCTGAAGGGAGCTGGAGCCCACACATTGGCAACTGCAGCGAGAATGCAGCCGTTCAGCCACACACTCACAGTTACTTACACTTACCGGACACCTACAGCTCCTGAGAAGGAGCTGGCATATGCTAACTCATCACCCCACGCTAAGATGCTTTTTTTCTAATAGGCAGATCTAAGACAATGTGGGGTTTTTTTCTAACCCTCTACCAGATATAGAAAAGGCTGGTTTAGTCTGGATTAAATGCAGTATATATGTTCTACCTTAAGACTTTTTCCACATGTGTGCTAAGGCAATAAATTAAATTACTAGGAATTTTACGATCATCTTAGTCATGCACTGACTTTTTCAAGTTTATGCCACATTAAATTCAAGTATTAAATTCAATGTTATGGCAGCAGCTATATAAACAAAGTGAAAACAGAATATAGACATCAAAATATGAACAATTATTTTAAAATAATTTTGGAAATTCAACCACCTAACAGACTACTCACATTTAAGTCAAAACAATCACATCTACGGGAATGCTTTCCTCAGCGTGTACAACATAGAGCAAAGGGGTAGGACAGAGTGATTCCCTTCAAACTTACTAAGCAAAGCTAGGTAAATGTAACAGGAAAAAAACCCTCATTAAAAATATATGGTAAGAACAGGATCAAATCCATAATTCATTACTTCAATGGAGTGGGATATTCACTAGTAACTGGCAGAAGCACAAGAAGCAGCCAGCAGAAAGACCACTAAATAAAGGTAATAAACATGTCTTTATCAGTGACAATAGAGAGGTTTCTGTGGGGAAAACATTCTTGGAATGGCAATGGCTTTGTTGTGTGTACCTAGTTTGCAAGGGATTTTAAAATCCTTCAACATGTAAAGTAATACATATATTTGAAATACTACACTAACTACTCAATCATAAATTTCATCTCAGCTCCCAAATTAAAAGGCAGTGTGGTGAGGGGAAAAAAAAAGTTATCTGTCCATTTGTTGCCCTATAAATCAAGCAAGGACTGGATTTATCACCGAGGTTGACAAAGACCATTATTTTACAAGATCAGAAATTAAACAGAGATTTCTGAACTTATAAAGAACATACAAGGTCATGAAATGGTTCCTTTTACTACTGCTGGCTTCCTTTGAAGGATGAGGCAGAGCTCTTCTTTAATACTGGGAATCCTGCATAGCAATTCATATTAAGTCTGGATGTCAAGCACCTCTTCTGCTTCTCTAATCAAGGCACAGTATCATTTCCTCACATAACTGTAGAAAATATGGGGTTTTTTTGTTTTTATAGGCAGAAACAAGAAATTACTGATGCAGCAGTAATACTGGGGTATATTTCACAGTCAAAGTTCACCGGGAACCTACCCATAGCAAGCCTGAGTTCTTTCCTGCTCAGACTCCTGTTCCTTGAACTACCCTGTTTTCTGCTGTAAATCAGAGGTTTGGTGTTTTGTGGAATGATGGCAAAACTTCCAAGTTTGTGTATGCAAATCAGAGGTTTGGTGTTTTGTGGAATGATGGCAAAACTTCCAAGTTTGTGTATGCTTTATTTTGTTACCTTGTAGAAAGAATAATGGAAGTGTGTGATACCAGAGACAGCTGCCAGATCTCTGACTGCCCACTGACATGGGATTTTTGAGAGTTTTCTGACATGTCAGATAATCAAAATCACTGATTGAAATAAGAGTTACTTTTAAAAAGAATTGAGAAGTAAGCATTAAAATTACTGTAGGGTAGTCTATAAATATGTAGCATTCTCTCTAGTTCTCAGATGAGAGAAGTGAAGCTTACAGGGTGAAATGACCTGCCCAAGCCGGTTCAGTAGGTCAGCTGCAGAATCACAGAATCATCTGGTTGGAAGAAACCTTTAAGATCATCGAGTCCAACCATTCACCGTGCAATGAAGATCATCATCATAACTCTTTAACCCACAGCTCTACTTCTCTGATAACCCCACAGTTTTAAAAAGCTGCTCATAATGTTCAGCATGGGGGAGGTGGGGGAGGGGCGGTGTAGGAAAAAAAAGAAAGAACAAAGAGGAAGTTGGGGGAAACCTCAAAATTTTCTGAAATGAAAGCGTTTCACAGAAACCAAGCTGCAATTCCAAATGGGAAAATATTTTACCACTTGAGGGAGCTGTAGCACAGCAAACCCTGGAGTCTTGTGAAATGTGCACAATGAGAAACTCCAGCATGTTAAGATAAAAGAGAAAATAATTTTCCTATAACCTTTAGGAGACATTTTTAGGGCACCTATTTGCCTAAATTTGACAAAAACTCCTGTAAGTCAAAAGGTGCTGGGATACAGACAGGAGGGAAAGAGTGCATCCCTTTTCCAGTTATTGCCAAGCACATTACTCTTTCATTTGACTTTTTTAAAATATGGAATTTGTCCACTTTTCTACCTGATTCAATGCTATTTGGCAATGCTGCTGAACAAATATTTGCGAAATTACCTAAATCGTAATCAGTCAGCACTGTTCTGCTGTCCTCCTAGTTCCAAGAGGTAAGAAATCCAGGAAAAAGGACTTTTTTCTTAAGTTATGATCATGCATTTTTGCTATTGTGGAGATGTAAGAACAAAAGTACAAATGATAGTATCGCAGTTTTGTGCAGTAGAAAATAAACATCCTCATCCCTCCCGGAACTAGACAAGGCATTTTCATCCTGCCTAGCTTTAGCAATGCATGAGAACATCCATTTGAATTCCAACTGTCTATTGAAGGTCACACGGTAGAGATTGACTCATATTTACAATCTGAAACTCTCTAATACTGCGCTGATTAGGTACTTTCCTGACGAATCTTTAGGAGCTCTCACACTGACTGCATGGTATAATTAGTCACTTGTACACACAAGAATAAATGATGGTGATCAATAAAAATCTTGTAAGTCAGTTTGCTCCTATAGAAAAAGAGATCAGGCTACCTCAGGTTTAAAATATGGTCATCCAGTAATAATATTAAGTTGAAGTAGAACTTTTTTGAACAATAAAATGACTAAGCAGGAGAAAACAAACCAACCAAACAACCCAGCCTGACACACTTCCTGATAACGGAAAAGCCAGCCCCTGGGAAAAACCCTGACCTCTCCAAAACAAGCTGTGGTAAATGCCCTGTCTCTGCTACACGCCCTACCTGGTCCAAAGCCATAACCTATCTTGCCTTAGCACAGCTAAACCCCCCTGATAAACAAAGACAAACTCACAATGCATCCAAGCAAGACTGGATGAATATTTTGGAAGGGTAGAGAAGGCTGAACACCAGTCCTCTTTTCCCTCACCCCAGCCTCAGCATTTTTTTTTTCCCCCCCCTCCAAGGAAGTCTACGTAATCAGAAGAAAATCCAGACCATAGCCAAGACGAAGATCAGAAGCAGCCAAGTACTCGTAACAGTGTAATAAATTATCAGCAAAAAAAGTGGTTAATGCTATATAGCAGAGATGGTGCATAGCACAGTTCTGCAAACATCAGATTTCTTGCTTTGGGCGACCTAACTCCATATAAACAATTAAAACTATCAAATGCTATTTTAAACTCAGAGCCTAAGAGGAAATCAGAGAATTCTCACAGACGGATTCCAGACCTAAAAACATTATTTCATCATATCTACAGTGGGATAGTGGCTATCAAAGATGTCACCAAGAAATATTTTTCTGGGGCTGTGATTTCATCTTGGCAAAAATCAGAGCTCTTCCTGCTTCTCAGCAGGACTGCCTCCCATCCCTAAAAATTTGTTAACTATGCAGAAATTAGTCTTTGAAGTATAGCTACATGAATAAAGCTAAGTGTCCTGGTTTGAGTTAGAACAGCACTAATTCTGTTCAGATATTTTACTTTTCAGTTAAGTCTCTTCTAATTAACTGTAACTATATTCACAATCCTCGCAATCTAATGGATTCCCAGAATCTAGGGGAGTCAGATTAGCGATTAGTCAGATGATGGGGAGGAGTATAACTTCCCTAGGTAAAACCAAATGTGTATTGGTAACAAGATCCGCTCTGTGATGCCTGTAGTACATAGATGCAGTTGCTGCTCAGCTTAACGTGGCATAAATCAGTGATAAGACACCACAACAATATGGGAGCTTTTGCCCAGCACCCAGAGAAAGAAAGTCTGATACACTTTCAACAGAGTAAACTGGAATTTAAAATATTTGGGCAATCAATCAGAGCTCTGATCAAGCCCCATGTTGGGTGTCAATAAATCTGTCAATGGTTAGAGCTGGGCTGGCCACTAGATCAATGACAGACTCTCTATTACCTCCTCCCCCATTCCCCCCCTTTCCCAAAGAGGGGAAAGAGAAAAGGAGCAAGGGAGAGAGACTTGTGGATTGGAAAAGAAAACTGAAACTGCTTTAATGAGAATAATAACAATAAAATAAAATATATACGCATATATACAATACCAACACCGAACCCAATGCCCTTGATGGCAATTATGTCACCATCACCACTGATGCTGTGGGCAAACACTGGGGAAGGCCCAGGCTGGGCTCAGCAGCAGACAGGAACCGGGTTCAGGAATGCATGGCTTGGGATCGAAGGCAGAACGGACAGAGTCCTCCTCAGATGTCAGCCATTGAAGAAGTGGGCAAGAGAGAGCAAGACCCTCAGTTTTATGCCAAATATGACGTCTATGGGATGGAATACCTGGTCAGTCAGTGTAGGGTCACCTGTCCCGTCCGCTCCTCCCCACAGGTGCAGCCTCTCACTTACTGCACCCCACCGTGGCACACAGGGTTTAGCACTGACCTTGGTCTGCACAGAGCAAATCTGAGCAAGAGCCTTTCTGCACACCAACCCCGGGCAGTAACTGTAAACATCAAGTGCTATCTCACTTCTAGAAGCAGACACTGCCTGCAAAAATATACTGTTAACTTCAGAAAGTGCCATCAGTTAGAAGAGACGGAGCTGAAAAATAAAATCTCTGAACAGAATTAGTTCTGTTCCAACTCAAATCAGGACACTAAGTTAACAGCATCTCTTGTTCTTCTGCACACAACAGAACAGAGCCACAGTAAGCAAGAAAAGGAAAATTAAGTAAGAATACTACATAAAACATTGTTTCAAGAAGTCTTCCAGGACAATATCTGGTGAAAGACTTAGTGTATAATGGAAAGTAGCCTGATAGAGCAATAGCTTTGTGCTGCGTCTTCTATATTAGTGACTGCTTGAATTACAGCTCTCTTTACCTAATCTGGAGCTATACCGTCTCTACTCTTAAAGAGTACTTAAAGGGAGCTTCTAAGAACGACGGGGACAGAGTTTTTAGCAGGGCCTGTTGTGACAGGACAAGGGATGATGGTTTTAAACTAGAAGGGGGGAGATTTAGACTAGATATAAGGAAGAAATCTTTTACAATGAGGGTGTGAAACCCTGGCATAGGTTGCCCAGAGAGGTGGCAGATGCCCCATCCCTGGAAACATTCCAGGTGACATTGGACGGGGTTCTGAGCAACCCCATCTCATTGAAGATGTCCCTGCTTGCTGCAGGGGGTTTAGACTAGATGACCTTTGAAGATCCCTTCCAACCCAAAGCATTCTGTGATTCTATACCCTGTGTTTCTCTCACCAGAAATATTCCTCCACAGCTTTCTTCCCAAGAGTGCGAGTTTGCAGGGGAGAAAGAGCAGAGTACCTCACATTCATGTGAGAATCCACACAGTAGCCTCTTTTACCAAGCAAATTTTTAATCCTGATTTGGAGATGCCTCTCCTTGAAGACCCCTTTTTATTTTGAATTCTTATTTCCTTTTAAAAAATAATTAAAAAAAAAATCAATAGACTGCATAAAGAAGTTATCAAGCCTCGGGGATCAACCCTAAAGCAGAGTTGTCAGCACATTTTTCTAATAAGATCAAACAAGCATGCATGGATTTAATGAGATAGGAAAAGCTGCTGCCCTTACCAGACTGCTCAGCCACTGGCCTCATTTGACCTCAGTATATAAGCTGTAGCTCAGGAAAAGACTCAAAAATACTACAGCTACACCAAGCCAGTAACACCTCTGACTTGTCTCACGGCAAAAAGTAGCTGAGAAATTTCTTTATGAATTGCACAGCTACAGCTGTCCAGAGTTCTAGGAGGTCCAGCTGATGTTACCGTGGCCACACACATCTCAGCAGATATGTTACCTTGCTAACGGTTTCTTTTAATAATTTAGTCTAGAATTAAACTGATTCTCACTGAAGGATATTTCAGCTTTTCCTATATCTTGGTCACCTTACCCATGTGAATTTTTCTACTGAACTGACTGGTTATCTGCGCTAGACAAACATCTTAAACCCTGAAAATGTTACAAGTAACACATTATTCCACTGATGTGAAATGCTTGTTTCTATTGATATGGTTGGCCTTTTTAATAAAATACTTCAAAGGAGTTTAAAAAAATGACAAAATTTAGTTTCAACAAGTTACAGATTGCAAGTATCTCTTCCACAACGGGATAGCTATAGAGTTTCACAATATATTAGAATACATTGTGATTCAATAGGGCAATAACGAAATGCATTTATAGTTCAGTGACACTGGCCATTTTATGTGTAAATAGCGTGTGCTTTTATTTGCTTTAAAACTTGCACCATTTCACATAAACACTTCATTGGTTTCTCTAATCTACAACCAGATGTTTCTTCAGTATTAACTAACTTTATTCAAAATTATGCTTTCAAGTTTTAGCACAAATTTTCCATGGGGATCTTCGTTTTTGCTAATTTTTATGACAAAACCTTATCAAAGCTGGTAGAGGAATGCCTTTTCTCTCAGCCACTTTCCATTACTTGCCAGTACGAGGTACTAGCTGGAGCTTCCAGCAGGTCAAAAGTCAGCCTTTGGACCCACAGGGTACATTTTCAAAACATGAACTACCATTTTGGCCACAAGTGACAATCACACATAGGAAAACAAGAGTGTCAAATGAAATTTAAGCAGATGACTCAGACATGAATTAATGCTACTTAGCTATGGCAGGGACACAGATTGTGACATATGTATTTTGCACTAATTAGGCTGACCTGCTAGAGTGAAGTTTTATTTAGAGTGAAGGGGTTCAGGCTTTTTGGGGGGCAGCACACAATTTTTCACAAATCATACAGTAATTTTTCTGATTATAAATTAATAGCGTCTCTTGCAAACTGAAGAGCACAGCTTATCACCTGCACAAAAAGCCCAACCTTGCTAGAATTACATTTGGCATCTTCCCAACATGCCTCTGACATGAAGAGCAAAGCTTAACCTGGGCCAAGTATTTTATTTGCACTTTGATGAACAATTGCTTCATTTCTTAATATTCATGTTTTACCAACAGTAACAGATTTTAAAACAACAAAAAAAGTATTACTATTGTTAAATTTGGAAGACAACGTGAAGGATATTCCACTATTTTCCCCACAGAAAGACGATGCTATAAACATTCTTCCTCACTCAAGAAACGTAACAGGTGATACCAATATTATTTAAGCAGCTTAATGTCATCGTTTATAAACAAACTACTTTTAATTCAAAAGAGTTTAGTCCTTTAAACTGTTCATCTGGATAGATGTAAATGATAATATTCATACTTCCAATCACTTAGGACAGCAAACCAGTTGAATAATTTCAGCAAGGCTGTGATGTCTTCCAAGGGGAAGCTGATTTCTTCAACTTACAGTAACTGTATTGCCCAATATAGGTAATGCTAACAGTTCCAGTTCAGGAAGCACTCTCTCGCTCTCTCTCCACCACTGGGATTGTATCAGACATCTGGACTGTTCCCTCTATTCAATGTCTGTGCACATGAAGAATTCATAATGCTGTCCTCCAAACCCTGGGAAATCATAACTCAAAATGCCCAATACACTGAGACCGGTGTATACACTATAATGCTTTTAGAAGTAAAAAACTGGGAGCTGTTCTGCATTTATTTTAAGGCTGTAAGCCTCTAGTGTTCCCATCTTTCCTCCACAGACAAAATTATTAGGAGTTTACTTTTTTGAAAAGTTACACTATCATGTACAATGTGGTTCCAAGAACTAGTACTTGAAGAAATCAGTTTTGAGCATTCCATTGTAACTGTAAAAGACTGACAATACCTTCCCTGTTCGCCTATAATGATAATGATTTTACCTCTCATGTTCCTGCTTGGTGTTAGAGCTTTCCTCCACTATTTTCTAACTTCCTTTTGAGTTTCTTATTCATTTACCCAGGTAGGATGAAATGGGTGGTTTTTTTAAACACACCCAAGTGAAGAACTTTTGTGAGCTGCAGATTTAAAATTGGCTTTTAAATGACAGATCTTATCTGACATTCTTGCACATCCACTTATTTTTCAGTCTCCATCAATACTGTTTACACCCTCTTGCAGATGTACTGATTTGAAACCTGAACAGCCTCAATCTAAACAAAGCCTTCCTAAAGTGGATCTCATATCCTTCTTTCACAGAATCATAGAATCATTAAGGTTGGAAAAAACCTTTACGATTATCAAGTCCAACCATTAACCTAACACTGCCAAGTCCACCACTAAACCATGTTACTAAAGCACCACATCTCACATCTTTTAAATACCTCCAGGGATGGTAACTCCACCACTTCCCTGGGCAGCCTGTTCCAGCACTTGATAACCCTTTTGATGGAGAAGTTTTTACTAATATCCAACCTAAACCTCCCCTGGTACAACGTGAGGCCATTTCCTCTTGTCCTACCTCGTTACTTGGAAGAACAGTCCAACACCCACCTCGCTACAACCTCCTTCCAGGTAGTTGTTGTAGACAGTGATAAGGTCTCCCCTCAGCCTCCTTTGCTCCAGGCTGAACAATCCCAGTTCCCTCAGCCGCTCCTTGTAAGACTTGAGCTCTAGGCCCTTCACCAGCTTTGCTGCCCTTCAGAAAGCTTCCACATTGGCACAGAAGTCCAACAAAACATACTGGCTTGCAGATAGGAGCCTAAATCAACATGTAAAAATGTACTTAAGACATATTTATTCAAAGTACATTTATTCACTTAATACTTTAGAAACAAAATTTATGAATAATTTTGGAGAGGTAACAAGCAATTCTTTCTCTTGAATACATTTCCTTAACAAAAGAGTTTTAAATCCTATTCTTTCTCACATAGAGTGAGCAAAGACTTCAATTCTAGCACACTACAAGCAAATGTTCAGTCTGCAATGTCTTTTTATAGCAAATTGTGCTGACATAGGAATATAAAAATGGAAATGTAAGTAATAAAAACATATTTTATGAACTTTTGTCAGGTTTTGACCATTTGTCAGATAACAGACTTTTTGCTGCTTTAACATTCAGTTTCTAGTTAACCCTCGGCTCAACGCTTTGTCATTCCATTGTCGGGACCAACCTGACGTACTGGTTGAAATAAGATGTGAAATACACTTAAAATGAAACGGATTTTTATATATTTAATTATTAAAACTAATACTACCTTGGAGAATGTGAACTCGCTAATTCCTATCTATATTTACGCCAGCACTTGACATATCTCAGAGTATCAATGCTGCATGGAGGCCAATATAATAAATACCTAGAAAAAAATTTCCCCATACTACTACCACCAGAGATATCCATCCTGCAGTTTTCAAGGTCAGCCTCTTCTGTCAGTGGGAATTACAGCCACTTACGATATACATCAGTGCGGTAATTACAACAGCTGGCAGGAGCCGCCCAGCCGTTGGTATTTGCCTAAAAGCAGCTGACGTCTGCCTGACGTGGAGGCTGGTCTGGAAGCGGTTCGGACTCTGCCTCACGACAGCAGCAGCAGACCAACACTACCGTAACCTGTATCGCGGACACTGATCCAAAGAACTAGGTGGAGACTGGCCTGCAATCGGCCCGTAAGGCGGAAGGGCCAGTTCCCACAGTAACCGCGATCCCAAGTGCCGCTCAGTCGTGCCATGGGTACGCTAACTCTGGTTTTTCTCCACATCCTTCATGAAATCCTCCTCAGGTCTGTTCCTCCTGCACACCCTCGGACCCGCCTAACTGAAGTCTGATCCACCGGTGTATTGCTCAGGGCCGAAATGCCGCCCCTCCTCAGACTCCTGGCACACCGCGAACAGGAGGAGCAAGCACGGACCTAGCTACCAACGACCCCCACTCCTGAGAGAGGCCTTACCGCAGCACCAGTTCCCCTCTGGCCCCAGAGGCCAGAGCCGAGCATAGCACCGCGCTAACGGGCAAACCGGACCTGGGGAGGAGCGGCGCGGTTTGTGTCTCCCGGGGGTCGAGGCCGCGCGGGGTCCCGCCCGCCACGGGGAGCCATTTTACAACGCTGCGGAGATCCCCCGCACCGCACCGCTCGTTGCCGCCGCCTCTGCGGGCCTCACCCCCCAGCGCCACGGCACGGGGAAGCGTCTCCTCCACATCGCCTGACGGGCGACACCAAGCAGAGGGGAGCTACACGCCTCACTCCCGCTGCCCCCGGCGAAACAGCGTCACTTCCACGCCGTTTCCCCCCGCCCGTGCCCGGCGCCGTTACCTCTGCAGCGGGCCTCAACATGGCGCTTGCCTCCCGCTTCCTGCTCCGGGCCGGGCCGCGGCGCTGCCATCTCTGCGAGCACACGGGCCGGACTGCGGCGGGGTGGGTAGCGACTGCGCGCTGGGCCCGGCACGCAGATCTCTGTTAGCCCCGGCGCCGGCGGAGCTGACTACTGCGGGCAGTCGCCTGAGAGTGTGGGCAACTCCGCTTGCTCCCCTGGGGGGGGCGGGCAGGGGAGTAGGGGCGGGAGCTGTCCCTGAACAGAGGAGCCAGGCCCCGTTGTCGCATAGCTATGGGCTGGTCGGGGAAAGATTCAGTGTGAGCTCCTGTGCTGCATCCAAGGGCCCCTGTAGGGTTGAAAGCACCCCAGAGGAAGCAACCGCCGTGGAAATAACTTGCTCTCCTAAGCAGCCTCAGGTGTGAAGGCACAGATTCCACTGAGGCTGCTGCCAAAAAGCAGTGCTCCGATCTGGCATCTGACATGGCCGTGGGCTGAAAGGGAATGCCCTGGTGCCTCTGTGCTGGGCACAGTTGTCCCTCGGTGCCTGGCTACGTGGTGGTGGGAGCCCTGCCCGGCTGATGGAGCAGGAGCTGGACACGGGCCTTGCTAGCAGGACTTTGGGAGTGTTGTTCTTGGTAAAGCTGGAAAAGCTCTTTGGCTTCTCTCAACCCTGAAAGGAATGAAAAAAGTAGGTGATATTCACATGACTTTAAACTTTTAACTTCAGTCATGGCATGGTCCTTCTTGAACAAACACAGCTCAGGACAGTGCTACACACCAGGTAGGGTAAATGAGTATCATACCTAAGGCTAACAGAGAACAGGAAGAACACTGCAAAACAATTAATTTTCAACATTGTACTGCATTACTTTTGGTATAACCAGCTAGTCTTTTGGGTGACAAACGAAGCTATTGGTATACACAGGGTGAAAGTAAATACTAGAAAAAATAGTACATGTGGTAACAGGCTTTGGATACAATGAAGTGTGCTGGACATGTATTATGCAGTAAACAACTAAAAGTTGGTGTATTTTAATCAAAGCAAAGGTATCAAAGTCAAAACAAGGCCAAGTGTAAGGTTCTGGACCTGGATTGGGGCAATCTCTGGAATAGATAATATATAATACAAGCTGAGGGATGAAGGGATTGAGAGCAGCCTGCAGAGGTGGACTTCAGGGTACTAGTAGATGAAAAGCTGGACATGAGCTGGCAATGTGTGCTGGCAGCCCAGAAAGCCAACTGTATCCTGGGCTGAATCAAAAGAAGTGTGGCCAGCAGGTCAAGGGAGGCAATTCTACCCTTTTTCTCCACTCTCATGAAACCCCACTTGGAGCACTGTGTCCAGCTCTGGAGTCCTCAGCACAGGAAGGACATGGACCTGTTGGAGCGGGTCCAGAGGAGGGACACACGAATGACCAGACGGATGGAGCATCTCTGCTATGAGGACAGGCTGAGAGAGTTGGGGTGGTTCACCCTGGAGAAGAGAAGGTCCCAGGGAGACCTTACTGCAGCCTTTCAATACTTAAGGGGGGCCTATAAGAAAGATGGGGACAGACTTTTTAGCAGGGCCTGTTGTGATGGGACAAGGGGTGATGGTTTTAAACTAAAAGAGGGGAGATTTAGACTAGATGTAAGGAAGACATCTTTTACAATGAGGGTGATGAAACCCTGTGACAGGTTGCCCAGAGTCGTGGCAGATGCCCAATCCCTAGAAACATTCCAAGTGACATTGGACGGGGCTCTGAGCAACGTGATCTCATTGAAGATGTCCCTGCTCACTGCAGGGGGGTTGGACTAGACGACCTTTGAAGATCCCTTCCAACCCAAAGCATTCTGTGAATCTATGGTATTTGTTGTTGCATTTATTGCTTTGCTTTCATCTTTCAATAGATGTTTTATGTAGGCATTAAACATTATTTTGTAAAAGATTAATACTTCTAGAACTTTGGCTCTGCAGCAAATGTACGGGTATCTACTGGCGTTTATTCTCAATTACAATAACAAGTCGGCGTGATTTTTTAGTACGTTTTTGGTTTTATTCACTAATGAGGCCTATGTTGCCCTCTGCTGACAGTAAACTGAACGTACCAGACATGTTTCAGCATGAGTATCATGTTTGACAGACACACCTCTTTTTCCCCATCTTCACATAATGAACGTCACCGGCACTAATCACAAAGGAAAAAAAGCCTTGCATTGTTGTATAGCATGTAAAAAACCACATAAGCACTTTATTTTTAAGTTATTGGAATGAACCAGTGGTTACTGTTCATTATGGTGTGGCATCAAACCTTTCCTTCCTAGTGCTGTGGTGGTTGCATTATACACTCATAACTGAAGCACTGTGAACGATTGCTAGTTCCGTTCAATACTTAACTTGCAATGTATTTGTGCCAAGCTCACAAATTCATCAGTGACCGGTGGCATGGCACAGTAGTTAGCCCTAGCTGGCTGGAGGCCACAGCTGAAATCAAGCTCCCTTTTTGCCTCGTCTTTGTGGCTCACACAGCAACAAAGTGTGGTCCAAAACCTATCCCAAAGAGTGTCGTTTTATGAAACATGAAATGAAGAATTTGAAGCAGATGACATGACTTTCCAGAACTGGCACAATAAAATAGTAGCAGAACAGAAAGACATTCCAAGCCGTTTGGGTGCAGATGTGGCGTGTCATCCAATGGCCTCTCTTACACATTTTAAAGCATTCTTGCAGCATACTGTATCATGAGCTCCGTAGCAGCTATAATTGCATTATTCAAGAGTTCACAGTTTAGTCTCAGTTTGGGGGTCCGAACATAAGGCTCTCTAATGCTAGTTTTCTTCAATCTTTCTCTATCTGTTCAGTTGTGAGCACGGTGCATATAGGATTCCTTCGATCCTCAGCTGAAAGTGTCTTGCCTACTGCAGAGGCACAGAGCTCCTCTGGAAGAGAGGCACAAGAAGGAGTGTGACTTGCTTCTCAAGATTAGCCCTCCTTTGAACAGGGATCAAAACTGAGGATGTCCCTCCTTGGAGGTGGGTTCCTCGCTCAAAGGATTGCTCAGGAGTCTCCATTAAATTGTCTTCAATCTAATGAATTAGTGCTGTTTCTCTTTGACAAAACAGAGAAAATAATGCTTTCTCAGTTATCCCTGAAATAAAACAAACAAACAAAAGATAAAAATTATTTACCCATTATATTCATACATAGATGTATATGTATATAATGATACATGTGTACATCTTTGTGTTTGCATGGTTTTCCAGGATAAAATCATGCTGCTCAACAGCGACAACTTCTTTGAGACTGTATTGGCTGTGTAAGTACCTGCTTCTCTAAAAACACAGGCTTCTATTCAATGAAGTAAGATACTCTAAGAGCTCATAAAGTGTTAAATATCCACAGAACTGGTTGGAAAAAATGTCATTGAAACAACATTCACTGTAAGGCTCATGCTTAGAATAGTATCAGTTTCAAATAAGTTTTCCTAAACAATTTTTTTTCTAAAACAATTACTCTAGTCAAAGAAAACAAAATCAAAATGCTTGCTTATTATTTGATCAAATTATTTTTTATATTTTTATTTTATTTTAAATTTTCTGTCATATCATAATGTCATCATGGACCATGTAATTTACTACTTTGTCATATAGGGAGATGGATCAGGCCCTGGATTTCCTTAGGCTGGCTTTTAACTGTTGCTGCTTATGTGTGATGAGATAAAACCTTCAGAACCAGGTGGTGGATGAGCTTGGCAGTAACAATGCTCACCTCTCGTGTTATGGCTGCTCATGCTGTTCATTGTCATGTGGCCCAGCCACTGTGCTCCAGCTTGTTCCAACCTGCTTCAGCTTGTTCTTGGGCACTGGGTGGGGCTCTCGTATGACTCCCACCCACCAGCTAGTCCATGACGGTGAGGGTAATGCCTTCAAGTCTTTGTTCACTGCGTAGCCAAAGCCTCTCTCCTGTCCCATGTCTTGGCAAACTGGATGCAGATGGCTGTAGTTGTAGTAGTCATCTCTTCTGTGCATTTCTGGTAACGATGAAAACCAAGGATACCTTAGATGAGCTGCCTCCTGTGTGAGGGCCAGTGGGTAGAAGGCAGTCCTGATATCCCGGTGCACGTTCTGTAACACTGTAAGGTACTGACCTTAGGGAACTGGGTAGCATCAATGAGGGATATTTCCCATGTGTTTCATGGCTCTTCCTCCTGGCAGGAATACCAATACATGGTGGGGGTATCCTATCACCAGGAAGACCCCAAATTGAATTACCAGGAGGATCTGGGAAAAAATTCTGCCAGAGACAGTGGAGTGTTATGAAACCATCTAAGTAACTTGCCCAGTTAATTACTGCATAGAGTACTTAACTTGAGAGAAATTGAGGCAATCAGTCATCTCTCTCTGCCTCTCCTTTTCTGCTATATATCTAGCAAACCAGTCTGATGTTGGTTAGTCAAGTATGAACTTGTTGTGTGAGCCCTGGGGTTGTTTACAAACACACAGTGTTCTTGAAATAGTGACTAGAAGTTAAAGAAGAGAGCTCCCAAACTGTGGTGAGCAGCAGTAAGTCCATTGACTATCCTCTTGAAGGAACCAGCAAGTACATCAAATACAAAGTGGTCCTGTGTTCCACCACTGCAGGGCATGGTGGACAGCAATGGCAGAACAGGAAATACAGGAAAAATATATGGGAACTGGGTATGAACACGAAGCATTTACATGCTTGATATGCCTTTTTTTTTTGGTCTTTTTCAGTGCAAGTGAGCATTTCAAATGGATGTGCAGTTATGCTCAGATCATTTTCTTTAGAGGTAGTAGCTAATTTGGAGCCACTGACTTTATGGATATAAAAAAGATTATATATTCCTAGTCCATTACTTTGCAGCCACTCACAATGAATTTTCCGATCCCATTTTCTTGGACAGTCACTTCTATTGAAATAGAAGATTAAAGTTAGCTTTAATGTGAGGGCCTAAAAGGATCACTATTAAAATGATTTCTCAAGTCTATCTAAGAAGAATGTTCTTCTCAGGGGTGTATTTGAAATAGAAATTGGTATAACGTGTAACAGAAATATTAAGAAATTTTGAGATTTTCAGACAGAATATTAGGCTATTTCCTAAAAAAAAAAAAGAAAGAAAGAAAAAGGAAAGAACATTCTAAAACATTCAGTCATGCTTTCATGCTTTACTGAATCACTGTAGAGTAAGTATTCCCCAAAGAAAAAAATCAACAGTGTTCTCTCAACAGTTCCCTAATGTTCACTTGTGCACTTCCTGAAGAGCTGGGGTTTGGAAGGAGCAGGGTCAAGGAGACTGAATATCTAATTCTCTTGAAATCAAGCTTTAAAGTCAGATATTTGAGAGGTTAATAAGAAAATATTTTCCATCAAAAATCTTTTGCTGTGATGAGCTTTTACGTGACAGTACACATATGACCAAATAATTTTTTATCCACACTTCCCTGTTATTTAAATTTTCATTTATACATTGTAATGAATTTCAGTACCTCCAGTACATGCAGGTGTATGAATCTCTCCTAAAAAATATAGCAGTTATGAAGTATATATGAGTGGCAATCAGTCATTGAAAGCATCTCTCCATTATCTTCATCTTTGTGATCCTTAAAAATTGCAGTGGGGTATCCTTATTTAATGTGTAAAAATGACATCTAATAGCTGGAAGATGTTTTATGTTCCTTTCAGCTGCAGGTTACAAGATAATCATCTTTTGCGAACATGCCTCAGCATTTCCTTGTATTCAAGGTTGATGAAATGTCTCGTTTAATTCTTTTGGCAGTTGAATAAAAGTGATCAAAACCTTTTGTTATACAACTTTCAAGATGAAGTTATCACATCTGCTGAGTAGTTTTTGAAGGATGTAGTATATAAATTTGGGTAATTAGCTAGAAGCTCTTTTTTTCCATTAACTTGTAAGCAGAGAGCTGTCTCCAGAGTTCATTATCAGACTTAAGAGTTGCAAATGTTGTTATCAAAGTTCAAGCCACTCGATCACAGCATACTTGAAGCATTTTAAAATATTCCCAGTGCAGTTTCCTTGCTGTCTAAAATAATCAAGCAGATAATGGATTTCACATTTTACAGTAATGGAAGACTGTGAGGAACATTTTGAGGCATTAATGACTGTGGGCATAATATTCCCTTTAACTGTTTTCATCTGAAGGAGAAACATGTAGCTTTTGCCCTGAGCAGTTGCATCTTTTGAATGAATGTTGCAAACAATACCAGTTAATTTGCTAATGTGCTGGTGTGGTTTATATGCATATGTCTATACATAATGGATTTATTTTGTTGCTCCTGCAGAAGCTGTCTTTGAATTTATTCACAACAAAAAAAAGGTTTCAGTTTTCTTCTTCGGATCTTATTATGCTGGAATTATTTTTATGATGTTCTGTGATGCAAGTTACCCTGTATCTGACAACCCATTGCATACAAATGAGAAACAACTTCTGCATCTACTACTGAAAGCCTTATGGGCAGCTGTACTGATCCGGATCTTACTCGTTCCATGAAATGCAAAATCTTTTCTTTTTATCTGGTCTTTGGATGGAATGCTACTGCTAAAGTCATTGTCACGGTCATGATTCAATGGTGGGATTCGATTCAACCAACAACGAGTAAGTATCAGCATATCCAGCTCCACATCAGACCGTGTTCATTGTGTTGTCTATTTTTTTGTGTATTGAGCAAATAATCTTTAGATATTATGCCTTCCACAGGCAGTATTTATCTTTCCATACCAAATAACTGCACACACAAGAAACACCCAGCTGCACTTTTTAAGGCAGACTTGGTTCACTCCACCTATGATTTCAAACAGATCATTTGTGCTGTAATGCTCAAGACTGTAGCAATTCTTAGACTTCTCAGGCTTTAGGGGCACAGAATTTAGCTAGACACAGAATTTGATTTCAATAAAATTGATCTTTCATTTTCTTGGTCTTCAGTAAGTTCATTATCAGAGAGTCAGATGAGGAGGGGTGAGTCCAGAAAAATACTGGTTTGGCTTTTCTGCCTCATTGTGACCAGGTTTTTCAGTCATCCTGAGCTCACAGTCAGCATTTGATCCACTACTGAGGGAACTTCCCCCACTTTGAAACTCTCAGGGTCTCTGCCCTGAGATTAAAGAGAGTTTGGTTTTCTCAACTCCTTACTCTGTAATTCCCTCAGCACCCCCGAAGACACCAGGAGAGAAATCCATGTCAAAGCTGAAGTCTATGTAAAGTTCTCAGAGCACCTGTTTCGTAACACAGATCAGCATTTCCTGATCACATAGCCGTTGTAAACTTTCCAGATATTTCCAGTCATTTCCAGTCTTGCTTATTCTTTCCTCGGCTGCGTGCAAAGTGCAAAAATAACGTGTTTCAACATGAAATGTCTCAAACGTCCGTGACTTGCTTCATAGATGCAGTTCAAGGTGTTTGAACTTTTGGGGTTGTTTTTTGTTAAAAAGCTTATGTTTGTATAGGCTGAATTCTTCAAGGTTCTTTAGTGTTGGTGTATAAAATTCTATTAAATTGTTTTGGATGTCCCCTTCTTCATACAACAAATAAAAAATGTCACTAGTAGTAAACAGTGAGCAGTCAACCTAGAAGGGGATACACAGATCTTACCAAGAGGAGAATGGGTGCAGGCACATTTAATAACATTGCCTGAACCAGGGCTTCTCCGTGGGCCTCTCTCTCCTCTTGGGATTCAGACCATCGGGTACTTTCAGAAGAGATCACAAGACAGAAGAAGATGGTCTTGTCCTCCACACCATTGTCATTAGACTTCTTTTCAGGAAAGGGGGAACCTGGATTCTAGGCCCTCCTCAAACATACATGTGTACGTGTGTGCGTACATGGGCAAGCGTGGTGGGGGTGGCAGCTCCTGGTTTGTGGGAGAAGGATCAGCTTGTTGTCCTGCCCCTGGGGATGGCAGATAGTCTCCATTCCTTTTGCTGGAGGTTGAAGGGACATGAAGGAACTCTCAACAACGATATTTTTTTTTCCAGTTGTGTAAGAAGGAGCATTATTGTGAGGCCACTAGGCTATACTGTCTACTGGAAAACAAACCCCATTCTTTCACACCTCTGTGGAGTAAAGTAGGCTTGCAATCCAGCAGGAACAGACTTGTTCCTGAAGGTCAGTACACAATGTGAATTTTTTTAAGTGTTAATAATGGGTCATTCTTTTTGTTCTTTTTTTCAGTGCCAGTTGGTAACATCATCTGTTAATGATGAATATTAAATGCTTATAAAACAATAAAGGGATCATTTCTAAATAGTGATTTGTGTGACTTAAATACACTGATGACAAACAAGGTATTTTACATACTTTATTAGTAACGAAAATATTCCTCAAAGTCATGACTCCTCTTACAACTGTCTTTGCTCCATCAAGAAGAAAATAAAGCTTTTTTCTTTCTTCTTACTTGTTTAATAGATTGCATAGCTGCACACTAAGTAAGAAGTTACAGGTACATCACCAGAATGAGTAACATCTCTTAAATACTGCTTTGTGTTCTTGTGGAGTGGAAGAAATGAAATGGAAGACTTAAGAATAGCCTTGAAAAGAACTTTAAGGAATAACAGCATGTAGAATTTGTAAAAAAGCTAGACAAATAATACTTTAGAAACCCTGACCTTGAATTATAAAATACAGTAGTGCTACACTCAAAGCATTTATTAGAATAACTCGTAAAGACACACGTCTGCATCTTGCACACACCAGTTTTTCTGTTTGTGTTGCTACATTAAGTTCAAGGCACACTTTTTATGGTTTTGGCTTTTTTATAAAGAAAATGATACAAAAATACACTAGTAGTAAGGCAAATATTAAAAATAGGACTAAACCCAGTATACTCAAATATCCATTATCAGGTATCTTCTGGGCATAGACCAGAAGTTAGTATAACATTGTCCACTCCAATTTCTCCAGTTTTGCCCTTCCCACGCTCTGATTCAAAAGTGACCTGTCATAAGAAAAGAGATGTATTAACAGTGACAATGTAGTTTATCCAACCATTTAGCAACTTTTAATGTTAATTAGTTATAATGCTATATCTGAGGAATGTTTTATCACAATAAAGGACTTAATGACTTAAATTCTTGCAGTTCTTCTGTGTATTATTTGATCTAGACTTATAATCCTCTGCACAGATTTACAGTACAAAATGGATTCCTTTAAGAAGATTACTTATTTTCACTGTACAAAGAAAATACAAATTGGGTTACATTCTATTATAATAATGTAGCTTTATCACAGTATGTGATGTTAGCACACTTCATTTCTTGAGGACATCACAACTGTTCATTTTTGATCTTTTTGGATCCTTAGGTATGGGTTGTATATGCTATATATATATTTACTCTATATAGTATGTATACTATATAGAGAGAGCAGGTTAATTTTTATGAATAGGAAGCTTGGGTTTTTGTTTTATAGTCTGAGTCTCATTTATGTAAGGTCTTTTCTACATCATTCCAGCAGTGCAAAGAGCCTTGAAAAGGGCTTGAATTTCATTTATACTCACAGTATTCTATTATACAGTAGAAGTCTTTGCACAGCTCTGAAAATGTTCAGTCACATAAATGAAAACCAGGCTCTAGAATCTCAAGAAGCAGCTTGCTGAAATCCAGATTGAGGCAGTTTTCAGGTATATGTCAGTGTGCAGTGTTCCCTGTTGGCTAGTATGTCCTGCTCCTAAGGTGATTGCCCCCTCTTGATTATACATGCTCTCTCCTTTGGCTCTAATGGTCTGGTTTAGCGTGATTTGAGAGCATCCTCTTCTACGAAACAGAAAATTTTCATTTTTCCAGGCATGTATGTGTGCTTCTGTTGCATGAGATATTAAGGAAAGCTTGTGTTAATTTATGATCCGATGCAGGTTTTTTACAAAATGACAGGGTTACTGGCATCAGTACCCAGTTCAGGTAACTCAGTTCTGAAATTACCACCAGATAATAACTTCTCTGCCTCCTAAAAAGTATGCTTCTGTTTCCCATTTCAGATAAGCAATTCAACTGCCAGTAAGCGATGCCTATAAAACAGTTGGTGGAACCCTTGAGGATTAGGAAATTAAACTGTTGTGTTGGTTATGGTAGTTGGCTTATAAATTGTGTTATACTTACACTGTTGGTTGTTTCAGCCCCCTGAAATATCTCTATTTTCCCAGTTCTCCACCTTTCATCTTTTCCTTTGTTCTGCTCCCAGATAGGAGCAGGTTTTTGGCTTGCCAGGAACACTCGAAGTTTCCCCACTCTCTCACCAGCAAGCCGAT
Organism: Bucorvus abyssinicus; assembly: GCA_009769605.1. NCBI lineage: Eukaryota > Metazoa > Chordata > Aves > Bucerotiformes > Bucorvidae > Bucorvus > Bucorvus abyssinicus. The sequence continues at coordinate 26,899,720 of CM020030.1, read as the reverse complement.
AACTGAAAATCAAGCAGTAGCTGCTCTTTGGTTTGAGGTCGGTGAGGAGAAGTTTTAGACGTCCCATATCCTTCTTGTGCCCCACAAAAGCGGGAACTGCCATATAGTATCCATCGCCTTGTAACCACAAAAAAGGGAAAATGCATCTTTAATGGACCTGTGTTATTTATTAGCAAATTGAAAACATATTTGCTAAGAAAATATGTGGAAGCTGTGTTACTTGAACAATCTGAAAACAGACTGGAGAAAAGCCACAGGGAGTGTACTTTGCAAGGAATAGGCTTGCACTGTTGGAAGGCAGGTCAGTTTGCAGAGGACATGAGTTCGTATTTCACTGGCAGTTACAATCATTCTTCCTTGCACTATCTTTCAAAGGCAAAACCATCTCAGTTTTTCAAATCTAACAGCCTGACACATGCTACTGTGCCTCTGTGGTCAGACCATTTCCAGTACTTGAGCTACCTCAATACTCTCTCCACTGTCCTCTGCAGTAATGCTAAACTGCTAAAGGAACTGATAGCTTATTCCCCAAATCCTGGAGGACCAATGAAATGATGGAAACATGCAAAGTGATAAAGGGGTAAAACGTCTGGGCCCATAAATAAAGTCATAATCAGCAGATGCTAAGTTTGGGAAGGCAGGGTAAGGTGAGGGTAAGGTCTTCCTGGAAGTGACAGCACAGAGAAGGGACCTGGGGAAAAGCAAATATATGGAGCAGGAGAGGAAGGATTAGTGAAGAAAGTAAGGGATGGAAAGACTGTGAGGTAAGGAGAGAATGTGTGTGTAGGAACTGTAGCAAGTGGTCTGCAGGATCCACTGGTCCCTACTGCAGCCAATTCTGCAACATTTCCTGTGAACAGGGGAAGAGACATCCTTTCAAACAAGTTTCTTCAGCCACACCTTTTTATGTACTCCTGCACAGCAGTCACACATTGCACTCATGGAGCTCCTTCTCAGGTTTTAGCAGGCCTGCTGCCAGTACCACGTCAGGTATCGGTGGTTCTTGAACAGAATCCTGCCCTTGGCTCTTTCTGAGGAATGCTGTCACTAGTTTGTCTTGCACAGTTTGAGGTTTCTGAGCAGTTATCACAGTGCTGTCTAAACTGTGTGATGACTACGTTGTTACATCCATCAAAATGGCAGATGTGTGATTAAGTGCCCTGACAGTCTTGGAGAGACACAAAGTATAACTAATAAAGTTTCCGTTGCCTTGTACCTTGCAATTCTGAACAGTTATAGTCTAATAATTTTCCTCATCTTTTGATTTGTGTTGTAATATGTTGATGATTACCAGTTGTCCGATATCTCAAATAAACAATTTCTACTCCCAGCATTCTCTGATTCCTTTTTTTCTTTTATAAAGATAACCCACTGATAGGAAAGTTAATTCTTGATTCTGTTTTTCCCTCCATCCCCCTTTTTTTTTTGGAAGGGGTGAGCCATCAAATCAAAGCATAGTAGAGGACAGGTATTTAAATACCTCTATCTCGATCGGCAGGATTCCAGTCAAAGTCATCATCAGAATCCTGTTTCCAGTCGCAGACCCCTCGACTGAAGCTGCAATCAACTGAAAACAAAATTGACAATGAAGACTCAGAGGTAAGAGAAGCACTGTATCATAAGTGCTGATAAAAATAAGTTGCTCTTTATTCACCTAGTTATTAATGTATAGGTCATTCTAAAACTATCTACAATCTGAGTTCAGGTAGTGTTGTCCCAGGTTAAATTGCAAAAAAGCAAAACATTAGAATTCATGTAGCAATTCTTTTTTTAACTCACAGGAAAATCTGTTGTGTCTTTTTCTTACTGCCAATCTCCCATCTGCACATGTGTTTATATGCTGTGACTTTTGTATACTGAGTGCCTGCTGATCAGCAGGTATAGCTGGAGATGTTAGTTTTGAACTATAGCATCGTAGATAGTTTGAGATCTGCCAACTTTAGAGCTTTCCTCTCTCCATTTGTTACACTGCTGTAGTTGTTACCAGCTGGGATGCTCAAGCTCCAGTTCTATCCATTGAAAAAGAGAAGCTGGCCTCTCATGAGAGGAATCCTCTGTGTCAGCGCTTGATACTCATACTACATGGAGCTGGGAATAGCCCAAATCAGTTGACCTTTACAGCACACTGAGAAAGAGTGCCACCCAGAGCACAGCACAGCCTTCATGACTGTGCAGATGTAAAGCATTACATGAAGGAAGAAAAAAATACTGTGCAATGCAAGCATGAACAGATCAGATTAAGAATGCCAGCCAGTCGAATGCCCTCAAAAAGAAGCATCCTTCTTGTTCTTTTCATGTATTTTACTGCAAGACAGAGAGGTGCAGTACAAGGTGTTTAGAGAGCTTTACAGTATAAATCCATTCTTTCTGAGACTGCTGCTTTCTGAATTGGAAAAACCCCAGTATCTTACCCTTAAAGTCAGCCAGAACATCTATTTTGTTTTGTTTAAGGTTTGGAAGTATTTGTGAATTGTTCTGGGGTGAAACCCATGTTGTCCTAAAAATAATCTCAGCTATGGCCAAACCCGGTATTTCAGCCCCTGCCCACTTGGCTGTTAACTCCCCAGGAGGATGCTGCTGCCCTGTAAATGCATCAGCTCAATACAATCTCCCAGTCCCCCCTTCTGGATTCTGCTTTTTTCCTTGGCTCTTATAAGCAGGTCCTTAGAGGCAGCTTCATGATTTTGTCCATCACATGGAAACTGTTTCTCACTAGGAGAGAGGGAGAGAGTGCCCTTTGATCTGCCTTTATGCTCTGCTTTGACCAGAGCGACACTACAGTCTGTTATAGATTCCAACAGGCAGTGAAGTTTTCTGTTTGAAGGTGCATGAAGCAGTTTCCTAAGGCATGGCAAAAGCTGAAGTTGTGTACATAAATTGTCAGGTTTTGGACCTTGTACACTCCCCTGACTGATTTTACAATTTTTTTACTGTGAGAAAGAACAGGATGTGATATCCAGAGGACTTACTGGTGAGTTGGGAACTATCATAAATTCACAGCCAGGCTATTTAAGATTCAGGATAAATATGTATTCAGTCTTGTTCAGGGGAAGCTCCTATTGACTTCTGACAGAGGACCAGGAGAAAAACCAAGAGAATATGGCTGAAGAACATTAGCATATTGTTGCATGCTATGCAACACTGTTTAACATGTTTTCATTTTATAGACAATAGAAGTTACTTTATTTTTTCATGATGGTGAGAATCGCTAGAAATTCAATTGCAAGTCAAGTTTCAATGTGGGGGATATTTCTATAAGTAGTTTATAAACAGTTAAAGTATGTTTTGAGAAGGACACAAAACCACCTTCTGACATTGGAACTGGCAGAACCGTTTGGCCAGATACTGTCTCTAACGTGCTCACCAAACCTGTGTTTTATGTTGAAGGATTTTAAACTGCTTCTGGCTTGGCTTTTCATGTTGTGTCATGAAAACACACAATACACAGGAAAATAAATACTGTAGGATAAAAGTAATCTACCTTCTTGCTCTGGTCTTGACACTGGAACTTTCCTCTGTGCCAGGAGAGGGCCAAATGCAGCTGCTTGTTTCACATTGGGAACTAGGGAAAACAACTGGTTAATTGTCACGGGAACAGAAAATGGAACTTTATTCCTTTATACCAGTTGCCATCATTTATTTAAATAACTCCATGTATGTGTTTTCCACTCCACTACCAAACTCGCATTCCTAAGCCCAGTTAGATACTAACTCTGAATTTTAAAACCTTGTTTAAATTGCTGTTTTTCACAGCACGGTGCCTTCTAAACTGTGGGCAATGGAGCCACAAGATTCATAAGTTCATAAAATGTTGAACATGATCTTTCTTTGGCATGGTGATCTGCTTTCTTGCTACAAAACTTCAAGTAATGATCGAAGTACTTGAACCCTACCAGACAGTGAAGACAATGACTCAGTGTCTTGGCAGCATTTTGCCAGCAGCAGCCTCAAAAAATGGGTAATGTTGGAGACTTTGTAAAAGCCAAAACTTGGGGTAATCAAAGGCCCACACCTTTGTATTTCGAGAAGCCATAGCTGTTGCTGCTGTAACAGAAACCCCAGTAAATTATTTTTCTGAAGCCATACTCTTTGCTGGGGTACATGTTCTCCTGCAAACCTGATCAGCTCTCCTGTCTGTTGGGAAGGAAGGGCACAGCGACTGCCCTACCTCTTCCTCACCCTCCCTGCAACACCTGGCAAGCACAGCCTGATGTTTTGATAACCAGTCCTGGAGAAAACCTCTGAACAAGTTCTTTTGTAAAAATTGGTTGACATGTCTTGTGCCAAACGGGAAGAGTCAGTACAGCAAGCAGCACAGTCAGTGAGCACTAGGTGCGTTCTCTTAGATACTGGCCTGAAGGAGACAGTTACACAAGAAGCACTATTTTTCAGCCAGAGACTCAGAGACCAAGGTAAAACCTCTCCTGTCGGATGAGCTACAAGATACAGAAGCTTGCAAACTCTTATTTACTCTAAGTAATACTCTAAAATACTCTTAATTATTTTAAAAGTTCTGTCATTAAGCTTCTTTTGTACTATTTTAAATGATTAATAGAGAAATGCACTCACTAAAAAAAAAATGATAGTCTTAACTTCTTTGTGCAGGGCCTGTGTAAGTAACTAATCGCGCATGAGATAAGGAGAAGATCTGCTTTCACTGGCAGAGGATTCTGCACATATGCAGATAACACCTATGATGGATACATACACACCTATGAAAACAGGAGGATCTTAAAAGTGCCATTTCAGAGGAGGAGTGAGGGAGGACCCTTTGGATTATTGCTTACAGAAGGTGTTAGTGCAAAGCCTGAGAGACTGAAGGTCACTTTTCAGCCACACCATGTGGGCAGCAACGCTTAAGAAAAGCTCAGACTACCTCAGCAGTGCCAGGTGATAGGAGCTACGGAAATGAAAATCACTTTTCCCTACTCAGCATTGCATCATACATGCTATTAGGAAGTCGCAAATGCCAAATATTTTTAAAGTCCTCACTTTCATATGCACACACATTTTGTTCAGAGAGGAGTGTTTTCCCATGAGTTCCACTGAACTAGGGTTTTCCACTGAAATACTCCAACATACTCGCAGTCATAAACACATACTCAATTAAAAGAAGATACAACCCACTGCACTCCAGAGCCTCCTAGCACTATTAAGACTATGCCATCTACTTAACTTTTCTTCTTCAAAAATTGCTCTATGTATACACCAGAGAAAACACACTCTAACGAAGAAGCCCTGGAGGCACTTCCAGAGGTGCTGAATTGAGCTGAGAAAGGAGACTCATGAAATCTTAGGAGCTCTCTGATGAATTGCCAGGAGCGTGTCCTCTCTTGTTGCTTTTGCATCCTTCCCCTCACCCAGACCATTGCTTAAATCTGGAATAATCTGGATAATATTTGTACTTAAGGCAAGGATTAATATATCTTTCTCCAAATTAATATATGTCTACTATACACATTTAGGAACAGGCACATAGAGATTAGGTGTTAAGTTTACTGTGATGCCATAAACTTGGCCTCGTACTTAGTGGAAGAGGCTCAGGCTGTGAAAACCCCTGCCAAAATGAAGAGAGCTATTAAAATAAGATCAGTTCTGCAAAGAGTGGAGTGATTTAACAGAAGACAACAGCTGCCAGAATGATTTATTTAGGGAGTTATTGAATTACACTTGAATTCACTTGAGGGAATGCTACATGCAGGTGTAGCTGTGTGCTGCAGATGCTTCAACTGAAGAACTGTCATGCACATAAAAAGAGCCAAATTTTGTATCCAAATCTATTTTTGTTTTCAGTGTCAGGCATTACGCTCAGGTTCTCTGCTTACTGGAAGATATCACCTGCATATTATGAGAAACTGTAAGCTTCAGCTTACAGAAAGGTTTCCAAAAAACTTTACCTGTTGGAATGTGCCTACATTTTACATCAGATGATCACTGGACATAACCAGGACCCAAAGTTTGCCCTCTTCTAAGTAGTAGGCAGGAGTCAAGGGTTGCTCTTTTCGGCTCTTCTGCTGTCAAGTGGTGCTTGCAGAAAGGCAGGCCTTGTCTCATGGTTCCTAAGAACATATTCTCATCAACAAAAGCTCACATATATCCCACTTCAGGCAGAGTCTATCCTTCTTTCTGTACTGCTGGTGCCCACCCAGCTACTTCTCTGCAGCACTAGCTACTATATAATCTCTACATATAGACCTCTTTGTATCATGGTGGCACACATTCTTAACCGTTGATGTCATCATGATACTCTTAGAGGTAAGATGTATTGATCTTTTGAGCAGGAATTAGTGGCAGAGAGAACGAATGCCCAGATCTTCAGAGGTACTTGTGTAACTACCATCAATTTCCATAGGAGTCGTGTCTATGAATGTCTGAGATGAACCGAGCGTAAATAAATTGGTGATGTTCAGGTCCTGAGAACAGCCACCTTGCTGCTGACACAGGTTCTTGCATCTGCAAGAATTTCAGGGTTCCTTTCTGCGACATATATCTGAGTATTGCCCCTGTTCTGAGGAGGGTGAATCTCTTTGAGCCATGTTAGATGCAGTTTGCAAATTGTATTATATATCAGAAACTGCAGCAAGGAAGGAGACTTTCTGTAAAATAGAATAGCCCCAGCCAGCTCTGTCTGGATGAAAGCACTCCCCTAAAAAACAATAGGACTCACATAAAACAACTCTGAAACTACAGAGGAGGTCTGCAATCATGGGAATGCTTCTTAGCAATAATCTCAGAATATGAGGAAGTAGTGTTGAAAAGAATCATTGAGACATTGTTCTAGTATAAATGTGTCTAAATAGAGTGCCATGAAGAGGATTAGAAACAAATCTATACACAAAACTAGAATTCGACTTTAAAAACACCAGGCTTACAGGGAGCACTTAGCATAGTGAAATAAATGAGGTTCGAGAGCCACCTCCTAGAGATACCCCATCCAGTGACCTTTAGACAGAGAAGTAAAGACAGATAACAGACTGCCACTCAAAGATATAGCAAAAGAGCTAGTTAGGTTCAAGAATATATTTTCACACACTGCACAGCAGTGTCCTCCTGGAAGTGAAGGCAAACACCAGTTCACGCTGCCTATCAAGCAGGTTTGTTAGCACTGGTCTGCCAGTTGTGCCAACTCTGACTACACTTGTTTGGAGATGACTTGCACCTGGCTTGCTTGGAGCACAAGTGGAGCGAGCTCAGGTCTGTCTGAAAAGTACCACCTAGATAGACCCTCAATCAGTCTATCGGTCAAATAAGGGCCAATGAGATCACAAAAGCAATAGGAAGCTTCAGGAGCACATCTGGAAAAGCACTGCCTGGATTAAGTTGCAATATTAAAAGGTTCAAAGTAAGTAAAACAAAAGAAAGAGCCAAAACCCCAAACCCAACAAGCAGAAACTCAGTAGAGTAAGTCTGTGGAGCTACTTCAGAAACTGTACAAAAGCACTGGTAAACAACTGGTGAGTGACCTTGTGGTGCTAAAGGAGCTTACTGAAAACACTGATAGATTTTCCTTTATGTGCACTTTGCTTCACCTCTTTGCTTTGCCAACCGCTGTATATAAAATTACTTACAGTGCCTTTGGAAATGACATTTTTGTCTGAAAAAATATGGCTTAGTTTACAGCTTGGAAGTAATTTTCTATTTTTCTGCAGTAATGCATATGCTATCCTTAAAGCTTTAACTCCTTTTTTTTTTCCTATTAGTGGGTCTATATTTCTTATAACTCATCTGTGGCATCACACTGAGCTCTTGCTGAGGCAGCTATACTGGACAGACCTATAGCACAATATAAGCACCCATGTATTTAAGTGGCAATGTGGGCAATATATTTTTATTTCTTATTATGGCTGTTTGGTTTTTCTCTCTCAAGGAAAATGGCCATGCCTGTTTTGCCTAGGTAGTCTAAATGCAAAAATAACACTAAATTTGGGAGCAGTAACTCACTCTTGGTTATTCTAACACATAGAATTCTAAAGTGCCTGAAAGTGCAGCATGTGAGAACTCTCACAAAAATGGTACTTGCCCTCTTTCTAACCCTGCTCTCTGATGTTCAAAGCCATACCCCCCCCCCCGCCAGAAAACGAGAGCGAGCACTGTAAAAATATCAAGCAGAATATAAGAGCTAGTAAAATGAAGACCAGCTTCCTATATATACAGTAAATCACTATGTCAGTCTCAAAGGAACATGCCACATCTCTGCTACCACATCCTCCTCTGAAAGAACTGCATTTTCCTGATGTCTGACATCTTTTGAGCCTTTTATCTATAGCTGTGGACTGAGCTGTGATCTGTGCATTATTTGCTCACACAGTGGTCTAATTATCAGAAAAGAATAAGATTAAGAGCAAACATCCTGATTAACTGAGAGAGTGCTCCTGTTCAGAATTAAGAGCCTAGAACCCATAAGGAAAACCGTCGACTTTTAGTATTGCTAAATAAACCAGGAAACCTCGTCATCATTCTTGGTGCTATCAAAAGAAGGACCTCCATAATTAACACAGCTGGCTACAGAAGTGTTTTAAGCATGATATGCACTTCTTAAACTGATAAAGTACAGAATATGGAATTTAAATGTATCAGTTACAGTTGGCAATACTATTCTGGATTATGAAGGGTACATGAAAAGCATGAAGGGTACATGAAAACGGTACCTGAAATGTTAGAAAATGACAGAATCAAGGTTGTGCACAATAAATTCACCTTTAGCTTGAGTGCAGCATCTTTACAGCCATTGCTTATATAAGCGAGCACTTTGGTCCACCTCTCTGTCTTTTTCCACGTACAGAAAGGACTATTCACACACAGTAAGGAGCTTTCCACTACTTTGGTTTTCCCTCATTTTCTATACAACTAAAATTTTTGTAATCAATAGGACAGAGTCCTGTTTATTAAACTGCACCTTTAACAACAGGACAAGTCCTTCCTTCACACTGAACAAGGTAAGGGTCCCATGGAAAATAGTCATTTAAAGTCATTACAGACTGTATCATAAGGTATAAAAATATAAGAAGAAAAATACAACTTTTCACAGATTATCTTAATTTTGACATTTCTTAAATGCTGGGGGCTCCACTTTGCTATCTTTAACTATTGTGTTTTTTAAAAAAACCTGTGAGTAATAGTTTTCACAAAAGTACTGTATTTTGATAGTCGATCTATTTTAATAATTTCAATCTCCATGTAATAATTAATTTTCTCCCTACAGTATTTTTCTGTGGCTCCCTGTGTAGTTCTTATGTAGTAAAACTACTATGATAAAATAATAAATTAATTCCAAAATAATAATTAGGATCTCTGAAAAGTGTGACCTATCCATTTTTCCTAATTAACTACTCTTCCTGGAAGACAAACAATGCCAATATTAATAATACAAAAGGCAGATGCTGTGTGAATACTTAAGGGGGTTATATGGAGGAACTGAATGTGATAACAAAGGAATCACTGCTGAACAGACATTGGCAGAGGAGGAAAAAAACCTATGTGTAAAATTCCGAGCTGTAAATTTGAGCTTACCCTGTATGCCAAAGGATCATTCAATATCATTAAAAATGAAAGTGTTTTTAAAGCCAGACATTCAAGCAATTAAGTGCCTAAATTGTGGCTGAATTTTTGCAATAACAGGGATCAAGTATAGCATATGGAAATTTAAAAGGAAAGGAAACACAATTAACATATGCAACCCATCCTGAAAGAAAAATGCAAATGGCACAATGCCTTAAGTCCTATGCATAGTTGGTATCAAAGAAGAAAGCCATAAATAATACAGAGTTCACGTACTTCATGAAGCTACCCCTCAGGCATACTAGTATCCCTGTATCGAGGAGCACACCAATCTTCCGCCAGTATCCCCTGGCAAAATAAAATCTCTCTAGCATGTTCAGCATACAAATCCCTTATATTAATAATGGAAAATTCCAGCCAAATGTGACTGGAACAAAGACATTATAGGCAAAAATACAGATAAAACACAGTGCTTTAATATTTTCAAACAATAATATTAATTGTCACTGCTGTCAGTTGTAGCGGCAATTTTGTAATCTTTGCCTAGTCCAGGTATACGGTGTTCAAATGTCCTGGTTTGGTTGAGAAAATCCTTGAAAAAAAATCTCACCAAACATCATGACAAAAATCTCTTGTATATTATTTGGCTTTTCCTACAGATGAAGGATTTTCCCTGTGTGCCTTCACTCAAACTGAAATCTGAGAAATGAATGCATTCTAAATAGTGTAGCACCGAATACTCAGTGGGAAGGTTAGAGGATCCACCCTTTGCATTTGCGTCGGGTCACGAAGCCCAATGCAGGAGAGCATGTTCCCCTTGTATCATCATGTGTAGAGAGCAGAGCCCTATGTCCTTTTAACCAAAAAAGATGGTGATCCTACTCTAGGGGCACGATTTCTGGCAATCCTTCCTGACCTGTCCAAGCAGGTTACAGAAGAAACCTGTTGAGATAGCTGAGCTCCCTCTATCCCTCCATCCCAGAAAGGCAGAAATGTATAGGGGGACTGACTTGGATGATTTTTTTTTTTTTCTAACAGGCCACCTTGCCTCATAATTGAGGAAGCAGAAAAGCCCACAGTCCTTTATGGCATAGAATTTTGAATAAATGTATTTATAACTAATAACAGTATTACTTATAAATATCTAATTTATTATTTACAATAACTATTAACAGAACCTATTAGTACTATGTCCCTAAAAGTGCTAGCCCAGCAATATTCTTGCAAATCTGTTTGGAAAGAAAGGCTTTTATCCCTATAGAAATCCCAACTACCCTCCAGGTTCCACTACCATTTGGCAGTTAATTAGTCAAACGGTCCTTTCCAGTCTAATCACATTTAGCTGAACACATCTGGTACTACCAGCGCTAGTCAATTCATACCAGTCTCTTGGCACATGCAAGCTTTCCATCAACTTACCTTCATGAAGAAGCTTGAGTACCTGAGAAACTAGTGCTAGCAATATTTGCCATCTATATTGCAACTATTGGTTTCTTATGTTCTCCATACTTCCTGCAAAATTATGGCCAGCTTTAGATTAATTAGCATGATTGGGAAAAGTGATGTCCTGTTTTAGGATAGTACTTTAGTGGAAATATACGTGAAACAGAATTCTGTAATTGTAAAAGTATGAGATTGGCCATCAGAAGACCTGAATTGTATTGCTTCTTGTGAGGGACAGGGGCAAGACACGTAATCTTTTGGTCTGAGACTCTCAAACGCATTTGGCAGTCCCAGCATGGTGAGGCTGAATCCCAATGGTATCTTGCCATCCAGTGAAAACTTGTACCCCAATTTGGCTTCAGCTCCTGCACCTGCTACCTCTTTTAGGTAAGTGCTTTATGAGGGGCTCTTAGAAGATGGTTAGGAAGTGGCATAAGCTTGTTAGGAGTGAAAGGCTGAGTAAAGAGGTAGGCTGAGGCTTAAGCAATGAATCTGGTGTGGGTGGCCAGAAGGATAGTGGCAGCCTGAGCACCGGATCCTCCACTTTGGAGGCATGGCACTGTTAGCCAAAAACCTCTCACTTTTCGGTCTGGTTAAAAGCTGACATGCTGAAGTGTATTTTTGCATGTGGCTAGATGGCAGCTGTTTTGATATTTTGGAAATATCACTGATTCCAGAATTGTGAGCTTATGTGCTTACAGTACCGGAGACAAATCTAAGTGTCTTACAGGATGCAGGTCTACACACACGGGATACCACTGCTTTCTAAACTGCTTTGAAGTGCTCAGTTGAAAGTATAGAATGGATCATAGAATCGTGTAGGTTGGAACAGATATCTGTAGGTCATCTAGTCTGACCTCCTGATCAGGAGGTTGCTCAATGCCCAGCTCAGTCATGTGATAAGTACCTCTAAGAATGGATATTTCACAACCTCTCTGCATACCTGCATCAATTTTTGTCCATCTTCATGGTAAAATATTCTTTCCATTATATCTAATAATTTTTTTTTCCATTCCAAGTTATCCTATTGCTATATATTTTCAAGAAGAGACTGGCTGTCCTTTCCTAATAACCTTCCATTAGCTGGCTGATGGCAGCTATGAGATCTTGCCTTAGCCTTCTCTTAAGGCTGAAAAAAAAAGTTACTCTCAGCCTCTCCTCATACACCTTGTTCTCCAGGCCCCTGACCTGGGTACTAGACTCATGCTAGTATGTCCTCAGCTGCCTTGTAATGGAGAGCCCAAAACTGTGCACAGCACCTCCGATGTGGTGTCACAGAGGGGAAGAACCACCTCCCTTTATCTGCAAAGCTTCTTCTAAGCAGTCATCCCATGTCTGTAATGTTGCTTGAGGATTTTCTCTCCCAAAGCATTTGCTTTTGTTCCTGTCAGCCCATTTCCACAGCCTGGCCAGGTCCCTCTTAATAGCAGTGCTGCCCTCTAGTGTATGGGCTGCTCTTTCCAGGTTGGCATGGTCAGCAAACTTGAAATTTGCCATAAGCACTCACTGTTCATATTTGCAGGAAGGAAGGAGGTTGGTGAACAAAGACCTGACTTCACTCTGTTTATCAGATTATAATTTGGGGAAGCAGTATTTCTCTACATCCTTAGGCTGAACTGAAACGGGCCAGTTACCACTGAGAACCAAAAAAAGACAATTTCAGGAGAACTGTGCCTTTGGCAAAGAAGCTTGTACTCTCAAATGTATTTAGGTGAAGAATCACATCTTTCTTGGCTTTCTTACAGTAGCAGCAATACAGACCATTTTTGCCAGAGGACTTTAAAATGACCTTTCCTTTTAAAAAAAAAAGTGTCTTTTCAAACCAAATAGCAACAATTTGAATGCTAACTTAAACTTCATCTGTGTTCGTCTTTATCATTATGAAATATGGTGAAAAATTTTAATTACTGTGGGATAGTATTTATTATTTTGCCATACTTTGGAAAAGAGAAAGTATCATGAATGTACTATTAGCAGGGTGTATTTTTCCTATTACATGTTTTTGCCACTACCTTGAAGAATGTTTGACTGAGGCAGATGTACTAAAAAACAATTAAGATGAACTTGAAAATTTTAAAGAACACAGCAAGAAATTGCATAGCATACAAGATAATAGTTGGAAGGAAATACGTGAAATGACTAATGTCATAAACTAAGCAAGATGCCTGCTCAAATACCATCAAATGCTTTAAATTTGCAACTGTGATAAACTCTCATATTTAAACAAAAGGGGTAAAAAAAACCCCTCTGTGATTCATGCAGTTATTTTTCTGTTGGTAATGACATGAACAACAGTAGTGCCTATTACATGGTCTATAGTATTTGAAACACAAGGACACTCAAGTCTATGCTTTCCTCTGAACATGCACACTACGTAGGATGATGATGTGCCTATCACAAATCGAAGCTAATTATTGTCTTAGCAACACACTGTCTTGTTCTCCTGGGGCTTCTGTGAAGCAAATGGGGGGAAGCTACGTGCTGTGTCTGAGCTGTTCTAAAAGCATGGCCTGAAGAGCACCTGTCGGGATGGTGCGCTCCCTCTCTGCTTACACTAACTGCAGACAGATTGCCCTGAAACGGAGGTTTGGTACCTTCGGCCTCAGCAGGAGGTACATTAGGTTGTTTTTCTACAAGTAAATTCTGATAAAATGGCTGTAATGTTTCATGATTATTTTGTTAGTGTTTACGTATGTTTTTACACTGAAACCAGATTTTTTAAAAAAATCAAGAAACTTACAAAAGACGTCTCCTCTAAGGCTTTGCTCATGGTCAATTTGATTCTCAAAATCTTCCTTCTCCTCTTCATCTGACTCTTCTGCCTCCTCTTCTGCAGTAGCTTCAGCTTCTTTCACTTCCTCACTGTAGCTCCCACCAAGATTAATACCACCTTCATAGTCCAATAACTGCAAGTGGGTCTTCGAGGATGGTGTCTTGGCTGTTTCTGGGATTGCATTCTTGATTGTTTCATGCTTTTTCACACTGTTTTTATGTGCAAGAAGTTTCTTAATTGTGTCCTTAGCTGTTCCAGGGATTCTTGCAATTTCCTTCACTGACTTTTCAGGGATAACTAGAACCAAGAAGAAAATATTAGGTATTCATCTAAGGAATCAGTCAGCAATGACAACATTTATAAACGGCACCATGGTGTCCTTTACAATGTCCAGAGACCTACACAGGCAAATTCTCTACTATGAGATATAAGTTCAGCTCGACACAAAACTGGATATGCATGCACGTGTTTTGCTCTGTTGTATAGACAACTCTCCTGAGTTCCAGTGAAAAGACCAAAGTGACCCTTTGTTAACCTCATTTGAACTCCCATGTAACGCAGGCCATAAAGCCTCTGACACTAATTGTTTTTACACTGGAGCTTGGGTAAAAAACATCATCTTTCTTCAATTTGTGGACTACTAATAAATGTTCATGGAGGTGGGATTCCCTGCATAACAAATGCCAGCCTACTAGCAACGAGCATTTTCCTTAGCTATCTTTTGTGAACTTCTCTGGCCGAACCTTCCTTGCACAACAGGCTGGAAACCACTGCAAAGGAGCATATTTTGAGAGAAGGTACATCAAGCTGCTCTGTCACATTTCATTTAGCTTTAAGGGATATTTAGTTCAAAGGGGTAAACCCCAAAAAGTCAGAGTGGCATCCAAGAATGCCGAATTATTATCTTCTTGAAATTCCAAGGTGACTGAAACATAAATGTAAAATTTCCTGAAAATTTTACTATTTTATGATTCCTCTTGGCTACCAAATGCTAAAAGGATAACCAGCCTTGTAGCGTCTTGCAACTTTCGGTTCTGCTCAGAAACACAAAGGCTGCCAGAAGTGAAAAACTTAAGAGTTGGGTAAAATTCAATTGAGATTGTTCAAATCTGTAGAAAAAAAGAAAAAAAACCTGAATTTCATGTTTTCCCTATTATGAAGTATAATGAAGTAAAATATTCTCTATATCCAGGCAAAAACTTTAAAACATTCATTGATAAGAGGTTTTTTTTACATTTACATGGCAGTCCTGATTTTCAAATCATGCTTTCCTTGTCAATGTGTGAGTTTCAAGACCCAAGACTTTTATTTCTTTTAAAATTCAATTTTTCTCTCTTTATAATTATAAAACTATGTTTGGATGCTTGAATGAGGGACATTTTTCATAGGAACCCCTTTGAAGATGCATTTCTAGGGACATGGGAAGGCAGGATTGATTGTCCACCAGTGGTGGGATCCAGTAGCATCACAAAGGGCTCCTTTGAGAGAGTATGGGGGCCAGCTGTTTTCCATGTTCTCTTAAGATGGGAAAATTATCAGTTTACATGAAATGAAGAAAGATTTTAGTTACGTATTATCAAAAACTTGCTTACTATCCTTGCTATAGGACAGTAAAACACTGGAGCAAGCCACTTAGATGATTTGAACTGTATCACTAGAAGTTTTAAAAAATTGTTAGGCTACCATCTGTCACTAATATGCTGGATACGATCTGCCTCAGAGCAAAAGAACAGACTAATTGATCTTTTTTAGTCCCTTCCAGATGTACTCCTCTGCCATATGACAACGACTGATGCTCTTTGTGCTGATGGCAAAAGCATAACTGAGGATTAAAGTCAGGACTACTTTGGATCAGTTTGTTCAAGGTATGTGTACAGTACAAAGCAAGTTCAAAGGAGAAATTACGGCAATACTGCAGGTGTTGCTTTTTATCAGCAACATCAGTTGCTGCTCAACATCAGTTGAGGAACACCACTGTGCCAAAACTAGGCCTGGAAGGTTTTGTGTGACAAATGTGCCTGTTTTGGAGAAGACATAAATCTGAGGAGTTCTAGTTTATGAGATGATCCTATCCCACCATAAGGATTTCTCTAGAGTTAACCAAGTCCCTACCTGTCACAGTACCAGGGCTACTGAGGAAGACAGTGCCCTTGGGATTTAAAGTCCATGGCAATCGACTTTGAGGCTTGAGACAATCAGGCTTTTGAATCAGCTCAGGATATCGTGACTGCTATGACATGACCAGTCAGTATGCAAGTGTTGGCCACAGCCTGAGTCTGTGTGGGTGAGGAAGAAGGACTAGTAAGTAGGATAGCACAACCATGTTGTAAGCTACTGACAGCCTTCAGCAGTTTGAGTCATTTATGTGAAGTACCTGGGAAACGAGAGCTGAGCAGTTCCAGTGTGCTGTACAAAAGCTCTTCCATAGATGGACACTATTTCCACCAATAGGTCAGAATAGCCTTATATACTGCCTGCCATCTTTGGTTCTTGATCAGTATTGATGTTGCAGTGCCTAGAGTCTTTTTGGATTGTTAGTGGTGGGGGAAGTCAGCGATTTTTATTTCCCTTTGCTTTTGCTGTCCAGCAATTGCATTATCAGGACACGAATATGTTCCTATGTTGCTCCTCACTCCTTTATAACGATAAAAACATTATAGCAGTATTTTGGGGCAGATGGACTGGACTTGTAACCTTGGGTTGTGCTTTTTTATGTGTGATTCTTTTCCTGCAAACATAGCAGAAGTAAAAACGTCAGTTAATAAAACAGAACCATAGTCTAGTTGGACAAGGAGAAAGTTCCCTGAATTTATAGTCACTCCTGGAAAATACAATCCTATCACTGTGTATTTGTCACATTTTATTCATAGCAAATGCAACTACATGCTATGGAGTATCCCAGGAACAGAATCAGACTCACTTGCTGTGCTCACGGGAGCATTCAGGATTTTGAAGCTGTAGTTGGATGTACAAAGTGAATGGATGCCAATAAAAAAATAAATAAAAATTTAGGATTTTGTTTTTCTTTTTCTTTGGATAAAACTTGTAGCCTTGCTTGTCAAATACTTGCAAGTAAACTGTTTACGAATAGTCCACTAAGTGAGTCTTTCCTCTGGAGGATGATGTCATAAGGGATGTAAAGTTCTCTGGGTCTAAACTCAGAATGCAGCAATAAAAATTAACAGGAAAGCTTCATTCCAAACAATTTTCCCCTTGATAATCAGTAACAAGAAACTTCAGGCTGTTATTATAGAGGCTATGGAATTTTTCAAGCCAGGACTTACTGCTCAGCAAACCTGAATATCTGCTTTTAGTTTCTGCTTTGAAGTCTTCCTAGTGAAATGAAAAATTCTTACAGCTCAACATAATAATCTCTGTGGTGTCAGAAAACCAATCTCCTTGTACGTGCAAAACTAAGCGGTGCAGAAAATCAACTGACAGGGGTGACAAAACCAGGGGGTAACAGTGTATAAATCCCCACGTGCTTGCAGACTCCAGTTAGCTGCTGCAATATGAAAATCTGCATGCTCATGGGCACAAGGAGGGACTAGACACCAAGCATATTTTAGGATATACCACTAGTGTTCTTCTAACCTGCATTCAGCTTTAGAATAGCCAGAGGTGTAGATTTAAGGCTTTTTATCTCTACACATAAATTGCAGGAGGAGTAATTCAGTGTAAGGACAGACCGCCTTAAACTGAGTCTGTTCTGTTAGTTCTACTGCCTGCGGACTTGCGGGAATGAACAACCCACCTTCCCTTGCAATCTGGGGTGCTGCAGCTGAGGCAGTGATTTTTCAGGACCCTTCACCCCAAGACACGTACATAAATATACAGGTGTTGCTCACAAACATTTGTGCATTTATCCATCCACGTCACTGCATAGAGAATTTTGAAAAGTGAAAAGGATTACAGTGCATTTCATCCCAGCTCTTCCTTCCATCAGGAAGCATGTAAATTAATGCTTCCTGCTCTTACATAGTTTGTGTTTATTGCCCTAGTATGAAACTATCTCAGCTTTCAAAGGTATTTTATTTCTTTGAATTAGAAAGAATTAAAGCCAGAGTTGGAAAAACAAAGGCAAATGGTGGCTGAGGGCTAAAAGTAAATATTTTCTGTCACTGGTTGCTATACAAGATTAAAAGACCCCAGAAATGGCTTGGTATAAGATGTCTAGTGATCAAGTTGTGAAGGTTGAGTTGGAAAAAATATAGAGAGAGCAGATGCCAACCCACGTCTCTGTGCTGTATTGTATAAAGGGAGATACTCAGGGGATGATATAGGAGAGGGACAGATAGTGACCCGCTTTCCTCCCACACACCTGTGACCTCAGCCACTGCTGGCTGGGGCTCTGAACGTAAGGGGGCTGCAAGAGGAGACTGCTTGCTCTGCACTCCAGCAGGCACCCCACTGCTTCCACCTTCACACCTAGCAATATGTTTAAAAACCTGGTGAGAGACAAGCCTAGGAGACTGGCTTACAAATCCTTTTGTAGCTTCCTTCGTAGCTTCTCTATATGGAAGTTGAAGAGGGGATGAGGGATACAGACAATTTACCACATTTTGGGGGGAGTATGTAGATGCAAATAAAGATTAGATCAGCAGGACATAATTCTAAAAGTTCTCAACCTCTTTTAGAGTCTTAAGAGAGTCTGAAAGCTTTCATAGACATGTTAAAACACAGATTCTAGACTATTATTCTCTTTTAAGCACCATGGAATATCATCTTCCAATATATATTCCTAGTTTGTTTCATTTAAAAAATTCTTATCATTTTATTTAGGGAACTATGCTTTGAGAAATCAGAGCCAGTTCATCACACTGGACTTAATACATGACTACACAAGCCAGCAATGCTTCCACTAGGAAATGAGGGATGACAAAAGCCTACATGTTATTCATTAAGGGATGACAGCAGTATGTGGCTCCATACTGAACTGAATTGTGATATGACCAGAATTGCTTTTTACGATTTGAAATGTTAGTATGTCAAACCCAACTTTTCTCAGGACTGGCAAGTTAATAAGAAAAGAAATTAATATATGGGGTTTAGGGGTTACCCTAGCAGCAAAAAACAGAACGTGAGTAATACAAGAGGCAGAGAGAGAGTTGGCATGACTTTGTATTGCCATTTAGATATCCAGCAAAGCATAATGAAGAATAGTAACCTCTGCCTCCAGCCAGGCAATAACAAGAATGTCATTTTTGAGCTCCTTAGAGTGGTGCCTGAAGGTTGGAGGCTTTAAGTTAGTACTGCTTTTTCCTGTTATTTTGTAGTTTCCTATGAAAAAAGTGAATCCAAAATAGGTTCATTTTCCTCCCAGGAATCTTAATTGCTTATGGAACCTTGTGAGACTCTATTCTTAAATAAAAGCTGAAATACATATAGAAGCATGTGGAGAGGGGGATGGGGTTTTTCAATGCACAATAGGAAATCAGGAAACACGTGAACTTGAGAACAGCAACAGATTGCAACAAGATAGAGGCCAGATGTGGAAATGGCTAGGACCCTTTCAGCGTGCATTTGAAAGGTTACATCTTCATGGATTCTTAAATGAAATGTGTGCTAGAGACAATTCAGAAACAGCCTCCAACATTTCATGCATATAGGAGTGCTGAATGGCAAACGGATGTCTGAATAATCACGGGTTGAATCCATACAAGCAGTACTATTTGTAGCTTCATGTTTCAGCAGCTTTCTCCTGAGTTAGTATATTGACATATGAAAGAATTTTCCCCACCTTTTATGCAAAGGTGAATTTTACATTACCTCATTTAGTGCATTATTTGGTAGCACCACATGTAGCCATAGAAGTTTCACTATAAACAATGTGCTTAGTTACTCTCATTTCATACTCTGAAAATTAAACTATATATTAAAATGGGTTTAATTTGTAATAAATAGCTAATACTGTTGCCATGGTAGCCAGTTTGTTATTTATTAGAGACAATTGCTGTAAAGGATTAATGCTTCCATATGAAAATGAGATTAGCACCCTGTGGGAATAATTACGTGGAGTGCTGAGGACATATTTTAGAAGCCTTTTGTTTAGTTGCAGCTCAACCCCAGGCCTATGTGTTGGTAGCTGGGATGAGCTGCAGGAGCTCTGGCCACTGCCACAAAAAGAAATGTGAAGCCACAGCCTCCAGCCCCCAAATAGCGTGTGGGACTGTTCTCATCATCTTAAACCCAATAGCAAGACTTCCTTTGGCTTCAGTAAAGCCAAAGTTTTCCTACAATTGCCATATGATATGGAGAACACTTATGAGTTTCAATGTAGGCTGGTAAATTTAATTGGTGTTTGTGTCACTGTTTGAAATAGCATAATGCATATCCCGCCCCCATCAGTTACACTGATCAGACGTTTTTGAGGATTGCAGTAAAAATCAACTCTTGAAACATTCGAGGTTAAAAGCACTTCCTCATCTTCTCTTTAAAAAAATTTGTTTGTGTGGGAATTATGACCAGAGAAACCAGTCTCTTCTTAGCAACACTGCTTTTCAGGTTTTTCTTACAACTGACTCCGTATTTTTTTTTCTCCTCTATTGTTGTATACCTCTTTTTACCTAGACCCTTGCTTTTTGACCTTCTGCCTATGGCTCTGATTTCTCTGGGTGTTATTTCTCTATCCTCTCTTTTGTTAAATCTCCTTTCCATTTAGTGTGTTCTACTAAGTTTATGAATGCACAGCTCCTTCCTCTTCTGAACAACTAATGGACTTCAGTAATTGGAAATAGGACATGAGGAAGTATGCAGAGAGAGAGCCAACAATTTAATAGAAACACCAGTGAGGAGATAGAAATCATCTGTCTTCAGCACTGAATTTTTTACAGGGCTTGACATTAAACAATGTCATAGCCTCTCAAAAAGCTAAAATATTTGTTCAGATTTAAGCAAGTATTCCTGTCAAATCATTTCTGCTTGAGGAAAGAATATTTTATACATAGGCTTGGTCTAAAAGAGATTTTCCTTTGAAATTTTCAGCTTCTCATTAAAAAAAAAAAACCAACAAACCAACAGCAACAAAAAACCCCAGACCTTTTAGCTCAGAGATGTATTTGTTTAACATTTCATCTTTGGTACATTTTGTTTTAAGTGAACCATATCAAGATGTGTCATGTCAGTTTGCTTTGATATTCAGTCAAGTCTCAAGCCCCTTTGCATCCTTCCGTTGCAGTAAGCTGCAGTGACATATCACAAGGGATGTGGTCTAGCAAGGATATTGGCTCATAACATTGAATTTGAGCGTGAAGACCCTTCAGCCACCTGCTGTGGCAACCTGAGTCCAAGTCAAACCTTTCAGTACCAGTCAGGTTTTTGTATGTTTAGTTTTTCTCATCAAAAGTCAACATTTTTTACTGGAAGTAGACATGTTACAGAAGTTTAACTAATCGACATGGGAGGTTTCAATTGCTATTATAATGGGATTAGGAACATGAATAATAGAGAGACTCGTAGAACATCTGTGACCATGAAGTATAACCATAATACATACCTGATCAAGGATTACTTGAAAAAGGAAAAAAGGATATATATTATGTAGACTTCATCGACTATAGACAAGAACTTCTAAACTGTTTTCACAACATCTTTTATTAAAATATTTGAGCAGGACTCACATGTCCTCTTGAGGAAAACATCTCTTACAACATTGCAGCAGAAACCTCTGCCAGGTTTAATAAAGGCATTAAATAAAAAGGTTCATTTTAAATATAAATACAAGAACAGCCTTTCTTTCTTTTTTCTTGGAGGGTCATATTCAGTTAGAACCAGGTAATGACAACTTTATAGGAGGTCTTCAACATTCAATAGACAAACAAAGGCAAAATTGTAAGGGACAATACTTTAGCACAGAACTCATGGCTTTCCTCCCTTTTCATTTGTCGCTAAGTTAGCTTAAAACTCTTGTGGAAGGAACTGCACAGCCCTTCGGCGGGCTAGACACAGGAGTTCAAGGAAAATACACAGTAGATTATTTTAAGGCTATTTTCTCTGTTTCTTCAGGACAAATTCTCCTCTCTGTTCTACTTGCAATTCCCAGTGATCCTATGAGAATTGAGGACTCACAGGGAAAATGAATTTGAACAAATAATACTTGTATTAACTATACAATGACTCAGACAACCAATAAATTATTTTATGGAGAGGTCTTGATTCATTGGTATTGTAGCACTCTTCAGCATGACATTTCTTAGAAAATGTCTTACAACCATCAATTAGTGGAGAAAAACATTATAGCACTATTCCTGACATCCAATGGTACTCACCAGCACAATAAAATCCACTTCCTCGGTAGCCCTGTTTACATTTGCACTTGAAGGATCCTTCGGTGTTGAGGCATTCTGCATGGAGGTTACACCTGTGTGTATTTGTCACACATTCGTTTACATCTAGGGAAAGATACAAATGCTTCAGTGAAAACTGCATTGGAACCCAAGCTTCACGGCAGCCTATTTGTGCTGACCTTCTGTTTCCAGGTATTGTAAGTAAGCACTAGTGTTAGAGTAAAACAGTTTGGAGACCATCAGAGGCAGAAGAATTCACACTAGGAGAGAATGTTTAACATCAGCTCCAACTGCCCAACTACTGGCATGTGCATCCATGGAAAATGTAGAGCATCCCCCATAAAGACACAGAGAATGTAGTGACTTTGTGACTGAGAACAGGATTCAAACTGTAGGTTATACACACTCTTCTATTAACAAATGCACCAAAAGGCACCATGAGAATGTGTAACAACAATTTAAAAAAAAAATTCACCAAATCTTTCTCATTCTTTCATTCACTCTGGAAGAAATGCAATGGAAAGTAATCCTGAGCATGCCGAGATGTTGAAGTCTTCTACCCACCTCTAACATTCAAGCATACGTATGATGCTGTATGAAAAGGGTATAATCAGGAAAAAATCAGTAGAAAATACTATATTCAGCTGACAGCAAAATGTACTGGCATCAAGAGTAACTGATTTTGTTCTCCTTTTCCCTTCTCTTGCTACATCACAAAGATGTTTCCGATTTCTCCCAGATGAGGGAGCCAAGTTGGTGCAAAAATTTTTCCACCACTTGCATTTTATCTAGATTGCTTCATTTTTAGCAGCTGACAGGTCCTCTCACAACGTAAGTTAGCTAGGAGACAAGTAGCAGGAAGACTGACTCAAAAATATGGTATGTCTGAGAGTGGGATTCATGTTTGCAAATAAAATCCTGACTACTGAGATCTCTCCAGTTTTTCCCCATGCACACATATCATATGAAAAGGTATTTTTTTCACTTTAAGACTCTCACTCAGGGTTTGCATACAACAGGAAATGCAATCCTGACTTTCCAAAACCTGCCTTACGATCTCTCTCTCACGCCTAACTCTCAATACCAAGCAAATATAAACAAACCCCCTGAATTCTCTTTTGTATGCACTGCCTGAAGTAGTTCCAACCCTTCCACCCCCTCGTGTAGCCAACTGCTTGAACAATACTGCTGCAGTGCCTGCTGCAGCAACTTATACTTTAGTGTTTTTTCACCGTTCAGCTAATGGATTGAGAGGAGTAAAGGCATTTTGACATTTGTTTTAACACCTGGGCACGTTAAGATAACTTTCTGCCTGTATTTATTTTTGTTTGGGAGAAACTTAGGCATGCAAGAAAGACCTAAAGAAAAAGAAATTAAAACCCACTATTTTAATACTTTTTTTCAAAGTTCCATACTATCCATCCAAACAACTGTTTTTATGGTCATGAAGGCATGTGATTCACATTACACACACACACACACACACACACACACACACACACACACACACGCACGCACGCACGCACACACAGAGAAAAAGGAAGAAAAAGATTGTGGGACTGCTTGTTCATCACAGGTTGAAAGCCAAGAGAACAAAAAATGGCTCTTCAATTAAACCTGTACCAGAAGCAGCACTTCTTTGTGGTCAACTGTTGCAAACTTACTACAAGCCCTTGCACATCTTGACTTGGTACACTGAGGCAATTAAATTTGCAAGTGCCAGTGATTAGATTTTTCATAAGGCCACAGAGAATACCCAGATAAAAATTCAAAGTGCTGAAGTGCCATCAATATGTGCTTAGTGCAATGTCTTTTATCCTTTCAGGCAGTATCCCAACTAGGCCAACACACTTCAGGCAACGAAAGAAAAGATGCATGGTGTGGAAATGAAAAAGAGTGAAGAAGGAAAATTCATGGGCTAAATCTTACCTACGCAGTCATAATGGCCACTGACATATTTTAGTTCATAACCAAGCTGGCACTTGCAGTAGTAGCTTCCAAATGTGTTGACGCATCTACGGTTATAAGAGCAGACAGCTTTGCCAGTAGAGCATTCATCAATATCTAGAGCAGGAAAAAGGATGCTGGTCAGATCCATGAAAAGGTAAAATGGGAAAGCAACAACTAGTCGGGATTTGCATGGGAATGGTTTGGTCTTGGCTATCACAGGTTGTTTAATTAGTAAGTCATATAATTTCATGCTTGGGGGATGATCATATGAATGAAGCACCAAGATGTGAACTATGAGTAACTTTATGGAAGGTTTTAAGACCTGGCATGGTAAAAGCTAAAGTTACTGTCAGTGGGGATTCCCCCACTGGGGACAACAATTTGCCCTAAGGTCATGGAGCAGGGTCAGGAGGAACTCCATAAATTCCATTATTTCCCTGAGAAAGGACATGTCAGAGAACAGTTTAAGAGAAAGTCCCAGAAACAGGAAACCAAGAGCAGCAGCTTTTTTCCTGAATCTGTGCACCTCCCCTAGCTGGGCTGATTCAAGACATAGCAGGGAGAGTCTCCAGACTGCAAGGTCTGTCCAGCAAGATGGATGACAGGGACGCATGGAGAGAGAAGGAGGAAGCTTGGTATGGGAGGAGCCTAAGAACATTATTCAACAACCACTGTATTCAACAACCATATTACCAATGGTTAATTGGTAACCATTAAATGTTATCAATTTGATTTGGTTTTTTTGTTGTAACATCAAATTTAAAATTGTGCCAGTTATGATACTTGGCATTTGTCCTTTTCTATGACATTTTAGCACACAGCAGTGACTTTGCTTCTAATTCATTGTGCCATGCTGCTGCCCTATACATCTTAGAACTGATGTGAAATTCTGCTGGACACCACAGTTAGTTCTTTTTATCATTTCTACCATTCTTTTACAGTGCTTAGGTGATCAAATGGAAGTGGACAACAACAGAAAAAACATTTAAACAAACCTGTAGTCAAATTCCCTCTTTCTGCCCATGTGACACATTTCGGAGGAGGGCATTCCCAGACCTCTCCAGGTTCTCATTGCCCCATGCCTCTGCCAGGAGCAGGTTTTGTCACAAGCTGAAGGACAAGTCTGCTGCACTCTATCCTAGCGTGAAGCTTACGTCTGCAGTGAATCCTGAAGATTCACTGTACTCTTAGAAACATCTGGTTTAGGTTTACTTGAAAAATTTTATCTATAATTGTTATTTTTTTCCTTCACCTATGCACATGTAGAAGAGGAAAAGTGAAGCACATCAATACGCTGCTCTGCAGATCCAGGAATAATGCAACTTCTTAGGAGGATTAAGCTAAAACTAATAGCCAGAGATCTTCAAATGCTTATCTGTTTATAGGGTTTCTGTGACTAATACCAGATTACTAGAATAACTTACAATATATTAAGCATCTATTATGGCATATAGGAGGAAGATGTTATTTCAGAAATGGAGAACTGATGACATACCACAAGTCATGCAGAAAGAAAGGATCTGATATTTCCAACCACTGGACTTATCTTTTTGTCTGTTTTACCTTATATCATATGTATCAGCATTCTTCCAAATCTATTTGAGCAGGCAAGGTAAATAAAAATAAACTCAATACAAAAGACTAAAAGTAGTTGCCGGAATAATTCAATAAGAGATTTAAGAGAACAACTCATTATGTCTATTATATTTAAATACATATGTCTACAATATTTGCCTTCACATAGCTCTCAAATAATTCAGACAAATCTTAACTGTGACTGGTGATAGTCCAAAAACCTTGCTGATTACTCAAAGCAGGACAGTTCCAATTACAAACTCATTTCATTTGAGAGAAAGAAATACCATTCTCATGTTGAGTCTTTATAGTTTGGAAGTTGAGCCAAGTATCCATATGAGTTTATTCAATAGCTCCTAAAAGTGATAAAGTAGTCCTAGGCCATACTACCTTCATACGTGACTTGATATTACAGTTGTGTGTTAAAGAGAACAATTCATATAGTTACTGTCCTTCTACTCAGCAGTGTCTCTTAGTCAATGCATTTATTTAATCTTTTGTTTGAAATGTTAAGTATAGTATTGTTTTGGCCATTGCAGATAAAATTAATTTTTTTAGGGTTTGAATGTTAAACCTCTCAACATCTAAAACATTCTTTGAGTTGTACAAATCATTCAACCAATATGCATTGGTAAGCAGGATCTGAAATGGATTAGTTACTGTTATTCTTCTGTGCCTGTAAGCTATCATGTCCAAACTGCCCTTGATGATCTGAAGGATTTGCACCATTGTGACAGAAAGAATGTAAAATATGTGAAATCATCAATTAGTATTAGTCATGTTGCTAAAGACATTTAGTGTTGCAAAAATTTTTTTCACAGAATCACAGAATGGTTGAGGTTGGAAGGGAACTCGGGAGGTCATCTGGTCCAACCCCCCTGCTCAAGCAGGGACATCTAGAGATGGTTTCCCTACTCCTGCTTCTCCCTGACATGCACTTCACTGCCCCTTCTTCACTAGTTGTCAGGATGGTCCCTGCTTTAGAGGTTTGTTTCATATCTATTGGGTTTTGAAAGGCGCTCATTTATCTTCAATATTAAAATGAGTAGGATTTCAGCCTTGATTTACGATGCTGTAGCACTGCTTTGTCAGATGACAATGTAAAATGGTATCACAGAACAGTACCAAATGTTATAAGCAATGCTTTCTTCATCACAGGAAACTCCCAGGTAAAGCGATGTTGAGGCTTCCAGAGAAAAATCCAGAAGTCTGTGTTGTGGGTCATCACAATAAAAGAAAACCCCATCCAAACACAGCACCCAAATCCTGTAACGCCTTATGTCAGTAGCACAGCTTCCTGCAGGCAAAGTATTGTATTTAGCAGCCTTATAGCACTAGAGAGAAACTGGATCTGTTAATGACTATAAATCATGTCAAAACATTCAATTATTTACTGGGAATGGAACATCCCTCAAAAATTACATGGCCAATATTACAAGAACAGTTATTAAAAAAAAGCATTCAAACATTACATCACACTGCCAGTAACAGGAAGCATTATTCAAGCCAGTGAAGACAGCTAACTACCTCTTAATCTTTCCCCAGAATCTCAAGGTTTTTGGAATCCGATAGAAAAGCTGAGAGCGAGTTCTCTAACCATACCCATGCATGTCCTTCCGTTTGGTCCCAGCTGAAGGCCACCTGAGGGACAAAGACAGTGCACCTCCCCTTTGACTTCTTCACATCCATATTGGCAGTTCACCATGGCACATGTGCTGGAACCTGAAAACAGCATTTGAAGTAACAAAAAGAGCAAAATTCTAGGCTGGGATTACTTAAAATTAAGTTAGATCTGGATGAATGCAGAAAATTAAATGAGAACAACAAAATTCCATTCGTCAGAAATGAAGCTGTTTATCCATTAACACATTACCAATTTGGGGGCCTATGGGATAGATCTTACACTCCCCCGCACTTTGTTCTTTCCTTATCTGCCCTTATTCATCCTTTTTTTGCTGATCTCAGTTCTGTTACTGGTTACTGCTACCTTTTAGATTCAGAGGCAGAACTGCTTAAAGCAGAAAAAAGGGTGGTTTTTACATTTTTCATTTAAACAGTTTTACCTTACAGAAAACTGCTCTTCAGTATTGAAATGTTTTTATTGCTTATCGTTAAATATGCTTCTAGTATAGAATTTGATTAAAAAAACTATTTAGCCCTATGGACTTAGAAACTGCCTGTTATTTTGACCCTTTATGGAACAGGCACCTGAATCTAACGAGGCACTAGCCAGAACACAAATCTTGGTTGCCACAGGTTGGTTAGGAGTCTGAATTATTGGGGAGGATTTTGATTAGCTTCTAAATAGAAATGTAGGGGTCTAGATCCTGTCCGAGAGACCAAAGCAAGACTAGAAAAGTAGGAGAAATGTATTAAGTATGTAGGAAGATACTTCTAAAATCGTGAAGATATCCAGAAAGCATTAGTGTTTTATGATGTCAGCAAAAGAAGTAGCATTTGGAAGTGTTTACTAGAACAGATGGAGGTGTGTGCGAAGAAAGTACAGCCAGCTACTTCACTCTGCCTGTGTTCAGAGAGACAGATCTGTACAGAGGTTCCTTCTGAGTGGAAAGCCTGGAACAGTTGTCAGTTTATTAGAGACAGAAATCAACTGCAAGAACTTGAAACTGGCTCACTGCTTAGGTAGAAGAAGAGATGAATTTTCTTTTAAAATGCAACATGTTTATTGTCAGAGATACCAGCACTTTCAGAATAGAGCATAATAACAGAGTCTATAGAAAAGACAACGATGTATGCAGGTGCATATATAGCTACAGGCATATTATTTGTCATTTGAATATAAACTATAGTGCATATTAGTTCTGTATGCTATAAAAATCACTTCAATCTGTGATAAAATTACTTTTAGGCTGGTTTGCTTAGAATCTGTGGCTAAGTGATGAATATTCAAGGCTAAAAATTTACTGTATTTGCATAAGCATTTTATATTTGTATGAATGAGAACATACAGGAGGTAAGAGTTAAAAAAAGACAGACTGTAAAGAAAATTTACTAAAAATTATTCTTCTCTAATTGGTAATTGTCTGTTTTCTCTTTAGTTTGGAGCTCCTGTTCCTGGCTTCGGTTAGACACAATACTGGCTTAGATGAACTGCTAATCAGATCTAGTATACTAATTGCTGCAGAGTTGGGGTGATTTTATGTTAGGTACTAACCTACTAAATATTTTAAGCAATGGTTCTCTGTGCCCCAAAGCCACATTCCTCTGATACCCTTCTTCCAGCTCCACAGTCCCTTGGTGTGGTTGTAGATAAGCCTGACTCCTCAGACTAGGTGGACTTCATCTTGCTAAGGAGACTTAGATCACAGTGAATTTGATTCAAAAGGAGCAACAATATGCTTAAAATGTTTGCCTGAATAAAATAATGAGAATTATACAGTTGGTTAAATAATCTAACATTTCATCCATGCACAAGCTTAAGTTAGCAAGTCAAATGGGAAGCTACTACATTTAACCAAGGATAATTTCTACTTGAGCAAATAATCTATTACTTCATTTCATAATCATAGTTTCTGCTTAAGAAAATAAAGGCTCTTTGGAACTGAAAGGTGGTGGATGGGTTGGGATAATGAAGCTCAAGCTGCATGAACATTTTTTGCCTCCTTAACAAGAGCTGTGAAGAATGAAGACTTCCCTTCTATGGGAATCCTGGTTTTCCTCCTGAAACTTGTTTTCATTCTGTATCAGTGTTTGTTGGGGTTCCACTGAGAAATAATGTTTCTGTGTGCCAAAGGGAAACACAAGCTTCATGGCTCACAGCTGCTGAGGCAATTTTTTCATATGTACTTGACACTGGCCCCAACTGCTGCCGAGAAATTCAGCATTTTGTGCTGGCTTAAGCAAGGGATGGTGCAACTACGCATTTGGTACAAATTTGGTACAAATGAAGAGTTTCTTAAATCAGCAAATGAGTCCTGAACTAAGACTGACTTAAAAGTAATGCAACAGAAAAGTTACAGTCTGGATCTAGTTTTCTGACTTTGTTCAGAAGCGAGGCTGCAGAAAGCATTTGTGCTCAGGAGTGTGTGAGTGAGGGATGGATGGGCAAAGCTGCTGCTGGGCTTAAAAGATAGTTTCTTTTGACTGTAGTTCTGGCTTCTGCCAACTTCAGCTGTCCATAAGACAGTGGTCTTACTGAAACTGCTTGGTGTATGAAGTCAGCAGATAGATACACAAATTATCTTGGTTGAAACGGAAGGAATATGTTGTCATTTCTCAGGGATCTCAGGGTCCCGCAGCTGTTGTCTGCTGGTGAGACACACCATGCTTAGTAATGCAGAAGCACAACGCTGAACAACCTTGTGATGCTGGGAAGCGAAACCCTCCAAAAGCTCTGGCCCCAGGCACCTTTCATGTCAATTTCAGTCTCTCCGCTCTAAAACAGAGAGAGTAGGAGCTCTGGCTTTCCTACCTGTCCCAGAGCTGCAGACCTGCACTCCTGTGAGTGTTTGCCAAGGTTGGATATTTTTCCAATTATCCCAAGACTGACAGCAAACTCACCAGATGGATACCCTGCCTGGTGAATGGTTGTCTCCAAAGTTTGGAGAACAAAGTCTTTCAGAGTTTATGGTTTTTCTGTCATATCCATGGGAAAGATTGTGTTGCATCCCATACAGCTACATCCATTGGTTTATGACAGCCCTTTCAAGCAGATTGTTCTACTGCTGAGATCACCTAGTTTCCTTGTCCAGCTGATGCTATCTGTCCAACTGCTCCAATCAGCTGGGCTCCATAAAAGGCTGTCACCCTGTTACCCGGGGTTTTGTGAAATTCAAAGTCAAAATACCAGTACTGAACATCTCAGGTGAAGAAAGAAAAGTATTTTCTGTAAACAAATCAGTGTAATTGAAAAATAAGAATCTTACTCAGGTCTGAAAAATCAGGTTGGCTAAGGAAGCAGAATGCTTTCCATTACATGCTGGCTTAAAGACAAAGAAAATAGATAGAAATACAGTTTAGATAAGCCTTAGCTCAGTGAACAAATGTTTGCAAGAAGCTGGTGGCAACTGTGAGAAGCATATCAACACAGAGATAAAATAAATAAGTCAGGGAGCACAGGAAGGTAAAGCAAGGAATAATAGCATGAAATTCAGCACAGTAAAAAGTAGTCTATATTGGTGCTTTGCTTGGATAGATTAATTCATCCTTACTCAACAGATGAACCGGCAGGACTATGCATCAAGGTTATACTAGCTGTCCTTCATCTGAAGTAACGCTATCAAAGATTTTTACTTCTAGCAGGACAAAAATTCTTCTGAACACCAAAATACAAGTATGACCTAGTTTAGTTTATCCAGGTACTGCCAAATAGAAATCTTCTTTCAGCTGCTGACAATACCAGAGAGCTGAGACAAAGACCCTACCCTGAATAAGCTAAATCCATTTATCAGAAGAAGAAAATCTGCTGGGACCAAAAGAGATCAGATGATTTTGGTGTGCCTGTCCTGTCAGCTCTATTACTTACTTGCACATGTACCATCTGGCATAAGCATGTACCCGTTGAGACAATAGCACTTGTAGCTGCCATGTGTATTCATACATCTGTGTTCACAGGGACGTGGTTTCAGTCCGCATTCGTTCAGATCTGCAGAAGTCATTGGAGTGAAGTGAGTTCTGGGTTTGTATGCATATGTTCATTCATATAGGTGGATAATATTGCCTAATGCCTTGAATTCCCTGCAGTAAAATTGCCTGGATTGAAAATGAGCCAGCCCCTTGCAAGATGAGAGTTCAGCAGACCATCTGGCTGAAAGACTGCTAGTAAAACTAAAATACTCGGGCTTCTACACCTGAAAAACTAATGCAAAGTCTGGCCACATCTGGCAGCTTGTTAGGAAGAGGTGGGGGTCTGGGGAGAGAACTGCAGTTAGTCTCTTTTCTGGGAGTTATTTTTCTGGATTTCTCGGATACTCTCGAGATTTTAGCCCTCCAGTTGACCTCTGTATGAGAAAGGCAAAAACATGAGACCAAGAACAGCAAATCATTTTGAGATAAAGTAAAACAAAGATCTTTTTTTTTTTCCTGAGCTAGACATTGGCACCAATAGCTGGACAATATCTGCGTTTGTGACTTCTGTGAACTGACAGCTGTGCTTCTTGTATTTTGAAACCTGATTAGTAAACAGAAAAAACTCATTAACAGAATGTGCCAGCATACATAGCCCATGCAACCTGTATTTAATGGCACATATGACCAATAATATAATTTCAATAAAGATGCAACTCTCCAAGCAAGCACTGAGCTTATGCAGCTTCACTTCTAATGGGAGAAACATCTGTTCTCCTCCTGCCTATACGCCCTGCAGATCATGGAAAAAACTCCAGACCATTCAAAGCATAAATTTTGTGTGGGTTATACATGTGCAGAAGTGTTTGCTACAGCTCAGTCCAGAGAAGAAAAAGAGGGTTGCCTTCTATTATTTAAGCATAAGATTTGTTTGAAAAAGGACAACCTATCAGCTTGGAAATCATACTGAATTTTTGTGCTACTGTTGCTCCACTAAATAACCAAGACTCTTAAAAAAGAAACTAGAGAGCTAACTAGGGATCAAGATTATTCTGCTTAGACCATACATTTTCAAAAGTGTTTAGCAGCACCTGTCTTGCCCAATGCACAGTACTGCACAGATAACAAACATAGCTCTAAAGGAGAACCTATGGAGATAAGGCTAATTTAGCTCAAACTTGGTGGCAGACTAATACAGTCCCCTTATCTCTGTTATTTTAGTTAGCTCATGTTAATCTTGCTCAGCTGTAAGGACAGACTTCTGCTGTAAGGACAAACCAAGGCTACATCTGCCAGTAAATTAAAAGTGGCTCTGAGCAATCTTGGCTGCTGGAACATAACCACCTATATGTGTATATTATTGAAATAGCTCTGGGACATTTCTGGCCTGTACCAGCCTCCACTTTACTAAAAATTTCTTGGCCATGCTTCGGAAAGTAGAATGACTCAGGGAGCTAGCAGGCAATTCAAACACGTCAGTCTGTGTGGTGCTCCCACACAGCCTCAGACTCTGAATCTACCGCAAGTGCGCAGTACTGGTCTGCTTGCCTACAGAGGGCATATCCAACACAGCTGGAGTTACTGCACAGAAAACACCTAAAAGATGGGGGCTTCTCTGTCGCTTTTTGGTAACATTTAAGCTGTCAAATTATTTGTGAGGTTAAATTTCTGGGCTTGGAATCTGAAGCTGTAAGTGATACCTACGTATCTGTTAGCCACAGCCACGGCTGCTGTTTCACTTTTTGTTCTAGTGGTACTGAGGGATTGATTTATTTCCCTGTGAGCAGCTTCAAAAGTGAAAAAGATGGAGTTTTTCAAAATACATAACAGTATAGCTTATAGTATATTGTTTGAAAGATACTGTGTAATAAATGGGTTGTTTTGGCTCTGAAAAATGTGTGTTTAGTGTGTCAATGCAACATTTTCAAATGAAGGCAGCAGGTGCTTAGGAAGGTAGCAAGGATAGACCCATCAATTTGTGTAGCCTTTATGTCATGCTTCCCTCACAGCACCTGCAGTTCTCTCATCTGCACTGCAGCAGAATGGCCCCTCTCCATGCACAGTGACCTGCTCCTTTCGTCTGATTCAACACAGAGGTCTCATACATTGGAACTGGAAAAAAAAGTCAGCTGAGTTGTCACCAATGTGTTAGCTGAAATATTTCCATGTGTAATTGCAAATTTACAGAGGGAAAGAGGTGAATTCAAAGTTTTTGAATATGCACTTCTAAAGACTCCCAATTCTGATTCTCAGAAATACCAATCATCATGGGCAAACAGACAGCACTGGCCCAGGCAGCTTGAGAAATTACATGTCTAGCATAAAATTGCAAGTCTTTCTGACGAGAAAGTTACTTCAGAAAGTAACATGGGTTGCTAGTTAAGAAAATAGCACGGGTTCTGGATTTGAATTCCATCTCCTCTAATAATTTCCTGTATAATCTCTCCATGCCTTAATCCTCTCACTATAAATATGTCAGTTTGCCCTTGTCATCAGCCCACAGGAGTTATATGATGCAGGTTGAAACTTCTGTGTGCTGAAGGAAGCATAGAGCTTGCCTGGGATGCTAGAGATGCAAAAGCCTTAAACTTTAAGCTCTTCTATGTAAACAAGAAAATACCTTTTTTTTTACTATTTTGGAAGATGATACAATCCATAGTACAAGATAAGGAGACAGAACATCAACAGTCTGCTTCCTGGAGTAATATCCCCATGTGCACAAACCTTGATTACAGGTTTTCCCTGTAAATCCAGGAAAACATTTGCATTTGTTTGGTCCCATGCACTCGCCATACTTGCAGCCATGTCCACAGATAGCTGGCGGAGTCAGACAGAGAAAGGAGAAAGAAAAAGAAAAAGTTAGAAATACTCTGAGAACTTTTGCCCTGCTTAGTAGCCTAAAAACTTGTTGCACAAGTTCAGCATCCTCCATACCTCTCCCTCTAGTTTGGGCATTGTAGCTACTGATCAGGACTTTATTTCTGATTGATAAAAGTGATATTATCATGGATTACATGAGTGTGTGCTTTCCCAGGTTGGTAAAGACCTGGAAAAGAAGGGGATTCCCTTTAGCTTGCTCTCTCATGCTTTTTCTACCATGCTTGTGATTCACATTTAGTTTTGTACTCTTGCCATTTTCCTATTTTTAAGAAGCCTGAGTGAGAAGCAGCTAGCCAGCAGCTTGACTTGCTACGCTTGCTGTCTGAAGCAGGAATGAGGCAACAGCACTCTCCTGCTGCCAATGGAGACACATTATCCTACAGCAGTTCTCCAGTCTTGGATCTCCTCAGTTACAACTGAGGAATGTGTCCATCGCATGGTGGAACATCTACAGCACACCTGTCAAATGATTAGACAACTGTTCTTATCACACATCCCAATAAGTATAATTGCATCAAGTTTACAACGATTCAAGAGGGCTATGCTTAGCCTGGATGCATTAAAAAGTAAAAATTTTCTAACTCACATCCCTCTGGATCATTAGTCAGAAATTAAATGCTGACTTTTATAAGGCTTAAGGCTCCTAAAGTCAATGTGATTGTCAACACGAGAGTTATTCAAGAAAAGCAAACTCTACATGTATTTAAATCTGGACTAGCTCTGATAAAAACAGTTAAAGAGTATGCACCAGGATGCACATCTTGCTACTGTATGCACTTGAGCTGCTATGCAAACTACAGGAAATAGGAAAGTCACAGTGTTAGTTACTATATAGTAAAATGCATAATTAAAATACATTCTTCTGAATTCAAGTATCTTCCCTACTTTTAAAGATTCATTCAGGTGCACTGATCCACTAACTCTGCAGATTAAGGCATTTTCCAGGGACGTGGTGGGGTCCCCATCCCTGGAAGTGTTCAAAAGCCGTGTAGATGTGGCACTGAGGGACACAGTTTAGTGCAGGGTGAACGGTTGGACTCAATGATCTTAAAGGTCTCTTCCAACCAGATGATTCTGTGATTCTGTGTGATTTTTTCACACCACCTCTATCCCTGAAAGCAACGTGGCATACTGCAAGACCAGATGAGTATTAGCACTGAAGCAGAGAACACTAATGCATCTGGATTTACAATGCAGAATCACATTTGGCTTAAAGTAATCTGTCAAAGAAGAATCATAAAAGTTTATGAAAACTGTATTTTAGTTTGAAAGCCACCTATTACTTTAAAACAAGACAACCTACTCCACTGGCTGATCAAAGTTATATTTGCCAGTTGTCTCTCCAGGTATTCATTTGCATCAAAAATAAGGTCCTACTAAGCAATGCAGAATTATTTATAAAGGTATAAATCATTTTTTCCTTCTTTTTTTGAACTGACATGCTATATATATATACAAAGCAGAGATATTTTGGCATCTTTCCCTTTTAGATACCAGTATGCTGATTTTCCACAATGAATAACCCTAAGCCTCTATTCAAATTCACCAGATATACAATGCCAAACTCCCTGGGACAACAGGTGCAACATCTGAAAAAGATCCCTAAAACATGTATTTTATGATTTTGGTGTGTTCTACCCAAGCTAGAGGAGATTCCACATCACCTTCTCCTTGGGATCCTTAGATCATTTACAAATTAAAAATGGTTTAAGAGTCATCGATACTTCATTAAGCTGATGATCCTCGTAACTGGACTACTGGCCAGCTACCCAAACTCAAGTCAGGTGCACTTATTGCTTGGGTTTTATTTATATTTTTAGAAAGTTAAAAGTTCCTGCTTCTCAGAGGCTGTGTGCTCTGAAGATAAAGGGTACCAACTGATAGAAAGCCATTTTTGGGGTTCATATGTAGCATTAAAAAACACTGCATTTTTGTCACTCACTC
The DNA here is from genome assembly GCA_009769605.1 of Bucorvus abyssinicus. NCBI lineage: Eukaryota > Metazoa > Chordata > Aves > Bucerotiformes > Bucorvidae > Bucorvus > Bucorvus abyssinicus. The sequence goes on along the minus strand of CM020030.1, from coordinate 26,863,846 downwards.
GACAGCTGTTAACAATATAGGCACTGACTAGGGCTGTGCAGGAGGTTAGAGCAGATGGTGCCTTTTGGACCTAAGAATTTTTGAGTATGTATTTTATGGTTTGGTGTTATTTACCCAATGTTCTGAGGAGATAGTGTCTGAAACACATTTTACTCATTCTCTCATAGAGTTAAGAGATTTCATTCCTCAGAAGATTTCTTTCTGTAACTTCTGGCAGACATACGTAGCCAGATGATTCTGCCTCTCTGCTCTGGTGAGACCCCATCTGGAGCACTGTGTCCATCTCTGGAGTCCTCAGCACAAAAAGGACATGAACCTGTTGGAGCGGGTCCAGAGGAGGGACACAGAAATGATCAGAGGGCTGGAGCACCACTCCTGTGAGGACAGGCTGAGAGAGTTGGGGTTGTTCAGCCTGGAGAAGAGAAGGTTCCAGGGAGGCCTTACTGCAGCCTTTCAATACTTAAAGGAGGCCTATAAGAAGGATGGGGGCAATCTTTTTAGCAAGGCCTCTTGCAACGGGACAAGGGGTAATGGTTTTAAACGAAGAGAGGGAAGGTTTAGACTAGATATAAGAAAGAATTTATTTTTTTATGATGACAGTGGGGAAACATTGGAACAAATTGCCCAGAGAGGTGGTAGATGCCCCATCCCTGGAAACATTCAAGGTGAGGGGCAACCTGATCTAGTTGAAGCTCACTGCAGGGGGGTTGGACTAGGTGACCTTTAAAGGTTTCCTTCCAACCCAAACTATTCCATGATTCTATTCCATGATATATGAAATCTCTTTATCAGCACCACATACACCGCTGTGGAGAGGAAACAAGCATAAAGTGTTACTGTTACCTTCGCAGTGGCCCTTGTTCTTTTTCCAGCCATAACAGCAATCCAACCTAGAACCATAGCGACACACCCCTGGCTGGCTCACAGCGACCAGCTGCCCACGAACTCTCGAGCTGCATAAGGAAGGATAAACACTAGCTCCAGCAGGCAAATGCACTTTAATCCATTGCTCTGTATACTCCATTCATTTCTCTTGTTTTACCCACCATCAGGCATTTTCATTTCACCAAACTTAGAGCAGTGTTCCTGGACAGGAATGTGAAGTTGCATTCGGTCGGAGATGGGAGGGGAGGAGATGCGAGATGGGAACATTTCACCTTCAATAAATTAACTGCAACATAAATCCTTTCTAGTGAGAAAAATGGCAAAGGCAAAAATTACAGCTAGGTCCCCTGCTGGAATGAGTCATCTTCAGTATCAGTGAAGTCAACGGGGCTGCTCCAGCTTGCGTCATGTGAAGAATCAGGATCGAATATATGCTGCCATGACAGCCTGACGTGCTGTTACATATCTGACAGTGGCATTGGTTTGGATGATGAAATAACTGATTCTACAGAAAAGCATCTTTCTGAACATCAGCCCTGTAAAAGCAGAGACTTTCAGGCTCATAGCCACTGCATACATGCAAATTGATTGCCTAAGTGCAGACAGTCCTTTGCAATCTGGTTGCATGGAACTCCCTGACCATACAAATCAACATGAATTTAATCTGCCAATAAGCCCCGGGGGTTCAAAGTCACTGTGCAGATCAACAGCTGCAAGAGTTTGAAAACCTGCAACGTTAGTTGACAAAATTATAAATCTGATGGAAATCCACAGGTCTTCTAGACCTGCTCTGCTGCAATGGGTGCTGTGACTCCAATTCTCTTCTCCCTCTGCTTGCTGTTTAAAGTTTTCCATTACCACATGCTTGTCTCCTTCATGGAACTCTCTTTTTTTTATCCAACATCCTCTTCCCCACTGCTTTTTCCAGGCTGTAATTCAAAAAGCACTTTCTTCAAAGAGTCCAAAGTTTTGGTTTTGACACAGAAAATACCTTATCTGAAAGAGCTTTGTAGTGATTTGGGGTATTGAGAGGGGCAATTCACAGCAATGAACATTCCCATGGTGAGGGGAAAAAAAAATGGAAAAAAGTCCAACAAGCCAGAAACTTTTTTCATTTTTTAGTCTGATACACAACAAAGGCATTGCTTTATCACCTTACAGCAGTGCCTTGCACATATCCTCCTGTGCTTATGTGTAAGGACTGCACGTGTATTGGAACTGTTACTGCAAATGTCACTAAGGCAAACTAGTAAAATAAATATATGTGTACACTTCAAAGATACAAGAGGTTACTTCTGAGTTTTATTTAGTAGCAGAACCATTGGAAGGAGAAGGGAGTTCAGGGGAAACGCATAAGCTCACGTATCTAAGATACTCTGAATGAAGAGATGGTTTTCATGTCTGAAAAGATGGTTTTCCTGGCTGAAGTAAAAAGATTTCAGTGTTGGAATAAGTTGTTCTAAAGTCACTCAGCCTTTACAGTCAACCCAGTGATGTAGTTTACAGGAGTACATATATCCCCTCTTCAGACAGGAGAAAAAGCGTGTTGAACAGCTATGACTCCTGTATGTGTGTCTATTTGAAATCAACACCCTGCATCTGGATTTACTAACGATAAAACCTTTTTCCATTTTCTTCATCCAAATGTTGCTAGCTTACAGCACTTCCAAGTGTACAAGTTAAAGAACTTATGTTCTTCTTGCATGCTAGAAAGTGCCCTTGAATTCACAGGGATAGTAAATGTGTATTCCACTTACATCCCAGAAAATCCCCTTGAATGCAGCTGGATAATGCAATAACTCCCCTGGAAGGTTAAAAAGCTTGGGGGAAGCTGGATCTCATTACTACCCAAAAGATGCTCATTTTCATTGGAAGACAAACTCATTCAGTACGTTTCATTTAAAAATTCACTTCAACACCAAACGATTAAAATGTCTTTACAAAGTATACAATATCTCACAGGATTTCAGTACAAACTTGTCTTAAAACTGGGAAATGTTCCATAAAACTGCAAATAAAATGAACATAGCTGAACTTTATAGATAGTGCCCTGGACAAGGTCTTTCACTTGTTCTGACTTCCACAACAAGCACCAAATTAAAGCCTACCTTTCGCAGTGAGAAGGGTCAACTAGATCATTAAGAGCATGCCTAGATCCCAAAATCTGGGAAGAAAACAACTTTTGACAGGTTAGTCCCTGTGACCTGTGAAGGACCACCAGCCATCAGCTCCACTATTGCTGTCACAAGATCACTGTGAGCCACTAGCATCGCTATAAAGTAAGTAGGACTCTCATGTGTTTCAGTTAAATTCCAGGACGGTTTTACTGCTGCTGTTATCAGGTTGTATTGTGTACAGTTCTTAATATGCATGGTGAAGAAATATGAATTATATATGGTATATATGATGATAAGAGCTATCAAGAATGACCTGTTTTACAGAGAATGAGAAGAACTTGGCTTCGGTTGAACAAATAAGAAGCTGAGAGGCAATCTGATTGTTTCCTACTATGCATCAGGTAGCTTGAAAAGAGAGAAGAGCTTCTAAGAGAAAGCCCAATTTATATGCATTTGGTCTTGTGCTATTGTCCATTAATACTCTGAGAGAGATACAAGAGTACAAACACAGTCGGAACAGGGGTGAGAGTCCTGAAGAACCCTGAAGAACCAGAACAAGTCCTACCTAATTTTAAGATACAGTCTCTTTCACAAACTTAGAAAGATCAAATGCTGCCTGTTACGATACAAACATAGGCATGAATGAAGTTACATCCCATTTGCTCAGCTGGTACTGAAAATATTGTTCCACTCTAGAGTACTATGAAGATTATGAACCCTACCCTCAAAGAAGTCAGATCAATTCAGAGCAAAGCATTCAGATACTGGCCAGGACCAGGTAAGTACACAACTCTATACCTACAGTGGCATAAGCAGCAGGAAAAATAAATTGGGAATGTAATGTGAGGACAGACCTTAAACTACTACACAGTACCTTTGACTTCTTGTAGTGGTTTACTCAATTTGATATTAAAAAAAAAAAACAACTTACATATTTACAATAAAATGTGTTGAGGAAGTTCACCTGCTGCACTGCTCAAGTGGCTAGGTACAGCTTCCAGCAGAACAAAGTTGATTGATAGGCTAGGACAGATATCCCCAATAGCTTAAAGACAGAAAGAACTGCAAAGGAAAATATTATAAGTACAATAACAGATGAAGGAGGGGGACTAAAGCACACCTGAATGTTGGGACTTGGTTGTCCAACTGACTCTCCCTGCCACTCCCTACACCCCTTTTTGTTGCTTCATTCTATAAAATAAGAAAAGAGTTTTATGTTGCATCATTTACTCAAACATAGTTTATACCTAAGCCAAATCTGAGGTACTAAAAATGTCTGTATACCAATGGGCAGTCAAAAATTTCAAATATAATAACCGGGCTGATAGCTCCGCAGACTGTAACCCACATTAGCACCCATTTTACCAGTAACAGTTAAAATAAAAAGAAGTAAAAATCCCAACAGTGAAAAAAAATTGCTTGTTGTGTTCTCCTGACCAGTGGTCACAAGCGGTGTAAGCCCTGCCTGAACTGAGTTATGAGACGGTAGCAGCTGCAGAGGATGAGTGAGCAAGTCTTCAAAAGCCTAATTTAACCAGGTAGGTAGATAACAAAATCAGGTATGGTTTAAGTTAGTTGTTTGTTTTCAGGTCCTACTAATATTCTGTCTTTTACTAAAGTTTTCTCTGGGAAGGAACATTTATGAGCTTTTACTTGTTTTTTCCTTTTTTTTTTTTTTTTTTCCTTTTCCTTTTTCCATTCAGGACATAGCTGCTGAATAGATTTAGCGCACTGTTTCCATAAGATCTCTACTGGACACTCTTGGTCAGCTTTTGCACACACAATAGCTGCCTGCTGCAGGAATGGGGAAAACCTCACTTATATTATAAGCAGTTTCCAATGAACTTCAAAGACAGGATATTAGCCCTTTCTTTAATTTTCCTCTAAAAAAGTTTCTAGACATTGTTGCTAGCAAAAACCAGCTAGCACCAAACCTAGATTTTTCACCAACTGGTATATTCAGCAGGACAAAAAGATGGTATCTCACAGCAATTTGAAAGAAATTCCTCAAAACTCTATTATGTGCGTATGTCATGCAGAGATACATTTGAACACTTTGCCAAATGAAGGCATAGGGGGTTTTTGTTGTGGTGATTGGTTGGTTGGTTGGTTTGTTTTTACACAGTTTTATTTGAAGGATGACTTCCTTCTAGAAAAAAATTCACCTATAGTCATATTAAATAAAACCAAAAAGATGTCACCTATTATATTTTAATAATGGTGTCTTAGATACCCCTTCAGCCAGTTTCAGGCACTTGACAACACTCCTGCTTCCCTGTGAGTCTCTCCCAAAACACCAAATGAAGTTTAACTTGGGCTTGCAGAACTTTCTTCTTTAGAGCTTCATGTGCCCACCAAACTCCTTAAAGGAAATGCTCAGAGCAGAAAAGTTAAAAGGCCAGGTACGAAAGCTACATATCTAAGAGACAAAAATAGTCATAATTAATTCAGTCTTTCAAAACTGATTTTAATTTTTACCATTTCCTATTCCTTCTTCCTAGCTATTCAGAGCAGATAGGATTTCTTTCAAGTTAGAATCCCGTCATCAAAGTCTTCCATCAAGATGTTTGAAAATCTCTTCTTTCTCCTTCCTCCCAATGGAAAAGGCAGATCAACAATCTTGGCAGAAAAGAGAGGTGCCACTGCCATCATCCAACATCGATTTGGACCCAACAGGCTGTAGAGCTATCAGTCTTAGGTAGGTTGAAGGTTTCCCATAGGTTTCCCAACTTTGAAATAACATCATTTTTACCAAAGACATCACTCTTGGCTTCAGCTAACTCCAGGCCATATTTTCTTCTGGAGGGAGATAATGCTCTTATTTTGTGGTTCTACACCTTTTGAAGTGTTTGAAATGCAAATACACAACATCAAGAAGTCACACAAGCATTTAAACAGAGCCCTGCTTTGAGAGCAAATGTGTTTTCTGTAAGAGCAGGTCTAGAATTGACAGACTCCCAGTTCCTGAGGATCTGACCACTTGGTCATCCTGTGTGTGCTGGAGCAGCACATTGCCGTTTGTTGGTCGTAAACATTCCCATTCACAAATCTGATACTAAACAAACCACACAACATCTTGAAGGCTTCATTCCTGGTTGCTGTGAATTCTCCTTTTACTAGCTGCTCTCTTGCTGCAGCACTTGTGGCCTTTATTTGCTTCTAGAGAACTGGGAGGGGGAACGCTGGAATGGCTCGATCTGCAGTAAGTGGCTTTATTTATCCTCTCTTAAAATCTCATTCTGTTTCTGGAGTGTACCTGTCTCTGTAGGCTGATTTTAAAGCACACCAAAGACTAGAGTAGCTCACACTTGGTGCAGCTGTTCTCACCGTTGGATCTTCACTAGTGCACTGCAGTTATCATTTTTTCCCAGAGTAAAACACCCCACAGCTTTGGTGCGATTGCTTCGAGGGAAGCGGCACACACGCCATCGAAAGCCTTATCCGTTTCGCCAGCGGCGTTCAGCATCACAGCGCCGCGGTACCCCCTCCTACACGGCGTGGATGGACCGTCCTGACCTGCCGCTGCCAGGGCGAGCCACGCTGACACGGGTGGAGGAAGGACTCGCTCACACCCACGACAGTCCCCGGCACGGCAGGGAGCGCACGCCGCCGCCCGGCCCGGCCCGGCTCGGCCCGGTCACCCGCGGAGCCTCCGGCCGAAGACCGGGAGCCAGCCCCGGCCCGCCTGGACCCCACGGGGCGCTCCCACGTAGGGCCCCGGGCCCCCGCCCGACCACCTCCCCGCCCGGACGGCGGTCCCCACTCACCTGACCGCGGCGGCCAGCCCGGCGGCGAGGAGGGCGGCGAGCAGGGCGCCCCCGGGTGCCGGCACCATCGCCCGGTCGCGGAGAGGCGGCCCCGGTCCCGGCCCCGAGGCGGTGAGGCGGCGGCGCGGCGGCTGGCTCGCCCTCGGCGGTGGGGCGGGAGGATCGGAGAGCGGGCGGGCGGCGGGACGGGGCTGTATAACCTGGTGGGTCGGGCCGGGCCCGCCTCCGGCCGCGTTCTCCTTGCGCTTCCCACAGCCCCCGAGACGGGGCGGGCAGAGACCCCCGGCGGGGCAAGCGGCTCCGCCGGGACAGCGGGACCTCGGCAGCGGGCCCGAAGGGGGATCCCCGGCCTCCGGGTCGCCCCAGCCGGGAGGAGGGCAGGCTAGAGCCTGGGAGACGCTGCCCCCCGGGTACGGGCGCGGAGCCACGGCGGTGTTCCCTCGGGGAAAGCCGTGTCAGCCCGGCGGGCGGTACGGCCTGCCAGCCCCGTCCCGAGAGCAAGCGCGACCACTGCTGCGCGCTTGTTCCGTGCGATCCCGGCGCTGTCCCGCGGGCTCGGCCTCTGCAGACACACGCCGCCCGCCGTGGCACCTCTGCGGTGGGTTCCCATCGCAGGGAAGTAGCGTTTGCGCTGGAAGATTTGCGGGTTTTGCCTTTCAGTTGCCGGACCTTCCGTGGCCAAACTAAGCTGCCCCTGCTCTAAGTTTCTACTTAAGCTGCTTACGTTAATTGGTTACATTACTTCTTGCTGCCTAGTCCTTCGCTTTGATGTTGCTGCTGCGGTATGGGAACTGCCTCACCCACTCGAATATCCTCCTAGGATAATGCTTACATTTCGGGGGTGCTGGCTTTCATATCAGGGTTGTTTCCACCCCCCCCACCCCACAAAGTTTAGTTAAGAACTCTATCTTTTTGCAGTGATGGAGAAAGTTGGTTAAGATACGAATGATGTTTGCCAGCAAATCAAAAATTTTTCAGTGCAATACTGGTAAGGTATGTTCTGCCTGTGTGGTATCCCTCGATGCCTTCCTCATACTATAAAAGCACCCAGGAGAAGGATATGTCTTTTGGGGTTTTGGTTTTGTGTTGGTTTTTTGCTTTTGTTTTTGTTTTTTTTTATGGCAATGCTCACACTAGCCTACTTGCTGAATACTTTTTGGCAACAATGTGTATTGTGTCACAAAGCATTGACTCTGATCCAAAGTTCCAGATCCTACACTGAACAGTTTTCCCAATATCAAGCTCTGGAGAATTGTTCCTGTTGAAAGCAGCTCTGCTGTATTGAGCACATGGAGAGGGCAGCCAGAATCAGCAGAGACGGCATAGCACCTGTGCAAAGCAGGGGCTATTTAGTCAGATTTAGTGTTCTTATCAAAAGTATCTGGATACTGGATTCTGAGTCTGTTCGTAGTTGGACACATCCAGAATTACACCAGGGAGTGTAAAGAGCAGCTGTTATCACAAGGAAGTAGTAATTTATACTTAAAAATCCCAACTGCTGACAATACATATGCAATGTAATACTCACAATCAAGAAGTTGGTTCAGAAAGCAGAAATATTTATAAAAATAGTATTGAAACAAATCCGAATGTTTGAATTGAGAGACTTCTGACCTACAATGAAAATTCTGGAGTAAAAGTACTGACCACTACCACCAATCAACATTGTTTGCTGGGTAAATTTCTAATGAAATGCCTGCAACAGCTCTGACTGAAGCGATAAGGTATCTAACACAAAATAAAATAGGGAAAAGCTTTTATCACTCTTCACTGTTTGCATTTGAATTACACCACCCACTCAGTCATCTCATAGACTGAGGTCAGTCCTGGAACATCGCTGGCAGTGAAGGGACTAGTATTCCTTTTTTTGACAGAAAGGAAAGCTGAGGAATAAGTGACTTACCTGGGATCACCCAGAAAGTCTGTGGTAAAGGCAGGAAAAGAAAACAGATGTCACAAGGTCACTTTCTGTGGGTCACTCTGCTCAGGCCAGCAGGTGTCAACAAGCATGCCTCGGCAGATCAGGCTGGGATGGTGTCAGTCTGCAGTCCCCTGGGATTACCGGGATAGCTGCAGGAGAGCATTTGCACACTAACATATTGAAGTCAATGTTACAAGCACAAGCCTTTGGCCAGGTTTTTCTTCTCTCATCTTTGCCATGGGAATGGGAATGCCAGGAAACCTGGGATGGCATCTGTTTTAATCCCTCCAGCTTAATCCTCTGCTGAGCAATATCAACGCCCACACACTCAAGAGAGGTGTTTGAAGCAGCGGTGCTTCAGTCTAAAATCTCTGCAAAAAGGTTTTCCTGGAGTTTCCACAATGTTTGTATCAAAAACATTTTTAATAACTTCTCAGTGGTCCTAAAATCAGATGTTTTCCTGTGTTGCCCATCTACTCTTGGTTCTGAGCCTGTGCCAGGCTGTCATCCACTGCTGATTTCTTCAGAATCCCGAAACTGCAGATATCCCCACAAAGGTGGGTTTAAGTCACCTTGGAGAGTGGAGCAATACAAAGTTAGAGCTACCAAAAGGTGGCAAATTTAGTCCCAGGATTCAAATTACATTTAATTTAAAAAAACATGCGCAATGCTGATTATGTGCTATGCAGGATGGTAAAGACACTTTCTTTTTCTGGATACAAAAGCCATTGCTGGTTTGCAGCTGTTTTGCTGCCTTTCTGAAAAGCTGTAGTACCTTGAGACTCTCCAACTGTCTTCATTAAACTTGTCTTCCTGTATGGGAAGGGTAAAATCTTTCGATTTTAGTTAAATCAGCACTGCGTAGGAAGCATTCCAATTACTCAAGTCTGTATTCAAAGATGTACAGTTTTCATTTTGCACATTTATTCCCACAAATAGATACAAGCGTATGTTTTGATGCTGGGCTTGCCATTAAAATATTGATTGATATTCAACACAAGTTTTATTGGTCAGAATTCAGTTCTGAATTGTAGTGCATGTAGTCCATTTTGAACTATAATTATTTCCTCAAAAATCTTTTTTTTTTTATAAAGAGTGACTTGTGGATAGATAATAAAATGATTACCTGAAATTCTTTCCTTGATTTAGAACAGTAATTAGAGAAACAAGAACAATAGATTTCATAGACCACATTTATATTTGCTACAATATAAATATTTGCATTCTTTAGCTCTCCAGTCTGCGAGATAATGAGCTTTCCCAAGATCTCTGTCACACAGTGTTTTGCTGTATGATTCCCAAGGTGAGACATTCTCAAGTCTCAGGTCATGAACCATCCTTGAAAGGATGGGACAGAGTGAAACAGGGTACAGATATTCACACTTACTGTTTTAATTTGATTTTTCTTTAACCATCCAAACATGCCACAGAAGAGGTCAAGGCTCCAACTACAACTTATTATAAGAGGAATGAAAATTGTGGGAAATCAGCCTGAGCCACAGTTTGTAAACCGTGATCTCCATTAAAGTTTAAGCACCTTGCTTGGCCAGTAGGAGATGCAGATTTATTGGGACACTAGAGGAATTTCAGTCTCACACCTGACACCTTCTCCTCTTCATTCACATTCCTTGGCCATCTGTAGAAGATGTTTTTATTTTTGTCAATACTGCAGTTTTGTACCACTGAATCTGCATTGATTTTATAGTAGCAGATTTCAGTGGAAAAAACCCTCCTTCACACTTGTACAAATGAGAGGAAAAATCCCACAACGGGACTGCTTTGCCCACTGAGGGTGCAGTTTCCCAAAATGGGGTGAATGAATGTAACAGCTCTGAATTTTTGTGTGCTTGTGGGTCCTGCTCTTCGCCCTCATTTCCTCCTTTGCCTGACTCCTAGCCATGCACTGACATCACTGGTCCCCACTGCTGCATGTCAGATTGCTAATGTGATGCTGGAACTCATTAAACACATCCAAAAAAAAAAAAAAGAGTAATCTCCTGCAGCTTTAGTCAGCTCGATCGGTTTAGTAAGAGCTTCGGTGAGTGCCAGGGCCAGCATGATGCTGGAGGTGGGAGGGAGGAGCAGGGGAACAAGATGTCTTTCTCTGGCAGGGGAGAACTTGGTGCCTGAGCTTGCACAGCAAACTAAGCCTGGTGCCTCTCAGTGCTGTGTTTACGCTAAACAGCAGGTGTGTAAGCAGGCTACTAGAACAGAGCTGTTGGCATCTCAAATTAAAACCTCTGATCAGATTTAAGTCTGATGATTGATTTAAGTAAGTATTGTATCTCTACAGCTGTTGGATCATGTCCTCCATTGAGATACGTCCGCAAGCGTGCTTATGCTGATGAAGGAGTGAAAAGCCTGAAGATGCGATGCATTCTGCAAGCCCATTTCTGCAGTTCTTACAATATTGCAGCATTTCATAGATGATTTCATTAAAGCTTTAGGCTTTGCAAGAATAGGTAAGAAAACACAAAGTTTTAAATTACACCTCCAGCAACTCAGTGACCATTGTGATGAAATTAAATCCTGTTTTCATCACAGATATGAAATTGCTTTTGTGGTTGAAGGCAGTATTGCATGTAAAAAATAATAAAAAGTACTGCAAGAAGAATTTGACCTATGAGTAGATACGGCTTTGATTAGCTAGGTCTCTTAGTAACACAGAATAATAATTTTCTGGCCCAGGGCTGGCTGCGGGCAGCCATCATGGGCCTGGTGTGTGCCAACAGCCGGCTGCTGTGGCCGTTTCGTTCCTCTGGGCAGCAGCTTCTCTGCATGCTTGATTTTGTTTTTTCTTTAATTTCACCCCAGCGCTTTCTCTGGCTGTTCTGGCAGCCTTCGTTTACCTTTTCAGCCCCACAGAACGGCTCCTCTCGGCAGTCGGTGGCGGAAGCTTCTGGGCCCTCTGTCAGGGGCCTTTGGATTGGCTGTCTGAGGACCGTGAGCTGCTTTGTGACACCCGGGTTCTGGCCTCTGGCTGGGACTGCCCCCAGTGAGCGAAAGGACCCGCGGAGGGGCAGCGCGGCCCGGGAGGGGAGTGAGCTGGTGCTGTGTGCCAGGGCTGCTGGGGGAATGGGGAACGCAGAGGGGCCTCAGAGCTCTGCCTGCCTCTATGCAGAACTCCTGAGAGAGCGTGATGCCACAGTGACCCTCTGCTCTAGGGCTCGGACCTCAGGGAGCCAGAGAACGTCTGACAGGGTGACAGGGAGGTACGGTATCTTCTGCATCCTGCCTTGTTCTCCTAAGTACCAATTCCATCTCCCTGTGGTTCAGGGCGCTCCTACTGCTGACTTGAGCCAGCCGGTGGTCTACCTCTCCATCGGGTCTGTCTGGGCGGCCAGTGAAAACGCTTTGGGGCTCTGGCTGTTTGGCAGGGCACATAGTCTACAGCTGTCTGCCCAGCCAGCTAAAGTCACGTAGGAATCTTGCTTGCCGACTGGCAAAATTCGTGTATAGAACAACGGGCTGTCAGGGCAAACAAAGTGGTGTAAGGCTCTGGCTGTTTGGTGGGACCAGGTGGCATCTGGCTCTGCCTGGCTGGCAAGCCAAAGTAGCTGCCAAAAAGCCAAAGACCTACACCATTTTGCCTGACTGGCCTGCCAGAGCTGTAAGGCCTGACAGCAAGACATCTAGAAACGTTTTGCTGGCTGTCCAGTTAGAGCCCTACACTACTTGGCCTAGCCAAACAGCCAGACCCCTACAGCACTCTGGCGGGTGGCCAGCAATAACCCTACACCGTTTTGGCTGGGCGTAGTGTAGAGCTCTGGCTGGCTGGCCAGGCAAAGTCGTTCAGGGCTCTGGCTCATTGCCTGGGCAAGGTGGTGTAGGGTTGTGGCTGTTTGGCAGGAACGAGCCATGCAGGGTCTGGCTGGCTGGCCCACAAAAATGGTCAGCGGCTCTGGCTATATGGCAGGGCCGTGTAGTCTAGGGCTATCTGGCCAGTGAGCTAAATTCTTATAGGACTCTTGCTCGCCAAACAGCCAAAATGGTCTAGGGCTGTGGCTCTTTGGTGGGGCAACATGGTGTAGGGCTCTGGCTATCCACCCAGCCAAACATGTAGAGATCTGGCTGTTTGGAGAGGCCATGTGGTGTAGGGCTCATGCTGACAGGGTGCACCAAGTGGTGTAGGAGGTCTCTGGATGGACCAGCAGCAACAAAGTCACGGGAATCTGACTGTCTTCTTGAGAGACAAAGTGGCGTAGGCCTCTCCTTATTTGGTGGGCCCCAGTGGTGTAGGAGTCTGGCTGGCTGGGCAGCCAAAAGAGGGTAAGGGCTCTGGCTGTTTCGTGGGGAAACAGGGTGTAGGGCTCTGACTGTCAGGGTGCCCAAAGTGGTGTAGGGCTGTGGTTGGCCAGTCAGCCACAGTGGCATATGGCTCTGGCTCTTTAGGAGGGCAAAGTGATGTAGGGCTCTGGCTGTTCAGCGCTAACAAGTGGTTAGACGCGAGTCAGACAACGGTCAGACAATGGCTTGGTAAGACAATGCTCAGACAATGGCACGGTTAGATTGTGGCAGACAATGGTCAGGCAATTGCTAAGACAATTGCAAGGTTAGACAATGGTCAGGCAATGGTTAGATAATGGTACGGTTAGACAGTGGTCTGGGAAAGAACATACAATGGTTAAACAATGGTTTGGTTACACAAAGATCAGACAATGTTTAGACAAGAATTTTGTCAGCCAATGGCTAGACAACGGTATGGTTAGGCAGAAAATGTTCAGAAAATGAACAGAAAATGGTTAATCAATGGTTTGTTTAGAAAATGGACTGACAATGTTTTGTTAGACAATGCTTGCACAATGGTTTGTTCAGCTCATGGACTGTCTGACCAGAGTCTAAATATACCATTGTCTAACCAACCCATTGTCTAGGCATTGCCTGACCATTATCTAACCATATCATTGGCTAGTAATTTTCTAACGATTGACTGACAATCATCCAACCATTGCCTGACCATTGTCTGACCAAACCATTGTCGGACCAGAGTCTGAACATTGTCTAAAAATACCATTGTCTAACCAAAACATTGTCTAACCCTTGTCTGACCATTGTCTGACCATTGTCTTACAAAACCATTGTCTGACTGTTTTCTGACCATGGTCTAACCAAGACATTATCTGACCGTTGTCTGTCCATCGTCTGACCTTTGCCTAACAATTGCCTGAGCATTGTCTGACCAAAACATTGTCTGACCGTTGTCTAATGATGAAATCATCCACTCCATTGTGTGACAATTGTCTGACCATTATCTGGCCATACCACACCATTGTCTGGACAATGTCTGACCATTGTCTAACCATCACATTTTCTGTCCATGATCTGAACAAACCATTGCCTAACCATTTTCTGTTCATTTTCTGAACATTTTCTGCCTCAAACCATTGTTTAAAGATTTTATAATGATTTTCTGACAATTGTCCAACCATTGTCTGACCAAACCATTGTCTAACGAAACCATTGTCTAACATTTGTCTGAGCTTTTCTAAAGAAGTCATCGTGTGACCACTGTCTAACATTGTCTGACCATTGCCTTGCCAAAATATTTTCTGATCGATGTCTGATCATTGTCTAAGAAAACATTTGTCTAACCACTGTCTGACCATTGTCTAACCAAGTCACTGTCTAACATTGTCTAACCATTGTCTGGTCCGTCAATGGTTAGACAATGGTCAGACAATTGTCACACAATGGTTAGACAATGGTTTTGTTAGAGAATGGTGAGACAATGAACAGACAATGCTTAGATAGTGGTTGGTTTAGGCAAAGCTCAGAAACTGGTTAGACAATGTTTTGTCAGACAAGGGTCAGACAATGAACAGAGAATGGTTAGACAATGGTTTGTTTAGGCAATATTCAGACAATGGTCAGACAATGGTTTGGTTAGACAATGGTCATACAATGCACAGACAATTGTTTGCCAATGTTTTGGTTAGATGAAGGTCAGACAATGGTGTGACAATGGTTTGGTCAGACAATGGTGAGGCAATGGAACAGTCGAATAATTGTCAGGCAATGGATAGGAAATCGATAGACAATATTATGGGAAGGCAATGGACATAAAAAGACCAGACAATGGACAAACAATGGTTAGACAATGGTTTGGCTAGGCAATGGTGAGGAAATGGCCGGGCAATGGTTGGACAATGGTTTAGTTCTACAATGATCAGACAATGGTCAGGTAATGGTTTGGTCAGACAATGGTGGGACAATTGTTGGACAATGGTTTGGTTAGACAATGATCAGACAATGGACAGTCAATGGGTTGGTTATACAATGGTAAGGAAATAGTCAAATGGTTAGACCATGGTTTGGTTAGACAATGGTCAGGCAATGGTTTGGTTAGAGCATGGTCAAACACGGTTAGACAATGGTATTTTTAGACAAGGGTCAGACAAGGGTCAGACAGTGGATTTGTAAGACAATGGTCAGACAATTGTAAGAAAATGGCTTGGTCAGACAATGGTCAGTCAATGGTTGGATGATTGTCAGTCAATCGTTAGAAAATTGCTAGGCAATGATATGGTTAGATAGCGGTCAGGCAATGCCTAGACAATGGGTTGGTTGTACAAATGTCACACAGTGGACAGACCATGCTTAAACAATGTCAGACAATGGTTAGGCAATGGCTTGCTTTGACAATGGTTTCCTACCTTTGAAAGATAGCTGTTGGGAATATGAAACTAATTTGGTTTCTGCAAAGCCAGAACCCTTCACGACTAGCCTCGGACGGCAAGTCACAGCCCTATACCATTTGCCCCAGCTGTCTAACCATTGTTTCTCCATTGACTGACCATTCTATTCCCAAATCATTGACTACACCATTCTCTAACCCTTGTCTGACCATTCTTTGACCAAAACTTGTCTAACCATTGAAAGCAAACCATTGTCTAACCATTCTCTGTCCATTGTCTGAACATTGTTGAAGCAAACCATTGCCTGACCATTGCTCAACCATTGTCTGACCATTGTGTGACCCAACAATTGTCAAGCCATTGTCTGATCATTGTCTAACCAAAACATTGTTTAACCGTCATCTGTCCACTGTCTGCCCCTTCTCTGAACAAACCATTGTCTGACCAGAGTCTGAACATTGTCTAAATATACCACTGTCTAACCAAAACATTGTCTAACCCTTGTCCGACCATTGTCTGACCGTTGTCTGATGACACAATCGTCTAATCCATTGGAGTGACCAGTGTGCTGCTGAGGCAAAGAAAGCCAACAGGATGATGGGTTGCATCAACAAGGGCATCACCAGCAGAAACAAAGAAGTCATCATCCCACTCTACTCAGCACTTGTCAGGCCACACCTGAAATATTGTGCTCAGTTTTGGTCCCTGCTATACAAAATGGATGTGGACAGGCTGGAAAGGGTCCAGGGAAGGATCACAAAGTCGATCAAAGCGCTGGGAAGCTGCCATATGAGGAATGGCTGAGAGCTGGGTTTGTTCAGCCTTTAAAAAAAAGGCTTAGGGGAGACCTTGTCATCGTGTTCCAGAATTTAAAGGGTGGCTACAAAGAAGATGGAGGCTCTCTTTTTACAAGGAGTCACATGGAAAAGACCAGGGGTAATGGGTACAAGTTCCTCCTGGGGAGATTCTGACTAGCCACAAGAGGACAATTTTTTATGATGAGAACAATCAGCTATTGGAGTAATCTCCCCAGGGATGTGGTGGACTCCCCATCATTGGACAGTTTTAACATTTGGCTGGACAGGGTGGTGGGCCATCTTATCTAGACCGTGCTTTTCCCAAGAAAGTTTGGACCAGATGATCCTTGAGGTCCTCTCCCACCTGGTACTCTATGATTCTACGACAGGCACAAAATGCTGTCAGTAAAATTGCCTGGTCAATGACAACATAATGGAAAGACCTATTTTCAGTTGCTTTACAGTTTTCATGAAGATTGAAATTATTTACAATAAAAATGCTAAGCTAAAGGATGTATATTTTGCCTTCAAAATGAAAAAGTTGCTTTAAAGCAATTTTAGTATTCAGATTCAGGTTAATCAGAAATACTCTTACAGTAAAATTGGCACAACCTTTATGGCTGTGAGTTTAAGAATCAGATGTGGCTCTCAGTGCACACAACAGCTTCCATTTTAGGCCATTCATACAGTTGCTACAAGTAAGGTTAAGTAGGTTTGAACCTCAATGCATAGATCAGATTAGTTACTAGAGAAAGTCACAGTTCTTTTATAACTTTTCATCATTAGCTATCATCATCATTATCAGTGGCAACCCCTGTTAAACTGAGACTGAGCTGGCCTAGAGAAGCATTTTCAGAATCTCTACTGAAAGATATCTCTGGGTATCAAAATTTAAGATTTCCAAGGGTCCAGATTTCAACCATACTTTTTGAAAATGACCGTTAAGTGATTTTTAAAGGCACAAGTGAAACACACGTGCCTTCCTCTTATTAAAAGCTAGTAGGAAGTTGGTATCTGTTTCCTACTTAACAGTGGCAACTCAATTGCTTTGGCAGAGGTTTGCAAAGCCCCTTACGGACCGCTCTTGCCACAAAGTGATCAAAGAACCAATGTTTTTGCAGATGTTGGCCTCTTGGCTTTCATGCTAGAGGTGTTCCGTGGCTCCAGGTGAATGGCAGTGACAGCAAACAGAAAGAAAACAGAAGGAAGGAAAACAAAATGAAAACCAAAGCTCATCATTTTTAACAGGAGAAATTGTTTTTGAGGGCCTTTTATGACTGTCAATATTGCTGCTATTTTTTCATCAGGACTTATAAGTTAGCTATGCTATAAGGGAGTTATGGTAATCATGTGAAGGCTTGTGTCTCTCATGTGACTGCTTCCCTCTCTGTAATCGCTGCATCCAGCTTCTGGGTGGAAAAGTTATTTATTCAGGTTGATACATCCAGGCAATTAAAAACTTGCATGTCCTCATGGCAAATTTTTCAAAGTGTTGGGAAATCCACAAAATTTTTATTTGCTTAGGTTTTTCCTACTTTTCCTACTTGCTGTTTCCTCTCTGAAAGTTACTGTGGAACCCCTGTGTAGTGTCATGGAGCCTGGAGCTCCCATGCAGGGGAGGAGATTAAGTCTTCACAACGTGCTGAAGGTACATGAAGTACAGGCAGCGACACGACTCTGGCTATACCATGTTTTACTGTTTTTAATTCCAAGGCGGTAGCGCTCGTACTTAAAGGGATGAAAGGGTGGGATGGAAGGTGGCATACTGAGGCTATGGAAGAGCTGAGCTAGGTTTGCCCCTTTCTTCCCCCACGCTTCAAGTATCCCTTCCGACAGAAAGGAAGGGATTACGTTTTCAAATTAAACTGTGATGTCTGAAAAGTGCTGCAAGTCCCACGTGAAGAACCCAATACCAAGTATGTAATACATAATGTCCCCCATGTGAGCCCTTGTTTCCCATCCGGCCTGTTTTAATTGATACCCACGCAATCCATGTGTGTATCAGGAATTGCCATTTCCAAAACCTATATGAATGAATGTCATAAGAGATCACAGTTTGGTTTTCACTGAGGAATTTTATAACTTTCTGGCTTGTGACGTGATTTTCTTTAGTTTTGGGTCTCCTGCCAAAAAGATTTAGACATTTTTTTCTCATATTATTTCTCTACACACTAAAGCACAAAATTTTTGCTGCTTAAATACATTAGCCTGTAGCAAAAATAATTCAGTCACTGTTTTTCCTCTTATATATAACACTTTCCATATGGTAGCCCAATAATATTGTACCTCTGTTCTTAGTAGTTGATTTTTTTTTCTGCCAGAAAAAAGCAGCCATTTTAAAGTTTGTTCAGTAATACTATATTTAAAAAAAATGAAATGCTCAGGTAATGTATACCTTTATTTTGTCATATTAATAAGTGTAAATGTTAGTGACTCGTGCACTTTGGAGGTTTAAAATGTAACAGTTTGTTGTTTTTATTTGAATCATCAAAATGTAACAGTTCAGCATGTGGCAAAAAAAAGAAAAGAAAAAAAGTAATGATTAAACCAGAAAGGGCTAGTCTGAACTTTTCATGGGACCGTAGCTGCTGATGCTTTTCAGCTTTTGCTAATTTGCTGCCCTTTGAGATTACTGTATGGAGTATGGCAGTAGATTTCTGTTAACTTGGATCCTGAAGATGCATCCTCTTTTGCTCCCCTTGAGCATCTCTGTACTCGTATGCTCAGTAACAAAAAAACCAAACCCAAATCTTGGCTTAGTGGGAAAGCACAGACCATCCCCCCTAAGGGGGATGTAATAGTTGTGACTTTATAGAACTGATTGAGAGGAAGGAGAATGCAGCAATCTGAAAGTCATAGGTCTGACATTTTATCTGATTTTTAAAAACTCCAAGCAGTTTTGATGAAATTAAACAATTATAGGGATTTTCTTGAAAATCTACAGTGAAACAACCCTGTTAGGATTTTTATTACTTTTACTATACTGGTTGTTTAACATCTCAGCTGCAGCATTGCTTAAAAACCACAGACATCCATAAGGTGTTTTACAAACCCTATCACAGCAAGCACTGTTTACCCTAATCATATCAATTTAAAAGTTTAAGTTACAAGACAGACCTTTTTTTTTGTCTTAGGGCTTTTAGAATGAAACATTCTCTTCAGATAAGCAGTATGGAAAATTCTTTTTAAAATTACAGCTACAACTTTTCATAATCCCCTGACATTTTAGGGAAACTGTCAGTGGCCATGAGGCAACCGGAATGATAGGAGTGAGAAGAACAGGGCAGATGGACTCTGAATTTACAGGAGGAAGCCAAGTGTCTAAAACTCTTCTCTGCCTGTATTTTTCTAAATGACCGTATTTGGCTTAAGAGCAGTTATATTTTTGCAAGCCAGGATGCAGAGCTGCTTCTCAGAACTCATCAAGCCCCCTCTGCACATTAACCGACTCAGTTCCTAGAGCAGATATTTTCTCATGTTGCAGCAGAAGTTACCAGCAGATTGAATGAAGGTTTATATTTGTCAGAACAGTGAAATCCCTTTAGCCTACTGAGATAATTAAGTTATGAATAATGACCATCTGCTGTGTGTATGGCCACCTAAACAGCTTTGGACACAAAGCTTTCTTCTATAATAGGGTAAGTCCAGTTTGAGAGTGGCCACAGACTGATTTCCACTGCAAAGGTGTATTGTGGTTTTTGAGGATCTTCATGGTTTCATATCACAATGACTTTTGGTCCTGTATTCTCAGACGACAGGTGGTTGTAGTTACAAAGCTAATTGCCAAGACTACATTTCTGTTGGCATGAGATACAGGTTCTCTCTGTGTCTTATTATTGACAGTAGGTATTGGTTTAAGAATCTAGTTTTTCTTATGCTGGAATTATCAATTATCTAATCTCTAATTAGGAATCATGAAGGACTGATGAAGTTGAAATAGAAATACATTAGCTAGGACATTTACATTAAGCTTTGGATAGAGTGAAAAATAGCTCAGTTAGAGTTTTAAGGACTGAAATATTCCTATAAAAGCAATCCTGACTATGTCCCTTTTTTTTAGTCAACTAAAGTCTCCATTTGTATTGGCAAGTAGTTTCAGATCAAGTCATTTTATAGAGCTGTCATGCATTAGAATAAACAGAGGAATAAAAGCAAACCATTCATTTCTTTTTCTCGTGAATCCCTCTATCAGCTTTAACAGACCATGTTGAAACACTGAGAAGTCATGAATGGAACTTCTGAGTTTGGTTAGAATCATTATTATGAAATGAATTGTGCTTAGTTTTTGTTTTGGCTGGTTGAGTCTCAGAAATAAGTCATTTAGTATTGCTTCAAACTATCTTGAGAAACAAAATTAAGTTGGAATTTGTAATTCTTCCAGTTATTTAATGATGACCGGAAGCTTTAGGAAAGCTATCTAATATCCAGAGATTTATGAGACCTGGTAACATTGCTTCACTGAGACTATGAGCATAAGCAAAAAGTTGGCAGACTAGATTGTTAAAGGTAGAGCACCAGTATTAACAAATCTCTTTAGCTGGAACCTCAACCTTCATTTCTAGCTGAAATTATAGAATATCCCCAAAGTGGCTGTTTGCATCCCTTTGGTACTTGATAACGTTTTTCAGATTGCTACCATGGTTAAAGTCAACACTGTAGCCCATGGGGCAACGCTTGCTGTCTTCTGTGCAACAGAGGGTATGAATCCATTGACATGATCACAGTAGATCCCAGATACCCTTAAGAAGGGAACAGTACATATAGCCAAATTCTGGTTTCCATGAGGGAATACTTCTTTCTGGCCAAAATAATGGCAAACATAAAAGCTTAGTGTTTTGGAAATGCTTTTATATTTTATTATATCTAAATAATTAAAAATCATGTGTTCAGGATGGTGGGTGACCTAACACAACATTAGCAAGTGCCTATTGTACCATCAGACAGCAGTTCATTTTTCCAAACATGTAAATAAGAGGTTTTAAATGTTAGGTTTATATTTCACAGTCTGGATGTCCAGGTGAGGTTACGAAGTTATTTGGTGGTAGTGACTGAACTGCAGGATATATGTGCATATTGGATGACTTGATCAGGAGAACATGAAGAAGAACTCAGCAAAAGCTGACAAGTTTATTTTGCCAGCTAGGACAAAGGTCATTAAATGAAAGGAAGGCAATATGGAAATAACAAAAAATCTGAGGGGATCATGGAGAAAAATATGCGTGAAAAAGTCTAGTCAAGGTTTTCTTTGCAGTACCGTGGTTCTCTGGCATGGACATTCATTACTGGTTCAGTTGCATAGGTATGCTTTTGGAGTGCATCTTAAGGTTTCAGCTAAAATCCGTGAAGTCCATTTCATGAGGTCTGTGTGAACCTAAGCATGGTAAACAGAGCTGATCATGAGATTAACTTAAAAAGTGCAATTCTATTTTGGATTAAAATGGAGATGTAGATATGCCATCTGTGTCTCCATTTTGAAGAGTGCTAGTATTATAATAAATAAATGCTTTTTGAAAAAAAATCTTTCCAAAGGCATTCCTTCAAACCTTCACGTTTTTTATCTGGCCATCCACACTTGTCTTTATGTGACTCCTTTCACAAGCTCTTTCCTCTTCCCTAGACCTTAGTTTCAATGCTTAAAAATATGGCTATATCATTTTTGTGAAAAAAATCCGCTTCCTGATCTCTACTCTTTAAAAGAACCATCTTCTCACATGCATGTGTAGAAAGTGTTTTTAACTTCTAGATATCCTTTAGAAGAGCAATCTACTCTGTTTTCAGTCTTTGTCACAAAATAGAGAGTATACAGTGCCTTCCTCTGGATGACAAATGACTTCTTGTTTTGGTTGCATCTTTTGTTGGCCAGCATAATCTCAGTATGGCTTTTCTTGTTAGTGATCAATCTGTTCTTAAGCAGAAACTGGCATTTCCAGTAGTGTATCCTACCTGGAATGAGATTGTGTATCCTTTTCATTTCTGATCATTTTATATATCTCTAAAATCCTCTAGAATGGCATGTTTCATTCTTTCTGTTTTGTTTTCTTCTGGGATAGCTAGTTTCTCGCCCTTAGGTGATACCGACATCTTTCACTACTCAGTGCTTTTTTACCATGTCACTCTGTCTTCCAGAGTGGCATTTAATCTTATTGCTGTTTTTGCACTGCTGAGTAGATATCCATCTCTCTGGTCTTAACCACTCTGACTTGGAACTTATTCCTCCGACATGTATTCCTTCCCCTTAAATTTTTCATGTGAGCCAGTTATTTCTTAAGCTTATATGTGCAGATGCATTATTATGGGTTTTTTTAAAACAAACATCTGTTTAACATCTATCTGTTGCTAATATGCACAATGTAAAGCTAAGTGTATGCCTTAGGTCCCTCCTGGAAAATATTTTTGCTGCTTTTTTTTGCTTCTCAGCTGTGTACATACTGTAAATAAATTTGTAGTCTGAAGCCATAGTGTTTATGTCTAACTGCCTTTCTCCCTCATACATCGGTGCTTTCCTTTCCTTAGAGATGGCTATTCAGAAACATCTGCTTTCTATTACTTTCTGTGTCAAAAAGGAAACAATCACAGTGTTCATTAAGAAGTTTCCATGTTTAACCTTTGCACGGCAGCTTTCAGAGAAAGCGGACCTCCCAGCTTTTTTCTTGAAGAGCTCCATTATTTTCTCACCCTAAACTCTCAAGAAGGTTTTTGGCAGCTCTTCCATGATGCTTGGTTGCTTGCCTGGAAGCTCAACCTCCTGAAATACCCCATTCTTATACTCCAGTTTCCAAGTCACATTGGGTGGTGTGCTTACCACAGCAACTGGAAAATGACTGCTGTTAAAGTAGTAGCTGTTGTTTTAAAACTTATGCAATATTTCAGAATCTCCTTGTTCACACCACTAACAAGCCGTTTGATCCCATGAATGCATAGCACGGTTCCAAATTAACCCAGCCAGCTGATGAAATCTTGAAAGCCATCAGTGTTTCAGCTTGCTTGGTAGGCATCGTTTCATTTCATATACAGTTACTTGTGGTGTGGATTCAGGAAGACAGAAAAGCTCTGCTCTTCCCCTTTGTCCCAGAAGTGTTGAGGAATGTGTGTTATAAGAAAAAGTCCTTAATGGAAAAGGAAGTTAATAACTTTATATTGATGAATATTAATTTCTAAATGACTTTATTATCTGGTATAAAGGCTTTTGAACTCCTTATAGGACAGGTCGCCCTCGTGGACCTGGCTGTACAGTTAATATAGAGCACCTATACTAACCAAGAAACAGTTATCCACAGAGAAACTTGTTGGTAAGTGTTGTAGCAAAACAGATCAGATCTATAAGGAAGGGGAAGGTGAAGGTTATTTGCAAAACCTCTAAGTAAGTTGATTTTACTCACGTTCATTCTCTCACTGATTTCATTTGCATTCCTACTTAGTCGCAAGCACCCAGTGCATCTGAGTGGTCTGGCACCGTGTACAACAAAAAGGACCAGGGACACTGGCTACTGAGACCTTGTCACAGCTCTGGGGTTCATCATGATTGGCAGCAATGAACTAGGCTTTGGACAAATATTTCATGACCATTTAGGAATAGTGTTTTGCCATTATTGTCCTGTTGTGACAACAGCAGGGAATGGTATATATCATGTTCTACAGCCTTGCTGCCACCCATTCTCCTGTTCTCAGAGTGTCTTCCATTAATGAGTCTGCTGTGGTCTTATCACACTGCATGCATTCTGGGTCTGACACATTCCTCAGTGTGATTGACTGCGAACTGCCTTCTTCATTAGGTTATTTTTTTTAACCCTTGTTCTGCTGTTATTTTCTGGTGCTTTCTCTCTCACATTTCCATTCATATTTAATTCTTACCAAGCACAATACTTTTGTTACAAATCTCTACATCCTAGTTACAGTTCTAGGAAAAACTTGGAATTACAGCTGTGCGGGATGTAGGCATTGTGAATAACTGGTGCTCTGCCCATACCACAAAAAGACGAGAGTTGTATGTGGCTCGTTATGAGAACATATTATGGCAAACAGCACAACTCAGAAAACTGCATAGCTCTGAAGCAGAATATAACAAAAACCCACATCTGCTCCTACTTATAGCCACATATGAAAAAAATGTACTAGTGTGAATGCAATATTTGGCAAGGAGAGGCCATCTCTCTGTCCCATTCAAATACTACCAGGTCATGTGTGATAATGCTAAGACTGAGAAAGCTTTTAACCTCCAGCTGGTGAATTATCTTTCTTTTGAGGATAAAAAAAATTATATCATTATCTCTTGAATATAATGATTTATTTATTTATTTATTTATTTATTTATTTTTACATTTTCAGCACTAGTCTGTTTCAGAATTCTTATTCTGTGAAAAAAAAAATTTATTTATTCAACTGAGTAGAGGCTTCTTCTGTGGCCTCATTTATATCCCCTTGCAATAAACTGTGGGATTTTTATGCCATTGTGTTTGAGGAAACAGGAACCTCAAGACTTGAAGAAAATAGACATTGTAGACCAACAGCAGGAGGCAATACTGACTGACGGCAGGACTGAGTAGACAGCTGTATTCTTGTTGGTTTTGCTATGCTTAAACATGTAAAAGTGTTCAGTTTTTCTGTTCCTGTTGTGGACTGGATTCCTTGCTTCTCTAGGTGGAAGTTGTTCCATTTTGAAATGTGAAGTATTTCTTCATTGCACAGCATTTAATATTAACTCTTCTGTAATTCAGCGCAGATGGATTTATATGCTGTCTGGCTTTTTTTTTCCATTTGTCTAAGCAGAGAGGTGGCGGTAGATAAGTATACATGCAGGCTGAATGGATGCCAGATATAGAAACAATCTGTATGATGTAATCTGCAGAGCTCAACAGTGATAGTTAGAAAACCAGACTCAGAGCCCTCATATCAGCAGTTAGAGCAACTGCTCCAGTGCGATGTTACTGGGTACCATGTGCTTTGTGTATCATTGTTCTTGGCCATGCGCAGTAACTTCAGATGGCTTATAAGAATGCGCAGTGACTAATCCTGTTCTGCTAAAGAAAAATCCAGTTTAGGTTGGGTGGAATTTACAGACTCTTTGTCACTGCTCTGTAATTGCATTTGCCTGTCATATTGCCCGTACTGTGTAATCACAGTTCTGCTGGAAGTGGTTGTCATGTGGGATTGGACATTGGGATGCTCCTGAGTGAATGGATGCACTCAAACAACTTAGATCCATGTGGGTACAATACTAGTGTAGGATCAGTCTCATGGTAACAAGTGTTTTCTAATGCCACCTCCTGCATGGCAATAATGCAAAGTTTCTAAGCAGATGAAAGGCACAGATTTTAGAAGCTTTTGAGATGCCACTGAGGACTGGAAATGTTTATTGACTTCAGCTTTCTCTGTGCCTCTTCCCATTAAGGGTCTGTGAGTATATGAAGAGGAAATCTGAAGTGTATTTATGTGACGTTTCAAGGTAATTCAGTCCTTTATGAAAGTGGTTCCCAACTTTTTTGCACCTTAATCCCACCTGAGAGGAGTGAGTGGTCTGCACCACATGGTGCACCAAGGAACCTGCACAGGAGAGCAAATCCTGTTAGTTTTGCTGTCTTGTCATCAGCCACCTATCATGTGTTTGACTTCCACCTCATCAGTGTGACCCCAGTCTCCAGCTGGGAACTGATGCATGAAGGCCTGATCCAGATGTCATAGTTTATACTTGCAATCCCCTTAGTGCCTTATTCAGTGGTTCCCTTAATCCTCCCTCTTCTGTTATGATCTTGGTGGAGTACATTAATTACCAAAAGTGGGTCACTGGGAAAAGTAATTTAATCTTCTGTATAAACAACATATTTCCTCTTCTGAAGCAGAAATGTAAGAGATATTTTCAAAGACTTCATTCATTTCGAGGTCTTTGGAGCTAGCTCTTGATGTTTTTGGAATGATGCTTGGTCATATACAGTAAGAAGCAGTGATATAGCAAAGCACAGATGGAGAACTGGATATTGCCCAGGTCCTATCTTTTTGAAAGATACTTGCCTTTTTTGAGACCCACTCTGTCTACTTTTTCTTGCTGCATTTTATTTTTTAAGTCATATTATGACCATTTTCTGGAAAAAAACCCCAAAGTAGGAGATGATTCTTTGTCCATTCATTGTATCTTGATAAAAGTGTTCTGACAGAAGATAGAAAAGGCAAACTGCTCATTTCCAGGACTGTATCAATCATCTAGCTTGCTCAATAATTTGGAATTTAAATTCTTTATCATTAATTCCGATTACCACATTGAAGAAATTATCTTCTTGCTAGAAGCCGCAAAAACTGATATGCCGTGGTTGGGCTAGTGAATACTTCAGTAGCAGCTAGTGAATCCTCTGTGTCTATATGATTCTGAGGCCGGCAGGAAGCTGTCTAACATTTTGCAGCAGCCTCCCATTATCAGTAAAAATGACGTGTTTTTTAAACTTATATCATATAAATCATATGTCATTTATTAAAAAGGAGAGCCTGGCTGATGGGAGGCATCTAGTGTGTTAGTGGAGTAATAGTGAGTGCTGGTGACAGGGGAAGCTGTGCAGACCCTGTGGGCTGCGTAAGCAGCAGGATGCATGGAGAAGGAGGAATAAAAGGAAAAAGAAGAGTTGTGATTCAGAACATCTGTAGACTTGGTGTCTTGATCAGAAGAGTGAAGGACTAAGAGGGCTTTAGAGTGTTAGAAATGTTTTGGTTCAGTGTTTGAAGTTGGCTGTCTTTGTCATTGACCTGTAGATGGGCTTTTATATTCTTGAAATTAATAATGTTTGCAGTATAAGCCTGAGCAATTAATAATTTACAGAGAAGTTACATTGTGTTTGCATCTTTTGGAATCAGAAACCAATGTTCAGTGCCCTGCTTCTCCCCAGCAATCAGTTTCAGAGTTACGTTACATCTCCTGTTTTGAACAAGAGTGGTCTCTGGAGATAATATCTTCTCTAGAAACAGAACTGTATGGCTTTGTGCCACAGAGTGTTGACGGGTTTCTGGAGGAGGATTATAATACTGAATAAATGCCAGTGTCTGTCTGTGTTTTAATGTGCATGTTTGTGCTGGTTCTCTTTAATTGAACATTCACTTCACAGGTGTGCTGCTAATTGATAGAAGAGCTCCATGTGAGAAAGAATGACAGGAAATATACAGTGGAGAAATCCCAGCCCTATCACCGCAAATCCTGTGCTCAGTTGTGCTGCTCACAAGGTGTTGTATTCTTTTTTTCTGTTTCATAACTGTGTGTGTTTTATTTGCCTAGGATGCAGCTCTTGATTTAGAAGTGAGTAGGTCAGTTCCCGTGATTTGGGGATATTCATGAGAAACTTCATCCTTTGAGCCTTGGTCTATGACAGGAACTAAATGATTGAGCATGGATTTTGTGACTCAGGTCTGTGTAGGAATGTCACACTAGATTTCTTGAACAAGTAATTTACTGAAGAGGTCACTCATCAGAAAATTTCCTTTTTCGTAGGCTCTCACAAATTTTTCTTTTTGTTCCTTTCTCCTTGAGAACTAGATTGATTTCTGGCTGAGGAGGATTTCTGCAGGAAATGAGAATGTGAAATTCTCCTTGTCACTTTTAACAAGCTTCAAGTTCAACAAAACACAGAATTAAATCACTAATAAATTCATGTGGTACAAATTCAGTTTGGAATTTTGATATTTAGGGAGTGTGTACTGCCAGTCTGTAAACTGTCTGGGTGTAAACATGATGCAGGCAATCAAGGTGGGGACAAGTTGGCAGAGCGGTATGAAGACACCCTTAAGTTATCACTTGCTTGTGCAATTACAGCATCTGAAGGTTTCTTCAGGCAAAGTCCCACCATGACCATTACTCAGCCATAACAGTTTGCTGCTTATGCCACTGTGGAATTTGACATGTGAAAATGTGGCAGCACCATCAGTCCAAGATGAATCTACTGCCAGCAAAAAAACAAACAACCATGACTTTGAAAACACACAGCTTTTTTTAAATGATGATACATAGTTTATGCATAGGCTGGATTCCTCTGTTGCAGTCCTGCGTCTCTGCCTTAAAGTGATAAACATAAAGCACCGATTCTGACATGTCGTTTTGATTCTCTCCAATATTAGAAACTCATGTCTTACTTCTGTTTTACTAGGAAAACACATGATAAAATAGAGAATGATGTGAACATTGAGGGGGGGGTAGTGTTATAACCTTTATAATTTTGAGTATTACTATAGAGTTTTTTTCAGACTCTTAGTGTTTCATAACATATACAGGTTAGCTATGAATATATTATATATGCTGCATACATTTTTATAAAGATACCTAATACAGTTAATTTAATGCCTTTGAGGATCATCTCACCCACAGGAGAGGCTGTGGGTGTCATGCCTGATAATTGTGTTCAAAATTATAAAAAATTTTTCTGGCCCAAGTTGAGAAGAAGCCACTTTTCTGTTTTCCTTCTGCAACAGGAAAAAAAGTCTTTTGTATAATACTCTTTTCCTCTTTCTCTGGATAGATTATCTATCTATTTAACTGCCTGATAATTGCATTGAGATACTCAGGGTCAGGATGGCAGCATAAAACAGCAGATATAGTTTGTACTAGGTTTTAATTTGTTTCTGAGGAAAGGTATTGATTTTGACTTACAGGTTGTTATCACAGATGCATCAAAGATAATTGGGGAGTGGTCCATTGCCTTTGGTAGGCAACTTATCCCAAAGTTTATGGTCATGATGATACCAAACTCTGTCTCTCCGTATCACTCTGATTAATGGCATTTCTTATTTAAATATGAAGAGTTTGGGTTGCAGGTTGTCTTAAATTTGATGCCTTAATGTTACTGTTCCTTTTCTTCACTTTCTCTAATATAACATAACCTAACTTGGTGATTTTTCCTCATGATTCTGCGAAGACTTCCAGTCTTTTCCTGCTGGGACAGTGACTTTGGTATTAGTGACTTGAGCAGAAGAGAAAATAAGTTTTGGTAACTTGGGGAAATTCTCCTCTGGATATCAAAACATTTTATTTTATTTTTTAATTTATTTCTCTCAAAAGATAACACAGCACATAGAACAGCAAGTACATGCCTTAAACAAAACTGGTATAAAAATCAATGTATATAAATGACTCATAACAAAGAAATCACGTATCTTCTATTTGGCACTCCACAGCTCAAAAGGGTGTCTGCCTTTAATATGCTTTTCACAATCACCAAATAGGTCACTCTGAAGACTATCTCCTTTTCCATTGCTATGAAATCTCTGGGTTATTATTTCTCTTGTCTTGTTCTTTTATGAGAGGCACAGCAATAAACCTCATTAATCTGTCCTCCTACAACACCCTACTGATAAGCTGTGTAAATCATAAATGCTTCCTTTCAATTACAGTACATTTTTTTGAGGGAAAGAAGGAAAAGGCAAATTAAAATGGGAACTAGGGAATAACTAATATCACTTTTGCTATCTTCAGCTATAATTTTTACCACTAGTACTCATAATAATTCCAGCTCGCGTACTAGAAGAAGCCTGCTGTTCCTCACTCCACCTGTCCTCAGACTTTGGATATAGGTTGTGTGTGTGTGCGTATTAATAATTAGTTAGTTAGATAGATCAACCAATTGATTGATCAATTGATCTATTGAATTATAAAATAAGTTAGGTTGGAAGGGACCTCTAGAAGTCATCTATTCCACTCTCCTACTCAAAACAGCTCCAATTAGATCAGATTACTGAGGGCTGTGCTCTGTCAAGTCTTGAACGCCTCCAAGGATGGATATCCCACAGCCTTTCTGGACACTTGTTCAGTATTTGACCACCCTCACTGAAGAGAAAAAAAAAAAAGTATTCCTTATATCTAATTGGAATCTCTCATGTTCCAAGTTGTGTCCATTGCCTCTTGTCTTGTTCCAGTGTACCTCTGAGAAAAAGCCTGGTTTCATCTTCTCTATATCCTCCAGTCATGTAGTTGTAAGTCATGAATAAAGTCTCCCTTTAATCTTCTGTTAAGGCTAAATGAACTCAGCTCTCTCAGCCTTTTCACTCATGTCATGTGCTCCAGCCCCCTGACCAGCTTGGAGGACCCTGCTGAATTTGCTCCTATATGTCAGTGTTTTTCTTGTGCTGGAGAATGTAGAAGTAGACTCACCACTCCAGATGTGGTCTCACAAGTGTTGAATAGACAGAAATGATCACCTCCTTTGACCTATTTACCAGCACACTCTTGGCCAATGCAGCCAAGGATGCAGTTGGCCGCCTTTGGTGCCAGGGCACACTACTGTCTCTTGCCAGCTTGTTGTCCACTGGAACACCCAGGTTCTTCTTCTACAAAGCTGCTTTGCAATCTTCCCTCAACCTGTATTGCTGCATGGTGGCATTACACTCCAGATGCAAGAACTTGCATTTGCTTTTATTGATCTTCATGAGGTTCTTCTCAATTCATTTCTCCAGCCTGTTTAGGATCCTTTGAATAGCAACCCTGCCCTCTAGCATATGGACCACTCATCCTAGTTAAGTGTCATCTGTAAGGTTGCTGAGAATGCACTCTGTCCCGCCATTGATGTTAAGCAGTATGGACCCCAGGATGTATACCTGAGGGATGCCACTGGTTACAGGTTGCCAACTGAACTTTGCACTGCTCAGCACAAGTCTTTGAGAGACCAATCCATCCAATTTTCTACCCACCTTATTGACCACTAATTTGGTGATAAAGGGACTGTGGCAAAGGCTGTGCTTTGACTAGCCAGAAAGGTTAGACATCTTTTCACAGAAAACAATCAGGTTGGTTCAGTGTGGTTTCTCTATACTGTTTAGTCACCTGTCCCAAGACAAACCTCTATGCACTCAAGCCACTCCTTTACACATATTTAGATGTATCTATGGATATAAACAGATTAATAGATTCACATAAGGCATGCTTGTATTCAGTGTGTAATATCAGTGGTCTTTAGAGAAAGAGGACACTTAGGCGCAGTTCACTCCTAGACTATCAGAGATCTAGGGTATTCAAACCTGGCAAAGCTACTTCCTCTCCAAATTCTATCAGTCAAATGATTTTCTTAAAGGATGGAGAAAGCCAAAGTTTTCCAAAAGGTGGCAGGATATTAGAATTAGATTTGAGTTCACTAAATGATAGAAACGCTAGAGATAGGTCATATTTGCCTGCTTTCATGCTGTAGCACTTCAGAATACCACAAATCCTGGCCATAACCACTTTCAGGCTTATCTGAGGCTTCTAACATTTTGGATGGTAATTTGATGTGCATTCTTCTGTCAGCAGTATTGGGTTGAACATTTTCCATCTCCATCTGCTCATTCTTGTCCTCAGAGCCACCCTATTGTGCTGTTATAGTTGTTTTGCAAATATCTGACTGTTTTTTTCCTATGAGATATTGATATGGAGAGAAAGAAGGTCTCAGTTAGAGAGAGATTAATGAGTTGTCTGCTCAAAGATATTTATACGCAAGGTTTTGCTTTGTTTGTTTTGAATTAGGACTCCTTCCTCTTCACTACTAAATGATGCAAGAAAAACTGCCAGAAGTGTGAGGAAAACAATGTACTTTTACACTTACATTGCTGTTGTAGTATCAACATGGGAGAAAAAAATATCTCATGGTATAGAAAAATACAAAGCCTTAATTAACTATCAGTACAGCTTCTTTTTTATTTTCCTGTGGCCTGCAAAACGTGAGCAAAACGGTGGATGCATTCCTATTCTTGTAAATACACTAGCTTGACTTCTGTGGTTTTGGTAGGCTTTAAATAGATATATCTTTCTCATTAACTTCACTTTGGAGAGTGAAGCTACCGGGAATAGCTAAGATGTAACAGAGACTGAGAAGAGGCAGAAAACTATTTTCCCTTTATTGCTAAAGGGGGAATTATCATTATCTAATTTCTTCCACATCACTCTCAAAAATGCATTTTTAGGGTTTTCTTAAAGATGCCAGCTGTAACAAAATACACTTGATACTTGAGAAAATCTAAGCTAATCACATACCTTGTTTTTTTTTAATCCTTTGTTCAAATAATGGTTAAAAGAAATAAACAGTGTTGTTTCCTCAGCTTTGAAAATTACCATTCAATCTGTCAAGAGGATTATTACAACTACAAAGCAATCTCTTGCAAAATGAGTTTATGTAGCAAATGTTGCCTTTGTAGCATTGGAGGCATTTCATAACATCAAAGTTATAACATAAAAATTGTCAAATTGAGATAATCTTTCTATTAAATCAGGACATTACATACTGAATATATGCTCCACTTTGTATGTGTGTAAACCTGCTCCTACATCATTGCTTATCTCTGTGGATTATTTCCTGAAAGAGCTATAGGGCTAGAAGAAAGAAACAAAGAGTGGAAACAAATTTTATAGCTCAGCAGGCTATCTCTCAGGTTTGTGGGAGACCTTAAAAATAGCCTTTTCTTCATATTAGAATGGCTTGCCACAGCAGAGCTGAGTCTATGCTATCATGTTACGAAGAGAAATAAAAATCCAAAATTCTGACTAGGCAGCTTACAAAAATGGACCTTGAATCTGGTCTGAAGTCAGAGTGAAGGGATGTTCAGGCCCATATCTAGTTTAATAAAAGAAGGTAGAGTATTTAGCTAGAGCTCTTGGACTGAAATTTAGAATTGTTGTGGTTTTAGAACCTGGCTCTACCATTTGTTTCTGGTATGATGCTGGGTAAACTACATGAGAAAATTGAGTGGTCACAAAAGTTCATTCTCTGTTAACGGCATGGTTGCATAAATGCTATTTCATTATCTCCAAACTCTGCACACACTGATGATTGCATTGTTTTATTCTTTTCACAGTGCAAAAGTAATGTTACCTCTGCCTTTTAGAGTGGAAGAGTAGTGTAGATCTAGATTTTTTTTTTTTAATACTTGTCAATAAAATGATGTGTTTGACTATGATTGTTCTAAAGTCTACAAAGCTGTTAGTCATCTTGATCCCCAGTCAAACCCAAGCAGACACCCTTACTACCTTTCCTTCAGAGTACATGGTGGCAGTGTCCCTAGCACAGTGGAAATGCACTGCAGATGATGAGCTAAATGAGGACCCTGTACTCTGATTTCTGGTTGTCTGGGTCGTGGATGTTTGGCCACAGTGTCTGTGTGTTATCAGCTGAGGGACACGTTTCAGGCTGAATCTGACCAAAGTCCCATTAGTTGTTAGCTGTAGACAGAATTGCTTTAGGCATGATGAGCTTTCTGAGGAGAATGCTACTGTGAAATTGTGCGCAGTGATATACATAAAACTGGATATATGGCTGTGTTAATCCTTGCTCCTCCCTGCTTTATTGGACCACACTAAGTCTGTCACAGTCAGGGTTTGCCAGGGCTCTTAATGGGTCTCATGAACATGGTCTTTAAATAGGGGGGTGTGCTGCTTTCCTCAGCTACAAGAAAACCGTGTTTCATGGTAATTATGAACAGATGAGCACATGTTTAATATTGCAAATGTCTACGTTTCTGTGTCTCCGTAGTAAAATACAAGTCTCAAGATACCATTTACCCTTTCTTAAGCACCAGAACAGGAAGGCATGTGTTCATAGTAGTATTAAGTTGGGGATATGGAAACTAATGGAGACTTGTTCAAATATATTTATGCCTTTGTGCAATGCCTATTTCTTGTGATATTATATATTATGATGCACTTTAAGGGTGTCTGTGCATCTGCATTTTTGTGCTCTCACTTCACCAAATTAGGAGTTAATTTTTAGCAAACTTCTAAAGTAAGAGAAAGGAAACATTATCATTGAAATGTGTTAATTCCACAGAAGTCTCACATGGAAGTAGGAAAATTTGACAACTAGTAAAGTGTGTTCCAATTCTAGTCCACCCATTAATAGTCACCAGGAGACCAGAGAACAGAAAAGGATCAGATCCTAGTCTGTGTTCTATTATGGTATGTCTTCTTAATGGAAACTAAGTATGTGCATCTAAGGGAGGCAATATGCCTTGCACAAGACCTTGCTGTATGACCAGCCTCCTGAGACAAAAGTATAAACTATATTGTGCCTGTTGTGGGACTACACGTCTTGGAAAAAAAACGAACCAAAACCATGTTTCTCACCCTTCTTCTCATCTGTGCAATCATCTGCTCTCCAGCTTACTAAAAAGGGGTTTGAGGCTTTTCTTTGTCTTTTTTGTGTCTATTGCTTTTTTGTCTCTGTAGTGGTTAGATTTCTCCTGTATTCTTCTGAAACATAAAACCATATGTCTTTTAGTTCTTGAAAGTTCCTGAATATTTGCCTTCTATATGTTGCCAGGCTTTGTTTGGTATCCCAGAAATGTTAATGGGATTTGCATACTCAAAAGGCTGTTAGACAGTTCTTTCTTCATTAAAAGTATTGGTTTTAGATATGTCATGCACACCAGTTACACTGATTGAAAGAGCTTGTAGAGAGGTAGCCCATTACTAATGCAAAGCCATTCTCTGAGGAGATCATTCTTCAATATTTACAAGTTTTTCTGGAGAGCGCTAATTGAAAGTTGCCACGAGACTTGGTTTTATCTGGCGGTGGCTCCACATGCTGAGGGATGCAGGCTTGTCTCTGTTAGATTTGTATTAACATACAGCATTTAGCTGTGACTTAATATCTAGAAAAGAACTTGGAGTAAGTCAATCACAGTCCCAGAATCACAGAATCACAGAATTACAGAATGGTGGGGGTTGGAATGGATCACTAGGGATCATCTAGTCCAACCCCGCTGCTAAAGCACATTCACCTAGAGCAGGTTGCACAGGATTGTGTCCAGGTGGGTTTTGAAAGTCTCCAGAGAAGGAGACTCCCCAACCTCTCTGGGCAGCCTGTTCCAGTGCTCTGCCACCCTCAAAGTGACGAAGCTTTTCCTTATGTGCAGATGGAACTTCCTGTGTTCCAGTTTCTGCCTGTTGCCCCTTGTCCTACCACTGGGTACCACTGAAAAGAGTCTAGCCCCATCGTCTTAACACCTGCCCTTTAGATACTTGTAAGCATTGCTAAGATCCCCTCTCAGCCTTCTCTTCTCCAGGCTAAACAGATCCAGGTCTCTCAGCCTTTCCTCATAAGAAAGATGCTCCAGTCCCCTCATCATCTTCGTAGCCCTTGGCTGTACTCTCTCCAGTCAATGTGATTGCTAAAGTCATAGCTTTAAATTCATTAAGCATTTTCTTGAAAATAATTAGAAGTGAATGTTTGTATCATTGAAGTAGCTTCTCTTTCTCAAATCCTGCAATACTTTGTCAGAGTTTATCTTGAAACTTAGTACTTTGGACAAAGAGAAAAGGCAGTATGTTGTAAGTGTAGTAAGTCTAAGGGAGATTAAGATTGTTATTCACCATGGGTCATGTAGATC
Organism: Bucorvus abyssinicus; assembly: GCA_009769605.1. NCBI lineage: Eukaryota > Metazoa > Chordata > Aves > Bucerotiformes > Bucorvidae > Bucorvus > Bucorvus abyssinicus. The sequence goes on along the minus strand of CM020030.1, from coordinate 26,828,413 downwards.
TTACTCTTGGTTTTGGTGATGAACATTTTTCTATTGAATTTCTGTTGTTGAAAAATTCCACTTATGTAAAATAAGGGAGCAGTATAGGAATTACTTTCTTCGGTTGGAATGTAAAATAAGGAATAAATGATGAACTTTTCACTCATATTGCTTTGGCTTTGAGGTTAAATTGCTAATAGCTTATGCATACGCATGCATTTAACAAACTTAAAAGACAAGATTATTAAGTCAGCAATGGGATAGCTGAAGGAAATCTCTGCATAGGTCTATTTTGCAATAAAAGTTGTAAGTAAAGATGCGCAGTCTGAAGATCTTTGAATTTGCTTGTAGTGCAACAAGAAGGAGCCTATCAGAAAGAGACCTCCTGAGAACCTATTACCCCAGTATAGAGAAGCTTTCTGACTGAGGTAACTGCTGAATGATCAAATAATCACTTGGGTAGTCATCTAGCATTACTTGTTGAGTTCCTATACATGTTCTGTTAAATAACCCCCTACCTCTGACTGATGAGTAGTAGTTTGATTCTTACAACGTTGTGCGGAAACGTAATTGGGAGTGAAAATGGGATTCACCTTACCTAACTCTATCTGACCAATCCTAGGTTGGGTTGTGTAGCTTTCTGAAGGTGACTATGACCTTCCTGTAAAATGAACCAAGGATGACTAGCTTGTGCATAGGCTTTTAGACACCCCAACTAGGGCAAATGACTCTCCTTCATTGTACTCAAGAAACTGGTTCAAATCATCTCCTTATACATATCAGTTAACCTCCAACTTTCTGGTAGATCCAAATCATCATAATCCCAGTAGATCATGTACATTATTAAATTAAATAGATAGTCTCATCTGGCCCTTTGGGCAGCATCTGTCAAAAATCCACCAAAGAAAGGGAGACTTCTAACATAATTCCACATATACCTTCTCTGGTAAAATCCAATAAACTTAAATTGATGAAGAACTACTGTCTCCCCACAGAATGTCAGTATTCCAGGCACCAGACACTTGTAGCTCGTGATAGAGATATTTAGGCTTTTCACTGCCTCAATATGCAGCTTGTATTCTTGTTGTTCTTAAAACAAGATGTAAATGAGGTTAAATCCTACAAATAAAATGGTCCCTGAGGATGATGCAGTAGTGATATTTTCTTACTTCTCTGAAAGAAATATCTTCACTGATGGTACTATTTTCACTTGTGTATAGATGGCTGTAGGTGTAGGCTGTGTGTTTTGAGTAGATTGTAGTAAAAGAATCACAAATTCTAAGTGTGTCATGCATCTGGCATTTCACTTAGTCTTCATGTCACCCATGTGAACTGCTGTGGAGGCATTTTTTTTTTGTTCAATTTACAGGGGGTAAATTGCATCTACAGTCGGTACCTTACAAAAGGTGATCTTGGGTGATACATAGGAGATAAGTCTGACTTAACCTTGATTAGGGAACCACCTGCAGTGGAAGGAGATGGTGAAAAGCTGTAAGGGAACTTCTGGATTTAAGCTGGGCTACAGAACAGAAGTTCCTTGAGTTATAGTGTTATACGATCTCATAACTAGAGAAATGCAGGTCTTGTCAATGCAGTGCAGTTTGCTAGCTTCAAGAACAACTTTTAGTTTTAAGATTTCCTCATGTCTCACCAATTAGCTGAGGAATGTTAATATTTCTACCAAAGCTTTCACATGTAATTCATACGCTGCTGAAAAGTACTTTGACACCATAACTTTATGAGCAAAAATAGATTAAAAAGAATACTTCAGACGATTTTGCAACATGATATCTGAGGATATTTGTGAAGTGTTCTCTGGATAAGAAACTCCTGTCTGTACAGAGTCCATTATTCTTTACTGTTGGCTGCTAGGCATGCTAAATGTCGTGAAATTGTAATGACAAATAGATTTTTTAGGAACCAAGAAGTATCAAGAGCCTCAGAATGACCTGCAGTTGTGTGCCTTCAGCTTATTACTTCTGCAGCAATAGAATAGTTAAAGATTGTATGTGACCATAGCCTTTCTCATAGAGTAAGTGCAGGAAAATTTAAGCTCATTTATAAGATACATGAAATAATTTTCTCAAGAGCAAAGACATACATCAACTTACAGCACTCTAAGAGACAGTGAGCAAGTCCAGTAAAAGCTTGTGTAAGCTCATAAGTAAAAGCTTGTGAAAGGGGAGCAGAGAAATCAAAGATTCAAAGAAGGAGGAAAAGACCCCAAACAAAACAGTCTGAAAAAGCATTTTGTTTAGGACCGTAATAAAGGATAGAAAGAACATTTGAGCTAAGTACCTTCAGAAAAGGTGCTTGAAACCATTAGCAAAGCTTAATTTTTGCTGAGTTTGGGAAACCAAAACTTTAGAAATTATTTGTAAATACTTTTCAGCATTGCATGGGAGCAACATCTGCCTCTTGATATTCTCAGTTTCCACCTACGAGAGTTCTCTTCCCCCCCCCCCCCCCCCCCCCCCAGCTGTTCTTGCCTTAAAGATGCTCTGGCTTGGGGGAAATTGTCAGCTGAATTTACTAGCAATAAATAATTCCAACTACAACATTTAAAAGATAGATTTTTACTGACTGTGCAATATTATATTCAAAAACCATGCTATCAAATTTAAAATTAAATGCTTTGAGAAGATGTTAGTAGTGCTGAACATTTTTAACAAAGAATTTAGATGTTTCACATTTGTAGAAAAAACAGTCTGGCTATCATTATAAAAAGTGACTCCAAAGCACAGAGAATGGTTTCCAGCACTGTACTTGGCAGCATGCTTCAGCTGTGAACCACATCACTCTCTGAAATGTGTCTTTGATCCAGCTTAGCATTTTTACCAAAGAAAATATTGATAAAATATTTTTTCCCAGTTTATAAAATGGATGGTAATATTTTTGAATTACTGGTCTGAAGAATAAGTCTAGCTTTCGGGCTTCCTCGCTGGTGTAAAATGTTTGTAAACATCTGTACATCTCTTCTGAACCAAAATACATTCATCCTCCCCATTTGCCTTTCCCACTAGCTGGCTGAGCTACTGCACACATGAGTATTCTCAAGAATTATGCATTTTGATGCTTATTTCCAGTCTAAGTGCGGCAGTCTGATTTCAGAAAGGACATTCAAGCAACCTGATAAGACTGCATAATTTTTCTGTTTTACAGCTATAAGTACCTGACCAAACTGTTAGAGAGAACTGCACTTTACAACATGTATCCTTTCCTCTGAAACTACATAAGAAAACAGAAATACTGCAAAATAATTGGGATAAGTGAGATTTTATTATTAATTTTTCTTATTATGGTCGTGCCTGCAGACCCACCAAGGTTGGGACTCAGTTCTGTGCAAGCACACAAAACTGAATATTTTGCATTTCTTGTATCTTGGACCGGCTGACTGTCATCAGACCTGGAGAGCTGAATTTTATACTTTTTAAAGGATTGTTTCTAACCCAAAGCTCCTTAAAACCAGTAGAATGACTCCTCTGTAAATTTAGTTGTTTTTGTCTTAAGTGCATGATGAAACTATAGTTTCGCTATTCATGCTCTGAACTGGAAGCTGTCACATCTTCATTGCAGTAAATGTCTTCTCCCAGCCTCCTCCACGCTGCTCTTCCTTGGCTTTTGGCACTACAGAAAGCAGCTCACAGGTCATGGGACCTGAAGACACAGCAGTGGTGATTAGGGGACTACCAAATACTGACCTCTGTGACACGCAAACCACCTGCTGCTTGGTTGTTTTTGTAAGCTACCTTGGCATCTGTCTGTTCAGAGTCATGCTCAGGGGTACGGATACCAATGACCCTATGAGATGGTAATGACACTATCGTTAGCATCCAGAGAAGAATTGCTAGCATGAAGTGGAGAAACCAAATTTAAACATGGACCTGGCAATTTTGCGTGTAACTAGAGAGATCATTGCTAGTTTAACTGGAAGAACATCATGTAATTCAATTGCCCTACAGCAATCTGGGAGTGTCCCCCTCTTTCCTTTACACTGTTGCCTAACCATGGCTGGATTCCTGAGAGTGACGAGCATGGACTGTTAAATATTTCACATGTGGGAATATATAGCATATGTTTCAACTCTGTATCCATATAGATATGTACATCTCTTGCAGACGTAAGGTTAGTCGTTGTCAGTTACTCACAGACATGTTCATATCTTTTATCACTATTCACCTCATCTTGAAATTTAAAGCCTGGAAAGAATGTATTTTGTAACAGCAAACATCCTCCCAGCTCCAGGTGCAAAGGAGTGCATCCAGGAATGCTCAAGGCTAAGTGCTTTTGAAACTGCAGTTTTGCTGCCTTGGAAAAGAAGAACTCACCATTGTTTAAGGGATTTGGTGAGAAACATCTTTGGTTCCTACTCTGCTAAAAGACATGGTGTAACTCCAGGCAAGTCCCCAGGAACCTGTCTTCTGTGTAGAATGTCAGAAGGAGGGGGGAAGTCATACAGTCATTCATATGACTTCACTCACTACTAGACCTGGGTGATATTTTAACTTATTCACAACTTAAAAAACTTTATGTGCAGCACTGCTCAAGGCCATTTCCTCAGCTGATGTGTAGTTCCAGACTTAGCCAAAAGTGCTGTAGGTGTGTCGAAGAAGCAGCCTGGAAGACATTATACATTTTCAACACTCAGCCAATATTAGAGGTTCTACACCAATGTACTCTTGCTGAATAGCTGGCCAGTTGCTTTGCAAGTAACTTGCACATTGTCTTATCCCAGAAGCAGTGCTGTGGAATAAGTGTAATAGGAGTTAGTTGAGTTTCTCTCCTTTTTTCCCCCCACCTTTTAAAAAGGCCAGTAGCTATACTTATTTTTATCATCTACTTTGTTTTCCTGAAACAGAAACCAAATTTATAGTGATTTTATCTGAGTTTTTTTTCCCAGTCTTCTTCTCTCATTGGATTGACATATAGAGATAGCAATTTACTGAAACGTTCTGTCATTTACAATAGCAATTCACATTAAGTTCTGTCCTTGAGTGTCATTCTGACTTCTGCTTTGTAGTCATTGTGACTTTGTAGGTCTCAAGGGATCTTCTTTTACATAATTTCTGTATTCTGTTGTTCTAAGGGCTAAATACTTTAAACAGCATAAGAATTTGATTACAAGTAGAAAGAGAGAGAGCTGGAATCCTAGCAGCTATGGTCAAAGTAACAGGACTATTTAGAAATTATAAGTTAGAACTGGAGTTATATCTATTGAAACCAGAAACATTTGTTGGTTCTTCTAAGTATTGCCTATCATTTATTTGAAGAGATAAAGAAAAAAAAAAAAAGCTTGTGTAAGATTAACCCCAGTTATTACTATTGTTTCCTTGCCAGAGGTTTTTACCACCTCAGTTACAGTATGGCCATAGAAAGAGGAAGATTGGGATTTGGCACATTTGAAAGTGTGAAGATAGCTCTATGGGAAAGAGAAAATGCAGGTGAGAGTCAAGGGAGCAGGCAACTGCCTGAAGTGAATCTTCCATTAATAGATGAGATCTGAATTCTTGCAGAAAATTATTGGAAGTTTTCCGTTACTGCAGTTGTCCCATATGTCCAGTCCAGTGTGTGCCCTGAGGGAGCAGAAACATCCACTAAGGGGGAAACAGGTAGCATGGGAACGGCTGAAAATTATCATCTAAAGGCAAACTGGTGACCATTCATGAAAATTACAACGGGGAGAACAGCTTCTTTCTTACAGCTTTAATTGAAAATCAGTTTTATAACAGAAAAAAAAATTTCCGTGCTTCTTTGTAGAGTATTGTTGAAAGCCAGAGTATCTCTATCATAGTTATGAGTATCTTGATTTTAGAATTTCTGTCCCCAAACCTACCTTTCTTAGAGAATTTAGATGTGTACATTTATATTATATGTATGTTTGGAAAGGGCCTGTACTTGACCAGATTTTAAAGTATAGTACAGTAGATGATACTTATATCATTCCTCAGTAAGCTTATTGTTTCAGGAGAAATCCATACTGCACCATTAACAACCTTTTCCCTTTCTTATTTTTTATTTTTAGAAACTCACATTTGGTAATAGTTTAAGTTTTTTAGTTTACATATGGTAAACTTCTGAAGATGACGGACCTTTTTTGCCTGTAGCAGGTGGCTCTGACAACACTGCTCAGAAGAAGCAGAATGTCGTAGAAAGTAAGACTGACCTAAATGCAGCTCTGAAAAGAGCTTCAGTCAGTAAGCACGATCAAGTAAATGAAGGCTAGCATGTGGCCTGCCCTGTTAGCCATGACATAATCTGGAATATTGCATCCTCATCAGAAACTCTTTCATGAACTTGGCAAAAAAAGGAATAAATGGAAATGAGGAGGTAGCGTGCCTATATGCCAGTAATGATTTCAAGTACTTACATGCAATGCTAATACACTGACAGCCTGAATCCTACAGCAGCTGCAGCAGGTAAGACTGAACCCTGTAATCTATTTTCTCAGCTTTATTGCTCATGGTTCAGACTGGTAGTAGCTCTTACTACATGGAAAGGAAATTGCTGTTTTGCTGATAATCCATTTTTGGTACAATTCATCTTTGGTGCTTACTTCAGATTCTCTTTGCAGAATATAATTTGTCTGCTCTCAGTATGTCCTCGGGAATTCTTAAATTAAGGAGCTCACAGTTTCTATGAGCCTGTCTGCTACATCGTCAGGTGTTACCTTTTTTCCTCCTTAATGTCTTTTGAAGCTCTTGATTTCTAGCCAAATATCTGACAGGAAAATCTGTAAGATGCTTCTATCCCATTCTAGAAACCCGTTAATTAAACTCCCTTAGGCCCCCAAAGAAAAGCCTCTTATCTTTTGTCAGTTTAATTTCTGCTGTATCCGTTTGTGTCAGTGCTTTGTGAAAGAATACTCCTATTCTACTGATTGTTTACTTTACCTTTTTTCTTCATTTTTGGTTGCTCTTCAGAGTCTTCAGAATTATCGTAAGAATTCATCTCACACCAGTAGTCTGAGAAGAATTAGAAAGCAAGATTTAAAAATCTTATTTCTCTTCATATTTCCCTCTTTCTCAAAGTCACTTGCTATGTAGGGGGCATATTTGGGGCAACTATAACCTATTATAGTGTTAATTATATGAAATTGAAATTAATATGAAACAGAGACCATAAAGCCTCCTCCCACTTACCCCTTCAAACTTGTTTCAATCAGTTTTATCAGGAGAACATGTTGCAAGGAAAATCTGTAAGAGAAAAGGGAAATATATGAAAGGACTGGACTGTGAAGAAACGGAAAATTAAATTACACATATAAGATAGTAAATAACTTGTTTATTAATAGCTTTTTTGTGCATATATGCTGTTATTATGGTACTTCTAAAACACTGAATTGCTAAAATGATGGAAAATTTCCATATGTTCAAAATCATATGTAAAAGTTTAATTTTGAACTCCACTATTCAAATGTAAATTCTGGGTCTTCTCCCATTGACATCAGTGACAGCTCTATTCTTTAACTAATAGGAGGTAGTTTGAGATCCCAGTTAGGTAGTCTGACAGAATAAAACACAAGATTCTCTGAGCTCCAGTTGCTTATAACCTCCCAGGATACTCTTGTTATTAATATGAACCTCTAACATTTGCAAACACATCGTGAACGAAGAGGAGTGTTATGGAACTGGTCAGAAGGAAAAGAAGGATTAAGCTTGACATGAAGAAAGGTTCATGACTTGTTTCTTCTTTGTCACTGTTCACTCAGAGTCATTCTGTAGCTGAGTACCACGTCTTGTCAAAGGATAAACTAGAACAACTGTTACTGAGTTTAGCTTATTTCAGAGGAAACTATGACAGGAAAATTGTGCAAGAATCAAAAATAATGGGAAGCAGGAGAGAAGGAAGCTCATGAGTGTTAGCACATGCTGACATCTACAAGGATGTGCAATTCAGCTTTCAGAAAGGTTGTTTTTCTCTCTTGTATTTATACAGCTGCTTCCAGTTTAAATGAAATGGTCATTTGCTGAAAATTGATGCTGATAAATTGAGTATAATAATGGTTTAAAAAAATTATGAAAGGCAAGTTAATGAATTTTAGCTGTTCAGTCTCTTCATTTTCAGTCACTCTGCACTTAACAGGAAAATGTTTATCTCTAGCTCTGCCTGATCTACAAAATGTGCACATTATTGCATTGAAAGATATGGTGATTTTAAAAACAGACATACACCTCATGGTATTTGCAGTTATTTATCAAGCATCTTATGACTATGAATTAAAAAAAGGGAATATATAGCTTAGCTCCAGTATTAACCCCAGTAACTTCATTTTAAAGAGAAAGCTATAATAAACAGTAACAAATAATGCACCCTGTCGGTATGCTAATGGATGCATTTCCCATCTCAGAAGTAGTAAGTATGAAAACAAAAGAAATGGCACAAGTGGAAACAGGTTTAGAGGATTCATCCTTGTGGTAGTGGTTTGTTTGTCAGTCTTTAAATGGGTTCATAGACAGTAATGAAAAGATCAGGAGTCCTCAAAAAAGATGTTGAAAAATACCATGTGTCTAAATATCATAGGAAGAACAACACTTGAAAAAATTTCAGCCAAGAGAAGAATAACCTAACAGACCTTGAAGTACTTAAAAATATATTGACTAAAGAAGACGACAGAGTAAGGACTTCACCACTCTTACCCCCTCAGCTCCAAAACATAGAATAAACTTGCTATGTTAGATTTCACTGCAGCAAAAATTGCAGTCCTCACACTGCAGTGGGCTGAAGCAATTCACAGCCTTCATTCTGCTTCCCTACTAAAACAGTTTCTTTACATTTCAACTCTCTGTGGCCCCATTATATACGATGAAACAAAGCCATTAACCCCTTCATATCTCTGTCAAAACGTGACTTTACTCCAGTGAAGTGCTCTGTGGCTTTAATAAAAGTGAGAACTCTCAGGAGTTCTCAGGGTTCATTCAACTCAATTGCCCACAATTGCTCTGAATGGGCACAGTAAGCTGATAAATAAATGCCCAGATGGCAGATAAAAAATGTGATCAGAAAGCACAGAATCTAACACACCAAATAGTAGTAAACAGGGCTGGAAAAAACCCCAGGAAGTCCTTATCGGGTTCTGAATACTCCTGAAATACAATACTATCAGCTGCGCTAAGTACAGCAGAGCTGTTGACCAACACCGTGAAATAAAGAATAACCAATCTTACATAGGAGGGGTCTTTTGCTCTGTTTTTTCCTGTGCTTCCATGACAACATAAATTCAGCCACAGCTTTCCTCTCTCTCTGACATAAAGCAAAATGTGATGTGCTCATGCTTCTAGGCTCGCTGAGAGCCCACTCTGTGCATACCTTTCCCACCTCACTGCACAAGCTCCCTGGTAGCAACATCCCATTTCTCTCTGTGGAAAGGATGGTCCTCTCTCTGTGAGGCACTGTGTATATCCAGTGCCTCTGATCTTCTTTGCTGCCCACTTCTTCCTATTCTCTTTTTGCTAAGAGCAGACAGTCATGAGAAAGGCTCTGTTTTCTCCTCCACGCCCAAATTCACCATGTTTTCCCTGCCAGGGGTCCTGTGCTCAGTCTCTCTGCTCCCCATGGTTCTCAGAGGTAGGTGTAGCACATGTTATTTGCCCTTCGCCTCTGCTCTAAGTATGTGTCATGCAGACTGCTCTACTGAGGGGCTGGCAAGGGTCTTGTGTTGTGACAAGGTGTCAGTGGAAGCAGTCATTTGCTTTGTAGGTAATTGTAGGAAGTGGAAAACACCTTTCATTTTTCTCCTGGATATTACAGTCTTGGCTGGGAGACTCCTGTTGCCTGGAATCTAGAATTCACCAATGCCTCGTGGAAAAGTTATCCCAAGAATCACAAGTGGAGAGAAAAAAACACCAAAATCCTGTTGAGTTCAGCCTAAATTGTTACAAGTCAAGCTGGGTGGTGCACTCCTACCAGAGCAGTGGGAAGAGAGGAATTCAGCTTCAGTGTAGTTCAGTGAGTGCATGATGACCTCTCCTGCGACTTGGCTGGTGTCCTCAGCCCTCATCTTCTGAGGTAGCCACAAAACGGAGTCCCTGATTAGTGTGGGTCATCGAGACACTTGAGGCTTTCATGTTCTTTCTGTGGCCTTTCCTAAAGAAGTAAATGTCACTCAAAAAAAAAAAAAAAAAAGACCAAAAATCAGGAAAATCAGGAAGTTTGCAGGATTTATTGAGTGGTCCCTGTTTATTTTGTGATCTTGATTTCACCAAAAGCTGCATGAGTCAGTTCAAGTACCCATGAGACATTTTTAACTCAGCACAAGCGGAGGAAATTTCTTTTCCCTCATATCATGTGCTTTCATCCTACTCACTGAGTAGGATATGAGTTTGGAATATGATTATAGGTCATATTCTTATGGAGGATGTCCTTAACTTAAAATCTCTCCCATAAAATAATATTCTAACCTATCTTTTTAGATGCATTGCATAACATATACATATATCCCATACACTTAGGTCTTCTCTTTACTTACTCTTTTTTACAAAGTTCTTTAATGAAGTAAATGCATGAAAACCCAAAAAGTATATCTCTTTGAACACCACTATCCTACTTCATGTGTTGATCTTTTCCTTGTTTCTTTATTAAACTGCCTTATGGGTTGCTAGCAGCATTTTTGAGTGTCACAAGAGATCTAATACACTTCTGGTTAAATTATTTGCTTGAGGAGGAACTTCAGCAGTACTCATGTTTCCTTGTAAAGGTCCAGCACTGCAATTTCTAGATGTGCTGGTGAGAATTTTTGTTGAAAATGCCACAAAATAAAAGTGTGGGGATATAGTAGGAATGGAAACTGGAGTATTGGTGTGATTCCTCTGTTTTAAAGCCGGCTGGTAGGGATTTTCTACAAATCATAACCGGTTCCCAACTGGAAAGTGTTTGTTCAAATACTCCCACACATTGCTTGTTCTATTCTGCTTTGCATGGTGTCTGCTATGGCCATCTGATAAAGTTTTTAAACATGTTAAGTATGCTGGTGCTCATATCCTTCTCCCTGACTTCTTAAAGGTTTTTGCCCCAGGGATGAGATTTTTGGGGCAGATTAGGTCTTTAATGTAAGGATTAAGCTTTCAGGACTCTAAAACATGGCAAGTGTAAAAAGACCAATTCATATTTAGAGTGATTATGAAGTTTTTTTCTAGTCTCCAGAGGCAACGTGACTTAAGAACATTAAAGCAGAGTTTTTAATAATTAAAATCACCAGATTAAAGCAGGTTTATTTTTTTTTATAGCAAGCAAAAACATTCATCAGAGATTAATGGAATTTGGAGTCAGGTTTTTAATATAATGACTGGAAATAGCAGTTTTAACTTTCTTACACTGAAATTTTTTCCTGTGATATGAACATAACATCAGCTTAGCTGAAATGTATCTTCATTGTGTGGGTCAAACTCGTGGAAAAAAAAAAAGAATTATATTTGTATTTGCTTTTATTATCTTGTGCTCAATTACAGACTATTTTTTCTTATACACTCACTGTTACTTCACTTTACATACCGCATTGTTACTTCTGAAGATATTATTCATATTTTTCAAGGCTTTTTAGGGTTCTTTTTCAGGCACTTTACAGAATTCAAAGACACAATCTTTGCACTGAAGAGTCTGAGGGAATGTGAGGGTTTGTGTTAACAGATAAGCTGCACGACTTCCATTTAAATCATCCTTGACAACATCAAACATCCAGGTGCAACATAATCTGATATGTCAAAATGAAAATGATGTATGAAAAGCGTTATCATAAATTTAGGTTTTCCTAGTTTGATTTTTTTCCTAGTTTGGTTTTTTCCCCTTACCCATAAACTTTTTGAAGATATATGTGAAGTCTGCATGTGTACTGTGAGTCCATTTATCCACTACACAGAGCAGCCTGCTCAGAGGGGTCTTGCGTAGATTGCAAAGTCAGCAGTTGTAAAACTGTACCCTTTTTGTTGTAATGGTATGACTGTATAGTTAGATGAAGCTATAGGGGGCAGAGGTAAGCACGGAGCAAGATAAGGTGTGAATGGATAAGAGACCGAGTCTCTATAGAAAACAGGCTTCTGTCTATGTTCTTGATGACCCCACACAGCAAATTTGCAAAGTTACTTTGCTTTGTCTTGTAAGGATTGCCATATTTATGGTCTGCATTAACACTCTGATTTAGATTTTTGACACCTAAATTTGAGGAATTTTTTTCATTAGTATTGGTAATAAACAGATCCTTTGCAATCAGACACAAGAGATGGTATGTTCTGCCCTTTTGCAGTAATGGAACATGATCCCATGCACTTTTTTCATCAGCTCTCAATCTGTTTATGTAAATCAGTGAAATATCTTCTCTTGCTTGATTGTGGACTAAACCCCTGTTGATGAATATGTGATATCTTTGCATTGTATATTATGATATACTTTCATAACAATAGGCTGTGATGACATAAATTCAAACTAGTAATATGCCTCCAGTTATTAAAACAGTCTTATTCAGATACATCTATCTTCCACAACAGAACCTGGGGAAAATAAAGCAGCACTGCTAATTGTGGATCATGAGAAATAACGTAGAGAAGCAGCATAGTGATGAGGGCTGAGCAATAATAGATCTGTATTGTTGCATTCACTGATTTGCTTACTGATACTCCCTCTACAAGGCCTGTAAACACAAAGCAAAACTTAAATGTTGAATCCCATAATGAATATTCACGAATATTAGCTTTGGTGCAGGGAGGATGAGTTCTTTGGGTTCTGTTTATAGTCAAGGGTGACAGTCAGGTTACTCTTAAAGAGTTGCTTAACTCTGTGGCCAGGTGCCCTGTGAGACCCTCTCCCCAAAAGTGGAGCACAGCTTTGCAGTCTTGCACCAGCTTGAAGAGCTTGTTCGGTGCACTGCTGAAAGCTCAGACCTGAGGATAAGCTGCAGCCTCCCAACATTAGGCCCACTCTTCTCAGATACGTTTGCAGACCTATTTCAAGCATTTTACAGAGCATTGGTGCACTGCAGATCATATGTTTAAAATGTCTGCCATGACTGGAAACAAGGGAGACTGACCTGCCTAAGCTGTACTGAGTCTTCCTGACTATATCCAGAGCTATTCCCCCTTCTCCATCCACACAAGAGATGTTTTGGAACAGAACAGTGTCTGCATTTCTGTGTCTGCTGCTTAGTGGTGAGCATCAGGAAAAGGTTCTGTGTCCCTCGTTAGTTGTGACAACTTTCTCTTTTGCTCCTTTCCCATCTTTTCCAGTTCCTTGATAAGAATGGAGTTTTTTATTTTCTTGTAAGTGATCATTTGTGTTTTAGGGAGCTTCAAGGAATTAGATCAGGGAATCTCCTTGCATTTGTTTCTGGCATTGACCTCTGAAAGTCTGGGCAGCATCCAGCCAGTCATCACAGGAAAAATAAATTTTAAAAAGGCAGTGGCATGAATGCTATTCCTTTGCCACTGAGGAGAAGCTATAGGACAGAGCAGTGATTTAGCAGTTGTGCTGTGCACTGCCATAGTAGAAGTGTCTGATGCCAATTTTTGTTTCTGCTTAAGAAGATATCGCCAAGTTTGATCTATTGAGCTGACATAAACCTTAATTGCTTAACAATGATTTTGTAGCTGTTTGATTATAACCATTGACAAATGCCAGATGAAATATGTAGTAGTGGTATTTTACTGTAGCATCATGTTCTGAGGAATTGTGTAGGACAAGATTTGTGGGCACCGATAATATCTTTTTTCAGACTACTTGGTATAATTGGAAAAGTTAGAGAAGATTTTGGGCACAAGATCCCTTGTAAAGATCTCAGTGTAACAGATAACTCTTGGACAGGGAACAGCTGAGTTGCCGAGCTATAGGAAAAGGAATTTATGGTCACAATCTTTGTCCTTCACCTTAAAGTTTTGCAGAGGGATGAGGAATCCAACAAATACTTTTTCATCTACTCTTTTGCTTATTTTCAGAGAAGATTTCTTAAGCATTAGCACTGGCATAACAGGAACTCAAGTCGTGACCTCTGCTCTTGCAAAACAAAAACCTTTGCTTTCTAAGAACATGAGAAAATGAGTTCTATACAATAATGACTGCCTGATCTAGTTTGACTCTCTATTCTGCCTAGGATGCAGAGGTAACCACTCATCATCAAGAAACACCTAATAAATACCTGCCAATATTAATATCTCCTCTAGTTCAGTCTCCCTCCTTGGTAAAGTGCTAATGAAAAAGCAAAAAAATAACTGTATCTGGAAAAAAAAAAAATCATATTTCACAGTTCCTAATTTTTCACCTTACTTTTTTTCTGACATAAAATAATGACATCTGAGTTGAGGTATAGTTGATTGCCTTAAATGGCAAAGATGATTTCTTAAGGTTATACTTTTGATCAGAATTGTGATAGAGTATTTTTCATGTGTTACCATAAATTTTGGAAACATGTTTTAGAAAAAAAAGCATTTTCTCAAGTTTCTGCTTAATGATTTTGAAAAGTCAAAGCGTTTCACCTGTAGTGCTTAAGCAGAGAGCTATGGTGACAGATACTGGTCTGTGGTACTGTTTGCTTGAACAAGTATATGGAAGCATAATGTTAAGGTATATTGCCTTTGATTGTGGCAACACTAACAGGATCTACAAGTTAGCAGTAAGGATTTCCAGATGCAAAGTAAGGACAACTCTGCAGATCAAAGAGAAGCAAGGAAATACATTCAGTGAGCAGCCAGAATGTGTACCGCCTGTTCCTGATTCAGGATCTTAAAATCAAGGCAGGGAACAATGTTCCTGTTATTATACTAGGTCTAATAGACCTATAGATTTTCTACACATCTAAGAACTTGTAATGCAGGCACAGATGTGTATTTATTGGGATGCACATATTCTCCATGATTAGACTGTTGCATGATTATCTGGAGAATCAACTGTTGAACCTTAGAAATGAGCCTCTGAATAGAGTGTAGTTATATATATATACATATATATATAAAGCTATAAAATGTTTAACTATATACACAATGGTGGCTGAGGTTGTGTTGGCACATGGCTTCTCCTCTGCTTTGTCTTGACATAAATATTTAAATAAATCTTCAAGTTTTGGAGCATGTGCTTTCCTCAGGTGAAAAAGTAACATCTACCAATGGCTGATTCAAATGACAATTTGATGTAGCTCAAAGATATTTTATTATATACACACTGATGGATTACCAACTAGTGGTACATAAAAGCTCTCTCCATGTCAAGAAGTTACAGAACAAATGTTAATCAGAGCTACACTTCACACCTTCAATACAAGACAGCTATTGAAAAGAAAGAATGTTCTTAAACAGATACATGAATACAATTACCAAAATGCTAGTAAGCTATCATCTTAAACATATAAAACTTTTTCAAAATGAGTATTTTGCAATTACCTAAGGAGAACAGAGACACCATCCTAAATACTTGTGATATCTCATTTGAGTTTGTCATGCTTTTAACCTTTCTGCATGTCATTAGTCTGAGGGAGAGCTACACCTCTTACCTTCATTTGCTTTTCTATTTTGTGACCCATCGGGTGTTATAATGCAGCCTCTAATTTGGGCTATGGGTTCAGTTTGAGGCAGGCAGGTATTCTGGGAGACACTAAAATACACAAAGCTCCACCTACCTTGTGTTGTGGACTCCTCTGTTTAAAAGCGATGAGACTAGGGTTCTAGTGACAAGCATTTATGAACATTCTGTTTTTGAGGAAACAGGGTACATGCAGTACGTGGCAAGCAAGCCACACTAGAAACAAGCTTTTATTTCAATGAAGCCAGGTATCTGCACAGCACATTTATACACACATGGTATTTGTGACAGGATCGGTGCCAGTTTGTTAATACAACTCCCAGCTCAACTGAAATCTTGGTTCAGATGAAGGTCTAGAGCTCTATTCAGTACTACGGCACCACCACCAAATATGCTTATGTGTACATTTGTTTTAAAAAACCAAGCCATTTGAGTGGGTTTTCCCACAAGGGCTCAGCCACTCACCCTGCTGCCATTTTAAAAAGGAAGATATGCTGTATGGGAGCTTCAGGTTCCTGGTGTAAAGTCTTCAGAGAAAATCTCACTTGTCAACTAGACATGCTCTTCCTCTATCTTGCTCAAGCTATAGGACTTGTTCGCATAGAGAAGCCAGTGCTCAGTAAATTAAGCTGTAAACTTAGCAACTGTTCAGAGATTTTACTCTATTTCTCTGCTTGAACACCTATAGAGCACTATATCAGGCAACATACCTTAGATAACACAAAAAGCTACTCCAAGTAGACAGCGGATAACTACAATAAATCCACACACTTCTTTACCTGTATTTTAACTTTCCTGTGTGGATAAGCCAAAAAAAAAAAAAAAAAAAAAAAGGCAAACATCCAGGGCATAACTGGAAAATTCAACCTTTCTGCTGTTTTCAGCATAATCTCTAACTGTAGGATGCTGCAAGTAAAACCAGTTTGCTGATGGGATTAGCTGCATCCACACTGTAGGTGCATTTCTCAAAGGTGCAGCACCAGCAGCATGCAGCATCCAAGAGCTCTCAGAGAAACACCTTTGGCTATTCTCTGGGCTTTTATGCTTGAGCTATCTGTTGGAAGTCCCCTTTGAGGAAATTTAGAGGCTGGATATTGTCTCAGAATTTAATAAAAGTATTGGTTTTAACTTGCTTAAATCTTCAGAGAAGGTTGAGGGAAATTCCAGGTGACTGAAAAAACACAGAATAAGAAGCCTTTGGACTTTAAATCTGTTTGTGCTTTAGCTAATTTTATGTGCCTCAATATGCACACTTTCATATCACTTAGCAGCTAGGGACTGTTAAGCAATCAAGCAAGTCTGAAATATGTTCCTGCAAGTCAATGAGTTCAAAGCATCTAATGAAGCATTTTTCACTGTTTGTATAACCTACTGTAGTGCTGTATGTTAATGAGTGATGGCCTGTCCCCACACAATGGAATTTCTTGCTCCGATGACTGCTGCTCTATCACAAAGTGAATTTAAATTCAAATAAGTCTAAAGATGGAAAGCACTTGGGAAACTTAGTACAGTTTCAGAATGTAGAGCTGAATCTTGGCATATTTTTAAGGTGCTTTGTGAGTGTGTTATTTGCTGATGTGATTGATGTTTGCCTGACCTCCTGCTTTTGCATAGAGACTGCAGGTTGTCTGTGACACACCGGAAGAAAATTCAGCTCCTGCTTTATTAAACTCATCCAAATCAGATTTGTGGACTGGGAACTGCAAGGCTATCATCATGGTTGTACAACAAGATTTTGATTTTAAAAAACTATCTTCTTTTACTCTACTGTCATCTTTAATACTACAGCTCAGTTTCTCGACCTGATAAAATACCTATGATTGTACCTGTTCTACCGTAGCTATCCTGAAGTTTAATTTGATGCCTGAGAAAAAACTTAATGAATAGAAAATAGTATACAAATTAGAATTCAAAGAGTATAGAGAATCTGAATATAAAATTGATTACTTTTTAAAAATTATTATTTATGCACTGGATGTACCTTAAATCATTTCAGTTTGTGAAAACACCTTTGAATGCTTGTGCCTTTAGCATGCTTTTGAATTCTTTAATAAGATTGTCTTGAAAAGGCCTCCGTGTTGCATGGTGGATGAACATTATAATTCTCAACCTGTAGGTCTTGGTAGCATTACTAACACCAAGCCTAGCTGAGAGAAGAAAGATTGATTAACTTGCTGTGGATTTGGATGAATGCAACTGACTGGAAGGGCCTATTTTGTGGCTACCCAAGTCTTTCTGAGGTACGGTGTTTAAGCTGTACTTGGATGATTCAAGACCGCCATCCGATGGTTGCTCACAGATTAGTCTTCACGGCGATTCCTGCAAACAGCTGTCCCACTCACCGCCTCACTTTGCAGAGTAGTTGTACTTAAAAAAAAGGTAACACTTTGTCCTCACCATCTTTTCAATACTGTATTTTGCCATGCTGTATATTGTGTTAAACTTCTTCCCAGCTGCCAAAAATCTGCGACTTTTGTTGCTGATGTCAGGTAACTTCCCTAACTCTGAAAAGTTACTGAAGGTGAGGAGAGCACAGGGATCAGATTAAAACAGAAGTATGGCATAGCCAGTCTAAAATGAACCTGTAGTATAGTTCTGAAGGCTAAAAAATAATAATTATTTTGGCATCATAAAAGAAGTACTTTGGATGCTTGCCAAGCTAAATGCTGTAGCAAACCTATGGCCAAGTTCATTCCTGAACTGTAACTTTACTTGGTAAAGAGACAAACTGTGAGTTTACATATTACCAGAGTACTTCAGAGTGCTGTAGTTGATCACAGGAGATGGTCTAATACCTAATATTGTTTAGGGACCCATGATAGCTTATCCTTCATAGTCATTTTTACAGATGTGTTCTAAAATGAGCTAACATCAACCACTTGTTCCCCAAGTGTTGTCCGTAGAACGGCTTCAGGGTTCTCTTAACCTAAGACTACAGTTTGTGTTTCCAATAGAAATACTCAAAGTAAATAGCAACAATTGGAAGAAAGGACTGAGCAGCGAGCAGTTTTCTGTTTATGAAAGTCAAGTAGCTGTTCGTTTGAGGCCGCTTATTGGTATTTGTTCCACTTGAAAGGTTGACTGCTGCTGACAATTTTTGCAGAGCATTTATGTAATTATCTAATACGGGTTTCTGCTGAATGTGTAATTTTCCTTGACACTAATGAAATCTGAAGACATATCCATATGTGAAACTTAAGAGGGCTGGTCTGCACAGGAACAATCTGTAAATGTAAGGAAATCTGCTGAACATATAAAGTCAATACACCTAAATTACTATACCTTAAACTCCCCTGTGGATGATTTCATTCTTGAGTAGAGTCATTTCAGTTAACTGCAGACTAAGCCAAATGGTAAAATTACTTCACAACACTATGTAATAGGCTCTAATTTAGGAAGTGTGAAAACATCCTCCTGTGAATCTGGTCAGACTTAACTAATAAACTGCTTTCCCCAACAACTCATCACCATTCAGCAGTCAAAGGTTGCTGTCTTCATCCATGGTACAGGTTGGATGAGCACTCTCTGACGTCTTTCAGTACAAATTTAGGAAAACCGCATTTATACTTTTTTTTTTTTTTTAAACTAAGTCATGCAATTTGCATTGAAGCTTTGAAAAAGTGCTTTACTGGCTGAATTGGTACAATGACATTCATTAAATGATACAGCTGCAGGAAGGCAGGAGATAAAATTTTGAGCTGCTGTGAATGAAGGTGAATTACTTCATCCTGTGTAGTCCTTGGGGTTTTACCAGCAAAGCTGGGGTTGAACCAGAATTAAAAGAAGCTTCTCTTTATAATTTACCAAAAGTCCTTGAAATACATCTTGTTTTAACTGCTTTGGATTTTCTCAGAAAAAATACTATTGCAGACATGATTAACTGTTCTCATATAATAGATTCTTTTCTTCAGAATGTGATGCCAGTCTGTTTTGATTGTGCATAGATGTAGGATAGTGTTTTGATTGTGCATAGATGTAGGATAGTGTTTTGATTGTGCATGGATGTAAGTGCTTTGAGTGCAGTTAAATTCATTGTTTGCTAACAGCAGAAATCATACAGTATATTTATTGATGCATGTCCATTCTTCAGCTAGACCACAACCCCATCCTTGCTTAAATATGGTGATACTTCTAGCACCTACATACAGCTGGCGATGGGACCTATCCCGCTTTAGTCAAACAGGCTAAAAAATACGTCCTCCTGCCTCAGACATCTTGTGTGTCTAAGAAAGAGGTGGGTACAGGCAGACCAGGACACTAATTACACTTATGAATAGTCATATTATACCCTCTGGCATAGCCAAATATGGCCACATGGTGAAATCTCTAAATATGCAAAAGTGCTTTACCAGTATACCTTGTAAACAGTGAAAACACCATAAAGCATCATTTCCTCACTGAAAAAGATAGAAACTATTAATTATTATATTATTAGTGTATATAATTTTCATATGGAGAAAACACAGATGGTTAATTTTGTATGCTTGAAATCACGAGTTTGTTATATTAATATTGCAAAATAGCCAGTAGGTGGCAATAGCTATTTAATTTAGTAAACTAAGGCAGCCACCCAGCCCATGTTCTGGTGCTCACCTTAGCTTTGAGCCTTAGAGAGTAACTCAGTCCTCAAGAGTCTTACCCAGTGTATTCTCAGCTTATAGCTGAAGTACCTGCTGTGCAGGCAGGCAGTCATTTGTCAGAGCAGTCAGAGCTGGGACTAAATTTAAAATATAAACTCCTATTATTCTATGTATACTATATATTATCTCATTAGGAACTTTTGAAGATTTTTCTTTATGTTACAGACAAATTTATGATGTGTTGTAAAGCAGCTATGGACAAATACTTTCCCAAGACCTCTCTTTCCATACCATATATGTGCATGCCTTTGTACTTGCATTGTGAGAGACACCAGAAAGCTGTAGATATACATATGTATACACACTGAGAACATAGATGTGATACCGTATAAGATATAAAATTAGCTTTATTTTCTGTGGATTATGCAGAATGTTATTATCTAGAGGTGATGAAGAAGGAAGGGATTGTACACAACCCACAAAACTGATGGGAGTATAACAGCTGTAATGCTCAAGGGTGCTTAGGACAAAGTCATGAGGTGTTTTCTCAGATCAGTGAGACATTACTCTTGTAAAGCATTATGTCTGGAGTTTTTGAGAACAGTAGTGTCATTAACTTCTCAGAAGTGCATGTAGAAAACAAAAGCTCTGGTCCTTGACTTGTCCATTGATTAGTTTTGTTTTCTGCAAATAGACATCAGGTGGCTCTGCTGTTTCGACCAACTGTTCAGCATATCTCCAGCCAGAAATTTAATATGAGGTGAGAATGAAAGAGAATGTCCATGAGAAAAAAGGATAAACAAGAAGCAGATGGTCCATGTGTGAAACTTGCAATGCCAAACAGTGGATTAAGATGCTCTTTTAAAATGCTACTTCACAACCTTAAAGCAACTGAGAAAAGTTAGATTTCCACTAGCAAGAGAATGAGACCATTTATTCTGGTTTTGATCAGAACACCTGCCATTTGCTGAACTACAGTAGGAGCTGCTTGTCTAAGAAGTGATTGATCTTACAGCAGTCGATTACTGCTCTGCAAGTAGAGGGAAGCATAAAGTGTAATCTTCTTGCATGATTTTATCAAACCAGTTACCAGACTGATCAGCATCTTCTTCAATCTGTGCTTCTGTCATGATGTTGGGATTGCCCTAATGACTAAAGTGCTGGGATGGGTTGTGCTCTACACACAGAAGTAGCTTTTATTGTGTTTCAATACTTGATGGTACTGGATTATATGTAAATATTGTGAGTCACGTGTTATCTCCTGTCACTGAAGTGAGTTTTCTTTTATTTTATACCTGAATGAACACTCTCTTTGGGAGTTTGCTGGTGGCTGGTACCTCTGACAGTACGACTGTGAACTTCTAGCCTGACCTTAAAGTGGCAACGAGATGGTGTTGGTACAAATTCCTGAAGTACAGTTAGGAGTTTGCATGGTTGAAGACACACTTTGCAAAGCTTTGGAGAAGTGACAGTTTACACAAGATTGCAGAGGATGAAAGATGACATTTAATAAACTACACAGCATACTGTCTGACTAGGATGAATGTCCATATAGGCTAATGACCTACAAGTAACGACCCAGATTGTGTCTTGGGCACCTGATAGCAGAATGGTCTCAATGCACTATCTTTTTATTTGGGAATTCACTTTTCTAGGGGTCCTTAGGAATGAAAAACCCTTCACTTTGAGGCATGATTGGGACTGCAATTGTTCATTCGGGCTTTTGCCTCTGAAAGTGCAAGGTGTCTGCTATTTAGATAAACCTCTTTGTAGGTTTTCTATGGATAGCATTCGACTGATGGTGAATTTTTTCTCCCTTGTCCCACTAACGCTCAGAGACTTTAATTCTGAGCTATTTTATGCTACCAGGAAAAACAAAAATAGACTACTCAAGCCCAAAAATAGACTACTCAAGCCCTATGGACAGGCTCAGGTCCAAACTGCTTCTGGCCAGCCTCATCCAAAGCATGTGTCTTGGAGTCAGATAGTTGGGGAGGTGCAAACCAGATAAGAGGAGGAGGCTGCCAGTTCAGCAGTGTAAAGTCCAGTGATTAAGCCTGCTCAGCCTGTTTTCTTCTTTTGTTTAGAAGTGCTAAGAGACCTTAAGAGAGCAGACAGTATCTGTGAGACAGGCTGCAGAGGCATAGAAAATGCCACTTCTGAACGGATTTCTCCTTCTTTCAGGGAAGCGTACATAGAATGTAGGGGTCAATACAAGCTCACTTAGACTGTCTCTAACCAATGACTGTTGTATGGCTGTAGCAACTTATGCTCAAGGACCACGGTAATGAATGCATTTGTTTTTTTGATAAAAGAAAACCTTTTGTATTACATGAGATGGTTAATTCATTTGGGCATGTTTAATATGGTGGAATTTGTACCCTGTTGCAACATCTGGAAGTTAACATTACAGAACGAATAAGTTATATTATGAGCCGAGACATATGGGTGCCTGAGGGTCTCCCCTCCAAGTGAGTGGTTGATTTGCCTGGTGGTGGCTCAGCCTACACAGCTCAGAATGAAATCTCCAGGTGTCAGTTCAGATGCTTGCCAGTAAACAATGTATTCTCTTTGCTCCTCTAATGATGAATTATCTCCTCACCATTCTTCTAGAATAAGGTATTTATTGAGCAACCTGATCTAGTTGAAGATGTCTCTGCTCATTGCAGGGGGTTTGGACTAGATGACCTTTAAAGGACCCTTTCAACCCAAACTATTCTATGATTCTATGATTCACCTTCTTGCACCACTTCCAGATTTGGAGGCTTTGTAAAAATCTGTATCAGAACTGCTGTAATTTGCAATACATCAGTAGTGCGCAACTCAATTTCTTCTGTTAATGATAGAGCGTGGACTGAAAGCCAAGCAGATAGTAAAAGTACATTTCAAAGCAAAGAAATCCATATATGTAAGTCAAGCCAATTAATGCTAAGGCATAATCAATCCTATTTGACCAGTGAATAAACTCACTAGAGCAGCTAACAGCAAAGAAACTGGAGTTCCTCTATGCATGCAAGAAGAAATCTGTTGCATAGAGATTATGGAGCTTTTCTCCCTGTAGGTTTGCCAGGGGAGAGGCCTTACACTAGCTTCAGATAGGCTATGAAAGATCAACATTTTCATTTTCTTTACACATTTATTTTCTGTTCTTTTAAGAGGTGGTTACCGTAGGAAAATAACCCAAGTGGCAGGTCTGGGCAGAGAAACTCTTACCTACCTCAGTTTTCTTCCACAGGAATCCTAGCGATTACTGCTTGATAATGCAGGAGCTGAGTGGGAAAAGAGGCTTTGAGCATACGTATGAGATGGTAGCCACCATTTGCCCTTGCTTGGGCCAGTCCACTCTTATCCCTTTATTTTAATAACTAGATTCCCAGAGGGGCCAGATTCTTGCCAAGCCTTATAGAGGGTGCCCTTGTAACAATACTTTTGTTTTCCACATAGACATTGGTTTGCTTGGGTATGTATTTTTAACACTGCTTCAGATTTCCATCACTGTAATATTTGAGTGTCTCAGATGAGTTTTTTTCTTTTGTCTTCCATATGAAATGGGGAAGGCTTTGTGGTTTTTTTGTTTTCAAAACCTATTTGCCTGGAGAGAGACCAGAAGCACAGAGAGTCTACAGCTCAGATTCTCAAGCCCAGTGAGGTGCCTGACTCCTGCATGGCTGAAATTCCTCCATGTGTTGGAGGGTCTGAGTGTGACTACATTGGAATCACATAGAAAGCATGTGGCCAACTGGAGAATCTGGACAATGAATTGTCCTCCTTTGTCTCCAGTAAAAAAGGGCTTGGTGAGCATGCACTAAACAGCTGTTTGGCAGAAGACAGTGAGCAGAAGGGTTTGGAGGGAGTGCTACATCTCAGCCTAGGGTCCTTAATGGGTCTAACCTGATCCTCTCTTTCAGTGTGGCAGTACCTTATAGTATGAATTATTATCCTCCACTCAGAGGAGGCAGCTCATTGGAAGATACTCAAATTCAAAATAGAATTGCATTGTTGGGAACTGTGAGACAAAGGGAAAGGAAAGAGTGTTCATACAGAACATTTTAAAGAAGTATATATTGGTGTCATTACTCCCAGTTTCTGACTCAGTGACAACAGTGTATGTGTATGAAGTTGTGAGTTTTTCCTGACGTTCACTGTTCTGACTGCACTTGCTGAATGCATTTTGTTAAACATAAGAGCACATCTGCTTTTCCTTTTGACCCACAAAATATTCTCTTTAATTATACTTCATTTTGTTGGGCTGTTTTAATTCTGAAGGCTACAATATAAAAAATTAAATAAATTAGGACATACCAAGTTTTTAAAAGAAGATTCTCATGGCTCAAGCATGGGATTAAAGCCTTATGGGCAATCTGACTTTTTGATGGAACAAAAAGTTCACTAAAAATGTATTGTGAAAAGTAAAAAGAATATAGGTAGATTCCAAAGACCTCTGTTGTACTTTCTTGCTTTACTTAAGTTAAAACCAACCTTTTGGAAACATGATTAATCTTCAGAATAGTGGCTCAGGTTATATAATAGTCACATATTATTAACCAAAAGTATTAGCTAGACCCTACTCAAATTAACAGAAGCTTCACTGAACAACAGTGCCTGGTTTATCACCTATTTTAGTTGCTTCTACCTCTGGGCCAGAAAACATGAACGTTTATCTGGTGCAAATGTATTTGGTGCTCAATAACCTTTTTAGTTCACGAAGATCTATCTGCCATTCCTTTTGCTTCATACATCCTCAACAATGAAAGTGAGTTCAAGTTTCAGGTTTCAAAAATGATGCCCAAGAATGATTATGTGGCTTGTGTTGCAAAATAGGCAAAACCAGCAGCTGAGTATTTTGTGGCTTAATTTCAACATTCCCATCAGTGTTATAAAGAAGACAGTTGGGTTTTAATTACTGTCTTAGTACAACCAAGATGGTCTAATAAAGCTGATTATTTTAGTGTTTACTATTTCTTGTTTCTTTAAAATAAAAGCAAAAGATTATTCCAAAATTGTATAATATTTTGTTCTAATTACAAACTACTTCAATTAATTTCTTTATAAGTCGTACTATAACTAGTTCCAGTTAATTCCTAATTACTGCCTGTAACATCTGGATATTGCAGTAGTGCTCATACTCTATAAAAAAAATTATACTTAGATCAATCATATCCTGAAGCTTCACATGGATGAAACTAATATTCCACCACAAAAGAGAAGGAAGTGGATGTTTGTGCTGATTCCACCCTAGCCATAACATGCACTAGGTGTGATGTTAGGGACTTACCAAAAGAGAATAAAGAACACCGTTGCACTAGGTATCCTGCCCACAGCTTTGATCCTTGAAATACAGGTTTTAAGAATGCAATATGCAGTAAAAGGTGAATAGTCATATTGTTCTGCAGATGGAGAAAACTGAAACACAGACGCTGACATATGTCAGAGAGTAATACAGTGGCAGAACCAGTAATGAAACACAAATACTTTGCTCTGTCAATTTATTCCAAGTTTTTTGGACAGGTCCTTCTGCAGTGTTTCAGGATGATCAAGGCTATGTCAACATTAAATCCACACTTGCACCCTCGTGCAAACCCAAAAGTCCCATGACACCCCTTTACTTGCTTTTGGAGCCCTTCCAGAGCTCCTGGAGCTCAGAGGGGAACTAGCTACCTGACTGTGGGTTGAATGGCAAGTCACAGCTGAG
This sequence comes from Bucorvus abyssinicus, assembly GCA_009769605.1. Taxonomy (NCBI): domain Eukaryota; kingdom Metazoa; phylum Chordata; class Aves; order Bucerotiformes; family Bucorvidae; genus Bucorvus; species Bucorvus abyssinicus. Next base: position 26,802,670 of record CM020030.1, on the reverse strand, counting down.
AAGGGGTTGAAGGAACAGTTTCTGTCTGTCTCTCGGCTGTCTGCTTCCTGGCTGAGACTGGAGCCCATCTGTGCAGGTGTCCTGCTTCATTTCTGTGGTGGCAGCAGTCAGTGGTCTCTGCTTAGGAGCAGTGTCACTAGTTGTGCCTTCCAGGAACGGAGAATGGATGCCACACATCCTTGGAGGTATTCGATTCCCCCGAGGTCTCAGCCGCAGAGCCAAGGTAAGCACATAAAGGAAAATGGGAAAACGGAGTGTCCACAGTGAACGCCTGGTTTAACAGCCATGAACTGTTCAAATACCAGTGCCTGTGTTCATGATGCGATGTGTGTTTTCTCTTTAACATAACTCTCTTCAAAGATGTTACTTTAAAGACTGGGTTCAAAACTTGCAGTTGGCTTAAAATAAACACGGATTCTTCTGCTTTTTTGTCAGGATGAGAAACCAGTGACATGAACTCTTTCATGATAAGCTCCTCATATGGCCTTTCCCATGTGGTCTGTAGAAAGGGAGTAGTGGAAATTTGATGAGGAAGCACATAAACTTTTCAACTTTGGTCAAGCCTGTCATGGTGTGCATTTTATTCATGTCAGACTTCTTCCCACCCATCTTGGATTCTCATTGCCACCACAAGTCAACACTTGCTTGAGAATGTCACCCTTGGAGAACAGTCTGTTACCAAATGACTAGTGTTTCATTTTCTCCTTAGATCTTATCTAACACTCATTTCTTCTGAGGGCCATCAGCAATAATAATACCCCCCTCTCCCAGAGCGTTTAAGTTAAGAGCTCTAGGCTGTTGCTGTTCTTTATGTTAGTGGGAGTTGGACTGGGAAAGAACAGAGGAGGATACCACTTAAGGACAAGACTGTGATTGTTTTGGTGAATCCATGGCACTGTGTAGCTGAGTGATACTGTCTGTGTAATTTAAGGGACGGTTTCGCTTGTATCCATGTCATACTTGGCTGCACAGAAAATTGCTTCCCTGCTCCTGCTCACAGCTGCATTTGTGTGACATGTGTCTTCATCACGGGCCAGGCACACGGTGAGGGAGGGGCATGGGAAAGGCTGTCCTGGTTTTCCCATCTTCCCTTAGCGAGAGGAGGCTGCTGTGTTTGCTCAGCTGGGCAGCGTTGCCCCAGGCCTTCTGCTGCCCCAGGTCGTCTGCTGAAGTGGTGCCAGGATGTAATGCTCTGCCCAAGGACTCTTCCCAGTAGGAAGGTGAGGGCAGCTCCTGCTTTCCAAGAGTGAGAAGGATGTTTTGCAGCACAAACAACACAGCAAGAAGTGAATACTCAGAGATGAGGTTCTGAGCTGAAGCTTGTACTTGCAAAGAACAAGGGTGTTTCACAGCATCTTGGTGACCTTTGTTCAGGGCTTCTCAGTGATTTCAGAGCAAATGTCTGGAAAGGAAAACTAGCTTTTGCTGATAGCTTGGGATGTGAAGCTCAGGCCGGATCCCCTGTCGTTTCAACATCCGCCTGGAAGGCGCAGCTTGTCTTTATTTAAAGCTATGCAAATCCTCAGGATAAAATTTAGCATAGCTGATTCAGTGAGTGTGTCTGTGTGACGAACAGAGGCTGTTGTCCTCACTCGATGCCCTCCCTCCCCAATGAGATGTACAGTTGATATACTACAAAAAAAATGAGGGGAAACAAATTGCTTTCCTTTTAGCAAAAAAACCCACAAAACCCCTGTTTCTGTCTTCCAGTTCCCTGTCTTCCAGCACCTTGTGGTACCGAAACCCGGCACCACCTACACTTGTCACAGCAGCCAGACACGCTGCCGCGCCCCTCCCCGCCCTCCCCGCCGCCAGCTCCCGCAGCTCCCTCCCAGCTCCCCTCAGCCGGGAGAGAGAACAGGAAACGGGGCCGGGGGTGTGAACCAAACCAGAGCCCGGAAATGCCTCGGGAAGCGACTCTTCCTCGCGAGCGGGCTGGGGGCTGGGGCCCGGCGGGGCTCCCCCCACCCCAATCCGGCACCGCCCCGCCCGGGACCAGCGGTGCAGCGCCGCTGCCGGCCAGCAGGTGACGCCCAAGGGCGCGGCTCCGCCGTGGGCTTCCGGCCAGCCCAAACCGGGGGCGGTGGCGCTGCGGGGCTGGGCCCGGGTTGGGGCGGGACCCGATGGTGCGTTTAACGCCCCCGGTCCTCCCTCAGTTCTCCGAACCGGGCACGGAGGGGAGGGCAGGGAACCGCCCGGAGCCTTTGACAAAGGGAACCCGCCCCTGCGCCCAAGGGAGGGGCGAAAGCCGGGCGGAGGGAGGAGCGCGGGGTGTTTCGGGCGGGAGGGGTGGTCGCCGGCGGGCAGGCGCTGCCTGTACGGTCAGCGGTGCGGTCTGCTCTGTTGTTTCCTCTGTTGGGGATTTGGAGGGAGAGAAAGGAGACGGTGCCTGCGGGCCACGGGGGAAGGGGAGCCGGCCGCCTCCTCGCCAGCAGGAGCCGTACCACGCCCGGGGACATGCTGGGAGGAGCACTGCCCGCCGAAATGAGCATGCGTGAACCCCCTGCGGCGGAGAGCGCGAACGGCAGCGTGCGCCCACGTGTGTGCGTACGGCCCGTGCGGGGCGGTGAGCGGAGCTGGCCGCTGCGGGATAACCACATCCATGGTATTCGACCAACATAAAGTCGATCTCCCGCAGCGCACGGCCTCCCTTTTACTGATCAGTAACAGGCAGCACCCAGCAGACACCCCCAGAGCCCCGGCAGCTGTGGCCGAGGAGGGTTACGCCCGCTCAGGGATCGCCCCCCGAGGCAGCGTACGGCGTTTCTGAGTCCCGCAGCCGGCACCGTGGCTGCCGCCGCGGCCAGCAGCGCTCCGCAGCCATCGCTGCCTGCCGCCGTACGCCCTCGGCGTGGTCACTGTCAGCGAGCCAAAAAACAGAGAGCCGCCAGCTCTGCGAGCCGCCTGCCTTCCCCCAGCAGGAGGGTCTGAGCGTGTCTCGGCACTGAGCGTGCCAGGAAAAGGCGGAATTTTCAGTGCGCATTCCTCCAGACGTTTGTTTACATCTTTGGCCAAAACCTCTGCGAGCAAATAGTTTGCATGTTTTGTGAGGTGGCAGATTTTTTTTTTTTTAAACTGCTGACTCTTTTATCAATGTATTTACACTCGGCCCGTGAATAGCATTTGTTAAGATTAGCACCCGCCGTAATGTTTTTCCGATTACCTAAGCTCAACGGCCTCATTAATAGCTGGGTTAATCCCCCAAACCTCTGAATATCTGAACCGGAGCGATTTTAGAGCTAGAACCAAACCGCGTTAAGTTGGTCTTATTTCCTGTTCATTTGCCTAATGCAGCAGAGAAAACCAGTGAGCCCGTAGCGTTTGGGAGCGACCAGGGAATGCACTGCCCTGCTTTACTAAGGCTTGCTTGCATACGGCTTTTTGATCTCATATAATACAGATGAAAAAGCTAGCCAGCTACTGTAGAGGTCTACAGTTATTACATAGTCCACAAGGTATAACCCAAGAGTAGGGAGAAGATTTCTAAGAACTTTTTCCACCAATTAGATGTACTAGAATTTAAGCAAAATGCATCAGCCGCTCTCTGATCCGTGTTTCTTGTGAGCGTGGCAAAATGGTGCTTACTGAAAGATGTAAATGCAATGCAGCAGGCCAGCAAGCGTTTCTTCTCCAGTCTGCTGAAGGAGCGTTGTGTGCTTTGTCTTTCTTTGTATCCTTTTTCTTGGTGTTCAGGATACTCCCATTTCGATGGCATCTCAGTAACAGTCTGATAAAGGTTATCCTATTATTTGTCTTTAAGGTGTACAGCCATAAGGAACTGAGGGTCCAGTACAGGACAGAAGGAGGGTGATCCTCTTAGGCCCTGTTTTTTTTTGGCCTGGGATTTCTCAGTATGAATTTTTCACCTAAATTGCAAGTACAGGTAGCAAGGGAGGTGCTTGGAGATGGCAGGCAGAACCGTGGGGTAAGTGGGAAGGTAGCTGAAAGTTGACTGCTAAACCCTATGAAGCATAGGTACCTATCACCAGGTCACGTATCCTGCAGGATGCTCAGACCAGAACAGGACTCAGCAGGGGCTTAGAGTCATCCCGCTAGATGCAGGTGATAAAATCACTCATTTATTTTCAAAGCAACCAGAGGTAATGGTGGCTTCGTACAGCATCTCCCTACTTGCCTGGAAAATGGGAGAGCTGAGGCCTGAAGGGGAATGTCCTGGCTGCTGCTGTGAGGCTGGAGACACCGCTGAGGCTGTCCCACTGTGGAAAAAGCAGTTGACGGTTCAAAGAGGAGGAATGCATGGGATCAGGCTTTGTAGTTCAGTCTGGTGAAATCACCTAGTAAGGGATGGGGAGTGCAGTTTTAGTCCCGAGAGTGTATGTGTGTCTGTCATTTGAAGCCTTACTTGATGCATAGTGGTTATTTAATCGAGGACCAAAATTAAGATCTCCTGCTCCAGCTTGTCCTTAATTTTCCCAATCTTTTGTTTTCTTTTTAATGAAACAGAATTATGTCTATGGTACCTTCTGCTTAACAAAATGCTGCTGGTGTTCACTGAGCATGCGTGTCAGCTTGGAATCCCCTGGGAACAGAAAGCAGCAGGAGCCTCGTTTGTAAATCTCTAAAGCGTAGTAGGCACTGAGAAGCACATCTTAGCCAAGACAGTTGCTTATCTGGGCAAGCACAGTGCTACAATATTAGGCTAGCAAGTATAAAAATAAAATGGCTTCTACAGTGGTTGTGATTTTTTGGGCGTTGGTATATAAATTACTTCTAAATTCTACGGTAGTCTGTTCAGTTCACAAAGCTTCAGAAGTGTTCAGAGCCAGTTTTCATGTAAGACAGTCCTTCCATTTATATATTCTTATCAGTATTTGTATTTCCTTTTCTGTGTTCCCTTATGCAGTTTCTCATGTGGGTGTGAGAACCACGTGATACGCTCCACCTGCCATATGGAGCAATAGTCTTGAAATTAATCTGTCTCTGTATTAAATCTTAGCTGAAAACCCCCATTCGCTGCCTTGTCTGACTTCTTCAGAGACACTGCTGCTTCTCTGATCGTTTTTCTAACAACATCACTTTTGTAATGGAGGGGATACAGTTTGCCTGACAGGTAACAGGCGAAAGAGTCTGTAGGAATCTCATTGACATGACTGTTTGCTCTGATTGCTCCTGGTGCTCAGAAATGCTGGTGTGGGAGCTGCACCCTGTCCCTCAACCAGCCCTGAAGGGGACCGTTGTACCAAGAGGAGGAGCAGGACACTGTGCTTTGACACCAGGTGAGTGCTGAGTTCAGAGCAGACAATGATGCAAAGAAACGGTGACCTTGTAGTTATCTCAGCTGGGGTCCAGTTCCAAGACATCTGTTAATTTAACATTGGCTGTGAGAATTGTCAGAGCAAATGGCTTGGAAACAAGGTGGCATAGTGGGAAAAAACCTGATGCTATGTAACACTGCTGGTTCAGAGAAAAAAAAATCTAAAAACCCATACACCGCCCCCCGCCTTCTCAGCTACAACATGCTCTGTCATTGTCTGTGTCTCCCATGCATGGGGTGATGAATTGCCATTTTAGGCAGGCAGTTTATGGCTCATAAATACTTGGGTGTGTCAGACTGTAATGGATCCCTTAGGAATAACAGTACTGTTTGGACAGTGGCTGAACACATCCTTCTGAATTCCCATCCCTTCAGCATAGAAAATGGATTTTAATGGTCACAAACAGATGGTGTTCATGAAAGGGAGAAAAAAAAAATCAGATTATAGCTCATGTCAGACAGGGTGGAGAAAATAATCTGCTATATTTAAAGCTTTATTTTATTAGAAACAATAATGTAGCTTCAAGCAGTTCTGGCACAAAAAAAAAAAAAATCTCACTGTTACTCCAAGCAATAAGTGGATCTCAAAAGACAGAACGGTTCATGTCAAACTAGATAGAAGAGTCTAAACTCCAAGAGCGTGGTTATATTTTTGCTTGTGTTTTTTTGTTGATATTGTTCAATTGGGGTTCGATTGCCCCAATTCAGCTGTCAGGCAGCAGAAAGAGTTAAACCAAAGTGTTCTGCACACGAGGAGAATGTCATTAACAGTACCTCAACTTCTTGAGTATTATCTAAGTCACTTAGAAATCTAGGTGTTTGCATTTAGTCTTGGATCACCCTGGAATAATTATTTCAAACAGGATACTGGACTGAAAAAACATCACTGATCCTAGCAACTTTGGCTCAGACACTTGCTCAAGCCTCTAGAGAGCACGTAAACACCCATTAATGCATACTTCGTGTGTAATACAGTGATAAATACAAGGCCTGTTATTGACAGAGGCTTAGACACACGAGACTTAAGTTTTACTGTAGACACTAAACTCGGTGAGTGTAATCTATATAAAAAAAAATCCATATAATGCTTTAGATGTTTGTTTCCATTATCATCTCCAATCGTTATCAGGAAATGTACCCAGAATCCTGGGAGCTGGGACTGGAGCACGTAACACTCACTTCTTTGTGGTGTATGGTGGCAGATTTGCTGAGAATATATTGTCTTTATGATCCTCTGAATCTTACATTCCTGCCTTCATGCAAGGACCACTCATATGGATGAGTGGAGTTGCTGAGTACAATCCTTAAAGCCTGCCTGAGGGAGGGCATTAGGACTCAGACCCCTGCAATGCTACAGGCTTGGGGAAGAGTGGCTGGAAAGCTGCCTGGCAGAAAAGGATCTCAGGGTGTTGGTCGACATGTGGCTGAAGATGAGCCAGCAGTGTGCCCAGGTGGCCAAGAAGGCCAATGGCATCCCAGCTTGTATCAGCACTAGTGTGGCCAGCAGGAGGAGGGAAGTGATTGTCCCCTGTACTCGGCACTGGTGGAGCCACACCTCAAATACTGTGTCTAGTTTTGGGACCCTCACTACAAGAAGGACATTGAGGTGCTGGAGCGGGTTCAGAGGAGGGCAATGAAGCTGGTGAAGGGTCTAGAGAACAAGTCCTATGAGGAGAGGCTGAGCGAACTGGGGTTATTTAGCCTAGAGAAAAGGATCCTGAGGGGTGACCTCATCACTCTCTACAACACCCTGAAAGGAGGTTGTGGCGAGGTGGGTGTTGGTGTCTTCTCCCAAGTAACAAGCAATAGGACAAGAGGAAATGGCCTCAAGTTGCACCAGGGGAGGTTTGGGTTGGGTATTAGGAAATACTTCTTCACTAAAAGGGTTGTGAAGTATTGGAACAGGCTGCCCAGGAAAGTGGTGGAGTCACCATCTCTGGAGGTATTTAAATACTTTAAAGGACGTTTAGATGTGGTGCTTAGGGACATGATTTAGTGGTGACCTGGCAGTGCTGTGTTAATGGTTGGACTTGATCTTAAAGGTCTCTTCCAACCAAAACAATTCTGTGATTCTATGCATGCCCAGTTTCAAAAAGGTTAAATATTGTCTTTTTTCTTCCACTTTACCCAGCAGAGTGCATAAGGTGGTGGCTGATGTATGTCTTCTGAAGTGCCAGGTGCGCTTCTGAATGCCATTTGCCTTGGTGACACACAGGGAGCTTAAAGGTGAATGGCAGCAGCTCCTCCTTGAGCCATGTTTTAAAAGTAAAGATGTGGATATATAAAGGGATAACGGGTATCCAGGTGTATTTGTAGACGGTGTGAGGAATCTTTCTTCTGCATTGGCATCTTTCGCAGGGTGGCAGAAAAATTCACCTCCTTCTTTTCACTCATTGCTTTTTGCTGCTGAGCGTTGTGTATTACGATGTGCTTAACACTGTGCAGGGATTTTAGACTATGACATCCAATCCTACGGTTCAGTCTCTAAAGCCTTCTATAGTTCCAGCCTGGTGTGTGTCTCTGGAGTCAAAAAGGAGGTAAAATATTTTTGCCTACTGTGATGTCAGACAAAGCTTCCAGGGAAGAGCTTGCAGGGCTTGAAGTCAAAGGAGAGCTGAGATGGGACCTTGGATTACTAGATTAGCAGGAGTCGTTTTGCTACCCTAGTGTGTTGCTGCAGTGCCTTATGATGCCTGGCTGCTGTGTGGAAAGGTCCAGTGCTGTCCTGTTACGGCTTGACTGAGCAGTGATTAGGTTTTCATTTCTGAATGTGTCATCTGTAAGAATTGCAGGCCATTTCCTTGATGTAAGGGAGAAAACCTTATATCAGGTGATTAAGCTGCTGAGGTGATTGATTTAGACCGTTGCTGTGGTCCTGGCCGGTGGCCAGCAACACTGGGAAGCTGTGGTGGGCAGCCTGGAAGTACGGGAAGTACAAGGACGTGGAGGAAGCTGATAATGTACAAATAAATTGAATGGCATATGTGAAAGTGCCAGAAGAAATTAATGTTCTGAAGACACAGTGTTCTTTGCCATGATCTTTTATATGAATCCTCTTGTAGGATGGATAATGGCACAAAGGGGAACATTAACTTTCAGAGTCAAAACAAAAAGTGTGAAATATTTTTTCTGAAATGATTAAGGGATCTTTATGCTCTCTAAGGGAGCACACGGATTTAGCCTCCAACTGCCTTTGCAGGCAGGGGGTAAGAAGCGACTGGGACCACAGCTCTGTTGAGCTTTTTGTGACTCGCAATAGACAATGACCCCAAATTCATCTCCCTGGCCCTCAACCAAGCGTATTATAGTTGATTCTCCATCTTGCTAACCCCCTCTGAGGAATTACTGACATTTGCACTGTGCGTGGAATGTGAGTATCAGTTTTAAATCAGCACTAGCATACAGTGTTGCAAGCTCCCTTTTTTTTGAAGAAATAATCACAATGTCTGAAATATTCCTTGAAGTCTGTGCTTCTGGATCCGTGCGAGTATGAGTATCTCAAAATTCCCTAAAGAAGGAAAAAATAAAGAAGTTGAAAATATGAACCAAATGCAAAAGTCAAAAGAGAACTGAACAATATAAAAGGGAATATGATTTTTAACGCTCGAGATTTTTGTGGCATGGCCAATCACTTTTCAATGCTTGGGCTTGGCAAAAGTGGAAAAATTACAGAAAAGCGTGGACAACATTTCTTGCAGATCTTTCTAAGGGAAGAAAGAACTGAGGAACAAAAGGGACATGAGAAGGTCTTTGTCTCTTTCTCAGTGGGTGAACATGCCTGTCATTGTGCAAAACAGAAGGCAGTAGTGTATGCCTGGTGGCCCTCGGAGCTTCAGGCCATTCGGATGGTTATTGAACGGCCATGGCTGGAGTCTGGAAGAACAGTATGTGTTGGGTAATAACTGCAGGGCTGGTCTGTGTGATCTGGGCAGCTGTCCCTTCCAGGCGGCACGGAGACAACTGACTCATTTCACTGCTTGCCCCTCTAATGGTAATAACTTCTAGTCCCAGCTAGCCGAAAATGGATGGAAAGCGGTGACCTGGAGGTGAAAGGTGCTGTAACCCATTCCAGTGCCCTGAGTCACTTGTGCTTCTCCTTACAAAGAACTTTCTGTGCTTCTTTGAGGGACACTTAGGCTTTGCTGCTTTCCAGCACTGCTTGTGAGCTGTGTTTGAAACAAATGAACTGCCTTCCATGCACTCTTACCCTATGGCCCCTTGTTTATTTTAAAGGGCGTAGTAGCACATAATGTGTAGCCTAGGACTGTATTGCTGTCTGCAAATATCACCTTGGTTTGGCTTCTCTCACCTTTAAAAGTCAGATCTTTGCTGAAGACTAGAGGTTGTACAACTCACACCAGAGTGTGTGTTGTGGGCTACCAGACGTGAGTGAACACAGGCTGTGAGTTCAGCGCAAATTATTTCCTTTTCATGTTTTGTCACATGTTTACAGCAACAATGGTCTGTAATTCCTGGAAGCTGATAGTATTTCAGCCAAGGAAGTTCCATGTGTACATGTGAAAAAGCTGCTGTTTATAACATGTTGGTCTAGCCTGTGAGTTTTTGCAGGTTTGTAATGTCCCAGGATTTAATACTGCTCACATGTAAAAAGGAGCAGGAGAAGCTTGTCTATTTAACTGACACTGGTCTAGTCAAAGTCAGTGGCTGTAGTGTACTGATGACTGAGGTGTTTACATGCATCTGGAAATGTAGCTCATTATTTCTGCAAGTACCATTCAACTCTACTGTTGTGCAGCTCCCCAACTTATCTAGGGTACCACACATTAGACAGACACCGTATGCTGCGTCAGGGTAGCGTAGACTTATTGTGAGACATTGACAGCACACCTGCCACATTAAAAAAACGGTATTAGCTGAAACCCCTTCCTTCACCACTCCAAAACCATAGAAAACCTGTTAATTAAAATGAGACTGATCAGGAGGGACTGAATGAAACTCCCTCTTACTATCTCCCTTCCATCGTGCTTAACTTTTTTTCTGTTCTGAGATATGTTCATATTTGCCTGAAGTACAACACTGAAGCACCAATCCTCACCTGTGTGTTTGCTCTGCCTGGTTAAAACAATGCCTTCCTACTATTTATTTTTGTGAAATGAATGTAGATGTCTGTAGGGCCCTTGTGCCTCAGTGTTTTGCAGCAAAGGTCATGAGTCTATTCATAAGGCTTCCAAAACATTATTGTTAAAACATCTCTTTGCTATGTCACTGTTTTCCCTTTCCTCATTCAAAATAATACATTGTCATTAGTGACTTACAACGCTCTCCCTCTAAGCGCAGTGTATCCAGCTTTCCTTGATTTTTTTTCCCCAAGCTTCCTTCCTATTTAAACAAACAATTGTTTTAGTCAGTTGGGACCCAAATATTCCTAGCCTTGCTATCACGAAAAAAAAAACCCACCCACAAAAACTACCCGACTCTATTTTGTGCAGTGGTTTATAAGCACTGCAGTTTTATTGCTGTTGTTAGCTGCAGCATCATGATTATGTTCTAAGATAGGCATTCTTGCAATGTTCGCTCTGGCCTTTGTGAGAGGCTTTCTCTAGCTAATGTGGCCAAAATTTTAGGCTTTTAATACATTAGTCAGTTTATGAATCCAGTAAATGGCAGTTCAGCAAGAAGGGAGAAAGGGAGGAAGATGTGCTTGTATGAGTCAGTAATGGTGGGTACAACTAGTCCCTGTCCTCATAACCAAAGGTGATCACATCATTTATCTTGATTTCAGACATCTTTAACTTGGCACTTGGTTTTTCACTCAGTGACTTTTAAAGTTCAAATGATCCATATGATCATCCAAAATGACATTTGCAGTGATTTGGGCTCTCAATTGTTACTTAGCTGGTCTTTACACGGAGCCCGGTGTATTGTCTCTGACCAAATCGTGTTCTACAGTAAAGTCAGCAGTCCCCCATCGGAGCACATGCAGAGATGCTGAACCCAAACCAGGAGTTAATGGTCTTCACTGTTAACCTACTTATTTATTCAGATTCATGTGTCTTTGCCTCTTGAAACTATTGGTTCTTGTTACAGTTTATTCTATTACATAAAAAAGTCTTTATTTTCCTCTTGCGAGAGCATTTATTCACTGTAACCGTGTTACCTCTCAGTCTCCAGTTTGATCAGTTGAGCAGAACAAGCTCTGTAGGTGTCCTGGTAAGGCAAATTCTGCAGCTGAGGAATATTTTCTGTGTGATCACAGCGTCTATCCAACTCCTTCCCATTCTTTTCCTCATATCTTACTAAATCTTTGGCCAGTTTAAATCCAAGCTGTCAGAGTGGTAATAGTCTCAGAGTCATTACAGTTTGCATATTTATAGTTATATGGAAATTGTTGCACTGCGAGGTGGTGAAACACATCTGTGCCACTGTGAAAGGCAGCTAGAGCTCAGCCAACTGGCCAGCCAGTGTGTGCCCCTGGGCTGCCCAGCCAGCACTGCCTAAGCTCTTTCCTCTGAGCAATATTCAGGAGACATCAACAAGCACATTAGGGGCAGAACTGGCCTATTAAGTAAGTGGTGGAGGAATAAAGAAACAAAGGATGCAATTTCATAGGAAACCAACTTCCCTAAGTTGTTTCTTGAGTTGCAGAACTAATCCTGAACTTCACGGGTCACTACTGAATGCAGTGCTCCCCGCTCAGAAGAGACTTTTCTGTAAATCAGGTGTAGGTGTTACAAAACAAAAGATGCCAGCTACGTCAATTATTATTTGCATGCTGGAAAAATATTTGCTATTTTTGGATTTTTATATCTCTCTGCCTGGGAGTTTGAGCTTTGTTAATACTATTGAACACGTTATGATTATTTGGCCAGAAATGTGTTCCGCATTATACAGTGCTCTACAGTGCTATGAATAGAAGACACGCAGGCTGAGGCATTCAAGACATTTCTCTGTCATGATATGTATCTGCCATAACACAAATGGAATCAAATACTCCAACCAGCTCTGACAGTCAGCCACCTCTGGTAACTAGTTATTTTGTGATGACTGTTACTATCCCTACCATGTTATGAATTATTATTCTGCCTGTTGCCTTGAACAATTAGTAACACAAATTCCGATATCCTGCCGCATCATACTGGCAACCCACCAATTATATATCTAAATGTGTAGGCTCACGAGATAGCCTATCATCTTTTGGAGACAGCAATTATAGGACAATATGTGTCAGCTCGAAGATTAAGTGCCCTGTGCTAGTTCAAAGAGTTGAGTTTCAGTTCTCACAATCTGTCACGTCAGTGACTTTGGGATTAATGGCCACCTAAGATCAAGATGATTTACATCAAAATATTAATGATGGTACAGTACAGTGTGCAGGGGTCAGGCAAGTATGACTGGTGTTCAGTATTCATGGAGCTCATGGGAGGACCATCAGGCTTCTGGGAATGAGCTAAAAAGAAAGCATGTAAAATTGTTTCCTTGTAATTTTAGACATTTGTACAGGCCTCTAAATGTATTTCCTTTATGCTTGCGTTTTTCAAAGGAAATTCTTTAAAGAAGCCTTACGATGATATGAAATTACACTTTTACTTGCAGAGGCTTTGGCTGATTCAAAGGTCATTAGTAACTGTTATAGTCATTAAAGGAAATGCACACTTGACATCACGCAAAAACAAGATGAGCCATGTTTTCTGTGACAGAGAAAGGGTCCTTGGCATGTTTTATCTAACAAACACGTTATATTACATATGTGTAATTATATATATAAAACACATCCTATAAATACAAATATATAATATAGATACAAAATATAGCATATAATATATAATACTAAGCTAATATATATAGACACATGTATATTATATATGTATTTTGTAGCGTCAGATTCCTTGCTGCAGAGGCATTTTTATTTAGCATTTGAAATTGTCCTGAATTTGTTGTGTCTGAGTGTTTAATGGAACAATTGCAAGGAGACAGCCGAAGTTGGCATTTTATGTGCAGTAAGCTAAAACTGTGAAAGGTGCAGTGGTATAAAATAGTGGGGGAAGAGTTACTATGAACATAAATGTGGGAAACTAGGCTGAAACTGGTGGATTTATTTGTTCTCTGTAATAGTTCCTCATCTGAGGTAAATTTGCATCACCATCACCATTACAGAAACTGTACCGATTTCTCTGCCAAGGACACTGCAGAACACGGAAGTGTGCATCTGCATGTCTGTGAACTGGCCACAATGAGAGTGTACTGTTTCAAGGAGAGCTTCTTGGAGTGACCCAAGGCAGGGCCAGGGACTGAGCTAAGGGTTTGTTGGTGTGGACGAGCAGAAGCCCGTTTTTGAGCTTATTCTCTCTTGTTTCAGCCGCGTCACACTCCACAGGGGGCTACGTGAGGAAAACTGGATCCAACATTCACTTGTGTCCTCAAACCTCTAAGTGATGGAAAATCTGTTATACATCGAATAACTAGTGATTTGTTATCTTCCCTGAATTTTGTAGTTCAAGATTGAATTTGTTGAATTTCATCTTCCAACCTCTGTGTCTCATTAGGCATTATTTTTATTAAATTTCTTCCTCACTGTAAATGTATGTAGGCTGTAATCAAGTAATTTCTTAACCTCTTGAATAAACTTAAATAGATTAAGTTTTCTTTAGTCTCCCCCTAACAGCTGTATTTTCCTGCTTTTAAATATTCTCTCCTAAGCCTTTTGCAGATTTTGTGCCTCCTTTTTTGAAATGAGCGTTCTCCCGAAGGACACCGTGTTCTAACAATGAGCTCGCTGATGACATCTGCAGAGAAGGTACCATCCCTTTGCCACTCAGTATTATTTCCCTGTTTCTTCACCCAAAAATCTTTTATGCTTTTAAATATGCGCTGTTCTGCTCAATTAGCTCTCCTGTAGAGCCCCGGGGCGGTTCCCCATTGCGGAGGGATGATCTCTGTTCTTTCTTCCCAGCTGCCCAAGCTTGTGCTTTGAAAACATGTTTTGCTTGACTGGGCTTGGTGTACAGGGCAGACAAATTTATCTGACTGCTCTTCTAACCTTCGTAATACCTGCATGTTTTGTCAGAAATTTGGAACTTATGTTCAGATGATTAATGAAAATTATGGTTCTGTGCTTGCAGCTTCCCCACTGTATTTTAAAGATCTGTGGATCAACCAGTCCACGATCAGTTTAACATGTGCTCCAGTGACACCTTACATGGTTGTGTTTTTCCTGTCATTAGTATAGAGTGGTACGAGTGTAATATGAAATCACGGGCTGGGCAGTTACCTAAGAGTATGAAATCTTCCTACTTGCTTTTTGAATGAGAGTTGCAGTCTCAGAGAACAAAACTGGGTTTGTCTGATATGGCAAATTTCTTTTAGATATGGTAGCTGCTCTGAGTCTGTAACCATGGCACAGCACAGCTGGACTTTCAATTGACTACAAGATAGTTTAGTTTAACCCACCTTTTTATGTGCTTCATGAGTTTATTCCAAGTGCAAAAAAAAAAAAAAGATCTGTAATGTGTCATTGATCAATAAAGATTATTGTTGTTTTTTTTTTTTTTCTTTTCATCTCTGAATTAGAGGGGGAAAGGGAAAACTTAGATTTCCTTTGTTCTGGTGCAAATGCAAATTCTTTCTGATGAATGGAAGAAAAAGGTGGAGGATATGAATAAAACAAATGGATGTTTCTAGACTTTATAGGTTCAAGGAGAGCACTGATAAAATCAGGAACTTTGCAGACAAAATTATGGTTTTGGCAAAACATAATTTTCACTTCTAAAAGGTATTATGAAAAAAAAAGGTGAGAGAACTTTTAAATGCAAAATATCACACACATTATTATCCATCTGTAAAAGTTTGAGTGATATTTATGTGATGTTTAGGAAAATGACTTTTTTTTTTAAAATTCACAAGAGGATAAGAAGCCTTTCCTTTTCTCTTAGATCTTCTGAATGCATAAAGTTGGCATTTGTTGTTGTGAAGATAGAATAAAAAGACATAGGTGGAGAACTTTCCTGTGTAGTACATCCTCTAGCTAGTATGCTCCTTGACCTTGCTCCCCATTACATACTATGTACCATGCAAATCTAGATGTTGAGAGCCAACTACATGGTTTAAGAGGGTGACCAGTCATAAAGAACTTGATGCAAGATGAAGTTTTCATTTTGTACACTTCAAAGTAAGCTCTTCAAGACTTGTTCGTTATACAAGGAAGCCTACACACAAAAAAAAAAAAAAAAAAAAGAGAGAAACCAAACCCTTTCTTTTAGGCATCAGTCTCAAATAGAGGAAGCTTGATTTCACTTCATGTTCTCTGGAATGGCCATTTCTTCTAAGCCATCTTCACATGTTGCTCATTGATGAGACGCTTCTTTGTATTTGGTGAGAGATATTGGCAGAAAGAACTGATTTTTCCCCATCTATTGTAATTTACAGAGATCACAGAGCCGTGAGCATGAAACCAGCACAAAACCTAGCAGCAGAATGCCTACAATTTATTATGCAGTTATTCAGTTTAAAAGCTTAGTCCCCCTTAAGTTATTGTTTTCTTAAGAAATACAGATGCCTTTAAAAGTAGTTCATTAGCATTATTCTCTAGTCTTTTTCTTCCTCTCTGGCTCCGCAGAATTGCTGCTGGTTTTTTGTTTACTGTCATAGCTTTCATTTCTGTCTCCAAGAGGGAACAAGACAGATAAACATTTTTTCCCTAATTTTTGTTCGACTCAATATACCTTCTGTTACGCAAAGCAAGAGGACATCATACTGTACAGGAGCAATCTGCCTGAAAGAGATGGCACACACAAAACTCTCAGGGTGTCTCGGTTGGTGTAATGACTGATTGACATGATAAGAACAGAATTCAGGTGGCAAGCTCCTTTTAATGCTATCTTTAAATAATAACACTGCTCCCAGTGCTCTAGACTAATTGTCTCTCTGTCTGCCTTTAATAGCATCATCTGAGAAGCGTGTGTTTTCTCCTAGGTTGTTAAGTGCCTAACAAGTCTGGGATTCAGAATTAAGTCAGAGGAAAAAAAAAAAAGATACCTTTGAACCCCCTTTGCATTGTGAGTTACCTGCCTGCAACCTGACGTGCCTTGCCTCAACCTAGAGGCTTACAGAAACTGAAAAGAGAGGCTCACAAAGCTCCTGTAAAAGCTTCAGAAAAACAGCTGCAGCGTGGAGAAGGGCACCCATCTCTCCTTCCACAAAAAAGTCTTCTCCAACACACACGTGCAGAGGGGAGCTGCAAGAGCTTTGTCACGAACTGCTTATTCTGAGCGCCCTGGGAACGGCCTGGCTAGGAGTGCACGGCGATGCTGTGTCAAGCGTGTGGTGACTGATATCCGCTGGCTCAGGTCTGAATTCAGGGTACCAGAGGCATCGTTGTGGTTGCGTGCCAGTTAGTAATGGGAGGAGATGTATGCTTTATGTGTAAACGGCTATTCTCTTGAATTTGTGGGGCAAAACGTCTGTCTGATGGCTGGCAGGTAGGAAAAGCATTTGTGGCTCTTTAAATGTGAGATGAAGCCATGGCTGGAACCGGCTTTGTTCTTTCTGGCTGATGAAGACAGATAAAAGGTGTCATCAGCAATTTGTCTATAAGAAGGGCTGTTAAAGCAATTAGCTTCTAACTTTCATTGCACAATTTCTACTCGTTATCTTTGATAAATGAAGGGTGCTTAGGATCACGAGTGCCTCCCAAGATGGAAGGGCTTAATCACGTCACCTGTACAGGCAAACACAAGTGGAAATCAGTGCTACAGTGTTTGCTGCTTCTCCCCACAGTTCTACCACCTGTAAGTTGCTTCATGTCGGTGCTGCACCAGGTCACGTTCCAGTGAGCATGACATACGTAACCTACCTTGAGCTTAGGTGAGTGGAGTAAATTCCCTCTCCTCCTTCACTATCCAGCTTGCCTTCCCTCTGGTGCTTTGTGTGACAAGATGGAATGTGTACCACTGGACTGGAATAAAACAGACTTTTAACTTCCTGAGTATGAGGAGGACGACGTGGTGAAGGGGAACAACTTTCTGCATTGACCAGATGTCTAGGAGTCTTAAAAAACATTGCTCAGCTTGTGCTGAAAAGATCCACAAAACTGAAAAATAATAATAACCCCCAAACACATCCATCACCACTCCAAATCTTGCTCTGATTAAACTGCTTGGAATTCTACTTGGCAAGGATAACGAATGGCGTTTGAGAAAGGTCAGAAGAAACGTTTCCAAGTTCACTCGTCTGGAATTGATACGTATTTAGATTGTTCAGCTGTGGTGTATTGATCACCATCATGATTTCAGAGCTCTGCATTTCTGGTAGAGAGGATTACTGTAGACTCAAACCCGTCTGCCCTTGCCATGCCCTTACAACAGGGCTGCAAAAGGGATTTCCCTTATGGTAAGGTAGGTGCATCCTGTGGACTACTCCAGCAGTTATCCTCTGTGAGGGAACTCAATAAACTGATCCTTCCATGCAAGTGGGGCAGTTTCTTGCCATTACACATGGGAAAAGAGTGTGCACAGCCCCTCAGAAGAGCCAGTGCATTGGATCACCATCCCAGCTTGCCTCAGGGTGACTGTTCTTGCCTGTGTATGTTGAGACCCCACAACAAGTGACTGTTTTAGACTGAGGCAGATGATCTTCCGGTGCTCACAAGCCACATACCAGTATCTTTAACTGTCAAACATCTACAGGGCATGCGCCCTCAAGGTCCAGGATGCCAGGAGGAGGGTATGCTCCATGACCAATTCACAGGCAGGATGAGCCAATGACTCCCCCAGGATCTCATGGCTCCATGAGGGATGGGACTGTGCTGGTGTGACAAGTGAATGCAGAGCAACTCAGTGATATTAGCAACGACTGACCCTACTCATTCCATCGGGATTGAAGTAACGGGCAGCCCAAGTCCCCATACAGTGGGCACAGTGTTTATGCAGTGGCGCACTGGCCCTAAAACTCTGGTAGAGCATCACTCCTTCGAGTATCTGCCTACAGCTTGAAGAACCTCTGCTTGGCAACACCTGTAGACTAAAGCTCCTCCTGCTTTTTAAAACACAACCAAAATGAATGAACAAGCTCAATGTGTTTGCTCTCCAGCCCCCACAAACTCTTTTTAACAGTCCAGATCTATCCAGGTTGTTGACATGTACAAAGAATAAATCCCAGCTTCCTAGAAGAGGCCTGAGCATTAAGTCTTCTGCTGTTCTACAGAAACAGTGATGCACTTGAGCTACTGAAGTTCCTACTTAGCTATCAATCAGACTAACTGTGCAGACAAATCTGTGGAAAATTCTCTGCTTTGTATTTTCTGTCTTTGGTGTTAACACTGCGGCACTGGAGCTGGAGCATGGAGCAGCTGATCTGCAGGACTACAACCTGAGATAATTCACACGGTGTTTTGCATCCCCGTACTCAGCACTAATAGAATTCCTGCCAAACCCAATTACTCCCACCTAAAGCTGAATTAACTTGCCTCTGTAGCAGTAACTCTTTGTTCTATCTTAATACAAACTGAGGGAAAATGATTTTACCAAGTAAACCTCTATACTTACCTGCCTCCAGGGTTTTACTGTTGTCCATCTATAGCTAGGTACCTAAGTACACATTGCAAACCACTAGCCCAACATTTTCAAGTACAAATACCTCTGTTTTGAATTAGACATCGATTGTCATTGGCCATCTAGGTATTAAATGCCATAGTGTGTGCATCCTTTTAAACAGCTCTGGGAGAAAAAGGGAACAAAGACTGTCACATGCTGTGGGTGCATTTTGGGTCCTCCAAGTAGAAAACTGCCTCACTGCAGTGGATGGATTTATGTGAAGATTCTGGCAGCAAATACCCAGTTCTGCACTTGTTGACAGGCAAGCTTAGGGTATACAGGGGAACCGCCTGGAGAAACAGTCTTGAACTGGCAAGTCCTGATGCATGTAATTCCCCTCACCTGCACAGAGCAAAGACTAAATGGAAATGATGTCTTACTGAATGAAATATTATCTTCTTACTCCTTTACGTAATTTTTATTGGTAGTAAACAAAAGGAACTTTTCTTTAAAATGGCAGAATTTCTATTACTTTTCTCGTATTTCTATTCAAGTTATTGTTTAGGCCTTGTTCATTGTTTGCTAGAAGCTAAAAATGACTTTGCGGGACATTTCTGAGAGAAAGAAGAGAGACTGTCCTGTATTAATAATCACCAAGATGTGGCTGACATGGAACGTACGAGGTAACGTGTTTAAAGTAACAGTGCGTGAAAATCTGGTAGCTCTACTTTTTCACTGTATCATCTAAATCTTTCAATGTGAGAGGAAAGATGACAAATGGGACTCTTGTCCTTCTAACATCTGTCATTAAGACATCTTTTGTTGAGTGCAAGTAGGGTTTAACCCTGTGATATTTTCTTTTTTGTTAGAAGAGTCATGGGAGTCTTGCACTGGAGAAGAGGAAATTCTGCTATAAGGCAAACAGGCATGTGTAATAACCCTTAAACCTTCCTGAAGTTCATATCCTGATTTTACTATTCTAGGTAATTTTGGGGGAGAGCTTCATAGCTTGGGAGATCAGAAGATCTTTCTCATCTCCTGCCTCACATAGCACGCAGTGTTAAAAAATTGTCTTGTTGCCTCAGCACTAAGCATATGGTTGTGGCTGAAACAGAAAACGGTGTTTCTGAGCTCAGAACAGTCTGGTGAAACTGTGATATTCTGGCACAAATCACACTTCTTATTTAGTCTCCCTTTGGAACAAGACTCTTTGTTAGCCTTTTCTCGGATAATGTTTGTACATCAAGGCATAAAATGCTTAATGTTATTTGAAAATCTTATAAACTCACTCATATTGATGGGATCTGGAGTAGTTACATATCATCAGTAGCACTAGAATAAGGCAAAATAGGCCATCCAAGCTTGTACACTCCAAGGTTAAATATTTGATATTAGAAAATTAATTTTACATATGTTTGTTACTGCACAATCCAGGGAGTGGTGGCAAATGGAGCATAGTCAGTCCAGTGAGAAATACCAAGGGGAGCCAGGAAAGTGTTGTCAGGCAGCAATGACATCAGCATGCAACCCTTGCCAGGCTCCCTCCACCACGTCCACAGTTCCAGATTGCTGCTCTGCAAAGGGCCACCACTCCCTTCCTATTAAATCACTTAGAATTAACTCTAAAAAAATTTTTTTTTCTAGGTTAGGAAAATGCATTCTGACTCCATGACATCTAATGTTGAATATGCAATTAATTTGTTTATATGAACAAAATAGTCAGCATTTCAGGTAGATTCCCTTCTTCTTGTCCTACTGTGTTACTCCCATCAATTTTGCTTATTTTCTCCAGAAATTTTTGAAAGGATGAAGCCTCCCGTTTTGATGACTAGATCATCCACAACACGGAATGGTTTGTTATCTCATGCTTTTGGGTTGCATCCACTCCCGCAAGTGTTTCTCCAGGCTGCTTTTGGGAGTGTATATAATATCTGAATTCCTTAGTAAAGAATATAATATGTCATTGGGGGGGCCCAACGGATGAGGAAACTGGTGGCTAACTAGCAATTTTTGCTTGCTTGGCTTGTTCATTGAATAAATAGTAGAAAATGTTCTTCAGTCAATTACTGATTTATTTTCAAAGTTTAAAAATGTTAGAAAATTCTGTGTGGGAAGTGGAATTTAATCTTCCCAAAGGAGATGCCAGCCTTCAGTTTTCAGATATTGTTTTAAATATGTCTAAAAATCATCAATGGTTAAACAGAGCTGCTTCCAAGAATGTTTTGATGGCTTACAAAGGTCAAACTAAAGGTTAGTTTAACTATTTTGTGTTGCATAACCTTCAAAAGGCAGTGACAGCTGAAATAACTCGGCATCTTTATGTAGCAATCAATATAATTGCTGGAAAAGCATGAGAAGGGATATATAATTTTCAGAACTCACTGTAAAAAACAGAAGTAATGTTTTTATTGAAAGAGATGGGTTTTTACTTTGGGATAGATAATATGCTTTTCTATAGCAATGGAAAAACCTCAGTGAAGACAAAGCACTTCAATTTTAGCATGAGGCAAATTCAGCAAAATCAGTTCTGTTTCTTTTGTCCTCATTGACAGTTATTGAATTATCTTGGAGTACAGCTAGAGCTTCCTTCTGTTTTTCCATTGGAATAGCTCACCCAAATGAGTATTACCACTTGGTAGCTTTATTCTAGGTAAAGCAATGTGAAAAGTAAATTCTTTCACGTATTCTTGTATTCAATTTCAATGGGAGTGAAAATGACAGACACTCTATTAGAAGTTATTTTTTCATCTTGTCGCATAAGCACTCTCATAATTTTGAGGTGAACATGTTTAAGCCTGAGTCTTGTAGAAGGTAGGAATTTCAAGTCTGTGTTAAAAAAAAAAGGGGGAGGGGGGGAGGATGGGACAAAAAAAGCAGGGTCAAATATATTATTGACTGAAAGATGATCTTAAAACTGGAGCTGTGTTTTTGGTTTTGAAAACCTTGTGGTCCCTCCTATTTCTTCTGTAGTTGTACTGAGAGATCTTTCACCTGTTTGATTCTGCCCTCCTTAACCCTTACTATTATCTTAGTCTGCAGACAGCTCCATTCAGACTTAGTCTTCTTTTCAGATCTCTATCCCTTAAGGGCTCTGCCTTGTAAGAATGAGGATATCATTTTTGTTTGTATCTGACATTACAATAACATGAAAACAGACACAATTTTCTGGAGGAATTGCATGTGAACCTTTGAGTGCACAGTTTATCTCCTTTGCAATTTTGCTCAGCACCCCAGAAATATACCAGAAGAACAGTAAGAATGGAACATTGAAAAACTGCAGGAGAGAATTAATTAAGCTAAGAGCTACTGCAAATGTACACTTCTGAGTATGTTGAAATGGAATCTAACATGGCCCATGTCTTAGTTGTCCCATGTCTTCCAAAAATACCTTTGAACATGTGTTCCAAAAATCACATTAAACTGTATTAGCATGTTTGAAAGAAAGATGTGCAATAGTTTGGTTTGGGTTTTTTTTAATATATTTGGACAATCGTACGGTTTATTATCTTTTATTATCTTTTAATTCCAAAGTTAAGACTTGGATAAACCTAGTTAATTAATTACTAAACTGATGCATAGAACTTAATTTACTTCGTCTAGAGGTTGGGCAGTTTTACCTTTTGTTTTAAATTGTTGAGCTTATTTGTAACAAAAAAATTATTTTCCCAACTTTAAAGATATTAAATATTTGCTGAATCAGCGTTAAATTTTTACCAACTGCAGTTGATTTCAATCAGTATTTGGGGGAAGTATTTTTTAATTATTTTTCTAATTTTTTCCAGCTCTAGTTTGGATATACCAGTCTTCTTTATCTTATACATCAGCCTAAGCAGTAAATTATTCTTAGAAGATTGCCATTGTTAAAAATTAATTTGCTATTGATTCATCCATATTTTTTTCAGATGTATATTTAAATTATATACTATTTTCTTTAGTCATTAACTGGAGCAATCAATGGCTTGCATGAGGCTTTTCCTTCATAAATACCATTAAAAATTCTTCCCTTCAAGTGGAAATTAAGCTTCATAGAGTTTGCTCTGTTGTGACACAATTACAGCGGTTTTCCTGTTCCAGCTCCAGGAGGATGTATATCCATTATGGAGTTATTGGGTAAAAACGCACAATCGACTCCTCAGTGGGAATAAGAACCTGCTCACCAAACCATGGGAGCACTCTGGGCGACAGGCTGAATGCAGAAACTTTTAAACTTACTGTTTTCCCCTGACTTTATCGATCTGTCACTCCTTCCTGCATGCTGATGTAGCTTCAGTACACTGACATCAATACCGTGGAGTGTTAGATAAACCAAATGATGTACCGGATTGGGCTGCCTACAGCTAGAGCTGCATTAATACATTAAAGGGATTGAAGATCTTCCTGGGCATTGAAGCCAACTGGCCCACAGAATAGCCCACACCCACAGAAACAAGTTTTTTTGCACCTAGCAGCTGAGTGACTGCATGCATGTTACTTATTGGGAAAGGTCCCTGGGACCCTCCAACTCCCAAACCATGCTCAGGAATTGCTTGGGAGAAACCTGGTTCATGCCATGGGCTGTCCTGAAAGTTTTTTAGTCTCGACAAACCTATCCCTGTGGCCAGAATTGTTCCCCTGTGCCATTTCATTTACTAATGAAAACCTTGGAAGCTTTACCGTAATTGGAGTGAGGGTGATGACTTGCAAATCCCAAAGTGCTGTGGTGACCTGCAGAGTCAAGGTGACTTTTAGGTAGGCATGGTTGAAAAAATGCCTGTCATTATGGACTTGCAATTAAAGATGGGCTTTGGGAGGCTTTTTTGTGTATGGATTTCTTGCTTTACCCTGGGAGTCCTTGGCTTCACTGCTCTTCCAAGGAAGTTTCACAGTGATAGTAATGCAAAGCACTTCAGAGTACCTGAAGAGGAAAGCTAAGCTTAAAGATAGGGCCATGGCTTATTCCTTGTATCCCTTTAGCCACTGCTGTGGGGTTTATGTGAGTGGGAGCACTTGGCTGAACATAGCATAGCTAGTGTCACAAAGAAGAACTCCCTGCATAAAGACTATGAAATGGCTACTAAACTACCTGGCAGATCCCTTCATCTTCTGAAAGGCAGGCACATCCACCATCTGAATGGGATGCTACCGCAGGTCTTAGAGCCTCCCGTGATGCAGCAAATCACTTTAATATGGAAATTTTGCTGGTCAGTCTGTGAGGTAAGCCTTTATAACATCTGATGAATCCAGCTGGAGAGATTCTGAATCATGGAGCTGCTGTTAGTAAAACACTGTATACTTGCATTTTTTCCTAATATTCTGCTGGAGAGGGTGGTGCAGTCTTCAAAAACCTGACTTTTTCAGTGAACTGATATAGTTCAGAAATGAATCTTGGAAGGTGTAACTCACAAAAAACCCAATACAACTTCTACTACAGCTGTTTCCTCTTCATTGAGAGCCTGTTTTCCACCACAGGCAGCTTTTTAGTTGTCTGACCGACAGGTAGGATTAAGGTAGGTCTTTAGGTTACCATCTTCAGCTTTCTTCTTGTTTCCACATTTCTTCTACTTTCTGTGTAAGTAGCTCAAGCTACTCACATGATCTCGAGCCGATAATCTATTAAGTGTGGAAGAGCCAGATCTGTATTTCTAATTAGATGATTTGTATTTCTCTGCAGAGAGAGCTGAGCTCTTCAACACAGGGTTATCCATTAGTGTTTATTACTGTTGGATCTCCTTTGGAGTTTTCTGCTGTTTAAGCAAAATTTCAGGATAGCAAAATGCCATGTTTTATTTTAAGATAAAATCAGAAACAGAAAGAAGGAAACAGTTAAAAGGTTTCACTGATCATTAAGTTAAATGGAGTTACGTATGCTGGGTTTATTTATATAAAGAACAACGAAGGGGGAAAAAGGAAAGAAAACAATTTATGCAAGAAATCTCTCTGCTTAATCTTTCTCTGTTCCTAAACATTTGTTCCCACTTCTCACTCATTTTGCCTTCCCAAAATGGAAGGACTTTTTGTAATCGTTTTGGAAGCAGAACAGCAAAAGGCAAAGCCTTTTAACCTTGATTCTGCAATGGTTTTCAATGCAGGGAATCTGGCCATGGCTGTTCTCTGGGTTCTTATAGTAGATGGCACGAAAATGTCAACAGAAATTGGTACTGCTACTGTTTTTTAGCTTTGTGTATCGTCCTTCTGTATCCCAAGATGTTCCTGTAGGCTTAAGTATTGTGAGTTTTCTCAACAAGAGTAGTTTTGCCCACTGATTTTGTGGGGAAGGTTTACAACCAACCAGTGAGTATAGGTGATTTCATGAGAGTTCATAATGTAAAAGTCACAGCTGCAACACAGCTGTGGATCCCATCTCTAGTTTTAGCTTTAAGACAATCTGAGACCCTAGAAATGAAGAGCACTGACTTTTGTCCTATTAGAAATCCAAGGCAATTCTCCCCTCACAACATTGTCTTCAAAGTAAACTTGACCCTGGCTGTGAAATTCTCTCATGCATTGAAATACCAGCTTTTTGTATCCCATGGACTGGCAGGTTTCTGACTGATGTTTGGTTCAGACATAGACACAAAGTGCCTGAGGCACCCGCTGAGCCTAAACAAAGAAGCCTGGGGAAGGTCTCACCACATCTATTGTCTTACACTGACATCGGCCTTTCCATTACAAAGCCCTTCAAGACCAAAAGTAATCAATAATGATGAATGTGGTTTCTTCCCTGTGTGCATCTGAGACAGATGGAGAGTCGCTGTGGACAACAATAGCCTGCAGGCAAAGGCTCTGATATGTCTGTTTAAACGCCACTCCTCCCCCCGAAAAAAAAAACCCAAAAAACCCAAAACCCAAACCCCTTGCCTATAAAACATTTTTTAAAGGTACAAAGTTTTGGGGTTTTTTCCCCATATTTGCCTGCTTGATGACAGATTCCTTCAGCGAGCAGTAACTGCATTGCCTGCTTGCGTGAGGGTCAGTGCTGTTGCTGCGCAGCATCCATTTTTCAGAGAAATGGCAGGCAATTTTTCTGCATGATTCGCTCTCTCTGCATCTCTGTTCCTTTCCAAACTCCCGTTTCCCAAGCTCTCTTTCCCTGTTCTCCATCTCTCTTTCCTCTCTTGCTTATGCTGTCTGCTTCCCAGGCATCATATAGCTGAAAATAAATGCCTTGGTTAGTTGATCTTGGAAAGAAACTGGTTATGGACTATTCTGCATTTTAAACTTCCTTACGTATAGCTGTGTCCAGGGTCAGATGGAGGAAGCAGTTCCACAGTGGCATGTCCTCAAAGAGACTGCCGGTATCACCACGGGGACTGTGGACAGAAGAAAGCAGTCTTGTCAAGGGGCCAGAAGGTTCCTGCTGTGAGCAGATGCTGCATGTACCATATCCCCTCCCCACCTTCTCACATTGGTTCCACCCACGGTACACCTCCCCTTCGGCAGAGGTATATGCCGGTCCTCTGATCAATGCAAAAAGAAGGGAAATCAAAGCAGACTGGAAATGTTCAGAACTTGATTATTTTTCCAGTATTGTTTTTGTTTTTCAGGTGCCTCAGTGTCTTTAGTGATGCCAGTAGAGGTGGAACTGGGTAGTTGGGAGGGATGGTGACGAGTCATTAGCGGTATCTTTAAAAGCATTTACAGTAGCACTCACCTAAGGAAATTATTTTCTAGGCACTCACTTAAGAAAATTATTTTAGTGAAGCTAGGAGCAACGAGAGAACAAAACAGGAACACAAAGAGGAACCTCTGAAGTTGGATTTGCCCGTCAGTTCCAATGGGATGAAAGAGAAGCTTTCCTGTTTAATTGTGAATAACAGAAAGCCCAATGTAAGCATATTAACAACTTTTTATTACAACATATTAGTAATTAATCAGAGAATGTCCTAACAGTATTTTACATAGAGTTAAACAGATTGTGCAGTAGTGGATATAAATAGGGAAATATTAGATGAAGGTCACAAGATATTTTAGTATTTTAATTATAAAATTAAATAATATATATAATATGATGGGACCACTTGATCTGAAGGTGTGGCTAACTTTGTTTCTGAATTCACGATCCCCTCCCTCCCCATCAACAGACAATCCTCGCTGTGTGAACTGCTCCACTGATCACCTAAAAGCAATGCTAGCATGCTTCTTCGCTTCTCTGGACAAAGGCACGTGGTGTCAGTCATGTGCAACACCTTGGTTAAGTTATTGACCAAAGTTACCATCTTTGTGCATTGGGGTGGGGTGGGCAGAAACCCACTGCAGGCAAAGCTTGTTGTGACATCCAGTGAATGCTTCTTAATTCACAAAATCTCATTTATATGGACCCCAGGCACGAGTGCGTTTCCAACCTTTCCCTTCCCTCTTTTCGCAGTCTCACAGCTCCAGAAGTGCAAGCGTGCTCTGTCCACTTCAAGCCCCATTTCTCCTACACCAGTGGAGAGGAAAGAGGAGGGCTGGCAGTTTGAGTAATTTATTCCTGTCTTCCCACATGGGGGAGGTGGGGAAATCAAAGGATTCTGGAGTCAGTAGGATTGCACTGTGGCTAATGAGGGCACCATTTAGCTCTGGATCAGGCTAATTCCTCCCTATGGATGGCTTTTGGAAGAAAACACAAAAGCACACCCAAAGACGGATTGTTTCGGATTGTTTCCTTTACATTACTAACAAAAGTGTTTATTCTAGTAAAAAGCTGGAGAGGAGCAATTAGATACTTCAGGGAATATGCTAAGTGAAAATGTGTTTTTGATTATCCTGGAGTACAGATAATTTACTAAATTGCAGTATTTTACTTCTTGTGGTCACCGGTGACACAGTGACCCCGTTGTGGTAATGCTCCTCCGCCATGCTCTGAAAAATCCAATAATGCTTGCAGCAGCCCTTGGGTGCTGCTTGTTGCTGCACACCCGAGCTCCAGAAACGTGCTGTGTGCTCTGCAGAGGGGACTTCCAGGGAAAGTCTCCTGCTCTTTGCTGCTGCTGCTGGGCTGTATATACTGCCCTGACTACAAAGACAGCAAACATGTCATGTCTTGCTACGTGACAGAAAAGGGATGGCAAGATGAAAGTGACCCTAAAAGTCCTTCCTGTGGTTTATTTGCAGCAGTTCTGTATTTACAATGTGCCTAAAGAAGTCTTCATCCAAATTTGTTTGGAGAGCTAGTTATCAGTTCCAGCCCAAGAACTTTATTTATGTATCTAATCTCCACTCATCGGAAAAGATGAAGTAGGAAAGAACAGGATGGACAGATGAAGTGAGTCAATGCAAGCTTTACTTTTAAAATAGCTCTTTCCTCATTATTTTATGTTTTATCCTAAAGCCATCCCTAGTCCCCGAGCACAGATGTGAGTGTTCGGATCCTCTCCCTTCACTCTTTGTATGCCAAGTTAAGCATATGTCCTGAGCCCTTGCGTCTGAAAGGGATGCCCGGGCACTGGGGTGGGGATCAAACAACCCTGACAGCATTCAGAAACCTTGCTGCATGGTTGGTTGTTATCCTTCCTTGCTGGAGGGTTGGTTTGCTGGAGTATGGGACATTGCGAGTGTACAGTAGCTTTGCCATTCGTGTGTTTGTGAGAGCACACGTGTGCACTATGGCATGGAACAGTGGGGAGACTGGGCGATGTTACTGCACTGTTGCAGCAGCCAGCCTCTCCTAGACGCACCCCTGCTTCATCTGCCGGTCTATCTCAAACCATCTGCTGCTCTGAAGCCACTGAGGTCTTTCCTTCAAGGACATTCAACAGTGTTTCTTAACAGAAATGAAGAAAACCTTGAGAAACTACCACCCTTCCCCTATTTTGGTCTGGTATGTCCTCCAGTGTGGCTCCAGCTGTTTTCATTACTGTCCACTACATTTAAACAGAATTAAAAAAAAAAAAAGAAAGTGTACCTCTCTTAATCTCTACTATCATTTAAAGTTTCTTCTCATCCCTTAAAGATTTGTGTACAGTTCTAAACCAGAAGACAGCAGCTTACAAAGATGAACCCTTAAAGAACTCCAGTGATAATCAGGTAAGAATATGCCATTCTCCCTTAGATACTTCCCCATTCTTGGTTTTTTTTTTTCCCCCCCCCGACCTCTCTCCAAATCTTGGAAATTGTATGCTTTGAAGGTCAGCAGACTTGTATATACTGAACTAGCCAATTCCGGATAAAGCAGCAGGCTGAATTCCAGCATCGTAGCCTGCTACTGGGTCTTCCTTCCTGCCTGTAGTCTGGGATCCACAGCTCAGCCTTCTGATGTGCGAATGGAGAGAGAGGCAATAATTTATACGGAAAGGTAATTGGTCCCTCTTGTGGATCACTGGTTTCATGCTTCTGAGAAGAAATCCATCATCAACCAGTTGTCAGTTCCCATCTTCAGATACTTTTAATGCAAAGTGTATCTCCCGCCTCTGCCAAAAATATTGCAGTGATCTTCTCCTGAGATGGCTACAGCCTGGACTTCATTAGCAAGATCCGCGCCTGGAAGAAAATACTGTAGGTTTTGACCAAGCAGAGGTGAGAAAACACTGGTTTGGCTAAAGCTGCAACTAAAAGCATCTGTTGATATAAAAAGCAATAAAAAGCTGGAAACCATGATCAGAGAGCAGATGCACAGTCCTGGTTGGCTGGTCAGTGCAAACCCTGCCAGCCTGGAGCTCTTTTTCAAGTCTCTTGGCAGTAGCTGTCACATGTGGGGGCTGAGCTTTGGATTTCTCGTGCTCTCTCTTAGCGTAATTCTGCTGAGCCACAGGAACTAGAAACGTGTAAAGGGGCACTGTATGTTGTCAACACCATGGCGATGTTGCATGAGATGCGCTGAACTTGGGGACTGGGCGTACCAGGTGTTCTTCCTACAAAAAACAGGCATCTTGTTAATGAGCTGTTTCCTGATGGACTCCCCTCAGCAGTTGTGTGAATCTCTTGTGTTTTGTTCTGCATTACATGCCAGAGACCAGACAGACCTAAGGTGGATGCAAAAATGTGTGACCATACAATCTTTGTGTACTTTCCCTGTGCCTGACTGGCAGGCATTAAGTCCAAAGCATTTCTGTGGCATCATTCAAACATCTTTACTTAACTAAATGACAAATGGTCAATGTATTGACTTCTGATGGTAGATTCAGCAGTCCAAACTGAAAAGGTGGAACCTATTCTTTCTTAGATATTTGTTTCCCTCAAAAATCAGTGGTGGCAAGAAGAAAAAATCTGAATTGAAACTTCTTGATCTGGCCCTACTTCTTCCCACTTGGCTCACTGTTCACAAGACGTAAGGGCTACATCCATACTGCTGGACTAAACACCCCCTGGACTGTTCTTAACAGCTGACAGGGGATGAACCACTTCCACCCACAGTCTCACCCTCTCTCTCTCCCCGCTTCAGAGTGGCTGCAGGCCAGCTGGGAAGGGTCTCTGGGCTTCGCTAACTCCCAGACCGCACCTGTGGACTGTGATACTAGGATGTGCTGAAAGCATGCCAGAGATTAATAAATTAACAATACAGATGATAAAAATTGGGGGACTAGGAAGATATCTTGGTGCTGTAATAGATATACTCAGTAAAGCCAAGCAGCTCATGTTCCAGACAAAAAACTCTGTATTTTCAGCCTACAGCTACTGTTTTCTGGTGTCTCAGATGCTCTTACTTTGGATTTCTAAGGCATGCTAGAAGCTGCCACATCAACACACCGCATAGCTTGTTAGGTATCTTGTCCATGTTGGATGTTCCTGGTTGGGAACTTACCCACCATTTATTCTTTTTCCATTTCACCTCCTTGTTTTAACCACAGCCAAAACCAATGCTCACAGTCCATGAGGAGTTTAAATTATACAGCTGATACTGAAATTACAGTGTTTGTGCTTTAAATTATGCTTCCAACTTGGACGTTACCTTTTCTTACTACGTGGGACTTTTCCTTTCTGCTCTCAGTCATCGAGTGAAAATGCTGTCGGTCTGCCTGACCCGTGCAGTGCTCTGCGATGGGCAGACAGTGCGATTGGGTGTCAGAGCGCAGAGTCCAAGTGACACCTTGAGTTGTTTTTACTGTTCTGAAACTGCCACTGCTCCTGTGCTCTCAGCACCGCGTGACGGGAGTTGTGTTGTGTTTGACAAATCCTGCCTGTTGTAAATTACCTTGTGCACCTAAATGTAAGTAAAGGCCTAATAATAGCAAGAGTAAAAGCTGCTCCAAAACTCTTCTATGTGTCATTCATAAGAGTAACAGAGCTCACTGTTCAGTTCCGCTCTGGAAGAGACTCCTTACCGGGTGTATTTTATTCGTCTGACTAACAGTGGACTCAGAGATGTACATGCTCATTAGGAACCTGTCATGCTTGGTGTACGCTCAATCTCACGTTTGTTAATGAACTTCACTGGTGCTCCTTGTCTCTTGCTCCCCACCCCTCGCTCTGCTGATGGTTACTCACGGGACACTCCCACCAGAACTCTTGGGCTGTGGTACAAACCGAGAGCTGCCAACCTGACTGCATTTAGAGATTTTGAAGGTGGGAGAAATCCCTGCAAATGTCATTTTAGTTTCTTTTACACCAGTAGATTAGTTTTCTACTGTGTCTGTAAATGGGTGTATGAATTACTAATGATTTATTACCTGCAACTCTCTAGCATGTTTATATGAAAGACACAAATGCACTTCAAGTGGATACAAAATGCTTAAATGTAGCATTACCTAAATGAGCATCATTACCAAATGATAGGTGTTTTTAAAAGTTATTTATTACTTTTCCCTTTTATACAATTGAATTTTCTTTTGCAGTCATTTGAAAATGAAACCTTTGAGGTTTCTATGGGTTCAGTCCTTTGATTTGGTGGGGTTGCAGCGGGACTGCCCCACTGCTCTGTGAAGGAAATAGGTACTATGAAGTATCTGTTTTCTACCCTGGTAGCTGGAAAGGCATTTGTTGACCCCATGCAACTTTCCCTTCCATCACCCATGTTCTGGGTTACTCTCTGGTGTAATCTTGAAATCAAATGTAACTGTTTATGATTCTTGACTTGTTCATGCAGCCTAGGAACCATATTAAACTTCCAGGTGTTTCTTTATGAATGTCACTGGCAGAGCTGGCCTTCACTGCTGCAGAACAGCTTGATAGTCACTTGGAAGGAAGCAGTTGTGGGGCATTTTCAGCATCTGTTTTTCACCTGCCAACATCTACTCAATAAACCTTGGGAGCAAGAATAGTCTTTCAGTTCAACGGTGCATTGTGCACCATTGAGCTAGCCATGCTACCTCATCCTTATGACAGAAAATGACTGCACAAGGTAGTGGAGGTCATGCATCTTTTTCTGCTTTTGTGTCATAATTCTGAGGGTGCACAACCCTCATGAGCTGCAGCCACCTCACCTCCTCCTGCCAGAGAAGCCGTTCATTGTGTTTCCTTTAACAACCACTGTTCTGCTGATGCGGCAAGTGCTGTGCCTCAGCTGCCCTGCAGTGAGACAGAGCTGATTTTCCTAGGTCGGTTCACCAAGCAAGGTCTTGAACACCAAAGTACTATCAAAATTAGCACTACTCTCACCTGTGTCAATAGTTTGGCACAGAGACTAAGGACTGAAAAGGCCCGGAAGCAGAGGTTGAAGCCAAACTTCCGGAGAAATTATGAGTATGAAGGGTTAATTGCATAGGCAGGGTATGTAGCTAGACTGGAGATAAAGGTCCATTTTTTGCCTGACATTTTTGTGTCAGTTGCTGTTTTCACTCATTTTTCCAGTTCTGTGGAAGTCACTCTTTTGCTGTACACTGTACTAACAGTCAAGTAAGGACCAACCTGGGTCTGGAGAGAGGCTTTCAGGGCCTTACTCCCTCACTCCGTCCCAGGTGGTGTGTTGTCCCTTCTGGTGACATCTAAGACAATTGCTGTGTTAGGCTGTAGGGTGCCTCCTCACCTGTAGCAGCGTTACATTCATCCCATCTGCTTCCAGTTTGGCAGAGCAGATCCAGTTCTTGTCCTAGTTGTGATGCCTAAGTTTTTTTGCACATCATCTGTGGTGAAAAAGCAAGACTGTCCATTTCAAAGAAAGTGAAGCTGAGAAGCAAAAATAGATAATCTGTCCTTCAGGAGAGCTTTCTTTGCAGTACAGTGTGCTAGCTATTGGAGCCTGGTGGAGAAGAATGGTATAAAGTGCATGGTCAGGGACTTAATAATTATTAGGAATGAATCATTGCTGTCAGAGTTTCTATGGGAACGGAGAAATAAATGAATATTTAGGCTATTTTCAAATTAATTATATCAGAAGATCCAAAGATTGTGCAATGACTAGAAGTATACAGAGGAATAAATCATTGTATTATTTAGATTTCGCTAGTTACTGTTACTGTGTTTTTGTAAAAAGTATGTTTAATACAACTTAGTCACAAAATATTTAAACTCAACAGAAGACAAACAGGACGTTTGGCTGTAAGTGCAGAACAATGAACTCATGAGGTTTATTTTTATATTCAAGTTCAACTTGGATGGGTGCCACGCAACACAAAAACCAGTTACCACTCAGTGCCTTTTTTTCTCTCTTGAAGTGATGAGGGCATCTGGAACTCATTTTAAAATGCAAACGAGGCTTTTTAGCTTTTTAAAACAATTTGCATAGCTTGAACTAATTAATGCTTTGGTTGATGTGTAGGCAGTAAAAGGCAACATGACCCCAAGCATGAGAGAGGTGAAGGAGAATTGCGTGGATTTTGGCATTTTCTAACTTTTGAGAGCTTGAATTGGCTTGAATGGGCATGTCAGTGTAAGCAGGGCATATGCATAGCGGATGTCACGATGTAATACCAGGAAACCCCTAGGATAAGCTGTGCGTGTTTCCCAGCATCATAAATAAATGTCCACAGAGCCTAAATACACAGCCTGATGTTCTCTTACCTTGAGCAAAGCCAACAGCCTCAGCCAGATGCAGCTGTCCCTTGTGAGTTAAGAGGTGTTCGCTGCAGTTGCTGAAGCACGTGCGAGCTCCTGGCACCAGAGGCCTAATTTCTGTGATCTGCACTATTTCTTCTGATACGGTCTGATGTACCTCGGTTCCAGCTGGCTGGACCAGCATTGACCAGTGCCTAGCCAATTTCCTCTCAGGTTTTGGTTTCCTCTCTCCAGTGAAACTCAAGTCTCTGCAAGCAACCCCCTGGTTATATTCAAGAATGACCCTTCTCCAGCCCAAATAAAATGTAGCATCTTGTGGCTGAAACACCATTGAAGTCAGAACCCTTCAGCTGTATGATGCAGTGGAAACCAGGAGGAACAAACAGTTTCTACTCAAGACAAATCCAGTTTACATGAAAATGAGGAAACCTGGACTATACCCTTCCTATCCCTAGTGTCAGATGCATATTCATGAAAGAGACGGCTTGGATTAGGTTTTGAGCAGGTTACAGCACTTTGCAGCCCTGTGGTGAGAATGGCTGGAGTAGCTATGAGTGCCCTGCTAGTGAGGTCGTTCGGTAGAGTTCTGCAGAGCTCTGCAGGAACTCAACTCTTGACAAAACGTTTTGGTTTCGTGATACGGCTTGTTCTGCCAAAAGCGTTCTCACATTTTGATTGTGCTACCCTTCAACCTTCCGCAGCCTGCAATTCTTCACAGAGAGCTTGGCTACAATTAGAGCTTTTTTCAGAAGATGGCAAAATGCATACACTGAATCCCAAGAACTGGGGAATGACTGTTGCTTGAAGAAAATGTTGCTGGATTATTTTTAAACTTGGACAAAAAGATTTTTGTTCCTTGTTCACAGAAATAGTTAAAATTATTTACCATAAATGTTCTGAAGCATTTTTCTTTGAGGCAGAGACTTGCCTGACACCTGGGAAGGATAAGCTCCTGCAACAACACTGTCAGGGGAGGGAGGGGCTGGGGAGCAGCTCTGCAGGAAAGCCATGGGGTGGTGGTGGGCAGCTACCTGAATGTGAGCCTGTGGTGTGCCCTGGCAGCAAAAGCTCTTGTGCTGTGAGATCAGGGGTACGGCCGCAAATCACGAGGAGGCATTGTCTTCCTCTGTGCGACACTCATCAGACCACATCTAGATACTGAGTCTGATTTTGGGACTTGACGCAGGAAAGACGTGGACAAACTAAAGGGACCTCAGAGGAGGGCCCCCAGGGTGGTGGGGCTGGAGCACTTGCCCCCTGAGGAGAGGCTGGGGGAGCTGGGCTGGGTCAGCCTGGAGAAAGGATGGCTTTGGGGCACCTAACAGCCCCTAGCAGCAACAAGAGGTCATGGAGGAGATGAAGCTGGGCTCCTCAGTGATGCAGAGCGGGAGGGCAAGAAGCAATGGGCACAAGTTGAAATGAGAGAGGTTCAGGCTGAGTATAGGCAGAAACTTTCCCCATGAGGCAGAGGAGCAGGTCACCCTGAGCAGCTCTGCCATCTCTATCCTTGAAGGGTGTCAAGCCCCAACTGATCCAACCCTGAGCAGCTTGGTCTGACCCCAGTGCTAGCCGTGCTTTGGGCAGGAGGGTAGACTGGGTCCCTCACAGCCTGATTTAGCCTATCATCTGATTTTAATCAAGAAAATGGGGTCCTGCTCTAAACACTCTCAACAAGTGGCAGTTCTGTAGATGCTGCCTACAGCAACTGTGCTGAGCCTGAGATCAGACCGCTCTCCTTGCAGACACAATGGACAGCATTCAACCAGCAAATGGGGGGACATTATTCCTCCTTCGTCACTTTTTAAAGGTATTTGAGAAGCTTGTGAGGTCTGTGTGAGTCTTCCAAATAGAAACCTAAGCCCAGAGGTTCATCTGTGTAACAACCACATACGGTATTAGACGACTGTGCTCAGGTCAACGCGATGTTACGTTTTACTATATGCTATTTGATACAGATTAGATTTGTAAATTGAGAAATACTGTACTGTCCCTTGCCAGGGCTGAGCAATCCAAGAAATACTAAAGTCGATTCAGATCTGAACGCTGGAGCTGTATATCTGCAGTCCTGCACACCATCCAGCTTTTCTTAGTATCTCTCACTGTTACTGTTTGTTATGACAGCTACATTATTTATGATGTAATGGAAGATTATAAAACAAAGCAGAGCTGTTTAAAGTATCAAAATTCCCTTAGTGTGAGTACTTTCTTAGGTTTCATTAATTTTTGGGTCATCCAGAATGTACATTTGTATACTATAGACATGATAAATTTCTATATTAATCTTTGTGACCTGTGTTTGCCCTGGCTCATGCGATCTCAGTATTTCCACAGTAAAAAAATAACAGAGGACTCAATGTAGAAAATTTAAGGCATTTACTGTGTTTATAAAACTCACTATGGGCCTGATCTTGTAATTACTTTACTTGGTTAAATTTTCATTATTCGTCTAAGGACTGTCAGTGAAGTGTAAGTTTATGTGTAAGGGGAAGTTTGTAACATTAGGCTCCAGTGAGATGTTAACATTAGCAGCAATCATCCCTGTCTTCCATCAAGTGGAGGAAGTCATGGAAATGAAACAAGAAGTTCTTGTGGAAATGATTACACCAGCCACATCTGCTGAGGAAAGCTGGAGCATTATGCAGGAAAGCTGCAGGGCTGCTGGGGTGGGAGTGGGCTGAGAACAGACCCGTGCCCAGCCAAGGGACAAAGAGGTGGGCAAGGGGAGCATGCAGAAGCCTCGGCTCAGCCTCGCTGAAACAAGACTGGTGCAACAAAGCAACGCAGGGCACCGAGGGGGAAAGATCTAGAAGAGAAAGAGGCTGTTATGGGGATCAGTATGAAAGCAGCAGCATTTTAAAGAACTGTTCTTCTCCTTTGCCTGTGATGTCAAGGCATCTACTAGCTTACCATTCTTGCTCTATTCTTATTACATTATTATTCTTATTCCTTTTATAATTCCATTTACTATGGTACTAAATAAAGACAAGCAGTAGCCAAAAAGGACACCTTCAAGGCCCAGGTGCTCTGCATGCCCTCCCATGGTGGACCCTAACCTCCCTCCCTCTTATCATCAGAACGATTCAGAAGGAGTCAATGAAGGCTTTCATTACCTCCTCATTAGGGCATAATGACTAGTTAGGAACAGCCTCTGAGTGTGTGTGTGTGTGTGTGTGTGTGTGTGTGTGTGTGTGTGTGTGTGTGTGTGTGTGTGTGTGTGTGTGTGTGTGAGAGCAACCTTGCAGCCCCTGCCTTACCCAGAAGGGGATGGGACAGCAGCAGCTCTGGGACGTCCAGCCAGGGCTGCCAGGAGGGGAATGGCCACTGGCAAGAGGGGCTGGTGCTGGGGGGTTGCAGAGGGGATGGGGCCTGGCACTGGCTGGAAATCCCAACCTAGCCATTGCCACAAAACCTGAGAAAAACTCATCCTCACTTGCTCTCATGGGAAATAAATGAGTCTGAAGTCTGGCCTAACTGATTTTCCTAGCCAAAACCATAAGAAGATAAAACAGGTTTACTGAGAACAACTTGCTGCACTTTAGGTGTTGCTTTTCTGTGAGAGGATGCAGTAAATCAGATTAATCTGAGTAAAGAGGAAGAGACATTGTGCTCTCTGCTGTTGTTTGTTTCACTTAGATGAGTACTAGATATTGCCAGATGCCGTCAAGTTTCAATTTTTAAATCTGTTGCCAAAGGAATGGGGAGATGCGTATGAGAGCCAGCATGACCAATGTGAATGCTCTTGGCTATTTCATTTCACTTGTCCATCTTTTCCCTGCTTATGAGGTCTTATCTCTAATAGAAGCACGTATACATACTGCCCATGGGTCTATATTTGTGGAAAAAAAGACATTTTTGCCATCTGATAGTGGTCATGTGAAACCAAAGAAGACACAGAACTTTCCTGGTTAATGTATTTGTATAATTAATAATTTTGCAAACTGCCTCTGGAGATTAAAATTTAATAAAGCAGGTGTCTTCTCTTTTAACCTTCTGTGCCGTAAGGACAAATTCTCATGAATTTTCCTGACTCTTCTGAACAAAATTAATTACTTTTTAAAAACTGCTGTCCGGGAGACCTAATTCCCATTTTATCTGTGCTGCTGACAAGTTCCTAACCTGTTGTTGGTCCAAATGATTTAAAAATCTTACTTCTTTTTCCTCAAAGAAACAGCTGCCTCTCTAAGAAAGATCTGTAAGAAGCAATGGCTCAGAGGCCTTTATTTCTAGCTTTCTGAGCTGCCCTCATATGTAAGAGCTGACTGCTGGCAAGGAGCAGCGCTCTCTGCGCTCGCAAGGGATGCGATGCCATAGGAGTGAGTCAGAGTATGGGCTGTGTGTGTCTGCACGCCAAAACTAGGAACGGGGGTGGTCCACGGCACTGCCTGCTGTGGTAGGTAGGGGAGTGGCGGTATAACAGGTTTAGGAGCACTGCTTGTCGCCTAATTTATTGTGGCATTGATTGCCCATCCTCTTGCAGCCTGCAGTGAGCTTAACAGCCTTCTGAGTCATG
Organism: Bucorvus abyssinicus; assembly: GCA_009769605.1. Taxonomy (NCBI): domain Eukaryota; kingdom Metazoa; phylum Chordata; class Aves; order Bucerotiformes; family Bucorvidae; genus Bucorvus; species Bucorvus abyssinicus. The sequence continues at coordinate 26,764,572 of CM020030.1, read as the reverse complement.
GTACAGGCTTGTGCAGCTGCTCAAGAAACTTTCAGTGCACTTACGGTGCAGTTTTACAATGGAGCTTGGATTTAAGCTGTGCTTGGATTTTCAGGGATGCTGAAGCTTGCCATTGCCATTATTGTAGAAGAAAGCAATAGAAAGAAGTCATAATGAAAAGGACATTAGGAGAAACAAAGGGGTTCAGCAAAGGGGGAAAACAGCAACAGAAGATACATTATCATAGAATCACAGAATGGTTTGAGTTGGAAGAGACCTTAAAGATCATCTGGTTTTCACCTCTCTGCCATGGGCAAGGACACCTTCCACTAGAGCAGGTTGTTCAAAGCCCCATCCAACCTGGCCTTGAACACTTTCAAGGATGGAGATGGCCACATTAATTCTTGGGGAGAGAAGGAGCAGCAAAGATGACTTGAGGGCTGCCGATCATCGCCGAATAGGAAGCACATGCAGCACTTAGTCCTTTATACAGTGTGGAAGCCATCGCAGGAGATTCCTGATGGTCTGAGATGGTTTTAGTCCTGTGCATGCTTGATGAATGCTACAAGACCTATTGGTGATGTGGCTTCTTGGTTCAGACCTCAGTGTCCCTGTCAGGGGTTGCAGTAACCTACGTAAGACTAGATATCTGGAGTAGAAGTTGTGGTTCAGTCTTCTCTGAAAGGAATCTGGTTTACATGCATCAGGGACATTCTGCAGATTGGACCAACGCATGGTAAGTTGAGCCAGGTAGAGGATTTGCTTCAAGTCACCTTATTGCTCTGGACCGCAGGAGCCTTTAGGCACAGCACTTCTGCTATGGAGTCAGGGGGTCAGAATCTGAAACAGTGAATTAAGCTGTTGCTTAAAATGGAGTTCTTTACCATTTACCATTGCAAATATACTTTTCTCTCAAAGAAACTTAAAATCAATTTTAAAAATGGCTTCCTGATAATAGTATTTATTTAAGTAGTCTTTAAGTCAAAGCAATTCAGCATGCTTCAGACTTAGTGATGACTTAAACCTCTTTCATAGCTTCATGAACTGTATGATCTTCAAACCTCCACAATGATCTCCGACCTCCACCAATGTCCTCTCTCATTTTGGCCTGTGGTGAGGAGGCTGTGCCAGCTATCTCTTTCAGCACAGCAATAAAGAGCTCTGCATTATTCACTCTCTGTCAGATGTTAGTTACAGTCGTCTTGCTCTGACAGACAGTAAATTGCCACAAGCATGGCAATGGCTGACACCGCTGAGTCCAGAGGGGTGCGTGCTGCTGAGAGGGGGTGAATGAGAGGCGTTTGCAAGCTCCTCTTCTAACCCTACAATTGAGTGGGCAATGCCATAGAAAAAGAACAAGACTAGTGCTGTAATCTTGCGCTGAGGGCTTCCTGCTTAATTAAGTATAAAAACATAGCTCATTTGTGATGTTCAGAAATACTCAGTGTCATGCCTTTCCAGGAGAGAGATGCTTTCAGTCTGTTAGCAAAATGACAGCTTTATCTTTCCCTTGCACCAGCATGCAAAGAAGTTGTTTTGAAAAAGAAAATCTAATTAAAAACTGCTAACACAATCCTCACAGCTGAGTCACGTTCCCAGGTACCTCATGTTCCTCGTGTTTTGTCAAACAATAAACATCTGACTCAAGGCAGAGGCTGCTGCTCCTGAGGCACCTGAGTGCTAGGTGGTGTGCTATTCATGACCACACTTGAGACTCTGTTCACATCTAGCCCTGAGCCTTGCTTTCTTTACAGATCAATTTGCTTTTCTTCTCCAGTTTCTTAAAATATTTCCTCTGTCTTTTTGCTGATGATATTCTGGGAACTGTGGTGATCCTGGTGAATTAGTGGGAGCAGTTTGTTAAAATTTGAATTGGAGGTGCTCAGAAGCGAACCTGGGGAGGGGGCGGTGTTTGCCAAGCACCACTCTTCAGCGCAGAGGAAGCCCATGTTCTAGAATCTTGTCTGCAGAAGAAAAATGGAAATAAAAAGAAAATTTTTCTGTTTGGATGAATAGCAGAATGACCTGAACTCAATACTAGTGCTACTACAAAGGCTACATGTGTATCTGTATTTATATTATAATGGATAAAAATGTTACCACCGTCTCAGATAAAGATGTTTTAAACTCACCCGGTCACACTGGTGCTAATTCATTTTGCCACTGTGGGATTAATAGACTATATTGACTGGCAGCTATTTTGGTGTGTGTTGGTTGGTTGGTTGGTAGGTAGGTTTTTTCAATATCAATTTAAGATAGTAGAGTCATCAAAAAATAACATCGTAGTTACTTGACTGCTAGTCAGCTCGGATGAAGTCCAACCTAAGGGCCAAATAAATCCTAGCAAGTCATTCCACTTAGTCAGATAGATTCTGGATCAGGTACTAGACCTGATGTTGTTGATATTAAAATATCTTCCTAGTGTGTCATACAAGCTGTCACAATTTTATGTGGGCACAGATCACAGTTTCACACTATTTCCATGCAAGTATCTGTAGTGCAGTAGCTAACAAAATATTAATTACTTTTTTTTTATAAATTTGACACAAGGAAAGGTGAATGTTGCACCATAAAACCCCCAATAGAATATAATCTATGCCTTTGTTTCTGTGGCTTGCTCATTTGCTAAGGAATAAAGATTGGAATTATTGAATTCCTTTATGAAAGGTGTTTTCCTTATAATCCAGTTTCTATGGGAGTATCATATTTAGGCATAAAACAAAAGATAGGCAATCCAGAATGGATTAGCAAACATAAATACTCCTGGAGCCTGTGAGATCCCAGTTTGTCGGGAAGGGTGGACAAAGGCGTGTGGTAATGCAGAAATACTCATCCTCTGCACTGAGACCTGATGTGCTGCAAAGCTAATGGGATTGATGCAAAAAGGCAATGTGGAAAGAATTGGCCAAATTCCTGCGACTGCAGTATGTGTTTGATGTGCAGTGACATTATAGTTGGGGAAATAAATTATTTAGATTGGTGTAAGGGCGTCAGCAGAGACATTCCTATGACTAGACATGAATTGTCTTCTGATGCTTCGAGTGCCTTTTCTGTTTGTTTGGGGTTTTTTCAATTCCTGTTCTGTTCTATCTGTGAAAGCAGATACTAGACCAGAGTACTCAGAATTCCGTTGCTCCTAGGTCTGGCTGACAGATGACAGTTTTGCACAAGGGCAGAAAACTGCTCATGCTCCATCAACAGTGGCTTTTCGTGTTTGATGCCAGGAAAGGGTTGCCTGTTTTCTGTGAATAACAGTATGGTTATGGTTAGATTGTTCTTTAGGTGCTATCAGAGCGTGAGCTGGCCCTTTAAGAGATTTGGGTTAAACTTTCCCCATATATTAATGTAGTCTCTTTAGCCTCAACAAAGACTGGTCTAGGGAATGGGAGTTTATGAACTGATATCTATATCTGTGTAGTAACTGGTGTAAACGTGTTTGGATTTGCAGTCATGGTATGTTTGTGGTATGTCTGAGAAAATGTTGTTTTATTTCCCAAGTTATATGTGTTATTTTTTCAATATGTTCTTAGCATTTTTCTAAACCAGAAATGAGAGGTCAATGTCCATAACGACTGTCAAAAAGGACCCAGGCATTTCCTAATATTTATAGAGGACATGCATTATAAATGAGCGCTCACATAAAAATCTAGCTCTGTGCAAGAACTGACAAAAAATATGTCTTTTTTAGCAGGCAGGAGCCCAGCCTAGAATATTTTGTCCTCTTATTTGTATCTCTGAAGAGCTAAATCTGTGGTTACTAGGAGTGCTCTCTGTGCAGCTCCTTCCTCCAGTACTCGCGTATTCCTCAAGTGTCCTTGAATCTCCACAGAAGTCTTTCTCAAAGGACGTTTGTTCTTTCCAGTCCACCCCAGGAGCAGACCAACCTGCAGCTACATAGATTGCGTGTTAGGTTTTAATTTCACTCAGTTCCAATATTTGTCATTCGCTCTGCTTCAAGTAATTTTTTCCTATTTTTTAGGTACAAAAGAGTTTTACATTATAGAATAACATTTGTTTTAGAGCATGAAGTGGGAGTAAGAGGGCAAAACAACCCTAAGCCTTTGCGAGACTTCAGCCAGCCAGGACTCTGGGGGATAGCAGAGACAAGATTCCTGGTATTTTCTGCCTGCTGTGATGTGAACAAAATTAACCAATTTTTATATTTCTGTCCTTGAAAGGTTGTCTTAATACATACCTGATGAAATTAGGCTGGGGGCTCCACTAATTTTAGTTACTTTGCAGTCAGTTAGAGGTAGACAAAAATTTATAATATTGATAAAGTTGAGTTTTCTGTTTAAGCCAATTGCTCCAGGGAAGTTGATGTTCTCTCTTCTTGAAGGAAATTGCTCCAATTTAAAGGCATTAAATGTTTAATCATTTGTTACTCGTCTCACTTGCAAATACTGCTTGCTGATGGTTATGTTGTTTATCTAGACTGACTCTCTGAGAAATGCGAATTGGTTAAAAATTCTCTTAAAGGTTTTCTGAAGACAAAGAAGAACTCGTGTTGTAAGATTTTTTTTCCACCTGAGGTGAACTTCTAAACCTGATGTTTCACAAATAAAGTAGTAAAAGAGGGCAGCTAGTTTCTGACTGTTGGTACTTTGAATTTCTGTACCGTGGATGAAATTTTGCTCTCCTTTTTGAAGATATACATTTGGAATAAGTGAAGTCATCTGAGTATCTGCTGTAAAACTGGTGGAAGAGCAGATTGGATGATTTTCACAGAATTTTTTGGCCCGTGGTAGACAGTATAAAAGTGGAAACAATGATAACTTTGAATAGCTTCGTCTCATCTGAGAGCACTGGAGAGAAGGGAAAAGGAGGAACTGCTGAACCTATGTGCAAGCGGCAGTCCTGACTCCTTTGTACCGAGTTCTGCCAGTTGTGTTGGAAACCAATACCTAATAGAGATTATAGAATGGTATAAATCACTGTAGCATTACGTGTCGAGGGACCTCTCTTTTGTATTTAACATGTAGGCCTGCTGTGCTAGTTGGCCGTTTTTCTTCTACTCCTTTTTGTTTGCTCATATTAGGGAAGAGTGTGGTAAGGTAGCTGTCCAGCTTTAATTATTGATCTGTCACTCTTTATTTTCAAATTCCTTCTTAAAAATCAGTTTTGAAAAATCATCACTGTTTCATGGGTGAGGCTGTTTTTTCACCAGAGCAGTCAGCAGTTGTCTCTCTGCTGAAAACCAGTGGATAGGCTGTGAATACTAAGGACCAGAGAAAAACATCTTTTTCTGTGGAAAAGCCTGTCCTAAAGACTGTTGAAATTAAAGGTCCCATTAATTTTCCTTCTCTTTAGATCAGGTTCTGATAATACGGGCACTGGTCTCCAGAAATGGCACATGAGCTCTGGCCTTGACGAAGGACTAAATAAAGTTAACCTAGTCTGGTCGTTAGGCTCATGGCCCAGGTCAAAGTGCTGTAACAATTCCTGAGGGCAGAGCTTCCCTCCTCTCTCCTGCTGCACCCACAACTCTGCACCAGGAATTGCAACTTGCTACCAGCTGCTGCTGAACCTTGGCACATAGGTGAGTGCGTCTGTGTGGTTTTTCCACCCATGCTCTAAGCTAGCTGTCTGTGTAGGTATGGGAACTGCGTAGACCACGTCTGCCTTGTACCTGGCTGCTTTGGAGCACAGGTAGAGCAGACACTGAGCTGCTTGTGCTTGTCCTTGTAGACAGCATCTTCAGTTTATTCTGTTTCCACTATTATGTTGAAGCTTAATGTCCTCTTAAAAAAAGAGGATTTAGTGATGTTTCTCCTACTTCTCCCTCCTTCTCAATAAAGTAAGTCCTTAGGACAGATTCAGACAGATTGGGAACCCTAGAACTGCTTATACAAGTGGCTTCATTCCTCCACTTTCCCAAGGGAATAAACTGTTAAAGGAATATATTTCAGTGTTTTATTGCATTGATCATTCACATTAACAATGTGTTTTTTCCTCTGCATAAACCTAATGGTTCCCATGGCGCTTTTTCCTGGTGTTCTTGGCAAAAGTTTCCTCCCTCTGCTGCTGCCCAAGTTGTGGTCATACTGAGCTGTTGCATTCTTCTCTAGGAAGTAGCTATATCTGCATTGTGCACGCGTAGTCTGCTAATATATAATGGAAACTTATAGGAGGAATGAGATAAGATAAATGTCAGACTTATTACCTCCCTTTACAATGGAAATTTCCAAGCTGTAATGCCACGGTGTGCAAGCATGTTGAAGCAGGACTAATTTTGTGACTGGCTTAAAGTAAAAAGAGAACATGCAATGTGTACATTGTTCTGATCCCAGTAGATAGGACACGGGCAGCTGTAGTTATGGCCGCTGCAGCTCTTGCTGCATGGCTTTATTCGTGCAGGTGCCAGCTATTTGTTCAAAGGCACGTGGTGTGCTTTGCCTGCCTGCCTTTGGCCGCTGTACCCATACGGGTATAGCCATCGGTGCGCGGAGGCTCCATTCTAGCCGTGCTGCCTTCCTCATGAAAATTCGAAATGTGACAGAAAAAAAGCACAAAGATAACTATTTCTAGCAGGGAGTGAGGAGTGTTGTTAAAGGAAATAAAAGACCATATCCTTGGAGAGTCATTTATTCTGAGAATCATGCTCACCTTTGCCTTCTAGATATGCATTTAGAAAATAACTACAGTAATCCTCATAAAGCACCTTTTTACAACATGGTTTCACCCAGTGATATGAATTAACACTGAACAACATTTAGCCACGCACATAGGCAAAGAAGGCGTGGATGATTATTTCTGTCTTACAAAAACACGTGTAGTGAAGTGTTTAAGTGTTTGGGAAAATTTTTCATTTCTGTCCAGGTTTATAAAATTCAGTTCATAGTGTTTCATCACACTGCTTTTCATTTTAAGTCATCATCATCATGGCTTGGCTTCGCGGACGAAGATTTGGGAAGGGCTTTAAACGTGAGTACACCCTTCAAGCCTGCGCGGTGGATTTTTTAGGTGAGGCGCAGCGTGTGCGAGACTGGCCCCACCCTTTACACCTGAGGTTCATCTGCCAGGGCCTAGCGAGCTTGGACGGTGACAGCCAAGTCCTCAGGTCGTAGGTTTGGTTAGAGTATCCTTCTCTTAGATGGATGGCCTTACAGGGCTAAACGAGCTCCATCTGCCCGGGTTTGGAGTTAGAGTTGTCCTTCTCCTAGGATGGTTGCCCGAAGGCTAGTGAGCCCATCCTGCCCGTGGACACACTTTGTCTGACCCTTCAGTTGAGACCTGTCAGGCTTGGGAGACCCTACCGGAGGCATATGCCACCACCAGCATAGCTCTCAACTTCACAAGGGCACGCAAGCTCTTTCCCCACGGCAAGGGGGTGCCCGTGAAAGAGTTCATTTTAAGTAATACAGCTTAAAAAGCTGAGGCAATAATCACTGAGAAGGCAATTTTACAGAAAGTGCATAGCCTTGGGAGACTTTCTGAATGGTTGGTACTTGCTATATAATTAAGAGTTTGGCACTTACCGGGTTTCATTTACAAAGCACTTTCTTTGTACTTTCTCTAATGGTATTAAGAGAACTTGCAGTTTTGAGATACTTCCTGCTCTGTCAAGCAAGATGAAGCCAAAGCTATGCTCTTGTCTGCTTCCTGTTTTCTGCATTTGAAGTGGTCTTTTTTTTTTTTTTTTTAGCCATTTTGAATACAAATGCGTGTTGAACAGGCGGAGGAATGGGAAATCCATGTGGGTCTTCAGCAATCCTGTAAGTGCCGACATACTCTGAACAGCGTCTCTGTTCCCATGTCTGGAAGACAAAGATACAGAAAGATCATTTTATTGCTCAAGTATTTTCCTTTTTCTGGCTTCTATTTTCCTGACTGAAATCAATATTTCAGGGCTAATGGATGAGCACGTCTGCTGTTGCTGCCTAAAATGCTGACCTTGGCAATCAATATATTTAACTTGGAGCATTTGCAATGTCAATTACTATGATAATACCTCAGCATTTACTGCCTGCAAAATGTCTGGGTTATTGGGTTAGAGTTCCCCCGCCACCTTTTCCTACTTTCTCTCTTTTTATACTCTATAACTGCTGGGGACTCCGAGCCCTCGAGCACAACTGTGTCAAGCCATTATTTTATTAGGACTGGATGAATGATGGGTTTTGTTTTGTTTTCTAATTTGTTGATAATTTTGAAAATTCAGAGGGACAAGAAAGCTGTTGTGAATAACACATTTCACTTCAACAGAAAGGGAATTGTTCTGATGTTTTAAAATATTTACAAGCAGATTTTGAAGATTTCTGAAAACAATGAGGTAAAATTTGCCACAAAGTTATTACATGCTGAAGAAACAGGACACACCTTTGTAGAAAACACTGAAACATTTGACTTATTTTTTTCATTGTGGCCTGTAACTTAAGAGAATAATTTGATTGTATGTAATGTCACCAATTGTACCCCTTTTTTTTCCTTCAAAAATGGTTTCATTTAAGAAATATCACATAGCCCAGGATTTTAACACTAGTCATCTCCAAGTGCTTTCAAAATAGCACCTTTCTCCCTTCTCCTTTTTTTTTATTCATGGGGTTTTCCTGCTCTTGCCTGAACAGAAGAGGGTTAAACACCATCACACCATCACCCCTGACAGTACTGGTGCTTTCTGTCTGTGGCATGTCAGTTTGTTGCTGATCGTCTGTACCGAATTACCTGGATGCGGTGAAGACCTTGACCTTGACATCAGATTGTTCCTTGTGACCATAAAGGCTCTCACCAGATCTAAGAGATTATTGACCTCGATCCAGAGCTTCAGTAAAATTTGTCAGTCTCATTTATGTAGAGCATAACAGTAGATAGACCGTTATAAATGATGGCTTTTTATTCATAAGATAGTGTTGAACTGTGGCATTTAATCTTATTAGGGAAAATTAGATCTGTCTTGGAGCTTGAAGCCCAAGCTGGCCCACAAGCTGTCAATCAACTGGAAACCATCACAAAGGTTTACAAAGACTGACCATAAATTGCTAAAGAATGTCAGCTATTGTATACGACTGCATTGCCTTCAGATCTGTCCGAATATGCACTTTTTGCAAATTAAAAGGAGTCTGTGGCTAACAGAATATATGCTTTGTATGACAGAGTGTTGAAGACAATTGTGAGCATTGACATTATTTCTGTTATACAGTGTTTTTTTCAGGAGTGAAGATCACTACGAATGAGACTGTGAAAAGGTATTATTCATGTCTACTTGTATCAGTTAAAAAGTTTGTTCCTCAGTCCCATAATAACCAATACCTTTGCACACATATGGCACTGTTTAAAGGGTTTTCAAATGCTTCGTATAATGCTGAATAAGCAAGGTCTGGCCTGAAGCCCTTCAAGGTAATTGAGAGCTTTTCCATTGACTTCAATGGGCTTTGGCTTAAGACATTAGTGAATTTAGTCTCTCAAAACCTCTTGGACTATTGTTATCCTCATATACTAGTAGAGAATGAAGACAAAAAAGTGAAATTACATGCTGTCAGTCACACAAGTTGGCAGACAGTATAGAACTCAATGCTTTTGCTACCAGGTCAGTCATTCAAACACCTCTGCCTTAAAAAAAAAAAAAAAAAAAAAGAAAGAAGAAGAAAAGTGGAGATTTTTTTATGCTGGTGAAATAGCCCTGTGAATGGCTTGAGAATAAAGAGCCAAGCTTTCATTACATACAGTTTGTCCTAGCTGATGGTATCTCAGGTACACCCTGGGCTCCATGGCCTTGCTGGGGGTCTCTCTCACCCAGGATGCGGTGATATGGTCCTCCCTCCCGTGGCCTGTGTTGCAGTTTCCTGGTGTTGACAGGGATCACATCAGCAGCCGTGAGTCATGCTGAATATCTGCACTTGTGCGCTCTGAAGGTGCCCAGATGGAACTCAGTAATGCCCGGATGCCTGAAAAATATTTATTAGATGATGCATTCAGGGAAGAACAGCCTCCGTGCCTGCTCCTATTCCCTGTGGTGTACCTTTGCCTGGAACTGGTGAAGGTGCTTCTGCTGTGCATACTCCTGTAATGTCCCCTTTTTGGCTTCACAGTCTGCTCTTACCTGAAGAAATTTTGCAGTGTAAAGGCAAGCCAGGGTGCAGGCAGCCTCTTGGGCAGGAGACTTTTGGGGAGCTAGGAGCCTCTCTTGCAGTGGTGCTGCCTTCCTGTGGCAGTGGGATGGAGGACAGACCCTCTCAGAGCTCCTGTCCACCAGGTGAGCCCTTTGATCTCCATGTGGTTTCTCGTGCTGTACGAGATAACCAATCCTAGCAGCCTTTTTTGTAGCTTGTCTCATAATTCACAGTCTGTGCTTCCTAATTTGTCTTTTCTTCTTCTTCTTTTTTTTTTTTAATCTCCTATGGGTTTATTTTTTCATTTCTGTCTTTTAGCCTGGGGAAGGGAACGTGCTGCTCACTAGTGGCATGCCCTTGTGGATCTGCTAGCTTTGAGTCCTCTGCAACACATAAGGGTACTAGTCCCCTCTGAGATGGATGTGCATATTGCCTATTTTTTTTTTTTTGTATGACTGAAGAGCACAATATGTCCAACTCCACATTTTTTTCAGGCTGTCAGTCCTTGGCTGAGCAAATAGCACAAGGAGAAAGATTTCTTCTCACTGGATCCCCTCCAAGTCCAAGTGCTCAGGCACACAATGAATCCTTTGCTATCTGGAAAGAAGAAGGTGGTTTCTGATAATGCTACTTCTGCAGGTTGTTCCAGAGGTTGTTCTTAGCTGTTCTCTGGGGTGAGGAGAGATTCATGCTATTTCAGTGCTGATAGAGAAGGTCCTGCCAGAGCTGGCTGTATGAACTGGTCAGGTATGTCAAAGGAGAAGAGAAAGCCTATATAGCCAAAGGCTACAGAAGTTTGGAGCTTATTCATCTTCCTTCCTTGACCTCCATACTGATTTGATTTGAAGCTACCTTATCACCATATTGAAGGTGATTTACATGGTTCATTAATTAATAAGCCAAAATGATATTAAGAAGCCCTGAGTGCACTGTTAACTAATGGGTCTGTCAAGTCCTTGCTGAATTCTGCAGGGATAACGCCCAAGGGGCAGAACTTAGATTAATTCCATTTATATCAACTGCTGCTACCTAAAAGGTATGACTTAACTGATGAGTGGTAATTGGTTATAACCCATTGCAACCAGGTCCTAAATTTGGCAAAGAAAAAGAAGCTCTGAATTCTGCTGACCTGGAAGGCATTGATTAAAAACTGTCAAAGACTTAAAAGCACAGTCTTCAACTTTGTCTGAGAGTTTGTCTGTATCTGAGCTGAAACGTTAAGAACACTCTGGAAGGCAAGAGTCTTTACATAAATATTGTAGGAGGAAGAGTTTAATATGTGCTTGTGCAGGGACATAACAATGCTGTGATCTGAACAAAAAAACCCCCGTAGATAGCAACAACCAGATACTAAACCAGCACAGGGTCTACAGGGGAACTGTCAGTGTTTTCCTGTTTTCAACTCCACTGTTGGAGTTTTGATGGAAATCACGGGCAACTACTGAATGACAGTCCCATTTCTGCAAGTAGAGAATAGTAATTGGAAACTGTTCTCATGGAAAACCATTTAAATCCTACTGAATCAAATAAATATTTTTACCTTTTCCTTTTATAAGTGCTTTGCCTAGTCTAGGGAAGGAATAAAGAAGAAACCAAACGGTATTCTGCATTTGTCCTCTCTCTGTGAATGCCTGTCATTTTAAAGGGTGATGACTGCAGACCGTACTTTTAGGGTACATATGTATAGATCACTGCAGAACAAGATTTAGAGCAGATTTAGTGGACAGTGACTTTTTTCTATAGAATGCATGTGCTAAAGCTATAACTTAAAGAAAATAATATTGGACAAATCCTTTTCACTGCCTCCACATTTGTATGTCTTGGAATAGTTATAGCACAATAGAGAAGTTTGATCAATAATCTTTTTTATTCTGTTTAGTTATTTGTAGCCACTGTCATAAATAAATCCAGTCACAGCATTCTCTCATGATATTTTAGATCTAGTTGATTGAAGTATCAGGCAATATGGAGTTTGGATGTGACAACAGTCTCTTGCTACAGCTTTCTTCACAGATGTGAGGTTAGCCCCCAGAAATTGGACCAGCTTATGAATGTTCCTGGTTTATATTGTCTCAAATGCAACTTTTCCCTGATAGTGTCAAATCTAAAAAAAAAAAAACCGAAACAGTCCCAATTCTTTTATTAAATTATCTAGGACAAAGGTATTACGTTTCTCAATGATTTGAAAGATCTCAGTGATTTCAAGATTTAAAATGCCTCCTTAAATATTAGAGCCGAGTTCCAGATCTAGATGAGATCTTTAAAGTGCTTCTTATACATAAAGATATGCTGTTACTAAGGTTAATCAGACTGTTATATGTTTTAATCCCCAATCAACCAGAGCGAGAAGTCTCTGTGTCATTAGAGTACAACTGACTGCACTGTTACAGGCTGCACTGGGATCAAGGGTGTAAAAGAAACCTGGAGAAGAGGTAGAAAGCAACTTGAATAATTTGCAGCAACTGTACTGAAAGCTGAACAGACTTAATGTTTGGAGTCATTAAGATTAGTCAAATTGAAATATTCATCTCCTCTTACTCTGATTTACCATTGTTCACATTACAGAGCGAATTGCATTTGCTCTGTCAGCATCGTTTTGTTCAATGGGGCAAATACGTATTAACATTGCCACAGGAATTACTCAAAAGGCATTGTATTACTTGCTTGTTTTTTTGAAAGTGTCTACAGATGCCATTTAACACCTCACAGTACTAGATGTTATAAACACAAAATAAATATCAATCTTCTCTCAATGAACTAGGCGTTTCAACTTGTGAGAAATGAAGGGCAGTGAGAGGAATAGAAAAGAAGGGACAGATGAAACAGTGTGTTAAGTAAATAGGCAGCTATCACAACTGCTTTGGTGCAGGCTTGTCAGAGGGAAGTGGAAGAAGTGAGAGGGCTGGAGCCACCCCTCCATTAGCTCTGCCTAGCGCTACTTGTACTCCAGTCTCATGAGAGAGGAGAAACTGCAGAATGGTTTATCTGCCCATCAACAGCCCAACCATACCTGACTCTGAACTGGTGTTTCAGATACTTTTGCAATCAGAAAGGTTGCATCCATTGTCTCTGACCAAAATCTAGAGGTAGTATGGGCATGAGTGAGACCACGTAAAATAGGAGAGACTTTTTCTGTAGCTAATTCTACTTTTCCATTAGCAAAGTAGTATTTTAAATGAGATCAAGTCCACCTGCATTTTTGATGCCTCATGAAGCCGTCCTCCTGAAGCAAGTGTCCAACTTCCATACTGAGTTGATGAAGGCATACAAGTTCCTCTTTGGTTGGAGATCCCACCTGCCTTAGGCTGTGACGTCTTTGATACCAAAGGTGTGAAGAAAACCCATGGCTTTGCCACCTGTCTCTAGCTCTCGGCTGGAAGAAGTGATACTGTTGTATCTAACTTCAGAGGTGAAGATGAAGTGAAATGAAGGCACACTTTGTTCAGGGCTGTCCGAGCTGGTTCTAAATATGGTGGTTTCAGAACACGGAATCCTGGAGCTCTGGAGCCCTCTGCCTTACCCATGTCTTACCCATTAAAGAATGAGTCTTTAACAGTGGCCATATTTTCTGGCTGAATTACTAGAGAACAGAAAGGTTTAGTGACTAGGCTTTGCAGGCTCTGCAACTTGCTGGGCAAGGCTCTGTCAGCTCAAAAGAGCTCTGTGGCTGACAGCCACAATTCTGACACCTAAGGCTTGAAAATATATTTTAAAATAGCTCACATCTATCTTTCGGAGTGAAGGTAGGCTATTCCATGAATATGTGAATGGTTTATTTTGCTGAGTGGTGAATATATCTGTCTTTCTAAATTGCTTAATACATCTACATATCTAAGTTTTTAATTACTAAAGCAAAGACAGTAGAACGACATGTTCCTAGTACGTAGTTAGGTCTGATTCATCTTGGTGCTCCTGGATGAATAAGGTCCAGTGTTCCAGTTAATGGATGCTTTCGATGACCCAGCCATCGGAGAAGAGTGATGCATTACTGAGGATTTTCACTGGTAGGTACTTTCTGTAGTAATTGCACAGCTACCAAGAGAGGTAATTGCTGTTTTCCAGATGTTATGACTGTGGTCACGGCACTTGCTTCCACTTTCTGTTTAAATTCAATTCTCCTCTGAACCTTCCTTTTCGTTAATGAAAAATTATGAAAGCGGTTTCTACATTTAACTACATGAAAGAAAGAAAAACCAAAGCTGTTTTAAAAGCCTGATTGATTCTGAGCATTATGAAACTGTAGTGAGGGTAGCTACCTAACAGAGCATGCTTAGTGAACCCTTCTAATGTTCACACACTAGCAGGGAAAACAGAACTGAGATCAGGTACTTTTTACACGATTCACAAATAATAAGCATAGGGACCAAAAAAAGCACACTTCATCGTCCCAGCAGTGTTAACTCTGACCAGAACAGGTTTTCAGCCTCTGTGTTCATGGTTGTTTCTGGAAAAAGAAAACTGAGAGGCATTCTGCAAAGTCGTGCAGAGGAAGTGCTCCCCGTGCATTGTTCTTCCCCGCATGCCCGAAGGCGCTGTGTGTGTGAGCATTTGCAAAAGTAGACCATATGTTAATGACTGACTTACTAACCTCGAAGCTGAGCCCACATGCTATAAACCTCCAGTGTTACCTTTCTGTTGTGCGCTGTATTATTGCCTGAACAAACCCCATCATTTCAGAAAATGTCAGGTACGAGTATTGTATCAAGATGTGAACTGTGGAAAGTCAGCTCCTGCATTTACCAGAAAGCCTTTAGCACGAAGTGTGTATGTGCTGAAAACAAGATAAAAATAATATATAAATGTATCCACAAGCCAGAAGTATGATGTTCTATTATGATGAAAAATGCTTGATAAACATTGAGAATAACAAAGCAGATGCTCTCCTACCATAAAAAGCTTTGCTCAGCACAGGAGGGCTTCACGACTGCTGGAAAATATGAGAAAGGTAAACACAGTACAGTGATATCACCTACCCAGACACTTTGAAAGGAGTTTTTTGGTTTTCAGACTGTAACTGGGCTGCGTATTGGATTTGTGGGAGGATGGGAAAGCTAACATATCCCTACAATAGGTGAATAAGCTCATGCTTTGTATCTTTCAATGATTTGCTTGTGGGTTTTCATTTTCTTTAGTCATTTCCTCATCCCTTTTTTGTTGCAGTCGCTTTGATAGTTCTCCATATACACTGCTTCTTTGCCCTGCTGTTAGCCCCAAAAGGAATCGACAGGCCCCCTGTCTGGCTTGTTAAGCTCTCGAAGCTTGCTGCATCCTGCTTGCAGCATGTTTCTGATTACGCCGGCAGCGCAGACATTTGAGCTCACAGCTGCTGTAGTGCTGCCAGATCAATACACCCACAAAGCACAGCAAGCCTTTTGTGTAGGTTCAGAAAGCAGATTTCTCTTGTCTAGAGGGCAGTCTGTAGAATAAAATCTCCTAACATGAAACAGTCCTCCCGGAGCTTCACTGAGATATGCATTTATCAGTGTATTATTTAACAAGGCACTAAGAAGCTCTCAAGGCTGAGTGACAAGAAGGGGTTTCCTTCCTCCGAATCAATGCCACCTCCCCCTCCGCCTCTCCCCCGCACCACCCTGGACTCCACACCCGATAAGGCACAGCATATGTTTCTCCTTAGACTTGCCTGCAAAAATACCGAACCCTTAAAAGACGCATCAGTTGCGGACATAAACTTGTCAGAAAACAATGATCAGTTTTATCTCTTTGTGATCTTATTGAGTCACTTGGATCTTGACAACCTTGTGGATACCCTCTGTAGTGGAAATAATCAAGGCAGTGATAATAAAATTTATTGATAAAGCAAGGAGTCTGACCGCTCAGCTGTGAGGTGGGGGCTGTTAATTTCTGGAGATTTTTTCCTGGGTTTTTTTTTTTTTTGTACAGCTGATAGGATTTGATTTATATTCTTTCCATCCCTCTGATACAGATAAGCTCATTTTTTCCCCCTCCAACCATAGAGAACGTTTACCCTTAGAGTTAATATGCAGAAATTGTCGGCTCAGCAGCCAAGAGAAAGAAAGGGGAGTGGGGTACAGGGAAAAATCAACCCTAGCATGTCATAGAGAGCAGACTAAGACCACCCTCTCCCAGACATTTGTCCTACCACTTCCATGGGAATGGCTGAGTTAGGGCTGAGTTGAGCAGGAGTGCTAATGACCCGACATCAGGACTTTTAGATCCATACAGACTGAGATACAAAGAAAAAGGGATTGCATGCATGGGATGGAGTGACTTTTTTAGCAATCTCATCTCAGTTTGTGCTTTTTCACTCACTTGTAAATTATTTCCTGCGGGAGTGGATTTGGAGAATCAAATCTGACCAAATTTCTCCTTCAGGTGAAATTCAGCCTAGGGGTAGATTTTTCTGCAGGGGAAACTGTTGTCCCAGAGGAAGGAGGGTTGAATCTTGAGGAAATTGCAGGACTCCACTTCTGAGGAAATGGCTGGTCTCAGCAAAAATGTGGAAATGTGGCTTACATTAACTTTTGAACAGTCCTTTTCCATTTGTTTTTGTTTGGAAGAGCAGCTTTAAAAAAAAGAAAAAAAAAAAAGAAAAGAAAGAAAAAGACATTTTGCAGAGTGATTTCAAAAAGCCCCCTAAAGGAAAAAAATGTTAGGTTGAGTGGCAGGACCTAGCACTGGTGTGGAAGGGCCTATGGAAAGGAGACCTAGCTTTATTACTGGGCCCATGTGAAGGCTGGAACAGCTTTGCTTTGCACACTTACCATCATCCTGGCTGAAGCAAGTGAATTTGAGTATGGATGAAGGAGGAGTTCCCCATGGAAGAAGAAGAAGAAGAAAAGTTAAAATAAAGTTAAATGGTTTTAAAATTAGACTTTACAAAGGAGGATGACTGATTTAGTAAGGCTTCAACACGAGTAGACACCTGAGAAAAACATCCGTTAGAAGAAAAGCACTGGAAACACTGTGAAATATATAGTCAGTGAGGTGACTCCATTTTTGTCAGGGCTACAATTATGCAAACAATTTTGTATAGTTTGTTAAAGGGGTCCTGTGCTTCTGCTTCCTTACGTTACAGTAAGGTGTCTTGATTGAGATCTGTTGCCTGGATTTTACTTTGAAAAGGGACAAATCTAAGCAATATCTTTGCCTTCTTTCATGTTAGGAATCATGGGAGGAATTTATTCCTAATGGATAGTCTAGGTCTGAGGATGCTTTGGATGCTTCATTTTCCTCAGTCTGTCGGGAGCTAACAACGGACTGATGAAAGATCTCTGGAATTAAATATTTTGCTTTCTCTAACACAGCAGAGTCAGCCAGGGTATAGGTCAACAGAAATGAGCCCCCCCATGTCTGTTTGACTGACAGTTCCCAGTCTGTCTCCTCTGTCTTGGCAGCCTTCAGCCCTACAGCCTTGAACCCCGGCACTGAGTCTAGCTTTCTTCGCTACACCCTGGTTTCCAGTTCCCTCTTGTTGACTTCTACAAGATTTCTCTCCTATATCACTACCAGTCAAAGAGCTTAGTCTTCTGTGGTGGTGAAAGATTAAAGCTCTCATAGTAACTAGTCCTTAAAAAATGTCAGGGATTTATTTACTGCCTCTGCTGGACACCTAACTTAGTGGGCAGTGAATATCTTCTAGAAGTGCCTGTCTCCCTCCATGGACCAGGCCAGGTGCTTGCCTTTTTAATAGATGGATATATTTAGTTGCAGAAATGCTACCAAAAGTCAATGGACAGATGATATTTTACGTCTTACTGCCATAACACATTTATTCTAACAGATCTTATGGATCAGTGCAAAGGCGAGGTCCATAACAGCAAAACCAAGCTTCTTATGGAGTTCTTGGTTAAAGTGCAGTCCTGGCTTTCTTAGTCCTGCTTTTACTTGGACTGATTTATCTTGAGGATATAGCTGCAGATACATTTGCCTACCCACACTTTGTTGTGATATTAACATTATGAATATAAATATACTCTTGGTGTCAGAACAACCCAAATGGCTCTTATTTGAAAAGTTGCGATAACAGGTTTTGTAACTTCATTTGCTTATCTCGTTGCATTTCTCTGTCAGTTGAGTATGCTTTTAATTTTCCTTTCCAAGTACAATTTTGTTTCCAATATTCAAGATTATATTTATAAAGGGGATCCATTTCAGCGATGAATGGAATCCATTACTATCCCCCTATATTTACAACTCAGTTTTAAGGATGACACTTTCTACCAAGAAGAGCACAGGCAGGTACTTCATCAGACAAATCTGAGTACACAAGGACTCTTTTTTTTTTTTTTTTAAGAGGACAAAAATGAGAGCAAAATACTTAGTAGAATCAGGTAGGTGTGTTCTAAGGTGGAGGCAAGACTGCAGGGTGTCACAAGCTTGGAAACTGATCCAACTAGGAAACGTTGTGATATGCTTAGGAGAAAAGCTGTAGTTGCCTGGGAAAATGACCAATTACAGCCCTGTAGCTTAATAATGCCAAATCATTTGTTCAGGTTGGGCCACATAATCTCTAAAGAGTCGTATGTCCTGTCCCAGTACTGTCATCAGATGTGCCTCTCTCATACGTGTAAAATGTAGGCATCTTCTGAGGTGCAACTGGACACAGAGCAGGTATGACACCAAAAGAGGGGAAATTCAGAAGGTGGGAACTCTCCACCCCAGCTTTTCTGTGAATAACTAGTCTCTGGCCTAGTATCACAGAAAACAGGCCCTTGGACTAACCGGATTACTTTGGTCACTTGACCTGCTTATATGGCAGAGAAGTGATTGTCTGTTAACAATTTACCTAATAAATTACTACACATATGCTACATATACAGGACCCCAAGTATTCTGTAGTACCCCTACTACAGTCTAGCTGATGATTTTATTCTAAAGTATGATTCAAAACAGACAGTAGTTGGAGATACTGATCAGAGATGCTTCCTAGAATGCAGTCAAATGATCACTTCCTCAGAAATCACTGCACTTCCTTTGAGTAATCATCAGTAATTTTTACAAATGGAAACAATATCACCTTTCAGCTGTTTTCTACTCTGTAATGAAGTCTTTTAGGTACAGACATTTGTGCATAATAACACATCCTTTCTCATCACCTGTGTAAATTCAGAGCTGACCTGTGGAAATCAAACAGAAATGACGTTATTATGGAAACAGATGGTTCTATCCCAAATTCAAGAGCTATTTCCAAGTGCAAAGAGTGAGGCTCTCAATTCCCAAAGCAAATACTCTCAGATGAATCAAACTGTGCAAAGCTAGAACTGTTCAGCTGGCCAGCATTTTCTACCAACTATAGTGGAAGAGAAAATCTCTGTTCTTCTTGAGCATAAGGTAAACGAGTATGGCAGAAAATTTTTTCTCAGTGGTGACTCAGATGATACTGGTGAAAATATCTGAAACTGATCTACAGTACAGTTTCTGCTGCTGTTGTCTACTAAAGCCATCACTGAAAGGACATGCTGTTCTAAGTGGATGGATGGAATAGTCACACATGTAAGAAGAAAATCAATCCATTTATTCTTTATACCTGGTCAGTTTTCCTATATACAATATATAACAGATTAATTAGATGCAGTTACACCCCTCAAATTCACTTGTGCTTGTACTAGAGGTCACACTACAGATAACTTCCCTCCTCAGTGCTGATTGGGCAATCTACTCATCCTGCTTGAAGAGTTTTGGCCTTAAAAAGAAAAAAAAGTCACAATATCATATGTACTATTTTATACTTACTCTTTGCAAGACTTCCTTTGCTTTGAAGGGTTTTCTGACTAAGTCACTAATCCTATGGCCTCTATTTACTCATACGGTCTGGTTTGGAGCAGGAGCCAAATGAAGATTGAGGGTCATGGTCAGTTTGTATTAGCCACATAGAACAAGGGTATTTCTGTCTTCTAGAGCTTATGGTCCACCTACATCTTAATATCAGATGTTGCACAGAACAGGAGCCAGCAGAAGCCATTGCAAAACCTTGCAAAGTCTTAAAAAAGATCTGTCTGTACATTTCATTCAATGTGTTTATTTCATTAATCCACTGAGAATTCGTTTAATTTTCTATAGTTAATCTGAACAACAAAGTTAAACACAATGTGGCAGTTCAGAGAAAATGGAGTAAAAGTATTGAATTACTTATGGCAAAAAAATGTAAGATCATTCTCCCTTCTCCAATAAAGACTGGCTCTGAAACAGAAAATGCCCTAAACTCCTGCATGGTAACTAATATTTTTTTCTATTTGGTTTGAATGAGTCTTGCAAAACTCTGTTTGTTGCTGATAAAGACTATTAGGAAATAATGAACGTGAGAGAGTAACAGCCTCATGAAGGCAGAGCACAAGCCTGGGTCAACAACAGGAAAGGAAAAATAGGGAGCAGGAGAGGCAGTATGTGACTAAAAAGCAAAGAGAAGAACAGCAGGCAATGTGTTTTGTTTTCCCAAGAAATTCCAGAGGATTTGACCCTCTGCTAGTCTGTCAGCGCTGGGTGGGGATGGAAGTGCATTCTGCACCAAGAGGCCTGGGGGTAAATAAAATTACGACAGGAGCAAAATGTTTTCATTTCTCATGCTCAAGCAGTAAAGAGATAATAATAGTGATAAGGCCAGAACCTTGGGCAGCATCCCTCCCCGGCCATGGGCCGTTGGTGAAGGGAGTACATATTCTGAACCCTGCGTGATTTTGATACGCCTTTGTAGTTGCGGGCTGCCTGACCGCTTACTCTTTCTACAATAAAGATACAACTCTCTTCTTTTTTCTCTTTTCTGTTTCAACATCTGATAGTTTTGCAAGAAGGCAGAACTACGGATGCTGGTCAGATCCTGCATTTTTTCTCCTCCTTTTTCAAGCCCCTTTGTTTGCTTTTTTGCTCTGCGCTCTGGTGACGCATCCCATCTGGTTCTGCTCTATCGGATGATAATAGCACCGTTAGAAGTCAAGGTGGGACAACATCATGGCTTGTTCCCAGTGTGCGTTGCCAAGGGCCTTAATCTTCTACTTCAGAATTCCAAATAATTTTTAATTTCTTTTTAAGTTATGGAGTGGTAAGCATCTCAGAAAACTCTACATTTTCATGTTAGGGCTGATTCTGCACCCCAACAAGCTTGTTTAAAACTAATTCAGGGATCTTTGTACCAGATACACCACAACTGGGCTGAAGGACAGGTGAGCAGCTTTGTCTTTCTTCCGGAACCTGCAGTCTCGTCTCATCCACCTTGCTTATGTTTCAGCCCCATCCCCTGTTCTGCCTGGTTCCCTCCTCTTGTCAGGGAGGGGCATTCTCAGGGTCCATTTAGGGCAGGTTTGTATTGCTGAGCTGTAGAAAACCCAGCCAGTGCAGAGGCAAAGGACAGCGCCTGTAGTAAGAAAGCATTCTTTCCATGCCCGCTGGTTTTCACGTCTCATGTATGAGTTTGAAACCAGGGTATTTTGAACTATGACTCACCAATTTTGCTTTATTGCTGATAGTCTGTGATTGGTAAGTTTTATGAATTTAATCAGTCGAGCAGCTATATGCAAAGTAAAGCTAAGCCAACAGCAGTTAATTTCTGCACAGAGCAGGAATAGATAATGTAGTGAGACTTTGTCACGTCCAAAAGCGTGTAAATAAATCTGACATTACAGGCATGCACATCACACACACGCACACAAAAAGCAGGACTTCCTGCTTTTATAGTTCTGTAGAATTTTGTTTGGAATGCTTCCCATGTAGTTTATTTCTTGCTGTGATTTGTTTATTAGTCAGGTGCATGCACCGTGCTGGGGCCCGGCAACAGCAATCAGCCATCGTGGGACCTACAGAAATGCCTGAGCTCAGTCAGGGGAGAAAGCCCCAAGGGATTCAGTGTGGTCACAGAGAGCAGCGAGAGGGAAATCTCCCCTGCAGGGTCCCGTTGAGGATTACACCCTCCCATGGACGCCCCGATAATCTCATAATCCCTAACCCATGAATTGCCTCTGATCTCCTCTCACTCTAAATTATTTAGACTTCAAGTAAGGGGAAGTTCAGCGAGGAAGAACAGTTACGAAAAGCCATTTCCATTAAGCTCCTAAAACATTTTTAGCCAGTTTAACAGAGTAGTTAATGAGAGCAGTAGAGGAGACCTTGGGAGGGTAGCGTAGATGTCTTTAATCTTTCTGCTCTATTTTTCTTACCTCGACCACATCTGCTGAAGCAAACAAGCAAACAAGATGTGTTTCCAGTATGCGCTTAACGCTTCACATGCCACAGTTGAAAAAGTGGATAAATGCTATATTTTTTCATTGATTTAACAGTTTTAATTAATGTGATATAAATGACATGAAATAATCCCTCCACATACCCACAGAGAGACGTGTAAATGATAGGTTTGGTCACGATTCAAAAGTAGATCCACTTTACCACTGTTTTTTTCCCCCCACAAAAAATGGATTACTCTATTACAGCTCTGCAGTAAGCCTGCTCTATAACAGTGAGGAGGTGGTTGGTATATCCTTTCTGTTTCTGTCTTTTTTATGGATTTCAAAGGTAATTTCAAATTAAAATAACGTAAAGCATAGAAGAGACTGGCATTGGTTATTTATTCTTTAGATGTAATTGTTTTTTTTATTATTTTGTTATTGACAAAGCTCTAAAATACACATTATTTTGCTTTATGTATCTATTTTTATACAGCTCCTGGGTAAAAGTTAACTTTTACGTGTCATTTTTCCTTACTGCTTTTCAAACATAATATTTTAAATATATTCCATTTGCAAAACAGTCTCCTTTTTCATCTCTCCCCCAAAGTATTGCACTTTCTTTTGTTCTATCGGGGTTTCTTTATAGTGTGTAAAAGAGAAGAAAAATATTCACGTTCCAGAAATAACAATAATAATTATTATTATTTTTTAAATTATTTTTCATTAACACTGAAAAGCTGCAACTAAGCAAGACCTGTGAAAACAAACCTTGTAACAGTATTTGAAAGAAGAAACATCACAGAACAGAGTGGTTTTTTTTTTTTCCAGTTTAGCAGAAATGAGGCAATGTAGCTTCTCAGAGGACAGGTGCAGTTGGAATTCATTACCGCACATCGCTGAGTGACTCCATTTCTCCTTCCGGGCTATTTTCTATTTGAACTGCATGTTTTTGGGGTGATAGTTGTTTTTTACTGTCATTTCAGCTCAGTGCTGTGATCTTAACCAGAGTCTCAATGTGTTACAGTAAGATAATTTGCAACAGGCAAAATGACAAATGTCCGTCAATATCTCCAGCACTTTTTTTTTTTTACAAGGCTTTCAACAGAGCTTTTTGAAAACTGTCCAAACTGTTTGGCTTTTGAAGGCGGATTTAGCCCTTCGGTTCTTGCAAAATTTCATGTGATGATTTGTGCACAAAACTGTACTATCCTATTAATAATCTGAGTAACTTTTGTCATTTTACAAATCCAAAATATTAAATGTCATCACCACTAAAATTATAATTCACTTAATGGTGTCACATCCTTTAAAGTCACCAGTACTCTGGATTATGTCCCTTCCTTGCTGTTAGATTAGAACCCTGATATAAGAATGCACTGTTGACTTCTCAGGAAAATATCATTAAAAGAAAGTGCTTTATCTCTTTTACTCCTGTGACCTCTCCTTCCCAGCCATAACCAGTTCGCTGTAGCTGTTTTGTACTATATCAAGATTTGTACTATTCAAGATCTGGAGAATCTCATTTTTCGAAAAGTACCTGGTTTTGCTTAGGATGGCCTGGTTGTCATCGTGTGATTGAAAAATTATCTGAAACGCTTTATCAAAGATCAAACAAACGCAAACTGCACTTACCATTAGCTAAGTATTTGGCCTGGACTGAGCCATACCGTCGTGCACTGGGCTCCTGAGCTCAGTATCGTTCCTGAGCAGTGCTGGAGTGTGGCACCCACAGGTGTAATTAGGCTGCGACATGTCCGTATGACTGAGATTGACTTTAGCAATAGATAGGTATGGTGATGGCCTCATCGTTTTGTTGCTGTGCTTTTAAACAGCACAAAATAAATTGAGTAACTATGACAAATTAGAGGAGATGGTTGATGTGGAGCTTATGAATTCTAATTTAACAGAGTATCTTCTATGCGAGATTTCAAACTCCGGTGTGAATGTAGAGCTTGGTGCCTTCACTACTGTCTTTCTACCACCATATTTGGCTGAAATACGATGGGATGATGACACAGCTCTAATAATGGAAAGTCATTAACCTGAGGAAATCTCATTCGAATGTATCTAAAGTGGGAAATGCAATAGCTAAAGCTTGCCAGGGTAAGTTTTGTCTGACAGCTTTTCAGGGAGCTGGAGCTCCGTGCAGTGGAATTTCTCCCTGAGGCAGGAACAAAGGAATTGGATGTCAATTTGCAACCCTTCAACTAAAAGTGATTTCAAACCTTTCTGCAGAAGGTAATGCTTCTCTCAAAGTAGGAGTAGCAAAGGAATAGGGAAAATGGCTGTGTAAAGAGGAGAAGGAGAGCAAGAGATACACAAGAATATTCAAAGAATGAGCCAAAAAACCAACTGCCACCCCAAATCACGCACAGTTCAGTTAGAAAAGACAAAAAAAATTCTGACATATCCAAAAAATTGGGGAAAGGAAACAGAGGCATGTGTGTTTATTATTTTGTCTAGTTCTGTATCCTTCCTGTGCTAACTGAAGTAGAGGATAATTGTATTTAGAAACCCATATACATCGTGGGCATCTGTTAACTTTCATCTGGCCTGTACCACTGAAGAGTAACATGTAAATCCAGCATGCTGCAGGCTAGATTTAAGGAAGTCAGTGTGTTTAAATCATTGTGGTGTCTGGAAGCTTAGGGCAGCCTAGGACAGCCTAGGGGCAGTTTAGCCCCATTTCTGTGAAGAGGTAACAGATATCCATATTTTATCTAAGAAGTGCATCAGAGGTGTCCAGAATGGGACAAAGACCAGCAGACCAAGAGAAGATAACACTCACATGTCTGTTCTTGAGGTCCCAATACAGCAACCTGGCTGGTGTTCACCTACGGGTAGCCCCATCAGAACTGAAACAATAACCAAGAATAATAGGAGAAATATGTATTCATAGTAGTAAGTAGGCTTGCAAATTGCATTCTTCACTTGCTGCACCCCCCCAGCCCCCGCTGGTTTATTAACAAAAGCCTCATACTGGAGTGCAAAGAGTGAACACTTGAAAAAATAGACATGTAGATGTGGCACTGAGGGACAAGGTTTAGGGAGTCTGGCAGTGCAGGGTGAACAGTTGGACTCGATGATCTTAAAGGTCTCCTCCAACCAGACGATTCTATGATTTTGAGCTTTTTTCTAAGCTAGTTCCTTCAGAAATAAGAGTTCTACTTTGTCAGAATTATCTCCGAGTTTGGGAAATGTTATGCAAAAGCCCCACTGAGCTTGCTTGTTTCCATCTCCTACAAAGATTTTTCCTACAAAGATTTTTCCTACTTGTTTGTGACCCAACTTCCCCATCAATTACTCCTTCTCAGTGATCTGAGCTGGTCTGAAAACCTGTAATACAGACAGTCACCAAAGAGGACTAATCCATTGAGGAAAGGAATGTGGAGCTGGTCTTCAAAAAACCGTGTCAGTGCCTCTCAGTCACATTAGTAACTTCTTCTCTGTTCTGAACTAGAAGTTTCTAATGTTTGTCTTAGCCTCTGGTCATTCAATGGATGAAAGAGGAGGATTGGAGGGGTCAATGCTTATCTGAGGTGCTCATGTGCTGGAGCACACGATCATCAGGTGAACAGTTGATCATCATATTGCCACTCATGCCACTCCTATTATGGAGCTGAATATAGGTGGCAGTGTTCACATTACCCTGGCATTACCTGACCATCTCTTGCTGCAGGAGAGGACACTACCATTACAGAGTTGCTCTCCCATTGCTCTCCTCAACACACACAGCATCTTCAGATGTTTTCAATACTTGTGTAAAGGTAGGTGCTACAATGTAACCCTGTAAATCTTCTCAAAGCAGTCATGAATGCAGATAAACTTTAGATTATTCTAAAGCAGACCTCTGCCCTAGTGACCTGGTTATTCATTAGTTCTGGTTTTTGCTCTATCATCTAAGCCATTTGAAGTGGTAATTCACCCTCATGTAGTTCACTCAGTGCAGAAGAGAAGAGATTTAATCTTCCCTCTTCTTTGACCTACTTTTGATTTCTACTTCCAATTATACCTCATGCTTTGTAGTGTGGTTTGATTTATTTATGACATTTATACTGGGATTTTTTTGTCTTTCTAACATTTAATGTCAGGGTGAGGTCTTTCATGGTGCTGGGAACCTGCAGCCTCAGAAGACCCAATGTGAATTGAAAGCGGGAGAATGTGTGGTGGGGGCACTGGGAAACATCCTTCTCATTCCTGCGCCAGTGGTGAGCTCAGAATGTGGCTCTGCACTGCATATTATGGGAAAACAGGGGAAAGCCTGCAGAAGGGACAGCTTCCGGGTGCCTAACAGCCCCCCAGCACCTATGAGGGGACATGGAGGAGATGGAGATGTGCTCCTCACAGCAGTCCCGGGTGGGAGGCCAAGAGACAATGAGAACAAGCTGCAACGAGAGAGGTTCAGACTAGATATAGCGAGAAACTGTTTCCCCAAGGGGACAGTAAGGCAGTAGAGCAGGTTACTCCAGAGGCTGTGCCATCACCATCCTTGGAAAGTTTCAAGCCCTCACCGGAGCAAGCCCTGAGCAGCTTGGTCTCACCCCAGAAGTAAGACCCCAAATTTTGTTGAGGAATTGATAATTTTTCCATTTCCTTGGGCTATAATGGGTTGAAATGGGTTCAACTTTCAGGCAGTGATTTCATAGGTACTCTAAGAAACAGGTGAAAATCGTTTGTTTTATCACTCATCTTCTTTGCAACATGAAGACCCTCACGAAAGGACTAAGCATGATTATGCCAGGTCCCCATGGGGGCTGTGGACATTCTGGGGACTGGGAACACTGAGGGCTCCCCATGGAGGGTCAGGACAGGGCCTGGCAGCCAGTGCACTTTCCACCCCTAGCCAGGATCAGGGCAGCCAAGGAGCGCTGGGGCAGCTCCAGATCCAGGCATTGGGCACATGCCTGGGGACGGGCCGAGTCTGGGACGGGCTGTTGGTCCGTGGGTTAGGATCCGGATCAGGCTTGGTAATGGGGACCAGGGTAAGACCTGGTCCTGTGATGACCACATGGGTGCCCTCAGGACCCCTACCGGCAACATGCTCATTACATGCTGGGCTGCCAGTAAGTGACTGGTAACAAATTGTGGGTAGAGAAGTAGTGGGGTTTCCCCATTTCAGGTTAAAATAAGATACGGAAATGAGCCTTGCACGTCCCGTATTGCATTATGTCCTGAGCAAACTTAGTGCTGGCTGTGGTCCAGGAAGTAATTTTCCAGCCATTTTTCCAGCTGCAGACTGGAGTGCCTTGAATGTAGCCTTTATACTCCTCTAACATCAGGCCCTGAAACAAAGAGTATGTGTGCTCTACAAAGACGTTTTGTTATAACTGGGAGGATTGTATTTACAATTGGGATTACAGTACATTGGAATCGAGATACAGGAATATAAATGAGAAAACCTCTTTCTGATGACACTGAGTAAAATCACTCCCATAGGAATTGTTGTGTACTTACATAGTCATCACGTGGCTTACTGGGAAAGTTGAAGGTATTAGTCCCATGAGGGGCTCGGCACTCTGCAGTTATACCCATGAGCCTGTTTTGATAGAGTACAAAAAAATGTTATGCATGTTTACAGCCATGCTAGTTTTAGAGTTGCCATAAAAATTGCTGGCATCTCAATATTTAATTTCGTTTTACAACAGGACAAAACCCAGAGATTTCAAAACCTTCCTTAGAAGGGAAATTCTAAAATTCTTAGGAAAAATATTATTGAATAAATAATATCCAGAGCTAATTGAAATGTTTTATTTTGCATATTCAAAGCATCACAGTGGTTTGTGTTGATTCAACACTGAGCTGCAGATTGTGACTGTGCCTTGTCTTGAGGGAGCTATAGTACCAAATCTCATTTATTCCCGCACTATGAGCAGGGTCCCTGGCTTGACTCCATCTTCTGTAATGGACTCTGAATCACAGGGCTTCCAAGATAAATCCTGTTGTTTTGTTCAGAAAGGTGTTATATGCATTACAGGAAATCACTATGTTCAGTAAAAGCACAAGAAAAGGGAAGTCCACCATTAGAGACCACAGAAGGCATAAAACATTAGGAAACAGTCACTATGCACTTGCTTATTAATGTCAAGTCTAAAAAAACCCCAAAACCCAAATGAACCTTTGGAGTCATTCAGACCACAAACACTTTCTGATTTGTATCCAACCACCCAGAAGTATTTCATTTTGACTTTTATGAATTTTAAAAATAAAAAGTAAAAATGCTGCAACATAAGGCTCTTTAAAAAGCATCCAATACAAAAAGTCAAGTGACAGAGGAGACTTTCACAGCCATTACTTCTGTCCAGGACTTCCAATAGGAAAATGGATGAACTACTTTGAAACACAGGAGCTTTGAAACTTTAGCTCTGGGCAAGAACCCTCCTCTGCTCCTGCCTCTCCCCATACTGCCCCTGCCGCTCCTCAGCTGGAGGTCACTGCCTGCCATGGTGGAGGAGTGCCCTGGCCCATGTCAGTCCAAATGACTCTAAGTCCTGTTGTTTAAGGTGTTTAAATAACGTGGTTCATTTTGAGTGAAGCAGGTGCGAGAGCCTTTGATGGCAGTAGAGCCGGCAGATAGGATGGCTGGTGGATTGCATGGAGAGGCAATGGTAAGCAGGTAGGAGCAGGTTTTGAAACTTCTTTCACTTGCAGAGGTGCAGCTGAGAGAAAACTACTTGTAGCCATATTTCACTGAATATTTCACTGAACAATTCTAAAAAACAGTTTTAAAAGTTCTGCTTTTCTAGATTACTTTATCACTAGTTACTCCAAAATAAATAGGATTGTTTGAACAAAATATCTACTTGCACTGGAATAAAAGACCCGGTGAGTTAATGTTGACACATGGTGCCCTTCTGTAGGTATGTTGGTTGGGCTTGAAAGGTCTCTTCCAACCGAAATGATTCTATGATTCTATGCTGTAGGTTTGTGGGGTTTTTTTTAGTGAGTAAATCTGCTGTGTGTACCAATGTGACTGTCTTCACTAGAGACAACATGTAAATTGATTTTACAAAGTTGCTAAGCATACTTAGTGCAATGGGCTTTCATGATTATCCAGAGCTCCTGTAAATTGGGCTGTTCCTACTGGTGAACAAATACAGAGTTAGAAGAGAAACTTCAGGAATCTCAGGCTACATCAGCTGAATGGGGAGCTCACATAAGAAAGTGAAAAACCACTTCTCCGACCAGAAGAGTTTTCCCATTTTGAATCCAAATCAGCCTGCATATGCTGAATACATTTTCTGGGTATGTTTTATTAAAGACTTTATTTAAATAAAATTTTGAAAAGCATGCGTATCAGCTACTGGCTCTTGCACAATGAAGAAACCTGACATTTATATCAATAAATGTCATTTTCTTTCAGAGGGTAAGATTCAGAGGGTAACCATAGCTATTCAGGTGATCTCTTGCAATTTGGAGGATTGCATAATCCTAATATTTATTAGTGTGCCCCTGTCAGATAAAAATATTCCTTATATGGATAACACATCTACAAGAAATGTATAGTTTTGATAACTGTAGTACTTACTTTGACAAATACTAGTTGTGTTTGATTATGACTTTGCAGACCCACCGGACTGTCCAGGGCCTTTCAAGGTACTCACTGTAACTGGTAGTTGGTAGGGGAGAAGAAGCAAAAGAACTCCTTCATATCTCAATTTGACTTAAAAAAATAATATTGATGATTTAGACTAGTTTTTGTGTTCTATTAACTGATGATAAGGTATACCATGAAAGCTAAATCTGGGCATTTTAGTATTCTGTATGATCCTGAAACATTGGAACATGTTGTGTAATACTTGCTTCTCTAAGGTCATAGAAATGAAAAAGAGAGGAAGTACTATAACTTAAAAGAGTATCAGAAGAGTGTACACTCCTATGCGGGTCACCTGATTTCTTCAGTGTAGCCTGCCTTGTTATACAAAGGCATTTTCTCTGCTTCCCTATATGACCCGGTAAATGTGGTCATCTTGTGGACTGTTCTGCCTCGTACTGATGCCTCATTATACCTGTGACAGAAAATTATCAGTAAGACTGGGACAGCTCCTGACCCTGGTGACCAATGACTCCAGAAATCCACTGATTACTGTTTTTGCATAGGTGTCTTTTGTCTACAAGTATTTGTGTTGCCGTTGCATTCCGCCCCTATGAAAGACAGCATATTCTTTTGTGCTCGTCAGGTAGCAATTGACTCTATTTTTCATCTGGTATTTCCTTTACTTTTTGGTTTTTTTAAATTCGAAACTAAACTATTACTGCGCGCAGAAAAATGTATAGCTGGAAATGCTGTTAGCCTTGTAGGCAGCTTGATGCTTCTGTCATTAGAGCAATGACTTGGGATTGAGAAAGTGCCACAAACTTATTTATGGGGGAAAATCTGTTGCCTGGCCTCTCTGTGCCCAGCATGCTGTAGCCTCCTCTATGCCTTCTCTTGTCTGTGTTGGGTATAAGCTCTTTGAGGTAGGGGCTGCCTTTGAACTAAATATTTGGACAAGATAAAGCGTGACGCAATCTAGATAGTTTTTGGAACCTCTAGGAACATAATAATGTAAACAAGACTATTTTATATGAATCAGGTTTTTATCATTTAGCAATTTACTGGCACACTCCCGTGGGGTGCTGAAAGGGAATTTTTCCTTCTGCCGTACACATGCTGCAGAGTCAGTGTGACAAATTGTTCAGGAGCTGGAGCTTTTACCCTCCACAGAAGAAATATTGAGCTAAAATGAAGGCCAGTAAATGCTTAATTACTGATACTAAACCATCTTTCATCTATATACTGTGAACATGAAACATATTGGACAGAGTGGCTGTCTGGCGCGTTTTCGTATGTGAAACTGGTAAATCAGAAACAGATGGAAGTACTGAAGTGGGAGAATTGCCCTATTCCCTAATTAACAGAATAACAATGCAGAAGAGGAGCAATAGTTGGGTTTTGGGGGAGACCATTGGGTCAATATTCTCCCAGACCAAAGATGGATAGCTAGGACATGAAAATTATCAACCAGCATATACATACATTATTATATTACCCATTCATATTTATCAAGGAAAAGCTTATAAAACAGCTGTCGTTATGGTTCTCCATATTTTTTTCTTGAATCATCAGATATTCTGCTCTAATGCATTGTGTAATGTGATTTTGCGTATCAGCACAATGCTAGACATAGAGCTGGAGGAAATTACTCTTTTTTCAATCATTTACTGAAAATATATGGTTTCCTGAAAAATGTTATGAATCGAAGGTGAATTGGTTCATTACTTTTGGCTATTAGAAATTAGTCTAAAACAGCAAAATGGTTGAATGTCCCTTTGGACCAACTCATTCTTCAGCTGGAAGAGCTGAATTCAAATCCAGCCTTTCTGTGCCTTTTAAGCCACACCTCTGGAATACTCAGCTGTGTAAACATGTGTGTACAAACTTTTGCTCTCCTGTGGTTGCAGTCCTGGTTTATGTACATGGTTAGAGGTGCGGCTGACCAGGAACTAGAAGTCTGGTGTCTCATGCCTTGCATAGTCCTTCAGCTAGAACAGACCTGAGGACCCATGCAGCCTGGGGCTGGAATTTCCTCATTCTACCTGTGGCCACATCACTTTAAGACCCCTGCCAGTAGCCTGGGGTGTTATTCTCACCCACTTCTGGCTGAAAAGACTAAGCATGATCAAACCTAAAAAGACTGCAATAGAAAGGATGCAATCCAGCATATATCCTGTGGGTTAGTGGGTAAAATCCTTTCCTGGGAGGTAAGAGACGTGAATTCAAACTGCTGCAGGCGGGGAATAAGATGGACCTGGATCTCTTAAAGCCCTGGGCAAAGAGTCTAGAAATCACCGAACTACCGAGCAAGATTATAGCTACTGTCCAACAGCTTTCTAAACTTAAGCCTTCTGCTCTTTTGCCTTTCTTCCAAGTGCCTTTCAAAAACAATGAGGTGGTTTTTTTAGATTACATAGAAAATCTTCAAGTGTTCCATCTACTTTCTGGTTTTTGCTTTATTTGGCAAGAAAAGGAAAGCTTCCCTTGGATTCATTTTGATCCAAGCCAAAATGCTCTATTTGCATGTTTTCTTCTGGATTTAGATCTAAAAATCCAAATATTCTAACAGTCGTAACCTCAGCAAATGTGAGAGCATAGGTTTAGTCTCACTCATCTTTCTAAGGGCTTTCCTCTGGTCAAGCTGCTGTGTAAGCACACACCAAAGTAAGAGTCTGTTCTTAGTGTGATGTATAAGGAGACTCTGCCGTGCATAAATCAAGCTTTCTGAAAATGGGGAGAGCAGCGTGGTGAGCCCAGGCACTACGTTTTGTCCCTCTGAAGCCAAATGCAGTGGGCATCATTCAGCCACGGCTAGAAACCTGATATCCTCTGCTAGCTGCAGGAAATGGGGCATACCGCACTTGTGAAATGCAGGCATATTTTTCCTGGGTCATTATTATATTAAATGCATTTACTAGGTAAAAATGAAAAAATGAGGGAAAAAAAAGAAAAGTGTTGGCTGCAATACTTTTCTTCTCCTTCATTTTCAGAAAAAGAGATATGCTTATGCTCTGGGGATAAGGAGGAGAGGGGTGTTTGCCTTCTATACATCTTCTCTCTCTCTGCTCCCCATCCCCCAGAATAACTTTAAAAATCACTTTCAAGCAAAGCCTGACCCTTGTTTTTGCAATAGGCACTAGAGCAATTATCATATATCAAGCTTTTGCTAGCTGTAGTCTGTGGAGCAATTGCTGATAATCTCTGACAAGCTCTTTGACATCATATGCTTGGGACTGATGGACAAACCCCTACAATGGAAGAAGGCTCAGTGGGCAGGCGATGTGCTCATGAAGCTCAGGGAAGAATGTAGGGAGTGACCACAGCTGTTGCACGTACAGCTGAACTCATCTCAACACAAAGGGGACTGGAGGGTGGCCTTTACTTTTGATAAAGGGCCATATCAGTTGAGTGGATTAGCTGATAGACTGAGTTTTCCCTGACTTAATCAAGAGCGTGAATGTCTTCTTGAGTTAGCAAGACCAGTATGGGGAAAGTGTATACCTGCCTCAGCATAAAGTACAAAAACTGAACAATAATAATAAGAACTTAAAAGAGAGCAACATGCTTGAACTGGCTTCAACCCGTTTATTCCTTTCCAGTGACTGGGGATGCCCAACATGATGAAAGTGAGCACAGAGAGACTGGAAATGGCAATCATGTGTATTGTGATCCAGCTATGTGTGGCAATTGCTATATTGTGCTTGTGTTCTGCTTTCAGCACATTACTGTATCTCTGCTAAACAAAAATCCTGTGTAACATCAAATATCTTCAGGATATGTAAATGTCGTACAAAACATTAAACCCTCTTTGTGCAGAATGCAGAAACAACCTGGTCAGAGAATATTGCATTCTGACACTGCTTCTGGATTCTCCTTATTTTTCACCATTAAATCAAGCTTGCAAAAACTGAAAAGCCCATTTGCTCTTTTCCCAACATCACTTTTCCAAGGAAGCTACTGAGGTAGTTCAGAAAAATGTTTACAATGAGAAATGGAAGTCTGCACCATACCAACTCTACATGAAGATGTGATCCACTCTAAGAGACGTTCTAAAATTATGATTATTCCAGCTACACTATTACCCCGCCTGAGACTGCACTACCATTTCCACTTTGAGAAGAAGAATAATATTCCTTGATGGTTACCCAGCTTCCTCCCAGAGTGATAGAATCACAGAATCATGGAATCATTTTGGTTTGAAGAGACCTTTAAGATCATCGAGTCCAACCATTCACCCTGCACGGCCAGGGTCCCTAAACCATGTCCCTCAGCACCACATCTACTTGTGTCTTAAAGACCTCCAGGGATGGGTACTCCACCACCTCCCTGGGCAGCCTGTTCTAATGCTTCACAACCCTCTCTGTAAGGAAGATCTTCCTGATATCTAACGTAGATCTCCCCTAGCGCAACTTGGGGTGGAAGGGCAGGGGCAGAAGCTCTTCTTCACCTAGTTGCTGTTGACATGTCCATCCACAGGAGAACTGATGTAACTTTTGTTTGTCTGTGAAATTTTCAATACTATTTTATTGAACATCAATGACTGCACATTTTTAAAATCCTGACAGTTCCTTTACATCAGTGACTTTCTGAATCAGTTGCTTCACTTTCTTTACTCATGTTATACGCTAGGCTTTTGGAGTTAGAATATTAAAAGCTCAGGATTCAAGCATTCAAATGTTAGGAAAAATCATATTTAAGTCTTTTTGCATCATTAACTACATGATGATGTACTGATTTTTGTGACTTCTTATGATGCAGTGTTGAGAAAGTAAATTATATGTTACACTTTAATCATTAATTATTAAACATTAACTGCTGACATGCCTTAGTTATAACTGCTTTCTTAGTCATCGTATATCTCTTGTTGAATGTATTTGAAATATATTTTCAGATCTATTGTTCAGATCTTTTTTTTCTCCCGTCCTTTTGGACAGAAGACAACTCAGAATTTCTGAGTTCTTGTCAAAACTTGGTTATTGATTTAATGGAAGATATGCCTGTATCTCACTCGGAGAAGAGGACAGTGTTTTTTCCAAATCTCCTTCATAGTTTAAAAAGGATTAATTAACATTTGAAGATATAAACTGCGTAGGAGAGAAAAGGGTTTTTTATTATTATTTGGAAGTCTTTTAAATATTATTGCTCTCCAGAGGTAATTAGAAAATGATGCATCCAGGTCTGTACTGAACTGTTTCTGAACAAAGAAAACTAAAAGAAATAAAGTTCTGATTTTCTTTCAACATTTTATGACTTACAGAAAGTTATGTATAATAATTTTGTATAATGCAGGAATATTATTTTAAAGTCAGAACAACTTAATGTATTTATAAGCACTGTACTTTGTTTGACATATTCCAGCCAAATGGTTTCAAATGGGACTGTTTCCTAAAGAATTAAGTGAAATTAAGCTGAAGCTGGAAATGATGCTAGAATCACTTTTGTAAACCAGCAATCTATAATTGTATTTCAACTACTATTTCCTGTAGGGCCATATTTTAAATCACTGAAAGTCTTACTAGTGTATACTTTGGTGCTTTGGGGAGTAAAATATCCACATGCAAAAAGTGATTAAAACACCCTACCTTCTGATTTCTCAATTACTGCTTCTTTCTGACAATTCCAGACCACTTTTAGTGTACTGCAAGCTTAGTTAAACTGTATTGCCACAGTATTCTCTGCAGATTTATATTCCTTTAATGGTCTTTCAAAGGCCAAGAGGCAACATTTGGCCATATTTACATTATGTGGTGGTCACATCTGTTCAAGGAAGCATCACAGCTACCACACTTACTTTGAGTAAGAATAACACTCAAATGATTGTGCAAAAAATGGATATAATATAAAATAAATGTATTCAATAAGCAAATGAAATACAGAGTTGTATACGCAGGGATTTGACATGCTAGGATCCCTCACCCCCACTTCATTTCTGAAGTTGTTGAGTCAGACAAAGTTTAAAATAACGTTAAGCAAGTCTTTAAGACTTTGGAGGCTTGGCAATGCTAAGTCCTGAAGATTTAGTCTAATGTCAAGCCAGCTGTGGTCAGCCCTCACAAAAATTGCTTTTCCCTGAACTACTTGCTCTAAATGCCAGCTGGCCAGCAACCAGCGTGTGTGTAATACATTGTATATTGACAATGTGTAGCTGATACGCAGCTCAACGTGATTTTCAAGGCAAACTTGGGAAAATTCCCAAATTATGTCCTAACACCACTGAAAAGATCAGCCCTCTGAAATTGATATATGTTCACAACATAACGTAGCTTTTACTTGATTGTGTAAGTATTAAGAGAACTTTAAAATTATGCCCAGAGACAAGTTAATTTTATTTAAGACCCGCATTCTGTCTCTGAGCAAAAAAAATCTCACTGCTTATTCTCTTTACACCTGGCAAAAAGGAAATACTTTTACAGAAATATTTCTTTGAGTTGAGTGTCTGTCAGGGAAATCTACCTCTTCTGTGATAAAGGATGCTGGGAGTTCCTTCAACCGGTAACCCTCAACCCTAGCTCCACATCAAGCACTACATGATGCGAAGTGGATGTACCTACTATACCATTCTCTGGGGCCACCTAGAAGTGACTAAAATGAAGACCTGAGAAGCACCCAGAATACCTAGGATTGAATTTCTAGCTCTGTATGTGTACAAGACTACACTCTTTTCCTTGGAAAGACCCACATGCTGGATGAGAACTTCCATGTGTTTTGACCAGGCTGAGTCGAGATGAGATTGTACCATAGCGCACACCTACTACGCAGGGTAGGTACCAGCCCACCTTGCCTACAGGGACTACAGTGCAAGATAAACATGGCAGCTGTGGTTCAGCCCCTGATTCTTCTCTCTCACTGTGTATGTGTTGCACTGCAATGGAAATAGTCTATTATCTCCAGGGAAGATAGACCATATGGAGAACAAATGATCTGAAGATTACTTAGGTCCAACAAGCTGTACTAGATGTATGTTTTTTCTATGTTTTTATGTGAAGTGTTTACAAATGGCAATCCTTCACAACAATCCTATCTTCACGTGATAGCACATTAAATATTTTTTCCAGGCTCTGTATTATTTGTATTCCCTAAACGTTTAACAAGCTTACATGTATTTCTCTCTGCCTGGAATCATAGTTGCTTTTTCCCAGAATAATGAAGCTGTTTCACAATCACTGGCAGACATGAGGCCAATAAGATAACATTTCCCACATACTTCACATTCCAGTGTCTTGGAAGGGAGCTTTTAGATACGTGTTCTTAAAAGCAGTTGGAGCTTTGAATTAAAATGTCGCTAAATGTGGGTCCAAGACTCAGTCAGTCCATTTCTTGAAACACTGAGTAATACTGATGTGTTGACAGAGTATGGTTATACAAATCCATTAGCAAGAGTCAACACCTGTTCAATAGAAAGCAAGAAACTCTTGTACGCAGCTGCAGCAGTAAAAAAAAACCCTGGAAAACCTAAAAGGTAGAACTCTTTATTTTCCAATAACAAATTAAAGTGGACATTTCTTTCTTGCGTGCCCTTTCCCAATCTAACACAAACTTTACCAGAGAGTAGGAGTTCATCTGCAAATTCCCAGTCTCCTCATGCTGTCATTTGTTCATTAATCTGGAACTTTATTTTTTCAAACAAAAAATACTTTTCTTTTTCAAAGGAGAAATTGCCTCATCATCCATGACAAACAAAGGAGTCTAGTGATGCCTTTTTGAGTGTGGTTAGGTAGACCTAAGGTGAGGCATAAGGTTTTTCCTATTACACATAAGATTCAGCATCTCGAAGAGCCTATATACTGGCCATACTGGCAGTCCAGGGAAAGAGTTTATAGTGTGCACAGACAGTGGCCATTTCAAAGCACTGCCCTTTCAAGGTAAATCATTATTAGAATAGCTCATGAACTTACTGTGTGCTTTGTGACTTTATTTTCTTAAAACTTCTGGATTCTTATGGTGTGTGAGAATCTCACATAATATACAGATCTGCATCCCTTTGACTCTGATACTGCAGGTATATGGCAATGCAGAAATATTGCCTGAAGCTTTGCCTTGCTCATTCTTCTGCTCTGTAATGTCAAAGTACTTACACTTGTTCCTTTGGTGCTGCTGAAATTTGTCGTGTGAAGACCATTCTTCTTTGGGGGAGGTGTTATGTTTCAGTACAGTGATTTGGCTTAGTAAGGTAGTTAGGCTTTTACTGTGGTTTTTCTTTTCCTGTTTTTTGATGGTGATATGTGTTTACCTTAGAAAGAGCAAGGTCAGAAAAAAAAAAAAAAAAAAAAGGCATGTTTTGCTGTGGTCAGTTGTAAGTTCCTGAGGAAGTTCATTCTGTGGTTTGTGCACTATCCCCATGAGATCTCTCCCCTGCAGAGAGGGAGGCATTACCTCCTGCTACAAAATTCCTTTCTGCTTAAGCCATGTCGTTAGCTGCAGTTCTTACTCTAGGGTTTTAGCAGAACTTTTAGATTTGTCCAACTTGAGACAGTAAGTGCCTTGAAGGTTTTGCCATTGCATAGATACTTTGTGGGAAGTTGGTGTCAAAAGCTGATGCAAGCCTGGTCCAGGCCGTGTAGCCCATGCTGCCAAGGAGAAGGCTCTCCATTAAAAGCAGTCCTCTGCAATTTATCATTGGTGTGTATCTTTTCAGAAAGTAGCGGGATTCTAGCAAAACACAATGAAACAGTTCTACCAAACTGCTAAAAAGCAGACTCACTCATTTTTTCTTAAGGCTCGAAACCTCATGAATTCTCTAGTGCTTTTGAATAACAAAACAGGTCAAGGAACTTGCATGGCACTTCTGTGCAAAAACGTTAAAGCTAGATCTGAGGTAATGACTCAATGCTGTGCCAGCTTGGGTTAAGCTGACCATAGGGCTTTGGATGGATGGCTGCCTCCAAGCTGCAGATCAGGTAACTCAAGATGCTCAAGCTTTTTCTGGTGGTAGTATGGGGAAGAGAAAGACTTTTTGCAACAGTGACGCTTCCATGGGAATTAAAAGAACTCACTTTCTAAATCATCATATTCCACTAGAAGGCAGTTGACGCTCAGGTTTCAAGACAAGACTTATAGCCACATGGCCAAAGGGAAGACTATTTGCCACCATCCAATCAAGAATAAAAGGCTTCAGGAGTCAAAAGGTACACAAGCAAATGTAAGTCTGATTCTGCAACCTAATGATGCCTCTTGCCACTGAAAGTTGTTCCTTCAATTGGAATAATCCTTGCTTAGCTTCAGAGTTGAATGCTTCTGAGTGGGGGTAGAAGCTGGAAGTAAGTCAGCATCTTGGCTCAAAGTGGAGACAGTGGTTGAATTTTAGATACTTCTGTGAGTTAAGTGTTACTTTACATGGATTATCTAAGGCTTGCAGGAGAGGCAATGAACTGAACTTAAGCTCCCACTGTCAAAAGTGGCAAATCCTGGCATGTCGTGCTCTCATCTTAATGATCCTGCCGCTTCCCTTGCCTTGAATCTGGCCAGACCACCTGTGAGTGGAGACAGCTCATCAGCCCCCTCTTTTTACCCAACAATCCACCTCAGTTTGTGCTGAGCTAACAAACTGGATTGAGTTTTGGAAGGTCCAGGGAGCCCCAAAGCTGGTATGAAGACTAAGGCGGGACCACGTAGCTGAGACCATGGGAG
Organism: Bucorvus abyssinicus; assembly: GCA_009769605.1. Classification (NCBI taxonomy): domain Eukaryota; kingdom Metazoa; phylum Chordata; class Aves; order Bucerotiformes; family Bucorvidae; genus Bucorvus; species Bucorvus abyssinicus. Next base: position 26,725,252 of record CM020030.1, on the reverse strand, counting down.
AGGAAAAGAAAAGAAGAGGGACAATTTGGAGGGAGTGTACATCTACTTGTTTCAGGGCCATTAGATAAACTGCACAACTAAGGAAACCACAACCTAAGGCACAGGCTGTTACTTGATGAACATTTTAAGCAGGCATGAAACAGTACTGCAGTCAAAAGAAGCAGCCACGTTCTTTCCCCTGCCATCCAGTTTGGCCTTTTCAATGCCCTTCCCTTGTGCTGGCAGTGTACACGTACCTGCAAAACAAACTGGAGGGAACAGCTCTGCTGAAAACTAACTGGAGAGTAAAAGGCTATTTTTTAGCTGGTTATCACAGATAGATCGTAACTAAGGAACAGTAATCATACACACAGAAATACTCCCACTAGGGAAGGAGTCAGCCACAGGAATGGTGCCCCAGCACAGTGCCTCAAAAGTGAATGGTGAACACCATATATTCAGAAGCAAACAAGCACTCACCAGTGTGAAGCTGATTCATTCTGATGCAGCTTTGTCTGGCCACTGAACACAAGACCAGAGAAGGATTAAGGATGCTCTGTGCATACTGTGTCACTGCAGTTTTCCCTCTAAGTGGAAAACAAGGAGAGGAGAACTGTTGCTTGAATATACTTGCTGCATTTATTTCCTTTGGGCTGCTTCCAAATGGGGAGCAATATGGCCACTGTATTTGGACTTTTCCCACATCTCCTTTTCAGGAGGTTGTGTATGTTTTTCTCCCAGAGTCCATGAGTACTTACGTCTCATATATATGTATGTAAAGTCTCTGTCCTCCATTCGTTACTGCTTATGAGGGTATACAAAACACTTCTCAGCTCTTTCCTACTTCTTTTGGTGAGTATATAACTTACTTTGTTTTCTTGCACTCTCTCACTGTAACTGAGTGGACTCTGGGGCCTCTGGGAACAGAGACTTGCTATACTAGTGCAACAGGTGTAGCCCAGCAGGGTCCCTCTGACACAGGCATATTTTCTGTAAGGTTGCGGGCACCATGGGTGACGCTGGCAACCACTCCTTTTACATGTTCCAGCGCTTGCTGCCAATTTTTGGCTGTCCTGTGTGCAGAGTCACTATTGGTTATCGGGCACAAGAGTGGATGCAATGTAACCTCCAGCGTGCTTTGGAGTTGGGAATGTCTTGGGTACTGCTGTCTTGGCTATTTTCTGCCTGCTACACATTGCATGAGGACAACTGATATTTACAATGTGAAAACATCCCAGAATCTTGAATGTAAACCCCTACAAATCTCAAGAACTTGCATTAATTGGGTCAGCTTAGTTTTGTTCTGGGATTTTATCACTCAGGTTGAAAGGGCCTTTAAAACAGAAAGTTTCCATTTCAGTTCTCATGTGAATGGTCATGTATTTTCATAAAAGCACAGCGACAGCTGCTGATCCTCATAGACTGAGGCTGTCAGGACCCGCCATCACACTGAAAATGCTTGGAAGCTTTCAGCACTTCTAAATACGAGTGGAGCCTCTTGCTCTGAAGCATCTTGTAACCCAAACACTGAGCCTTTGACAAGAGATAAACTCATTATTTTAGACTAAATCTGAACACATTCTACGTCTAAGTTGCAATAAATCTGTGCCTTTCATTTCTGGTTCATATTAAACCTTAATTAATTACAATATGAAGAAGAACATTTAGAATCTTTTTGTATTTACTCAGCTGTTCTTAAAAGTTCACATCACCAAATGATTCTTCACTTATATCTCTTTACTTCTGTTTTCAGATTTTGCCTTTTGCCTGCAATTTTGCCATTTGTTGCCCAAAAATTATATTCCAGTTCCACCAAAAAGAATCCATGTTTGCAAGTACTCAGTTGCAACCACTCAGGTCAATTCAGAGCTGATTTGACTGGGTGTGGAGGTCACGTTACACTTCTCTTCCTCTCACTGCATAGGCATGACATCTAGAATCAGATTTCTTGTGTGCATGCTATCAGTTCCAAATGTAAAATCTGCCTTCTGTGTATATTAAGCAACATTTGTTTGCAGCTTGGTATCCTGACAAGCATTTCTGCCAGTGACTTCATTTGGTAGATTTCTGAGCAAAGGTAATACATATGGGAAGCTGAACATACTGCGGCACAGCCAGTTGTCAACACTCATGGGAGCTTTTATTTTGAGTTATTTATCCAGATATGATTCTCAGGCATCAAAAAATCACTATCTGGAATGTTGAACCATTACCTCTATTAGAAGAGCTGAGAATTCACTGAAGCTTGACTTTTGTATAATTGAAATTATCTTACTACAAAGGAACCTGCACAGTTCATTAAAAGGTTCCTTTCACAGGAACCTGACACAGGTTCCTTTCAAATACTTTAGCCTTTTTGTCTTCAGATGGTCTTTAATGAAAGAGAGAGAGAAATGGGAAAGAAGGAAATCTTTTTCTCAAGGGTACACACTGTAAATAAAAATTACTGTTGCTTGCATAGGGGAAGGATCTTTATGTGCAGTTGCTGTCACAAAACTGGAGCTTCTGAAACATCCAAAGTACCCTTTTTCATTAAAACTAATTATCTTATCCAATGTAGCTTCTGGTTTTGCTAGAGTTACTTTTTTATGATGTCAAATTGTGATAACCAGTTGAGTAAAATGTGACCATTAAGGGAGCAATACCTCATTTGTGGCTTTGCAATGCAGTACAGAACAGTAATTAGAAGAGAGGCAAAAAGTAGTCCAATATATCCAGCCTACTGGTGCGAGCTGCATTGTGAGAAGGTCAACGTGTCAGAGTTCCCCTATCTTTTGATCTTCCAATTGTGTCAACATAGTCTCGCACTTTGCAGCTTGTTATTAGAATAGACAGTATTTGCAGTTCAGCTAGGGGTTCAAGTAGTGTAGGACAACAGCCTGCCATTCCATTTGCTTGTCCAGAATGCCAAAACTCGTGAAGTAGCCATTTTCAAGGCTCTGGTTGCTGGTTTGCACCAAACCCCAGTGAAAAATGCAAGTGGAGAGATGCAGCTTTTGTACTTTAAGATGGTGGAAAGGAACAGCTTACAAAATCTTCGTGGAATAAGTCAATAGAAACTGCTCCGCTCTCCGCCCCAACACAGGAACATGCAGTCCAAAGCAATGACATCTCCACAGCATATGGTGTTTTGGTGGCTGTTGTTTAATGAAGATGCACGAATAAATGAGAAGGAAGGAATGAAAGTGAAGCAGCAGACCCGTTAAGAGACAGAAGGCAACAACACTGCTTATAGAAATCATGGCCTGGGAATATCACGTAGATGAAGGTGCAAAGAGCTTTTGGACAAAGTGGTGACTGTGAAAAGGGCCTTGGAACAGTAAGGAAAGAAAAGGGCTCTTGCTCTTTGACTCTTGCTGTCTTCAAAGAAACTGAGCATTATGTATTTCTTGTAAATAAGGAGATTTTTGTCACAGATATGGGATCCCTAAATTCTCCTAACCCAGTCAGATATGCAGGTCTCATATTTTTAACTAACCTTGTGTGTCTAGGGGTTAGCAACCCTCGGTGGCTGGTTGTTGTCTGGGTTAACAAACTTGCAGTCAGAAGGCAACTATTCTTTCCCGTGTTTAAAGACAATTTAAACCAGGGAAAATGCAGGTCCATTTCTGAGTAGTATTAGACAAGTATTTTGGCATCTGTCTGTGAGCAGTCACTGTTGACAGTGCGCTTATAAATGCAAACAGTGGAGTGCCTCAACATGTTCATGGTTGCTCCCTCTCCCATACTTGTATTCCCCTTCAGCTCTGCCATGCAGACCTGCATTCTCTGCATTCTGCTGACCCTCTCGAGGACCCAAGCTTAGGGTATAAAAGATCCCTTTTAGCACAAGTGAGGATCAAGCTCAAGACCAGCAAGACCTCTCTCCTCACCTCATGGGGCCCCTTTGAGCACCAGCTTCCCCAACCCACCACCCTGGACATTTGGTGACTCTTTCTGGGAAGCAGTTGCAGGAGTAGCTACAGGTGCTCTGCTGTATGTATGGTAAGGTGGCTTCTCCCTCAGAGCTGTAGAGAAGAGAGGGAGAGGTGCCTTCACACAGCCTGCTTTTCCACACCTCTGATCAAACATTTATGCATTTACATTTCCTTCTCTAGGAGCTTGCTTCAATTTATCACCATTAATGCAGCGGCATGTTAAAAAGCTAGACCTTTAAAGCTGTTTAAATTCTATATAGCTATTTGGGATACTGAAATCTTGATGGGACGATATCATGAGGCCTTTAGAGGTGGAAGTGACTACAACTGTGACATCATACTTGGTCCTGGGGCGGAAGGGACCATGCAGAAGACGAAAAGGAGGAAAGGTGCAGAGACAGAACACAAATGATGTTGGTCTCTTCTATCAAGTAACAAGCGACAGGATGAGAGGAAATGGCCTCAAGTTGCACCAGGGTATGTTTAGGCTGCACTGAGGAAAAAATTCTGTACAGAAAGGGTTGTGAAGCATTGGAACCATCTACCCAGGGAAGTGGTTGAGTCTCCTTCCCTGGAGGTATTTAAAAGACATGTAGACGTGGTCCTGAGGGACATGGTTTAGTGGTGACCTGGCAGTGATGGGTTAATGGTGGGACTTGAGGATCTTAAAGATCTCTTCCAACCGCAATTATTCCGTGATCCTGGGTACATTTACAGTACCCGTGAAAAGACACTAGAAAGGCTGATGTTGTTTTATCACATAGTAAAAGTCAGCATGAATAACACAATGAAAGTATAGGAGGCAATGAATGAGTTAGATATGCTATTCCTATTTTGGATAGGATAGGGTGGTAAAATCTGGATGATTATTTGGGACTTTCAGCTTATTGTTGTTAATTCCAGGCTCTTTTGTAGCAGTTTTTCTGTCAGTGGGTCTCAAAATGCTTAATAAAGGATGTATTTTTTTCAGGTTAATGAACAGTAAACATATGCTAGGCTTATCATGAGCCATACAGTAAAAATAAATGCCTCTGAAATGGCTGCAGAAAGTAATAATTTTGTGTTTCTACTATGAACAACCCCATTACAGAAAGAAGAAGTAATTTTTGTAAAGCACTCAATAATATTCAGATTTCCCACTTGAGACACAATCAGTTGCTGAAGTTGTAGAATGTGCTAAGCCCTTACTTTCTGAAAATAACATACCTTCAATTTGACATGTGAAAACAGCGGTCACATTACAAAAATTTAGATCATTGCATTTTATTAAAGGGAATTTATATAGCTTATAGAAAGTCTCTATTGTTAAGAGTGGGCAAACATATGGATAACATAAGAACCAGTTTGAACTTGAAACCTGAAGCCAAACTGCAAACTTGTTGAAAATGTTTATTTAACTCAGAAAAAAATCTCTGCCTGCATCTGCAATTTCTAGTCCCTATAGGCAGCAGAAATATTCAAAATAACACAGGGAAGAAATGACATCATTGATACTCTGATACAAACAGAACCATGATCATATCTCAAAAAATATCTGCTCTTCTGAAATACAATGTGATTCATCACTCAATGCATGCTAATCTAAAGTATACCTCTGCACACTACAGATATAATGCTCAGTAAAAGTAAAACCAAAACCAAGTGTCTGGTGGCCAGCACAGTTTGCAACAACACTAACAGATTTACTTTGTGAACTTTTGTGATGAATATATGAGCTTTAGCTTTTAAGGTCTTGCAATTTGAGCCTTCTTTGGAGCACGTTTTATATTTTGCTTGGATTATTTTGCATGCCACAGGAAAGGAATCAAAAAAATGGTGCGTGACTTTACTCTCAAAGAGAGACTGAAATGCTGAACTAACTGTATTACTTATCATGATCTGAATTTTAAATTTTTCCAATGCCTTACTCACCAAGCTCACTGTCTTTGCATCAGGAGTCTCTGGCAAACGCACAGGTTTTTTAGAGGGGACAGTGTGTATTAGGACACAGGCTACTTGGACTACCAGGACAGCAAGAGCTCTAACAGCACAGTTCAAGTACAGCACTGTTTTATATGGCACAATTTACCTGGCACTGAAAATGAGTAAGGAGTGCCCGTGTGGTCTGTGACCACACCTCCAAAGTCAACGTGCAGTTGTATCTGTGGCCATTAGTGACCTGGTCTGAAACAAAATAGCATCATACACGTTCAGCTTGTATTAATCTGTTAACTGACTTTCTGGTGTGTATTGATACTAATCCATTTTACCTGTTTGGTAATTAGCATCTACCTAAGCCAACCTTTTCACTACTCAGAATAAAAAGATTTTTAGTTCTGTTATTGAATCGAATATCTTAGCTGGCTATCTTCAACTATTTTGTATGTCTTCCAATAGAACATGTGCTATAGTCTGATTTGATCTTATTTAGAGTGGCATTAATCAGAGGTGTGTCTACTGAAGCCAATCGCATTATAAGAGGATTAGGCTGGGGAAGGTGAGATAAGAAGCAAGCAATGGCAGCTCTGTATTGTTCAGAGCAGTTTTTCTGACACGAATGAGTATTTAAAGAGCTACAGGACCAGGAGTGACCCCATGCTTTTAGAAATGCCTGTGAATGGAGTGCAATAAGTATACAGGAAATGCGTCTGTGGAAGTACAGAGACAAAAAGTTTATATTCTCTTTTTGTAGCCATTACTAGGAGACCAAGTGGTATAAAATGACTGTCTTGGGCCTGATTCTGATCCTCTGGTTATCAGCTGGGAGAGCTGCCTGGCTGTGAACCTGCTGGGAGATTAGAGTGAGGCTGTGCACGGATTTCCTAAAATATGTGATTAGTCATAATCATACCTCAAAAAGTTATCTTATAAAAAGTTATCTGCCCACCTAAAAGTTAGGGAGTTTTCAGTATTTCTTTCTATAGACAACAGTTTGTGGGTCACAGGGAGAATAAGATCTTCCTGCATTTTATTATCATGTACAGAAAAAGGAACAAGAGGAGGTGACTCCCACATCTTAATGCCTAGCCTGTGAGCACTTGTGCTTAGTGAAGGCCAACAAAGTATTTTTTTTTTCTGGATGAATATATTGTGAACATGAAATGGCCTGTACCATTCACTCTTGCACCCTTCTTGGCACATTGTGGCATTTCACAAGGTTATTTCATGGTCAGCAAGAAGCCCTGTGGAGAATGAGGGAGAACTTGCCCAGCTCTACCCAAGTGCTGGAGCCCCTCTGCCCTGTGTTCAAGGAAAAGCAGAGGTCTGGCCGTGTCACACTGTACACAGTACTGAGCAGATGCAGGCGGACCAGAGCAACACTTGCCAAAGATCCACTTTGATGCCATGCCATTTAGCCCAAGATCTCAACATTTTTACATGCTAAATGACATTAGCATTTTTATATGCTAACTGAATGATGCCATGCAGCCTCAAGTTGATGTTAAGTGGCAAATCCTTACACAGGCGAGACAAAAAGCATTGCCCAGGTAAGTAAAGTAACTCCTAGCTATATATAGCATTCATTCTTTTGGATAAGCCTTGTTTGTTAAATAGTATCTGGGCTGTCCTTTTGACAATAGTGCTATTACAACACTGCATGAGCTCGCTGTACTGTATAACACGGGTAGAAGGGAAACGATGGACAAAAAGGACTACAAAGATAAAACACCTTCTGAGGACTGAGTGACTGTGGAGAAGCCCAAGCATCAAGCTCCCACTTACAACTGCTAACCACAGCTCTGAGTACACCGTCCTGCAAACATCAGCAGTTGGGCAGAAATGTCTATTGCAGCAGTTATGGGGAGGACGGCACAGAGAGGAGCTTTTCCTATGGACTGATGGTCTCCTCAGGCCCTGCCATGAAGTGACAGCTGTTTCTGATGCAGGTCTGGGCTGTTGCTTTCCTGTACCTACCCGGATTGAACATCTGCCATGTCAGCACCTTTTTATCCCAGCCCATGTGACAGGTCTGTCGTCCCTGTCCCATGAATGTGCATTACCTGGGAAATCCAGGCTACCTGGGGAGGCAGTGCAAAAGGTAAAGGCTGTGTTTGTGGGGGTGATGGTGTGTTTTTCATGCTTTACATCTGGCCAGGTGAACACATTGATGCTCCCAAAACCACTCAGGAGTGAAAGGGATTCTTCAGGAGCCTTCCACTACCAGAAATGTGGATGTCCTTTTCTCAGTGCCGAGAATTATTTTCATTTCCTACAGGCTGCAGGGGGGAATCCAGATTGCCCCTGGGTTTAATTGACACATTTTGTATTTGGTTTTTGTTATTTTCTTGCTAGTACTCTGTAGCTTTCATCAATTTCTAGTTGATTACTGGTATGGAAAGCCATGTGTGAATTTAAGGGGGCTGAAATCCAAATGCTATTATTTGATGGGGGCAATCACAGAAAAATAATATATGCAGAGTTAGTATGGCTTTTTCCAAATGACTTCCTTCTTCATTAGTGTTCCCAGGAAGGAGAAGAGGTGTGCAGTTTTAAAGCATTGGGAAGCATCAGGCAGTTGGAAGGAAGGTATGTTGATCAGGCTGCAGTTCTGTGACATGGTTCCTAATGAGCAGGAATCAACATCCATTACTTCAGCTTGCCAGATCAGTCCCCACTCTCCCGCTTGCTCTCTAACCACTCCTTCAAAAGCATTTTTTAAACTCCAGGCTGCTGGAGACTCACAGGCTTCACGCAACCACAAAAGCATATACGCAAGCACATAGGCATAAAGAGGAATGAAATGATAACTGTTCCAGTCTGTCATTTAATGTTTGTAATTTGGAAGTGATTATTCATGTTGGTTTTGCTTTGACAGAAGAGTAGTGGATTTGTTTGAAATATATTTTCCCAGTTCAGAAGGTTAAGAACAATTCTGTGCCTGCAGGGAGAAAAAGAGAAAAGAAAAAGAAAGAAAAGGAGGGCGGCGGGGGGAGGACGGGGAAGGAAAAGTCTGTCCATGTCTGGATTTCAGAGGGATAGAGGGATGGCTCCAGCAGCCTCATTCTTTCCTCCTTCCCTTCCTCCCTTCCTCACTCCCCCACTCCTTTGTGTGCTAAAGTTACAACCCAAGGACTTGGAGACATTTCAAAGAAGCGTCACTAATGAAGACCACATGTGCGCTGTTCTTCTTACTTAGTCCAGAACAAAGCTGAACTGTAAGAGCCTTCTCTCTATGGGGGGAAAAACAGTTCTCCTCCCCTCCTAGATTACCCACCCACAGTTTATGAATGAGGCTTTCTCAGGTAACCACCACTTGATATCAGAGCAGTTTCAGGAGGAAATCAATCATCTTTCCAATAGAAAGCCATAAGGCAGAGAGCACGTTTCCTTTGCCAAAACATCAGTGGCAGCGCTGACATACCCGCACAATTTGACAGCGCTGCAGTCTTTGGCCTTGTGCTTGCCCAGCAGCAGCACATTCACTGTAGCATGTTTTCGTTTTGCTTTTGAGACACCTCCTCTGCATTGTCTCTGGAGCTGCATGAAGGCAAGTTTGTACAAGGAGATGCACCACAGCAGAGCCTGCTTCTCGAGCAGCACCGACGAAGGAGGACACTGAAACCCAAGACTGAAGCACATAATTTCCCACCTCCGTACACAATTAACTGCATTCCAGAAAAGACTTTCACCAAGTAATGGGCGATGGATTCTCACAGTGGTAGTTTTGTCAGGAAAAAAAAGGGGAGACTGCCTCCTGAATTTGTGATTTCATGTCCACTTGGTGCTTCCTCCTCGACAGTGTTTTGCAGTGGCCATCTAGGAGTGAAGCGAGTGGTTGAGGGCTCCCTCTGAGAGAACATTTGAGTCCTTGCCGGGCTTACATGGAGCTCTTGCTCCCAGCTGTGCTTTCAGGGCCCTCATTCCATGCTGGTGGTTAACATCACTGCTATGGGGCAATGACAGATGGGAAGGATGGGCCAGCCTCACCTCTCCCTAAATCCTCCTTCTGAAAAGAAGACATCAGTAGGAGACAGTATTAGTCGCCTTAGACAAGCCAGTTGGCAGCCCTTGGTCTTCTGTGGTATCAGAGCACAGGCTGTGCCACTAGGCAACTGGAGTGTCTTTCTTCCCATGTTGAACCTCTGCAGGAAGCCCCAGGAGAGTGACTGAGAAGGGGATAATCCTTAGGTTTTTGTTCCGCAGACACCAGAAAGGGCTGAGGGTTGCCTTTGTGAGAGGACTAACCAGCTGAGGGGCTTGGAAACATGGCATACATCTTCAGTTTGGTGCCCTAGCAAGCATAAGCCTGATGCAGACATGTTTTGTATGCGCAGGCATACTTCATGGTTAGATCCACTGGCCAATTTTGGCTGGCAGAAATATCTGAGGGCTATTACTTTTCTAACACGTTCATTAAAATACATGATAGGGGAGCCAAATCTCTTATTTATTGCTCACAAAACTTTCTGGCATTAAAGAAGCCAGCAGCAGTGGACAAGGATATGATATGGCAAAAGAAAGATGCCCAGAAGATACCTACCTACCTACACTATGGCAAACTCATGGATAATTAACCACAGAGCAAGATAAAAGCACCCATGGGTCCAGCATCGTGGCAGCCCTCGTGGACATAACCCTGCTGCTCTCTCAGACAGCTGAGCACTATGATGAAATAAATAAATATGAAGAAAAAATAAAATAAGCAAATAAATCTGAACAACATCAAAGCCAGTGTGCAACCGTGATTGCTGCTAATGCTATACCTATTTCTGACAGGAATTTTTTCCAGCAGAACTGCCTTTCAGAGCTGTTTATGGTAAAGGTGTTTGTTTCTATAACAAATATATTCCTGTGAATGAAACCGCTAGTATTAAAAATAAATGGGAAGAGGGAAGTGGATTCTATGGAAAAGTGAGTGCAGAGGAAGAGAAGTGCCCTCTGGTCAGTGATAAAAAAAAAAAAGTGGAAGCATTTGAAGGATCATAGGACTTTTTATAAAATCACTTTTAAGTATGGGATTTAAAGCGTAGGATATATATGGAAGAAGATATAGTCTGATGATGGTTGTTTGTTCATAAGTGATCCAGGGTTAACAAAGCATTCCAGGGTTTTATGAAAGCACTTTTAAACAAATAAACATTACTCTGTAGTATTTACAAGCTAAGCATTTCAACTAATCTCCATGCATGAGAACCTCAGAGGAAAATTGATTGAAACCCATGATAAACTCATGGCACTAGTGAAAAGCAGATACAATAAATAATGAAAAAAAAGGTCAAATTTTAAATTTCAATGCATTTCATCAGCTGAAGTGCAGTTTGGTATCATTGTGGAGTGCCTAAAATATTTCCATCCTGGAAATTTCCCTTTAAAGTGGTATCTGAACCTTTTTTTTAAATAATATTGAAATGGGTTGGAGGTTTCTTTTTCCAGCATAAGTGACAGTATCTATGCAGGCTGAGCAATTGCCATAGCCTCGGCTTCTTTGAAGCCTCCTGGGTTGCAGCCTGTTTGCCAAATAAGGCATCCTAAGCATTTCTGCTGCTTCTGTATTCCTCCTCTCCCATCAGGTTTTTTCTGCTGAGTATCTTGTCTGCCTTCCAAGCACATCGTGAGGTCCTTAGATCTAAACCAGCTGTGGTTTCATTCAGCACTGATAAAATGAGATTGAGTGAAGCAGGGCTGTGCTCCTGGGGAAAGATGACAGCTCTGGACTATGGCCGTCAACAGGAAAGCAACGGGGCGCTCCTCTGGAGTCCTTCCCACGTGGCCAAAATGCGATCATCTGACCTTCCCAGTCAATTTGCTCTGGGGTACAGGAGTGCTGGTGGCGCCCCCTGTCCAGGTAGAGGCCAGAGGGCTCAGCCTCCTTGCTGATTTTCCTGCCTTGCTCTTTGAGTTCAGCTGGGGTGTTTTGGGTGGGCTTATGATGTTATCTGTGTCTGCTCAGTAAGCAGAGGAAGGCACAAGGAGTGTCACTGTCTGGGTAATTCCCAATCTAGGATTGCCTGCCCCAAAGTTACTCGGCGTAGTGTTTGTTGCCTTCATTTCATCTGACCCCAAAGGGATGTGATCTTTCACACTGTTCCACGTTTTAACTTTTTAGGGATGACTGGCTTTCCAGAGCAGTTTGTCTTTATAGACAGCAGGGAGTTAATAGAAGAAGAGGTGTAAATAGGGAAAAATAAATTCTTTTACTCCAAATTCCAAACTGTATCTTTGAATATTTTTAGTGTGTAGCAGATATCACCTTCACTACTAAATTCCTCCTCATTTTTAAGGCTCGCCTAACTGGCCTGTTTCCCACAGCCAGCTGAGGCAGTGGAATGTCACCTCTGTGAGGCCAACCCATGCGTGTCTGCGCTGACTGCTGAGTGATCTAGACACCAGTCCCAGAAGCGTAGTCCCAGCATGGATTACTAGCTCCGCCACACCTCCACTGGGCCATTTTATGTAGTGAAATGAACAAAACACTGACTGACTCCACGGTCTGTTTGATCAGTGTCAAAATTAACCTTCTCTCCAAAGAATGAGGTAGACAAATTAGCAGCGATGCTTTGGGTGTTGGCAAACTCTCTGCTGTTGTATATGTCACAAGCAATGCTCTGCACAGACACGGGTGCCATTGCAATGCATGTATGTAAATGCATTTCCCACATCACAGGAGATTCAAACATAGGTACACATGTGGCTGTAGCAGGTTTGTTTGAAGGCATCTATCTTTCTATGAAGGGGGAGAGCTAATGGTACAAAACACTGAGGAACAGCATCCTTTTATTTTGCTCCTGCAGCAGCAGTGTGCAAGAGCTGTGAAGTGCAAAAGCGTTTTACATCTTTAAAGACAAACGTTCTTACAGCAGTTTTGGCTGTGGAAGCAACCCAGTTGATTCATTCAGCAGTAACATTTTCTTTAAGTGAAGATTAGCTCTGAAGCTCCAGTATGTTTATGGCATTGCAACCCATTTTTTTCAGGTAATTCTCTCTATCTCTTGCCTCATAACTGTTAATAGCATTCCCCTTTCTCTTTAAAAGCACAGTACTGACTCAGTCTGTTTGGAGACAGAAAGGGTTTTTGACTTACAGGTTCAATTCCTGTTGACTCAAAAGGGAGGAGGAAAATGCAGAGACTGAGAATGAAAATGTTTCTTATTCTTGAAGTTACTGAAAGGCAAATGTCATTAAGGAATGGATGGCATTTGTTCACAAACTTTAAAAAGACTTTTTTTCCCGGGTGAGGTTTTGCTTTGCGTGTATTTTCTAGCAGACACTGACATGAGGACAAGTGAATCTGGATGTGTTCTTTGCTTCAGCAGTTGTATGATGCGGCTTTCTTCTTGGCTGGGATCTCAGAAAGGAGCCTGAGCAGGGCCTATGCGTCCTCCCATCCTCACCAAGGCACCTGCAGGATCTCTGCCATCAAAACAAGCTCAGCTCTCACTTCCTCACCCATTTGACCAAAGGTGAATAGCACAGTTATGCTGGCAGGGATTTCTTTTTCCAATAGACTGTCATTTTCACAGTTCAGCTTCTGGATTTTAAAATCTCCCACGTCACAGGTCTGTGTAAGTATGATGGAAAACAGGAAGGGAAAAAGGCTGCTCAGTCACAGTAAGAAAACCGTTATTCATCACTGATGTGGTTCAGACCAGGGCTGATGTCTATAAAGCAGGAACCTCTAAGAGAAAGGCTGGCAAGTGGATTGGATGCAAAGCAAGACTCTCTCCACCCTTCACCACACTGTTTCAGCAGCTCAGTTCTGCAGACCTTTCTGCTGAAGGTCATAGGAGCATGGGGCTCAGAAGAGCTGTCTGGGTCTCTTGTCTTCAGCCGTCATATCTTTCCTGTACTCACGGTCTCTCATGGAGTACAGCAGGAAGAAAATAGAAAATACAAAGTCCCCCATGTCCCATATAAGAGGAGGCTTTCTTACCAAGACCCTTACCACCCCAGCCTGCCTGTAGCCGGTGCCTTGCAGTGGAAATCACTCACCCCTTTGCTGCAGGAGTCCTCCCTGTGAAGATTTCAGTCTCACTCATGTATATACCAGAAATGCTTCAAAACGTGACTGCTCCTTCCTACCTCCTCAGCAGAGAAACTCATCTCCAGGGAAACAGGAATTTCATGTGTGATGGCCTTAGCTGCCTTCCACCAGCCTTTGGGCATTGATTATTGAGCATAGTAAGTGTTCTTTCCCGTGCTAGTGTGCCCTGCATGATTGAGGTGCACCCTGGAGAAGCAGCCACATTTTGAATGATCTTCCATGGCTCCCTCTTAGCAAGTATTAAGAGATTTCCTACAAGCACAGGGGCTGATCGGGGGATTTCTTTAGCAGCTGTGCATTTAAGAATCAGCCATTGTCCTTCCTTAATCTGAATTCCGATCAAACCAGCTATTAATGTTTCTGTTACCTTCATTAAAAAGTGTATTTTTAATTCCTCTGCACCAAGGTGACATATACAATGAATATAGGTCATAAGACAACCTTGACACTGAAATGTGAAGAGCAAAGCATTTCTTTACTGTGCATATCAAGCAAGGGATTTTTGCACTGCTTTGCTACAGATATAAAAGGAAGTGGCAATAATTTCAACTGTTGCAAGACTTTTTTAAAAGAAGATTTTCTTGCCCACTTTTTGTCCAGATTCTCATACCTGTTTACAGCTGTTTTCAGAAAAAAACCCCCCAACAAGTAGATGCTGCAGTGTCTGAATCTGTATAGGGGACTTTGGTTTGCTTGAGTGTAAATTTAGCTTATTAATGTGACCAGAAGGCAGCTGTAAATCTCTACCTAAACTTATATTTGGATGTTAGACCAATATCACTGCTAATTGAACTGTATAATATCGCTTTAAAGTTAATGATTATTAAAGATTTCTTGTTCTATTTTTTCAAAGCCTGTTTCATTACTTTTCTAAGTGCAATAACTTAAGGCCAGATCAATAAACTGTGTAAGCACAATATTCCCATCCAAACACAGAATATAACCTAGTCCTGACTCTGAGATTACAAGTTTAAATGGAAAATATGAGTGTTCTCTTCAAATACCTCTGGGTATACTACTGGGATGACGATGGGGAAGGGGATTGTGTTTCCTGTTTATAACAGACTCCATCATAGCTGAAAGTAGTTGTGATTTAGATACCAGTCACCATTGAATATCAGGTAACTTCAAGTATCCCACTCCTTTCTGAGTCTTCCAATCTCTCTGCGGGGTTTAAGTCAGACTCAGGCCCTTTCCTCCCACAGTCAAAATTCTGCAAGGCCAAATTTGGACGCCCGTAACTGCTATGAAGCCGCTTGTAATGGGTGACTCTGGCTGAGAATCTAATAACCCTGGTACTGTAGGGCAGAGCAGGACATATTTCATGTTATATGAGATAAGTCTGATCCAGCTCAGGGTTTGGATCGGCTGAGAAAGGGCCCTTTTAGCTGTAGAGCATGTATTCTGGTGTAGAAACTATTGAACAATTACCCCATGGGAATGCCTCTATGAGAAATGTTTGCGTTGCAGAGCCCTAGTAAAAAGTGCAAGAACTACGCATAAAGCAGAATAAACTTATCTAAGGACCCTCTGCATCTGAAGCAAATAAAAGGTCATTTCCAAGCTGTGATTCTAGACGTGCGTGTAAAGAGATACTGTGCATGTAAGACCTATGCTCCATGACGAATCGCAGCTGTGGTTGTGGCTTTCCTTTGGGACAAGGCAGAAGAATGATGGACTCTTCGTATCCACTGCACTTTGGTTAGGCTAATTGCTAGGAACTACATGAATTTACAATGGATTTGCAATAAATAATTTATCCAACATATTAAAATCCAGTTTTATATTCACTTAGTGCATTATATCTGTAAACAACGAAGGGCTTAACAACCATGCACAAATCTTTGAAGCTAAACATGGGTTTGAACCCCAGCCCTGAATCTCAAGACCCTCCCAAGAGGCCAGTACCTGCTGAGCTAGAAGCTGAACTGTGTGGCTGATAGGCCTGATTCTCCCTAGCCCTGGATGTTTGGGGCCACTTAAGCCTTCGCCCCTCTGAAGTAGCTCAGCCTGGCCTGAGGCATGAGTTAGCAGAGCTTTAGCTCTCTGTGGTTGCTTTGTCCAGGCTGGGTGAGTCAATTGGCTTTGAAGTACATAATGGTATAAAGGTCCTTTCTGCAAACCAAATTTTCTCCACTCCTAAGGAAACAACGGCCAGTAGGAGAGACTGTGTTCCATCTGCATCGGTCAGGCTGAGGACAGGGCCCTTGATCTCATAAGCCAAATTTGACAACATTAAACTCTAAATCCAAGCTCAGCTGTGGACTTTAAACATGGACTTGACTTTCTCTTCTCAGTCTGCATCCAGACAGCATTTAATAGGCTCATTGCTCTCATTAGCACTTTCTAAACAGATGCATTAGGTACAAACTTCATGATGGCCTTTACAGCAAAACCAAAATCTTATGAAATCATGATTTGTCACTGGAAATAACCAAATGCTAGGTGAAAGCCCAGCTTGTGGGAAGTTTGTTCGATGAATGAGAGCAGAAGGCTGATGACTGCATGGGAAACAGCTCATGTCAGTGGTACAGACTGCTTGGTCACCCTTTTCCGTTGACGCTGGTATCTGCACTGCCAGTCTCTGCTGCTGGAGCTGTTCAGACACTGTGCGCAATTTGGAGCCAGGCAAGGCTCATCCTTACCACTGACCAGCCAAGCTGGTCTCTGCAGCACTGCAGGCATCCACAGAGGTTCCTAGGCAGTGTTCATGACTGTGCACCACTGTCTTCAGGCGTTGTCCCACTGCTGCTACAGAAGCAAGTTTGCAGAATATCAGCTGTGGAAGTGGGTAGCCTTTCTTCATACAGAAAAGTAATAGGTAAGGTATTCAGTGCAGCTAAGCCTGACAGAAAAAGTAGTATTGCTTGGCTCTAGGGAAAGTCAAACATGCAGTGAACTGGCAGTTGGTCTGTCTCCAGGGACTGGTCTGTGATTTGGGTGACAAACGGAGATGATGAGGAGCTGTCCTTTAATTTTGCTGGCTGACTTTAATGATGTGCCAATAAATATGTCACCTCTTCAGATCCTGCCTTCTTCTTGCTGCAGGTCGGGAGGAAGCAGCACTGCTGACCCTCTGGTGGCTGCTGCCAGGAGGAGGGAGGGAAAGCAGAGCTGAAAGTGCCAGGGCATGTTTACAGACCCCGGGCTGACACAGCTCGGGGAATTCTCCCTCTGGAACTCCTGCAGTGTGAGAGGGTGGGGACTCTCTGTGCAGTCCGTGGGGACCCCCGAACCTCTCTCTCTGTCAGGGAGTGAAGTGAAGGAAAGCTCTCTGAGGCGGGTTGGCCCTTCCCATAGATTTTCCACGGGACAAGGGTGATGAGGGTGCAGCGTTTAACTGATGGACATGGCCTGCCCTTTTGAATCAGAATCCGATTTAGCGTGTGTGACGAGGAAAAGAAAAAGCAAGTCAGAGGCAGCCTCTCTCACCCCCTCCATGTCTCCAGGCGGGTTGTACCTGTTCGCATGCAAGCACCAGCCCGTCACTCCAGGGAGGGCCGAAAGCGCCCGCCGGAATGGGGCAGGCAGCAGCATTCCTCCGGACCCGGGGCGAGGTGGGGTTGGATCAGCCAAGGGAGAAAAATGTCAACATCTGTCTGTCACTGGCACAGCAAACAGCCAATTATCTTTTTTCTCTTCGGCCTCCCTAAGCCTCGGCCAGACAAAGCCGCGGGGCTGCCGGCTTTGTCACCCGCGCCATTTCCCACCGCCGCTCCACCTCTGAAATGCTAATGGCAAAACCGAGCGGGTTTGTGTGGCTGAAAAGGGTCTTTGGGCCCATTCACCGGGTCAACAATCCCCGCTGCTGGGCTGAGGCTCGGCCTGCTGGGCCAGCACCCAGTGCCGAGGGACTCCCCTCCGCCCTGCTCCTGCCTGGGCTTTTGGCTTGTTTTGTGTCTGGTTTTTTGTTTTGTTTTGTTTTTTTAAAAAGTGGAATTAACCATCTGGCTGTTGGTGACCAGAAACGTAGCTGAAGAAGCATGACATGATGTAGTCCCCTCGAATTCCTCCTGGGCTCTCCGGCCCAAGCCCCTGCCTCGCTGAGTGCGGTTCGGGAGCCTGGAGACGGCTGTGTCCGCGCTGCGGCAGAGCACCGCGGGCAGTCAGGTGGCACAGAAATACTGCTGGGTCTATACAGTTGGCTCTGCGTGCCTCAGAGCAAAAGCAACACTGACAAACAGTCCTTTGTTTAGAAAATAAACCCTGTCATACGTGCCAAGGCCGGGGCGCAGAAAGCAAACTCGATGGCTTAATCCCATCTATTGTGTAGTAATAGTAGTGCACTTAAGTCGTAATTCTAGATCTGGTGGAAGAATAATTGCAGAGTTTGTTGGGTGACAAGTTTCCTATTCACTGGTGGTGTGGAATTGCCAGGGAAATGGGCTATAGCTCCCAGACAAGGTGTTTGTAAGTCTGTGACAAATTGATTTTGAAATACTTATAATTTATAATTAGTCACCTGAACTAAGTGTGAATGCTATGAATGATATGCTACTCCTTTTCTACTGATACCACCATTGCTTTATTTAAAAACAAAACAAAACAAAACAAGTGAACTGGCAGGTTCTTTGATGGCAAAATTTGAAGGAGTTTTGCAAGAGAGCTTATGTTTATAAGCACAGTAATATGCCATCATTACTCAAAACAACTCTGACATATAAATGCATCAATTGCAAGCACCCTATAAAAAACTGTGGGACATAAGGCTCTATGGTGTGAGAGAAAAGCTGAAGAAATGTAAAAGCTGAGTAAACAGAGCAGTCTGATAGTTCGATGGCTTCCAGTTGACCCTGAACAGAGATCTGGGTAAAGCTGGATGAATACCCAAGCTAAGAAAAAGGCAATAGTTGTGAGTGTTGTTTATGAGATTACAATTTTTATGTAGCCTGCATGTAATGATTTTATTACAGTGCTGTAATAAAAGCTGACCTTTGCCACGACTTGCCTTACTAGCATCTTCTTAAAGCATGCTCGTGAGCTGTGAGAGAAAGGTGAATTGTCTAGATCCAGAACCAACTCACCATAAAGGCTCATACTTACTTATTCCTACACAGGAGGATTATGAAGACAACATTTTCTTCTCGTTTTTGAATAAGATATTAATCTTTGCCAACTTTCCCTGTTTTGTCTGTGTTGGGAGGCACTTATGCATCACCTATGCCATGGTCTTGCGGCTCTTTCTCACGTGTTTGCACTGACTCCCACCACTGTGCATCCCATGCAGGAGTGTTCCCCCTGACCCTGGAAGTGCTGTCAGCAGTGCCTTCTGCTGCTTTCAGGAAAGGGCTTTTATAAAAGCATGCCACAGCATGAAGGAGGAAGCAGATGCAGGCTCGCTCTACACACTCCTCTCCAGTTCCTGGCATATGGTGGATGGTTAAAAAAAAATGGGTCTGAATGGTGTGAAAATCTATTCATCCTGTATCACAGAGAATAAATTATTTCTTTTTGGTCATATGCTGTGTGTTGTCCTGGCTGCACCCGCCTGTGCTGTTATGAAGGAATGCTTTAGACTCACAGGCTGTACAGATCAGAACAACCCTCTGTGCTGAGTTTCTGCACGGCAGAGGCTAAATATTATCATTCAATTACTTTTTTGTCTGAACCATACTTTCTGATTGTGCTTGTACCTTTCATTAAAGGAATCCAAGCTTAATTTATGGTTTAAAAGGACAGAAAATCCAATGCAACTGTAAGGAAGTATGCTGCCCCAGTGACTTGGGCCACTCATGTTGGAAAACTTGCTTTATCCATGGTCTGACATTTTCTGTCTTCAGACTCTAGCTGCTGGCTTTTACTACATTAGTTGCCTGGGTTCACAGACCCTGCTGCTCCCCTGTCCCACAGCTTCTCCCTGGGCCCCGTCCTCCCCACCGCCCCCCCCCGCCAAGGCCATGAAGCAGCTACCTGTGGCCAGGGGTGTGTGGGATGGCCCAGCACTCTTCTGGGCAAGCATGAGCTACTGTGGGGCAGGCAGGGCTCAGAAAAGTGGGCTCAGTCCTCCTTAGTCCTCTTCCATTCCCTGCACCTGCTCAAATCATCTGCAAAGCTTTTGCTTGATAAACTATATTGACTGAGTTTAATTTAATCTCTCTGGCACACTTTCAGAAATCACTTTTGTAGCTCTTTCCTGAAACTTCTTTAATTTGCCAGCATTCTTTTTAAAGCCCAGGCACTGGACTGGGACAGACACTGTACGTTTGTGGTAAAGAAAGGTGGAAACAACTTTCAAATTAAGCTCAGATTTAATATTTAATTTTGATGACTTTTGATGACTCTTACTACCTAAAACTGACAGGTTTTTTAGAGTGTTGCCAAGTCTTTAGTCTTTGCCGGTTTCCCAAGGGTTCAGACATATTGCCCCATACACCATACCACATAACTGAGATAAGCAGTTAATGACATATAATTAACTTTCCCTCCAATACAATAAAGTAACAACTGTCCCTTTTAAATATTATAAGCATTTATCTTTACTGAATGCTAGTGGTGGATAAACAAATTTGGAGGAAATCAACACTCAAATGGCTTATCTCTATTAATAGATTATTATCACAATACTTCAAAACCTAGAAGATTTTTTACCCTTTGCTTACCTAACGAAATTGGAGTGGAACAGTGTGTGTGTTTGTGTGTCCGCAGAACTCAGCTCCTTCATGATGCTGCGATGGCTGTGGTTCTGTCTTCTCCAAGTGGAAGACAGCTCCTCCTTTTTACCGGACCTTGTACTTCTTCAGAGATTCACCCTTGCCTTTCACTTGCAGGCAGGTTTTCTCAGCCACATCACCCTGCGCATCCGCTCTGTTCATCCCTTAGGTCTGAACAGACTCTGTGTGAGAAGATATCCCCTCTGGGAGCTGGGAGCTGGCAAAAACCTGAATCCCCAGACTGCTTCCTGAAATAAGTATGGATTTACTTAGAGTGTGATGGAGCAGCCCTGGGGAAGGGGACAAAATGATTTCCCAGTCTTCTCAGAAGCTCCACCCAACAGGGTGGTCCTGCTTTTGGTTACATCCCGCACTAATAGTACCTGGCTTGCCTTCTTTTCCCCCCATCCATCATTCACACTGCAGTTAGAGTTGCCTCTCAACAAAAAGAGAGTTTGTACTGTAAAAGAAGTGAAACCAGAAATTCATCTATGTCATACACTACCAGAGCTGGGCTTTCAGAAAAAAAACCCAAATGGCCTCACACACATCAGCCACTGGGAGAGCTAAGCTCCTAGGGCCGGTATAGCCCCGGACATTGTAGTTTATATGCGTGATACCTCCTCCCAGATGCTGAGAAAGCGATGCATCTGACGGTCACCTCTGTGCTGCTCAGACATCTGTGCTGCATGCATGGCACTGAGAAAGGAAGCAAAGTCTTTCCTCCCAGGCGTATTTTATGCTGCTTTGTACACATTTGTTTGCCTACACTTCACATGGGGAATTAGAGCTACCTGAGCAAGTCTGGTACTGGACTTCTAATCAGTCAGACACTGGTGCATGTCAAGACTCTCTCCATTAGCTTCCTTTTGCTCTTCTTCTGCCAAGATGGGGTGGGTCTGCAAGGACCAACTGGTGCCTCTGGTCTGTCAGTGGGAATCTGGAGTGTTCCTGGGCTGTGTGGCAACTCTACAGTGGCTGCTGTGAGGAGACCTGAGCAGTCATTGATGTGGGGCTTTCCCACCCTTACAAACCCACTTGCACTCACAACTCCCACAGGGTCACACCCTGTAAAAGAGGTGCTGTTTGTAAAAAGAGGTGCGTTTCTGCCCCCTTGCATTTGCATCCCAGGGAACAGCTTTCATAGCAGTGTGCATTGTTGTACCCAAAGTTGGAGCAGATCCATCATATCTTGTGAATCTGGCTTTTTTTTTAATTAGCCCTTGGGATGTGGGGCACAATCTCAGGCTGTCCAGGTCCTGTTGGAATCAGGCTGGCTCTAGGGAATGGACAAAGGAGTAGAAGGAAGCAGTAGATAGGGCTGAGCCACTGCACCACTGAGCTGCTTCTCCCATCCTTGAAATAATATCCCTAACAGTGCTAGTCTTGCAGAGAGCCTGTGCTCATCAACAACATTAGTTAATAGGAAAATGCCTGAAGGTGCCATCAGGATACTAGGCAAAGTCCAAATCTGTGGGAAGAAGAAGCGGTTTGTTGCCTGTTGTGCAGAGAGCATTGAGCATGGACCAGACACAAAATCGCCTTGTACATAGCTGAGAAGCCTATTGTTTTTCAGAGCTGCTATTTTTGTGCTCATACGATAGCCACAGAGATAGTCTGACTTGTGAAAGGCCTGCATCCTCTATTTTGTTTGTAATTGCAATAGCTCTAATTTCTGCAGCCTCACAAAAAAAACATCAAACAATTTTTCTTCCTCTCCATAAGTTTAGAAGACTGATAGGTGGGGAACAGGATGCACACAAACATATAAGTATGCATCTCTCTACTCACTTGTGTATATACATATCATTTCCCATCAAATACATCACAAATATAGCCCAAACATGGAGAACAGCTGAAATAAAATAACAGACCTGTTGGCACAAAGTCACACGTTAGATGCTGAAATCTGCACAGCAACAAGCTGAAAGCAAAAGAAACGAATAAATATACAATCTTCTCTTTTTCTCCCCCCATTTAACACAAATCGCAAGTGTCTTTAAATTGTTCAACGTACTCCTGAAATTTGCAGCAGCAGCATACATTTGACTGTGGTGTGAAACAAGGCATAACACTTCAAAATGAGGATGTGTAGTAATTTCAGCAGCCTGCTTTTCCTTTTGTGGATTATACATAATACCAGGCTTCAGTCCAATTTCCATTTTAGTGGATACTGGGGAGGTGAGAGGAAATGTTTATTTTAGCAACTAGGCAAATCAAAATCCTTTTTGCTCAAATCACAGAGGCTCTGACAGGGCTCCACAGCCACTAGTTCAGCATCAGCCAGACACCCAACAGAGCCGAGAATCTGCGTGGGGTGCCTTGGGGATCCAGCAGGCTTTGTCTGTGGGCATGGGATGGTCAGAGCTGTGTGGAGGAAGCCTTTGCCTGACATCTTTTGAAAGAAGTTTGATCTGAACTGCTTGAAAATGTCCAGGAAATCAGGTGACCAGGATGAAACTGTTCTGGCGGGGCAGTTATCCTTCCTTTTTCCATAGCTTGATTCCAAATAGAACAACATGTAATTCATTCTAGACCTAGTAAAAGCCTATAAGAGTCTTTGGTATTATTTCACAGGCTTTGGACTGGACCTGATGTTTTCGAGACCTCCACTCAACATGACAGAATTGCAGTACGGCTTTTCAGGATACATTTATACTGGAGAAACAAATATTCTGCGTTTATTCAGGAATGGCCTGTGGGCTTCAGACACTGAAGAAGCTCTTCCCTTCAAACAGGGGTGGGTAGGCTGGGGCCTGAGCCGAGGAGAGTTTGTTTGGGTGCTGGCCCATCATCTATGGAAAATCTTGCAGGGTCTTTTGAAGAGAGAGTCCCTGACAGCTGCCTGTTCTGCTCCTCTGCCAGAGATCATCACTGTCCTGGAGTCAGTGAAAGGAAGTCTCCTTTCATGGGATCCAGCACCTGAGCTCAAATCACTGATGAAGCTGCTTCAGTCTAATACTAGATGTTGCCTGATACACTAATGTGTGTGTGGACCTCTGCTAGTCCTGCCATGGGAGGAGCAGATGGGTAGAGTGTGGTGAATCACCAGAAGGCTGATGACCAAAATCATCCTCAACTACTGCATGAAAGTTCATCTCCACGATTCTGGAGAGATGGTGTCCATCCCAGGCATGGCATTTCTTGAGGAATCTACCTGGTCCACAGTAACTCCAATTTTCTGTGGTATCTGCTTTGATTTCTCATTGCCATTGCAAAGCAACAAGGAATCAACTTTACTTGCCTCTGCTTGGCCCTCTCATCCTTCAGTGCTTGTGGCTTTTCTAACAGTAGCTGGTTATGTGCAGTTTCCAGCATTCAAAGAAGAAATTGCACACCTGGGCATGATGTGAAATCTCTCTCAAACACTTTTTTTGCTGCATTTACCCCTGCAAATATCAGTTGTTAAGAAGCAGATGGCCTGGATATATAAACTGTATTATAGGTAACAGAAGAGGGGCTGTAATAGATGAGAACATGCAATGCTCATGTTTTTGTAAATGGCCCAGTGGTATCTTTAAAATAGGAAGTGGAAAGGTCTGGCTTGTACTGGGGAAGCTGAGACAGCCCAGAGGTTTAGATGTAATTTACACCATCAGGCGCAGCTTATAGTAATCTTGATGATGTTTTATGCCTGCTCTGATTCTTGTTTGTGAATAATGGAAGAGACCACTGCCAGAGGAGAAAGGACAACTTGCGCTATTAACTCTGCTCTATTGGCAATTTTTTCCTATCTTACTCTGCTCGCTTTTCTCTTATCAAGACCCTTTCTTTTTCTTTTGTCTGAGTGGATTGTGAAATAAATAGAAAGCATATTTATATATTCTTCTCTTCATTATGAGCACTCCAGTTGCTGGCTCTGTGTGTGCATGCACCAGCGTGTGCGTGGTGTTCAAGGACTGTAAAACGTCACGTAACCAAACCAAAGCATTTCACTCACGTGGCGCTGACAAGCTCCACTCATGCGTAGCACGTGCCTTTCCTTAGCTCAAACAGATGTTGTTTCCCCTGACAGATCCCTCTCTGCATTCCTGAAAATAAAGTTGGGTAGAATTTTGTGGGTTTGTTTTGGTTGGGTTTTTTTTGTTTGTTTCATTTAAATAGCTTCAGGTTAACAAGTATGTTGCCAAACTGACTGGGAGGCATGAAAGACAGCAAATGGACTTTTCTGAGTTATTGATCTCTTTGTTGCTCTCCAAAATAAATTCTATTAAATAGCTGTTCTCAGGGCCATAGCTTTAATGAGAAACACTGCTGTGGCTACATTTACATTTTCTATAATGCAGAGGCCCTGCAGCTGAATCCCACTTAGGACTGGGGATGTCATCCTTTCTCATGACTGCAGTGCTCCTGATGCTCAGCATCTTTCTTGCAATGTTATTCAGACAGACACCATAATAAAATATTCATATGTGTCTTGGCTTATCTGGCTGCATGTCAGACTTGGTTTGAGCACCCTCAGACAGACTCTCAGGAAACAATTACCTAGCACTGCTCTGGTGAACCATGCTGCTGGGAGACTGAGACTGTCATTAAAGGAAACTGTGTTTTTTAACTGGTTGACAGGAAAACTAGTTGAGAGACGGAATTGTCATCAGTTTGCATTGTGTATATTTTTACACGGAGAAGGAAGGTTAGACTTGAGTAAGAGTGCCATATGGAATAATAAAAAAAATAATTTATCAACTAAAATGCTGGCATGTCTGGGAAAAAGGGCGTTTTCCAACAAAAGAAATTAGTCCTGCATCTTTAGCACATATTTCACTTTGCCTTAAAAAGAAACAGATACTGTTCTAAATTAAATGAGGTGCTTGCAGGATTATATATGTGTTTCATTTTTATTGGATTAATAATAGAAAGAATTTAGAAGAATTTGCTTTATAATTGCTCAGTGCGTCTGTTAGATTCCTTCTCCTGTTTAGAGATCCCCTTTGAAATACAGGACTGTGAAGGGCTCTTGTATCTCTCTTCTGTAAGTCCGTAGAATTACCAGCTGCAATAAAGACCGATCTCTTTTCGCCGTGACTCATTGCTGTGATGACTCAATCCAGATTTGCTTGCAGGACAGACCAGATGTGTATGACTGAGCATACTTGGAGCAGGCGATACAGAAACCTGCGCTGTGGTGAGCTTCGCTGTGTGCTGCTGCCGCCGTGCCTGTGACTGCAACCAGCTGCTTTCAATGCTCAGCGTCAGGAGCAGCAGGCAGGGACCAGCCAAAGCTACACCTTGAGCACATGTCCTCTGTTTTTTTTCTGAAATATGAATCTCAAACCCATCAAACAATGTTGGAAAATCATCTCTCTTTTTCTTCAGAAGCAATGGCGTTCATCTGACTAAGGCCTTTGAAAATAACGCTGTCAAAGCAAATAAGATGATACCCTAAATTATGAATCATCATCTGAATACTGCTCTATCAAAACTCCACTTACATTTATTATTTGGTTGTACAGAGTTACCATGAATTGAAGACCAGGATGAGAAGTCCAGCTGCATTCCCGGATAAAGACAGGCATAATATACAGAGGAGGATGCTGAACATGTTATCCCAGTTTAAAATAACCTTAATAAATTCAGTACACAAACACTCCTAGAATGATCGTATTCATAGCTAATAACTGCTGTTGCCAAGATCTAAAAAGTATTCCACCTCCACATAAAACATCTATAAAGGTGATGACCATGTTAGATACTTGGATTGATTTTATAAGAGGCAGCAAGGTGAGTCAGGCTGTTCCCATTATGGCTCAAACTTAAAATAGCTTGCTGTAAATAATCTTTTATGCTTAACAAAAGCTCATACAATTCCTGATAATTAATTCATCACCCACACTGACATTGAAAAGGCTGAGATCATTTCTGGTGTTGTCTGGTTCACTGTGAGGACATGTCCAGACAAATTTCTAAAGACTGACATTTTTGAGATAGCTGTTTATGTTCTTAGGGCCAAATTCATCACTTGTGTAAACTGGCCTATTTCCTTCAATTTCTGAGTACAAAAAGTTAATTAGAAGTGTTACAGCAGGCCTGTGGGTTCCCTTTTGAAGAGGCAAAATAAGCTGGTCTGTAAAGGTCATGTTCCATGTCTCAGCCCCGTGGGCACAGTGTGGAACAGCTCCCTTGCTCTTAAACTGAGGCGCCACTGATGAACCAGGATGTAAGTGTTAGGACAAGCCCAACAGCAGCTCCCAGTGTAGTAGGGGAAATAAGCCTACTGTTCCCTCTTTCCTGTTTTAGGTGCAATCATCTGTCATTGAAAATTAATTCTATTGGCTGCAGCCTTTCTGAAGGGAGAGGAGGGTGTGGTCTTTCAGCATCTTTGCACTTCCAAAGGCCCTGCCAAGAGACTGCACCTCCTTTGTATTTTACACGTCAGGGACACCAGCAAAGACATGGAAATCCCTGGAAATTTCTTGCTTTTGCAAGTATTAATGATTTACACCACAATGGTGACACAGGCTGTAGCACAGCTCTTTGAGACAGGCATGAGGAGAGAGTGGATGAACATAATCATGGTTATTTGGCAGGACTAAAGTGAAGGTGAGACCAAAGCGTGACTTTTGTGTTTAGCTTAGAGTTTCCCTGAGAAAGCCTTAAAAAACAAATTGCCCTGTTGTATGCCTGCATTTCCACTAGCAGGGATGGCTGTCTTGGAAGAGAAGGCAACTGTAGCTCCTTCGGCAGTCTCCACCCTGCTCAGCCAGGGCCTGTGCTCACACACCAGGAGCATGGTGTTGATGCAATGTGCTGTCCTCTCCATTGCTGTGACTGTACACTGCCCCAGTCTGTCACCAAAAGTGAGTAGACAGGCACAAATAGTCTAAAACCCCCCTAAGCCTCAGAGCATGAACACTTCTTCTTTCTGCAGATGATTTTTTTTTTTTTTTGGTAACCTCATTGAGAAAAATCTGTCCAATTAGAAACAGAGATTCAGGTAAGCCATGAGCTGCAGCCAGCCAGCATGGCAGCTTCAGTCACTTTGTAGTTGTTTTCTCACTGAAGGAAAACCAGACACGAGTACTTGTAGTATCTACTGCCAAATGTAAGGAAAAAAACCCGATTCTTCACAGCTATTTTGCCCTTCTGGGGGAGTGTGAAGCATATTTACTTTGTGGGGAGAGTAAAAAACTGGGGAGGTGGCAGACACGAGAAAGCTATCTTCCTGAATGTGTCAGGAAGACACTTTTTTCTTTGTAGAAAAAAGTAAGAAGTGCTGTAGTGGGAAGAGCAGATGCTAGGGCTGTGGTAGAAGAGGGTCAGCCACACAGACAGACCATAAATGGGACATGTGGGCTTGAAAGAGGAAAAAGGACATTTGCCCTTGTACTGGCAGTGAATTAATGGGTACAGTAAATATATGTTTTGCAGTCACCTTCAGGGGAGGAAATGAATTGCCACCAGCAGCAGCACCAACAGAGAGTCATGACAAACCCATGTGGAAAACCACAGCAGTGGCAGCCACACCTGGGAGGTAGCTGTAGCTGTTTTCAAGTGGTGGAGGGTGTTGGTGAAGTGAGGCAGCAGTGCTGCAACAGGAGCTATGCTCAGCAGGTCCTTTCAGGAACACGTGGTGACTGTTCGATGGGATTTCATCCCTCAGCTGCCTATGGAGACCCAGGAAATGCCCTTGTGAGGGCTTAGAGCCAGGGTACCTGGCTGTGGCAAAAACTCCTCCAGCTTCATAAAATGGGTAGAAGGGCTTTTGCTAGGGCCTCAACCCATTGCCGTGCGGACAACCGAAAGGCCCTGCCCCTTGGGAAGCCCTCACTATGCCCCAGCAAAATGCTGCGTAAGCCTGTGCAGCTCAAGGGCATGTTTTACCCGTGGAGGTGGAGAATGACTCTGGGGCTTCTGCAGGTCAGGGACCGGCATGGCATGGTACATCTTGTGACAGCCAGGATAGACAGAGACATATATTAAGTTCTTGCTTCACATGGAGGAGCTTGTGGGGACTCTCCCCTTGCCGTGGAACTGTGCTTCACCTCCCTTCCTGCGGATTAAGTGGAAATTGAGCAAAACCAACATAGTAACATCTTGCTGAATTTTCAGAAGGCATGAAGCCACAGCTTTGGAGAGTGAACGATCTCCTGCATCTCAATGGGATTATTACCTCCTGAGTTTAGAGCTAGCAGTTAAAGTAGAACCATGATGAGCTATTTTACTTTTGCTCGCTTAGAAGATGCGTCCATCTTATTCCATGGTATCAAACTGCCTCTGGTGTCTGCACATGCTCTCAAGCCCAGCTGCACAAACTCACATCTTTCCACCAGACAATTTAGATGTAATTGTGTCTCATGAAGAAGAAAATCAGTGACACTCTGCAAACTTAGAATGTGGGCAGTGTAAAAGACATTGCAGTTAATGTCAGGATAAACAACATACAGGCTGCTGAAAACCTTTGATTTTCCTGGGGGTTCTCTCTCACTCCTCTGTTTTTATTTTAATCAGCATTTTCAGTGAATACAGCACAGAATTTATGTGTCATCTTTGCTAAATCTAGGCTATTGCTGCAGAAGACATACAAGATCCTGTCAGATAAATTTGCAACAAACTCATTCCTCCTTTTAGGAAAGGAGCAACTGAAATTTCATCACAGTAAGAAAGGTCCTAATGTGGGCATATAGTGCTATTTAGGTGCCATAACTTAAAATAGCCTATCTTCTCTGGCTCCAGTATAGTCCAGATCTTCTCTAGATTCCTTGTTGTGTTTGCCATTTGAATGCCTCAGACCAAAAATAGCATCTACAGTGTCACTGGCTGATTCTTACTAGGGGGTGTCTAGGAAGAGTCTCTTGATGGTTAGGTGGCATGTGCTGTGATCACAGGTGGCCTGCGGTGCCTCGAGGCCATCCTTTTCCTCATCTACATAACAGCAATACTAGGAGATGGCGCTTGGTCTTGTGGCCCACATTGTCTGAGAAGAAAATAGCACCGGGGAAACATGGAGCAGTGTCTTACTTTGTGTGAGGGCAGAACAGGCTGCTGCTGGCCCAGATGCCTGGTGGTGCAGGTGAGAGTATGTGCTGGGAATTGGTACCAGCAGCTTCAGCAATGGCTTCCAAGTACAGATCTGTGAGACAAAAGCATCTGGAGTCATAAAAAAGTGAACATGTAAGTAAGCAAGTATAGATGTGGTTGTAGATTTGATGAGTATTCCAGTCAAAAGTGTCATTTTCTTTGAAGAATGCGGAAAACATCAAATACAAAAGTGGTGACTGATTTCGGAAACTTGAGCCTCACGTGGATATTCTGCTTCTTCACATCCTTTTTTCTTTTGCTCTCTACTGTCGTCTTCAATGACTATTAAGGCACCTCTAGGGGCCTCCTTTGATTTTTCTTTTTTTTTTTTTTTTTTTTGGCTACATCTCACACTAACAGTTCTTTCCTTTCCTCTGGAGTGGCCTTTCTGCCTTCTTATGTAGCAGTTCTTCATCAGCTGGGGGCTCGCACACAGAATTCCCAGATACCATTCCATGTGCTGGCCACTGCAATCCACTTGCCTGGCTCTCCTCTCTGTTGTACTCTGAGGCTTCTGAAATGCTTTCTGAACACTTTGCACTTGGCTCTCTGCAAATCGAACCTCTGTGTTTTTCTCAGTATGTTTTTCAACAGGTGAGTCAAAATGGAAATGGGCAGTTTTCTCCCTTAAGGTACCTTATTGCAGCACCTCTTTCCACAAGTGGAGTTCATGATGTCCCAGTGCGTATGTGGAAAGTATGTGGATATGAATGCGTTGCACTGGTGGACTGCACCCCTGGGACAATGTCGCAGGTCAGCATATAGATTGAGATGCACCAGGAACTCCAGCCAGACTGGTTTTCCAAGCCTATAGGTGAGGATGCTGTAAGATGAAAAGGAAGATTGAAAAGGAAGATTGAAGTGTTATTTAACTATGTGTCTTAAGTGAGGATGTAGGGTTGGATATTATTTGACTAGGCCTGCTAGGTTTCTACAATTAATTACTGGCTGTGGAGAGACTAGTGAAATTAGCTACCAGCTTTTTGGTGTTGGAATGCTGTGCTTCTCCTCCACCACATGGAAGACCAGCTCTGAACTCCACTCAGTTCATGACAATGGAAAGCCTTTATCGGAGAGGATATACTAAGAGTTTCTTTCACACAAATGCTTTTTCAGTGACTTCACAAGCTCCTGAGAGTGATTTACAAGGCACAGCAAAGAGCCTAACTTGCCCAAGACTCCTGTTTGGATGTCTGTCTTTCGTTAGGGGCAAAACCTTTAACCTGGAGCCTGTCACAGTGAATCACTGTTGCATAGCTGCGGTACGTGCGCAGTGTCTCACGCTGAGCACCTGCATGTCTGTTCAGCAGGGCTGCCTGAGCAGTGCTGGTGGTGACTCTTCCCCAGGACATCCCTTCTGGCCTTTGTTCCCCCAAATCCTGTGGTTTCCATAAGAGTGCACAGTTCACTGAGGTCTCTGACAGGAACATATTTTAGCTCGCACTTAAAATTAAGGGTATTTTCAACGGGTTTTCTGAATTGGGGGCTTAGGAACTCCAAGGAGACGTTATTGCAACCATTCAGTACTTAACGGGGGCCTATAAAAAAGATGGGAACAATCTTTTTAGCAGAGCCTATTGTGACAGGACAAGGGGTAATGGTTTTAAACTAAAAGAGAGGAGAATTAGACTAGATATGAGGAAGAAATTTTTTACAATGAGGGTGGTGGAACACTGGCACAGGTTGCCCAGAGAGGTGGTAGAGGCCCCATCCCTGGAAACGTTCCAGGTCAGTTTGGTTGGGGCTCTGAGCAACCTGATCTAGTTGAAGATGTCCCTGTTCACTTCAGGGGGGTTGGACTAGACAAACTTTGAAGGTCCCTTCCAACCCAAAGCATTCTATGCTTCTATGTTCCTGTGATCCTATGAACTCAGCCTCTCCCACCTTCCTTATTAGAGGTGCTGTGATTTACCTCCAGTTGCAGACATATTAATTTACATTCAGAAGAGAAAAGGGGAAAATTCATGAGGAGTGAAACAGCTGCAGTGTGAGCTACACATGGGCGAGGTCTGTGAGAGGGAGCCTGAAGGAAAGCTGCAGCCATTTTGAAATGGTCAGAGTCTTTTCCCTTGAACTCAGTCTTGAAAAAAATAAAAGCATTCTTATTTTAATCAAGAGGTTTAGTGATTCTCGGTTTTTAGCCTGACAGCCTACATCTCATTTCTTAGAGCACGATGGCGAAGATTGATGACTAGCCACTTCTGCAGAAGCAGCCTCTGTGGGAATGCACTGTGGTTTTATATTCCACTGATGAGACACCTGTCATGTGTGTATTGATTATTCTTTTGTTTGTCAAAGGTACAGTTTATGTATGGGAACTAACCTCTGATCCCTACAGGAAAAAGAACAAAGATAATTTGTCTCCAATTAGATTTAAATGTAAATCCGGAGTCCTAATCAGGTAGCTCCTTACCTGTCTAACCACTGCAGCCCATGCAGCAGCAGTGTGCGTGGGGAGCAGCACAGAGAGGGATGGGGTCCATGCAGCAGGGTCCTGATGACCCTAGCGGCTTCCCTTGCTGGGATGCAGCGCAGGTGATTCGTTAGCCTCCCCGCCCTGAGCAGGCTGCAGCGCTGTTTCTTGCCTTGCTTGAGTGCTGGACTCTGTCTGTCTGACTGCCTGGGACCCGTTCACAGAAACAAAACATTAGGGTGCAGCTGCCTCCTGCCTGTAGGACTGGCTCCAGTCTCTCAGGCACATCCCACTTTTTCTTACAAGAGCTCATGATTTCTGGAGTACAAGCTGGTGTACATCCCACCCCTCTCAGACAGCGTGCTAACTCTAGCAGATAGACACACCAGCTCTGAAAAATTGCAGTTGCAGCTAAGAGATGTGGGTATCTTGACAAAACCTACACAGATTTCCTTGTTTCAGCTTCCTCAGTGGGCCAGAGCTTTTCTCACATTCGAGAGCAAAGCCCTATGCAGTGCCCTATTTCTCTCTCCTTTTACTTTTGACTTCTCCTTTGCATCTTGCTGACTCCTGCAAGAGAGGTTTTTGCTGCTGGCTTTTTTTTTTTTAATTTCTTTTTTTTCCTCTCTTTCATTCCAAAACACTTAATTTGCCTTCTAATCTCTTGTCAGGTGAATTCCTAATCAGCCTCACTGAGCGATGCTTTTGCCCAGCAAAGCATTGCCTGGCTACAATCTGTCTGGCATTCGGAGTTGAAAAACTCCCTTCCCCTAAGACAGAAACCCTAGCTTTCTCCAAAGGTGTGCCATTGGAATGAATGGTTATCCAAGTTTAATGACCTCATTAGTCCTCATTTGCAGAGTGCAAAAGCAAGCACTTTCACTTTTTTTGAGATATAGATCTAAACAAAAGAAACAGGGAAAGGAAAAGGCAAAGGAGACTAATTTCCAAGATAACTTGCATCCCTATCCAGGCATAGATGAACTGCCCTTAGCAGAAAGCAGCAGACACTGCTTATCCTAGATAGTTTTCTGTATTGCCACGCATTTAGCCCTTTGAAAGTGTATACATATCCCTATATATGTGGGAGGTCAGTAGGAACACGCATTCCAGTTAAGGATATGTATTTCTCTAGTTTCAGATGACAGCAAAATGACCACAGGTCTTCTGAAGACTCATGGATATTTGACCTTTGTATTAGACTCATGGAGGAAGAGTCAACTCTAAGGATGACTCCCACAGTAAGGAAACTGTCCTTAGGCTGGACCATGGAACTTAAACTGATCAAACCTATTGCTATTGTTTTTAATACTAACTGTATGTTTTCATGCTACTGTAGCACTGATGTGGAACGGAGTAGACTAAACCCTTGAGGCATAGGTGTGACATTAAGAGTCATGTCCTGTGCAGTGTGTGGTCTCAGGAAAAGATCCTGAAGGAGTTCACTGGGGTTCACTGGTGAGGTTCGTCTCATCTAGCTTGAAGGGCCTGGGATGTAGGTGTCTTTTATGCCTCAGTCACTAAGGCCTCCTCTCTAGTCAGAGAAAAGAAACAGACAAAGCATGAAAGGGTACATCATTCATGTTCATCCAGGTCTCCATTTCGCTTCGATGACTGAGACTATCTACCTTAGAAACAGATAAAATTCGGTGTGGTGAATCCTATCCTGAGAGATTGGTAACTTGCTTATAAAATCAACCCTTCCTATAATGTTTTTACAGGGTTGTAGCCACGTTGTGAAACTCATAACTGGCAAGAAGACTAGTTGGAATAGAAGAAACGTGCTAGTTCAGGCACAGCATAGCAGTGTAAATGCAGGGG
Organism: Bucorvus abyssinicus; assembly: GCA_009769605.1. NCBI lineage: Eukaryota > Metazoa > Chordata > Aves > Bucerotiformes > Bucorvidae > Bucorvus > Bucorvus abyssinicus. The sequence goes on along the minus strand of CM020030.1, from coordinate 26,691,493 downwards.
AAAAGCCTAGGGGAGAGAAAAATATGCTGTGTTTTGCTTTCACCATTAGTATTTCAGAAATGAATCTCTGAGAAAATGGGAGAAAAAACCTGAGAGTCACCACAGCTGTATTTAGTATAAGGAGCTGTATTTTTGTTAGAGGAAAGACATTACAGAGTTTTGAAAGGGGTCCGTGGGGAGATCAAATGCTACACAGATGGGGGAGAGAGGGCAGCTGGCCCATCCGCCAGATCAGCTGAGATCCTGAGAACTTAGGAGAAACCTCCTATAATGTTTATGTGTAATCAATATCTCCATTTTACTGGTATATATTTTTCCTGCTTTGTAGATTTTGCCTCTCATTTTTCAGATGTTAGTTGCTTTATTAGAGTAAACTTCTTAAGTTTTGTTGATGTTTGAAATGATCTCTAACAAACAGGCATAAAGTGCTTTACTACTCCAGGATTGAACAATCCAACAATAAAATGGTGTCTGCTGGTGAAACAGATGCAAATCTCTGAACCTTAAAGAGCAGAGCATGCAGATCAGCATGAGGGCCAGTACTGTCAAGTCTCGGCACACAAAACAAACAAAGTGAGGTTAAACAGCATCGTTCTGGTATGGCACAGGTCACAGATAGGCATCTGCTACTATTATGTCCTCTGAACTTTTTTGAGACTTCAGAAATTTTCCCATCCCATGCAAAGACAATTCAAGGCTTTCGAAGGCTGTCATGACACATGGAAGAGACACTTTAGCTGGTATCACTGTATTGAGAGCACTGAGAGAGGATATTGAGTGGTGAAGCACAAGGCAATGAGTTTGCTCAGGATGAGGAGGGGCTTGACTCGCCACCATCGTCTTCCCTGGTTGGTGCCCTAATCTCCAGATGCTGGGTGTCCTCAGGCAGGTTCTGTCTCTTGCCCAGTAGAATCTGCAAAGACTTGCTAAGGAACAATGATCCAAGATGCAGGCTCCTATGATGATTTTGGGGTGTTGTTGGATCTGTGCCACTTGAAGGAAAAGTGCTGTACTGAAAAGCTAGTGACCTGACCTAGTCACGCTTTTGTTGTGATGGCCATGGACTGCTCCTCTGTGTGACCTTGGAAGGTAACTCAGGAAAATGAATTGCAGCCGTTCTGCACAGAATTACAGCTCTATGGCAAAATCCTTAGAGATCCACACCATGAAAAAGGATTGACTTTACTATGTTAGCTGATATCCTAAAAGGAGAAAGAACAGTCCATATCCTATAGAGTTTTCTCTAATTGTCTCCAAATTCAGTGTTTAGAGGAAAGCAACCACAGGTATGTCTTTCGGCAAGTCAGGCCTTACTGTCTCCACAATCTGGCAGTCTCAGTTATGCTCTTTAGTGTACAAGGAAGAATACTGTCTTCTACAGGAAACAAAACCAACCAGAGAATTTCTATACAAGGGGTTTTACAGGAACTCAGACTTAATTATCATAGTGATTTCTTGCAGTCTGACTCCATTCTGGATTGGTGAACCTGGAAGTGATTGATGAGGCACTGGAGGAAGAAACCAGGAGAGAGACGGGTCTTTGTCATAGATAACTCCCTTCTGAAGGGAACAGAAGGCCCAATCCGCAGTCCTGACCAACTTCTTAGGGAAGTCTGCTGCCTCCCTGGGGCCCTGGTTAAGAATGTGATGAGAAAACTTCCTTTCCTGGTACAGCCCTCAGATTACTGTCCATTATCGACTTTTCAGGTAGGCAGTAATGAACTCTCAACAAGAAGTCCGAGGGGAATCAAGAGAGACTTGGGTCAACTGATCAAGGGATCAGGAGCAGAAGTAGTGTTCTCCTCTGTCCCTCCAGTTGCAGGGACTAGTTGGTTTATACAACACCAGGCCTGCTGTTGACAGATGGGTACATCTGTCTCAAAGGGTTAAAAGGATCCTTGCAGAGGAGCAGGCAGGACTCATTGAAAGAGCTTTAAACTATATCTGAAGGGGGAAAGGGATAAAACCAGGGTCCATAGAGATAAGTCTGGGAGTGGCACATCACTGTTTGTAGGATGGCATGCTAGCAAGGTCCTTCAGTCTGTCATACGAGTGGAATTACGGGACAGAGTGCCATGTAATAGCAAAGACTTAGTATATTAATGGGCTAGAAACCATGGTAGCACCTCGGAATGTTCAGGCAGGAATTTGGTGATGCCATCAGTAGCCCAACTAAAGGGCATCTACCACAATGCACATAGCATGGCGAACATGCAGGAGGAGGCAGAAGCCATTGTACAACAGGAGGCCTATGATATAGTTGCCATCATGGAAACATGGTGGGATGATTCACACAACTGGAGTGCTGCATTGGATGGCTATAAGCACTTCAGAAGGGATAGGCCAGGAAGGAGAAGCAGTGGAGTGGTCCTGTGTGTTAGGAAGCATAATGATAGTGACAATAGGGTTGAGTGTTTATGGGGAAGAATCAGGGGGAAGGCCAGCAAGGCAGAAATCATGGTGAGAGACTGTTATAGACCACCCAACCAGGATCAAGAGCCAGGTGAAATATTCTATAAGCAGCTGGGAGAAGTCTCACGATCACTACCACTTGTTCTTGTGGGGGATTTCAACCTACCAGGTGTCTGCTGGAAATCCAATATGGCAGAGAGGAAACAGTCCAGAAGGTCCCTGGATTGTGTGGAAGACAATGTTCTGACACAGCTGGTGAGTAAGGCAACTGGGGAAGTCTCCCTGCTACACCTGTTGTTCACAAACAGAGAAGCACTTGTGGGTGACGGGAAGGGTGGAGGCCATCTTGGGCATGGTGATCATGAGATGGTAGAGTTTTCAGTTCCTGGGAAAGTAGGGAGGAGGGGTCAGTAGAACTGCCACTTTGGAATTCTGGAGGGCAGACTTTGGCCTGTTTAGGAGAGTGGTTGTCAGAGACTCTTGGGAGGCAGCCCTGAAGGACAAAGGAGTCCAGGAAGGCTGGACAATCAGACCCAGTCAGCATGGGTTTATGAAAGGCAGGTCCTGCTTGACCAACCAGATCTCCTTCTACCATGAGGTGACCTGTTTAGTGGATGAGAGAAGAGCTGTGGACATTGTCCACCTAGACTTTAGTAAAGATTTTGACACTGTTTCCCACAGCATTCTCCTGGAGAAACTGGCTGCTCGTGGCTTGGATGAGTGTACTCTTGGCTGTATAAAAAACTGGCTGGGTGGCCAGGCCCAAAGAGTGGTGGTGAATGGAGTTCAATCCAGTTGGTGGGCCAGTCACAAGTGGTGTCCCCCAGGGCTCAGTATTGGGGCCTGTTCTCTTTAACATCTTTATCAATGATCTGGATGAGGGGATCAAATGCACCCTCAGTAAGTTCGCAGAGGACACCAAGTTGGGCTGAAGTGTTGATCTGCCTCAGGGTAGGGAGGCTCTACAGAGGGATCTGGACAGGCAGGTTCAATGGACCCAGGCCAATTGTATGAGGTTCAACGAGATCAAGTGCCGGGTCCTTCACTTGGGTCACAACAACCCCCTGCAACATTACAGGCTTGGGGAAGAGTGGCTGGAAAGCTGCCCCAGTGGAAAAGGACGTGGGTTGACAGGAAAAGGACGGTTGACAGCCGGCTGAAGATGAACCAGCTGTGTGCCCGGGTGGCCAAGAAGGCCAATGGCATCCTGGCTTGTATCAGCAATAGTGTGGCCAGCAGGAGTAGGGAAGGGATTGTTCCCTGTACTTGGCACTGGTGAGGCTGCATCGTGAATACTGAGTCCACTTTTGAGCCTGTCACTACAAGAAGGACGTTGAGGTGCTGAAGCGTGTTCAAAGAAGGGCAACGAAGCTGGTGAAGGGTCTAGAGCACAAGTCCTATGAGGAGCAGCTGAGGGAATTGGTGTTGTTTAGTCTGGAGAAAAGGACGCTGAGGGAGACCTTATCACTCTCTACAACTACCTGAAAGGAGGTTGTAGAGAGGTGGAATTCAGTCTGTTTCTCCCAAGTAACAAGTGGTAAGGTGGGAGGAAATGAACTCAAATTGCACCAGGAGAGGTTTAGAATGGATATTAGGAAAAATTTCATTACAGAGAGGGTTGTGAAGCATTGGAACAGGCTCCCCAGGGAAGTGGTGGAGTCACCATCTCTGGAAGTTTTTAAAGGACGTGTAGATGTGGTGCTGAGGGACACATATTAGTGGTGACCTGGCAGTGCTGGGTTAATGGTGGGACTTGATGATCTTACAGGTCTTTTCCAAACAAAATGATTCTACGATTCTGTGCTTTTGTGATGGTCTTTTAGGAAGGACATTGAAATGTTTGAAGAAATCCAGCCTGCCAGCTGCATCTCTAAATCCTTTGAGGTTCATGCTTCAGCTATTACTTTTAATGTCAGTTACTAAGCATGTACATGCATGCCAAATAAATGGCTTAGCAAGGTACGCATGGGCACTCTATCTCCTTCCCCCATATAACAGACGAAGGAAACTCCCTAAATCAGCCCACATGCCATTTCTTCTCTAAATATAGAATATTTGCAAGCAGTGAGAGAGAAGCTAGACAACAGCTTCCCTCATAAGAAACCTTAAACAGCTAAGCAGCCTGATTAATTACTTAGGGATTTCCCTCTGACTGTTGCTAAGGCAGCAGGAGTAGAACTGTTTAAAGATGGCTGAATATGCTGTATGCACTAACGAACATGTGGTGGCTTTTTAGCAGCATCCTGAGTTCTATACAGTATTGACATAGAAAACAAAAGGTATGTGTGTATGTCCAGGTACCCATGAAAGTGCAGAGCCCGCACAGCCCCGTGAATCCTCAGATGCATCTGCTGAACACAGAAGAAAAATCTGCTTTAGCTTTCAGGAGGTTGTAGCAGGAAAGGAATATTGACTGTCATTTAAAGTGTGCAGGGCACTCATCTCTTCCCTCCTCTACAATGCCTTCATTTTGCTGGCTGATTCTCTTTCACCTTCACCATGTTTGGAGGGAGTGTTGGCCCAAAGGCTACCCTCCTGCTCTTCAGGGCTCCGCCCATGCTGCTGCCTGGCTCTCCTATGGTACCCACCACAGTGTGCTTTGACCTGCAGCATACATAGTGCAGCATCTCTGTGCTAAGTGATGGTGTCACGTAAGTTCTGGTGGTTTCCTGCTCCATAGCAGTAATGCGTTTTCTAGTGAAAACTGGTGAGAGACGAAGCAAGAGGCTTGGTAAAGAATATGCCCCTTACTAAGGCACCGTTGCTCTGTGGGTAGTTTAGGAGCATTTGATTGCATGGGAGAACAATTGTCTTGAGTGATGTTCATGCCAGAATTTTATCAATGTTAATGCCCAAGTTAGTGAACTTACACAGAACATGGAGGTAATTAGAACTTTTGGCCTCTTATCAGCCAAAGAAACCACCTCCTCACTAACCGCTTGACTTGCATCCTTAGGAGAGGAGAAAGAGAAGGAGAGTACAAGACAAAACTAAGCAAACCTATAACTCTCAAGACTGATATGGGATAAAAGGTTGTTCTGAGTTTAATGACTAACCTGTAGCAGAGTTCCTCCACTACCCAGAGACATTATTTTTTCTCCTTTCTGACATCCCTCCTCTCCCCAGATCTTTTGCACATTCTTTGCAGCCTCTTCCCTGTCTCTCACTTCTGACAAACAGCTCCTCCCAGCATCTTCAACTCTACTCTACTGAACTCTACAGCTGAGCCAACCTAAAGCCTCAAAAAACTTGTGCCGATGTGGTAATTTTTTATTCGTAGACATTCATTTGCCTTTTATCATGTTCCCAACATTGACTACAAGAAACTCTCAAGTTTCCAAAAGGAACCACTCAAAAATTTGACACTTGCAGGGCTCTGTGCAATGAGATGCTGAATACCCATAGCTCTCACTTGACACCTCACAGGATGCTTATGGCTTAAACTGTGCAAGAAATTAATTCTTCTGGTTTATTGACATTGCCTAAAACATAAATAAGAAACATTCTAGGGGAACTGAAATAAATTCTGTGAACACATTTTGGATAAATTGGGAAAAAAAATACAGACTGAGCAAAACAATGTCTGAAACAAAAGGCTCTAGTGTGATTTGGAGAGAGTTTGATATTTGTCAATACTCTTTGAAAATGTAGTCACAACATTGCTTTGTGTTACTGCATCTGTATTTTCCTCCCCAAATCATCTCATTTAAACTGTTGATGAATTCTGTGGACCATCTGGCAACCTATGGCTACTGTTGCTCTGTCAAACCATTGAACACCTTTAAACTATCTCTTCAATAGTGCTGCTGTCTCACAGATAATCACATAGCCCGGGTAGCTCATTATTACACCAAATAAGAAGTTCTCTGGATCCCTGTTGCTATACCTTCATAAAGTACTCACTTCAGGGATATTTAGGAGATATGAACCTTATTAACAAGATGTTATCACTATTGTTTTGAAGCGTCTGTCCCACTCATGTGTGGTAGGTGATCAAGATGGAGTAAGTGTAACTGTCTTACGTCTCTTTTTCCACAGCAGGCATTTCTCTTTTATAGCCTTTAAAATTTGACAGAGTGAAGCTCTGCAGGAAGGATAGAGCAGTGACAAGTTTTCATCCTTCCTTCCAGCTCCAATTCCCCTTGGTGGAAATTTTTTCCTGTTGAGCAATCCTTGCTCTAGTGACCTTGCTTCTGTCTCCTGAGAATTGACAAAGGCGTTTCAACAAGTGAATCACAGGGAACAGACATTGGATGATTTTTTTAATCTCAGGATAAGGAAGAGAGCGGGATGTTGTCTGTGGCAGTCTTCTGTACTGCAGCAACAAATTTCACCCTGTAATCCAGGAGCACCTTAGGTGCTGGTGCTAGCTCTGCCTCCCGCCGCATCTCAGTTTGGATGTGCAACTCCTGCCAGGGGCAGCAGCATCCTGGAGGGTGCTGCTCTGAAGAAGGGCGTGAACTGGTACCCTGTGCCATGATTGCTGTCCTAGCTGGGGCTTTCCACACATGGAGGCAAGACAGCCCTGACCACTTGTCTCACAGCCTGCTGCCTAGCAAGAGGCCGTACGGTCATCTCTGGCCAGCTGGATTCCCACATGGGTATTGCCGTGAGAACATGTTAAAATACAGCCCACACTTTCTAGGACCTTCTTGTATTTGCTTTCTTGGAAGGCAACTATGCTGAGTTTCTCCCTTTCTTAACCAAGTCCATGGCAAGAGGGGGCTGGAAAACACATACAGTGTTGAGCAGGGAGACAGTTATATCAGTGTAAGACCACGATGCCGGGACATACTGTGGGCCAAGGTAAAACAGTCCCAACCTTCTGCTCTGGATCTTGCAGCTGTGCTCCCAACATGAAGGATGATTTCTATCAACTTTTTCTAGGAAGTTTTCCAGTGTTAATGTTCCTGGTTTCCCAGTGCGCACCTGCAGAGTCAGTGGAGACCACACAGCAGATGCAGCAATTCACATTCAGGTGGATTAGTTTAAACCGCTGATGAAAGCAGAACAGACCATAAAACAGAGTATCTGAGCTGCACTTGCAGCGAGGGTGTGTGTCCAGTACTGTTGACTCTGTTGTGGAAGTGTTGCCTTGACTCGATAGGCAATCACGAGTGTGAAGTGTCAGACTTTTTAAGTGCCTCAACTGTTTTCTCCATGAACTTGAATCAGAAACTTAAGACAGATAGAGAAACACCCCCTTGATGAAACCAAAATAGTCCTCAAAGGAGCTTTGAGTAAAAAATTATAGGAAACTCCCTGCTTCAGCATTGTAATGAAACTGTGAGTGCTGCAATTTTAAATTATAAAAAGTAAGGGAAGTCCAAGCTCATATGGAACTGCAGTAACACTGGGATGGAAAGCAGCAATGATTTACAACTGTTGTGGGAGATGTTAGACTCCATGTCTACAGATCAGATGTGGGGTTTTTCAGAGGAACCAGTTCTGGGTTTTTATGGCGCAGAGGATGAGAAGTGGTGATATTTTTTTGTGTTGGTGTAGCAGAAATAGAAAATAAAAGCAAAATGATGTGCCCCTTGGCATTCATTACTTTGTTTACTTTTGTTTACTCAAGGCTTATTTTTTGTATTCTGTGAGCTAATTTCCTTGGGAATTGATAAATAACAACTTCCTGGAATATTTTCATTCCTGTAAAATCTTTGCATGCCATAACAACCTCTCAATGAACATAAGGCGTTCAGACAGACTTTCCCACCCTCCACTGCCACCACAGAAAACTGTTTGGAGAAAAATAATGATAAAAGAAAATCTAAGACATCTTATAAAGCAAGAAGAAGGGGAATACCTTTTCCCTGGACAGATATCTGTTTGTGAATCATGAATACAGAGTTGCCAAAAATCAAAGGTCACTCAGAAACATGGGAAAAAAGGAACACATTATTAACAATTCTACTGCTACTGGACTGCTAGGGTAGATCTAGACACATGCAGCTCCTTGGATACCCTCTTATAGCCCATGAGTGGAAACTAAATTAAGAGAGGCAAGGAGCAGAGGAAAACCACCAGTAAGTTAAACAAGAATCCATTTGTGATGCTGCTCCTTAGGGTTCCTCTGCTATGAATGATTCTTCTTTTTTCCCCATCTTTTTTAATTTCATTTTTTTTTTTAGTCAGTATGATAGCTAACATGTGTGAACTAATGTGGTATCAGCACAGTGAAGACACTTACCACAAGATCAGCTCTATGCTCCTTCCTGAGGCCTGCCTTGGCAAGTTTGCCCCATGCTAAAACTAAAATTACCTTGATTTCTCTGTGATTCTATCTCAGGATAGCTGTGTTAGTTACCATCTTAATGGTGAAGATAAACTTCTACACTGCAGTTTTCAGCAATCTTTAAAGTAAAAATCAGATTTATAGCTTTGGAACTGAGGCTAGAAAATCAGTTTTGCAAAATGGGTAATAAATACTGATTAGTTTGAATGGTCAGTGCAGAATTGATCCGTTACCAGCCACTTCTTTCTTGACTTATCTTCCACTCTATGTGCACCTTCTATAGGTTTATTTTGGCTACACTTAGCTGAATCAAAGTGGAAAAGAATGAAAATTAACTTGGTAGAAGACATTTTCTATAGTCTTTCATCTCTGGAAATGCTTTTAATTATTATAAGAGTTTACTGTTAATGCAGTGGATTTATTGAGCTCTAAAAAATCTTTCAACATTTCATCTGAGGCAGCACACTTGCTTCAAAGTGCTGGTGATAGATATTTGCTGCTGCTCTTGTAAGCAGCCTAGACCCAGGTGTAAGCACTGCTGTATGAAAAATGTTTTCCTTGCATCTGTCTCTCTAAAACCAGAAAGGATGCGGGTACAGATCCCAGCCAGCATGATTAACATGCCGAAGTACTATCCCTGGGACACCATAAAGCCTGAAGAGACATGTATTTTGACAAAATGTTTCACAACAGAACACAGGAGAAGGAAAGAGATGAGACAATCCATCTCCATTATGCCTTGATACCTCCTTCAGCATCAAGATGTGGCCATGATGATAGGTTTTAGTTTAATTGAAGATAGCTGACATTCTTCTGTTAACTTTTAGAATAATGTTACCTGTGGAAGGAGAGGAAAATTAAACGTTTTTTCCATGCAGATGATGGCTAAGAATGGAATGAAAGTCTAAGACAGGGCTTGAAGGCATAGAAGACAGTTCTTGGCATGTGAGCGTGGTTGATGAAGATTATTCTTTTAATGGTGCCATAAGATAGTTGGCCAAGGCTAATAATGGGAAAAGAAATGAAATATATGATGAGCTCCAGCAAATCCCAAGTCATACACTGACCATTGGGCGTTGAGGGAGGGGTGTGCATTTTATTTATAAGGGGTAGCACAGACAAGAATGAGGATACTTGAGAAAGACCATGTGTTGGGGCTGGCATGTGTTAGATAACAAAAACTGCAAAAATGGTGACCATGAATGCTAACGTTAATCTCTAAAGGCTGTTTGGGTGAATCATCAAGATTATTCTTTGTCTCCAATGGACAGTAATGGCATATCTTACCCAGTCACGGCAGATAGCAATTTCCATGCTATGTTATCCTGTTTGAGAATTTGGATAAGTCAGGTGCTATTGCATGTATGCTTGGGCATTTAGGGTTTCTTCAGGAAGACCTGGTGGATGTCACCTCAGTCTATATGAGGGAAGCAGGGAAGAGGATCTACAGAGCTATATATCCATGCATGCATGACCTGATGTGGGAATGTAGCTTGTGCTTTCAGGTGTTAGTGCCTCCTATCCTCAGTGGGATGGCCACTGAGACCTTAGATTTCTAATTTTTTCCCCTTTGTGTCATTCAGTTAATAAACACTAATTATGCTTTACAAGCCTTACAGTTAATATCAGTGGTATGTTTGGGCCAGAGAGGAATACAGCAGCTGGCATTAAGCAAAATATAGTTGCTGTACCAGAAAAGCTAAATAATGAAACTCTGCATGACTATGATTCTTTTAGATTATTCACCTCCTCCATCACATCCTGTTTATGTTTTAATGACTTTCTCTAGGCACATACGGACACTCCCTTTTGCTGGCTTGCCACCAGATGGACTTTAATAAATTATTGTTATATCTGGAAGCACTTTCCTAGCTCTTCATAGTTGCTTCTTGTAGTACTTATCTGTGTGATGCAGAGATGTCAGCCTCCACAGCCATACTTATTGCTATAATTGAGAAGTATATTGTTGCTTGCCCCTCCCCCCCCTTTTTTTTTTTAGGAATCTGAATTATCTGAAGCTTTTTCCCTTCTTTCTTTCCAGCTCAGTCTTTTCTCTCTACAATATGTAACAAGCCCTATGATTTGGTCCTCGCCATGGGCGTGCAACAAAGGGTAGGTATCACAGAATCACAGAATCATCTGGCTGGCAGAGACCTTTAAGAGTCATCAAGTCCAACCGTTCATCCTGCACGCCAGGGTCCCTAAAACCAAGTCCGTCAGCACCACATCCACACAGCTTTTAAACACTTCCAGGGATGGGGACTCCACCACCTCCCTGGGCAGCCTGTTCCAATGCTTAATGACCCTCTGTGTAAAGAAATTTTTCCTGATATCCAACCTAAATTTCCCCTGACGCAATTTAAGGCCATTTCCTCTCGTCCTGTCATTCAAACATGGGAGAAGAGACTGACCCCCACCTCTCTACAACCTTCTTTCAGGTAGTTGTAGAGAGTGATAAGGTCTCCCCTGAGTCTCCTCTTCTCCAGACTAAACAATCCCAGTTCCCTCAGCCGCTCCTCATAAGATAGGTTCTCTAAACCCTTCACCAGCTTTGTTGCCCTTCTCTGAACCTGCTCCAGCACCTCAACGTCCTTCTTGTAGTGAGGTGCCCAAAACTGGACACAGTACTCAAGATGTGGCCTCACCGGTGCCGAGTACAGGGGGTCAATCCCTTCCCTAGTCCTGCTGGCCACACTATTGCTGATACAAGCCAGGATGCCATTGGCCTCTCCTCTCCTCTCCTCTCCTCTCCTCTCCTCTCCTCTCCTCTCCTCTCCTCTCCTCTCCTCTCCTCTCCTCTCCTCTCCTCTCCTCTCCTCTCCTCTCCTCTCCTCTCCTCTCCTCTCCTCTCCTCTCCTCTCCTCCTCCTCTCCTCTCCTCTCCTCTCCTCTCCTCTCCTCTCCTCTCCTCTCCTCTCCTCTCCCTCTCCTCTCCTCTCCTCTCCTCTCCTCTCCCTCTCCTCTCCTCTCCTCTCCGCTCCTCTCCTCTCCTCTCCTCTCCTCTCCTCTCCTCTCCTCTCCTCTCCTCTCCTCTCCTCCTCCTCTCCTCTCCTCTCCTCTCCTCTCCTCTCCTCTCCTCTCTCCTTGTCTCCAGTATAGGATGTTGGGATCATGGATTGAAGTGTTAAGGAAATATAATGCTCATATACAGTAGTGATGCTCAACTAGTGTCAAGCAGTTTGACTGTGCAAGCATATGGCATGTAAAACAGTGGATGTGACTGAGCAAAATTCCCTTTGCACACATTTTTGCTGTGATATTTTTGTTTCCATCTCTAGCATCTGGAGTAGTACACAAAAGATATTCAGCTACTCCTTGGACACACAAAACTCTATTACATTTGAAGGCATAAAGCAGTACATTTCCATGTCACTAGAAAATGGTTGGATTTCCAATTATATCCTATGAATTATTGTAAGGAAAATGATGTATATTTTTGTATAGAAAGAAAGTCTATCTACATCCATCTTAATCTAATTTATCTTCATTGGTCTCTGATTCTGATCTTTCCATTACTTTGGGAGTCCTTTTAACATTGCAACAGGTCTCTCTTAGAACAAACTGTAGATTCAGGCTGTGAATAAACCCTTCTGGCCACAAATGCATGTGCTTACAACAAAGGAACAAGTGTTGAGGGCTCTTAGTTTGTCGAATGAACAATGTTTCCCCTAACTCTCTTTATCTTCAAAAAAGGTCATAATTATTTCACTAACACACATTAATCAAAGTTACATTTTGATGAAAGATGTGTATACAATTAAAAGAAAATATTTGGACTTGAGAGTGTCCATCTGAGTCATCTGAAAAAGCCGTTCGGGTAGACAACCCTTGCTTCGTAAAACTTCAACTCCAAGAGGCTTTGGGCTGAAAATGTTGTAGGGATATAGGGGAACAGACTGCTTGAGAAAAGAGTGTAATATTATCTCTCTGTGTTAGACTTTTCTCCAGAAAGCATAGCCGCAGTATATGATCATTCCTCCTGGGTCTCATTTGGTCCAGTGGGATGGAAAGCGATTTGTGACTCTGAATAATTTTATGAGCTCTAGGTATAAATCATTGCTGGCAGAGATGATTTAGCAGTTTCAAGAAATGGAAAGAGGAATCTTGGAGAAAGGAAATGCCCCACCAGTCTTCAAACACCAGTGACAGTCTCCAAAAAGGCCTGCTGGGCCCCTTTGGCACATAACTGCCATCAGGAATGGAAAGGGCATTTCTGAAGAGCAGAAATGAACCTCAGTTGCTGCTTGCTGAGGAAACCGCTTCTGTCTCTTCTGAGAGCCATGGCACCCTTACTATTGAAAAAGCACAAAGGTTCCCTCAGAGAGAGTCGAACAAATACAAATGTTGGGATGATGTCATGCTTTTTTGTGTGTGTTCACCAGCTTCACTATTCAATGTCCTGTTCAGGAGCTTGAATAACATTTGGTTTGGGGAGTTTTCTGTGAAAACTAGCTCAAACTTGGAGGGCTTTCTAAAGCTTGTATTTCATTCTGACCTGAATGCTACTGGCAGGATGCTGCAGGGAACAGAAGAACTCAGGATGGAGGTTCATATTTACTGTTACTGTCACCAGGCGAGATTTGGAAAACATTCCTGGGAGCTGAAAATCACCTTATGGACTCTGTGGTTTTGTTTCTCTGGTTTTGTTTCAGGTAAGCCAGGAGTAAGGCTAGTGCATAGTATTCAATGGTGTATTTTTCTCTTGTGGAGTGCCAGTTTCAGACATTTCCACCTTTCTGTCCCAACTTCACTCTAAGTCCCATCTCCACACTACCATTACTGGCTCCTCAGTCGGTCCCACCAAAAGCGGCACCAGATCAGCCAAGGGGCAGCAAGTTATTGTAATGAAGTTAAGAGACAGCAGGAAAGGAGGCAAGAATGTCTTAAACAGTCTTTACTTCTGGAAAAAATTCATTCAGTGAGCTACGTCCATGAGAATTCGGCAAAGAAGGGTTGGTGAATGGGTCTGCTGCTGAAGGGAGAGAAAGTTACCATTCAGTCTCCGACAGTACAGCTGTGTTTTTTATGGAGTGTCACTAGTAGTAAAAAGTACTGGCAAACCCTAATTGTTGTTATTCAGAGCTGCAGTGGTGGTCCAGAAATCACAGAGGGAGGTGTTTTGTTGTCGAGGATAGTAATTATAACAGCAGCGATTGAGCAGACTACTAGACATTTGAAAAACTAATTGCGTGGTGGGGCTCAGAGAGTGGTGGTTAATGGGTTACACTCCACCTGGAGACTGGTTACAAGTGGAGTTCATCAAGGGTCTGTCCAGGGACCTATTGATGATGTTTAATACATTTATCAGTGACCTGGAGGACATGACAGAGTGCACCCTCAGTGAGTCTGGTGACAAAGCCCGACCGATGGGACTAGTTGATATGCTTGAGAGCAGGGTGGCTGTCCAGAGTGACCGAGACCAGCACTAAGAATAGGCCAACAGGAGCGTTATGATGTTCAGCCAGGATGAATGCAAAGCCCTGCACCTGGCAGGGACTAACCCCCTGCATTGGTATGAGGTAGGCCCGGAAGCAGGTCTTCTGGATAGGACCTGGATGTTCTGGTGGTTTTTAGGCCAAACATGATCCAGCAGTGATGGGAGCTAACAGCATCATCATCTGCATCCACAGAAGTATATACAACAGATCAAGGAAGCAATTTATTTCCTCTGTGCAACACTTGTAAGACCTAGACTATTGCATCCAGTTCTGGGCCCCCAAAGCAGAAAAGACATGGACAAACTGGAGAGAGCTCAGGGGAGGGACCCCAAGGCAGTGGGGCTGGAACACTTGCCCCAGCAGGAAAGGCAGGGGGAGCTGGGCTGGGTCAGCCTGGAGGACGGATGGCTTTGGGGGCACCTGACAGCCGCCTCACACACAGTTGTTTTATTGCCAAAGGTGTTCTTTAATAACCACACTGCTAATTTTATTTTTATCTTCTCCTTGGTTTTAATTCTCTACTCTAATTTGGCCTTACAATTCAGTAGCTATTCCATTATGCCAGAACAATTTGATTTGCTTTGTAAATTTTTTTTTGCAGGGACAATATTAATTACAGATATTCTTCTCTCATGTATATATAAGATCCTTATTTATAATAAAAAAATATTACTCTACCTCTTAAAATGTAGTTTTGCAATGGTAACATAGAATATTTTTTTATAATGGCTACTTACCACACATTTACACTGAGAATATATGTAGTGGTCTCCTCTGAGAGCTTAAAGCAATCACGAAAAGAAGCTTGTAACTTATACAAACAGGCAAAACTGGATATTGCTTTGACTGTATAATACTACTTGCTTTTTCCTTTTGCATGCAAACTTAAAGAATGTCTCTGCAATGCAATGGTTGAGTGCCAAAATATGGTTTTATTTTCCCTTATGCTTTTTTTTTTTCCTCAGAGTTTCCAGGCTGCTATCTGCGTGTGATTTCTTGCGTTTGGTTACGCTTGTTCCAGTCATGTTGCTTGTAAGCACATAAATGGCCATTTCTGGAAATCTATACTCTGTTCCTCTTTTTCGATGTCCACTGTATGCTGTGAGATTCCTACTCTGAATCGCTGCAACTGGATTATGGGAGTCATCTAGAATCATATAATATTATTTCTTCTCAGTGAGAACATAGTGAATCAAGTTCAGGGAATGCACCACATATTTATGGTATGTAAGAATATTTATGGTGAATGAGAGTCGAAGATACTTCTGGCAGGTATTTCACACTTGCAGTACTATACCCAACTGTATCTCCTTCTCCTTGGTTCTCCAGAGGTTATGAGCCCATGCTTAGCTGTAGTCATACATTCCTTTCTTTCATATTTACTCATTTTTTTTTGCACAAGAAATTCTGAGCATAGTTGAAGCTGTAAAAAAGGACTAGTGGCCCATAAAAACAGGTGGGTGAGATTCTTTTTAATCTGTAGAGGCTTTGATAATTCACACCAGCTGACAAATCAGACTTTATAAGGAAATTCATTTATTTTGAATCACCAGCAAAGTGGTTCTTGTGTGAGGTCAAGAAAGAGCTGAAGTCTCAAAGCTGCTAATGGGAGAGTAGAATAGTCTGTCTTAGGGTTCACCTGACACAGTGTGACTCTCTTGCAGCCTAGGTGTCTACAGAGAAGCCAGGTGCCTCTACTTTCTTCACAGATCAATGGAAAGAAACAGATACTTCCATAGTGGTATTCAACATAATTCTACAGAACTTGCTTAAGAGGAGTTAGACAAAGAGCTTATTTCTTGCCTCTGATTACAGAGCGACTAATTCACATATCCCCATGGCGGATGTCTAATGTGGAGGACTCTCTCCCCAGATATCCCAGACTTCCTCTGAGTTTCAAATTGAAACAAGCAAGATCTGGAACATTTTGCTTCATCTGCTCTTGCAGTTGCTTAAGAAAGAAAATGCATGAAGAGATTAGTTGCTCTTAAAAGATTTATGCACTCTAGAAAACTGGTCACTGAAGCTTCTCTGAGCACTGGCTGTAATGGGACCAAAATTGTGCAAGTTTCATGAAGTTTGGAGAGTTGAATACATAGCACTTCCATTTTGTTTTAAATTACTTTATTATTGGATGGAGCATTCTGCTTTGTTCAATGACTGCTTATGACCTGTGACTTTTCAAGAGCCTTCTGAGCTGTTTATTTCTGATACCATCTACCCTGAAGTTCTAGCATACCATGAGAAAAAAAAGAAAAAATTCTTTCTGACAGTATTCTGGTCCTGTTGCCATTTTTAGCCAAAATCTGTAAATGGATAGTCCCCATGGGAGCGTGAATAGGCAATGCAATATTTAAGATAGATAGGAACATAATTTAACCTTTGCAAAGGGCAAATGCTAATGCTGTTTTGTAATCTGCTGCTTGCCTAATCTAGCACCCATAGCTTTTTATCTGATTCTACTTAGACTCTAAATTCTTCAAAGCCTTAGGAATATGACCAGTGAAAGTATTTCTGTAGGCTTCATTAAGGCTTAAATCTGAATATTTAGCTGCAAAGAGTCAGTATAAAAATTGCTAATGTTTGTAGTGCTGGACTATATCTGGTGAAATTCTGGACTTCTAGCTTTTAACTGTGAAGTCAGTTCCATTTTCATATACCTGTCTCCAAACCAGCTCGAACTACTGTTTGAGTTATTCTGGGCTGAAAAAGGTTCCTCTAATTTGGAAAAGTGCATGACATTTATAAAGGAACTAAAATGAGCAGTCTGCTCCTAGGCTGTACTGTGTTATTTTTAGTATAATACTTTTAAAACTAACATTCACAAAAATGATAACACTGTTTTGCAGAGAAAGCATTGTTTTCATAGGTCTGAAATACTGAGAAGTCATTGGGGGAGCTGTAAATTTTCCCTACTCCCGACTGCACCCACTTAGAGGGCACTGAAAAACATGGGGTGCAAGCCAAGGAGTTCATAAGCATCCTTAATCCAATTCCTTGGCACAACCATTGATACAGTGCTTGTAGTAAGAGGCTAATGAGTCTTTTCTTAATACTGAAAACTATCTAGATGAGATGAAAGACTAATGCAACCCATTCTGCTAACTGCCCTTATTTGGAAAGTACTTAATTTTTTGTGAAGTGCCTAAGTAGAAGAGCAGATGCCCCACTTTGATTGTGAATGATGTCTTTAAGTTGCTGTGGTCTGTAAACCTTTGCAGAATTTTTCTTGCCTTACCTGATAGGAACAATTTCTGTGGGCTATGAAGCGGGATGTCTGTAAAAGGCTTGCAGGTGGTTTAGTGAGTGAGGTCATGTGGCAGAAAGAATGGTGATTTCATCTGTGTCTCTGTGATCAGAAAGTTCAGGCCTACTGAGGCCGTCTTCATGTGGTTCTCTGAAAGATAAGCTGCTTTTTTATGCAGTTCTCCAGCTCGGTGGATTTATTACTCAGAATTCCTTTTTCTCCTCTCTTCCTAGCCCTTACGTCCGTGGACTAAGACACAGACAGCTCATACATCGCTACCTCCCGAAGTTAGTGATGTCCCCCCTGTTTGCTGGAAACGACCTCATTGCTATTTCTTGTTTTGACTTCCAGGGTAGCGGTGGCTCGCTTTCTCCGGGGAAGATAGTGTTCCCTGACACTGAGATTTCTAAGGTTTTGACTAAGACTGCAGGTTAGATTCAGAGACTCAGTTAACTGGCATGTACTTTACTCAGATGAGGTCAAGCCCGATGAATCTTGTGGTGAGATCCATGTTGAGATTAAAATGCGGGGAGTCTCTTCTGTCATGAATCTGTACAATCCAGATCTGGAGCAAATCAATCAGCCAGTTTCGGTATGATGTTGATGAGTTCACACAGATTGACTTTTCCTTGATTGCCAAGTTTCTAGTTTCACTTGAATGCCAGTCACTTTTCTTCACTGAATGCGTGGACACAACTTCATTTTCATGTTCACACCATCTCTATCAACTCTGTCCTTAGCAGTTAGCTAGTACATTTTCTTTCCCTCCACATGTGTTGCTTAGGTAATAAAATAAGAGATGTTTAAAGTGCAATCAACCTAGCTCCTGAGAGAGAGCATTCTTTAGAAATCTAGGTATGTTTATATAAATTAACTGAGGTTAAGAGATATTGATAAATCTATTTAAACCACTGTCTTTAGAGGACTGACCAAATATAACTCTTGGGCGTGTTAAATGAAAAATCTCTTTCAAGGGAAGTAATTGTCAGCAAGGTATAATATATGATTCTGTTCTGTTTGAATACACGTGTAGATAAATTATCTGAAGAACTTTGTTAACAGATGAACCAAGTAAAAGAGCCATCCAGTCTGAATTGCTAATAGACTAATTCTAGGCATCATGTGAAATATGACTAAGAGTCACTGTTTCCCCAGCAACACTTTTGCAAAGGACAGCACTAAATCACGGGGCAAAACAGACATTATTATAGAAATTTCTGTGAGTGCAAACAGTTTTGCCAAAGGCTTGGGATGTGCTTTGGGAAGACTAAGGTCATCATAAACAATGACAGGTTAAAGCAAAATTGTGTGCTAAAATAGTATGTGTCACTGGAAGCATCTTTTAAAGTCACTGGTATGTTTTATTTGAAGAAGGTACTTATATCCTCAAAATATTTAAAAACAAGAATGAGCTGATTAGAGCAATTTAAATACCCCTTACAGGGAATGACATTCCCTGAGGTGCTCTGTAAGGGCTCCTAGTTCTCTGACTTGCTTCAATTTTTTAACTAGTGGGGTTTTTAACCAGTGGTTGCCTGATATGTGTATAAAATGCACCAGGCACAGACACCTCAGCACTTTCCTGCCTCCCAGGAGGACTGCCTAGCCAAACTCCCTGGCCAGACAGCCAGATTTCCTTTCACAGAGATGCCTGAAGCTGCTTTGAATGCTATTTAGACACAGGTTGCTTGATCATTTTCCAGCTGAATAGAAACATTATCTCAGGGAAATTCTCCCACTCAGAAACCGTCTCTCTTCCAGTTGTCAATTACATCTCCTGTTCTCCTGCCCTGCAGAACATCACCGTGTCCTGGGATGTCGGCGGCAAGTCCATTTACATGGGAAAGCTATTCTGGGAAAGCAAGATGTGTATTTTTAGCTGTTACAAATGCGGTTTAGTGGTAGGAGACAGAGGGAAGCGTTAAAACTATGTGACCCGTCAAGTCTCTGCGGACCAACTGTTTGGGAACCTTTGAGATGGCAAGATGCACCATACTGTGAGCACATGTAAGCCAGTTTTTGTTTCCCTTTAATGCCTTTTAAAAAATTAATTTAAAAAGGAAAACAAACCAACCCTTTCCAGCAATATTTTTTGCAGAGGGATATTTTTACCACTAGTTTTTAAACAGTTTTTGTTGTTTTTTCAAGGTGCCCTTGAGATTACTCAATGGCTTACAGGAACACCAAAATGTGCAAGCATCAGAAAGAAGAGGGCACTCAAGCACCTGTTCCATGCCAGCACATCAGGAAATGTTTTCACCATTTGCAGTTTTGGTGAAAATTTTGCAGGTGGGTGATTTCACTTATCTTTTAGTTAGGTTATGGCTTTAACATGGATCCTGCTGGCTAAATTTTGGAAACAACAATTACGAGAACCATAGCTGAAAAGGAAGGATTTTCTTTTCTTTTTTTTTGTCCACTGAGCTGAAAAGACAGACTTGGCAGGGAGTAAACTGTTCTGCTTGGCCCTATCACTCAGTCACTGTTGAAACAGAAATGCCCTTTTGCAAAGAGTTCGTCCAACAGTGTCAGTGAGAAGGAGGGATCATCCTAGTGCAGACAACACAGAAAAGACAGTTTGGAAACAGCGTTTCCTAGGCTTTCTAACATTTTGCTCATATCTTTTTTGTGCATTCCGAAGATGAACGGGAATGACTTGTTTCTTTCAAATATATAGTTGGAATGTTGGGAGTATGATGCCATATTTGGTAAGAATAGCATTGGTTCAGAACCAAAGTAAGCCTAGTAAAAGTAGCAGACTATCCAGCTTCCATTGTCATTATCTTAATTGCCCTTGAGTAATGTAAATATCTTATATAGACACATGATATATTTTACTAAATTTAAATTTTTGACCTTTTATGAATGTTTACTTAATTCATCAGACATCTTAAGATTCTGCAAACAATCCCACTTAGTATCTGAATCTCAAGCTGAAGAGGAATGATGATATCCAAAATACAAAACCAATCTCCAGTCCTACAGTCTAGAAAAAACAGATAATTTTTTGTAGATTCACTGAAGGGTACTCTCCCCAAATACAAGGATCCATTTATATAATTTTTAACTCAGGAGCAGGGCCATGAGGAAAATTAGTTAACTTATTTACATTATTAATAAAAGCAATTGCAATTGGATTTGTAGGAGTGTAATGGAGAAGAGAATGAACTCTACTGCTACTGCTGGAAATAAACAAGTGAAATGTGAAATACTCTTCTCATAACCTTTTGGAGTCTGCATAAAAATCCCTGTTTTGCTGCACCTGCCAGGCCAACCAGTCCTCCCCAGAGCAATCCTGTGCCCACACAGCAAGGATGGGCTGCAACGGTAAGTAGACTCAGATGGACTGGTCCTCCAGCCTGGTCCCTGGTCCAGCCCACAGCAGCTTCCTAGTTGACCCGCAGCTTGGGCTCTGGGATACATGGGTGAGAGGGCAAATGGAGCCAGGAGACTGAAGATGGAACACTTCTGCTTCAGGTTTCTCACTTTGGGATCTCAGCTTTGCAAATACTGAGCTATCAATCCCTACAGAATGTATCCATATGATCTTTTATGATTTTTTTTTTATAACATAGCTGAATCTTTCCTGAAGAGGAACTGATATAATGCTTCATATAAGAAGTGTTATATTTTTGTCTGTTTTGATGTCATTAATGCACTGCTTTATTACCAACCCTGGAACATTCACATATGTGATCAAAACTAAGTCTTGTGCCCTATCCCTTACCGTTTAGATTTTACTTTTAACTTCTTAAATAGTTCTACCATGTTTCTCATTTTATTTTATATCCTTGATGGTTTTCTACAAATGAATTCTATTTTCTTTGTGGTTGTAAAGGAACTTTGCTTCCATAAAGGCCATGCAATTTATTGAAATGAATTAAATTGGAGGGCATCTTTTCTTGAGAGATTGTGCCATATATCAAATGCAATTTTTTTGCCAGTACGAAAAAACTACTACACAAAACATGGTAATGTATTTTGCAGGTACGTTTCTTTTATATACTTATAAAGGGTGTGACTCAGCACACGACACCAGAGGAAACAGGCGCTTGAAAACCCCCCAGTCATATCTGGAGTGCCTTTGAGAATGTTGAGGGGATGTTGCCCATGGTGAACAATGCCATGGGAAACGCTCCTCTGCAAACTGAAGAGGCTGTGCTAATTTGGGGGCCCAGCCTACAAGAACGGCTGCTGTACATTGAAACATGCCCAGACACACAGTGTGTATTTAGTGGGTTTGACTGAGCATGGTGAGCTCTGAGCATGCACAGACGTCAGTGAGGGCAATCTGCACGGGTACCCATGCCTAGTGTAGCCTGTACGGACAGCCGTACCCCTACCACTGCACCACATTTAGTACCCTATACAGTTAGACTTAGCCTAAGTTAGAGATCGTGTGCTTCCAAGCTATTCTCATGAATCCTAGGACTCATCAGGAAACAAGAATTATTCTGGGGGGGATTCAAGCAGAATTTAACTCATCCTTTGAAATACGCATGGGGCAGCAGTAGCTTTAGATTCAGCTTCCCTATCATGTAAATTATTACAGGTTTTTTTGTCAAATAATTGCTAGTTCAGATTTACTTGTTATATGTTACTTACTTTTCTTGTGGTTATGTCACTTTATACCACTGCAAATCCAGCCTGATGACATAATTGGAAATCTGGGATAAAATGCTAATCTCCAAGAGCATCATAGTCTCTTCACACAAGAGACGTTTCCATAGCAACATGACCATCGAGATACAACCATGATGAATGGCAGTTTTATGTGATTTTTTTTAAATGAAAGAATATAGATAGGGACAGTATAGAAATAATATTAATTGATCCACAAGTACAGGGAAGAATTTGGCAGAGAAAACATGGTTATTCATCTAAGGGGTATATATAGACGTGTTATGAACAAGAAGTGGGAATATGGTCTCCCTGTAATGTACATGCATTTTAGATTAAGAAACCTTGGCAGCATTTATGTAGATGCATAATAGTCTCCACCAAAAACACTATACATTTTTCACAAATATTAATTTTCTTACTAACCAGAATAGTATATTAAAGTGCTAAATCATCTGCCTCTGCCTCATCTGTCACAAGCAGAGTCAATCTCCTGACACAATCAACTCAAGTCAGTGAGCATTTCTGCGTAAGCCTGTTCCCCAGTGTCCTTTCCCAAATGCCCAAGTCCTTCAACAGCAGGAGTAATGATACCTGATTTCCTAAATCTTTGTGTTCTCAGGTATCTAACATACTGCAATTTCTAACCAAGCATTTTCGACGTTTATGGCAGTCATGATAGCTCTACTGTATGAATTCTCTGCCATTTAATACAAGTTGGGCTCATTCTTCTCCCAGTACAAGAACTGGCAGGGTCCATCTTCCATGCCTTTTTTTCTGCAACTTTTAGAAAATTGACATATTTAAGATCATTATCTTCTCAAACTGCATCCCATCAAACATGGCTGAAATTGATGGGCTAAAAAGTTACAAAGTGTGATTGGGCAGGCAGGTACATTTGCTGTGAAGACATACCCGTCATTCCTACAAAAAAAGATGAAGAAACTTCACAATATATCTGAAAAATGAGAATCTGAAACTTTCGTAGGAAGAGGGAAACTGATCACCAGGAGCAGGACCCACCTAACTAGCTATTCGAGTTTGCCAGAAGAAATTATCTCTACCTGCAGGAAAAATTGGTACCTTGTTTGGATCATTTCCAGGGTAGAAGTGATTTTAGGGACTTTCCCCAGCCATGAATGATTTATGAGGCACTTAGTGTAACAGCTATGCCAAAAAAATTAATGTGAATAGATCAGGCGTTATCAACAGCCACATGTTACTACGCACAAGACTGGGATATGTACATTTTATAAACTAGTATGTATTCCATGCAAACTTGTGTAGTCTTTTCAGGTTTACCTACTGCCGGAACTTCAGCTGGGTGTTTCCTGAAGCCTTGACTTCACCTTTCAAGTTAGCTATTCATGCTTCCCCAGAAGAAAACCCAGGAACAATTGCTACTCTCAGAAGCCCTTGCCTCCACTTCCCCTTGACACAAGGCTCTACTTTGCTGAGCGGAGGAGTGGTGCCCTGTCAGGAGCTTCCAGGCTGCCCCTCAGGATGCCATGGGCGACTTGGGGGCTTAGCCATGCCAAGCTGTGCCCAGCAGTGGGCAATGGGGCACAAATGAGACTCACCAGCACAGGGGTCATTATGCTGCTGCAGCACTTCCTCTGAGGTCCTCCCAGCTATCAGAGTGAGCAGGGAAGCTGCAAAACCCCAGGCACAGGGGAGGTGCATCCTCCTCACAGATCAGGCTTTCAGGCTTTCAGAAATGACCCAATTCCCAGATTTGATACAAGTAAACAACAGCCTGTCTGCTAGCCATCATCACTGGGATGGTTTGATTTTTTTTCCCTGAGCTCATGGGTTGTTTTTTAACCCTAGAGCACCATAAACAGGGGAGCGAGCATGGTGCTGGACAGTGCCCTGACTCCTGCTTGGGCATAGGCTCTCAGCATCACAGCTGGACCCGACATTAGGATATGGCTTAGTATGCCCTTCACATCTCTGTGAAGCTGAAATCTTGTGCAGACTTACTGTCAAAACCAGAATTGTACTCAAGTTTATGATGACTTTACATTTAGCCTGTATTTGCAAAAAAATCTGGATTTGGGACCAAACTGAAAATGGGATGTACAAGTTGCAACAACCCAGTAACCTCAGGGACACCGCGTTTGAACAGAGAGATGCCTAATCTCCCATGGGTGACCTTTCAAGAACAGCATCAGCCCTCCGGTAGGCAATATCCCCTCCAATGGCAAAATTTGTCCATGTGGATGGATAGGGGATGTCTTCCAGTCCTGCTCTGGAGCAATCCAAAATTGGGTGGGTGGTGGCGTTGCAAGCTAGCCTAAAAATCAAGGCACACTATAAATCCAGGCTTGTATCTCTTGTCCATGGCAGAAATTAATGGTCAGGTGCAGAATCTTAAGCCTTGCTAAAACTTTCCTGTTTAGTCTAAGTACCTGTCATAACAGTTTTGATTGAGCCCTTCAAAGTAATCTGAACCAAAGAAGTGCTTTCCTCAAAAATATA
Organism: Bucorvus abyssinicus; assembly: GCA_009769605.1. Taxonomy (NCBI): domain Eukaryota; kingdom Metazoa; phylum Chordata; class Aves; order Bucerotiformes; family Bucorvidae; genus Bucorvus; species Bucorvus abyssinicus. The sequence goes on along the minus strand of CM020030.1, from coordinate 26,667,058 downwards.
AAAAGAAAATAGTTTGAAATGATATTGCAAGTACAAAATGAAAACAAGCTTAATGTTTAAGGGTGTGTGAATGACTGAAGAATAGTTTTGGTTTTAAAACTGGAATTTAAGAGACCATAAATCTAATAATATGGTATATGCTCCGGCATTTTTGGAGAGAAATCACAATATTTATTTAGAAATGCCAGTCATTGACCATGTTAATTGTTTTGATTTTTTCCTGACTATAACCTCACAACAAATTTTGCTATGTGTATTTTTAGTGTTTATAGCTGGCAGCTGGATGACAGAATAAACAATATATTATGGATTATAGGATTAATAATCCATGGGCTAAGAAGGATTTATGTCAGAGACTGTAACTGCTTAAGCATCAATAAATAACCTGTAACAGAGGATAGAAATAACAGACATTCTCTAAATAAAAACAACGTTTTTCTATACCAGAAGGGAAAATAATACGTGTAATATTAAAATCAAAATGCATTTTTAAAAAAGGTAAATAGAATGTCTATCGTTGCTTTGTAAGAGGTTTCAGTACATACTTGCGTGAATTGAAATATGTTTTGAGGCCTGAAAGACAAGAACAAAAGGAGCTTTTCTTGTCTCTGCCCATTTTATCAGCTTCCATGATAAAAAAGAATTATTTCTTTTTCCCTATTTGAAGCTCAAATCACAATTCCTGAGGGAATTCATAGGGCAGCGAAGGAGGTGAAAATAACCTCTCCATTGGAATACTGCGAAAGCCAAGACATCACAAAGGTATATTGAAGCTGGTATTTAATTCAGGGTTTTTTTCCCCCCATATTCCTTTTTTATGTCCAGTAGTGCATTTCCTCTTTTGCAGAGGGAGCATCAGTCTAAACACTGAACATCCTGGCTTTCATGGTTTATAAAAAGAAGTAAATGTGATAAAAAAAAAAATTTTTTTCCTGCCTTGGAGATACAGCAGTAGCTTTTATTTCCTTAATTACACCCATCACTCTGGAAAGGTCATAGTCTAATTCTGGTTACTATTCTGGGAGCAGAAGGAATAATTCTGAGGTTTTTTCACCTGCTTTCACAATGCAGTGAGGCTGCTTTCTTTCTTATACAGGAACAGCTACAGCCTCCAGAGATTTGACCAGCATGTGACTGGTCAGTCAACAGGAAATTATTTACAGTTTGATTTTTAATTACTTGTGATAACATAAATGCCTGCAAGATTGTAATCCAAGGGCAAACCTCCCCCTCACTGAGAAAACGCAGATCATTTAACGCGGTGTTGCCACATACTACTTATTTACAAACCAACCAACCAAATCAGGTTAATCTGCTCTGGTTTTCTTTTGTTTGCTTTCCCATTCTGAGTAGATAGGAAACCTTGAGCACGGCTCAAACAAAAACCACAGCAGATGACATTTTGCAGATGACCTCCCCGTGTCTCAGGGATCACCGTGGGCTAAGAACTTGTCATCCGTACAGTATATTGCAATACTGTCCCTGGGATCCAGAAAGCTACAGGCTGCAAGGTGCTAACCCTTTTGGCCTTAATCCAGCAACACATTTAAGCACGTGCTTACCATTAAACAACACAGCTACCCCGTGGGCTTTGGCTGGACTACCCATGTCAGAGTGCTCTGCTGGATGACAGCCAGTTCTGGTTTCAAGGGGGAGGAGTATGAAGAAAGCTCATCTGCCTGGTGGTGACTAACAAATGCCCAAGACACTACAGTTCTTTTTCTTAATTGCTGGCCTGATTTATTGCCTTTTACTCAATGGAAGGATCCCTTTGGCTTTCATGTGGTTACTCAAGGCTCCACATGATTAGCTAAGTAAACTTGTGACTTTACTGGCTTTTCCAGTGAAATGACATTGTTAGCTGATTTAAATCTGGATTGTTCCGCCATTTCACTAGTTTACCCCACCTCCTACTTTCCAAAAGATGATGGGTGGTACCAACAGATGCCTTCTTTATAGGCTTAACAAAGGCATCCTTATAGGAAAACCCACTTGCCAAAGTAATTTCTTTTCTTGTTTTGGTTTCCTCGGTTCCTCTGAAACAATACGTCCAGCTTTGAACAAGAATGTTTGTAAATACTCTTTCAGAATGCTGTTATGAGTGGTTTATAGTTCAGTGGGATACTTCTTGTGTCCGGTTCGTCTTCTCAGGATATGACCACTAATGTGATTCAACTCCCGTTGATTACCTCATTGTTTCAGGCAGCTGGTAATTGGGGATTGGAAACCCCTGGTGATTTTTTCTACTCTGACAGCTGATAATGTTGGTGATGGGAATTTCTTCGGGAGTTCTGGTGTGGGTGGATGTTACCTTCCACTCATCTTTTGCCTGGAGGATTGAATTATCACCTTTCTTCTTTCACACCGAAGAGTGAGGGGTCAGTCACGTCTCTGTGGTTTCAAAGCAAAGGTGGGAATTTCTCCCCAGATGCTCATATCTGCAGTGTACACCTGCAGGCCACCAGAAGACACTTGCTGGCCCCCAGCTGCTGCTGTTGGCTCCCAGGTAGGTTGGAAGTGCATCTGGCAGCCTTCCTCACTCCATAAAAGTAAGTTTTGTTCCCTTGGTCTCTCCCCTGCTGAATGCATACACCCGGTTTTTGCTACAGGCAGCAGTGCAGGTGTCACAAAGAGTATTGTCCTTATCAAAGGCCCGGCTGGCAGCTGAACTGAGAAAGCCCCTCTGCTTGAGAAATCCTGCACCATGGGAGGGAGTTTCATGGCCTTGCTCAGCATTCCCTGAGGGGGTCTTTACCCCTGGAGGGAGAAGGCTGGCAAGGAGGTGCCTCACCTCACTCAGGAAATCCCTGCAATCAGGTGCTTCTGGGAGTGAAGGTGGGTCTGCTTGAGCATGTGCTAGGCTGCTGGGTTTCTTGTTCCCTGGCCAGCCCTGCTCCTGCCTGCTGGTGCCCAGAGATGTGCAGCTCTGCTAGCCCAGCCTTCTCCTGTCCTGTGTCCCTGTGCACATGGCATGCCTTGGGGAGGCTCCACTGACAAAGCACCGATGGCAGCTCCTCCAGGTTATGCTGGGATGGACTCCCAGTGACAGTACTTTCAGTGTCAGGCATCACTCCCATAAAAGACATCCCAGAAACATGGAGCAAGGTTAGATGCCTAAGCACGTGACTGTAATTCCCAGCACCAAAAGGGAGCTCACAGATACAAAGGAGATGTGCAAATACTCTTTATCTCCACAGTAGTCCCTGGGCTTTGCACTCGTTTGAACTCTGACTATAGCTTCTCTCTTTCCTTTTAGCAAACTGAAAAAGAAAGATCTCAAGCCTGCTCCCCAAACTGTGTTCAACCTCCTTTAGTTACAAATAATTTTAAGAAGGTCAGGATTTTAGCTCATGCCGATGTTCCTGTAAGAAAACTAATTTCATTGAAGTAAGTTGACACGAGTGGTTCTGGTAGTCCACTGTTCTCTTTGTGTATTTTCTTTGGTAACAACGCTATTTTCTAAATTCAGGCTAAAACTCTCACAGCAATTTTAGTCCCCTGAAATGTATTTTTTGGCAAGCGTAATGGTTTCTTAAACATCTTTACCTGCCTCTGTTCACTTCAGAAGACAATGCCTCTAATTTGTTGTACAAATGCAAAAGAACAGCCAGACTGGGTCAGAACAATAGTGCAGGTGACCCCGAGCTCCATCTCTGGTGCAGTGAAGCCTGTACCTTGGCCCGAACAAGGAGTTCCCTGATGTTCCCAGAAATGCTTGTGAAAAGGAGTAGGAAATGCGGGTCATTCTCGGGTGATCTTTCCCGGCTCCTGGTGCAGCATCTGGCTTCCATTGCCTCGGGGACTTGCAGAGCTGAGGCAGGCTGTGAGTTTTAATAGCCAAACCTGGTGCAGCCCTCATATAACCCTTCTTGGATCCAGTGGGGCTTTGGCCTTGGCAGCATCCTGTAACAATAAGTTCCACAGTTTAACTTCCCATGTGTGAAAGAGGACTTCCTCTATTTGTTTCAAGCTTGCTGCCTGCTAATTTCAAAGGGTGCCCTTAGTTCTGTGCTGAGGCAGGAGGGGGCGGCTGTTCCCCACCCACCTTCTCCAGATCCTTTAGGGTTTATACACCTCTGTCCTCCCCTCCTTGACTCCTTTCCAGCATCGGCAATCCCAGTCTGTTTAGTCTTTTCTAGTACTAGTGCCTTCCCATACATCTAATTGCACGTCTTGCTCTCTGCAGCTTTTCTAATTCTCCCATGCTCAGCTGTGTCTTGCTGTGAGGGAAGGAAAAATCCGGTTTTGCTTTTTGCACTGTCCCCTTGCACTATCCCCTGTGTTTTGCACCCTGTCCCCATCTGGCAAGCAGTAATCCACGGAACACACACCTAGAAAGTTTCCCAGGGACAGTGCAGGGCTGTCGGATGGACTGACATGCCTCCCAGGGGAACCGAGCCCTGCTCCTTAAATAATGTGGTCTGCAAGGGCCTCTCTAAGCAAAATCCGTGGGAGGTTTTATCCCTTCCTATCCCAATGGCTTCTCAGCGGGAGACTCTCAGTCCCCAAAACTTCCTTCCACCAGACAGTATCCCAGCCAAGGAGGACACGTGAGGGGTGCTGGAAGGTCCTTGGCATACATGGCGGGTCCCTGGTGACCCGGCTTCAGACCAGCACTTGGGCTGCAACTATTTTTTTTAAAAAGCAAATAATCGATGTGTGACCTCAAGCATTGTCCCTCATGACTTGGGTCTTGCCAGTCAGACAAAAATGCCATCCATTGGCAAGGGGGGTACACAGCTGTCTCAGACATGCGGAAGAATTGAAGCTGAAGCAGCAAATGCAGCAGCCCCAATGCCAGGCCTAGAGTTGTTTTAACTCATTTGATAGTACCAGGCCTCCTTACCCTCTCCTTTGCACTGGGTTTGCTCCACAGGTTTCAGTCAAACCAAGCCTTACTGGGGCTGGTAGAGTAGGCGAGGGATGGAGCGGGTCCTTTGTGTGCAGTGGGCTGGCAGCCAGCTACTGAGGGGAACTGAGGACCTGGTCAGAGGGTAGCAGTGACATTTACCACAGCGGAAAAACTGGATGCTGCCAGTCCCACTTCCACTGCTGCAGGGAAAGGATGGCTGGACAGGCAGCTTTTCTGGGGGAGCCATGGCAGGAGAACAAATTTCTTGTTTCTCTTTGACTTTCCATTTCACTCATCTGAATAATGATCTTCTCATTTTCCCAGAAGGGGTACAGCTTTCTTGGAGATGTTATTGCCAAGTATCTATCTTAAAGGTCACAGAGAGAGAGAGAGAGAGAGAATAAAATGCATATAAGCAGAGCACTAGATGTGAAAGGGTGCTAAGGATAAAAAGCTGATGATACCAAAATGACCCTCCCGGGGTGTCATGCAAGTGCTGGTGTTGAGTAGAGCCAACTGCTTCTGCTGAGATATCTGAATGAGTATCTGTTGTTGCTGACTAAATAACAATACAGATTGAATTAATCCTTGTGACAGGCAAGCTTTCTGCCAGAAACAATAGCATCGGCTGGGAGAGTTAATTCCTAGGTTTGTGTTATTAGTCACCCCAACAAACGCACATTCAAGGCAAGCAGCATGACAGGACTCTATGTGGTATCTCATTCCTCCACCACTCCATTCTTTTTGCTGTCCCCTGCTTTAATTAGGTGCCATTAATCAGTCACTGGTTAATGAGGAACCCATATCAAAATGTTCAGTGGTATAATACAGCTGGAGCAAGATCCATTCTTGCCACTTGAGCCTTGTGTGCCAGCCCAAATGGAGCCGCATTGCAATTGCAGCTGTTGATTAGGCAGCTGTGAGCCCATCCAAGCCTCATTCCCTTAAACAAATGGCTTTTTTTTCTCTCTGTCTTCTGCTTCCACCACAACAATGAATGACTGTGAGCAGAGGACTGAATTCTCATTCTGCTACTTGCTGTACAAATGGGAATAGACATGGCTAAAACTTTCAGACATATTTTTAAGCCCAAAGTCACAATAGAAACCAACTGGAATATTCTAAGGCTTTGGAATTCCCTGGAAGTTGGAGAGTGTGGGAAGAAGAGAGCTGCTAAGATATTTCCACGTGTTATTTCCACGGAAGTTAAGCAGCTAAGCTGCTTTACAGATCAGATTTGGGCTTTTTAAAAAAAAAAAAACAGTGGACTACTCTTTTTTACCTTTTAAATTTTTCTCTACGTTTCTTACCTGAAAGTAAGGTTAATCTTCCAGTTTTGCACTGAGGGGTGCTTGGGCAGGTCATTGACTGTGACTGGTTTTGTAAGTCAGAAATATTTTAATCAGAATATATTAATCACTGGGTGCTCAGGAAGGCACAAAGATCTGCACACATAGAGCTCAATGAAGCAGTGAAGCCTCAGCAGTAAGCAAGAGAAAACCACTGGGAGAGAGAAGAACATGTAAATATGGAAATCTAATTATTGTAAAATTGTATTTATTTAAATTAGCATACAAAATTATGATAAATTATCTGCTTCTTCCAACTATTCTTTTGTCAAGTGCATCTCTCTTATCCACAAAACATTGACTAATTCAGAAAGCACAGTATGATTGAAGGATCGTTAAAGAAAGTGGGATGTTCTGCCATGTGACCAGGCTATTCCTGGCTACTCTTTACTCAACGTTTGCAGCAATCACTTATGGCACAAGGACTTCAGAGACAGAGAGTAACTTTTTTTCCCCCAGTTATCTACTTTCTGTTGTATGTGTTTGTTGTACAGTATCAATCTTAACTTAGGATATAGCCTTTTGTCACTTGAAATGACGCCACTGCCTTTTATAAAACAAACTAAAAAACTGATAGAAATTCTCAGAAGATTATAAAAATTTTTGTATTTGATTGCCTCACTTCTGGTTTCCTCCATCTTCTCCTCCCTATGCAAGTGATAGTAACTGCATTATGGAACAAGATGTAAGAGTGTTGGCCTTGCAAATAAAACAGGGATTTCTATCATCACAATCACTTTTTATAGTTACTGTTCTTCGTTTTCTGCAAATTGTCTTCATGAAAACAGTCTGACTTGCAATCATTTTCCAGGCTTTCTAGCTACAGTGCATGCTCCCCAGGACACGAAGTGGCAATGGTCCTGAGAATGGGAAAAAGAAAACTTCGTTGAGTAGCTGTGGAACCTTATGTAGTGTTTTTCATTTTTGAATTCTCTTTAGACAGTACTTCTGCACAGTTTCCTGCCAACCAACTCTGACACTCTTGAGTACTGCTTTGAATAGTAACCCACTGCATTTTTGGATACCTAGCATCTCTGGCATCCCACATATCATGCACAATGAAGCCAAGGCATATGGGATTCACCATGTAAGAGATACTGAGCCTGTCTATGCTCACCATGTCTAGTACATCTGGAACATGTTGCGATTGTTGTACCTACTCGAGCGGGCACATTGAGCCCACAGAACCTGGGTGGCACCAGAGTCACCACTGATGTGATGCAGAACTCATCTGTGTACAAAAAGAAAACCTGGGGTATCTGAACCCAAAGCACCTGGGCTGATCTGCTTATATAGACAGAAGGACTCTTGGATTTGTTGGACTTCTATCACTGTCTAAACACGTTATTCTGACAAATACTCATTTTCATCCCTTTTCTCTCTTATCTTGTATGCTCCACTTCTTCAGATAATTCTGTCAATCTGATAATTCTGCCCTTCGACCCATTTCACCAGTAGGCTCCTAGAATACCATAGAACATGGTCTGTGTTCACTGGAAAGTAAAACATTTTGGAATTTCTCAATTCCAAACCAGGTTTCAAAGAAAAGTAGGGAGATTTTTCCCCAGTGAAGATCACTTTTCAGTAGAATGTATCTCTGATTATCTTTTTGATAAAAAGTTGTTCTCTTCTAAGCAGTGTAACAGCTTTATTAGGTTGACATTGAAACGTTCTTTAAGCCATCCAGCCATGATTCTTTACGTTAACAAATTAATTAGACTGGAGCCCAATTACAAATTGGTCCAGCCAGAGGACCCAAGGTCAGAGAGACTGGAGAAGATCTCAGAGCTGGTATATAACGGCATCTGCCTAACCATCCACTTCTGCCCCAACTACAGCCAAAGAAAGGAAATATATTCAAATATTCGTTTGAATCTGTAAAGGTATTTTTGACAGTTAGGCTTGCCTATTTTACAAGCAGAATAAATATGGTAACATGCAAATTTGCCTTCATAAATACTCACAGATGCTGCATTCTAAGTTTAGCTTTGTGGATATTTGCTCTGTAAGAGTTAGTACTTTCACTGAGTCAATGCAGAGAAATTATATTACTAGACTTCTGTGACCAATTACAAGTAAATGGTTATATAGCCATTAACCAAACACATCCGAAAAAACAGGTTTTTTGAGGATACAAGATTTCTGTAAACACTGTGTTGAAAGCAAACAAGTTAAATGTGTTTTAAAGTGTTCTTTTTGTTCTTAATTGTTCCCAATGCACTAATTACAGCAATATTTTAAATGTCCTTAAAGAGGGCTCTCTAACATAGCTCCTTGTTCTATGCTAACTTTCTGAATCTTAAAGGTTAAAGTAGGTGCAGAAGTAGAGATGAAGGTTAACCTCATTAATTGATTGCATTTATCATTTTAAGCATTTGTAAAACTGTTTAAAAAGCGTTTCCTATATATACTAGCTAGACTATACTAGCTATGCTCTATGCCAGTAGACTTCGATGTGAAATAATAAGCCTTGCAGTAAACAAACATTTCCTCATATGAATAATTCGATCTCTGAATATGCTTGAGCAAAGACTGCTGAAATATATCTGAATGCTTTGACGGTGCTTATCTGATGCTCAAAACCTATTTATGACATTCATTTCTATAAGTAGCACAGAGCTTCTAGGATGCTAGTAAAATGCATTTTTGTGTGACATGGGTAATCTTTCATTTCTGTAGACTATAGAATTCCCACAAAATGCTGTAGTAAAAACATCTGCATCTCGGTGCAACGAAAATGATCACAGTTTTTAGTTCCTATGAATTTAGAGTCACTGCCTCTTTCTTTTTAAGATTAAATTCTTTCATATGTCCACAAATAAAAAGTTACGTGTATTTGTTTCGAAGTTATCTTTTTTCTGAATGCAGCTCTGTGTTAATTTCTCTTTTTCTCTTTCTGTTTCTGAAAAGAGAAAACAAGGACCTCAAAATCCACCAGGGTTTCAGGCTGCTGTAGTTCTGTTGGTTTAGATCTGCCTTCACTAATGAAAAAAAAAAAAAAATCCCCTTCTACATGCCCCACTTTTAAAACCATCTTTTATTTTAAGCTTTTCAAGATGCTCGTGTTCCTGTCAGTATCAGATGAAATTCCTACACCCGTAGTAAAATTTTGTGGAATAAATTTGAAGCAGAGCAAAGCAAAACAAAAAAATTTTATTATCGAGAACACATGTCTTTCGGAAGAACAATACCTTTATTTTCGTTTCTCTCAAAAAAAGAGAATACTTCCACAGCAGTGACCCTAGCGAAGGTGGTTTATTATTTTTTATAACACTCGGAATTGAGTTATCGCTGGCTCCTGCATTGTAGAGACATCCAGACAGCCTCTGAATATGGCAAACACCCTTGCACTAAAAATTACATGTTCAGTATTCCTCGCTGATGCTTATGGTCAGTGTTGACATGAACTTCGTTGTGATTTACTTCAGGGCGTGCACGTGGCACTTCTTTCAGTTTGAGTACCCACCGTATCCAGTCATTGCAGCATCTGATGTCTCTGTTAAGATAATCTGATGTCTCTTCTAAGATAATTTAACTACTAGAGGAGGGAGAAGAAGTCCTTTTTGACAAGTCCTGTGCCTTTTATTCACCTAAGCCGATCACCTACCTACATGCATCTCAAAGGTTGGTGCTGGGGTTATAGTAAAATACATACTCAGTCTCAGATTCACCGGTGTGAATGGCTTCCTTTAGTCTGCTTTTCACATCTCTGGCTGCCATCATTATAAAATCATATCCAGGCAGGTCAGCCCTGGAAGATAAATCATGACAGCACAAAGTTGGTTTGTGAGCTCTGATTTATTGGCTTTATTAGGCCTGCAGGGCTTGTGAATCTCCACACATTGGAGTCTGCACTTTGAGACCAGCCCACTCTGAAGGCTGGGACTTTTTTTCCTAATTAGAGAGCAAGTAAGCTGTCACAAAAACATTTGTGACAACATGAGATGAGTAATAAAAGACAAGAAATCTCTCTCCCAGGAATGGTGCTACAGTGAAGCTGCAATGTCATTATCCGAGTTGATTTGAGCTCAGGTAGCAAAAGTTTCTGTTGGGGTCATATGGGATGCATCTTTTGGGTTGCTGGGGTATCTTTGCTCCTGGGGTTTTGTAAATTTATTACATTTCTGGTTTCAGAGCCCTGGAAAGTCACTTTAGTGCATTCACACAACATTCTTCCCTTTAACAGTGATTTTGCAGTTTCTCCAGTTGCCAGTATCACAGCCTGTTTTATTGATAAAACACTCTAAACAAGCATTATCTTTTGGCAGGTATCAGGCTGTTTGTATTAGTTCTTTTACATCATGTACTATGAGGTGCTGGAAGCGTGTATGGAAATAAAATCTACTCCTCAAGTTCTGCTAAAAGTCCCCCATAATAATATAGTGGCCATCTTTCAAGACCCCAATTATCTCTCTTGAAAACTTGTAATGCTTTCCTTTCAAGACTAAAGATCTTCACAACCTGTAACTCGGAGCCTGTCTGCTAACTCCACCCTTCTCCTGCCCCTTTCCCATTGCTACTCCATAAGACCATCTCACCCACCAGACCAACCTCACACTCTGCCTCTCTAACCTGCTCTGCTCCTGCCTCCCCTCAAGGACACTGCGTGTACCTCCAGGGAACCCGCACTGCACATCTGCCTGACTTCCAGTGCTGTGGCTCCTTATGCTGCACATCTGTACTATGTAAATGCAAAAAAACAACAAAAAAAAAAGGGAGGGGGGGACAACCAGGGCCTGCTCAAGACTTATCATATCTCAGGTATTTGCAGCGCTGCTGCCTCTTTCTTGGTTCACGGTCCCATGTAGCTGATGCAGCTGACGGACGTGACCGTGTTCCCCAGTGGTTCCAGTCCTGTGAGACCTGAGGGGGCAGAGAATTGAACTGCTAGACTAGGAGCAAGCTGCTGTTAGTTACGTGCAGGTGCAAGCACATTGAAAGGCCCATTAGAAAATGCAGACCTGGATGCTGAACTCCTTCTCCCTCATACTCCTTTCCTGCCAGGTGACCTGATTTAATCCGTCTCCCAGAGATCTGTCAGATAAAGAAATTGGAAGAGGGGTAGATTTGTCAGTAAGCTGCACTTTGTGTGTTTAGGAGCAGCAGTTTGGAGACACCCTTCTGCAGAGGGACTACAAGGGCACTACCCTTTGACCAGAGGGACTACGAGGGGTTCTGCTTTCACAATGTCATTTCATTGTGGCAGGGAACTGACGTCTCACTCCCTCAGTGGAGCCACAGACATGAGTCTGCACCCCTGAAGCTGAAGGGAGATGTGCCACTGACTCCTCTGGCTGCAGGAGGCTCCCGTTGGCTCTGGGCTACATACACTGTGTGCCAGGTATTCTTCTCTGTACACTGTATCACAGTGTCCAAATCTCACTGAAGTTGATTGAACTCTCTCCATTGCCCAGAGGGATGATTGAAGCCAGGGCACAGCAGACACTGATTGTTTTTTGAGAGCGGGAGTAACAAAAAGTCATACAAGTGAGGAAAAGGTTAGTTCACTAGATTCCAATAGCTACATCCATACGGATACAAAAACTCACCGAGTATAATAGTGCAGCAGTGTGCATTGTGGAGCTGCATTTATTCCTTTGAATCCAAGCAGGAAGGAAAAGATTTTTGTGGTTCTGGTGCTGGGCCAGCCAGTTTGCCTTTTCCTAGCTCCCAGCTTTTGGAAATGAGAGCTGCCTTCTGCTGGCTGTGCTCCCCACCGCTGCCCCTGCCTGCCCACAGGCAGGCTCCAGCTGCCCCGTTTCCAAATGCTGCTGCTCCGCTCCCTGCCCCAGCAGAGCACTCGGGGCTTTCTTCACTCATCCTTCCTCACCACACAGGGCAATTGTCAGCTACACCTCTCTGGGGCTGCTTGCGCTATAACGTACGCCCTCCCAGCGAGCATTTTAAAGCATCTGTGGAATACAGCAAAGCGGTCTCTTCTGGGTTCCCCAAGTAAATGGAGCATGCATTTTTCCAGAGAAATACTTAAAAATCTCTGGACCCCAAATAGGCAATCATTCAAGGGCATTTACTGGGCTGCAAAACCTCTTCTACTTAAAACTCCTCATTAGAAACTGAGAGTTTATTCTTGCATTTTTAAAAATGTCTAGGCCTCGTGGTAGCCCCTTGCAGAAGGGTATATTTTGATATCTGATAATTGCTGGAAAATGACATTCTCATTAATCCTCACTAGTACCATTCAAGGATTTAGAAACTGCTTTTAGATACAAGCACAGCTCTGCAAATCCCCTAAGACGGAGCCATGGGTAATGGGAATGTAGAGGTCACTTGAGTCATGAATTGCAAACTCTGCATCCTGTCAGATGGTATTATGGAGGGAGCAGAAAGGAAAATAATGTATTTTTCATTCTTTTGAAAAAACACTGCAGGAGTGGGGAGACTATGCTGTTCCCTGCAAGAAGAGATTTCCCAGTATGGCCAGATGATCACGTTAAACTGGCAACTGCGTTGTGACAGGGTGTGTTGAGAAATCCAAGCCTGGATCACTTGGGACTAAACTGAATTAATTCCTGAACGTAAAATATCCGTCATTTAACAAGAAAAAATGGTAACAGTGTTGTGAGAGATGTCAGCAGGCTATGCCTGACTTCTGGTTCCTCTGTTGCTCACACAAGGGTTTTGAGTCCTTGGAACAGATCCTCTGGTAGTAAAAATGTTGGTCCTCACTCTGTAGCACTCTCTGTTACTCACACTAGTAGATGTACTTAAGGCATGGCATAACCTTCAAAATTGTCCTGCAAAAGGCTGGTGTGAGCAAAGAGGCCATCAGGTCACTGAAACCAAATGACACTGCCTTGAGGGAGAGAGGAGGAAGGCAAATTTTCTGCCTGAGCAATACTCCTGACAGAGTTTATTGCTTCCTGATGAGATGAGGTGAGTAACAGCCTTGTGCAGTGTCACCAAACAGCATGAAACTTCAGTGTGGTGACATCTTGGAGGGTGGTGGGGCTCTGCTGTCATGAGGGACTGAGTGGTGGCTGTGAGCGGTGACCGCTGGGAAGAGCAGCAATTACACACAGTGCTGTCTCGGGCAAGTCAGCGGAGAAGAGGGGAAAAAAGCAAGTATAAATATCAGCTCATCCTGCTGCTTATGCTGTTCAAAGTGCAGGTCACTATGCAAGCAAAATTTGTTGTGCCCACTGTAGTCAGGGGCTCTAACTATTGTTTCTGCAGAAAGGAAGAATGAAATTGGGTGGATTTTAATTTTTTTTCCTGTTACCCCTCTGTGAAACTCATTGGGTCTTGGGTATAATGCCCAGGATTTTTCTGAGTCCTTTATTAGGATTTTCTCTTTTCAGCAAGGTGTAAAAGGGTTAATTTTTGCTTCCTTCAAAACCAGTAAAGTCTGCAGCTTTGTCCAGCTAAACAATTAACACTTCAAAGTTTCTACTGGTCAGAGATAACAGATAACAACCTGAATATGCTGGTGCTTGGGTAGTTTATTAGCCAAATTAAATATTTCAAAGGGATTCAGATTGGGACATCATGCCTTTGAAGCTATAGAAAGACCCAGCTTAGGGTTACCATTTCAAAGAGATTTTTACATCAACTTCTAGATGCAGCAATGTCGGTGGTGGCCAGAGACCTGATTTGCAAACTGGCTAGACTGAATAAGTGAGGACTGGCTTAGTCTGTGAATGGCACCGTAAGACACCCTTGGAAAGGTGTTTTTAACAGGAAGGATGAGGTAGAATATCACTGATTTTTCAGGTTGTGCATTTGCTCTGGTTATTTCTGAGACCAGCTCAGAAAGAGATATTTGTCAGGAAAACTTACAAAGATGAAAACCTGAGAAAAAGCAGAATTGTTTATTTCTGTCTGGGTGCCATCAGAACTCACAGTTAGGGGTTTCTCTCCTCTTGAACTCCCTCAGTCACATTATGAACCTCAGTCTGATCACTGCAAAGCAGGACTGCTAATCCTGAGCATTTGGAATTCATAAATCAGACATCCAAAGTACGAGATATTAAAAAGATGTAAAAATATTGCTGCACTGGATTTTATTATTTATTTATTTACAAACTTGAACCTTTAAGGTTTACATTTTAAAACTTTCCTCATACAGGCTAGTATTTTTTTCAATTGTATCATGGCAGCATCAATTATAGACTAGGGTCCCTTTTTGATGGGTGCTGTATTAACACAAAACAAAATCAAGGTCTCATTCCCAGACTCTTAAAGCCACAAATGATAAAAACATTGCATGGCTTGAGTGATTTTTGACAACTGAGTCTGATTTTCATCATTTCTTAGACATTTCATCTTTATCCCATTGAAAGCTACTTAGACTTGCAAAGCTAAATGGAAAAAAGTCTAAGTAGCCTTAAAACTCTGACCTTTGCCATCTGAGGTCACCGGCATCAAAACTGACATCTTAAGAAAACAAACAACAAAATAAAAACTGAGTAAGGCAGGAGCAGTAAAAAATTGTAAGGAATAAACCCAAGAAACTATCTCTAAGGAGACCCCAACTTCTTTCACTACCTACCAACACTGTCCAAGTGAATCTGTAGGGAGAGTTTAAGACACAGAGCACAAAACATTAAAAGTAACTTGCATCCCAGAATCTATCCCTTTGCTCCATAAGCCCTTTGACTCTATTTTTTTCAGTTCAGTTGCTCCATTCTTAGGGTGACAGAAACAAGCTTTTAAGGACATATTTTCCAACAACGTTATTCCTACTCTTTTCTGCTAGAAAGCCAAAATGAACTTGCCTTCCCTCTTGAGGCTACTGTAGGCTTGTGTTTAAATATTTTATGACTGCCTTTTAGCATATTGTCAAATAATTTCATACTTAAGCCTACTGCTGAGTTTAATTTTGTCAATTCAGTTGATCATTTTATGTAAGATTGATTGCATTATTGCAGTTGCAGGTTTGGTCAGTTATTTGTCCAACTCCAGACATGGGGGTACTGAACTGGTGTAGGTGAGGTGTAATTCCCATGAGTCAGACCCCATTAAATGAAAACCTTGTGGAAGTTTCTTAGGTACACAAGGGATTTGGCTGTAATGTTATAAAATGCAGACTTAACTCTCCTCATCAGTTCATGAGGATGCAGGTCAAGGAAGGAAATGGATGTTTTTTCTGGATTGATGATGTGGCATGCTTCACTCGAAGATCAAAGGAGACTAATGTAAGGTGGAGGTTGCAGCAGGCACCCTCTCACAGATGCTGGTGAAATTGTACCGACATGTGGCTTCATCAGAATGAAAATCCAAGCGTAGAGAAAAATGACAGGTCAGCAGATAACGTCCCTAGCATTAATTGAACCCTCTGGGCAATGACTGACAGAGGTATAACCAGTTTAATGCTTTCTGGGTGAGCTACTTGTAATGAAATAAATACTTTGATTGATGCAGCTTGTTTCCTACAAACTATGCAGAGCTGCACATGATGAAGATCTCAGTTCAAACATATTACAGAAGAGAGAGACTGCCTTCCAAGGACAGTGAACTGAGCAGGCGACTTCTAAAGGTGTGAAGGGCTGCAAAAGGCCACATCTGTCAACCCTTCTTTGACTTAATGGAGAGTTTTGTAGTTTGGGTTTTGGGGGCGGGTTTGCTTAATTTTAAATAGAGCCATACAAAATAATAGAAAATAGGATATTCGTAGACTGGGGTCTACACCTCTTCTCAAATAGAAAGCCAACACAACACCATGCCTACATAGGCTTTTAGGTCCAGTTTCCACATGGCTATAAACTAGCATAAATGTGGTCCTGGGCAGTGTTGGGTTTTATGAGAGGGCTTGGCTTGCAGTGATATAACTCTGGACACAGCTGCGCATGCAATGACTGCTATCACCTACTGGAAGCAGCTTCAGGGATGACCTCAGGACTTGGTACTTGGCTTACAAAGTGTCTCTGGTAGGCAGCAGCAATTGGCCCAGTCCAGCCTGACTACCAGTCCCAGCTGCTTCATAGGCAGGAGAGCCCAGAGGGGCCAGAAGTATCTATTCCGCCTGCTGCTGTCACCGCAAGGCCAGCCAGGCTAACAGGAGGCTCTATGAAACATTGAGATCTGCCAATACTGCAGATGGGTAAATGCCCTTCCAGGGATGCTCTAAACCCAGGATATAATAATTTTTCACTGGAAATACCAGGGCTTACGTGGTACTGGCCTGAAGGATGCTGTCACAGACAGGCAATGTGGTAGCTGTTGCCTTTGACTGACTTTGAGGCTGTGCAGGAAACAAAATCCGATCACACGTAAGTTTTAAGTTGCCTAACCTGTATAGATTAATGCATTTTTTCAGAGGTGAATGAACCATACCGGTATAACCAGATAACCCTACCCCCAGTTTGGGGGTTGCACCATATAAAACCTTCTAGTAAAATTAGGGCAACACACAGTTTTGCCAAGTGTCAAAGCACAAGAAGTCCTTTCAACAAGTCATAGCAGTTGGAGCTGGTTAGATTTCTAAATTCTTTTAAGCAAGGAAATTTCAATCAGTGGTTATTTCACATAAAGTGTTCACTGTGACTAATCATTCCAACACTTGCTGTTTGTTATTCATGATAGGGGAGTGTCAGGCTTTCTACTCCAGGGACTTATTTTTCCCAAAGAGTTAATCTACATTGGCTTTCCTGGAAGTCAAAGCCAATGTAACAGCAGGGGAAATCTGTTCTCAGATTGTATAACTAGAATTTCTATAAATAGGAGTGACTGATGTAGAGCTACGAAAATAATTGATTTTTCAGTGTGGCAGCCGAACCAAAAAATTGAGGGGAAAAAATAATTTAGTCCATCTCAGCTCAATTTGTTGGGCGCTTCTTTTTCTTCTTTTTTTTTTTTTTTTTTTAAGTCTGTAGGCTGAGCAAAATATTTCATTCAACTTCAGACAAAGCTGTTCATTTCCCAGCCAGGTTGTTTCTGATGAAAAGCTGGTTGTTGGAACAGGCAGGCCGGATTTAATCATCATCTACTGAGTGGATGAGGAAATGCAAACATACCTCCTACAAAAGGGCCTGCCAGGCGGGCACTCCTCCAGGAGACCAGGCTGCAGAGCCCTCCCGTGTCCACAGGGACCCACCTCTGCAGTGGCAGCTTCCTCATTCACGCCATGCTTGAAGAAGAAAGCAATGGGCCCTCCAGAGAGGATACACAGAGGGGTAGCATCTGCCCTGACTCATCTTCCAACTTAACTGGTGAAAGAAGCATGGAAGGGATTAACCCAGCTGCCTTGCCTGGTAGGGAGCACTTTTTCCAGGGTAGCAGACAGCTCCTCTTTCAGGGACCAGCTCTGGAGTTAAATCTAGGCTGGCATTTGATTTCAGCACAAATTGTTCCCTAAATTTGACTAGAAGAACTTTGAGAAAGACAAAATGGCATTTTTCACAAAAAGACCACCAGCTCCGTAAAAGGTTGCCTCCTAGATGATTTTTGTACATGAGTGTATTTGTGAGCCCTTTGCTGGGACAGATACTCCTCCACGGACATTAATGTGAATGACCTTGTATGCATTTCTGTAGGTAAATCAATGAGAAGGGACAGAGATAGCATCCGACCAGTGCTTAAAAACAATTTCTGACAGGTTCTGAGTGTTTTGGGGTTTTTTACTCCTGATAAAATTGAGAACTGTCTTGGTTGTCTCTGTTTAATTACACTGAGAACTGAGGCTGCCATGGCATAGGTAGCTAAGCCGGTTTAAGGGCTGATTGTTTCTGAAGGGAGGGAAGTCTCACTTTCCCTCCTTCACACACCTATCGCCTTTGTCCACACAACATAGCTGTCTCTTGGGTGACCTGCCAGGTGAGCCTACATGAGCTAATTTCACTCACTAATTTCACTGCCACCTTTTCTGCTGGGATAATTTTGAGCTGGGTTAAAGAGTGACATATCTCCTGGAGTGGCCCTGACAAGCACCTCTCCCCATGCCTGGTTGACAGGAGATGGGCTGGGGCTGCTCCATGCTGGTGCTGCTGTGGCAGGACTCCTGGTTGCCTTCCAGACTCAGCTACTCGTTGCATTTTGCTCTGCTACATTAGTGTTTATTTTCTTGGTGATGGATTCTGGCTCTTAAACCATTGATAAAGTTGGTGAGGTTCTTTCCAGGCACTTTGGTGGAGCTAGATAAGCCTCCACAAGGGCAGTTTTCATATTGCTCTGCCTGCGAGTCATGCTGTGCTTAATACGCAGTTGGGCTCATTTTGACAAAACAGGAGATAATTCATGGCTAGATAGGTTCACTGCATTTCTTCAAAGTGAATGCCAGTAGTCTTGTGATACTCCGTGACTAGCGACGTGGCTGTACTTGTTCAGGAAAGGAATTTGTCCTGAAAGAGACAGATGCAAAGGAAAATCTCTTTCTATTTTCCTGCCCTACATTTTTAATAATAAGGGACAAATAGAGTATAAGAGAGGGAATGGAAGCAGCTGTGTTGCAATTAGAAAGCGTAATTAGCATTTGCCCAGAAGTTTGAACATATGACTGTACTGGGTACAGGGATGGCTCAAATGATCAAAAATGACTGGTTGGGTGGTTGGCGCTTCAGAAATCCGGTTCCTCCTGTGCAGTTAATGTTAAACTAGTACAGTACACTGAAAATATAACCCTTGCAAATCACTTTCTGGATCTGAAAGTAATCAATTATCTGTGACTGATTACTGTCTTAGGGCCAGAAAAGTACCAGACACCTGCTATTTCCATTCAAGCCACTGAGAATAGCTGGTGCCTTTCCTACTGTTGGGTCATTCATGCTCTCAGCATATTCAAATTTGGTATTGTAGTGTATTGTTAGTTAAAATGAGGACAAGCACTGACTTCCCAGCAACGACTGTCCCTAATGATGTCCTTATTCTAAGTTTGAGATAAGAGCAGTTCAAACAGCCTTCTGTTTGACTGCCGGTTTTACACAATTTTCCAATTTAGCATGAGGCCGAGGTCAGCACGGTTTTATTTAGTATTGTACTTTCAAATTGTATCTCCAAAAGCTTTACTGATTTAATTAGTATTTTTGAGAGTGTGCAAAGAAAGGATGAAAAGATGAAAATGGTAACTGGCTAGCTGAGGCGCAAAGAGGTTTTCAGATCAGATCTGAAAAGAGATGGAGAAATTTGATGCTAATGCAAGAAACCTCAGAGGAGAACAGTCAATAGGTGTGAGACTCTGCTCCAGGACTACTAACAAAGCCATTCTCTCACTCTTCACAGAAATGTGTTTGCTTCCTGAGCCTGATAATCTCATGTGACTCCTGTTACTAAGCAGGGAGGGTGTCAACATGCTAACTGGCAGCTGGAAAAATTAAGTAACCCTCTTTGTAATTGCATTGGTAAGGAAATACTTTAAGAGTAGGCTAATCAGACGGTAAGGTAAAATTATTAAATAACTGCATCACTATCGATTTCAGAATATATTAAATAATTGCCATAGCTATTAACTAGAGGGAAAATCTTGTCCACAGATGGATTTTCTTCAAGGCTCCGCCAAGCCTGAAAAAGCTGGCAGGGTGGGATGTGGATGCAGACATGAATTAATTTCATTTAAGGACATGGCACGTCTGAAAAACGTGGGAAGGGCAGGCTGGTTAATGTACAGATATGGAAAAGGGTTGGAAGACTCTGATGTTCAAAGTGGTGTGGGTGCTCTTTGCAATAAAAACTCAATGCATCTGTCTTATGACAACAACAGGCAATAAAAGAACTTCATGGCCTAACCTTAATTCCAAAATAAAATGGTGGAGCTTTCTTTCTGTAGCTCTGACGCTGTTGCGAAGATGGGTGAACAGCTGGAAAGATTAAGTGTGAGAGAAACCTGTAGTGAAGGTACGGTCCCTGCTGTAACTCCAGGCAATGCCAGTACAGCATCCCTCACTTGTCCAGAACTCCTCCTAGGCCTTCAACAGTTCCCCAAACTCAGCAGAGTACAGCGTCATATAAGCTATTTGTTACCATAAAAAAATTTGGTTTTCTATACCATAATAATTTCTTAGCGTATCAGTAAGCGCATTCATATGCATGACCTTTCCTTTTGGATGCTTCTCTCATTTGTACTTTATCTTGAGCTAGTTGTTTCCTTTCTAGGAAAAATGAATTAACTGTTGGCTTTTGCCAAAACTTTAGTAAGACTAGGAACAACTGTTTCCATCTCTCAGACCATTCAGCAAGCTACTTAGATGAGACACTTCTCAGAACAGTTCAACTGGAAAATCTTAACCATGCTTCTGTTTCATGTGTCTTGTCAAGTTTTCCCACTGCCTTCAGCCTCAGAGGGGTGAGAACAGATATTTCCTTCTTTCACAAAATATTCTAGCTTCAACAGAATAATGACCAAAAGACTCCATCAACACAAGGTAGATGCCATCATTTCCTTGAAGATCTGTTCTGAAGTTCATTCCCAAGTGGTCAGAACAGAGCTTTGAACCCTTTCCCTCTCTACAGATATCAAGTGCAGAATACACTTTGTTCACCCGACTATTATCACATGCAAGGTAGTTATGAGCAGGTGTCTGCCTTCCCTCTGATATAAAATAATGTGACTGCACTGCAGTTTCCAACTAATTGGACCTAAGAAGATGATTAGGAAGGTAGGAAATATTCCTCTAATTGTCTTTGCCCTCTGAACCAAGAATGGTTCTGGCGTGTCCTGCGTGTAAGTAGCAAATTTAAAACCTGGCCCTTGGTATGACCAGGGCATGCTGCCTGGGGCACTTGGGGCTTCATGCATATTAGCACAGACCTGGCAGACCTCCACAGGCTGTCCACAAAGTGCTTTTACAGAGAAGTGGTGCAGCTGGGAGATGGCACCTGCTGGGCTTTCAGCACAGGAGTCCCTGCACCTCCTGCACCCTCACCATGGGGTACGTACACAGCCACAGCATCTGGCTGAACAGATAAGGGAATGCTGGCTGAAGGATCCACACCTGCAGGTATGGCCATTTACAAAACACTCTCTCAGGCTAGTAACTGAAGACCCCAGTGTTTTAGGAGTCAGATGATGGATGTCTATTAGGCCCCCTGCAGCAAGGGTAGATACTTGCAGTAGAGCCACTATGTTGCTGCTACAGTTTATGTGCTACTGTGGCAGTGGTGGAAGATGTAAACAGCATGCCAGACCTCTTCAAAAAAGAGTTATAAAACTCAAACCAGGACAAAATTGAACGCTGCCTTTTGAACTGGGAAGAGGTAGTTAGAAAGTAAGTGTGGAGTCAGGATGAATGTTCCCACTTTCATCACTGACATACTTGGCAACCTCACTTCTCTCAGCTCTAAAATGAATATAACATCTGTCCCCAATAGTATATCAGGTAGTTTGTTTTTGTAGTTCGGGGAGCAAAAAAACCTCTGTCACTCTGGCACAGGGCAGTGCTGTGCATGAGTTACCCAGGCTACTAAAGCTGCATTTGTTCTGTAGAAAGAATAAATGCTCATGTGCAGCAATATTGACTGGATTTTTTTGGTGGCTTTAAAAAAGGGTATGATCTATCTCTGCTTTAGTTTTGCAGTATTTCATCTACAGTTTTTAAAGTTTCATGAAATTGGATGTTGGGGAATTGCATATTCTTAAAATCGGGACCTTTTAAAAATGGAAACACCAGAAATTACTAGACACTTGACAATCTTCCATAAGCTCTTACCACCAGCTTCCTGTTGCCTCAAATTAATTGCCTCTTTCCACGCTAATGGTCAGTTCAGAAATTTCTGGTGATAGTGGCATTTCAAACATGGCATTTGGCACTTTTTCCTGCAATCTCCATTGATTAAAAAAAGATGCACAATGACTCTGACATTAGAGCAATAATATTGATGGAGCTTTGATGGCCTAAAGACTTAGAAGCAAATTCTGTGAGAAAAGTGTAAATTTGTTTTAGGCCAGCTGATATAGCTGGGGTAGGAGGACCATAAAAGATTTGTGCATGCAGGTCGAACATAGATGTACCTATTCAGTCTGACTTGTTTTCCCTTCAGGTTGCACAGTGTTCCTTCCAAGTGCTGAGAGCTTCCACATTGCAATAGTGCTGCCATGTGTCTGGGTGGGCTGAGGACCCCATGAGAGCACTATGAGGTGGCTGCACTGCCTACACCTCCTCCACGGCCCAGCTCAGAAGCAGCGGGGTGTGCATCCCCCAACATGGGGGCAGACAGCCTTATAAGATCCGTGCCATGCTGTATAACCCTTAACTTGCTGGAGGCTAGATTTCTCACACAGTGATTGGCCAGATTCTTGTTGGATATGGTTTGTATTAATTCAGTGCTAGCATCTGGTTTTAACTGCACATCTAG
Source organism: Bucorvus abyssinicus (assembly GCA_009769605.1). Classification (NCBI taxonomy): domain Eukaryota; kingdom Metazoa; phylum Chordata; class Aves; order Bucerotiformes; family Bucorvidae; genus Bucorvus; species Bucorvus abyssinicus. The sequence continues at coordinate 26,644,615 of CM020030.1, read as the reverse complement.
TGTCTGTGTCTAACTGCACTAGAGGTCACACTGCATGCAGTTTCAACATTGGCTGAATATAAACATACACTGCACTGATTTACTTACTGCCTCCCCATGACTATCTGAGATCCTGGATAACCAGATGCGAGGAAACCAGATGTGAGGAAAATGATGCTGTCAGAAAACTCTTGCAATGACTTCTGGTGAGTTAACAAGAAGGAGGCAGGACAATTTCATAAAATAGATGTTGAATACTATTTCCTTTTCCTGTTTTCTTCACCCAGCTATAACCTGCTTGTCAGATATACTGTCTACTCTACCCAGTCTCTTTACTTATTGATGCACAAGACAGTGGGTATGTAGAGTGAGAGTAAGACCATGATCCCCACTTCAGTCATTGTTCTTGATGCTGACAGCATTTCTGAGTGCAGCTGAGTTTATTGAGGCACAGAATTTTTCTCTCTCCCTTCAGAGCAATTAGGAAAATGCATTCTGCAAAAAATAAACAAATGAAAATAAAAAATCCAGTGATGAAAACTGAGCCATCACATCGGGAGATATTTCGCTCCACCAGGAAACATGTGGCAAGCTCTGCTAACAGCAGCTTTGTTGTAATCTCCATAGAGGTGAAGAAATAGAGATGCTGAAACTTACACAAGATATACTAAATAAGCTGAAGTAAAGCAGCATTTATGGAGACAGGACTGCATCTTGCTTTCACTTTAATTCCTGGGAGGAGGAACACTGCCTAGGATGATGTTTTTTACAAGCAACATTTCTTCTCAAAGGCTACTGATTACATCTTCTATTCTTGTAGAGCTTCTAAAAAAATCAGAATTTCCACTAAAACACAAACCTAAATCTAGTTGTATTGAATTGGCATTTCTCAGGAAAGAAAAATAGCCCAACACATTGACTCTTTTGACTCTTATAACCACCAGCAGACAAAACCATCTTGCATCAAACTCATTTAGAAATTAAATTTGGAAAGATGTGTAGTGAAATCAAGGGATAAGTTTTGTCAGAAAGAAGCATTTCAAAACCCAAAGCATTAGAATAAAATTGGTGGTAGAATGGAAACAAATAATCAAGCAAGGTCAGAAGCGTCAAAACCCAACAAGTGGTGTGCTGAGAAAAAAGCTGTTAGGAAATATCTTCAGATATTTTCCAGTGCAGCTTATTGCAAGATGGCTTAAAAATCTTGCCCTTTGAAGAGAAATCCTTGCAGGGGTGCCTGAGGAGTGGGACCTCATTAGCTGCTGTGGCCATTCTTTCACAACTGGCCACGTTGTTCTTGCAGCCCTTCCATCCCTTAAGCCATTTACAGCAATGAGCAAAGACTGGCTTGCAGAGGGGTCAGGAGATGGTGTCTGAAGTTGGGCCACAGTGCTGGTAAAGGAGGTGCTGTGGGAGGCTGAATCAGGGCTGTCTCTCGACCATCTTACCCTCCCTTATAATATTAGTACAGCTCTTCCAGGACAGGAGTTGCTATATTACTGTGTGTGGTGCACATGATGGAGTGTTACTGATCTACCCTGATGAGGTCTCTCAATGTTGCTGTGAATAAGTGCAATCAGAAATGCTCCCCATAAAGAAGGAGCAGTGACAATGCCTTGCACAGAGCAGAACCGTATCCAAGAATTCCCTGAGGAGAAGTTTTCCAGCAACATTGTCTGGAATTTATGAAAATGTGTATTTCTCTCAACAGTCAAAGCTTCTCCACATGTTGATTCCCTCACGTCCTCTATCCCAGTCTTTGCTACTTTTTTCTTCCTCTAAGTGTTTCTTCTTTTTTTTTACCTCTGAATGAGTTAACTGACAAAAAGACTCCTCTACCTGCAATCACTATTGCTCCCCAGTCCTAGCTGCTCCCCCAGTATCACCTCCTGGCATTCTTTTCCTTGCAAGCATTCTGCAGGGAGTGTCATTTGTCTTCCTCCATCTTCTCTGCTCTTGAGAAAAAGATCCTGCACTGGGGGTGTGGTGGCATCCAAAAGATTTAGCAGTAGTATAGTGTCATCACAGCTGCGATGGCCTGCGGGTACGTGCAGTGAAAGGTATGTCAGGAATGGCAATATGTTTTCTTGAGCCAACCAATGTAAATGGCAGAAATAAGAAGCCTTTAGGTGCAGAGGGCCTTTCCCTGAGGGATTATTTACAGGGACAGTGATTAGTTACACAGGTGACATCTCTCCCTTGCTCCCAGCTGTGCTGTTACCCGATACATTAGTAATCACCATGCTAGCTTTGCACTCTCTTGTCACCTTTTGTTTTTGGTTCCCAGGAACATTCATGTACCACCAGAGCATCCCAACAAGTCTGTCTAGGTGAGGATCAGACATATCACCCTGTGCAGCCTTCCTGGAGTGGGGCACACAAAAATAGCAGTGTGGATGAACCAGAGACTTAGTAGTATTCAGACCAAGCTGAATAGACACAGCAAATTATGAGAGAATAAATAAAATAAAAAAATGTGATATTTCTGCAGTGTTAGGGTAGATAAGAGTTATCTGAGGTCCACTGTATCAGGCCTGGTTCCCTAGCAGAGGTTCATTTCAGATTACCTTAGATGCCTGTAAAGCAGCTGAGCTAACCGCCCTGGGCTCCCCGTTCAACCAGGGAAAGAAGTACATCTCAAGGGTGTGATTAATCTCACATATAACAGGTCATTGTAATAGTAGGTCAGAAGAATCCTTCCCTGGAAACACATGTTCACCTCTGCTATAAAGAGGAGTCAGAGTGACTAATGCAGGTACCAGCGCCCGCTTTATAAACATCTGCAGTTAGAGGAATACTGCTCTTCCTGCCCAACTTGGCCCATAGTCAAAACACACTTAAATTGCTGCCTAAATGTAAAAGTATATTTGAGGTTACTCCCGAATTTGTATTGCAGGTGAAGTGTTTTCACTGATGCTGGAAGGCAGAAAGGGGGAAAGGGGTGTGGGTTTGTTTTATTCCCATATTCACAGACAGAGTAAATGCTTGAGAAAGAGAGAGGCAAAGAACAAGCACCAGCATTGCCTGGACCAGGATTGATGGTATGGGCTTGGAAAAGTAAAACTGAGAGCACTTGTTACGGCTGAGGGCTGGTAGAAGGAGGTTTGAAACTATCTTCTTTATAAATATGTGCGATTGCACCAGAGGACATCTGACTTGTCCAGCCATCCTTCTTCCTCACAGAAGCGACCTGGCGGGGACCATCCGGAGCAGTCAGTGTGAGCAGCTGGCACACATCTGTCCACAGTGCATAACTTCAGCCCACAGAACTTTCTACAGTCCCTCCTATCAATCCCCACCACACCAGAACTCACCAGTTTTAATTATGCTGTCAGGTTTTGTTTCAGTGACTCTCCAGATTAAAAATCTCTCCAAGTTACAGTCTGCTGTCTCCTCCACGCCAAAATAAAAAAGTCTGGTTTTGCCATGCGGTAGCTGTCCCTGGCTATCCTGCTTTCAAAGCCCAGTGCTGCCAGGGCACTGTAATATGACTGCAAGGTAAGAAAAGCAAAATGAGCCATAGGCAGGGCTTATGTTTCTGATTACTGTGACAAACTTGGTGTGAGGCAGGCACTGGTACTGCTTGGGAGCTCTGAACAGAAAAGCTAACTTGTACTTGCTTTCATTACACGAGGAAAAACACCTTAGCTACTGAGAAGAATAAACCTGGGTGTAATGACATGCTGGGCTGTGGACGGATGTCCTGGTCTGCATTGGGGAGCAGGCTATTTCCCCTGGGTGCTCAACCACGTGCTGCTGATACTCACCAGCACCTCAGGGCTGCCCGGAGAGAGTGCATCTCTGGGGAGCTGCAAAGATCTGGTGGCAGGCAGGACTTTTGCCCTGGGCTAGGGTCCTCTGCTTTTGGGGTCCACTGGAGGGGGTGTTGGCAGTGATGAGTGGACTGGGCAGGCTTTACAAGGAGGAAGGTGGCTCTGCCACCCTGGTGCCATGTAGGTGGCAGCAGCAACAGTGGGAGCTTTTTCGGTGGTGGTGGAGCACTTGGTTTAGCTGTATGCTGCACAACTGTAATTCTTTTGAACGTGACTTTTGGAAAGAAAACCTCCTGCAGTCTTCTGTTTTTCTGAATCTGCTTCTGACTGTAAGGTACTGGCACCCTCCCTTAGAGGATTGGAGAACAGTGTGCACCCTTGGAACACGAGATAAAGTGGTGAAAGCCACTCGCACTTGTACTGCATCAAAACCGTGGGTGATTTTACAGAGGAAAAAATGAAGGAACCAATGAAGTTGCAGCAATTCTGCAGCCAACATGCTTTCAAGATCAACAGCAGATAAAGCACTGCCCCTCCCATCATGATGTCACTTTGGTAGAGATTAGGAGAGTTGTAGTCTCAGTTTGCCTTGTTTTGAGCAATTCTCCAGGCTGCGTTTCAGCCTTATCCGTTCATAAGTACAGTTTAATTCATAGGCCAGTCCCAACTGCCTCAGAGGGTCACGTGTGTTTTGCCACCTGGGAACAGATTGCTGTTGTTCAGGTTCAGTTCTTCACATGAGAAATTCTGTCTTTCAAATATCACTTTTGTAGCAAAGAATATTGGGGGGGGGGAGGGGGGTTGGGGGGGGGTGTAGGGGAAAGACGGGGAGTGGGTATGGGAAAGCCTAAGAAAACACAAAGATCAACTGAGCACTGCAAGTTATTTGTATCTGGCTTGTCATATAAAACCGTTGCTAATTTTCTGTAATTTCCCCACAGGATTAAAAGAATGCTATTCAAAAGTATCCACGTGAGGACAGATGCCAGGATTAAGGAGTATGATGTGTATTAACTCCACATAAATCTATATACTGTTTGAATCTGAGCCAGACTATCATAAAAGAGCTGAAACATTACCTCATGAGAAGGTTGTAAAGGTATTTTGCCCTGCTCTACTCATGAGGAAAGTAGGGAAATGCAGCCTCCCATTTATTTGAGGTGTTAGGAACGATTTGCTCAGTAAAAACATCCATCCACTTCGTTTATATTTGGAGTAAATGGAAAAGGAGAGAGATGGCATCTAAACAGAAACTGGAGCAGGAAAAAAGCTATGAAACTAAATACTGAAAAAGGTAGAAAAGAAAATAGAACACATGGAAGATGAACTTCCTGATAGTCTGCTGTCTCCAATACCCAGAATTTTAGAACGAATTCTTGCAAATAGATAGATTTAGGAAAAGGACAAGGCATTGCTGTTTTCCTCTGGCATTATCCTCCAGCATGGGGAGGGAAAGAGAAAGGTGCAGAGTAATCTGTTCCTTCCTAATATAGAGTAGGAAGTTATTTTCACAAGAGAGCAGTGGAATTAGACTAAATTGCATGATATCTGCATAGAAATATTTTTACATGTTCAATCAAACTCTGGCGGGCCAATATTCTTCCTTTCAGCAGGAAAGATACATCTTTCTTCCGGGATCTGTGCCTATGACATGCTACGTTCAGTACTCTAGCAGCTTTATTGATGTAATATGTGAGGTACTGGAAAGAATAAATGCTTTAGGTAAAACTACCAGCCTGGGGACAAATGGCATTATCACTAATCGCACTTTACTAATTCTGCCTACTCAAAAGGAAAGGAGGTGATCTGGAACAAAGTATGTAGTTAGTGCAGGATGAAGAAATGCTGCTTGGAACTGCAGCTTGCAGTGAGTTAGTCATACTGCACAACCAGCCGAGGTGTGGGAGCACTGGCAAACAGTTGCCTGTAATGACTACCACATGCAACATAATGAATGAGCTCTCTCCAAGTTGTAGCTGTGTGAATGGCAGGACTTTCATTTTAAGCTAGAGCCCTGTATCAGAAATGTTAGGTTTGATAAACATGTTTTTAAAATGTTTAAGTATATCCAGGAATGGGGTAGAGAACTGAGACAGCAGATATTGCATCTGATTTCTAGAATTACAGTCTGGCATTTTGAAAGACTCAAAATGTATTTCTATAAAGGCAAACAATAATTTCTGAAAGGTACGTTCCATTTTGGGTTTGATGTCATGCATGGAAAGGATATGCCTGTTATTTTTATTCTGGTCCAAGCTCGTATTTTCAGATATTTCATGTATATCCTTCTGTTTCTAAATGTTCTTCCACAACCCACCTGCAGTAGCACTACACACAGTGTGAGCAAAAAGGCGTATGTTTGTCTGGCACAAGTCAAATATGCTATGATGGGGCATTAAAGACCCTTCTGGCTGACATCAGACTAAAATCTATGGTTTCCAAACAGTATCTGCCCTGTCCACTGTCTGGGGTTGCCTGGCTAACAGCTAGAGTGCAGTCAGTGGAGAGGAATAGGTGGATGCTTCATTCTCATGCCAATATAGTCCTCAACAGTTGTAATGACATTTGACAACTGAGCTGAAAGTCTGCCAAGTGTTATTTCAGGTGCAAGGGCTGTGTTTTGCAGAGATTGGGCTCTGAAACAGACTGAGGAATACTGATGCGTGAATTTTGCCTAGTCTCCTGTTTGAAGAAGTACTTCGAATACAGTAATGATTGTTTTTTAATAATCAGATGTATTTTAAAGGCTTATTATTAGAACCTGTAACTCCTGAGGATGATAACAGGATATAAAATGAATGAAGTGCTGAATAAGTAAATACTTCACTGCAAGACATCTTTTATGTGAATGGGAAGTCTGTGATTTGAAACTAAAGCTTTGCCTTTGATCTTGATCCAAAACTGTCCTGAGTGCTGTGTTTCCAGATACTCCTTGCACCGTAGCCCATCCTTTTGTGTCACCACCTTGGCTTAACAGCTAACATAGGTCAGACACTGAAACCACATTTATAGACATCAGTGACTCCTATTGTCAAAGCAGCCCCCTACGAAGCCAAAACAATGACAAAACCAAAATTATTAGCTTACAGGAAGAGTGTGTTACTCAGCACCAGTTTTATTCAGCCGATTTCAATCTCTTTTCCAGATTTGGAGTAAGATCACCTTTTGTTTCCAAACCAATTTTGATCACGCTGAGATTAGCCAGATCTGAGCTGTTGCTCTTCCACTCTGCCGTGATCTCAGTGTCTGATGTTGGTGTCTATGCTACTTAATACTTCCCAGGCACAAGTGTCCCGTCCAAATACCAGCTAATGAACCTTCCTCCCACTTATTTAGTAGAGGTATAAAATTCTCAATCCTAGGGAAATGAGGCAAGTCATAAAACCTTCACTTTTACTATATACTCAGAGCAAAATCACCCTAGGCTCCCTGAAGCACACTTTTTGTTCAGCAAGTCTTAACAAAAAGAGACCGTAGGATGGGTGAAAATTTTATGCAGTCAGATGGCCCTCACAGACATAGAACAATACTACTTCCCTTACAGATGTTGTTGCTGCTTCTGTGCTGTTCCTGCTTAAACAGCCTTGTTTAAAGAAGCCTCTTTTTTTAGAGGGAAAGCTTATGCTTTCTCACCTTACTTGATAGCTTTTCTTTTCTTAAGAGGCCTTCTGACAGGATCCATCATTATTCTCTGACCTCTTAATTTATTTTTCCCACATGCACAGTCTTGCTGGTTTATCACTGTCTTCATTTTTTAATGAAGATTGCACTATAACCAAGGAGAAAAAACCGCTTCTGGCATAGTTCTAATCAGGGAATCAAAAATGGGAGAACTTGAGCAGATATGGGACACATTCACAGTGCAGGGCTAACTTAAGATCAATACTGAGAAACGTAGTCTTTGGACCTCAGGGAAACAATAGTCAATGCAGAAGTTGTATCGTTTATAAAAAGGAAGGTGATCTCATGTGCTACAGAATCACGGAAGTGAGAAATGGAAAAAATGTACTCGATCATCTTGACCTCAGCTGGTGCCTTCTCTAGATTTATTTTAAAGGCGACGAGGGATTTACCATTTATTGCAATCTTTGTTCATTTCTAGAGAATGGTTTTCTTTGGGAGCTGAAAGGGGAACCTGAGTTTCCTTTGTCTTAATGTTAGGTCATTTCTCCAATTCTTCCCAGATAAAAACCGCTTGGCTCCTGGTATTAATTATGTTGGAATTATGGGCAGTTTATCACTGAGCAACAACAGGATTGCTTAATACAGAGAGCATCGCTAACAAGAAGTAAAAATGCCAAGTCGTGTATCTTGAATTAAAAATATGAGATTCAAATACTGATGGTTACAGCATGGTCATTGATGGGACAACTTGCTCAGAAGAATTGGGAGTGAATAGCTGGATGTGCTGGTGCTTAGCCATGATTGTTCTCACAGTTTAATTAAAATGGGACAGAATGGGAAAGAAAAGCAGCCTTGTAAAGGTGTCACCTGTTGAAAAGGTCTAAATTAGAAAGATTAAGCATCTGAAGGTGAAAAACCCTAATGGCTAAAGGAAGGCATGGTTTCACAAATTTTTGTGTCCAATTTGAAACATCTTGGATAACTTCACAGAGGTTTACTTGCATAGCTATTAGATTTCCTCCAAATCACACTCCCTCCATGAATCTTCCATGCCTCTCCAGAGACTGAGAGCACTCAATCTTCAAGCAGCTAATAGGGTACAGGTCTAGACCTCCCAGGTGATTCCGATTCAAATTGCTTTTGCATTTTTTGCTTAGTTTTGTAGACAGTTTTCTTGACATAGGATCTAATTTGTCTAGTTGTGGTACTAGTGACAGAATAATAAAATGAAAGAGAGGTAGGAATATTGTTGATGAAAAGCTGGCCCTTCATTGAAAAATTTCACTATGCAGAGAACATGAGCCATGGATTTAGTTCTCCATGGCTTCTCAGTGACCCCCACAGATGCTTCCTGAGTTGATTTCAATTTGTTTGTAGCCTTTTGTAGGTTACTTGCATCCCACGCAGACATCCCTTTACCAACATCCTGTGAACCTCTAGCTGTGTTTCCTTGTGAGCGCTCGGCTTCCTGCAACAGAAAGATGGGCTTGTGTGAGGCCGCTTTGCTGTAGCCAAGTGTGGAGGGAGCTCGTCTTGCCTGTACAATGATGCAAGCTGTCTCTGTTTGACCAAGGCAATTATATCTCCTGTAAATATGGTAACATTTCTGTTTGATTTTTAGTGTTGACTCAGACTATGTTTAAGTAGAGATAGTGAAGGCAAGTCGCTCAGGGATGTAAAACTACAGCAAGACTTGGTCGCCACTGGCACCATTCCACACATAGTTTATGGAGACTTATTCCATCCAGCCTCTATCCTGTGAGTGCACGACTTGTCTCTAATAACAGTATTAATAGTGATTCACTGCTCAAGGGTGTGATTGGCCACCAACCACCTGTTTTTGGAACAGCGCAATTCCAAGCTAAATAAAAGCTTTCTAACTAGTAATGACTAGTAATGACACCTGGTGCAGTTCCTTGCAAATAGCTCCCTATAAATGTATGACATGGATCTTAACATAAACTTTATAGGAAGTTTTCAGCCAAATGTAACAGTGAGTCTGAATTCCCCTCTTTCCTCTCCTCCCCAAATGTTCTTTAATTCGTCTGCTGAGAACAATTCTTGAGTATTAAACCATAATGTTCAGCTATTGAGATAGAAATAAGCTTGGCACAAAGGGTTACCTAGAGCTTACACAAACCAGTTTTTCCAGGTTGTGTTTGAGGAGTGTGGATTAAAAGAGTGGAAAGTTACCAGAAGCAACACAAAGCCAGGTGTGAGTGGATAATTAGAAGGAAGGATCCCAGAAACAATCAGGAAGCCTTGGCCAAGAGGATGGGAAAGATAAGCTTGCTTTTGGGGGTGGAGGGGTATGGCAAGGTCTCTGAACTCAGTCAGCTCACTTTAAGTCACTTTGCCCTGAATCAGTAGTGTCTGAGCATAGTGAAGAAACTGAGGCAGAGAAATGCATGCAGCATATGTTACTTTTCATGCCACTAAGTAAGCCTTGGATCTTGTTCTTCTGTGTGGGACTTGTGTATGCAATGATATATGTGTAGCATATGCATGTGCATTTCATGCACATGGAACATCGTCTCACGCATGTCGTCTGCCACTGAAGAGTTCAGTGGTGAAAAGTAAGCCCTCGCTTTCATCGAGAAGCCTGTGCTGAGTCTTGTGGGTGGAGAGGCAGACCACCATCTCTCAGACAGAGAGATAGATAAGGAATTTTCACCACAACAGTAGAGATAAAATTGCCTTAAGAGGTTACCCACTCTAGTTAGGGTTATGTACAGTCTCTGTGACTTCAGACTTATGCCAAATAGTTTCTTTCAGCCACTTCTTGTCTTTACCTTTGTACCATCAGAGCACCCCAGGAGCAGAGGCAGGGGCAGGGAATGCTTGCAGTGTCTGGTGGCTTCCAGAAGTCAGGAGGACATGCGGACAGGAGGTAAGCATGAAACACAGGGTTCTCCTGAATGGCCCAAGAGGGTGTTTGACCAAACCTGTCATTCTGAAATAAGCTTTTCCCCCTGCTTTCTGCTCCAGGGCAGCCCCAGGGAAGCAGAGCGCAAAATCTTTCCCTGCAGGCATCTTTTCTTCCTCTGACCTTGCCCAACAGAACTGCACCAGTGCCACTGCGAGCAGGGCTGCCTGTCTGCAGAGGACGTTCAGCAGACATAATGCCATGAGGATTTCTTTCAAGTCCCTTGTGAGTCATTGGGGGAGGTGAATCCTGTTGTATAGCTGGTAGCCAGTGCTGCACTGATGGCATTAAATGGTTTTCTGCTGGCTGTGACCTAGCTCAGGCTCAGAGGTCTGCACTGCAGCTGGCCATGTTCAGTGAGGTGATTCCCTTCCTTTGGGACCTATTTTGTGATCTTTGCATAGAGGAGGCTACAGAAGTGCAAGGCGTTATTAGATGTGGTGATGGATTTCTATAGAAAAAATGATCTAACAGGGAAGTTGCTGAGCTAGGAGGCAGGACTCAGTCATGAGTCTGCCGACATCCCAACTGGTTTTGAGATGCCTTATACAGAGGAAAGTACCATCTCCCTCCTTCTTACTGATGTCTTAGGGGTTTGAATAATAAAGGCTCTGAGACAAGGTAACTGTGCACATCTGCAACAGTAAAGACAGCGAAATTCTGATTTTGTTCTGGCAGTTAGGGCTACTGTAATATGAATTGCAAAATGGGCAGATATTCCAGGCAGATAAGACTCTGCCAGCCTTCCTCCTTCAAAGCAGCCTCTTGCTCTCAGTGATGCTCTTTTGTCAGGATGCCGTCATATGACCTTTGCTTTTGTATGTCACATCATGGATTAGATTCTTACAGTTTTCTCCTTTTCAAGAGGCATCACATACTACTCCATGGCTAGTTTAATGGGCCAATGCATTGAGTGAGCTATCACTTAATGTGAGAAAAGTATCAGAATCTAGTCCATCAATTAATTGTCATTATTAAACTTAATTCCTGCTGGACTTTGTTGCATCTCCTCTTTCTTGGTTACTTCCCATCATGCATTTTAGCCACAATGTCAAGTTCAGAATACTGAAACAAAAATATGATTGTTTTGAATCTCTTTCTTCTGCTGAGACTTTTCAGGCAAAGGAAGGTGGGAGGTCAATAAAAATTTGGAATTTTCCTCATGCCAAATCCCATGGTGTCTGTGAAACCACATGCCAACCAACCTGTTGCAAGAGGCCACGCAGCACCTGGCTAGAGGTACAGACTGTTTCTGCACCACCTCTTTGCATCCAGACACCTCACATCTGAGCCAGTGACATCCCCTGGGGAGGGATGCCCTGCACCAAAACAGCCCACTCTCAGAGGAGCCAAAAAAGCAGGTCATGAGAGCAGCTGCGTGCACTGCCCATATCGAGGGCCAGCACCCCTGCCATCAACAGGGCACCGCAGTCCCACCCCAAGGAAGCAGCAGTGGTGGTGGTTCGTAGGGGAGGCAGCCACCTTTTGCCATCACGCTGATGCCACCGTGTCCTGCTGCGGGGCAGAGGGAGGGCATCTGGCAGGACACAGGCAGCCACACAGGAAGGGGAGGGCAGGCTGTGGGGGAAGAAGAACAAAAGGAAATTCATTGATGGAAAGCAGAGGGGGTTCTGGGCTTGTTTTTATTTTTAACCACGGGCAGCTGTGAATTTTTACGCAGGATTATTTTAGCTCTCAGGCCAGGCTGTTTCATGCTTCGTTGGTGTCTGAGCTTCCCCTCCAGCTATCTGAATCCAAGTGATATTATTTACAATTACTTCAAGAAAGCAGAAGCTCAGAGGGACTGTCCTTGGTGAATGGCTGTAAATTCTGTGCTGTGGCTGCCCCAAAGCTATTACGGCTCTGCTATCTCTGGCTGCCTGCCAGCGGGAAGGATTCCTTCCAGAATTAATTGTATTTCCCGCCTTTTAGGTATTCCAGGGAGTGGGGAGCAGGTTCAACAACGGGTGTATTGCCTTGCAAGTAAATAGTGACTTGTCTTCTCCTATGCGCAGTAGAAGGGCAGCACAAGCAAGAAGACAGACATGCCACTGATTTTCAGGTCTTTGCCAATAGCAAAAAATTGGTAAAGAGCAGTGGGAAAGAGGAAATAACTCCAGTGTTAAGCTTTTTCTCGTTTCTGGTATGGAAGAAGTGGGGGTTGCTTCTACAGAGCATTATTCACAGTGACGTGAAGAAGCTGTCACCTCTTGCTTTGCTGCGTGAAAGCAGGATATGCAAGAAAACTGCAAGCTCAGCGTCTCTGGCTTTGTTTTGTTTAAATGTTATTCATATAGAGATACCTTGGCTGCACCTCTATTTGTGTGGTGAGTAGGTGCACAGATTTGAATTTGCCCCTCATCTACGCAACACAGCCGCGTTTGGGTGCAGCCGTTGAGCAAGGTTTGAGATGTGCTGGCTGTACTCAGACTGTGGCACAGGCCCCTTGCTCGCAGCATGGGGCAGGGGAACCGTGCTATTCCACTCCCATGTGTCACGTGCATTTCTGTCACACCAACCACTCGTAGAAGGGACATCCAAGACAGGGTGCCAAGCCACACGTCACAAGGGCAGATGGGGACTTTTAGGTGGTTGTAGCACGTCCTGAGCCTTGCAACATGGGGGATGCTCTACGCAGAGTTTGTGGCCTCCTCTGGTGATCAGCGTGACCCTGGGGCAAGGAGCACAGTGAGCCTCAGCCCCTGGCCCAGCACCAAAAGACACTGCCTGGATTTGGCAGATCTGTGAGCTCTGTTTATGAAAAACAGCCAGTAAAGCTCAATGGCATGATGGCTGCCCCATCCGTTACCATGCTGATGAGGCAGGGAGCCGTGCCAGCCACCCACTGGCATGGGCTACATCCATGCGGTTGTGCCAGGTCCATGTGGAGCAGCCGCTTCTTCCCCTGCCCCCCTCTGCAGCAAGGGAAGGAGGCATTGCCTGAGAAAGCTCCCTCCCTCCCTCCTTCCCTCCCTCCCTCTCTCCCTCTCTCCCTCACTGTGTAATGAGCTTACAGGGTGGATTGCAATCTGGCCCTATAGATTTCTGCTTGGTAACTTTGGTATTTTTATGAGAGGGCATGTTGAGACATTATGAATTAGTAACATTTTCATTAGATGTGTTTAACAGACTTGAAGTGGTGGCTAGATAGCAAGAACCAAGTAAAGGGGAAGAAAATATAAATAGAAAAGGAAAGAAGAAAAAGAACCCCACAACAAAATCCATTTTCTTTTTATCTCTCTTTTACCACCAAAGCGCCAAAGAGCCCAGTGCTGAGACCTTTTGTAAACTGCCACAAAAATGTTCATGTTAAGAAAAACACCAATTTATTAAAGCGCTGGGGTCATTTTATCTGCTGTCTTTTGATCTCTTCCTCTACAAGGGAGAAAAGAAAATCAGAAAATAAGCTAACTAACTGTTCACGTGACCTAAATGGAAGCAGGAAATGCCACTACTGCACAGCTCTATCTAGCCGATTGCTATCCTCTGGTTCAGCTCAGCTCACTTTTGTTCTATTGCACCAAGACTGATGTACTATAATATTATTGATAATATTTGTATATGACAGGTTAGATAAATGAGATTAGGGGTATTTGAGAAGGGGCCACGTTCCTCTTTCTTCACCTGTCAAGTGAAACCTAATTCATTCAACACCCATAATGAGCTTGGGTAGCTCTTCATGGTATAGAGCCATGCTGAAAACATACACTGGAGTCAACATCTGAGCAGTGTTTGAGTCCTGGGCCAGATCCACAGGGGGATTCAGATGTCTGACGGATGTCTCACATCTCTCTGTTGCTGCTTGGCTGCACATAACCATGGAAGCAATTCAGTTCTCTCAGGGTCCGCGTTTCTGCCTGTAAAATCACCAGCACACCTATGCTGCTGCCTCTACATGTGCCTATACTCATCCTTGCCAACAGCTTGCACTTGGGCACAAGTGGGAATCTCAGACCTTGGCTGCTTCACCTCTGGGACCCAGTGCAGAAGCTTGAGGTTGGATAAAAGGAATGCAATGCCACCTTGAACCCAGCAGTGGAGGGGAAGACCACACATGTGGTGTAACAACTCTTCCCATACCTTCCCCACACAGAAGCAGGGACAAGACTGTATAGACTTTCAACTCCGAGGGGCATATGGGACCATGGAAGCTGTAGAGTGCTGGTAGACAGGCATGTTATTGCAATCTCTCCTAGCTAAACTGTTCTGCTTGGCATAAATAATTAAATGCTATTGGGTCGCACAAGAAGAAAGTGAGATTAGCTTGGGAAGGCACTCACTTGGGAGAGAATAGTTAGACTGAAATCCCTGTTGGGGTGTTTAATTATTTATACCAAGCGGAACATTTTCGCCAGAAGAGATTAAGAGACGCCCACCTGACTTAGTAGTCTGTTTATCATGAATTTTAGCAGTGGTCAGGCAGAACATTAAGATGACTACTAGTATATATCTGCTTAAACAGAATCTGGTCTTTTGTTTACCATTCTTAAGTTGACAAAAATCGCACAATGCTTGCTTTGTGCACAGCTCCGACACCAGTAATGTAATCAGCATTGTTCTAACCGAACATTAGTATTTCTCTAGTAAGAAATCATCTGACTTTTCAGTCATAGCCACTGAATTAGTACAAATTATGCAGATAAATAGAAATGATTGAGTGCTGTTGCAGAAAGGTGAAAATTTAAATTAATGTTGTCTTACGTGGAATGCAGTGAAAGAGGCATCTTACAATGTGAGATAGATCATCCATACCGGAAAAGAAATCAGATTTGATGATTTGTTAGAGCTGCTTTGAATGTGAAGTGCATAAACAAAAAGATCCCATTCATGTGATAGAAAATGTTTATTTAGCATTCAGAATTTGTTTCCTTTAGCTACTGTCAACAAAATGACCTTGGTGTTAAAATATTAGTGGA
This sequence comes from Bucorvus abyssinicus, assembly GCA_009769605.1. Classification (NCBI taxonomy): domain Eukaryota; kingdom Metazoa; phylum Chordata; class Aves; order Bucerotiformes; family Bucorvidae; genus Bucorvus; species Bucorvus abyssinicus. Next base: position 26,629,397 of record CM020030.1, on the reverse strand, counting down.
AAATTTGATTTAGCTGGCGAGTGCTGCAAGTGGAAATAACTATTGTTGGCTGCTTGCATGAAAATGGAGAGCTGATGTGACAGCTGATTTGGTTGAACACAACATAGTTGTATTAACCCGCAGTAGCCAAGTGTGATGAAGTCTGGGCTGTGGTCACTTGAAAAGCTTTGAGAAGATGGAGAGCCTGGGTTCCTATACATGGTCAGACAGTTTGAGTTGCACACTAAACCAAGAGGTATGCCTCAGCAATTTTTTGAGAATACTTCTGGAGTAGTACAGCTCACTCAAACCAGTGTTTTGCAACAAGCTCGGAGTATAAGATTCACAATTGTTTATCACCGTGCACGCTTCTGCTGAGGTTACTGGGATATGACCAAAGGATATGGTTGGCCAGGGAGCATCCTGGCACAAGAGGATACCTCTGTGTCCTTCACATCTGCCCTGTTGCGATTCTCTAGGGTTGCATAGCCCCTCTGCACCCCACAGCTGATCTCATACACCAGTTGTCTGGAGCCAGCACATTGCCATTGCTGTCACCATCACATTATGTTTTGAACGGCACTGAAATGTTGCTAAAATACAAAGGAGTAGTGTTGGTGGTGTTAGCAGAAGATACACTGCCAATGTAAGGATGGCCATTTATGTCAAGGTTTTCAGACTCCCAGGTAATCTGGAAACTGGTTAAAACAGACACTTATTCTGCTCAGGTAATTTATTTTGCCTATGAGGCTCTCTTTGATTTCATTCCGTCAGTGCTATTAACACTTCTCAGCATCTCTTTCCTTGTTAGAGCATCAGTTAGAGAGCTTTTATGTGCTTGTTATTGCTAAGAAAACTTTTTTGCATATCCATCATATATGATTTCCCTTATCTGTGTTTTTCAGACTACACCTTGGCAGACATATACCACAGGGCAGTATTAGTGTTTCCGGTTTCTGATTAGAGTCATTAGCCACATCAGTGTGCAAAAGTGCAATAACACCACACCATATTTTATGCTCATATCAGATAAACAAGCCATTCAGGGTTGTTTCCCAAAGGAGAAAAGAGCAAAGCTGGGGACAAGAGTCACTGTCCCAGTTGGGACCCCATTCACCACATAAAAGGGTCAGAAGGTTGTAAAGGGAACCTCACTGATTTTAATAGCAGAAAGCAGAAACATAAAAACTTTCTGAGCACTGTTCTTGCAAACAGGACTCAAAGTGAGAAAAAAATGGCTCACGGTGACAAAAACTTCAAGGTCTCCCTCCAAATTCTGGTCTGCATCTCCTAAAGGAGGGGTGCAGGATGACATGCAGAGTATTTAGGTTTCCTTACATCTGCCACTGCTCTTAGAGCTACTTATGCCTTCTTGCACCTGTGAACTGAGGCTAAAGAAAGCTGGAAACAGAGGTCAAAGCAGAAGGAAATCTTCCTCCTATGAGCTCCTGCACTTTGCTGTAATTGCCTCTTCTGTTCCCTCCTCAATATGCAGGTTATGTAGAGTTCTCTGAGCTTCATGGCAATCCAAAAAAGGGATTTAGCTTTTCAGAGTGAAAATGGGGCTGATGCGATGCTCAGAAATGAGAGGACAATTGCAGTGTAAAATTGGCTTGCATGTGTGCTACAGACTGGATGGTGATGTGAAAGGAAGATTGTAAGGGCTGATTTGATTAAAAGGCTGTGAAAGCAGTGTCTGAATGGGTATGTCTGGAATGAAAGAGTATCTGGGGGGACCATTTTCCTGCAGGGTGAGGCTTTTGGTGTTTGGCTTTGCAGATGCTAGCTACAGAAATGCTAGGATTTAAGAGCACACACTTGGCTTTAAGTCTGGGACAGGTCATGTTTTCAAGGGTGCACAGGGATACAACAATAATTCCAAAGCTTTTAACCTTATTTTCTGAAGGCAAGGGAAATTTTGTTTTTCTTTTCAGAGGTGGAGTGATATTTTAGGAGTTCTGTACAAGACCTTTTCAGAATCTTGTACCATCTGTCTACAACAGGCCTTCTTTTCTCTAACACATTATCATTTAATAAAATATTCTCATATAATAAAGGCAGCCTAGAAAAGGGAAAATTCACAAAGCTTACAGGATCATGTGAATGTATTTCATATTTGGATACCACAAGGGAATCCAACCCCAAAATAGGACTCTTAAATGTGGTCACATAACAAACTATTACACTTACTATCAATGATAAAAGAAACTTCAGGTTAACAGCTAGACAATAAACAAGAAAATTTTGCTCTCCTGTAACAGCTACATAGTGAAACTTCATCTGCCAGTCACACATAGCAAACTATTTAAATATATAAGATGTGCTCCAAAACCCTGCAGAAACCATCTGCTGACAGCAGCACTGTACATTGGCAACGTGCCACCAGCAGGTGCCTATGGTTAAAGACATGACCCAAATTTTATGTGTTGACACAGATATTTAAGGAAGGGAAACTGAAATGCCTGTTGACTCATAAAATGGACTGGCTTTTCCTTTTTCTTTTCGTAGTAATCTCTAATCATGTTGAAATTGTCTTTCTAATGAGTTATTTGCTACCACAAACCCCAGTGCTTTATTAATGAAAATTGTTGAGGTGCCTGGGCAAAACCAGTCATAAATCATTACTCACATAGCTGAAATTTTTGTCAACATCTTTCATTTCCAATTTGTATCAGGACAGGGCTTGCACTCACTGGAGTGTGCAGAGTGACAGGTTGAAACTCGAGCTGGGCTTAAAGTGATTTCCACGCACAAGAGAGCCCCTCTCCTTCCGTGGGAAGTAGGTGGGGAGATTCTTACTGTACCATGATACTCAGCAAGCATTCACAATATTTATTGAGCATAAAGTTGCCTCCATTAGATGAATTTGTGTCGCTGGAGTTGTTATTCATGTGTGAGAGACGTAAATAATAGAGCCAGAAGACCCCAGTGTGCTGCAGTCTCAAAGCCACATCATATATAGAGATTTGAGTGAGGAGCGTTACTATTATGCAAGAGATCTGTTCATGAAAACATGTAATTTAAGGAACATATTTCTAAGGATGGAGAAAAGGGTCTTTAGGAATTTTATATTTAATATTAAGTAGGAATAATATTAAGTAGGAATCTTACATTTAATACGAAAGCAGGAGTGCAAAGACAAGCCTTTCAAAAGCTAGAAAAAGCAAGCCTGTCCCTTCACGCAAGCCTCAGGAAACAGGGTCAGGCTCCAGGGGAAAGAAAAAGAATTTGTGTAAATACACAAACTCCAGCCGGAGGTTTAGTTGAAATATTTGGTCATCTAAAATCTGAAACAAAAACCTTCCGCAGAGCTGGCTGCCTGGGTTCTGGGGTTTGGTAGAGTAATACGTTCCCTTGTGTTTTTATTCATGTCACCATAATGAAAGCTGACTTGCTTTTTGAATAATATACGCTTTATCTACATAATGAGAGGAACTGAAATGAGCGTCATTTACTGCAGGTTTATTTAATGGGTGCTTCATACTAAACAGAGTGCCCATTATAGCCATAAAGGTTTTTTGCACAAGGAGTGGAAAAACTAGCAGAAAGTACATTTTCATTATAAGCAAAATACTTTTGAAAAGCTCATGTCTCTTGCCGTGTAAACGGATGGAGACATTGTGCTGGCTAAGGATGTGCTAGCTTTGGGCTGTCACATGACCGAAGACCAGGTCCTCAAAACCTTGGGTCTTTTAATGACAAAACACATCTGTGAATACAGAGCAAATCACACTCTGCTTTGGCATTTCCCTCAGCAGTGTCTGCGTGTAAAAGGAACAAGATCCGGGGGTTGCCTTGTCAGACCACCCCTGCCATACAGATGCTGGAGTAGCTGTTAGCCCATTTGACACCTCTTTCCCCATCTTGTGCAAGGGACAGCCATCAGTTACTGCTGGCATGCAGCAGTCAACTTGTCCCCATAACAAAAGACTACAGTCTGCAGCTGGATCTGGTGCGTAACTGGGCAGCAATGCAGGAGTGGAGGGAGTCAAACTGTAGAAATGTCTCTGGTAAAATGTTACTTGTCATATAAACTTCTGGGGATGGCTTTTCCTCCATCATCTTGTTCTAAGACTGATTCAAGTGATCTCAGCAACCATTGCTGCTGATCTCTTTTACATCTTGTATAACAAAACACCCACAGTGCATTAGCGACCAGCTGATTAGGATAGGCAATATTTGTTCTGGATAATTAAGCAGATTCTGACCCTGCAGTTCTGCTATAACATGAGGACGCCACAAAGCATTTAGATACACAGCTTCCTCTCTCCCTGCTTGTCCTTTGCGGTATGCAGAGAAGATATCACTGCAATGGAAAGTAAATTATTTAGTATTCAGCTGCCCTTCCACACATGCTTCTTCCACAGATCACTTGGATGTAGTACTCTACCTAGCAAAGCTAAAAGGCAAGGGACACCACAAAAAGCAGCAGCTTATTTTTCATTTTTCAAATATTGGCTGCTCATTTCCCAGCCATCCAGATGAGTGCAAGTGCCGAATTCAGCTGCCTGATTTACTTCACCAGTGCAATGAAGCCTTAAACCACCTCTACACCACTACTAGCTGGTTACACTTCTTTTCCATCCCTCTCTGGGTCCAATGCAAGAACACAGTTCTCCACCGATTTTTTGTTTGTTATTTTGGTGAATGAAAAAATTGGTGAAGTGACAGAGTATATAACCTCTAATAGGAAATATTCCCAACAGTTTTTGCAGTAGAAATAGGTCCTGGACATCAGGAAGAGGTCTGTGAAGCTTGGAAGTCTAAAGGATGAGGTCCATATACCCTCTTCTCATCGTGGTGGTAGAGCAGAAGCAAACGTTTCTTTAGGCACCTGCATTTCCCTTACTGGTGGGAAATGCAGCCTTCAAAAGTGGACGGTTCTACGAAATAGATAAGGAAAGGTGGACCCACTTTGATGTATTATTGTTATACTAGAACAAAACTCATTCCAGAAAATGAATGCCAACAGCTATATAAGCATGCAGCTGGATAAAACATCTATGTTTCAAGAGCATGGTGAAAAATGACCATATGTGCAAGAAATCCTAATTCCTTTGTTTAAAGCTAAACACGAAACTGTAACAGGAAGCCTTCCTGGTAAGTAAAAGCCAGAGCCTCACTACGATACCTGATAGCCAAACAGGTATGAGCTATTTAGACATGGCTAAACCTTGCATCGACGGAAAATCATTATATCTTAACTGGTTTTCTTGGAAGTTGAAAGGATTTCATTTTTAAGAATGCCTGTGCACAAGCCAACACAAAGCAATCCAGTCAAGAGACAAACCAAGGACAGAGTTGTTCAGTGCACCAGAAGCAGATGTAGGACTGGGGACAGTAGACATCCTCATGTTTTTATAGGACTTTGTGGGTACTAGGAACCAGTTGCAAAATTGTACTGGGAGGTCACACATAAATTGCCTGAAGTATCGAATGCACTTCTTGTCTTACCCGTGTGCCAGTGCCTCAACAATAACTCAAGAAAAGCAACATTCTTGACTCATGAAGCAAATAATTGCTATGAAGGAATTTCCTTTGTTTTGGAGCTATCTGTTAGTTTTTGTCTCCATGTCTTAAATCTATTTATGTTTCACTATGATTAGCAGTTGCAGTCCTCAATTCAGGCACTTAACTGTTTAATCTAGTCCTAAAACCAGACAGACTTTAGAGATAATTAAATTTTGACCCTGTGATCAGATAAACCACAAACCCAGAAAGAAAACATTGATGTTCTACCCACTCCCTGGTCAAAAGCAGCTTTTTGACGGAGACAATTCTGCCTCTTGATTTCCTGCTGCCAGACTTTGACCACCATCATTCCTGTCAGTTAGTATCTCCCTCCGTTTCGGTAGGGCTAACCATGGGTGAAGGTATGCCTCAGCAAGGCTGAGAAAGAACTTGGGCCTTCAGCACCTACAGGTAGAGGGGGACAAAAGAAATCACTCTTTTGGCAATTCAGCTCATACTTTCATTAGTTTATTACCACTTGAGCCCCACAAAGATGTTCCTAAGCCTAATCTATTTATTAAACAGGATCCTTCTCCCATGCATGTGAGTGTAACCCTACAGTAGTTCCACTGCAGCTCCCGCCACTTCTTTATTTGCTTGACCAGGCAATTTTTATTCACATGAACACATCTAGAACACGTTAGTTGCATGAATAGCTCCAGATTTTTCCTCTAGGCTCTCAGCCTCAGCACCAGGCTCAGACACCTGCCTTCACTAGACTACAGTGTAGGTGCTGTGAGCCTGGCTTCATTAGTTACCTTCATATCAGCATCTGGCAGGGCCAAAGACACTTTTAATCACCCTCAATTGCCTAATGGCACCAAACACTTAAATTCAAGCAACAGATTTGAGCCCTGATCAGTTCAGCCAGTAGAGCCTAAAGAGGGATTCAGGGCACAGGCATAGGTTCTCACCTGAGGGTGAAGTCAAAGCAGTCTCTAGACCCCTCGGACTGTGCTGGCTTGGATTCCAAGACTACAGCAGAAGCATGAGCACATAGCACACGTGTAGGCACCTGAGCCTCTCCCAAGATGTCTAAGGGTAGGTCTGTGCTGCTCACACACTTAGTGGGCTACAGCTGAGCGGGCAGGTGGGTGAGACGGTCAGCCCATAGCAATACATTCCCTGCAGAGTGTGCTAATTTAGGCTCGATACTGCCATTACCGTAGCCGCAGAACTTCTGCCTGTGCTGAGCAGAACTGGCTCAGGACTACCTGCAAATGACAAGCAGGCGTATGCCAAGAATTAGGTACTTTTCCCCTCTTTCCCTTTTAGAATCTTGACCAGGTGATTATTATTTAAATAAGTTGAGTTTTCCATGTAATCAAATGTAAATATGAACCATTTATTTTCCTCAGTGTTCAGGGATTATGATGGGTTCTCTCCTTCACAGCAGTTTGTAGAACGGTGTTTATTACCATCATTTGTTTTTCTAGCACATTCCTTCTGTCTGTGAGGTTTGACACTTTGGAGCCTTATTTGATCTGCAATGTTATGTCTTAAATCTATCTCTGGTTATACACTTTCTTCTTAATTTTCAAAGTGCATCAGAAAAATCCTTGAAGAACTCAGGCTGAGATCCAAAAAAGTATTTGCCATCTAATGCCTCCTGAGCAGCTAACTCTTGAGAGCAATAGGTCTTTCAGTCCTAAATCGTTTCCTCTGTGAATACAAGTGTTGAATTTACTATTTTCTATCTTTGAGAGGAACAACAAGAAGAAATATTCTGAAACACCTTGATTCCAAAATGTCCATGTATTTCATTTTGGTCTGTTTCATTTACATGAGTTCCATTTCAGGTCACCTGAGGGTTGAACTGGATTTTTCTGTTGAGGTCTATTGCCTTATGATGTTGTGGTTTTGGAGCCTGGTGTTCTTGGTTTTCCCTGAAAAACAGTTTGACCACACTATGCTTCCTCTAATGATAAGACCTTCTCGTAGGTGTTATTTGGAAAGTGTTGGTTTTTGGGAGCTCCAGCCCAAGGCAATATATAAGTAAGTGCTCCTTCCTGTGTACCTAAGTGACATGATAAGAAAGGTTAAAATTCATCAACTTGAAACTAAACATATTGAGCATAGTCTTCTGAATTAAACTGAACTTTGCCAAAAACGAAATTGAAAACTGAAAAAATTAAATAAAGCTTCCTACTGACCATCTCTTATTACTTACTGGTGTTAAGGAACTACTGTCAGCTGTAGCACAACAGGTGATTCTAGATGTAAGTCATGTATGAAGCATAAAGCAGAATTTAGTGTTGAGGAAACAGAGGCTGACTTCCAACCCTTTATAAATGTCATATATCAACTGTTCATATGCACTAACAAGCAGACAAGCTGTATTTTAATAAAAACGTAAATACATCCTTGTATATCCAGTACAACATGTAGCAAGATACTTGTAGACTTGAAGTATTATATAGACCTATAAAGACCGTATAGACTTAAACTATTAAAGTTTTTCAAACTGATTTTAGATAATTTTTATCCTGCTTTTTATTATGTGAATATTTCTTAAGACAATACTTTCATTAAGTAAACAGATGAAGCAGTTCGGAATATAATGTTTCTGAAGTATTGAAAATGTCAGATAACTGATTAATATGAGAGCATAAGGAAATATTACTGCCTGCTCAGGCACAATGGCACCCACATTTGCCACCCACAGTTTTCCCCCTGAGCAAGTAACATCAAATTTAACTCTCCCCAAGCCCTGAGTAGACACATTCAAGGTAATTATCACTTTGTGAATCGTCACTCATGACTGTCTCTTTAAAGGATGACATAATTCCAGAATCATATTACAGATAATGTTATTTATTGGATAGTCTTTCTTAGAACCTTAGCTCTTCTTTAGGCTTTTTCTCTGTAGATACATTGCATAAATACATCAAAAAGTACTGTGCCTCAGATGTTTTGATTTTCCACCTCCAGGTATTAGAGGGTCTTCTAACTTTAAGCTCTTGAAGATGCCGTACAATGGGGAGGACGGCTAGAAATAAAAGTGGGTTTCAGGAAAACTTTGATGAGCTTATTGCCAAAAAAAGAAAGTTAAACATTTAAATGACTTGACTGGCATTTTATTCTAGACTTTCTCTCTTGATCTTCAAAAGTTGCTTAGTCTAGTTAAAGTGGCACAGAAGTGTATATATGGTAGTCTAAGATGCTCCCATATGAGAAGGGAACAAACTTTGCTTCTGTAGTGCGCCTTCTGTGCTTCCAAATTCTCGTTTGTACTTAATTAAATTAAATCTAAAAAGTATCCTCCTAACTAGCAGAGTCATTTGGTCATGAAAGCTATATAGAGATAGCTACTTAGACACCAATTTGTCAATGAGCAGGGAAAAGACATGACACTACTGTTATTTAGCATCATTCTCTCTAGCACCAAACTTTGTTCTCTCGGCTCAGGGACTCCAAGGTACTTGGCAGTACAATGCCAGCAGGTTTTTTGTGTTTTTTGAGCTGATGTAGAGGCACAGCATCTCAGTGATGGATGCCTCGTTGATTCCTCAGGAGTCTTGTGGACCTCTCCAGGGCACATAGGCTCCACAGAGGACAAAAATCCATAGGAAAAATGTGGCACTACTTGGCACTTGGCACTACTAGAAAGCCAGAATTCTCCTTTCCTCTTCTGCTCTCCCCTCTATATTCTCCAACAAGTTTGCCAACCAAAGCAGCCATGCCACTTACTACAGTGGATATTTTATCTACTGAAAGCACAGCATTAGCATGACAAAACAGTACCTTGCACAGAGAGGAATGCAGATTTAAACATGAGTCTTCTGAGATAACTGCACATACGTTCCATGAAAATGTGCTGAAATTTTATGTGTACAGGTTTTCTGTTGAACAAGGAAACTCTCCTGAATATCACAGAGCAGCCTAATGGCAGCTCATATAGGACTCCCTACAGAAATCCCCCAAAAAGGGGAGGAGGGAGATGCCATAAAGCATGCGTCCAAATTGTCCAATTCATTTTACTGGGTTGGGCTGTTGCTATGGCAAGTGAAGGCTGCTCCCAGAAGCACCCACTACTATTTGATTTTTGTTTTCCTATGGAATGCACCTCTGGCATTTCTGCCTCCCCAGGCAGGGGCTTCCCTGCTCTTTTTCCCCTGTCCTGGTGTGGAGAGCAGGCCCTGTTTTTTCTGGAGGATCAGGAGGCGTTGGTGCCTGGCAGACAACAGAAATCGTCTGCTTCTGACTGAGGAGCTGAGGATTTTTGGAGGCTTTCCCTTAATGAGGCATCAAGTGCCTTTCCTGGGAAGGATCTAGGGCTGGAATAGCTCACAATCACTCTGGTTTGGGTGAACTCACTGCCTAATCCTGGGCAAAGAGGTCCCAAGCACCCTGGAGCAAACCACACAGTGCACTGACATTTTACTAATTATACAGGCTAGGTGTGTTTGCAAACTCTGCTCTCAGGTGCTGAAGATTTGGGTTGTTTTCCAATGTAGTTCTGTTTCCTAGGACGCTAGGACACATCTTCATCAGCTTTTCATTACCAATTTGTCTTTGCCATTCCAGTTCTTTTATCGGTGGCTTGCCTTGGCATAGTTGTATTGTGCTATTGTTGCTGTAGAGAGGTGTTGTTTCAGGGAGAGGGTCTGGCATGCCTCGGTGTTCCCAGGTGGGACACAGGTTTGCTCTTCGGTTCCTGGGGAGCTGGAATGTCTCCAGAACAAGAGAGATGCAGAGCTGTGGGCAGGTTTTGGCAGTGCCTACCAGCTACCTGCAGGGCTGCAGTCGTTGTCCCACAGAGAAAGGAGCACAGCATACCCCTTGGGTTTGAAATAAAACTTGGTTTGATTCACAGACCTCACATAGGTTTCTGCACCACTTCAGACAGGACATGAAGTGGAGTAGCCGACTTAGTCCCTGAACTGGCAGTTGGGAGCCAGCTTTGGGCTGGAAGCCATTCAGTTACGTTAGTGCAATGCTATGTGTGAACTAATAGACCCAGCTTCACAGCATGCTCCTTTGCTTTGGCTTAAGATGGACATGGTTTCGGAGCTGGTGGATGTGTGGTACCTGAGGAGCATGAAGGCTGGGGTGAGTGACCTTGTGTATGCAGCTGCTTGCAGAGGCCAAAGCATCTGTTCCTTGCTCCATAGCCCCCTCACAGTACTTTCCTGCTCCCAGAACAACCAAGGAAATGGGGCTATTGCACACTGTGAAGACCTCAGTTATTACATCTGTAGGAGTTGTACTAGAGGGGCAGGTGTACTGGGGAGCTAAAAGGGTGCTGGAACACCTTCCACATAGGCCCAGGCACTGTGGCAATTCACAGTCACTTATGACGGGGCTGCACAGATTCATCACTTTGCTTCTGCCGTTCTGCAGCTCTGAGATGGATACCTACACCAAAACAGACGTATAATATACACAGAGTAAGTATGGCAGAGCTCCAGAGAGGAAGGTCACAGAACTTGAATCTTCTCCAACTTCCCTGGTATAACAGGCCACTGTAATGTTCCCAGTTTCCACCGCTTTCAGCCTCAGAGCACTTTTAGACAGAATGTATCTTCTGTAGTTTGAAGACCAGAGGAAGAATCTATCATTCTCCTTTTTCATTTGTTCCACTGACTGATCTTCTTCTCTATTAAAAAGCCATGTTTCCTACAGCAGAATAACCTTTGCCTTAAAAATAAAAAAGGTGTTAGTTGGAGACAGTTAAATCTGACCTGAGTAGAATTCAACAGTGACTGAACTGTCCCCATTCCAAGGTCATGTTATTACCCACAACTTGTCAAGTATTATTACTTATGGTAGTGTCTGTCCCTGAAATAAAAGTACTTCAATTTAAAGAATCACTGAGTTTCTCATATAAACAATGATGAGATATTAAAACATACATGAGAACTGAAGGCTCCATCTGTCTTGTAAAAATAAGTCCTGCATAGCCACATGTTACTGCATAGGCTTCCTGGTGGGAAAGCCCTTGTTCAGCCAGGCGGTATCACTTGTCATCTCTGGAGAAGGGAAAGAAACAGTCTGTCCTGCTGCCTCTCCCTGTCTGGCTGGTTTGCTGGGTAGAACAGCTTTATGGTGATAGGGATCACAGCTATCACAATGTACGGAGGACTCACGATTGTTTCATTTCACTGCTGACCTTGTGGCAGAGCACAGCACCGTGCATAAGGCTACAATCCCTTCGGCTGTTTGAAGCACAGGTAATGCCGGTGAGCACACTGGGCACTAAGATTTTCAGTGAGGAATCTGTGCTCTTTCAGTAGCCTGCCCTTGTGCATCTCCTACAGCCATTGCGTAACATCTTTGTAGCAAGCACTATTCCCCCACTGTTTGTTCAGCACATAGTGGAAAAAGGCCTGTCCGTGCTATACAAATACTTACACACTGTTAAATATAGATCTCTCCTGTCATGCCATCACCCACCAAGAAAGTGTACATCACTGTTTTGAAACTGTGATACAGTGTAAGAGGAATTAAATGGTTAAATTCTATGGAAATCAGACGTTTTGCTCCAACGCTTCCCCTTCCTTTTGTTTTTAAACTTGCCTTCCTGTCACATGTTATCCTGTCCCCCACCCTATCCCTCATTGCTGGCTGCTGACCGGGTATTTGAGTGTGTGTGGGAGCACAGCAGCTTGCCCCCAGGAACAGCGCTGCTCTCCACAGCAAGGCTTCGTGGGTGCTGAGGCATTTCAGTGTCACTTGTGGTCTTTTCCTGGATAGGAGGGGAGTTCGCAGGCTCCACATCCTCGGCCCAGAACCCAAAAATCTGCCTCTGTTTCTCCCACTGCTGTGGCCTGCGCCATGTGCACCTCCACAATGGCAGGAAGAACCTGGCTGCAGTCCTCCTCTGCTCATGCAGCCAGCATGTCTATGGGCACAGGTTTCTAGCCCACGTGCCTGCAGACAGCGTGTTAGGAGAAACATCAGGATGACATCCAGCCAGCATTTATTGAACTGTAAGTGACGGAGAGAGCAAATTGCTATTAGCAGGCAGGCGTTCTCCCTGAGCAGATCTAATGCCAAAGCAAAAGCGGAACACAGAACAATGTGGGACATGCAGGAATGATAGGAAACGTTGGCAGAAGCATCAGTGAGACCAGGACCTGAGCAGGCAGGATTTTCCGAATGGGTTGATGGGAGAGGACAGGTGCTAGTGCGGATCTGCCAGACTTGGTGCTGCCCAGGAGGTGCGGAGGGAGAGGGGGGGACTCAAGCAGGGGAGGAGGAACTGTAAGAACCATTTCAGAAAGGAAATGAGGACTGAAGAAAAGCAGTCTCCTTGTTTGGCAAGCCAAGTAATAAAGCACTGAGGTAGCTGAAACAATAATTAGCTATTGCTCATTAGTTTCCTGTTTGTTATTTAATGGCTGAAAACAAATGGAGATTATGGGAAATGGAGGGGATTTTCTTGAAAGTCCAGGGAATCAGCAGGACATAGAAAGGAGGACAGGTTTGGGGAAAGGGGAAAAGGGAAAGGTTCACTGCAGTGGCTTCCCCGAAAATGTCAGATGCAGGCGTGTGCCAGTCTCCTGGCAGGTAGGCTCCATTGCTGAGGGACAAATGGCTTGTGTGAGAGTAGAGGAGTGGAGAGTCAGACCCTGCAGTTTGGGTGCAAACTGTATGGAATGCTACAGTCATGTGCTACTCATGTCGACATCAATAAGTGGCTGAGTGAAAGAACTGCCTAAGTCCTATGGTTTCTTGACCCACCTCATAGAATCATAGAATGGATTGGGTTGGAAGGGACCTTAAAGATCATCTAGTTCCAGCCCCCCTGCCATGGGAAGGGACACCTTCCTACTAGACCAAGTTGCTCAAAGTCTCATCCAAACTGGCCTTCAATAATTCCAGGGATGGGCCATCCACCACCTCTTTGGGAAACCTGTTCCAGTGCCTCACCACCCCCACAGTGAAAAACTTCTTTCTCACATGTAACCTAAATATACCCTCTTTCAGTTTAAAGCCATTAGCCCTTGCCCTATCACTACATGCCCTTGTAAAAAGTTCCTCTCCACCTTTCTTTTAGGTCTCCTTTAGGTACTGGAAGGCTGCTATAAGATCTCCATGGAGCCTTCCCTTCTCCAGGCTAAATAACCCCATCTCCCTCAGCATGTCCTCACAGGGGAAATGCTTCAGTCCCCTGATCCTTTTCGTGGCCCTCTTCTGGACCTTCTCACTGCAGATCCTGCTTTCCCTGCTCACTGCAGTGGGGCTGGAGTAGATGACCTTTGAATGTCTCTTCCAACCCAAAGCATTCTATGATTCTATGGACCTGCTCAAACAGGTCCATGTCTTTCTTACTCTGGGGATCCCAGAGCTGAATGCAGCACTCCAGGTGGGGTCTCTTGAGAGCGGAGTAGAGGGGGAGAATCACCTCTCTCGGTCTGCTGGTCATGTTTCTTTTGATGCAGCCCAGGATATGGTTGGCTTTCTCAGCTGCAAGTCCATATTGATGGGTCATGTTGAGCTTCTTGTCGACCAACACCCAAAGTCCTTCTCCTCGGGGCTGCTTTCAATCCATTCTCTGCCCAGCCTGTATTTGTGCTTGGGATCGTCCTGACCCAGGTGCAGGTCCGTGCACTTGGTCTTGTTGAACTTCATGAGGTTTGCATGGGCCCACCTCTCAAGCCTCTCAAGGTCCCTGTGGACAGCACCTCTTCCCTTCAGTGTGTTGACCACACAACACCGCTTAGTGTTGTCAGCAGTCTTGCTGAGGGTGCACTCGATCCCACTGTCCATGTTGCCTACAAAGATGTTAAGCAGCACCACTCTCAGTATACCATGAAGAACACCCAGTACACCTGAAGAACACCATTTGTCACTGGTCTCTGCTTGGACATCAAGCCATTGACTGCAACATTTTGAGCATGACCATCTAGCCAATTCTTTATCCATTAAGTGGGCCATCAGTCAAATCCCTGTCTCTCCAATTAGGAGACGAGGATGTCATGTGGAACAGTGTCAAATGCTTTGAACAAATCCAGGTAGATGACGTCAGTTGCTCTTCCCTTATCCACCAACGCTGTAACCCCATAATAGAAGGCCACCAAATTTGTCAGGCATGATTTGCCCTTAGTGAAGCCATGCTGCCTGTCACCAATCACCTCTTCATTTTCCATGTGCCTTAGCATAGTTTCCAGGAGGATCTGCTCCATGATCTTGCTGGGCACAGAGGTGAGACTGACTGGCCTGTAGTTCCCCGGGTCTTCCTTTTTTCCCTTTTTAAAAATGAGGTTTGTGTTTCCCCTTTTCCAGGCAGTGGGAACTTCACTGGGCTGCCGTGACTTCTCAAACACGATGAATAGTGGCTTAGCCACTTCATCAGCCAGTTCTTCCATGACATGCAGATGCATCTTATCAGGTTCCATGGACTTATGCACCTTCAGGTTCCTTAGATTGTCCCAAACCTGATCTTCTCCTACAGTGGGCGGTTCTTCATTCTCCCATCATCAGTTCCTGCCAGAAAAACGAGGGTCACTTTTTGTAGCAAATCTGTTTAGAAAGTTGCCATGGAGAATTCAGCATCAACAGACCTTCGAGCCTGGTAATAGGCACTAACATATTGTGCTCAAGGTCTTTACTCCTGTGACCAGACATAGTGCATATTAGGAATTTCAACCTTGCCTTGAATAGCAAGGGTGTATTTAATATAACATTTCCAGCCAGTTAAATCATACTGGGGAAAAAATTCTGCCCATATTTGGCAGCAGAGTTAATTCTTTCCCCAAGCTTAGTAGCTACCTGACTAATCAGCTTGCATATTCTTGATTACAGGCTCTCACTTGCTTTTAAAGACAGACTTAGCTCTGCAAATTCAGAGATTCTTTGAAGTTCTGTATCTAGAAAGAAGAAAATGAGCAAGAAAGGATTTGTTCCTGTCTTTGTTTACTTACTAGATATCAGAAGTGAAAATAATTTTTCTTTCTTTCTTTCTGGAAGCTTCTTCCTTTCTTCAGAATAATTTACATTAAAACATGTACGTATCTGTCTATATAAATATAGATAGACGGCTTGCAGGACAAGGGCTTAACAATGCTGATAAAGAGAAACAGTAAAACCAAAGCCATGTTTCTATGATTTTCCTGTCAATTCTCTTTAACAATTTATATACAGGAACTTACTTGCCAGTTACTTTGCCCGTTTTCATAGCTGGGACTTATTTTAATGCAGTGAATACAATTCCATTGAGCAGAAACACATGCATTGCTTTTCACATCAGAGATGAAAGATGTTTGTTTAGGAAGACGAGGAGTTAGGTGAAGGAATTAATCAGGAAAAAAGCTGAAATTTCCAGCTGGCTCTCCCTTTCTCTTTTCAGGCATGGGAATCAGCAAAGATGATACTATTTCATTGTTAATGTTCAGATAAAAAGTATGCCTGTGATTAGTCACTGTGATTTAAGGTTTCAGGAATGAAGGAAGTTTGATGCCAAATATGGGGATTTCCTTTCTAAATTGCATCATAGTTGCTCAGAGACGTTATTTGCAGTTAGAATAAAAAAGTTAGGTATTAACTTCAGAGCATCTTAAATTACGAAGGCTGAACTCTGTCAGCTTCAGGCTGGGAGGTTTGATCTTTTGCTCTCTTTGAGACGAAGTCTGGTAGCCTGCATTGGGTTTCTGCCTGATGAGGGTTTGGTAGTGAGGGAGGGGGCTGCTGGTGTGGCCCCTTTAAGAAGCTCCGAGAAGCACCCCCAGCTCCAAGCTGGTCCCACCAAGCCTATTGGTGCCTCTGCAATAAACATACTTAAGAGGGGAAACCTGTTGGGCAACTGTCTTTTGTTTTGGGAGCTCTCTTTTGTTTTGGAGGGTAGTAGAAAGAGAGAGAGAACCATGTGAAAACCCAGGTCAGTGAGGAAGGGGTGGGTGGAATGCACCGGAGCAGCGATTCCCCTTTAGCCCATGGTGAGGTGGCAGGCTGAGCCTTTGCAGCCTTCAGAGATCAACAGTGCAGAAAAGTCCTGCCTGCAGCCCATGGAGGAGCCCATGCTGGAGCAGGGGATTAATCCTGAAAAAGGCTGTGACTCTGAGGAAGACCCGTGCTGGAGCAGTTCATTGCTGGGAGAACCGCCACCTGTGGAAGACACCAATGCTAGCTGCAGAAGTTCTTGGAGGACTGGCTCCTGTGGAAGGGATGCCACATTGACACAGGGGAGAACTGTCAGGATTTTTGCCCCTGAGGATGAAGGAGCAGCAAAAGTATCATGGAACGGACTAGGACTGACCACAACCCCCATCCTCTGCCCCCTGCGCCACTGCGGGGAGTGAAGGTAGCAGAGTGGGCCTGGGAAGAAGGGTTGTGGGGCAGAAGGTGTATTTAAGATCGGTTGTATTTCTCACTGTCCTATTCTGATTCGATTGATGAATTGGTGGTGGTTTTGTTGTTTAAATTAAATTGATTTTGTTTCCCCGTGTCGAGTTTGTTTTTAGCCTGTGACCATTACTGGTGAGTGTGCCCTCCCTGTCCTTTGTCTTGACCCTCAAGCATTTTGTCATACCTTCACCTCCCCAGAGTGAGTAAGCAGCTGTGTGCTCAGTTGCCAACTCAGTTTAAACCACCACATAGCCCAGGAAGGAAGATGTGTAGCGCTGCTTATGAACCAACTGATGCATAGATTCCCTTGCTGCTTCTGATGTATGATGACACATGGGACATGTTCACACACTCTGCATGATTATCTGGGTTACATTCTTCCGTTTTTCACTTGGGACCAGGCTTCTGGGTAATCATACAAATGAAAAAGTGCCATCTGAGGAAAATAACAGAAGGGTTCAATGGTACTGGTGGAGAAGTATCACTTGAAAACATAATTCAGAGATGAGTAAGGCTTGAACGTATTGGTGCAATAAGAATGGACGTGTCAAAGACATGTCAATTGTCATCATGTTCTTGCATGCATTTAAAAGCAGGCCTTGGCAATAATTTCTCATTTAAAAGTTTGTCCCTCTACTTGACTGCTAGAGATTCAGCTTGGTGGGATTAGGTCTTGTAGAAGTGGGGAAGCAATTCCCTGGGGTCAAGGAAGTAGACACCTGCCTGGGGGAACACCACCAGGCAGAGAACTGGTTTCTGTTTGGATGTAGAGACAAAGTGGATTTTTCTACCAAGCAAAAAATTCTGTTGTAAACCAAATTCTATTTTAGCAGTTAGGACACATGAGGATAGGGCAGGACTGGGGAAGAAGGGGCTCCTCAGGCTTTTATTATCTTATTTCTGTCTTCACGTAGTTCTCCTCAGAAGCCAGGCAACTTTGTGCAGCTGGAGGCTTTTGGTACCTGTATTTGTACAGCTTTATGAAGATGAGCAGGGCATTGTTTACAGGGAGAAGCTGTGCCAAGCAATTAGCATGTCTCCATCCTTGAGAGTAGAGATGAATGCAGAGACATACAAACCCAGAGAGTCTGATGGGATTGTGATTTGAAAGCAAAAGCAGCAATAATTCTGAAATTTTTTCTAGGAGTAGTTGTCATCCTTCTGCACCCTGTCCCGTCATCCCTGTGCTGGTGTAACTTGTACAGATGTGAATGGGAGTTTTATCAGCGTAACTGAAGGACACTGATGTCAGAGGCAATTCTTTCTATTGACTTTAATGAACATTAAATCAAGCACCATTATAGCCAGGATTTGCCAAAGTCATTAGTGACTTTGGATTACCCTTAGCATTTGAGAAATCTCTTTGCGTCAGGACTCAAGTCAGGCACAGTTGAGTTTGAAATATTTGTAAATAAAACACACATGCACTAAGTATGCCTATCAGTGTTAAGAAGCCAATTTATATGCACTGTAGAGCTGAATCCACTCTTTGCAGAGAAAATTTGGCTGGGTTTAGCAAAGACGTCTCAGAAGGCAAGCCACCCCAGCCAAAAGTCTGCTGATAAAACCTCTATTTTGCTCCAGATTTTCTTCCGGATGCAGTATTTCTCTGTCTTCTCCACTTAGATCTGCAGCCTTAGGATCTAGCCCTATGCCTCCTGCACTTCTGCACAGCACTGTGGGGGAACAGGGAGCCCAGACTTGGCTATATCTCCAGCTCTTGTGTAACCCAGTGATGGGTTTGGCCCCTACACTGTAAGAGATGTACCAGGCACAAACCTTTGTGTCTGTTTAAAAAATCCCAAGCTGATCACTCTTCTCTGCAGAGCATCCCATAGTGATTGGGACACAGAAGCGTACATCAACCGCTCTGCCTCTAAAAATCCACCCTCTGCCTACTGAGAAACATCTGCTGCCGCAGTGACTTGAGGACCCTGAGACATCAGCTGAACCAAAACCTCTTGAAAGGAGCTCACTTGGGAAGCTGAAGATTATCACAGGAGATCATGGATCAAACAGCTGCAGACATTTAAAATGTGCCTTCCCTGCTGGTAAAGATGATGTTCCCACAGCTCTGCTGGCAGAAAGACCCATGTACCTGAGCCTCAGCTGCTGCAATCCCTTGCCTGGCCCCCCGAGGATGTGGTTTCGCATTATCCCTCAGCTAATAGGAGACCTTTCCAAATGGTCCTACTTCTTGGCCTTTCCCTCTGCCTAGAACTGAACCTGGTAGTTGTCCGGCTAGAGGAAGACAGGATGTAGCAGATGAGCTGATGAAAATCACTCTTTTCTTCCCTCCACGTGCCCCCCACCCCGCCCTGTTTTGCACTGCTGTTTTTTACCGGATCAGCCAGCTGAACTGAGTCACCCCTCAACTGTTGGAGCCCACATGAGCACTGACTGGCAGAGTGTGAGGTGGTGGGACGAGGGAGGAGCAGGATAGCTGCTTTCCACAGTAGCTCTCTCTTCTATCACACTAGGTGTAACCTGAAACCAAAAACTTACTTCAAAGCCACTTTTATCAACAATCTAAGCTACTATATCCGGTGAGGTGAAATGTTTAAAAAAAAAATTTACACCCAGCTCACTTTGGGTCAGGCTTCATCTGCCAAAATCCGCCTTTGGATTGTCCTGCTGATAACTGCCCTCTTTGCCTGGGGTTTCTCAAAAGTGACCGTGGAGCAGGACATCCGTGAAGCGAAGTGGGCTCAGTCATGCTGCCTCCTCTGTGGTAGCTCCCTGAGCTGCAGCCTCAGCCCAGGAGCAGGATGTGATAAGAACTCGTCCCACGACTGGTATGCAGGTATCCTGTATTTTAGATGATGATGGCACATGCTTTCACATGGTGGGAGTGAAAGCACCAAAGTGCCTTGGTAACAGGTTTAGCTGAGGTCACCTGCCATGCTAGCACAGCCACCCATGTCCTGTGACAGAAGATACCTCTGTGCTGGCTGTGTTGTGAGATGCACGAGTCAAAAGGACCAGACTGCAGGAGTTGTCCAAGAATCTGCTGCTTTCTCACCAAATATTGATATTTAAGCCTCAATAGCAAATTGGAGTGTAGTGACACTCCATCCCCCATGTATTTTAAATAGCTAAAGGTTTGGCTATTTGTGTGTTGGGTAACATAGACTCAGTTCAGTTTCCCCACTTCACACCTGTGGCCACATTTTCTCTTGCATTTCAGTCTCTGTAGTGATCTTTCCTTCTCAGCAGGAGTGAAGAGGAATAGTCCCATCCTGAATAACCTGGAGTCTGGGAAACGCGAGTGGGAATTCCCTCAGGCTAAGAGCAAACTGGATAAGAGAAAAGGCTGTCATGGGTGCCTCAGGTGCAGAGCAGAGTGAGTCTGCATCTTATGTGCTTCAGATCATGGACATCCATTACAGTCCTCTGGCAATCTTTATTGAAGTGCACATGTACAGGTACTTGGGGCAGATGTAGCTGAACTTTCACCTAGAATAAAGAAATTCAAGATAAAACCAGAAATCCCTCAAAATCTGTCAGAGTGAGGAGAAAGAGAAACGTAGGGGAAAAGCAGGTAGTATTGACCCCTGAGCACAGGGAGAGTGCGTGGTGTTACTACAAAAGGAAGCTGTAACTGCTGCATAAGTGTTTTAAATGAATGAAACAATTGAATTTTGTGAGGATCCTGTTGGTGAGCATTAGGCATGTTCAAGGCAAACCTTCCTGGCCGGGCTTTCTCAGGGGAGAAAAGAGGACAAACACTTTGGGTTTTACTCTAAAATGGGCTTAGGGTTCAGGTGGGTGCCCTGTTGCTCAGTCTGATCAGGACTAGGATACTTCTGGACAGAGAGGGAACTATGACTTGAAGCACATGGAGAATTTCGTAGTGATAAAGCAAGGTATCTGTGAAATTTAACAGCCTTTAAGCTAGGGGACAGCTGAGCAAGAGTTTCCAGACTTTGTTTCAAAGGTATAAGCATTTAAAAGCAAGACACAGTGAAGTGCCTGCATGCTTTCGCTATCTCATGAAGTATGCTGTAGTTGAAATTCATCAGCAAAAGCCCAAAGCAAACTCTAGGTCTTACTTGAGGTCTTTATGCCATAGCGGTTGAAACAACCAGCAGACCAACTACATACTGCACAGTGCTATCTTAGTGAATGTGGTTGCCCTCCACCTGAGCGAAGGTGAGCAACTCATGCTTCTATGAGTACTGCTGGCTTCATTTGGTAATGGGTCCAAGTGATGCTTCATCTCTCAGGTTCTGGGGCTCCAGGATCAGGGCTAGATAAATTGGATGAATAAGTGCTGTTCTCCTGTTAGCTGAGGTAGGTAGCACTTCATGCAGGACTCACTCTAAGTTCCCTTATACCAGCAGTTCTGTGTATTTTCAGCTATCAGTCTCTGGAATCTTGTAATTTTTTGATGGGTTCGATACTGTCATTCTGTCTCATGGTGGGAAATAGCAGAGAAGCTTGCGATGACACAGATTTTGAGTGATCTAATCCCAGCCTTGCTTGTTGCTTTCTGCTTGGGAAAGGTGCCAGAAGTGCTATAGCCTCATCAAGTGACAGTCATCTCCTCAGAACAGTACTTCTTGGAAGCAGTGCCAGCACCTGCCTGCCTTTTTTGAATGGTGCTTGGTCTGTCATCTGAAGGGAAACACTGAAATGGTACATGCCAGTACAGGTCCTTTGCATTTCTCTGTGACCTACCTGAAACATTGACAAGCACAAACCTCAAAGCCACAGCAGCAGCATCCTCAGTGGGACTTCATACAAGGGGAGATGAAATGATTCTTATCTCCAGGTCAATTTACATCAGTGCAACTTCCTTGACTTCAGCTCAGGGTATGAGCTTACGTAGGAGAACATCAGAACTAGCTGCAATGCAGGTCCCCATGCAGGTAAGACTGGGTGTGCAGGTCCTCTCCTGTGCGGGCTGCACCTCAGCTCTCCCCAGCCCACACTGTCCCCATGCTGCCACAGCTGCTCTTCCACAGGTAATGTGCTTAGCGACTGCTCTGATACATCCACACATGCTGCAGGCAGGCTGGCCACCGCGGTGCTGTCACACACTGACTCATGCCTGCTTCTCTCTCACATCTCTGAGGTGCCTTTTGTTTCCAGGGGTAACAGACTAAAGAGAAGCTATTAGAATAGTGCAGGGGATGCAATCTATCACAATGGAGAGATTACTACACTGCAATATCATTCTCTTTTCCTCCAGATCCTTATTATAAAAAACAAACAAAAATATTGGGTTGGCAGTGTGAGCAATATCTTTCCCCAGATTTGGGCAGCTAGATAGCAGCCTTTGTTCTGATCTGAAGTGTGGCCATAATAATTTTTTCCTAATTTCATTTCATAATTTTACTGAGACTGCAAACTAACCCGTGTTGCTGTGAGCCCCACTTACAGATAGCCATATCTTGTGGTTTTTTCTTCTATTTTTCAGAAGGTGGGACAATGCTTTGCATCAAAACCTCCCACAGAGGTGTGCATTCCAGCTTCTGGTGGCATGGCCTTTTGTGCCAAATGGCTTTAATTATTCTAAGAAGTTATAAGCTGCTTGAAATTGAGTTAATTGTAGATCTTTCACTCTAGTCATGCTAGAAAACAACTGCTGTAAAGAACTGAGCTCATGCTGTGTGCAACCTTTATCTTGAACCATGAGAAACAGGAAACCTATGTGGGTTTTCTTGCAATAACCTGACATTTATAGTTGCTTTCAGAGCAACAGCGAGTGAGATTATGCAGCCATACAGCACAGCTCTCAATTGGGAAAACTTATCAGAGAGGCTCCTGTCCAGCTTTGGTATGAATTAGAAAGAGAGTCACTTCATCTTGCAAATGGTCCTTTGTTTACCTGCTTTTCTTCTGAGTGGTTTGTCTGTTTTCATCTTCACCGGGGTGCTAGGCAAACCAGGATCAACCCTGCAGTCTCAAAATTCAAAGTCAGCTCTACAGAGCAGTGGGAAACCTCTTTAGGTGTGCCGGGGACCCGCATTTCCCAGTCCACACATTCATGACTTGCCAGTTCTTTCCTCACTGTTATCCAATGGGATCCCAAGGAAACAAAATCCACCTTTCCTCCCACTCTGCATAGGCCAAAGAAAGGACTGGGGATTATGGATACTCCCTCTTGCTTCTCCCCTTCCACTGCTAACCAATATTCCATATCATAATTGTTGTAATTCCTCTAAGATGGAAAAGTGCTGGCTGGCAACTGGCACTTTCAAAAAGGCCGTTCGTAATGCATTACATTCTAATTGTCATGCTCGGCTGCTTGCTGAGAGTTAAAAATTAGGTTTGATAGTGGAGATTGGAGTGGCCATGAGGAGATGGTTTGGGGAGTCTACAGTTTCTTCTTTCTTTTTAAGATGCAGGAACAGTATTTATCAGGGGAAGAAAAGTAATGAAACAGATCGGAACTGCTGATAACATTTTTTACATATTGCTATGTATGCTTTTAGCAAAGACATATATTTATTGTTACCAAATTTTTACTTGAAAAGCAATTGGTGTTCTTGTTGAAGAAGAATTTGGGCTTTGGGGTTTTCTGACAAACGTAAGAAAACTATGAACAGCTAGAGTTCTTCCTGGAAAACACCATTTTGAAGAAAAAGTGATACATTTTGTCGAAAAGACTCTTTCGAATGTTTTCCAAATAAGGGTTTGAAACTCTTTCTCTGTTAGAGCTTTTTTTCTCACAGTGCCCAGTCCCATCAAAGGGGACAGGTTTTCAAACAGGCTCATCTTCCATTGCCACACCAGAAGCAAGTGTCCATGAACGTAATGTAGCTGAGAGCACTGGGGATTTGGCACTTTTGGGGATCTGGATAGAGTCGCTACTCTTGAAAGTGTACAACACTTGAAAATTTGGCTTCTTGTCTTAAAGGCTCGTGGCTTTTCAAAAGTAGTTTTACATCTAAACTTCATCTACTTCAACTTCTGAATTGAGAATCTAGGAGCTAAACAGCCAATAAGCTGTATGTATGGGCTAACATACTTGTTGTAGAATCTGTAGAATCACTAATTGCACACTTCCCAATCAAACCCAGCGATTAGTCTTCAGCTACCACAAAGGTGTCTTTTCTTCCACCAAGACAGATACTGGAACTGAAGCTGAAAAATTATGAACCCCAAACTGAAATAACAAAATAGAAGTCTTTTAATCTTAATTGTACTGCTGTTTATTTTGCCTGAGGAAAAAAAAAGGCTTAATACGAGAAGACCTCTAGTCTGTAACTAATGCTATGACACAACATATCAGTTCCAGTTTTCCAGAAGGAACAGTTTGATTGTCTAAATGTTTAATTGTTCAAACAGTGTGAAAACCTGTACAGGCAGGAAGGCCAGAAGGTGCCCAATGCATTTACATACTGCAGGAAGGCAGGGGCAGCAGGGGGCATTTGCAGGAGGGTAGCTGACCCCTCTTGGAGGCTGTACTAGCTGAGCCCCCACTGCAGCTCAGGGCAGGAGCTGAGGGTTGCTAAGTGCCTGTCCAGTTTCAGATCTGCACAGGAAGCACACAATGTTATTTTCTAATTTCTAAATTACTTGTGCAAGCTCTCTGCATAACAGCCTGTGGCATGCCACTGAGAGATACTTCCTGTCAGGTTGCAAGGCTGATTTGGACACCAAGGCTCTTTCTGTAGTTTTTGGGGTAATTTTCCTTTCTGCAGTCTTTACCCCAGTAAAGCCAAGCCACAGAGCCCACACCATAGGTGTCGTCAGGCAGCTTTTTGTCAAATACGTAACAAAATTTTGAACACATTCACAGGAGGTAAGCAGTAGCTCCAAAAGCATAATTAATAGCAACTGAAGGGAAAAAAAAAAAGAAATAAAAGGACAGAAAAAGGGGGAAAGTATGGAAAAACCAAGGAGCTAATAAATGGTTGTCAAGCTGAACAAACAAGCTGGAAGTAACCATTGGAGTAGAATGTTGTAAGACGTTCCGCAAAGCTGAGATGATGGGGAGATACCAGAGCACCGGGTGGCATACCTAATGGCTGACGTCTTCCCTGCAGGGCTACAGGGAAACCACAGGGCCTGTTTGCACTTCCCAGTGATGCTGCTGCATCTGGATCGCCCGTTGGGACACATGGCCTTCTCTCTTGTTTCTGCCCATGCACAGGGGAAACCTGGGCAGCTGGGAACAGCAGTACTCTTCAACAAGACCTGCCCTGTCTGGCCACTTGGGGATTCGGGACTGCAAGGCACAGAGCTGAACACAAGTTCAGATATGGCCTGGGAGCACGGCCATTCCCCCGTCAGAGTGTCGCCACCATTTTCCCAGCCAGATCCGTCTGGGTCACATCAACCTTCCCTAACACTGAGGGTACTTTCAATATGCCTGCTAGTTCCTGGTCGCAGATGACTGCAACGAGGCTTTAAGTAGAGCACAACTGATGAACGTCAGAGCAGCTAAGCTTTGGAGGCATTGGTACATCCAAAGAATAAATTGGTTCCTAATTCAGCCAAGCAGGAATGTATATCTGTGAGCACACTTAATGTTTCTTGATGTATCAGGCTCTTCCTCAGGCTGCAGTTTGCAAGACCCTTCCAACATGCTGCCAGACTTTTTGTCTCTAGCTGGAGGGAAGAAAGAGAAATGGCTCTTCAGTCAGCAGCCTCTTGACAAGCAAGGGGCAACATGAACCCTGAGTGCTGATGGCAATGTTTTCCCATGCTTTCCCAGTCGTGTCCTCCGTGTTCCCTAAAATATGTGGAGACTGTTGAATTTTATGTGTAGATGTCTGGACTGCCAAGTCAGTTTACATTGTGAATAATAACTCATCAACATTTCACCAGGAAAAAAAAAAAAGATTATAATTAAAACAGACTCTAAAAATTATTTACATATTTTGCAATACCACAGGAATGGGGTGGTTTATTATGTCAGGTCTGTCAGGACAGTGTTGTTCCTGTACATGTCAAATCCCAGGTTTGCACCACCATGGCAAATTAACTGCAAGAACAAGTCCAAATGAGTGTGCTGCTTAAAACTGAGCTAATTCTGCAGAAAAAGCTCATTTTACTGTTTCCCTGCATGTGCTTTTATTTTATCCCCAGCTAGGCCTTCTTCCCTCTGAGGAATGATTTCAAAAGTAGTAAAAGACCTAACAACCCAGAAAACAGAAATGAAAAATGGTCTTGTGACCAATCTCAGTTCCTTGTGTGGTCTGAGGCCTCGATCCAAAACTCGTCCAAAGGAGACACTGGTCCCTGGTAGCGGGAAGGAGCGTGTGACCAGTCAAGGTGGAGTTGCAGGAGCCAGGACACCAAGGATTTGCTTCCAGCACTTCCACCAGTGCAGTATTTGGGTGCTTTGGAAAACTATGTCCAGTGAAATTGCACGGCTCACCAGCTTACCTCACCCTGAGGTAATCTGTGAGACTTTTTTTTTCGATTTATTTTATGTTTTTAAAGGAGGGAAAGCCTGAGAACCTAAACCCTTTTTAAAAAATTACCTCTAACTCATGGAGGTGCTTTTAAAATGACGACTTTACCTTGGTTACCCCAAAGGGAGCAAAGAGCCAGAGCAACTGTGCTATCAGAATTATAACAGATGATTGACGTGCTAACACAGAATTGAGTCTAAGTGAAGCCCTCCATTCCGATTCTACAGTAGGAATAAGTAGCTTTGATTGTAAGAAATAAGCAAGTGGCAGAACAAGTAAAAAGAAGCACTGGTGGGTCAAGTGTTGCTTCAGTTAAATTAATTGGGAAATTCTGGCTAATTCTTTGGAAATTAAATCTTCATGAGATATACTATACTCTTTTGATCTGTTCTTTTTAAAATAAAACCAACCATGCATAGCTTTCGCATAATCAAATACACACATGTAGCATACCTGGAGTTTGTCATCTTTTTTTTTTTTTTCCAATTGCAAATGCTTTCCATCACAAAATACCACTATGCTAACTCAGAAACCTATGTTCACTCTGACAAGACTTTAAGTAGCTTGTCAGGCCCAGTGAATCCTTGTTAAACAAGAGGGATTCTGACCTACCCATCTGAGACAGTCAATGACTCACAGCCAAGATGCTGGTGGCCCAGCAGGACTTGCTCTCCCTGGCTGAAATCTGAGTGAGAGCCATGTAAATAACTGCTCCCTAACTGCAGTAAGATTTCAGCTTGTAGGGCTGGCGACTTGGTTCTTCTTTCTTCATACACAATTAATTACTCACAAGACAACATCCCCAGAAGGAGGAGCTAAGAAAACTTCATGTCCACCTTTCAGATAGAGCACTTTGGGCTGTAGCATGTTTAGGTTCAGCCCCGCATGTGAATTCAAGATGGTGCAGGGTTTTGAACCTTGGTTATCTGCACCCTACAGTGCTGTCATATTAACTCTAATGTGCATTGTACTCCCAAAATCAACACATGTTTGGCTTCAGGAATTCCTTTCCCTGTGCATCTGCTGTAGATTCGGTTTCCCTGAGGTTCAGTTCACCAGCTGGATCCTGATCTGCTGGTGGCTCTCAGGCTGCTGCTCTGTGGGACTTCCTGCAGAACCAACACCATAATTTTCTTCCCCATTCTTTACAGCCTGCCCAAAGCGAGGAGGGAAGAAAGACAATTTGTGGAGTTCAGGAGAGAGCAGGCTTTGAATTGTCATTTTGTCACTGGGGAGTCACAGACGACACCAAGAGTGCTTGTTTGTTGGGGAGCAAGCTTGGCTGACGAGAAGGATGTTTCTCATGCCAGGACTCCAAGCTCCACAGGCTGGATGAAATCACAATACACCAGTCATCCATCTCAGTCAGTACCCAGTCTCTGATCGCAGTTAGCACCAGGTGCCCTGACCCAGGTGTAAAATCTCCATAGCTGGCATGATCATGTCTGTGGAGCAGCTTTAATTCACTTTCTCCCCCTCCTCCATTTTTTGTTGTTGATGGTTTTACTGTTTGGTTCCATTTCCAACTGCAGCCAAGGTCCTCTGAGATCTAAAGGAGACAGTAAATTAGTAATACCCAATCTGTTGAACAGGGAGAGTTAATAACAGGAAAAATTAAGGCAAGGCAGGTGAGTTTATGCCGGTCTGAGACATCTATTGCAAAGTCTTTTTCTGAGGCTTAGATTGGAATAAGTGTCAGCTGTCTATAATTTTACCTACCATTGTATGTCTTCTGAGTAGGATTTCTGCAGTGCACGTTGCATGACTTTTTTTAAAAATTTTTTTAATAGTTATCCTTGGTAGTAACCAAATATTTTATCTGACCAAAAAGGAAATGCAATTTTTTTTCCTTCAGGATTTCATCCCCTTTATTATTAACTATTTCTCCAAATTTTGGTTTAAAAAGCACTGAGGATAACATACTTTTTATTTTCCTTATTATATATGTTCTACCTGAAGAAATCAGCAGATCTGTTAAATTCTGGAATAGTTTCTGTCTTCCTGTAAACCATAATTGTGATGAATAACATATCTTCCACCAAAATATCTGAATGTTACCTTGTTTACAGAAACTGTCTAGTGCTTTTTGTCTACAAAGCTGTTACTTCTTGGTTTAATCAAAAAGACCACCAGAAAAATGAGAACTCTGGACGTTATTCAAGACAAAAGCCTTGTGGGCTGGCGAAGGTGCTCTGATATGTACACATTTCTCTTGTTACTAAATACAGAATAATGGATCTTTACTTAAACATCTTCCCTTGGTGGATAAAGAGAGAGTGCTAAGTGGCAGATTTATGATTCAGAAAACATTCCATAGCATCAACCAAAAACCAAAACCAAAACCAAAAAAAAAAAGGAAAATATAAAGATATGGAACATCAAGCAAATATATAGCACCAAGGGCATGCAGCAACTGTTCAGTGTATGTGGCCTGGTGCCCAGGAGGATCTTCAGTGGAGATGTGGCCAGTGGTGGATGGCAGTGCAGGTATCCTGCTGCTACCTCATCCATGCTCCTGCATAGCGGTGTCAGAACAGCTTCAGGACAAGGCAGGCAGCCCTAAAAGGGTGGGCTGCAGGCCCCAATCCAGCCCAGAGCAGCACCCCCAAACAAGGGAGAAAGGTTGCTGGCTCCCTGGGACATAGGTTCCCCAGGAGAGGGATAATACCAAGCTTTGATGAGTGCACAGCTGGAGCTCTCCTCCATCCAGATAGCTCAGGGAGAGTAGAAAGGGCACAAGCCAGTGTCGTGGCCAGGCAGGGGTCATGGATTCCCTCTGTCCCCTGCTAGCCTCAGTGGGTGGTAAGCTTGACGCTGTGTTCAGCATGCAGACCAGGCATCCAGGGTTGGATTCACCTCTCCCTTGTTCAGCAATTAGCTGAAGCTCCAGATTCCCCTCTGCTTCTCTACTGGCTCGACATGGGATCCCTGGTGACTGTCTACCTAATTGCAGCACTTCAGATAAAATTTTTCTGGGATGACTCTAGACCCAAAGATTAAATTAGTGAAATCTGGTAATTCAGCATTTCTATTGCGTCTCCCATTTCTGTGCGTAGTTTGTTTCAGCTGCAAATTCTTTAGAGCAGCATCTGTCTTGCATTACATGATTGCATGGTATCTGGGACTGTGGAGCAGTTAGGCATGAAAATACAAATGAGAAACGTATTTAATTTATTTAACTTACACGTAACTTCATTGTGCTGAATGATGGTAGGGACGTATGACCTCCAAATAAATAGTCTGCTATTTATTCATGCTGATTTTTATTCATATCTGGTGTACTGTGGTAGTTCCTCTTCGAAGCAAGAGCGTATCATTGCCATATGAAAATCCCAATGACCTAAAAAGAGGAATTTACCAATTGTTGCATTCCTGTGCTCTGCAGTCTCTCCAAAAGCCTTGCAAACACCTTTCCTTTTGTCTGGGAGGGCATTTTATGTGTTTATGTTGCTAAAAGAAGATGCATTCTCACTCTCAGGATGTGGAGCTGGCACATGTTTTCTTTGGAAAACATCAGGGATGTCTGAATAAAAGCTACTTCAAAATTGCCTTGCTAGTGTGTTCAGCTCCATAGGAAAAGGAACAATGGATTTATTACTAAAAATGGCATAAATTATATTTTATTTTGCTTACCGCCTAGAGAGTAATTAAAAAGCCATTTAAATGGAAAATACATTTTGTGGAAAACATAAATTGAATTTTCACACAAGATGGTCCAACAATATAATCATACATAAAGTTCACAATAGAGAGCTCTGCTCTGTTTCTTTATGGGACTTCTGAGGTAAATTGCCTCCCAAACTCTAATTAGCTGCATATACATACACTTTCCCATAAAAAACTCCATTTAATGGTCTGTCAGATATGTCTACTCTCGTGTCTGGATGTTCTGCTTATGTAAATGTCTTTCTGGTGCTGCTGCTAAAAAAATTGAACACAGTTGCAGTCAGGATCAGCTCGGAAGGTAGCTGTGTAAATGATGCCAGAGATTGTGCCTTCTCTTTCGAGTAGGAGGCACATTTCTCATTATCATTAGTTTTTCAGCCCTCTGCTTAGCTACACAACAACAGCAGGACCAGCATGTCCCTCCCACACACAACAGGCTGAGGCAGGTAATACCAACTTCTGCAGAAAACATAGAGAACATTATAGCTAATAATCATGTTTGCCTCACTTAGTTGTTTGGCTAACAGAAAAAAAATGTGATGTGAACAATGAACAAACAGAAATTTGGATCACAGCATCCTTTGCCTGAAGGTTAGCATAGCACTGGGCTGAAGGCAAGTCCCTCAGTATCAGGTAATAGGGAGATTTTTCAGTGAATCAGAAACTTGTTCATTCCTGTCCTAGACATGCCTGCAGGGGAGGCAGCAGTGTGGTGTGAATGTGGGATTTGCACTTGGACTGGCCAAGTCCCTTTGCTTTTCCTCCATTTCCTTGTCTGTAGCAGTGACTGACAGCCTTTGGGATCTGTTTGTGAGAAGTTCCATCAGGACTGAGTGAGGCTGTGCCATGGACACTGGTGGCATGCTGCACACCCACGAGCAGTTCATCCTTAGCTAGGGAGTGGGAAGAGAGGATCACGAATGGCTGAAAGCAGGAGACCTGAGCTGGTGAACTGGAGGGACTGACACAGCCCTTGGCAGGAGACCCAGTTGACACTGAGGGCATCATCAAGACATTGAGACCCCAGGAAGACTTCAAGTTCATTCCTGAGCAGGCAGTGATAGCATGCCAAGCGAGGGCTGTTACCCTGTGGAGGATGGACAGTGTCCTCACCCTGCAGGCAGACAGTCCGAAGCTCCTTGAGCAAAGGGATGTAAAGCAGAAAGGTCTGAGGATCCTTAAGTCATAGTCCACCCAGAAAAGCTGCGTATGCTGTGGGAGACACCAGACAAGCCCAGCCTTGAGGAAAAGCAGAAAGTGAATTTGCTGATAAAATTTTGCAAGCATTTACTGAGACCCACAGACTATGTGTATTGTAGGGGGAAGGACAGCAACGTCACCCCTACTAAGGGGTTCTGTCTAAGACTGGTACATTGCAGAAGATGACGCCTGGGTTATCAGTGTAAAACCAACTCAAATTTTTCCTCGTTTTGAGCTGGATGTTGGTCCATGATAATGTCATTCCTCTGGCAGTGACATCGAAGGAAAAGCCACATCGAAGGCTGGGTGTAAACAAGTGAAATTCAGGCCAGTGTTGCTGTCTGTCCTCACCAAGACGTTATATGAGCTCAGCATTACTGAAACAGCGACAATACACAGGGGAGAAGGAAGCAACAGTTGCTGTATCTGGTGTGTATTGGTCTGTTGATCTGTTTTAGGAATTTGCATTCATTAGATAGGCGTGGGGCCAAAACAGAAGAGGAAGCATTTGAAGTATTTGACCTCAAGGACCACAGTGCCACAACATATGCCCCTCACACAGGGGCTGAGATAGAAGCTGAGCAGTCTCACTGCCTTGCCACCTGTAGCAGAAGAGCCAGGGATGCCCACTCTGGAAGAAAAACAGATCCTCTCACTAAATAGACCCCAAAGAATAAAAGAAGTATAAAAGCAATTGTTTTACACCAGTCAAAATAGGAGACATTTCTGCAGAGATGACTGGTGCTATATATATCCAGTGCTTGAGGCATCAGCAGGGCTCTGGAAAGGGGCCTTGGATTAACATTGCACAGTGTCGCGGCCATGTAACTCTGCCCTGGGAATCCTTTTGGGTTCCTTTCATAACCAAATGTTTTTTACGGGAAAATAAGAGTTTGGAGGGAGATATGCTCTATAGCAGAGCATGTCCCCTGGTCCCCAGCATCTTTGGAAACAGCAATAGTGACAGCTTGTGCATCACAGCTCTAGCAAAGCCTACACATTGACCAGCAATGCCAGAGAGGGCACATTCAGCCTTAGTCCCTCATTTTATCTTTGCTTATGGTAAGTCATTGTTAAATGAACCTGGCCATAAATCATTTCTTGCCTCTAGTGAATAGACGTGATTTTCAGTTTGAAGGTATGAATTTCCAATCAAAAAGAAGGCTAGGGGGAAAATGTTCTTCCAGCACACTCTCTGGAGGTTTTAATGAAAGTGCTGGGGAGTAAAATGCAGAGTTGGAGATTGTTATGAAGTGCTGTGACTTAAAAAAAACCCAACAACACAAACAAGTAAAATCCTGTCAAAGTCACAGACAAAATGTCTACTGTTATTACCAGAGCAGAAAAAGATGCTGCATAAAATAATTAAGATTGTTAACAACGGGTGGCTGACACAGCATGTTCTCCAGCTCTTTTCACAAGTGAAAGGCATGCTTTTGGTGGTCTGGTAACAGACACTCACCTAGGTAATTTTCAGATATTACCAAAAATAAGTATACATGGTTCAGGGATGGAAATATTTAAAAGGAGGAGTGGTGTCTTCTGTTAGCTTCACAGGAACACTAATGTCAAAGGAGTTAATCATCTGGCAAAACAGCAAGACAGTCCAATAAAGGAACTGGTTTTGATACCATAGGGAAAAATGTGGGGGGTTTGTTGTTTTTCATTTGCTTTGGGTTTTTTTTTAGGAAAAAGTAGGCATAAGTAAGCTTAACTCGTCTGGGAGAAAGGGCATTTATCCCCAAGACAGAATTGCTAACTTTTATAGTAGTCAGGGTATTTCTGAAATATTAATGCCTGACTTCACAGTTTGGTTGGCAGGGATTTAATGTGTGACATAATATTACTATGGCTATATCAACACTCATCCTATCATTGCTCTGTGACAGTTAAGTGAAGAAGATATCAAAATAATAATATGTCCTGTAAAAATAGCATGGATTCTTTCTCCACTCTGTGTTTGTTGCTGTTACTGAACAAGGCTTCTCTAGCAAAGCATGGATTATCACCTACTGATATTTGTTTTCCACAGAAAAGATACAGTTATGGTACTTTTTTCTAAATGGAAGTTTTGCATAACGTTCCCAGTAGCAGAACAGTGCAGCGTAAGCTGTCTTGCTAATACAACATGTATGCCATTATATATAGTGTCCACATCTGATAAACATTTAAAATGTAGTGTACCAAAGTATCCACAGCTGCAGAGGTGTGTTGGATTTGGTCCAAATGCTCCAAAAATCCTGACTAAGCACTGTGAGTCTGAAACGGGTGAACAT
Source organism: Bucorvus abyssinicus (assembly GCA_009769605.1). Classification (NCBI taxonomy): domain Eukaryota; kingdom Metazoa; phylum Chordata; class Aves; order Bucerotiformes; family Bucorvidae; genus Bucorvus; species Bucorvus abyssinicus. Next base: position 26,596,105 of record CM020030.1, on the reverse strand, counting down.
GCTTGTCATCTGTAAGTAAAACCCAAAAGAAGCAATGATGGCTCTTCTCCAGGTGGACGAGGGCAAGAGTGACGCCAAGGTGGAGTGCCTTCATCATTAGCATTGCCAGGTCTCAGGAAGGGTCCTGTCCCAGGAGCTTCTGGATGGAGGGGAGACTTGCCCTGCATGGAGACCCCTGAAAGCACAAGGGAAGTGAAAGAGACACTATGTGAGTACAGGAGGGAAAGAGAGAGCTCAAAATGTTGAAAGGCCCCCAAAAGAGACTTTAATTATTAATGTCATTCATGTGTCTATTCCTGTTTTGTTTGTAGGCCTTTCATGAGTTGAACATATGAAGCAATATTTGTTTCCACCTTAGCCGTTGGGCTCAAGTTGTTTGGTTTTCCATTAGAACAGCATTGTGCTGAATGCATTTTATGCAGATTAGACACGAGGACTCAACTATCTGAAGAGTAAAAATAGCCAGGCTTGAGACAGTTTCTTCTTTTGTCTGATTTCCAAGGGAAGTAACGCTTATGCAACTGCATTGCCTGTGTGTATCTCTCTGTTTGCCCCTCTGCCCATTTGTTCAAGGCCTGATCCCATTCACAGGCTCCAACAAAGTTTGGGAGAGGGGCAGAGGCATCAACAAAATATGTTTCATGAAAGCCAGTGGGTAGGAGGAGAAGATTCTACATCAGTGGAGGAAAAAGACTCTAATCGTGGTGTAACAGAGTGAAAGGCTGCAGTCTGAGCTTGCAAAGTCAGGCACTACCACACCAGAATGAAACCTCAGGAGATGAAGCTGTGAAAAGCCCACTCAAAGCCAACACTTTAACCAGATCCTGAACCTCACTAAATGTAAATCAGCCAGAGGACAGAAGTCTATAGGAAACAGATTTTTGTGAAACTACCTGAATAATACAAGGCTAACATATATTAGGTCACCCAGGCATTGACTACAGCTTGACTTTTATTTGGTTCAAGATTTTATTCGAGATGCTTGGTTGCCAAGAGGTTAGACATTAGCACAATCTGTGACAAGCTGTGTTCATTTAGGTTATGTAGGAGCATGCATGAGATCTTCGTTACAGCAGCTGTTCGTGCCTTTTTTCTTCTCTGTTTGTAGCAGAAGAAACCAACTCTCTGGGGACCTAGGCTGACCTCACAGAGTTGTTTTAATCTCTGGTTCTGAACCAAAATTCTGGTTTCCAGCACTGGAGGAACTTGGCAATATTCCCTGCTGAATTTTCTAATAAAGAGAGTAAAAATGATGTTTCCATATTGTTGGCAGGAAGCTGAAAGCACCTGATGAGCTGGGGAAGAGCTGAAGAATCACTTCCACATTCTCATCCTTCCTTCAAGCAACAGTCAGTTTTCTGTATACAATGCAAGTACGATGGAGGAGGACAGAGGATAGGATTGAAGTTTAGCATAGACAAAAAAACCCTGTGAATGAAATGCAGTATACAGGAATCATTCAGACCAATGGAGTCAAGGAATACCAGCAGGTATGTTTGCTCTGGACTCCTCTACACTTTAATCCAACCAAACGTTTGAATTCATTGCTAGAGAGGAAGCTAGAACTTGCTACATTCATTTCCTGTTTCTGCTTTTATCTCTCCCATCAAGCCAGGATAGAAAACTGGTGATAGCATTGATACACGACTGTTCAGTGGCACAATTGAAATTGCACTTCTTTCCTTTCCTTAAATACGGCTTGCTTTTCAGATGTTTAAACATGACTGGGTTTGGTCATGACTGAATAAGCCAGGGCTAAGTCAGGTAACAATGCTGTATTTTGCATCTCTTTTTCTAACTCTCTTCATTTTTTTCAGATGTTATCTTATGTTGTGCTTTGTCCATTTATTACATGATGCTTCAAATCACAGACTGCTGTGCAGTGCTGGGTTGCAAGTTAAGTGTTTTCCTCTTCTTCACTCCACTCCCAAATATTTTGCCAGCAGTCACTACAAAGTTAAGCTTTTTGACAATATCCAGTCACACCGTGTTAATGAGGAAAATTTAGCCTGGGCTGTAAAGTTCTACCACCCACAGACATTGTACCACCCACAGACATGTTGCTATAACCTTGTTTTCCCTTATTTTCCTTGCCCCTTTCTCTCAGTGTGCACCGAGAGCCCTCCACGAGAGAGGTTCCTTGCCAGCCCCTTTGCCCTGCAGTCCTGTCCCCTGGCTTGTCCCCACTGGGAGGTCTATGGGAAAGCACTTCACCCCTGCTCAGCCACTTTCCGTGGGAAGCAAGGCATGAGTGGGTTTGGAATCACATTTATCTGGGTCCCAACCTAAAATTGAGTTGGGAGCTGCTAGACCTGTTCATCTCTACCCGGCAACTGGGAAGTGCGCCTGGGGTCTACTGCTTCAAGATAGCTCAAAATGTTGTCAAAAGCATATTTTAAGACACGTGGTAGTGAATTTAATGTTGAATTGAAGCATTTAGCAGTTGCCCCGCTCTCACAATTCAAACAACAAATGGTATGGTAGGTAACAAATCCTTGCACACAGCTTTAAATGCTTCCAGATGAAAAGTAGTCAGATAAACCAGAGGAAACTCTGAAAAAAACCCCCCAAGAAGTAGAGAGAATATCATGCGTAGAAAACTTGAGAGCACAAAATGCGTGCTAGTATTACAGCTGGTGAAACAATGACCAAGGCGAACCCTGGTAATTGTCCACAACAATCCGAGAGAGTAAACAGACAAGGGAGAAAGAGAAAGGGAGAAATTATTTAGCCTGGCAGTCAGCAGCGATTTGAGGTTGTGGTGCCACAAAATAACCAGGACTGCCAGAACCCCTGCAGTGTGTAAATGCTCAGTCACGCAGAAATCGCCTCTCTGGGTCAAGCGCTCCGCGGAGAGATCTCCTGTTGTGCAGGGACAGCTGCTGCACCAGCACAAGGAAAGTGCAGCAGCCACGGCCACCAAGGCTCTGCACCACATTTTTTGGGGAAAGTGCAGCCCATTGTTTCTGGGTCTTTAGATACTGCGTTACTTGGTCGCCTCATTTCCATAACGCTCCCTGGCCTTCCAGCAGCCTAAATTGATTCGATGAATACATCGATGAATACAGTTTTGTGTGGTTTAGGATTCAGTGCTCCCCACGTCCCACCCTCTCAGTTTTGTACTAGGTAATCTCGGTCCCTGTGCAGAAAGATCCTGCTGGAGCCTTAATTAAAAACTGTGGGTACAAAATAAAAGCGTTTTCCTTCGCTTCTTTGTGTGCCAGCCGCATACTGCTGCCTGCTCTTCTGTTTCAGCCATGAACGAACAGGAGGGAAGAGTCCTCACAGCCTGTAGCTGTGGGAGAGGCAATAGCACGACTTGGGAGAATGGGGGAGGGGACTCCTTTGCATCTAGAAAACCTGGACCCACGAAAAATAGAAAAGTCAGAGTGAAGAGAATAAGGGAAAGAGAACAACTTCTTCCTTCTCCACCCTCCCATCCACAGACATGTCTGTATTTCTCCCCGTTATCATTGCAGCTGAAATGCTTGATGCAGAAGGGTTACTAAGCTTCTCTTCAGAAGCTCCTTAGTGAACTTGCTAGGTGCTGACCTAGGTGTTTTTCAAAGGCTTTACTCTGCCTTCACTTTGCGGGCTCTTGGTAGTCCAGGGTAGAGTGAGGAACCACAGAGAGGAGCCAGAAAAAAATGTGTAGTCTCTTCTGGGAACTTTTGCTTCATGTGGAAGCTGAGGTAATGCATGCCTGTGTAAGGTAATCTTGATTTTTGGATGTCACAGCAAAGTTTTGGAATCATGAAAGTCTTAGAGTTAGAGCATATCATCAAATATTTGGTGGTTTTCACCTTCTTCTTGGCAGCACAGGCCAGCTCAGTCAAAAGACCTTCTAGTTGTTTTATTTACCCCAAAGACAGGAATTCCAATTCACCTGGGTAGTCTTCATAGGTTGTGTCTTTAAGAATATTTTTTCTGTCATTAAACTTCTGGATTTTTATTCTCTTCCTTATGTCTTATCCCTGAACTGGTACAGGCTAATAATTCTTTTACCTCTACTCAGGTCTGGCACCACTATCGTAACTCACTTCTACCAGTGTGGTACTCCAAGAGACATTTTGTCAACCTCAGTGATGCCGTTTGGTGGGTACAGCCTTTGTGCAGCAGTACATTAGATTTAAGGCCTCACAGTCTCTCATATAAATATATGCAGGTGCTCCTTCAAAGTCAGCGGGAATGATATATTTAGTTCCTTCTAGTAAGTCACTTGCTGTAGCTCATTAATCACTGTCATTACCCTCTCAATGTTTTTGGTGAATGTAGCAATATGGTATTTGAGTACTTCTGGAAATAAGACAGCTCAGTAATTGAAGCTGTGTCTAAACCTGCTTTTATTTTGCTATTCATTAACAAATCCACAAGCAGGTTTTAGTTCACAAGAATTTTTGCAGAATTCAGCAGCACTGTAAATGTTTGCATAAATAAATAAATAATCACATTCAAAATGACTTTCCAAATAGGAGGTCATATTTGCACAAAATATTTCTCTGACCACTATGTAGTTTTGTGTCTGTTTCATCTATTCACAGAATTCACCAAATAGTCTTTCCGAAGGTTATTAGCCTTGCTGTTTCAACAGAGGCTCTACGTAAGAACTATTTTTCCAAGCAAGTAAAGATAAATTTTTGTATCGAAATTTTTTTTTTGCAATAATTTCAAGGGATGCATAAACTCACAAAAATCGTAATTAAAAAATGCAAACAAGGTCACTAGTGCTTTAGATACAAGGGTCACATTACTAAATTTTTTTTCAGTTCTTCTGTATAAAAGTGTATTTAGTCTGTATGACTTCCCTTCTGGACAGCTACAGAAGAAATTCTGTTCTTTCCCTGCTCAGGAATATTATATCTCAGTTGGTGACAGTAATATGCGTTTGTAATTGAGTACTGCAACTCCCCACTAAAATTTGTCCTCACTGTTCAATGGTTGACATAAGTAATGTCTCCCTGGAGTCTTCTTTCACATGTACAGTGTGACCTTGACCCTATTGTGTACAGCATCCTCAGGCATCATGAGCATCACCTACAATCTCCCTTTTCCTTTCCTCTCATGGGTTACTTTCAATCCTGATGAATCAGAGGTAGATTTATTAGAAAGGGTGAAGTGTTCCTTGTAGGACTCTGTTCCTCTTCCCATGTCGAAACGCCAACATATATTGTATTTAGTGCAAAGCCACACTACTAGAGATGGGGGATAGGAGACAGCAGGCTGCAGGGAAAGAGAGCCTCTTCTAATGCTTGTGGTGAGCCCCGGCAGCCTCACTGCTTTCAACACTAGTCCTCACACCTCGCTCAACCTGAGACCCTAGTAGTGCTCCACTCTGTCTTTTGGGGGAAGATTTCAGTGGCCCGTGTCCAAATAGCTCCATGCTCATTCTGCCCCTACTAAAGAGCCTGGGCATTCAATGGCGTCTCATGCTGCCAAACTTAGGCTACCGGCATTTTGTTTCTCTTCCCCTCACATTGTGTTTGCACTGTAGAATAACTTCAGTGAACAAAAGTGACAGTTTAACTTCATGATGGTAGGCTCAGATCTTTGTACTCTAGCATAGCTTCTTCCATTCATCTGTGCTCCTCCAGTCACTCTGCCATTGCTATCTGGGAAATCTTCTGTGGCATAAATCTGCTCCTCAGTGCATGTTGATATCTGTGCATGGGCTCTGCTACACAGGTAAAACAACAACAGAAAGAAAGAGAAGAGAAATGAGATTATGGTTAGTAAATTTCAGCAAATGACGTGAAAACTGCAATCTTATTTTAGGGTCAAAGATCTGAAAGGACTATTTCAGCAGCGGCAGCATCTTCTTTTGCATGTTCTGACCAAACAATGGAATCATAGAATCATTTAGTTTGGAAAAGACCTTTGAAGATCGAGTCCAACCATAAACATAACACTGTCAAGTCCACCACTAAACCATGACTCTAAGCACCATCTACTCATCTTTTAAATACCTCCAGGGATGGTGACTTAACCACTTCCCTAGGCAGTCCCTTGATGTTCAGAGCTCTGCTGTCCTGCACCTAAGTAGATGTACTTCCGTACCACAGATTACATGGTGCTTAAAATGATTATGAGGAGGAGGAAAGAAACCACTGTCCTGCAACACAGAGATGTTTTCTTCAGTTGTGTTAGTGTGTGTGCAGTGAAAGTGAATGCAGCGCTCTGACCGAAATGGGCACCATTGGGTAGGAAAGAGAAAAAGCTACAAAAGCCAAACAAGTTTTTAAGACACAGTCACTAAATCCCACTTCCTCCCTCTGCCCCACAGGAACCAGGCATCTGCAACGGTGATGAGGAATTGCAAAAGAACATTTCTGTGTAGGAAAGTACGTATGTAAGTTAAACTGATGCTCAGAGGGTGGCTATCCTGCTATGAGCACCCACTGCACCTCCTTTCTCCCTCCATGCTCTAGCAGACAGGAGGCAACACTGCACTACACACCTTGCAGGAGCAACTCACACAGCTCTGGTAACATTGACTAATCCCTGGATGTGATACAGCCATCAACCTCCATAGGAAGGAGAACTGCCATTATAGCCATATTCCCTGGCTCCTGGTCAGTTTTCCCCAGATTCTCTGCGCCTGTCAGCAATGTGGTTGTTCTGCGGAAATATCCCACAGCATCACCTATTCCCTCTAGAACACACTGTGGCATTGAAATGGTTTGCTTTAATTCATCTGGATGTGCTAATGGCAGGTATCAAAGTAGAATAATATTAAAATACATTTAGCAGTGGAGACTACACTGGAAAAAATGGCCTCTGTCAAGAAGAGGCAACCTTTATGAAATGGGGCATGGAAAACTTGTTTTTTTGGTCTAAAATATTTTTTCTAATTGCATGTACACTGAGCTGCCTCTTAAAAAGTCATGTGCAGATCATTTAAATCCACTGCTAACTTGCATTGGTTTTCTATTCAAGATGTTATTCCACAGTTAGTATAGATATCTTACATGCTTCTTACAGGGAGGAAGTGTTCACTTAGACACCACTGTGGTAATTATTAGCAAATGTTCACTGGCAAAAGGTAATTAGCAAGTAATTATTAGGAAGTGGAGGCAATCAGGCCCTGAAAAAATTTCTCCACTGGGATCACGGACTGCAGAGAGGAGGTGCAGAAAACTGTCTTTTTAGAAGCTGAAAAAAAAAGATTTAATTCACATAGAAAAATGATTCAGCACAGCAGACCTAGGCTGCAAATATCTTTGAGGGATGCTGCAGCCCTAACAGTTACCTCCTTCACTCATAAGGATGGCTGTGTCCAGGGAAGGTTTTGATTAGCAGGTTTGCAACCCTGTGCTTAAGAACAACAATCAGGGAAGAAAGCAGGCAGGAGCATACCTAAATAATCGCTGATGTTTCCATACAATTGTAAATGCAAAGCACTGAGAGACATCAGGGCTGGCGTGTACTAATCACTAAAAAATGGAGGGAGGGGACAAGAATGAAATCACAAAATTGATAGCTCTTTTAACAAGGCTATAGCAATTTTAACTCTTCATGGCCGAAGGGCTGGACTTTCAACATGAGGATATTTTACTAAGTAAGTATATATTAATTCATCCTCAGGGCAGCATAAACAAGGAACTCCTGTTTTTGAAACAGCCCCCTGTCACATGCGGAGCAGCTGATGAAACAAAGAACCACATTCGTACATGCTCAGAGTGACACCCGTGAATATGCACTGCTGCCAGAGCTTGGCGCTGCTGGAGAGGTATCGTCCACAGAAATCATCCTCTCATCACACCCTGTGGTGCATCCAGCATCAATGTTTTGATTCAGAAGGGTATACCAGGCAAGGATGCAAATGGAAAGGAAATACATTGCATGTGAAGGTGACAGGTTGCTTCATATTTTACTCAACATTAAAAGGCTGATTGCTTTTTTTTTCAACCATGAAAGTGCAAGATCTCTTACCTTGCCACTTACTGTTCTACTTTCACTCATGCCAGATACCATTTCCAATGACCCATCACCCTGCTACCCCTTGAGATATCAACAGGGCTGGTTTTCTCTTTATGAAACAGAGAAGTTGACTCTGCATTGGGGCAGCTGGGACATAGCTGTCAGTTCCTTTTCATTATCAGCGGCACCCAGCTGGATGTCTGGAATTCACAGACACTGGGGGGGACTCATGTTTGCTTGAATTTTACAAACAGGTTGCTTGCTGGCAAAGAATACCCTGCAACAGTTGTTCAACTTTGCCTCTCCGAAAGCAAAAGTAATCCCAGAGGCTGCCAAAAGCAGAAGAGAAATCAAACTGCTCCTTGCTCATCAGTTCAGAATCTGGTTAGTGCTTGAAAGTTTTGCTTTTGCTGCAAAATAATCTGCTCATTAAATATTTTTTAAAAGATGAAAACCCGCAACAAAATCAAAGCTAAGGAGAAACACCAAATTCTCATTGCTTGAAAATCAGTGCCTATTGCCACTAATTCCTCTGAGGTAGATAATTATGCAGCTCTAGCAGCTTCGGGATTTGCACGAACTTTGGATGAATGTCTACCTCTGGGCACTGTAAAGTAAACTTCATAAATGATGTTCAGTTTGCCATATGTCAAATGAGCAACCTTTGCTTTATTCATAGTCCAAAGATTAAGATTCCTGCAGTGGCACTGCTGCTTGGAACAAGAAAATTTGCTGATTTTCCCCTAGCAGAGGCTTGCAGCTGGTATCTATGACAAGAGTTTAAAGGATTTCCCTCCTTAGTCCAAATTAGCAAATGACATGAAGGAGTCCTTTACTTACTGGCATCTCAGGTAAATTTCCCACTGCTAAACTAAGCTTGTCATCTATGACAGATGAAGACAGTTCCCTTCTGGTACTTCAGGCTACCCTTAGCACAAGGCTCTGCTTCTCCATATTTTGGCCTTACTTTGAAATAAGCCTGGTTTCCATTTTGCCCGTGCAGAAACACTGTGTCAGGAAACCTGGTGGATGCCTCCTCTTTCTTTCTTTTAGGTCATTGGTTTGGTTTTTTTGGTTTTGTTTTTGTTTGTTTTGGTTTTGGTTTTGTTTTGGTTTTGTTCTTTTTTTGTTTTTGTTTTTGTTTTTTGCTTAGACCACTAAAAATAGCTTGGGCTAGCTTAGTGGTCTCTTCACTCCCATTTCTTAGAAGTTTGAGCTATTTTTGACCTAGTTAAAGTTGTAACCAGCCCTCAGTTCTTATATCTGGGCTACATCTTACACGTAACACATTCTTCATAATTGAGAAGTCTCTGCTTGTTCAATACTTCCTATGGAATGAATTTTTACTAATATGCTGAGCTACCCATCACTCAGAAGTATAACCAGACTCTGAGCTTAAATAACTAGCTCTAAACACATGAAAAATGAACAAGTGTCTTTTGTAAAACATCACTTGCGTATAAACCAAGCTAACCAACAAACCCACAAAACGACTTTATGTGTAAAAGTAATAGTCTCATGATAAAATACCTAAGAACATGAAAAGGGAGGACACAGTAAATGTTGATGTGATGCTATTCTTCTCACAACTCAGAGCATGCATGGCAAACTGTAGGCTCATTCCAGCTAACCTGTGTGAAATATGATTTACACCAATGGTGTGCAATTGCCTTCAGTGTAACTGTTCTAAAATCCCAGCATAAATTTTTCTCCTGCTGCTCTTACATTCTTCACACTTGTGCTAGGTCATCTGGGACAGAGTTATTTAGTGCTGCCCTATTCTAGTGAACCAGCATCCAGGTCACAACTGGGTAGTAACAACAAACTTTGCTGGTGGTTTCAAAGCTGGTGGTTTCCAAGCATATCCCATGGAAACACAGTCTTAAAGAGCTGGCACACATGATCAGAAATACATTGGCATTATTACTCTTCAGGACCTTTAGGGTAGGAGAGAAGTAAATTCCAAAGTTTAAGTGGTTTTTAGCCCTAGCTTGCAGGGCACACTCTAGCCCTATATTGGTTTTTTTTTCTGAAGTGTTTATATTACAGAGTAAAAAAAAACTCCCCTCAGCTATGTTATAAATAAGACTAATAAGAAATGTAATCTCACTCCACCTCCCCCCAAGGCCTTTCAGGATTCTTTGTGAATCTGCCCTGTTCCCACGTCAGACTTCTTGAGGTCCAGGTGTGAATTTAGAGATGTTCTTGGCCTGCAGAAAGACTTCTTTTCTTTTTCTAAACCAAGGTCATGGTCTATTAAAAACTCAGGCAGACTGATTGCCATGTGAATGTCTTTTGATGTTATTTTCTCTCCAGAGAGGCTTGGCCTCTTGGTGTATGCACATGTGTCTATTCGTGGCCACAAGTTCAGCAGAGATTTCAAGCCAGTCTTGTGGCTTGAAAGTCCAGCTCTCAGTCTACCTCACCAGAACATGACTATTGAAGTCCAGTGGCTAGAGAGTGACAGCAATGGGAGGACTGTCAGCTTCAGCTGAGTTTCGTGCTGAGCACAGCAGAAAATTCAGTTTACTGATGCGTATCTGAAAAACAGGAGTTGGCAGGCCTCATTGAAAGAGCTTTAAACTAGATCTGAAGGGGGAAAGAGATAAAACCAGGTTCTGTAAAGATAAGCCTGGGGGCAGCACATCAATCTTTGTAGGACGGCATGCTAGTGAGGTCCTTAGGTCTGCCATACCAGTGGAGTTAGGGAATGGAGTGCCATGCGATAGCAAAGACACAAGGGATATTGATGGGCTAGAAACCATGGCAAAGCCTGGGAATGCTCAGGTAGGAATTAGGCCTTGTCCCCTCAAAAAGGTGATGGGATCAACAGCCTGACTAAAGTGCATCTACACTGATGCACACAGCATGGGAAACAGGAGGAGCCAGAAGCCATTGTACAACAGGAGGCCTATGATATAGTTGCCATCACAGAAATATGGTGGGATGATTCACACAACTGGAGTGCTGCATTGGATGGCTGTAAGCACTTCAGAAGGGATAGGCCAGGAAGGAGAGGACGGGGAGTGGCCTTGTATGTTGGGGAGTGTTTTGACTGTCCTGAGCAGAATGATGGTGACGATAGGGTAGAGTGTGTATGGTGAGAATCAGGGGGAAGGCCAGCAAGGCAGAAATCATGGTGAGGGACTGTTATAGACCACCCAACCAGGATCAAGAGCCAGGTGAAATATTCTATAAGCAGCTGGGAGAAGTCTCACAATCACTACCACTTGTTCTTGTGGGGGATTTCAACTTACCAGGTGTCTGCTGGAAATCCAATACAGCAGAGAGGAAACAGTCCAGAAGGTTCCTGGATTGTGTGGAAGACAATGTTCTGACACAGCTGGTGGGTAAGGCAACTGGGGAAGTCTCCCTGCTACATCTGTTGTTCACAAACAGAGAAGCACTTGTGGGTGACGGGAAGGGTGGAGGCCATCTTGGGCATGGTGATCATGAGATGGTAGAGTTTTCAGATCTTGGGAAAGTAGGGAGGAGGGGTCAGTAGAACTGCCACTTTGGACTTCTGGAGGGCAGACTTTGGCCTGTTTAGGAGAGTGGTTGTCAGAGACTCTTGGGAGGCAGCCCTGAAGGACAAAGGAGTCCAGGAAGGCTGGACAATCAGACCCAGTCAGCATGGGTTTATGAAAGGCAGGTCCTGCTTGACCAACCAGATCTCCTTCTACCATGAGGTGACCTGTTTAGTGGATGAGGGAAGAGCTGTGGACATTGTCCACCTAGATTTTAGTAAAGCCTTTGACACTGTTTCCCACAGCATTCTCCTGCAGAAACTGGCTGCTCATGGCTTGGATGAGTGTACTCTTCTCTGGATCAAAAACTGGCTGGATGGCCAGGCCCAAAAAGTGCTGGTGAATGGAGTTCAATCCAGTTGGTGGCCGGTAACCAGTGGTGTTCCCCAGGGCTCAGTATTGGGGCCTGTTCTCTTTAACATCTTTATCAATGATCTGGATGAGGAGATCAAGTGCACCCTCAGTAAGTTCGCAGATGACACCAAGTTGGGCGGAAGTGTTGATCTGCCTGAGGGTAGGGAGGCTCCACAGAGGGATCTGGACAGATTGGATTGATGGGCCAAGGCCAATTGTATGAGGTTCAAGACCAAGTGCCGGGTCCTGCACTTGGGTCACAACAACCCTCTGCAGTATTACAGGCCTGGGGAGGTGTGGCTGGAAAGCTGCACAGCAGAAAAGGATCTGGGGGTGCTGATCGACGGCTGACTGAGTATAAGGCAGCAGTGTGCCCAGGTGGCCAAGAAGGCCAATGGCATCCTGGCTTGTATCAGCAATAGTGTGGCCAGCAGGAGTAGGGAAGTGATCGACCCCCTGTACTCGGCACTGGTGAGGCCACACCTTGAATACTGTGTCGAGTTTTGAGCCCCTCACTACAAGAAGGACATTGAGGTGCTGAAGCGTGTTCAAAGAAGGGCAATGAAGCTGGTGAAGGCTCTAGAGCACAAGCCCTATGAGGAGCAGCTGAGGGAACTGGGGTTGTTTAGTCTGGAGAAAAGGAGGCTCAGGGGAGACCTTATTGCTCTCTACAACACCCTGAAAGGAGGTTGTGGTGAGATGGGTGACAGTCTCTTCTCCCAAGTATCAGGAGATAGGACAAGAGGAAATGAGCTCAAGTTGCACCAGGGGAGGTTTAGAATGGATATTAGGAAAAAGTTCTTTACAGAGAGGGTTGTGAAGCATTGGAACAGGCTGCCCAGGGAAACAGTGGAGTCACTACCTCTGGAGGTATTTAAAAGACATGTAGATGTGGTACTGAGGGACACATAGTAGTGGTGACCTGGCAGTGCTGCGTTAATGATGGGACTTGATGATCTTAAAGGTCTCTTCCAGCCAAAATAATTCCGTGATTCTGTGACCAGCGTCCAGTCTTGTGTGTCCTTCCTCCCGCTCCTTTTCTTAGCAGTATAGATATGCTCATAAACAATTGCTGAATTACTTTATTCTAGTGGACTATATGTGGGATTTAAACAGGAAAATGTTGCTTTAAGACGCCTTGGTAGTTCCCACAGTCCTTAGGACATTTGGCCACACATCCATTTACAAGATAAACCACATCATCTCACAATGATCCACTTCACAATCCCTCAACTGCTCCAGTAGATGCAGATGTTCCAGCCATACCTTTTTCTTCCTTACTTTTCCACATTTATCACTGCAGACAAGAGGACCACAACTCCAAAGTGGTCCCAGTGTGGAACGGAGCACTTCTTGACCAAATCCAGGCATTTAAAACATGGTAGAAGTGGGGCAAGAACTTCTTGAATGACCCTTATCCCGTTCTCAAAAGGTGAATCAGTGGTAACGCCACAGTCAGGAGATGAGCTACAGACATATAAAACCAGAAGTACAGGCCTCCTACTGTGGGTTTTGCAAAGTTTTAGCATGAAAATATGCAGGCCTATATTTGGAATAGGTTCTAAATGCTCAGAAACTTCTCAGAAGCAGATCTGAGTTCTACCAGCCTGAAGGAATTTTTCAAAATGCAAACAAACCTGAAGACGACCTCTTGGGATTTTTTAAATTTTTTTTAAATGGTTTATCCATTCCGATACTTCTCATCTGCTGAGCCTAGCAAGTGTTCTGAAAAATGCACCTGGGTCCAAGACTGAACTTCAGAACTGACTTTCCAGAAGACAATGACCCCAAACTCACATACCATTTCATAAGTAACCCCATTTCTAAAACATTAAATCTATGCAAATTACCTTTTTTGTACCTTTTTATATCAAATTACCTACTTACTTGTACAACAAATACCCTGGGGAAAAAAAAAAAAAAGAGAGAGATTCAAGGTGACTCCAAATTTAACTTCAGCCTCCAAGAACAGAGTTGCGTAGGCAGGACCCAACAAGGAACTGTATGTACCATCGTCTATAGCACAGTTGAAATCAAGCGGAAGGATCACTAAATCCTCTACAACACATGGTGTATAAAATCTTACCTCCCTCAAAATTCACAGTGATGTTCATGGAGCTTACCTGCAGAGCCTGAGAAATGATGAAAACAAGCAGGCTAACTCAGTGTTTTCTAGCTACATGATCTCTGTGCTACTGCGTTGTTCTCCACAGCAGTGGTTCAAAACAAAAGCAAAGCTTGCTTTGTTAAGGAGCTAATGCATCCAGGCAGGATCCCTTTTGCATCCCAGCATTTTAGAGTTGGTATCAAAGCATTGCAATGTCAAATTCTCCATACTTGTGTCACAACATGCTTGTCCCAGTAAATGCCAAGTCATTTGGTGGCAGCACATTAGCTTGTCTTATGGATCTCTTTCTGTGGTGCCATGGCCCTGTGAGGGTGTGCACTCTTCTGCAACTGGGGGGCACTTGCTGGTGTTAACAGTGCTTCAGGTGTTCCAGTCACCTTGAGTATATGAACAGTGAATGCTTTTCATACGGGGAAATACTGACTAAAGAAACACTTCTACAGCTTCTACTGCAGAACATGTCCCATGGTGGATGCTTCATTTTGAAACAAGATGATTTTATTATAACTGTTCTTATTGATTATTAATACGTTATGGTACGTTACCCCAGTCGGAAAGAGTCAGAATGAACGAAAACCAACCTTATTCCAAAGATTGGTGTCCTCTCAGTTTTACCCTTCAAATTGAAACACATAGTGCAGATTAATTCCCCAGGAAGGACAAGCCTGGACTTTACATGACAGCCTGGCTGGGAAAGGCTCTGTCTCTGGTGCTCCTGGAGCACTGAAGAAAACGAGATCTTTGCCATAGGGGCAGCCTGTGGCCAGGTGGAAGAGAAGCTAATGATGTGCCAGCTTGCTCTCACCCCTTCTAATCCAGAGCAAAGTACAATGGTTTCTGGGCTGGATAACCAGGAAAACACTCAAACTTCACCTCCTCCTTCCTTGCTCCTCCCAGCACGCCAAGGTGAGAGTTGGCAGCAAAGAGCTGATTCAGACTGTTCTGGTCAACTGCGTCAAGACGATTCACAGCAAAATGGGAACAAACACAAAATCTGTCACCTGTATTGCAAAAGCATGTGATGATTTTGGTGAAAAATGGTAAGTGGGTTCTTATTTCAGGACAGAGAAAGAACATCATGGCTTTGGTGAAGTGTCATTTTAGAAGAAAAAAAGTAAGGTGAGATTTCACTTTCTGCTGATAACATAAGCAGCAGCTCTGTAATATGCAGCTATTTCCCATAGATTTTGAAAAATAATATCTTCATGTGGTAAGTAGTACCAAATGCAGACAAGTCTTACACTAAATTGTGTCTGCCTAGAGAGGAGTGTTATTGTGGTGCAGCACAAAAGATTTATTACATGATGGCTTTTTTTTTCCTGAAATTAACAGCTGTCTTTTGTTTTAATCATTGTGTATATAAGGAAAATAAAGTCATAAGACATTGAGCATTTCTAGCTTTTAAGGGCATTCCGCGTTGCCAAGGAGAAAGCCTAAAGTTTGCATAACAGCAAAAACCAGATCACCTTTAATTTTCCAAGTGTGTAGTTGTAGCTGAAAACTCCGAAAGGAAGCCTCCTCTCATTTCCAGCACATATCACTTGTTTGTGTGACTTTTTGGCACACAAATACAAGGAGAAATAGTAAGGTACTCTTCAGCTAGCAGGCATCCATTTCCTTCTCTAAAAGGCAGCAATAATCATTGTTGAAATCCATCTTTAAAAACAGGAAACTTTATCACTATGATTTTCTAGCCACCTCGCCCTTTCTTGTGAACCCGACCCTGGCTACGAATCGTCTCCTTTGATTCAAGCAGGACTGTTGTAAGATTGAAGCACAGGTATTTCCTATTTTGCTTTAAAGCACATATGGCGTGTGCTTAGAAACAGCCCTGCTCAGGGTGATTCATCCAGCCCTGAGCAGGAGCGCTGCTTAATACAGCTTTACACAGGAGACCCGTGTGTTTATATCATGCTTTTGTTTATATTTTATTTCTGTGGAACAGAGAAAATGAAGTGAGATCTCTTGCACTGGGAAAATATTATCGGAGAGGAAAGCAGCAGGAAAGTGCTGAGGATGAAGTTGCAGGGACCACAGCACAAATTATGTTTTTTGATGCACAAGCAACAAGTAAATGCCTCTCCTGGTGGTACTTAGCAAAAGGACCTCTCTGCATAGGAGTGTAGCAGACTCACTGCTGCAGTGATGTTTTCCTTTCTCAAAAGGATCCTTGACAGCACAAACAGGGTTGCACATGAACTTGCTTGGTGGAGCTGGCTATTTCCTCCCCAGGAGAGGAGTCCACAAACAACACCACTGCCCACCCAGCACCACCCTGCAGTGTTGTTGGCCTGAGCTCACTGGGGAGAGCCAGTGAAATACCCAGTCCCACGCTGTGCTTCTGCAGCAGAAACATCCTCTGAGATGCCCCAGGCACTGAGCCACCCTATGGGAGAAAACCTCACTGCGCAGTGCCCAGCTGCCGAGACCCTGGGCCATGTTAGCCTGGGAGACCACTGTCATCACTTTTGTCTCAGGCTTTTGGCTTTTGCTGGCTGTGAAGTAATCCTGGAGCGATGATGGTAGAGGAAGAGACATTTGCCCAGATGCAAAAGACTGCTAAGACTGCTTTATCCCCAGGAGTGCTTGCTGAATGCCTCTCTAAACCAACCCAGGGAGCAGGCATTTAAATGGCTAACAAGAAGAATCAACAAGAAATACTTTGTAAAGGATAGCAAACCAAGTTTCATACATTTAGAGTCATCTTCAGTTCCAGGACAGAACAGCATATCTGACACTACTTCTTGCAGGGGTTACTGCTTTCCTCAAGCAGCCTGAAGACAGGTAATGGAAGGTGGTCTGGGAAATTAGTTTCCATGTTGCCTTGTACCATTTGGATAACCCTAAACCTCTTGTTGATCCTGAGATCTTTACCCTCTGTGTCTCCCACCCCCAGCATAGTGGATGTCCAAAGGAGTGTTGTGCAGGCATGCAAGGGTCCAAACACACCAGCTCCAAGCATGGTACATACATTGACTGAGTTATGTTGAGGCCAATGCTCCTAAAGACAAGCAGCCCTGGTTTCCCATTGCAGCACTGTGGCACCCTCTTTATGGCATCATCTGCTCTGTGTCATTGTGTCTTTGTGGCATGTCCACTCTGCACAGACATCAGCTGAGTTAGCTGCAGAGTCAGAAGCCAAGGCTGTGCTGGAAGTAACTGGTCTACCTCAGTAAAAACTCAAAATCACAGCCAGTTCCTGAAACAGCTGATAAGACATCCTCCAGCAAGCTTCACTCACTGGCATCTCTTCTGCTGTCTCTCGGGTGCAGCTGCCTGCACTGCCTCCAGTGCACAGCCCCTCCTTTCTCTCACACTGCCTGTGGTGCCCAGGAACCTGCCCTTAACTAACACCCCCAGGGAAATCCCCCTGGTATCTCCAGCGAAGGGACATGGGTGGTAACTGGCCAGGCTGCTCCTGGTGCCTTCCTGAGCACATCCACACAGCCTTGTATCACACGGGCTCGGTCAGGTCCTCACATCGCCCCAGCATGCCCAGAAGCGTCTGGGGAGCTGCTGAGGAAATGACGAGGGCTGGCAACAAATATAGGTGTTATCCTGGCTGTGAACTTGACAGTCAGGAATTGCAAAAGACTTCTGTGGTCTAAAGCAGCATTTTCAGTGCTTTTTATTCTCTGGGGTTTGTTTTGCTTTGGACACACCAGAGATCACTGATAACAGATGAGAAAAGGGGACAGGAGGATTTTTCATTTACAGACACGACACTCTGCTTCTGGCAGCGGAGATTTTACAAGTCCTCTGCAAGCAAGGGAGCAGAAACTCACCACGGAAAATGCACTGGGCTTTATACCCCCAGCGCCTGACAGGAACAGGCTCTCTCGAGATTTTTTTTCTGCTTCCTGTTGCCAGGAGGGTTCGAGTGTGTCCGTGTCACGCCCCAGGAAGATCTGCATGACACAAGGCAGAAAGTGTTTCAGAGGGGAAAGGAAGAAAACCACTTTACAGACTAGGAAGGAAACATGAGAACACCAAGAGTCTAAACTTTTCCAACCGAATGCCTTCCCAGTCTGTGACCTCTCATTATTTTATTATCACAAGAGAAATCTAAAGAGTGTACTCACTGATTCCTGAATAAATGCTGACCTGTAACATAGGCCATACTTGCATACTTCACATTTTTACTGGTGCACACAGGGCCTGAGCACTCCTGCTGTCATGTTCTGAGACAACTGTAAAGAGCCAGAACAGCTGAGCACTGCTTAATGCAACAGATCAATCAAGACAGACCAGGTCAAATGTTGCTTGATATTGTTTTTATATTTCTGCTTACTGCAGGTTTAATGGATGTCGTGCCCAGCAACCTCATCTGTGGTTTCTGCTACGCACAGCTCCAATCAGAGAGCTTACTAAAGGCTTTTCCTGGTACCATTAAGTAGGTGCTGTGCAGAAGATGGGCATGAATGATCAAATAAGAGAACAAATAAGGCAACGCTCACCAGCACTGCAAGTTGAAGGTATCACTTCCTCGTTGCAGTTCAGAGTTTCACAGGCAACACAGTAGAAGACATAAGGTAGGAAGAAGAAGGGTCCGCCGGGGCTGAGCCCCTAAAGCAGAAGGGTAGGGCAGCTGGTGACAGTTTGGGAGGGAGAAGCAACAAGGTATAAACAGCCTCTTTCCTCCCCAGCCCTTGCGGTGTACAGTGATGATTAAGATCCGAACTGATTTATATTGACTGCAGCTACTGCTGTCTCACTTATCCTAGTTCTTCACAGCGTAACCCCCTTCTCACACCCTAGGCACCACTCTGCTCTTACTGATCATGATTTTGCATGCGGAACAGGCTGACTTTCCTTCCCATCCACACACACTTGTCAGGTTTTTTGTGTACAATAGTGATTCTTAAATCCCTGGGCACGGAATTTCTTGCTCTGAAATCTTCCAAACCACTCTTGACACTATTATTTTATCTTTCTAGCCTGCAAAGCACTTTGGAAAGTCGTATGTAAAGCTAGCTTCATGGTAACTAGTGCAGAAGTTTGAGCTTTGCATGTGGTATTAATCTTATGCCTCAGCAAAGTTTTCCATTTCCTCATGCAAACGGGGATGTGCATGCACAAATCCTGGCCTTGCTCATCAGATCTTGTACCTGTGTCGGTCAGGCACATACAACATCACAATTCTGAGCAGCAGAATCCAGGCAAACAGTGTCAGTGGCAGTCCCCTGCTCTGCTGTTCTCCTCACATATCCTTGGCTTCTTGGGTCCCAGAGAATTGTTCTGCCTCTAATACCATATGTCTTTTATGAAAGAAAAAACAACCTTCCCTTTCTTTTTCTGAGGCCAAGGCTTGGGCTACACACTTCAATCCAGGAAAACCAAGAAGGATGTGATTTTTTTCAAGTAGCATTAACAGGTAGCATGTACGCAATCAAAGCATTATCACAGTGTTTAAGCCAGGTTAGTGGGTCACATAAAGGGAGTAGGCAAGAAAGAGGTAGAAAAGATACTGTTCCTTTCATTTTTTGAACAAGCCTAGAATGTGTTCCAAGTTCTTCAAGCAAATTGAGTAGTAACTGATTTTATGAGGACACTCAAAACTAAATAACACTTACAAATTCTGCCTATAGCACAGCCTCTGTGGACCCAAGAAGAGAGTTTGTTCATGATGAGGTTGTAATTTTTGACAAGGGTAGAGTTTTGCACCCTGGCTGAGCTGGTGCGCACATGCCACTGCTGAAAATCATGGTCTCCCTGCATCCTCTGGGAGCCTTGCTTCCCCACGAAACAAAACAAGTAAAATATTCACCGTACCAAAGGAAAGGAAGGGGTTAGCTTAGCACCCTGCAGGCAGAGTGCTGGCACAAGGGAGGGGAGAAAAGGAGGAAGAGTGAATTTCCCTTTCAGCATCGGCTGGCTGTGACACGGGTTTGCACCCTGCAGTCTTGCCCACGCCTGCCTCTTTGTTGCCTTCAGATTGTACAAGCCATTTAAACCGATTAACTAGTGGGATACAAATTCACAGTGTACCCATGTAACAATCAAGCCTGTATTATAGGAAAGTATTTTAAACTCCTTCCATCACCAGCTTTGGCAAAGTGAGCTTGATTCCAGCTCATCCTGGTGCCCTGGCCCCCTGTGCCGTGCATCCTTGCTTCTGGAAGGAGCTCCCTGCACTCCCACCCAACCCCACCAACTCCCTCCTTCCCTTGGCACAGTCCCCGTGGGGGTCCTTCTGCAGTGAGGGGGCCAATGCAGCTTTTGTGACCCCAATCTCAGCTTGCCATGCCATCACAGAGAGAATGTGCTACACAAAGGCTGAGCTTTCCTCAGGCTCTCTTTCTGCCCCTTCATCCTGTGGCTACCAAAGAGGAAAGGGGTCCCAAAGACAAAGGCAGAAAGAATAGAAACAAAGGTGAGACGGATTTTCCCTGATCCATCTCAACTTTATTCCACACTCCTCATTTTGAGAAGAACTAGTCTATCTCATATTCCCTCAGCATACTGTCTAGGCTTTTGATTTTGATTAAAATTAACCACAACCTAAAAGAAATAAAGAAAACTAGTAAATTTTTCTCTTCTTTCCCATTAAGAAGCCAAAATAGATGAAAGGAAGAGCTAATGCCAGGAAGTTTCCCAGATGAGTTTGCTTTTGATGTGTTAGTGCAGTCTATATTTATTAATGATATTTAATGCTTGCTCTCAGATCAGTGATTTTTTAAATTTTTTTTTTAATTTATACAAAAGCGATGAAGGGATGTTAGTGTTATAGTTGTGTTTCAGTCATCTCAATTATTCTAGAAAGGTTTTCATCAGGCTGGACTGGAAGGAAACAGAAGGTTTAATGACATCAAAGCATTGGTTGCTGATACCAGTACATGACCTCTCAATTTACAGCAATAAGTGAAAGATGTGTTTCTCCTTTAGAAAGAGAAGCGTTTCTTGTTTTGAATGGTGAAAGAGGACACAGTGTATGTTGATGATAAAAAACTAGGGGGAGTGGCTGACACAGCAGAAGGCTGTGCTGCCATTCAGCAAGACCTGGACAGGCTGGAGAGTTGGGTAGAGAGGAACCTAATGAAGTTCAACAAGGGCAAGTGGGGCATCCTGCACCTGTGGAGGAATCACCCCATGCACCAGTACAGGTCAGGGGCTGACCTGCTGGAAAGCAGCTCGGCAGAGAGAGACTTGGGAGACGTGATCGACAAGAAGTTAACCATGAGCCAGCAATGTGCCCTTGTGGTCAAGAAGGCCAATGGTATCTGGGAGTGCGTTAAGAAGAGTGTGGCCAGCAGGTCAAGAGAGGTTGTCCTTCCCCTCTACTCTGCCCTAGTGAGGCCACATCTGGAGTACTGGCTCCAGTTCTGGGTTCCCCAATTCAAGAGAGATGGGGAACTACCGGAGAGAGTACAGTGAAAGGCTACAAAGATGATGAGGGGACAGGAGCATCTCTCTTATGAGGAAAGGCTGAGAGACCTGGATCTGTTTAGCCTGGAGAAGAGAAGGCTGAGAGGGGATCTTATCAGTGCTTGTGAATATCTAAAGAACAGGTGTCAGGAGGATGGGGCCAGTCTCTTTTCAGTGGTGCCCAGTGGACACAGGACAAGAGGCAATGGGCACAAACTGGAACACAGGAAGTTCCACCTGAACACAAGGAAAAACTTCTTTACTTTGAGGGTGGCAGAGACTGGAACAGGCTGCCCAGAGATGTGGAGTCTCCTTCTCTGGAGACTTTCAAAACCTGCCTGGACGCGTTCCTGTGCAACCTGCTCTAGGTGAACATGCTTTAGCAGCGGAGTT
This sequence comes from Bucorvus abyssinicus, assembly GCA_009769605.1. Taxonomy (NCBI): domain Eukaryota; kingdom Metazoa; phylum Chordata; class Aves; order Bucerotiformes; family Bucorvidae; genus Bucorvus; species Bucorvus abyssinicus. Next base: position 26,574,421 of record CM020030.1, on the reverse strand, counting down.
GGACTAGATGATCTCCAGAGGTCCCTTCCAACCCATACCATTCTGTGATTCTGTAACTCTTTCAGAAAAGCTTTTACTCTCTTGTTATCAAGAGATGGAACCTAAGCAGACATACTTTAAGGCACTCAAGTTTCAGAATACTGGCATTGTTTTTGAGCTAAAAATTGCTTGATATTTTTATCCCTCCAGACATTTTTTAGCATCCATATTTGCTTTAGATGGTTTCCCCAGGCAATTACGTAAAGAAAGCATCCCAGTATTATTCATTTGTCTTTCTCTTTCTTCATGCTGTGCCTGGTGGCAGAGTGTTGTTCTTCAGTTTCCCATGCTTTTTCATGAAAAATGAGAACATTGAATTCTTCACTGGAAAATGCAGTTCTGCAGTTGTGCTTATTTTTGCAGATTAAAATCCTGGCTTGCACAGTGTTAGCTTTGGATCCGGCAGCTATTGTTAGCGTGGTGTAGCATGGCTAGCAAAGTGTAGGTTTCTCCAGGTAAAGCACACTTGGCAATCCTTAGATTTTCATGTCCCAAACAGCCTTTTCTACAGCACAGCAAACAGAAAGAAGTTCAAGGATAAAGTTCATCCACCAGGTTTTTTGCAGTGGTTGAGTTCATAACATTGCTCCGTGTTCAAGAAGGGTGAGGATCCTGAGTGCTGGTAGTGGAAGGTGGTAACAGCAATTTTTGAAGAAAAGCAGAGAGGAAGCACACCCTGAATGAGAAGAAGAAGAGAAAACAAGTGGAGGAAAGAGATGAGGGAGAGGAAAGAAAAGGAGAAGCAGACAGAGCAAGACAGAGAAATAAGTACAACACAGTGGTGTGTTGAAGCCATAAAGCAGAAATGGAAGTGAAGAGGGGGTGTTTCAGAGGGTCAGCACTGCTTGGCTGTACTGCACTCAGGCCCTGTGTGATTTCCCGGCCCAAGCCCAGACAGGTGGTTTCCCTCCCAACTGCTGCTTAGGGACACCACTGCACCATCTGGCCACGAAAACAGTCCCGGCCTGCTCTCCTTGGTCAGACAGAGCAGTACGAAATGAGGTCCTCTGGAAAGGGAGGTTACCACAAAATATGGTGGGAAATCCCTCCTGGTTAAGGGAAACAGCCAGGAGTCAAAACAGGCAAAATCTCAAAGCTTCCCATCACCACTGGTATTTGTATCAGTCCTGATTCATTTTTTGTGCTGAAGTAGCTTCAGCCGTGGCTACTCCAGTTGGCTTAAGCTAAGTGAAAACCGAAACCAAACAAAGGCTGACATTCCCCATAGCCAGTAGCCTCCCAGTAAGCAGCGAGCTTACCAGGAAAGAGGATCCTTGTGAAGTCACAATCGTTTGTTATTTTCATTCTGCCATATCATCCTTTCTGGTGTCTGTGTCAAAGAAAAAAGTCAGTTATCTGAAACAGGCACCAGTTGATCTGAAGTCTGAACTAGCCCTACCAAAACCCTAATGACTTATTCCCATATCCTCCGTATTTGTTCACTGTTCAAGAGAAGTTATGCTGAATTTTCAGAATTTTTGGTTCTTGGGTGGTAAATTTGGAGGGATTTTTTTGTGGATGTTTTGACTTGCTTTTTTAATTTTGTTCCCCTTTCACTCTATGTGGTTATGTAGCACGGCAGGACAGAGTGGACAGGAATGCACTCCCCTGGCCCATGCACACTTTCATGTTAGGCAGAGGTAACTTGGAAGGGTGAACTCTTCTGGAGCCCAGGCAACATGTCCTAATATTCTGTTAGTCTCATGGCTGTGGAAGTTGTTAGTGAGGCCAGTGCTGCTTATTCTGAATTACTTGTCAAGTTGTGCTGTGTGCATTCAAAGGAACAGCTGGTCTAAGTTTCTGTCGAAATGGTTATGTCTGAGCAGGTTTGGCTCATTTCTTTAATTTCTGCTTTGGTTTTGGTCTACACGCTACTGGGACAGCCTCACTTAGAGCAGAGCTTCCTTTTGAAAGATGTTGGTGATTCATACACTCCTACCATGACTCTCTGCAGCCCTTTGAACAACTGCTTCACTCGCAGAACAAATCCCAAACCAGAAATAGGAAGTTCATAGCGAAGTTGCTGGTGTTATAGAACTGAAGTAATACATTAGTAAATTAATCATGCAGTCAGCTTACATGCTCTCATTTTGTCCTCACAAAAGGTTTGCAGTGGTGCTTTTATTAGGCTATTCAATACTTTTACACTGCTTCACAGATTGGTAGATTCATCTGTCAGTGAAGGTACAGAGCAGGATGAAGCATCAATGGCAAGCACTAAACTTTTAATTCAATAATTCATTTAGTGGCAAGAGTCTGCCAAAGTTTGAAAAAAACCCCACTTTATGACTGAATCACAGTCTTGATTTTTACAAGCACACGTTTTAATGAGGCTACTGATTTCTTCACTACTTATTCATTCATGTTCATTGTAGGCTATATTTTTATGTCAGACTAGTGTCTAAACTTACCACAAAAATTCGTTCCAACCCTACTTTTTGCAGTGACCTTTTCATGCAGATGCTCCGCAGTGAAGCCAATCCCCAGTGAACCCGGCGAACGGGGATGAGCCAGGAAATGAGATGCTGAGAATCTCAGGCTTGAGCTGGAAGGCAGCCAGAGTGCACTCAGAAAGCAGGCAGCGAGGGTTCTGCCTTGAATGTAGGTCACCACTCACTTATGGAAATTCACTGTTCATGTGAACAGTGCCATGAAGCAGTGCTTTAGGGAGAGGAGGCAAACGTGTAATTCTTTCTGTGAGGTAATTACAGTGGTGAGAGGGGGAAGGCTCCGGATTGCTTTGGCTTTCTCTACTCCATTTTCACCACAGCTGTAGAAGCAAGCCATGTGAGTGTCTGACATCACTAGAGAGATTCCTTGAGGGCACATTTCACTTGGAAGGTAGTTTAAATATTCAATTTCTTGACATAAATGAGGCATCTGTCTTTTGTCTTTTTAAACAGATTATGCTCAAGAGTTGTTCCAGGCTGAACTTCCATTGTCAAAGCAAGGGTTGCTTGTGAGCTAATCTCCCCATTGCCTGCAGATTCCTGCCCACAAGCCTGCCTGCAGCAGTTCATCGGGATCTTTCCTCGCTTGTGGAATAAAAACATGCACACAGAGATACGCATTGTGGAGATCTGACTTCTAGTGGGCTCTACTGAAACCAGCTGCAGAGCATGCTTACTGTTTGCATGTAACCACACAATTAAATATGCTGGGTATTGTGCTCTGAAAGCAAGGCAGAAAGTACTAGTTTGGTTAAAATTAGAGCCGACAAATCTTTCTTTGGTTTTCATTTCACTGAGTCATCATGTTCATCAGAAGAACATCCTCTCTCTTGTATCTCATTTAACCTCAGGACAGTAATGCCCAGCTCTCTGACACTTTTCCATCCCTTGTTTTGGAAATCCACCACCTGCCTACGTAATGCCCTGCTCTGCTGACCACTGTCATTGCACTGTGCCATCATTCTGCACCTTCAATATACCTCAATGCATCTCAGACATGATGATGCAACAAAAATGTAACTGTTCAAAACAATCTAAAGAGAGCTCAAACTGAATGACTTGTACTGGTGCTTCAGTCTCACAGATGAGGCAACCGAGTTCTTTCATATTGGTGATCTGGTCTGAAAAGAAAGCATCCCCAGTTATAAATAATTCTGTTCCTGCCTTTCCATCCTCCACACCATGTATACTGTCCTGGGTGCATTTACATTGCATGTTTTTCGTAGTCCCTGCATGCATTCCTCTCTGTTACACTAAGTCTTATGATAAAAATGGCTTTCTCTCCATCATACTACTAACAGTTGCACTTTCCAGAAACACAACTCCTGACAAATAGTGCAGTTTGGCTGTATGATGCACACCAGCACTAAGATTAGCTCTTCACTGCAGTTTTGGGCCTGAACTAAAAGTTGTCCTGTGTCTGTGACAACAGGTACTGGGAAAAAAGAGCCTCCTATCCACCAGCAGTAGAGGGGCTGTGAAAGAAAAGGATGCTGCTTGGCAGACAGAAGTAGGACATCAGGTCCTAATCTCATACTGTTTCAGTTCTGGCTTGATGTCATGATTATTTCATCTTGCTGGGAAATACTGTGGTTAGGGAAATGGTGCATCTCAGTTCAGTCACTCCGAGCTATGAGGAGAAACGCATGCAAGTGAGTTTCAGATCCCAAATCTGATGCATATTTAATACAGTTTTTAACACAACAGTCAGCACAAAATACTTCACTGGCCAATGACCAGTTCTGAAGAAATACATCTAGGATTTAGGGAGAATGTAGGTACTCACAGCCACTAAATAAACCCCCACTGGTCCTGACTCCTAGGGAATTTTTTTCCCTAATACTTAGTGTTTTAAATTCCTTCACCTCTAGGGATGCGTCTCTGAGCGTGCCTAGAAGGGCCTTGCTGCTAACCTGGTTGAACAGGTTGCTTTCTGAGCCTGATCAGGATGCACAGATTGGAATACAAATTTTCCCTTCTGTCTGATAGCAGACAGACAGGCAAATTTTCCAGTTCCTCCTTGGCCTAATACAGCTACTTACAGTGTTTCTGAGGATGGCCAGCTTTTTATTGCAGGAGCCAGACACAGTCATAGCCCTTTCTGTAAGATAAAAAATACTGAATTTCAATTCTGCTTCTGGAAGACAGTGCCACTTGTGCTCCAAAAAAAAAAAACCAAAAAAAAAAACCAAACCCAAAAAACCCCAAACAAACTCACTCTAACAAGAGTCTGGGCTCCAGCACTCACTCTGCAGTCACTAGGTAAATCACTTTTAACCTCCCCATGCCCCAGGTTGCCAAGCTGTGGGACAGGTATGCTATGAACTCATGGGATGCTGTAAAAATTCATTCAGGAGTTGTGCAAGGACACTTAGAATTAACTCTCACTGGGACTTGTCTACAAAGCCTCTAGCTCCAAAACACAGCCTCCTCCTATTTAGCACAGGAATAGCTCCATTAGATGATCATATCAGGAAGTAATTGTACTTTATTCAGCACCTATAGGAGAAGGATATGATAATATGTGGTTATTGTGCAAAATTAATAAAATGCCCTAAGACCCTTAGTGGAAAAAGCTGATACAACTGGAGTTCTCAGAGGGTAAATTATTTACGATCCATCCCTCTGAATTATTTATCCTCCATTAATTTCTATGCCCTAGAGAGAGATTCCTATCATGCAGCTCTAATCATCTAAAAGTTGGATATCTAGTCAAAGTTTATGGTCTAAGGTCACTTAATAGTGGAAATATGGACAACTCCAGAGGAAGAGTCACCCCTCCTACTTTAGACACCTTCCTTAAACTCTCCACATTGAAGTAGTTGAGATACCTAGATCGGACTTGGCCCTCCACGCGGGAAGAGGAATGGATGTATGACCAGGCAGAGCCATCCCCCAGAGCAGGGCCGGAACTCTCCTCTCCTCTCCTCTCCTCTCCTCTCCTCTCCTCTCCTCTCCTCTCCTCTCCTCTCCTCTCCTCCCTCTCCTCTCCTCTCCTCTCCTCTCCTCTCCTCTCCTCTCCTCTCCTCTCCTCTCCTCTCCTCTCCTCTCCTCTCCTCTCCTCTCCTCTCCTCTCCTCTCCTCTCCTCTCCTCTCCTCTCCTCTCCTCTCCTCTCCTCTCCTCTCCTCTCCTCTCCTCTCCTCTCCTCTCCTCTCCTCTCCTCTCCTCTCCTCTCCTCTCCTCTCCTCTCCTCCCTCTCCTCTCCTCTCCTCTCCTCTCCTCTCCTCTCCTCTCCTCTCCTCTCCTCTCCTCTCCTCTCCTCTCCTCTCCTCTCCTCTCCTCTCCTCTCCTCTCCTCTCCTCTCCTCCTCTGCCTGGCACTGCCCCGCTGTCCTAGCACTCTGCCCTACACTGACTGGCTTACTTAATGAATCACCTTGACAGCCAGGCATTATAAATCACCCCCCATCACACAGTTCTCACACTTGCATCCTCGAACACGCTCATTCATTGCTGTGGGCATGTTAGAAATAGGGCTTCTGAGGCAAAGCAGGAGGTGCAGTCCAGCACACACCGCTCCCCGTGCTCAAGAGAATGGCCTCCACAAGACACTTACCGGAAGGGAAGGAAGGTAACCGGCACTCAGGTGTCCTGAATATGCAGATTTATATTTGGAGCTGTTACAAATAAAAGAAGTATTTTAAGGCAATCACATTAATCAGGGCCTTTTTATGCATTTGCTGCAATGAGATACAAACGAGTGCATACTGAATGTAAAGGTTAATCAAAGGCAGCCTCTTCTTTTGGCGGCTTTATCCTTCTGCTGGTCTTTGCCAGGAAACATTCACTTCATTGCTCTCTTTTTTTGTTTGTTTGTTTTTAAACTATATATGTCTAACCCCCAATTCTCAGGTTTTCTGAAAATTAGAATTATATCTTACCCATTTTAAGTACCTGGAGAAGAATATGGTGAACCTGTAACATTGGAAAGCTACTTTGACAAAACAGGTTTTCAGCTTCAGTAGTTTTGATTGAGACTTTTCTATATATATTATAAAAGGTGCTGACTGATCCTTTGTTGCAGGCATTGAAGGTAATCCCTTTAAGAAAACCACCTAAGCTAGCAGAAAACCACAGAGAAGTCCCAGCCCGTCCAGAAGTCGTACAGGCCTGTTGATATAGATGTTCTGGGGACGCTACCTCTTACACTGCCCAGCTGGGAAGCATTTGGAAACATTTTATGGACCGATTCAGCATTAAATAGTGGGTTGACTGCAGACTGCGGTGCAGAATAGTAGCACTTAAGCCAGCTTTTTACAAGCCCATACCAAGTGAAGATGCCGTTTACCTGGTAACATTCACTTTGGGGAAATGCAGATGTTGCCCACGCTCTTGTTCACCCAAGCAGGTCACCTCACACAGCTTCAGTCACAGCTAAGCCATCACAGAAGCCCTGATGGCACAAGTGGCAATAGAAGCATTAAATCAAAGCACCACAATTCAGCTGGACAATGTCCCTTTCTCTCAGAGCACTGCTCCTGTTGGAGGTAGAATGGATCTGTCTGTGCAGGGCGAGGCTTGAAGGGCTTCCCAGTGGGGCGAGGCTTGTAGGGCTTCCTAGACCCTTCCTGCTGATGTGAGCCAGTGCTGCGACAAATCCAGGTGGTGATGCTTGGTCCTTTGGTACAGCAGCAGTGATGACCTGGCTCCACTCTCTGCCATAAGCAGCACACTTCCCATAAGTCATTAATTTTTAACTTTCTTCAGTCTGTGCTAGGAACTGAATTGCTGTAAAATAACTCATACTGGATTTCAAAAAGAGGCTGAGATAAACCAGGAAATCACCTTTCCTCATTGAAAGGGTTTTACTCTCCAAGACCAAGTAGGTACAGTAAGACTGTTTTCACATACCACCATCTCTGTCCTTCCTTTCTAGCTCCACATTGGTTTTTTTATCTGAGAAAGTCTCTAATAATTTTCTTCTTTGTATCCTTATGCCATTTCCAAACTTAGTCCCCTGGATTTTCATCTCATTTAAATTTGTCTTTCTCTACTCTTTTTGCCAGTAGAAAGGTATGAGGAGCTGTTCTAGGTTAATGGTTAGACTTGATGATCTTGAAGATCTCTTCCAACCAAAACAACTGTACGATTCTATGAATGAGAGTTTAACCCTACAACGTATCTGTACTTTCCCAGTCAGGCGCTGGTTCTCAGCCTCAAAATTCTTCCATTAAAGCATCCCCTTCAGATTTAAAATAGATAAAAGAAACATGCCCAAAATTTTGTTAGAAAAAGGCAGATTTCTGAGTTTCCTCTGGCCTGATGAAGTAAAAAACTACTTTTAGCTCTGCTCTCAAGACACAACAAGTGATCATGCTGCCTGCTTTCAGATATTCACCTGAAATGAGTTTCCATCTTGGTTTCTCATCTGTGTTTAGACTATTTCTTTTAAAATTTCTAATTCATCTAACAAGTTTACTTGGAAGATACGTATGAGATCAAAAGTCTGCTTTGGGTGTTTTGCTTTGTCCATGAAAAGCAGTAAACTTTGTAATCTCATTGGTTTTATTTCCTTACTTACCATGACTTTAAAGGCAGTAGATACCATTGAAGCTCATTATCTACATCGGCATTATAAGCATTACTCATGCTGCCCCAGACACTCAGGAGAACTTGGTGGTGACATTAAGCTGTCTACAGCACAGCAGAAGGTAAGGTCTTCTGCATCTGAGCTTAGTCATTAGACGTGCCTGTCTTCTCCTTCTGCCACAGGGCTCTGACCATCTGACTAGCTGTGATCCTTTCAGAGTCTCCAAGAAGAGATAAAATAATGCTTCAGTCACAGTATAGAAAGATTTCCTACTGTGCCAAAACACACAACCACTCCATCTCCTGACAGGGGCTGGCAATTTTGCTGGAAAGGTCTGTTAGATACAGAGGGGGAATTCTCATCTAAGATTGATTTTGTTTTAGTAATGGAATGCAATTCACATTGCCTAATTTAAAAAAAAAAAAAAGAGGAAAGTGGAGCAAAGTAAAAGGGGAGAAGGGAAGGGCAAAGATCTGATAAATGTTGGGGACCATGGCCTATGCTGTATGAAATTATTGTGCTGTGACAGTAAAAGTTTGTTCTGTTCTGCTTAGGAATTTAGGTTCATAAGGCAAATAATATTGCTGTGTTCAAATACAGCTTTTCAATGGAGCAAATTCACTGGTAAACATCACAAGCTGTGCTCTAAAACTCTTTTTTTTCCTGCCAAATACTTAATTTCTTTCACCATCTCCTATTATCTCTTTAGTGGACATGAGCTAACCAATCTGCTATGTAAACTGTTTGTCTCACTGGTGATGTAGGCTAAAGTACAGCCAGTCAAGATGTCTCTCCGCCAATATGATGATTCAAAACTACTTGTATGACTTATGTCCTGCCTGTCCCCACAGATATTTTCTTTTTCTCCATGGCTGCATTTCCAGATTTTATCTTATCGCCTCTTACTGTAGTATTTGTTGTGTGGGTGTATTGCTAGTGAACAAAGCCTAATCAGATTTACTTTACAAATGCTCTGTGCTTAAACTGAAGTAACTGCTCTGAAAGTTATCATGCCTTATCAATGTGCAAATACTACGTTCCTACCCACGTGTCTCTTGCAGAGCTGCAGGTCTGCAGACGGGCTTCGGCAGTGCTTTAGGCTGTAGTCCCTTTCTCCCGCACAGCTAGTACAAAGGCTGATGCAGAGAATTGGACATCCATATATGTCTGGGAAGCTGAATCAACAGATCCAAAAGGAATTTAACCAATATTCTGAGCTTGTGTACACATGCATAATCACAGTAAATATCAGCAAAGAGCTTCTTTATCCAAAAAATTCCTTCTTTCTCTGTTCCATCCTTTCCCACCTCCACTAGCCACAGCTCAAGGGTACAGTAAAGGTCACCTATAGCACATGGGAGGAGACAGGACTATGGCATATCAGAATCAATGTGTTTTGCTATGGCAGAGCTGCCCATCAGGAGCTGGTACAACGTGACACCAGTCCTGGGGACAGTTCAGAGCTACCTTCCCATTTGCATCCATCATCCTCTTCTTGCTTTTCTGCTCCAATAGTCAGCGCACCTCAGAGCCTGGTTGTGCAGACGAGTTTTTAAAAAGTCCTTTGAGAATTAGCATGACCATTTCCATCCAGGAACAACGTGAGCACTTACTCAGGACACAAACTGAGGTACAGGAGACCCAGCTGTGGGAATACAGAGAGGGTAATTTTCTTCAGCTACTGGGAAATTTTGTCTTTTTTCTGTTCAGTTCCTATTGCAATTTCTGTCATCACCAGACAAAAGAGACCTTTAATTCTGGCAGATAGCACGGAGGAACTAGGAATTCTTGTTCCTCATTACAGCATTAGACTTAGCAGTCCTCAAGCTGTTATGAAACACTCACAAGGGTCACAACAGGAAGTACAACCATCAGCAGCAAGTAAAGTAAAAGCTTTCCTTCCTATTCTAAGATTTCAGCACTTCCTTATCCTTCAGCTTGAAATCCTCTTACAGTTGTTGCATTTATTTAAAGGAATTTTTTTTCTTATTTCTGCCTGGGCCATGTTAAGGGCCCACCACCTGCTCTCTCCTGTGGCATGCTCAGTTTGCATGAGAAACGGGCAGAAGGAAAACAAAAGCTCTAGCTTAATCAACTCTCAGAGGAGACCTTGAAGCCTCTGGTCAAAGGTTTGCAGACTGCATTAGGTACCGCTCCCCTGGCTCCATCTGATCTCCTGCCACAGGTCTGTGTCTTGTTCCTCCAGCCTAGTTTCTCTTTTTCTAGTTAGATGCGGTGCTGCCATTCAGGATGGAAAGTAAGCTCACAGCCTATTTAATATGTACCTGTTGACTCACACACAACAATTTAATCAGAATTTGATAGGGTTTGGAGGCATTCCATCTGTTTCGAGACTGAACAAATAAAAGCTGTCTGAAAACCTGCTCTCAAAACCCAGAAGAGGGATTATTTCCAAGTAGGTGCAAAGCCTGGGTCAGATCCTATTCATTTTATTTATATGAGCAGTCAAACTGTGAATGGAATGACACGACTGAGCTAGGTAAGCAGGATCCAACCTATTATTTTCAGCTCCCTGAATACCCCTAGTCCTCATTCATCAAGCATTCTAAGGACCTTTTGACCACAGTCAGACAACACAAGCAACAAGTTTAAGCTCTGGATTATCTGAGCAGTTAAAGTTAGGCACATGCTTAAATGCTTGCTGAGTTAAAGTTCAGAGCAGCCTTTGGGTTTTGGTCTTCCTGCTGTCATTTCTGGACACAGAGGAAAGTCTTTGTGAAGACGTGGCTGCTTCTAGCTTTCACATAGATTAATACGGTACAGGCCATAATTTTTTTGTCAGCTGCGGAGATTACTGTGTGTGGGAACTTCTCAGGCTGCACAAACAGAACAAAAAGCAGTCACCCCCACTAGCTAGATTTCTTTTCTCTCCTTTAAGGCTGACTGTCTCCATGGGCAAAGATGTAAAAGGGCTATTGCATAAATCCCAGAGGACGGATGAGAAAACTTGTTCCTGGGTATATTGTGGCCAAGTACCATTGCTGTTGGCAGTAAAAGTGATAGCTGCAGCTCCTGGCCTGGGCTATGGGCAGGTGAGGGAGCCTGTCAGCATTTGTGCATGGTACCAGAGCAGCATGTCTACCTTCACTCGCATACCTTGTGCTCAGCACCCTGTTTTAGCAGGCAGGTACAGCATTGCTCGATCATTTGGAGAAAAAAAGATGGGCAAAACAATGTAGCTAAAGCAGATGCCTTTTTTACTTCATCCTTAGCACTCTGAGGAAATCAATACTTGAGCCCACTCCACAGACAGCTGACAGGCTGCAGGCTACCTCCCTGTCCCCACCATGTACTTCCATAGTGCTTAGCTTTAGTTTTAGGGTCCTGTAGCTGCTCCATCTGGAACAGCCCTCAGGGCCTCCCACTGCAAAGTAACCTCTGCAGCTCCAGGACTATCTGGCTTCTCAGGCATGATGCAAAATAAAGCAAGGGGGAGGGCAGCAGGATATAAGGTAATTGTGTACCACAGCGTCTCAATGCTACTCAGCAGCCAATTTTAGCCCCAAGCTGTTGATGCAGTGGTTTCTTTGTCTCCATAAGTCAGGTGCAGACTTCAGTGAAGCTTGCAAAGGTGTGAGCATGATGGACAAATCAGAGGACAACGAGAAAACTGTGACCTGGATGGATCAGTCTTCTTCGGCTCCATCCATCCCAGGCAAATAGGCACTGGTGCTGGTTTGCTGCAAAACGCGCAGCAAAGGAAGGTAGCAATAGAAATGGTAAATGGTGTTTTCTTCCACGCCCAGTATAAAAACGCCCAAGGCCTGAGGATTCAATTGACAGAATCAAACCCATAACATTGCATATGCCTTATTTAGCTCATTGTCTCAGATTTTGTAGCCTTTATATTACATGTTGCAGACACACAGTCTACACAAATCTAAGACCAGATGTTCATTTTGCAAACAGCTGTTCTGCTTGCAAATGGCACTGCCTGTCCCTGCCCCAAAGTGAAGACCACTCCCTGTTCTCCACTGCGTACGTAGAAAGAGGGTTCATGCAAGCTCCTCTTCATCTTCTTCAGGAAAAATGCAGTTAGTTCACCCTGCCCAGGAGGATGCTAATTTACAGAACAGGTAATGCAGTGAAAATTAGGCTATTTGAAAATGTTTCAAATTAGGCATTCACAGTTTCCAGATGCTGTTACAAAACTTGGCCCTTGAAATTCATTGATCAGAAGTCCTCCACAGTACCACTAAATGATTCAGAACATCCTATTAAAATCTCACTGTGAAGTAAAATGGTAGTGTGCACTGACACCCACATTTTTTTCAAATCCGCTCTCAAACTTGAGTCCAGTTTTGCATATTATCACTGCTTGCGTCTACAGTTATGAAAGTTATCGTCTTCTCTCTCCCAGCAAACTTGAAGGAACAGCACTTGACATGAAGAGTCCAGTGACTAAAAGTACAGCATTGAAAAACATAAGGTCATTGAGATTCTTGCAGTGTTCCTTGTTAATACACAGCTTCTTTGAATGCACTATGCAAAACAAGGGTAGCAAACGTCACACAAAATAGTAGCACTACAAAATGCAGCTGGATTAAAAAAAACAATGGATCTTTCTTGAGATAGGTACTTGCCTTTGAAATTTCAACTGAACAGTAAGCTTTGTGGATAAAATAATTTTTTTTAGCAGATACAGGCATCTGAATTAGGAGAACTTTGAAGAGTAACAGGCACAATTTGCACTTCCAGAAGATGTATACACTTATCCACAGATTTTCAGAGACTGCTTTCAGCAAGTCACTCCAAAATACCCTTTCTTTTGCATTTATCTTTCTTTTCCTCTCAGCATTGGTGAATATTCTTTAATATTCTTATGAATTTGTCTGCTTGTGATTCTGATAAAAAATAATCTTTTCAATCTAAGCTGAAATAGAATGAATTAAGCCCAAGAATATTGATATTAGCATGTAAATGATGTTCATGGAGTCAGTGTGATACTTATAGTAACTGGTTCTTGCAATACTCCATAATATTATGCAGGTTCAAAGGACTAAATTTTTAGTGCAAAATACCATTTTTATTACATAGGTATGTAATGTACTGTAGTGCTGAGTGCATTCATTAAAAATATCTAGGAAGCATTATTTTTTCCTTTTTTTTTTTTTTTTGTAGCCAATATTGCTTCCATACAAGGGTACATTTTAAAAGGTACTCTGCAATTGCTCACCACCAGCAATTATTCCTAATAACATCTTTCAGGCACCTAGCTATTCAGCTAGACATACGTAAGATAGGACACACCTCACCGAGGAATGAACTATGTTTGGTGAAATCTCCTGTCTAGAGACACAGTGAACTGATTTTGAACTCCTGAAAGAAGAGATGAAGAGAGAGCAAGCAACATGGTGAATGAGCTGGTTAACAGAACGATCCAGAGCAACAGTTCAGGTCTCACCTCCTAAGGTGTGCTGGTTTGCAGTTCATTTCTGTAATCACTAGCTCTTCAAGCTGGGTGGGGGGGGGTGGGTGGGATGGGGTTGTGTGTGTGGAAGTAGTTGTTTCCCAGTCTGTTAATACAAATTATCAAACTTCTCTCTCCAGTCTCTGTCTGTAAATGCCCTGAAAAAGGCTCACAGCTCAAGCGCTTCTCCTTTTAGTGCACTTCACTGCACCTAAGTTGGCAATTACCATGCGTGAGCTCATCTTATCCCATAAGATTTGCAGGACCGGGCCAGTTCAGTTCTTGCGTGATATCTTTGTGAAAACTTCAGGAGTGCTGGAAAGTATAAGTCATTGTTTGTTACGGGACTGCCCTCTGAATGAATAATTACTTGCGGACAAGTAGGCAGACTGGATCACTGAGGCTGCACCTAGCCTGGTGTACCCTTATCCAGCTCACACTGGGGCAACACGCAGGGTGGCCAGCTGCTGCTTCCACAAAACCCAAGCACAAGGTAACCCAACCACAATAACTATTTCAGAGGACCAGGCACCCAGAGGTCAGCATTGTCTGAGGTTGAGCTCACCGCCACCTCGTAGCCACAGGGTGTAATCCAGCCCTATCCATGGGTCATCGCCTTCCCCATGAGCCACAAAAGCCTGTTCAGCAGCCTAATTCAGATACAAGGACCAGTCCTACAGAATTACTGAGAAAATAAGAAACCAAGAGTAAGCATTACCATTCTGGGTGCCTGCGTTAGCAGTGAGTTTATAAAGTGCCAATAGAGATTTCTTACCTCTATTTGTGCAAAGTTTGCATTATCTCTCTCCCCAGCAGCCCCTCCTAATCTGATGGGTAAAATCAATTTATGGCCCTAATTCAGGTAATTAGTTCAACCTTGAGCAAATGGGCAAGGCGTGCCAAAACAGCCGTCAGCAGTGCCCACCCAACTTCTGATTTCTGGCTAAGGTTCTCAGGCTAAAGGCAAAGGTAGAAAACCCAGCACACATCTTTCCAAAATTGTTTACTCATTAAGGAGGAAGCTGGCAGGTGACACTTCATAGGTTTAGTTTCTAAATCCAGGACTGGCTGTATCACTATCCTTATCCTCTACTGTCAAGCTCCAGTAATCTCATTAGTTACTCTCAGTTCCCGTATCACTCTGGTAGCTTTGCTCCTGTTTCAATTTAAATTATTATTTTTTTAAATATAAAGCAACGCTAATTTTCTCCAGGTATTCATACATATGCCTTGCAGAGTTGTACTAAAGCTTCCTTTTTTCTGCTGAACGTGTTTGGATTAACACATCATGGAAGTACAGCAATGTAGGATTGGAAAAGGACCACCTGGGACTACACCAGCCATTCACAGTCCCTAGAGATTGAATCCCAGCAGTATCGCACTGGTGGTGCACACATCTTCAGCCACCAATCCACATTCCCTTGTCTTCCCTCCTACTTCAGTTTCTTGTGAATCCATGCCCATGGCTTTGCACTTTGTGCTTCTCTAATTCACCCTGTTCCTGTTGCTCTAATTCACAAGTTCCTTCGGTCCTCCCTGAGTGATGCTTCTGTCCTCATCAGCATTAGCGACCCTGTGCCACTTCATATTACTGACAAATGTCTTAAGCTTAGACTAAGATCTTGTACCAAGTTCAATAATGAAAGAATTCGATCGTGTTGGTTCCCAGATGCATCCCTAAAGACACCACTGGTAACCTTGTGCATCCTGGCTCCTCTTTGACACGCTCACCTGCTCCCCACTCTAACTCCCATGCAAAACCCGCTCACCTAATGGCATAAATGCTTGCAATCGTAAAATACTCTGCAAGTTTTAAAAACATAGTTCTTCACATTTTGTAGAAGTAATAATGAAGGCAATACCTCCTCTTGTAATCTAATCTAGGGCAAGGCTGATCTAGGAAGCTGTATTCTTTTAATTCTTTTAAATTAGGTCAGAAGACTGAAATGAGAACTTACGGTGTATAAATATAATTTTTGCTTGGTTTTTTGGCAAACTCTAAACCTGACTGAAGCTGAGCTATCTCTACTCAGTATATTAAGAATAATAAGAATAATTAATTCTCAAATGCATTAATGACAATAGTAGATAATATGCAAATAATGAGAATGTAAAACTAGACAAAAAGTATTGAATGGAGTAAAATCTTTTAAAATTTTAATTTTGGTAAAATGATTATTCTGCAATTGTGCAGCTACTGAGTATGACTTAAAAAGAAAGTCATGTACTTTAATAACACCTTGGAAATTGTTGTATAGCAAATATTTATTGAAACTTCTTCCATTCTCTATTCATCACTCTCTTTGTAAGACTTGAAAATAAATTGGTTTTGTAAACTCGAAGTGCGAGAATTTTGAAACGACTAATCTTCACAGGATATTGCAGTCATAAATTACCTTTAAAAAACTTGGGACAGGAACCTGGTATAGGAATCAATACAATATTCAGTTACGAGGAACCACCTCCAGAAGCTGTTATTAACAGGAGCAAAGAGCATTAGTCAATGAGTTCTTCTGACATTCATACTCAAAATGCAAAGTTTCTGAGATGGATTTACAGCAAAGAAAAAAAAAAAAGGCAGTAGGATATCTGATTCATGCCAGCCATGATGTGAAAAGAAATACATTTTGCATGCGGCACTGTTTCATCTGTGAAAATTGTCACCAAATTGCCACTGAAAACATCAACTCATCTTTTAGTTCAGTTTTCTATTTATTTACTAAACCTCTTATGAAGGTCTACAATCAAGCCTTTTCTTTAATTATCTGAAAATACCATTCAGTGAAATTCTCAGATCATTTACTATCAAAACACAAAAAGGCAGTTCTATGGATAGAAGCACTAGATTTATAGATGTATACGAAGTTTGGCAGCTCTGGACCTGGGATAGAAATAAGGAGCTGACTTTGGTGAGTCCTCCTTCCGTAGTCCCTAAAGCTATCTCTCCCTATCTTTCAGAAACATTGCTCAGTGCCCTTTCCTGCCAGGGGTGGAGGCTCTGAGCTCCTTCTGCCCCAGAGCTGAAGTTTTGCCTCCCCCCCTTTCAGAGGCAGCGGACATTTATTTAAGTGAGTTAGGTCACTACTAAGCGTAGGTTACCTTTGCTAGCTCTGCATCACCTTGCTGCGTCCCAGGGTGGCCTTGCAGCTGCACCAAGAGCTGGGCTGATCCTCTCCTCTACTCAGGGCAGGTTTCACCAGAATTGAGCGAAAGCGTTGAAAATGGGTGAATGCAAATATATTCACCCTGTGCAGTAAAAATACACAGCATCCATTTATTTCACAGAGGGCAGGAGTATCCAGTTTACTGATCACCACCACCGAAGTTAGCCATTCAGGTGGCCAAATTCAGAGGCTTGGGACCGAGCACAGGGAAAGAGGCCGGGGGCAGCACCCCTGTGCTGGGGACACAGCAGGGCAGCAGAAGCCACGGGCAGGAGCAAGGGAAAAGGCACAGCAATGAGCCACCCCCATCCTCCTCCTCAATGCAGCACTCCCAGATCTCTGCGTGAAACACCCTGGTGCCCGTTAAGAGCAGTGGGGTGCTCTGATCCAATTCCTCTGAGGAGATGCTGGTTTTTGGTAGTCAGTGCAGCCTTCGTGTAAAGGGTCAGAGCAGATGCTGAGCCCCAGATGAGAAACAGGGACAGATGTGCCTCTCTGCAAATTTTAGGTGCCACCTTCCTGTGACAAGGAGCAAAGGGAAAGGCTAGATGACAGCAAGGGGCTGCCACTAGCCCCAGGCATTCAGAGCCCTGCTACAGGCTAGGGAGGGCTGGCATGGCCCCTTTTCTTGCTCTGGGCTCCCTTTTATGGAAATCCCAAACTTGACTGCACTTTTATTTTCATATTTGGGGTAAATTAAGAACAATTCAGTAATTTGCACCTATTTTCAGAACAAGTGATTTTTAATCACTCCCTCCTTTATTTGATACAAATGCAGCTCTTCACATTGCTGGCTTTCTCTGAACTCAGGCGAGCAGTAAAGAGAAGCAGCCATCCCTCGCTCGCTTCCTCCGGCTGTTGAAAGGAGCTGTTTGCAAGGGTGTGCTGTGGGGAACACAGTCACTTCCTTACCATGTTTGGCCGGAGAAAGAGATTGCACTCAACCCGGAAGCACGGAGCATTGTGCAGCTCGGGAAAATATTTTAAACATCTCTTCTGTCTTCCTGCTCTTTTTTTTTTCCTTTTTGGTAAGGGAAGATGCATATACTTCTGCGTTACATTGTTTGAAAACAAAAGGCTGAGCCATCTCAGGCTTGTCTCAGTGGTTTTGTTTGACAAAGTAGGATCCTGTGGTTAAGCTGAAACTGGCTAAAATGCAGCGCAAGCTTAAGCAAATGCTCTCCGGGCACTTACTGAGCAAAGGGGTGGAAGTAACAAAGCACCTCATGCATCCCTGCCTGACTGAGTTTATATTACAATTGTTAAAAAAATAACTAGGATATGAAAGAAATTAAACATTGAGCGTGAAGGTGGTAAAGACCAAGTGCAGGACTGCTGTAAAAAGCTCTGGTTTTAGCACTCTTGACATGAAAATGAAACCAAAATGCAGTCATTTTCCATTTTCAAGTACAGCTCTGCTGGGATGTGTGATGCTAGCTGGACACCAGCTTTAGACACTCTTAAAGCTGTTACTGATGACTTTTTTTTTTTTCTGTCTCATAAAAGGTCAATGTCTCAAGGAATTCAAATTACTCTCACACCTTGGGAGCAGAGTGCCTATTAGTGTCTTTCTTGGTGTAAGCAGCGCCCATGGCCCTGTACAAACACCCTGGAGTCCAAGTCCCATCACCCACTGCTGAGTGCCTGTGTCACACGGGAAGCTGGACTGAGCCCCTCCACCACATCCCTCTTTGGGCTTCCCTCTGCGAAAGGGCTCCGTGAGGGCTTAGTGAGTGTGATCAGGGCCTAAACCCCGGTGCTCTGGGTTTTGGTGGCACCACGAACAAATGGTGTAAGCCAGGGCAGGCCTGAGGCTAAACTGTAAGGATCTAAGCAAGGCCAAAGGGTGCCAAATGTTAGGGTGTATCCCGCAGGCTGTTTGGGAGGGGATGTCCCTCTTGTCCCAGCTGGACACCCATATGCCTCCTGTCCCCCGTGCACACCTCCTGCCCCACAAGCAATGCCTCCGGCAAAGCCCGATGCCAGCACAGCTGCATTTTCAGGGAATCATTGGTTTTGCTCTCCACACACCTTTTCCCAGCAGAAAGTCAAGCAGGAGATGAGAATAATCCAACAACGATGTGCAGATATGAGTGATCGAGGTGCCTGTCCTGAGACATGCTGGGCCTTTCGGCACCTGCCTTTGCACAACCCTACAACTGCAGCAGGAAATCTGAAGCAAGAGGAAATCCATTCCTTTCCCAAGGACATCCCCACATGTGTTGGGGCAATTTGTGCTTTTCCTCCCACAGGACCAAGTCTTGGGAGGGTGTGCTGGCTGCATTACTTGTTTCAGAATCCTGGACTAAATAAATCCGCATCTATAGGACTGGTTACACTCTTGTCCTGTGCTGCAGGCTGGTGGTGCTCCCTCCCACGCACAGGAGTAGTGCTGGTGAGAGCAGCCCCAGGGAGCAGGATGCCTGGAGAGCAGTTCCTCCTCCGCTGCCGGTCAGCAGGGCAGGGGCTCCACGTCTTTCACTGCGCTGACAAGCCACAGCACAGGGGGTCAGAAAAATCCCCCTCTCTGGGAAAGCAGTTGATCTGGCTCCTGCCAGGGAAACATTTCAAAGGCAATTATTGGGAAGAAAGAGTGATTCTTTATTAATAGTAATAATAGTAACGACAGCAGCAGCAGCAACAACAGATTGCATTCATCATTCTCTACACTGAAAATCTTTCAGCGTCATCTGTCTTCATTTTTACACGAATGGCTTCTGGGACATTAGAGCGCATTGATTTCCCTGGGATTTATCCCGTTCCCTGGGAATCAACCCTGGATCCCAGGTTGAGGAGGATCATTGCTCCATGACTGCAGCTGATTCCCTACCTCTGCAGATGCTCGTGGCCTTCCTCAGAGGCCACGTGTAGACATACAGAGCCCCAGAGTCCTGCCCAAGCTGTAGCTAGAGAGCAAACATGTGCCTCTGGGAAGAAGGTGTAAGTGTAAGGATTGTCTTCTGCAAGCCCCTGCAACGAAAAGAGCAGAGGAAGGGTCTTTCTCTGACTACCACTGATCCTGTGCAAGGACAACATTTTCTGGCAAACCCTTTTTCCCGAGAAAATGTTGAATTCTTCAAATATCTTTTCCAAGTACCAGTCTACAGAGAAGAGTTATTTATGCCTGTACCCAGGCTAGGAGTTTCCAGTCACTTTGGAGCTAGCTCTTTCCTTCATCTTCCAGCTGAGTGTTTTCCTGCTTTAAAACCTCAAACATATTCACTGAGTGAAATAAAGATTCCCAGCCCCATCTCCTCACAAACCTGTGTGGCACCCCCATGCCAGGGAGAAGTGCACTGCTGATGCAAGAGACTGCTGCCTGTATTTACGCTCTGCATCTCAGCTGAGATCATGTGTCACATCGCCTCTCCCATCCTGAGGGTCAGTCCGGCCTTCAGCCTCCTCCAGTGCAGCCCCTGCTTCTTAAATTCAGGCTAAGTTTCCTGTTTTTCCTTTTCCTGTTTTTGCATATATTTTCTCCTTGCTTCCTGTCACACTTCAGTGCTCCCTGTGTTTGAGAGCAAAACTCTTGATAAACGTCACTGGTGGCTACTACCATGAGCACAAGACAGCTGAGGTTAACCATTGACCTTTGTTTCCATCCCATAAGCACCTAAAAGACGAGCAGCAGCATTTTCAGGGACAAAAGGTTACAAGCAAAGACTTTGCAGTGCCAGTAGTGGCATCTCCCAGTCCCACCATCACCTAAGGGGCAGCTGAAAGTCTGGTCCTGACCACCACACCCGTGGAGGTTTTCTGGTGGACTTAAAGGTTAAGGAGATCCGGGAGCACCAGGTACAGCTACGTGTTATTTGTGTTGGCTTTTACCTCCAGTTTATGATATCAAATATTACTCAGTTTATTGCCTGCTGGATTGATGGTGGCTCTGTGTGGCAGGTGGTGTCTCGGTGGCAGTGTCCTGCCTGGGGACAGTGCCACTGCAGCTCCCCAGTTCCACAGCTCAAACCTATGCCCATAGGCTCAGAGACCCAAACAATGTGGGGGGACTGCGGGAGGGAAAACCCTGCTAGCTGGAAGCTGCAACAACCGCTGTGTACTTACCACGTAACCTCTGAGTCATCTTGAAAGCAGTGCCAGTGGACCTTGCCATGCTTGCACAGTCATTTGCCCAGCCAGACATCACCACCCTTGTGGCATGTCCACAGGCCAAACTACCTTTCTACCCCTTCGTAATGAGGTGAAACAGAGGTGCTTCCAGGGAAGTGCAGCCTGACTCATGTCACAAAATACAGCCAACGAGAAGGGTTTCTTACTCATCTGCTTGTCTCCTGCCCAGAAGGGCTCTTGAACCAGTTGGTGAGAAGTAGTGGCAGGGTTTAAGGTGTTGCTCGCTCAGTTGCCTGACAGAACTGGCAGAAACCACTCCAGGACCCCTTAAATTACCCATGACTCATCCTCCGATGAAGTCATGGCTCATTTGTGTTTATCTTTTTTATCATTGTTTTATACTGTCTGATACTTTATTGGTGATCGTGTTTTATTAGACTTCCAGGTGAAGGGTTTTGAACTTGTTTGTCGTTGTCTTGGGGAGCAGTAAAACTATACGTGCCAGCTTGTCAGCACAAAATTTTGGTTTCCAATGTTAATTTCAGTACTCCCTGCATAACATGTAGTTTTCCAGGTGTCTGAACACTTATTGAGTCAGTAAAGACCTCCTGCATTTATAACAAACAGATTATATGTGTTGTCCTCCAAGTACATCCAAAGTTCCCTCTTCATGCCCTCTGTCCATCATTTCATGGCCTTCCCTTACACAAACCCTTAAACATTTGCCTGACTGAGCTAGTATTTTTGATTTGTGTTTTATACTGCAGAAACGTGAAAAATAAGGCTTGAAAGAGCTTTGAGAGGTCATGAGGTATGTAGACTCAACTACGGACAAATATCTCTTAAATTAAGAACAAATCATAACTGACTCCACAAACTCAAAGCATCTCGGGGCAAGGATCTCTACAGAGGAATATAGGTCAAGGACACTGGTTGATACGGGTATAGCCTCGGGGGTTTTGCAGCCTTAGGCAGGAGAAGGTGCTATCAGCTCCTCGAGTGTGTGAGGTCTTTGGTGAATCCCTGTTCCAAAGATCGGAGTCAGAAGGATGTCCCCACCACTAGCAGTGAATCAATGATCATAATGGGACTGCACAAATGAAAAATTGCACTAATACATTGGGTAAGAATATTGAGATGCAGGTAACACTTTTGTTCACCCTATTATTTTCACAAGCTTTTAAATAGTGCAAGTCAAATAATTGCCCAGTTGTTAAGACTGGTGTACCCATAGTCACTGCAGGAGGGTACAGTCACATATAACAACACAAGAATGCAACTGATGTTATGTGACTGCGTATTGCCTGCCTGGTGTAAATAATACCAGAAGAATCACCACACTGCCAATATTCCTCTCACTTCTTGGAGAAAAGGAATGACTGCAAGGCATAGCCAAGCAATGCATTACAAGAAGTGCTGCAGCACTGATCTGGTATGATAGCACTAGTCCAGTAACACACCTGGTGAAAGACCAAGGAAATAGTCCATGCCGTGATGATATAAATTGTATATGGTTTCTGCTGCCCAGTGCTCATGCTATGCCCCAGCATGCAGCTGCTAGTTTTCCATCTTCATGCCATGAGCTAAATTATCACAGAATCATATAGATTATAGATCATAGAATAATTTAGTTTGCAAAAGAGCTCTGCAGGTCATATGCTCCAATAGCCCGCTCAAAAACAGGGCCAAGCTTGCAAGATTGTTGCAGGATGCTCAGGACCCTTGGAGCTTTGAAGATCTCCAGTGATGGAGGTTCCCCAACCTCTGTTTCCAGTGTTTGACTATCCTCATTGTCATAAGCTTTTTTCTAATATGTAAACTGTTGCAACTTGTAGGTGGAAAGAGTGGCTCCATCTTCTCTATAACATCCCATTAAGACTGGGTTTGCTCCAGGCTGAGCAACCCCAGCTGCTCTCTCAGCCTTTCCTCTTATATCATGTGCTCCAGTCCCTAGTTGTTCTCCATTGGACTTGCTCCAGTATGTCAATGACCTCATTGTACTTAGAAGCCTCCAAAAACATTTTCCCAGCTGCAGTTTCCAACCCTCCATTATTTTCAACCTTGCAAGAAGATTAAGAATGGTTAATCTATTTATGTAAAGGAAATAAAAGTCATGTAAAGGCACAATCCCTGAGCTGTCTCTGCATTTGGTGTTGGACAGATGGCTCAGATTCCACCTGTGTCTCTGGAGGCAGATGCAGCCAATATCTAAATGGGGAGCTGCTCAGCTGCGGTCATGTCAAATGCTGAGCATATGTCACAACTGCTGGTGTCAAGGGGAAGAGGGGAAAACAGAGCTTTATAATCCTGACCAAGTGGCCTGGAAATCGGCACCAGAGCCCCTTGTAGTGTTTCCTATTTGCTGTAGATCCTAAAAGGACAGGGAAATTTTCCACGGTCATCTTTCAGGTGAATATATTCCAGCAAAGGATAAAAGTCACCGCAATACCTAGCAGCTCCTAATGGCTTGCTCTAGAGTAAAATCACCTTCATGAGAGACTGCAGAAGCAGAGAAGTGGCACTGGGCACTTGTAAGACAGCAAAGTTCACAGGGAGGTAAGGATGTAAGTAGTAGCCCAATGGAAGGTAAGTATAGGAGGATGGGAGGGATAGCAGTGTGGCATATCTTCCTAAAACAATGGAAAAACTTAGACTGGTCCCTGTCTTTCAGGGGGAAATGTTTTTCTGTGTTGGCTGTATGGAGAGCCTCAGCATTGCTCTTATGCACAGCTCTGCCTAAGAATTAGACCCCTAACCTCAGCTAAATTAAGTCCTGGGATCTCAGCCTTTCTGATAGTGTTTCTCAGGATGCATCCCTGAGTTCCATTTCTAATAATGTTACACAGCCAATACAGATTAATGCAATCAACACACAACAATAATGCACAATCATCATCGCATCAATATTGATAAGCTTTATACCAGCTTACTCCTTGAATAACAAGGAGTAGCAATACCAAGAAAATAAAATGTTTGCAAAGTATAGGACTGTAGGCAGCAATGCCTATGAAATAGACCCAGGTGTCTGGACAGAAATACTAAAAAAATGTGTGTTTGGAGAGTCCTGCTGACTTCTCACGTGGTTATCTTTGATAGAGAAGCTTTTCAGCACTTATTGAAATTCGGGGTCCTTTAGTGTATCTCAGGTTGGGCACTCAAACACAATCAAATTTTCTGACAATCAGAAAATTTTAAGTTGAGCTGCAAAAACATCTAAAAATAAAAAGTAATGGGTCTAAACACACTGCCACATACTGCTGCCACAAGTAATGGCCAGCGGTTGTACCACAGACACTATCGTTACATCGGTGATTTCCTGATGGTGGTCCAAAAATAATTGTACCATTGCTAGGCATGACTCAAAAGAATTACTTTTGTAGCTGGAGAGAACCAAAGGGCACCACATCCATCTGCTTGCCTTATGGCAGGCTCAGCTTGCTATTTATCATGAGCAGCGTAGTTTTGAATTCTCCCTTCTGTAACTCGCACCTCTTGTTTTGCCCCTTGGCAGGGAGCTGACAGTTCTGAGTCAGCTGAGTCCTGTGGTCCCCACTGGAGCAGCCATACATTACGTGTCAGCAAGACTTGCTGGGTACACAGGAGTAGGAGTCGAGGAGAATCCACTGCTCAGAGGGTGCAAATTACACGCTTAGCAGGACAGAGAAGGTGCAAAGCACACCCAACTGTGCTGTTCTGCAGTCAGCTAGACATCTTTCTGAAGGCTGCCACCTCTCCTTCCCTGTGGTGTGGAGCCCCACGTTGCAGGAAGTGAGGGGAATGGCAAATCCAAGAAGGAACAGGCTAAAGGCAAGGGTACAAATAGCTGCTGAAACAGGAATTAGCATCTTGGTGGGAGGTTCAGAATAAATCTGTAGTACTTAGCCTTTCTTTCAGCTATTTCAGAGAAGGACCTAAGATCTAAGGATGAACCCAGCAGGCAGCACATAGGAATGACATGGGCCGAAATAGCAGCAACTCTCCCTTCTCTGTCACTTGTAAGTATACTCATTATTTTTCAAAGACCAGAGTTCCCAGATTCTTCACCATTACAACAGCCAAAATGACAGAGCATTTGCTGACTGTTTAGCACCTTCAGAGAAAAAAATAGGGAGGAAAGTGGAAACTCCCATTCAACTAATGTGGAAAGCTGCAGTGGCACTGCAGGCATGTCGGCTTCACGGGGTTTCCAGCCTCAGTTACTGCTGGAGGGCCCCAGTACTTCTTTCTCCGCTTCCCTCCCGCACCTCTCTGTTGATCTGGCAGAAGTCTTCATGCAGCTGCCTGGAGAGTTGGAGCAGGGAAATGCTCTCGACAGAAAAGATAATGGTTTTGAGTGGCAGTTTTTCATCACAGTTGGGGTCACTCTGTGCCCATACCAACAGCTCTGCCAGCTCAGTGTA
The DNA here is from genome assembly GCA_009769605.1 of Bucorvus abyssinicus. Lineage (NCBI taxonomy): Eukaryota > Metazoa > Chordata > Aves > Bucerotiformes > Bucorvidae > Bucorvus > Bucorvus abyssinicus. Next base: position 26,549,339 of record CM020030.1, on the reverse strand, counting down.
GGAAATGGCATTACTGTGGACGCAATTCAGTTGCTAAATGTTTAAGTGTAGCCTAAAACTGGTGAAACCTGCTTGCCAGGCTGCTGCCGGGGACCAGAGCTGTGGCTGGTCTTCCTTCCTCTGGCAACACACCAGCAGCATGTGCATGTGCTGCTGTGTGCCTTCCTGCATGCTCTGGTCCTCGTACTGCCATGCTCCTTACACGATGCTGTTCCACTGGAAATACTTGATGCTGGAGGGAAATTTTGAAAGAAGGCAGAGACTTTTTAATCCTTTTCAATTTGCACACCTCTAAACCTTTCTAGCAGACCCACAGAATCCCACACAGCAGATTTCAATGCTTGTTTTTCTGATGTACCTTTTTAGCCAATATCCTAGATGGAAAATTGTGGGCCTGAGATGCCAAGCACAAAAGCAAGTTCTTGTTAAGGAGAACTCTGACAACTCAAAGGTCTTAGGCTGCATTTTCTCTTTTGCGTCATTAAATTTGTGCATAGACAAATAGTTCCCACGGTATGCTAACTTGAAATATTATGAAAGCATGATGACTAATGATTCATAAAAATGTGTGATAAACTGCCTGTGCCTTATCAAACAAGGGGCAAAATATCCAACACAAACACCTGATCAAACAGAATCAATTTCTAACTACTTTGAAGACACCTATCCATAGGTTCATCTAAGGAGAACAAAACCAATAGGGAAGTTTCAGGCAAAAAATCATCCAAAATTGGACTAGAGGAGCTAGTTTTTGTCAGAAGTAACAAAATAATGTCATAGAGTAACTGGGAGTTTTGCTAACTGTGATCAAAAGGACAAAGAGGAAGGGTTCTGAGAATGCCCTGTAATATAGAAATGAGTTGTGCCTCTGATATGAATAGACAAAAACTGACCTAGGTATGCACCAAATTAAGCCTATATTGAATTATCTACTGGAAGAGGTGAGGTGATGCTTATTCTCCAAGCCACCATCAATACCTAGATCCCACTGTACCTGCAGCAGCATGGTAGACTCCATAGGGCTGGCTTTTCCAAAGTTGTCCTAAGCCCAATTTTTAAATGCCCAGTTCTGTAAGGATGACTTTACAGAACAACTAGAACTACTGAAAACCAGGGTTTTAATGCATACTAGTGTCCGAATTAACTGGATACTTCTGCAAATCTGTCTCTACCTGTGCAAGTTAACTGATTTCTGAGAGCCTCCATAAACATAATATAAAAAGATAGTCCAGGCACTCAGGGCAGTTTACAGTGTAAACAAGAGAAGTGGCAGTGTAATTAAAATTTTCTTTCTTTCTTCTTTTTGTTTTTAAAGAAATACCAGTTGCTGATATTATTAACACTCTGAGCACACTTTTTAATTAAGAGATGTACATTAGAGTCCCCTCCCTCAGTTGGTTTGCCTGAACACTCTGGGATCCTTTGCTTTCTTGGGAGCACTTGGGTCTGTCCTTACAGACCACCACAAAGGAGCAGAACATGAAATACTGTAAATCAGGAAATATATGGGAATAAACTAAAAAAGTGAAAGACAAGGAGGAAAACCATATTCATAGAGGCAGTAGGGCTAGGCAAATGCTACGTAGGGTATATAAGGGTATATATTGCTCTATAAATGCTTCACATAACTATGAAGGTCTATGCTTAGAACTTTTAAACTTAATACTCTGCGGGGCTTACATACATGTGCTCTTAAATGCAGCATTCACCCAACACACAAACCTATATGAAATATCTCTACTAAAACAATTGCACAGGATCTAAAAAAAAAACCAAGGTGAGACCATCAGATAGATCTTTTTATATGGGAGATCAACCATGCGCATGTTTTAATGTTCTTTTAAGTTACTGTGAAAAAATCAGGACAGGGAGAAGTCAATGACAGTAGCAACCCATGATATTTGGTTCATTTCATGGGGGATTTATGAGATACATATTTTATAATGTTTTTACTAAGACTGCTTTACCTAAAGTGGACTAAGTTTTTACACTTTCCCCCCAAAGTCAAAAGCACATCCATAAATCAATTTTTTCATAAGAGAAAACAACAAGGCATTGTGCTCTCCCAAATTTTATCTTCTAAAAGAAGGAAATTCTAGCTAATATTGTTACCTGTTAAAATTATATGGGCAATATAAAGCAACGGAGCATAACGCATAACAAAGGTGTACATTTGTATGGTACGAGCTCCACTGCTGCTCTAAAAGGACTGACTATTTACCATTAAGAAAAACTAACTAGAAGACCAGCAAAGGATAGGTGATAAAAGTGAGGTGAAATTAGAGGCTCATAAGATATCACAGGAAAAAGGCAGTTATTCATTTCCAGTCCTATTATTTTGCTGCTGAGATATGACTTTCTACTGTGAAACAAAATAACTGGTCACAACTGAGAAAAGTATTAAAAAGATGAGAATAATAAAACCACTGCCTATTCGAAACTTCACTTAATCCTCATATATTCATGCCTGCTTTCTGAAGGTGGTAAAGTATGTATATTCCTGTCAATTAAACTACTGACTGAGTTAAAAGTGTGGGTTTTTTCAAAAATCATCATTGCCTTAAGGGATAATGCAGGTATGATGGAATGTCTGAAAAGCAAAGAATGAACACAGTAGGACCTAGAGGAAACAAAAGGTGGCACTTTATGGGTCTAAGTGTTGAGTTCATAATTTTTGTCTAGCTCCAGACAAACCTTCAGCTAGAAATGAAAGATTTCTCTAAGCAATGATAGTGCAGTCTCAGACTGACTTCTTATTTCGGTGAGTGTGTTGCCTGTTGCTGAGGGATGAGGAAAGGAAGGACTGCTCTTCAGCATCCCCATGAGAGATGGGTATGGCGATGAGGAGCGGGGAACATTATTTCCCTTCTGTTTGTAAAAAAGGCTATCTGTATAGGCACATTTCCCAACCAAGCCTAGTAATACCAGGCAGTAAATGATGTGTCAAGACTCAGGGTGGATATAAATTTCCACAGTTCCTCCAAGCTCTGTTCATGGAGCCATCCACCCCCAGCTAGCCCAGCTGAGTATTTGAAATATAACCCACAAAACAAAGAGTGCAATAGCAGGTTCTTGTGATAAGGGTATCCACACCATCTATTTTAGGCTTATTTGGTGATCTAACTTCTGTGCAATCTGAAAGACCAAAATTAGCAGACAAGTTCCCTTTTAAAGTCAAGAGAGATGTCTGCAGTAGCTAGCTGAACATCTCTTTGCTTGTTGAGATAAAACTAAAGCATGATTTAACATCAAAACTATTTGTCAGCTTGGTCAAATACATAGTAAATCTTAAAATATTGCCAAGAATTGTATATGCAAATTAACAGGCAGTTTTAGTCTTCTATGTATATCATTCGCCTTAAGCAGCACAGTATACATTCTAATACAGTGGATACTGCAAAATTACACTGGAGATATTTCTTCATCTATCAAGCACTGTAATGTTTGAATGCTCATAAGGGCTCGAGTATGTTTGTCTGCCTCCCTGGAAATACTGTTTTGCATATGAGGAAGGAATGTCTGCCTGTGATATGTCCTGTCTCTGTAAGCAATAAACTGCGGACAAATTGTGCTGAACTTGTGATAATGGCCTCGTTACTGTCAAAAGCAAAAATAGTGGCTGAAGGCAGTGGAGAGTCCATTGCCATAGATACCCTGCTTCCATGGAAGAAGCATCGTACAAGAGACCACGAACATGAAGACATATCACAAAGGATAATTTCTCAGACTTCATTAGGTCTACCAAAGAATTCAGTGTATATAGCTGAAATTCAGCATGGTTTTATAAATAATTCACATTTGCAAAGACCAAAGCGAAGGCCTAGATGACATAATATATTTATCTGAGCAGAGAAGAAGTGGGTCCTTAATCCTGCCAAATCTTTGTTCATCAGTGTGGCGTTTACTCATGTGATTAGTCCCACTGGTTACTGCCACCTTTACTCAGCCTGGAGCACGCCCATCCCATAAATAGCCCTCCACACAGAAGTGGACGAGAGTATAAACCTTTTATTTGTTTGTTCTCTCTAGTGGCCCATTTTCTTTTAACACCAATAACATTTTAGAAAGATACTACGCCTGAAGACACATGTGATTAAGATGCCCATAATACAGGTCTGATGTAATCCATATTACTTCTGTACAAAAATCAGTAAAAGAAATTTTAAAATAGATATTAAGTACGGCATGGTACTCCAGTTTCCTATCTGTTTTTTAATACCTCATGCATCCTTGGATACAACTCTGGGTGAAGGATTATGGCTGAGATGCTCTCTCCCAGGAGAACCAGTGTTCCAGGTAGACCCCTCCTTGCTGTCTGTGAGCCAGCAGCAAGTATCAAAAATGACTGGCTACTCCAGATCACTTGCCAGAGCTGGGCATGAGGGGATGGCCCTCTCTCCCTGCCCTCCTTTGTGGGACTGTGCAGAAGAAAGTCGCCAAAGGCAAGACTCTAGCTGGGACTTGCTGCTTCCCTGGATGTACCCAGCTGAAGCTATGGTCGCACGTCCCATCCCCTATGGCTCCTTTTTGTCACCTGTACTGGGGTAGACTCCCAAGAAGTCCCGCAGAAATAACAGTGGTCTTAGCCACCGAGCAAGGCAGTGGTCAGGGCAGGAAAACCTTGACCGAATAGTACCAACCTTACTCGCCTGGCGCTTAGAAGCGCACTCCATTTGGAAATTGCATCTTTTGTGTGTGTGTGTGTGTGTGTGTGTGTTATACACAAAGGGATCTCACATTCATTCAGGCCAGTTTTGCATCGGGTTGAATCCTGACCAACAGCAAAGCTGTCTCCTGTCCCTGCTGGCTCTAATGAGAAGCACTGGACCCCGCATGGAGCTTTCATACCTGTTTTACTTACCATATATGCTAATCCCACTACATACAGTCTGTTAGCTTATAGAATTGCTGACAAGAAGGACATACAGCATCTCTACATTCCTGCTGTGCAAGAAAAGCATATGGTATGGATGTAAAATATAATTGATTTGACTGGCATAGCCTGACCTGCAGCTCACAAGCAAAATACTAAAATAATCTAAAAGCATCAATAATCTGCTATTAGACTGCAACTATTAATACGTGATACCGCTCTTTCAACCCCCCCAGTGAATAACTTGTAATGGCTTCCTTTCTTTCCCTATAATTTCAGTCTCCTTCTTTCTTTCTCCTTCCATATATATCCTTCATACATACTTGTCGAGAACTCCTGGAGGATGACACGTAGGACAAAAAGATATACCAAGACATAATTACACTGGTATAGCTAACAGAAAAGGCCTAGATGTTTCAAATGTCAGTAGATCTGAAGATGTGTGGGCAGGATTTACAACACTAGTGTGTTGCCACTGGTAACTGACTGCATTTTTAACCTTCCCACTGCTGGCTAGCAGCATGAAAAAGGATAAGTCTAGGGACATTGCAAGAGAAATAAACAAGCTCATTAAAAAATCTAAAACTTATTGCTGCAAAACTGACTTGAATGAGGGGAGGACTGCATAAAGGTTAGGTAAGAGGTCTTTCTTTCTGATGGGCAGCCTACACAGCACCTAACCCCTCCAGTTTGCTGACGTGCTTCTGCATCCTCTGCTGGGTCAGCTCTGAGGAACCGGTTTCAGCCATTCCAGAAAGAGGGGAAAGGAAAGAGGGAAGCTTTTTTTGAGAAGAGAGCATTTTAAAGGCACAGACATCTCAAGCAGAAGATATTTGATGGAGTCCCACTGTCAAAAAGTTGGCAGCAGGCTCCTCCTGAGAGTGAGAGATTTGCAGACACCAAGCAACCTGATAGACGATTAGACTGTATAATGGAGTCAGACGTACAATCTGAAGTAGGGAGCAGTTGCTGGCAGGGGTGGTACACCCACAGTTAGGGTATGAGTGAGGAGAAGACCAAGCTTCCTTGGCACTTAACAGTGGTATTATTATTAGGGTATCCAGAGGGAGGGTAATAGATTTAGGGAAGGAAACAGGATTCAGTGAAAAATAAGATTATGTGAAAGGAAATAGTGAGAAAACATTGAGATATGCAATTGCACTTCACACGTCATGCAGAGAGGGGAATACTCCTATTCCTTCTGAGAAGCGCTTGTTGTGACAAATACCTGCCTGAGACACCCCATACAAGCCAAAATCATAAATGGGGAGGAGTTGCAAGGGACTAAAACTATGTTGTTACCCTTAATTAGGCATTCAAATAAAAAACAGCCTGATATGCAAGTGCTCTAAACATCTAGAAAACTCACTAAAATGAAGTCAACCACACCTGCTCAGCACCTTGGCATTTCATAGGGCCTTTACTTTAGCAAGGAGGGAAATTTCACGGGAAGCTGTGAGCATCCAACTGCTCCATTAGCATTATCCCTAAATATGCTTTTTTAGGAGTCTTTCAGTCTACCAAGCTGAAAATTGTGTGAAACTATTCCTGGTCTCAAAACACTATCTGCTGGGGGTTTTTTTATCTCAGAGAGCACAAACTGTAGATAGAAAACAAACTCTGTGCCTATCAGCTCACAAAGTCCAGCTGAAAACAATACAGAAGAGATGGTGCTCGTGCTGCAATGCATGTGATTAAACAGCTCTATTCCATTTAAAGACCTTTCAGAGAATGCCAGACTGTTCCTAGTTTTAACCTTTAAAAGGCAGCAAGGACTTTAAGAGCTACTTTGGCATTTCTCAGTGTAACCCACACCTCCCACGTACAGCAAAGATGACTTTAACAAGCAAAGCACCCAGGAAGCAGTCATATATGGGTATGCACAGCCTATGGACACCGTAAAGGAATGCATCTCTCCCAGAAAGGTTTTTCACCTGTATTCCTCTTGGCATCACACTAAACCCTCATGCTAAGAAGTGGCGTCATCTATAATAAGCTCACTCTTCCTCTTCCCCCTTTCACTTAATGATAGCAAGCCAACTACCAAGAGCAAAGCAGGCAACAGATTTTTTTGTGTGTGTGTCTCCCAGACTAGTGATTAAAGTTGCTCAAAACAAAAAAAAAAAAAAAAAAGAAAAAAGCCTAAAGAAACGTGAAGTTCTTCCTGGGATCGATGTTCTCTGCATGAGCTGCTTTTGTAGTCGTGAGCTATGGAGACGAGGCTGTCTGGGATCCACCTATCCTGCCCTAACATGTCAGAGCAGTGCAGTGTATCTCAGCCGCTAGGAGTTTTCTTATTCCTAATTCATGCTGAAACAACACCATGGGACTATAATCATTGATGTCTTCATCAACTCACTTCATTTCTTGTAATGCTGTGTTTGCTACTGCTAGAGAATTTAATGTTTGTATAAAGCTTGCTGGGTATTACTTTTTCATGGAAGTCCTTTTAATATGTCCTCTGTGATAACTTCTTATAGGACCTTCTAGCCTTTGACCTAATAAGATTTTCTGAAGATGTAGGCATCAGGTTTCCTATCAAGAAAAGCCTTCATACACAGTGTAGTACCTTTAATCTAGTAATTCAGTTATTTAAGTAATGGATTTTCACATGAGCTGGTTTACCCCATTCCTAGGAGGCAAAGCAGCCCTAAACCCAGAAGTTAGACTGCATTGGTAAGGTTATAGCCGGTCTATATTCCTGCATAGTACTGGTAGGGCACAATCATTTTACAGCACTTCTCTGTATGGCTGAAACTTCATAACTAGGAGATTCCCTGTCTACTATTTCCCTCAAAAAAAAAAAAAAAAGTTGCCAGTGCTTATCATATGAAATACAATTTTTCTAGGAGGTTCCTATGTATTTTGAAATACATTTTTCAAAAGAGGTTCCAAAAAAAGATTGAAACTAGCAAGCACATATAACAAGAAAAGGCTTTTTTGCCAGCTTCTTTCAATTCGGCTAACCAGTCCCCTTTGCTCTTTCAAAGTTCTCTTTCCTTGCTTTTTCAGTAAAATTTGTTCTCTGTGTTCCTCCTGACCTCAGGGTGGCAAAGAGATACCAATGCCAGCCATTGTTCTCACCTCTAGGCAGGGCAGCAAAAGCACAGGATCAGGGATCGCTCAACATCTGGGCATCTCCGCAGGGCAGGCAGAGCAAGGCGAAGGGTGCTGGAGCTGCTCTGACAGGCACACAGGAGCCCGCGGCACCCAAAACCAAAACAGTGGCTCACAGACAGCACCAGCCTTGAGATGGACCGGAGCTGGCCTGGTTTTGATAGCCGCTAGCAATGAAATGAGGTGACAGGAAAGCTGAATGGAAATGATAAAATAAAAAAGGCTCAGCTGCACTGCGGGGTGTCCTGGGCTGTCCCTAGCAGCCCGCTCTGATATCGCCAGCGGGGTGCACTGCGGGGTGACACCGTGGGTGGACCACCCGCACAGTCCCTCTCCTCGAGAACCCAGAATGCTGGGAATAAACCTGCTGTGAGCCTAGAGGTTGCTCAGCCTGCTGAAGAGAGTTTCCTCTTCAGCAACGTAGATGCTGAGGGCCACGTCCACTTTTCTGTTTGGGGATGTCCCTCTGAAATGGCTTCCTTTTCCTCACCACTGGTTGCTCTCGTCACACATTAAGAAAAAGGTATGATACAAAGAATGCATTTTTCTCAGGCAATTCTCTCCCGGTCCTCTTCTCTGGGCTTTCTTTTCTTCAGCGGAGGATCAGCTGCCTTTGCCAACCCGAGAAACCAAAACTGAATTTTAGTAATACACCAAATGGTGAGGATACACCAAATCACTGGGGCGTTGCATGCATGCAAAGGTACAGCTGCGTATAGGAAGTCTAGCAGAAGCAGTCATCTAGCAAAAAGGGAAAGCAGGTGGTTATATTTTCAAGGCAAACTAAAGTCTTAGCAGCCTTGGGTCTACTTCATGTCCAACTCAGCCATGCTTGCGGTGGGCAGTCCCTATTCAGACTTCTGATTTTACCAAACCTGTGCCCATGGGTCAGCTCTGTTCCTGCAGGAACAGTTTCTTCACTACACACGTTTTCATATCCCTAGTTTTATGGCAGGCACCAAGGTGCTACCGTAGTACCTGGAAAAAATAATAGTGATAAAGTACAAGTTTTTTGCTAACTGTCCTGGACACCAGGGTATAAACTAGTATCTCCTTTTTGTTGTCTGAGTTTCATAGGCCACATCTTTTGTACTTGATGAAATCACATACGTGGCATCCCGGAAATGAGTTAGAAAAGGTTTTTTTCTATTTTTCTACCTAGTTCACACTTTGTTTTTGATAATTATAACTGTATAGTCTCAGAGACGACCATAAAAGCCTCTAAAGCTGACCTAAACTTAGTTTTCATCTGTAGTGTTGTCCAACACCAAATTAGGACCCTTTGGAATGATAAGCAAGTGTTAAAAACCCTTTGCCAAAAACCTGAAATTTCCATCCATGGGAAATATCATACCACGTCAGATCTTCTCACATATATAATACTGACTGCTATTCCCACTGCACGGTGGGTGAGTGTAATTTCTGAGAGGCAGTGCTCAGTTTGGGGGGAAGGATGAAGAATACCCCTGTGTTGGCTCAATTTTCTTACACAGGCTAGATGATATACAGCAGGTGAGGTGAACTGAGATGCCTGAAAAATTAATCCAGCAAACGATTTTTCAGATTATTACGTAGCTCCGAAATTCTCTATATCATCTTTCTTCAGAATCTAGCTGTGCAGAGGGCCTTAAAGATTAAGTCCAAAGCTGCAAGTGATGGTTTGAAGAAATATTTCTCCATTTCAAAACATTTTAAAATGCTTTATGAGTAATAGAAACTATATCATACATAGATATATGTCAGATGGAAAGGAAGCATCGTTATAGAAAATAAAACATACAATAATATCTATGAAAATTTGTAAAATACAGTAGGTGAGATTTGAACCATCTGAGAGCCTGAATTTAATCGTTTTGGTCTGGAGAGAAGCAGATTTCATCTGCCTTGTTTTAGAGACCTGAATGTTGCTGCTGTAGCTTCAAACTGCTAGAAGAGACTAGGGATAACTAAATTATTCATGGCAAATATTATAGAACATGTGAATATTTGGTTGTGGGTTTTTTTTCTTCATTTCCAAACACATCTCTATGCGAGTGTACTCAATATTCATATTATGGAAACAAAGGGCACTGCAAATGTCTGTTCATGGAATAAGCTATGCCTACAAAGTCACGTGAGATTTTTTCCAGGCCCAAATTTCAAGCTCCGGACTACATGTCAAAAATAAAATTATTGGAAGGACAATACTGGAAAAATACTTTGTCACAAGAAGCCTTTGGTCAATGGAATGATGACTTTTTTTTTTTTTTTTCCCAAGACAATGTCCTGACTGAACATGTTGTGAATATTTGGGGACTATTCAAATGCAGGAAATATATTTAAATTAGAGTAAATACACCAAATCATTTAAAAATAGTGGTGAATGAAAAATCTATGTTAGGTAAACAATAAACGCAGAGCCAACAGAAACTTGAGGCCATAGGAATTCTGAATTTTAAAAGAAAAAAAAAAGGTTATTAACTCTTTACAACATCACTCTGCCATTCTTTGCATAACATGGCCTGAAACTAATGCTGTAGATTTGACTGTGCTTTGCCATCAGCATCCTCTTGTTGTGAGGGAGCAGTGGCTGGAGAATCTCCCAGTTGCCAGTTCTCATTACATTGCATGATCTCATCATGCCTGACAGTTTAAACCCAAGCTCCATGGGACTGAAAAATCTCCTGAGAACCTCAGCTTTTGATTATAAAGGAAAAAGGAAGGTTGGAGTCTTCATGATTGCAGAAACTAGAGGAAAAAAAGTATCTCTGCTGTGCTCCCAATATGCTGAAAGCTAATTAACCCAGAGGCAAAATTAAACATCTCTCAGAGCCCACTATGTTTGAAATTTTTTTTTTTTTCCGCCTAAGCAGGAAGGAGAGAAAGACAGAGAGGTACCTGACATTTTTAAAACCTGGTAAAAGCAATACTGGAACTCAGGTCATGAACTTCAGCTGAAACCAAAGAGAAAAATGAGCTCCTTTTTGTCATAAGCCACAGAATTTTGAAATAGGTGTATGGTAAAGAGCAGAGCTTTTTTTTTTTTTTAAAAAAAAATCATATCACAAATTAATGCCAGACAGTGTAAAAATAATGGATAAATGCTGTCTGGAATTGCCTTTCTCCAAATTAACAAAATAGACCATTTGATTTACAGTTTGGTCGCCTTGCCTGATGAATTGAAAATGCACAAAGCTGGCGCATCGGATGATCTCACGGAAGGCAGCTCTGCCAAGACTGCCATAGGTTGCTTTGTGTAGTCATCCTACTGTATATCAACGAGTAAGCATGAGCTGCATTTTTATTTCTTCACACCCCTTTAAGTATCAGCCCTGTGGAATTATTGCACTGAACGCTGTGTTACGTGCTCACTGTGCTTTATACAATGCTTGGGTTAGTGCCTGGTTCCGTATTAATAAAACTGTGTTGTGCAGCAGCTGTATGTGGCAGCCATATATGATTACAATGCACAATAGGAACTGCTCATTTCTACATTGTTTCTAGGGAAGTAAAGGGTTACTAGGGGAAGTGGTGTTTTATCACACGTTCAGCATTGCACAAAAATAGCCTAGAAGACCAAAACGCTTGCATTAAAGTCTCCACAATTCTGTAATTAATTTTAATATCACTATGATCTATTTTGGATATTGTTGGCGTATGCTTTCTGTCCAATATATGCACAGTTAATGATATCTGAGAAGGTGCATGAAAGAGAGGGAAGATATTTCTTAAATATTGAGACAGGAAGAATTCGGTTCAGTACTTGAGGGCAGAGCTACTCACGGCATAGCCTCCACGGAGCTGCCTCTGCTGGGGGTGGGGAGGCAGCGCGCCAGACACCATAAAGCCAGGGGCTGGTAGGTCTGGGATAATGTGACTACACAGCGTGTGAGATCAAAAACCATATGGGCCTTTCTGTTTCTGATGACCCTTTTTCACAACCAGGTTTTGGGCTGGTTTTGTTTTTTTTCTTTCTTTCTTTTTCCTAGGCAATTGGTCGCTGGTGAAAGTTTCAAGACAGACAGCTGAAGAGATTGCTCCCCTTTATTATCCACTGCCAACAGCCAGCACAGACACAACCATGTGTCTTACAATCGATCCACCCGAGCCCTCATTTCTCATGCCATCAGTTGCATTGCTGTGAAGCAGGTGTCAGATGTGACCACCTCAGTATTGCCTATGCAAAGCATGGAGAGTATCTATCTGCCACAATTTCTCTGAATATATGCAAAGAGCCAAACAAGGAGCAAAGCAAGGGATAATGGGCTCCAGCAATTCCTGAACTGGAGCTGGAAGGTTTACATTCCAGTTGATTTTGTATTTTACTCAGCCCTTGATGCCAGAAACAGAGATCCTAACAGTAGCAGTAGAATACTTCCATACCTCCTGAAAACAGACCTGAGCCTCCCCACCTCTTACCCGGTGTCTGAGGCCCCCAGGCACATCACAGGCGGTGCTACCCTCTGGCCAGCACTGTCTTCTGATCGCTTAGGACTTGCAATTCTGAAGTCAGGGGCCTCGTATCTCATTACGGTTTTGCTGAACTACGCGGGCTTACAGCATGCACTTTCATTGTCTTACACCGAGCTACGTACATCTCACACTTTGCCTCTCTCAGAAGTATATTGGTTTTCTTCTCACAGATGAATCCACAGTAAGCAACCGCTTGCTTTACTCATTTGCGCACGTACAGTTCAGACTGTAGGCTTCTGAATTTAGTCATGTTACATCCTGTGTTACCTGATTAAGATCAGTAGCTGGGAGTTTATTGTTTAATTGACTTTTCAGAAACTCAGCTGAAAGTTTCCTATGTCTTTCCCATTATATATGGAGAATAAAATGAAAGTTTGAAACATTTACAAGTGCAAGAAGTGGTGCATTTCATTCCTGAGCTCATCAGCTTAAATGAACTGTGGAGGTCCTTAGGCCACCATGACTTCCTAATGGAAGCCATGGACTGCATCAAAACATCTCAGCCCTGAACCCTAGATTCTCATAAAGCATTCGATTCTGCAAGTTTTCCATTGTTGGGGGACTGGGGGCTGCACCCACAAACACAGAGCACGCCGGGGCTCCCTCCTCTAGCAGCACGGAGCAAACCTCCCAGCAGAGGAGGGCCTCACTGGTGTACGCTCCAGGACAGCTTGTTGCTGCCTCAGATGCTGCTGGGGAGTCGGTAGCATGAAACCCCAAACATACGTGACCCCTTGCCCAAGGCAGCAGCTTCAGCAAAACCCAGGCTTCCCCAGAGGAACTAATTTTGCTTTAGAGGAGCTGGCTGAATTGAAGACAGCCTTAAGACACATCTAAGGCACTGCGGAGCCATGCTCACCACACACCTACGGGCTATCTGACAGCACTTTTTTCCCCAGAATGTTAATTACTCACTTCAAAGTGAAGTGAGTAATGGATGAAATCCATGACTATTGCAGGCAACTCCTACTGCTATCCCTCGATCACCGGTTTTACCGCCATTTGAGGAAAAACAACCAAAAAATATCCCAGGCCTGAGTAACGTTTCCTGCCGTAAATCAGCAGTGTGAAATGCTGCTATTTGCATATAGTATTTACTATCACCTGCCCTTTTATAAATCACCACATTTTGCCTCCAGTCAGTTTTGATTTAGTAGAGAAACTGTGCTTTTTATTTGACACCAATTCTTAGGATCAAGAAGCTGTAAAGAGATTATAAAAGTGTTCAAAACATGAGTAACATTTTAGTAAAGTGATTTTTATTTGCATGGAACACCAACCACTAAAACAGCTTTAGGTTATTAAAAAGCTTATGTTCAGTCTTGGACTTGAAAATTCAAGTTACACCTTCCTTTAAATACTCTGTCAGCAGAACAAGCCTTAATTAATTAAACTTATTATGGATTTATACAACCAGTGTTGAATCCCTGCAAGAGTACATAATGGTTCTTATTAAAAGAGCTATGCTATGGGCAGGGCAGAGGAACAAACACACCCACATTTTTTGCCTTTTATCAATCTCTACATTAAACATTAAATAAGAAATATTTATATACTCACATGGTGACAAATTTTAAGACATGCAATTTTTTACTGAAATTTGTCTAACAGCTAGCTTCAAGGATCACGAATTTATCTATATAGAGAGCACATATGGAAAAAAAAAAAAAACCACCAGAATGGTGACTGAGGTTTGAGTCATCTCCAAAATGTTTTATAGTATCCCATGTCTCAGTACCGGCTTTTATGCTTCATATCCTTTGAAACAGTTCTCCAAATAGAGGACATAAATACCATCCAGGTTTTAAAACATTTTATTTGCATATTAAAAAAATTGTGCATTCCAATAATTAAAATCATTTGAACAAAAAAAAAATGGCACTCGATTAACTGCATTTTACAGCTCGCAGGACCTTGGTACAGCTTTGCATTTATTCGTGTGTTACTCTAGTTTACTGTAGTCCCACCCAAGTTCTTCTTTCATCAACATGCAAGCTCTTTCATGCCACCAGGACCAAAGCCAGACAGGCAGAGGGAAAGGCAGCGCCTTCATTCAGTGTCAGTAGTTCTCTCTATTCTTTTGATGTAAAAGGGGCAGTACAGTCATTTTAAACTTTATCCAACCTCTTTGCATCTTACAAAGTTAAACAGCTAAAAGAAGTAAAATAAGAAGGCAATGCTTGTGGAATGTACAGTGCATAATTTGGAAGGGCAGATTTCATTACGATTCCCCCGCTTGCTTCTCCTGTTCAATTGCTAAAAACGGGAAAAAAACAGAAAAGGAGAAAAAACCGTAAAGATCTAGAACCTGAAATACATTCTCGACAATTCCTATAACTTGTAAAAAACACACGTGCATCTACAGACACGTATCAAAACAGAAATGCAATTGTAAATTGAGCGCTACTATGTGTCACGGTTTCACCGTCTAGCACAGCCGCAGCCGCGTATCCTCCCTCCACCCCGCACCCCGGCTCCCCGCCTGCCGCCCCCTTTGTCTCCTCCCTTCCCTCCCTCCCTCCCCCCCCGCTCCCCCCCCCAACCGCCCGCCCCTCCCCGCCGCTGCCCGCACTCACTTTCTTTTGAAGGCAGCGGGTTTTTCTCTTGCGTCTCTGTCTTCTTCAATTTGGACTTGTCAAATTTCTCGATCTCGGCCATGTCTGGTTTGTCGGACATGTTGGCAGGTGACTCTGCGCGCACAAGGGAACAGCCCGTTACCCCCGGCCGGGGCTCCCTGCCCCTCCCGCCGCCCACCCCGGGGCCGGGGCCGCCACCGCCGCACCCAGCGCGGGCAGCCGCGACGCCGCGGGGGTCGAAAACTCAGCGTACGCCCGGCATATTTAAAAGCAGTACTTAAAAAAAAAGAACTGTTAATTTAATCCAGCATCAAAGGCAGCGCAGCTCGCCGCCACCCGCCGCCGCGGGCAACTCCCAGTATTTGCGCGCTGCGGAGCACAATAGAAGGAAGCGCCCGCCGCTGACCGCGTTTTTAACTCGTTAAGGGAAAATTAATTAGAAAGTAAAGCCCTGGAACGGCAACAAAGCCGGCTTGCGGCTCGCACGCCACCGCCCTTCAGCGGCGCGGAACGCAGACAATATCCCCCCTGCCAGACAATAGCCTCCCCCCCCCCCCCCCCCCGGACAACAGCCCCCGCGCCCTGCCCTGCCACGCCACGTTCCCTCCCCGGCAGGGTTGCCGGGCTGGGGTCCGTGCTGCCCGCACTGGGGGACCCGAGGCGGGGGGGTTGGGGGTAGGGGGGGGCGCGGCGGGACCCACCGGTATCGCCGCGCGGTGATGCTCAGCCCCGCCGGTCGCTGCTGCCGCCGCTCCACACGCCAGTATAAAGAGCGCTCGCTGGCGGGGCGGTTTTATCCCCGTGCCCATGCAAATGAGAGTGATGTCACCCGCTAACCATTTTGCCGTTTTATGCCTTTTCTCTCTCTCTTTTTTTTTTCCTCCTTGCTTCCTTCCCCACCCTCCGCCGCCCGGCCCTCCTCCCCCCCGCGCATACGCATACACGGCTACACACACACACAGACTCACGCCCTTAACGCCGAAAATCTGCCCGGTCCCGGTCCCGGTCCCGATCCCCGCCCCGGTCCCGGTCCCGGTCCCGGTCCCGATCCCCGCCCCGGTCCCGGTCCCGGTCCCGATCCCCGCCCCGGTCCCGGCCCCGGCCGGCAGGAGGCACCCCTGGGACGGACCGGGGAAGAAAGCGGTCCCTGCCCCTGGCTCCCCGCTCCCCGCCCTGTCCCGCCGCCCCGGGGCCGGGGCACGTCCGTGGCGGGTCCGGGTAGGGGGCAGGAGCGGGGCCAGGGGCGCGTCAGCAGGGGCAGGGGGCAGAAGCGGGGGCAGGAGCCGGGGAGCGGGAGCAGGGGAGCGGGAGCAGGAGCAGGGTGCAGCCGCCGGCGACCTTCCGCAGTGGCGGGCTGCTGTGCTTGGCTTGAGCCATGCGGTGGTTCTGCTTCAGCTCACTGCGTGCCCCTTTCCCGCTTGAGCAGTATCAGCTGGCTGCTGATGTTACTCAGATTTCCGCATTCAGAAGGAAAAGACGAAACCCTCGTCCCTCCAGAGCTGCGGGAGCTGCCCCCGTCCTTCCCTCCCCTTCCCCTGCTGCCTTTGCAGCCCTGCTGCCGAGAGAAAACCCCCACTGCTATCGTCGCAGCCCCGCTGCAAAAGGAAGAACGAGCCCCAAGCCCCGCCGGCCAGGCCACGCTTTGGGGCTGGTCCGGCAGACAATGCCTCCGGCCAGCTGCCGCCTGGCCCTGGCTCCCCGCCCCGCTCCCCAGCAGCAGCTGGGCCCCGGCTCGCCCCTCCCGCCCGGCCCTGGCTGCCTGCGGCCGGGGGGCAGCAGGGCCGGCGCTGGGGCTGCCGCGGGGCCCCGGCGGGGCCAGCAACCCGCGCTGCACGGCTCGCTGTGTCCCCAGGGGCTGGCTGGGGGGGTCCGAACAGTGAACCTCAAGAGGCAATCAGACCTCAAAACAGCGTAATCTAGCTGGATGGGCAATTGCTGCCGGGTAGGGGGCAGAAAAGGGTACGGCACGGGTGACTTGTTTCTGCATTTACAGTGTTGGGTAATAAAACGAATTATTCACGTGGAAGAATTGAAAGACAAGTGGGAGTGTATCTGTGCATGTGCGTGTGGTTGAATGACAAGGAGTCGGAGGAAATCTCTACGCTTTTGTCTGGCAGCAGCCCTGCAAGGGAGTGGAGCTTGCTTTCGAGGTGTGAGGTGGGACGGGAGCTAGCGTGTGGGAATTAATTTCTGTTGCTTCTGTGACATCTGTATGGAAACCATGTAGCGTATTGCCTCTTGCCCCCTGCCCTCCAGCGTGGTATCTGATACCAGGGTGATTGCTGATGAATTAAAAGCCCCGAGTCACAAAGAGTATTAATACATGCAAGGAGAACAGTAAATACATTTCGATAAACTCCGAGGATGCTGCTTCCTCTGTTTTGTGGTTCTCCTCTCCCCCTTGGCTAGCTATTTTTCCACAGCTGTATTTTCAAGGGAGTAGAATCTTGTCCCATGGAAATCCCAATAATATTTGCCACAGTGAATGAGGATTTCCAGTCAGCCCAGAGTCTTCCTAAAGATGAGCTCCTTCACGTTGGAGGAGTGGTATATAAAGCCTGCTTACTCCTCTGGTCCATGAGCACCTCCAAAAGTGAGATGAAGAGAGTGTCACTGAGAGTGGGGGTGCAAACAGAAAGTAGCTCTATGAGCCATGGACTCTGCAAGAAATGGCAAGGAATGTATCATGTAATTTGGGAATATTTACAGATTTTCATGATAACAACATTAAAAGCATTCCCAGGGGATTTTCTGTGTTGGATACCCTGCTGTAAAATGAGTTTATGGCCTTTTGCTGTGTTGACACTTTTGAGCGTTGAACCTCGTAACTGGAGTTGTGAAATTCTCTGATGATCCCATCAGCATCCCAAATAATGTTGCAGCCTCAGGCTTTTCAGTTTCACTAAAGATTTTTTGGCCGCTTAAGTGAGGTCAAATTTAACGTAAATATTTTTTAGAATTTCTCTCCTCTGCAGCTGCTGCATTTGCTCACCCCTGTCTCTGAGCAAATCAGTATTACCTTGACTTCAGTACGGGAAATGCAGTCCTGAAATTAGAGAACAGTGACTGTCTGTGGGACTGGGGTCTGATTTTTCAGATGCTGCTTGTCCAGTAGCGGTACTGCCTTCTTTTGCTTCTGCTCATTTTGGGAGAGTCACGGATCCCTTAAATCACTGTAACCCAGAGCTGTAGGTGCAAACCAGGCCCCACTGCTGAGTTTAGATTCAATTATAGTCTGGAAAGATGGAGACAAATATAAGATTTACACTTCTGCTGCTTCTCTGCCTTCCTATGTCTCCTTTCTGGTGGATTAATACTGAGATAGTCACAGTATCTTAGAAATGTCAGATCTACTTTACTACATATATAAAGATGGTATTGTTCCACTGAAGCAAAATGACGGTGTTGCCTTTCAGTGGCTCGGCGCAGGCTAATTTCTGTACAAGTAAATTCTCCTTATGCTGTTTTGTGTAGTGACAGAAACTGCCCATCTCCATGTCCTTTTATGTTTGCTTCTGTTTGTTGCTGTTTGGGGAACGCGGGGAAGATATGTTTTCGTACAAGACTGTCCCATGTCAAATCACTTCCGAGGATAACAAACTGCAAAGCCCGCTTGGATGGCCCAGAGCTGACATCCTCAATACATGTCCTGGGCCACCTGATGTAAAGGATAGCTAGCTTAGGAATTACTATTTTGGATATTGATGAGCTGCTCCATTTTATTTATTGCTTTATTGGTTGGGTTTTTTTGTGTGTGTCAGCAGTTTCCTACTGTGATTATTTTAAATAAAATCAGTCCACAAGTATTTGGTGTTGTAGAACCCTGCTAGGCATGCACCTCTCAGTCATTTGCAGGTGAAAGGAGAGCACTTTTCAGCACACTACTGATCCCATTTGCAAGAAGGAAATTGGACCCTGGCTAACATAGTTTTCACTAACACCTTTGGGAGCTTGAACTAGAGGAAGGCTGCAAGTTCTTTCTTGCTTTCTAGGAAATTCAGGTAGCAGTAAAGGTAGTAAGTGGTAAACCGTGGTTCTTGTGTCTCATTTGTGTGTCCATGTTTGACGCCTTGTAAAAAAACGTGAACGCTCCTTTTCCAGGTAAGTATGCGCTGCTCCCGTTTGTGAAGATGGGATGATAGAAGACTTGCTCATGTCCATGCAACAGGGGCTTGATCGGATATTAACAGATGTCAGTGAAAGTGTCTGTATCTGAGGTTGACTTCAGTGGACTTCTTCTTGAACTCTGAAGAATGTTTTGAAATATGGTCAGGAGCACAAATCTTCTAATCTTATGCTAATTCTGCCATAAAGTCTATGCATTTATTAAAAAAGAAAAAAGTAATTAAGGGAATATGAAATATCTATGTGATAAAGCACCCAAGATTAATTCCCATCTCATCTTATTATTCATAGTGGGATCCCAGGCACATCAGATGACTAGTAAGATAAAAATAAGCTCTGTATGTAAATTTCTTGATCATATGGAAAATAAATTAAAGGAAGAGAAGCCAAGTGATTGTTTTCCAGGTCACAGTTTCACATGTGAAATTTTCTTTTCACAGGCTTGATTTTCTGAGAGAGAATCCTTTCTCTCACTCCATATACCGCTAGAGGAAGCAGGAGCTGGCAGTGATCCTAGTGGTGTAAATGAAGAGACAATTCCTTTGGGTAGTTTCTTGCTGCACTTCCTCGAGGCCAGCAGCAGAAGGGTGTTGCTGATGGTGACATCAGGGTTTGGGTGTTCAGTCGTTCCAAACTCAGAGCACAATGTTTGTGGCGTGACACATTCCGCCGACTGCTATCAACAATTCAAAATAGGGTAATTGAGTCATGGAGCCTTTTGTTTAAAAGGAGAGCCTTCCCATCCCCCCTCAGCTTAACTTCAGAAGAGGGGTTGCAAAATGCCTGGCCTAGCTGGACAAATACTGGCACTAATTGGCTTTACAAGTAGCGGCATTCCCTTTTTTACTGTGCTTGACAAAGGTAACTTTGCAACAGGTCATGACTTTTAAGAAAGTAGTGCTCCTGGGAGAGGAGAAGCCAGTTTGGGAAGCTCAGATTGCTGTACGGGAAGCGAAATACTCTTGAGTAGCAGATGTTCCACACCAATCCACCTGACTGCTTTCCCTGCTTTCCCTATAGCCATAAACAATAAAAGAAGAGCATTGAGCCTTCCTTTTAATGCATGCAGAAAGCTGTGGCAAAGGAACAATTGGGAAGCGAGGCTATTTGATGCTCCAAGTGGAAAGCTGCCTGTGTGCAGTCAGTAACAGAGGAAACAAGATGAGGAGGTCTTCAGCTGTGGCTTCCAGCTTTTAAGGGATGCTGAGAATTCGTTGTCATCATGTTCTGAAATTTTTAATGAATGGAGAATAAAGAAGAGAAGTATGTTTCCAACTTCCAGAAAAGTTTCTTCAAGCTTGCAGGGAACCACTAAGCTTTTAGTTATGTGTCTTACATGTTTCACACAGGATATTTTGCAAAGGTCTGTGAACTTAAAGTGTCCAAACGACACTTGTGCAAACACTATGTTTAAAAGCTATCTCTAGAAACAGTGGTTGATTTGCAAAGTACCTGAGAGAATTGAAAACAATACCCTCCTGCACATCTCCTGCCTGAAGAAGGCATCTCTGTGCCAAATTTTCACAAGTGCTTGTCATTACTTCCTGAATTTTATAGCAACTTTTCTTCTGTCTCATAAAAATAATATTTTTGAAAGTTTTTAAGTGACAACATCAGCATAATGCACCACAAAAGCAAGATGAATTATTTCTGCTAGTGCAACTCAGCAAACCCTTGGTCCTTCAGCATTAGGCTTCTTGTAAGTAAAACTGCTAATTATGCGGCATGTGCATGGGTGTCAATAGAGATAACAAACCGAAATCTCAGGCAAATGTAGAGACCAGATTTTTATGTTACCAGTGAATATGAGTTTCTTTCAATGCAAAGATAAAGCTAGATATACATGCAAAATACTGTGGACTCTATTCAACATATAAACAAGTCCATATGTACAAAAGACAAGGCAGCCTTTCTTATCAGAATTCCATTGAAGAGGGATGACCAAAGCAAACACGCAGAATGAAATAATGACTAATAGCGTCGAGGTGCCTAGGCTGTTGTATGGGCTTTGGCAGTCCCATTGGGGATTGCCAATCCATTTGCTTATAAGAAAGAGCACAGAGATCAGGAAATAACCATCAATGAACATCCCCAGGATGCCCACACTGCGTACTGTACTCATGGATGAGATGCAGAGCAACAAAATGTACCTGATGTCATTAATAAGGTGAATTCTGCTGTTCCAACAGTGGGGTTCCCTCCCTCTGAAGCTGACATGCTCATGGCGTAACTTGACATGATACAGAAGAGTAGCGTAAGTCATTATGCATGAGCATACAGCAGGATTAATTTATTTAACTTGGAAAATAGCACTACCCTTGAGACCACACCTGGGCTATTTGCTCTGTATATAGCTATCTTGGAGCTGGCTTTAAACTAGTGGCAACTTGGAACTCGCCCCAGATTTATTGCTTTGTGTTGATTTTCTTGGGTGGATTTTACCATTTGTGCTGTATGCTGCTAGCCATATCTGAGGCATTCACTTTAAAACCTTCTTAAGCATATTCAGCTATCAGGTTCCTTTGGTTTTTTGGCTCCTCAAACCCATACAAGTGCAACAATCTTTTGTCTTTTGTAAGACTGTAGGCAAGCAAGATTTTTCACGTGTGTGTTTATCTATCTAATCTATTTGTTTTTTCCACTACACCCTTCTTAATTTAGTTTAATTTTAGGGCAAGATTAAATTAAAAAAAAAAAAAGGGAAGGAACTAAGCTTACCCTCTAACCAGCGGTGGAAGTGGCTAGGAGGTCTGCTCAAAACCTGACTCATCTCCTTGACATTTGAGCTTTCATCAGGGTAAGAAGTGAAGGATGGAGCTGTTGGGGTAAAGCACATTCAGTCGTTTAAACTTTATCGATGTGATACTTTCTTCACAGTGCCGGTAAAATGTAAGGGGGAAGAAGTGCTGCTTGCAACTGCCACAGCCGTGGATTTAAGTTGCCTCTGGTGTCTGGGACTAGGAGGGGATATGTATTGGGGGGGATTACCTTCTTGAGAATGAAAGGCACAGCTCTCACAGCGTGAAGGTTTCATCACCCCACCAGCGTATGTGACAGAAAAGTTTGTCCTGGCACCCACACAGCTCCTGAAACTTTCAAGTCTTTTGCTCTCACATTTCTTTTTCAAGGTGGAGGGGAGTTACAGTATCTGAGTGCAAACAGAGATGGGGACTGGGAGGGACATCTGTTAAAGCGAAGTCACACGCGTGAGACGTGTGGGTTGAAAAGGCCCCTGTGCTTGGTAGGCATTTAGGATTTTCCTAGGCTTGTCTATGTCTCACTTTTTCAAATAATCTCACCTTGACTAGTATTACTGTTGGGGCAATTAAGGCAGGTGGGCAGGGGGCTCGGGAAAGCACCACTTTGCCCGTAGGACTGATCGTGTTATTCCACACAGAAGTGTATGGACCAGTGCTAAAGGTTAAAGATGGATGAACCTTGTGATTTTTGTGTTTATCAGGCTCAAAGAAATGAACCCAAGGACATGGTCACTGGCAGTAAAACAACAGTAACGCCAATAGGTGTCGATGGAGTGGGATTATTGCCAAAACATGTCACTGCAGGCAGGCAAGCAGGCAGGCAGGCAGAGCTCATTGCTGCAGAGAGGTTTACAGCTACTTTGCACCTGAATGCACACGATCACAAAGGAGCAGAAAGAGCAAAAACCCATAGGTTTCAGTTTTTCTGTCCATGGGAGTTTTGCTGCTGATATTAATACGGGGGAACTGAGTCCACCTTCCATTTATTGCAGGTATTCAGCGTGCCTTACGCAGAATGAATGTGAAACTGGGGATGGTATCAAACTTCCCGAAGGCAACACATCTCAACTTATACGCGTAGCCTCTTTATCTTCTGCTGATTTGTCTCCTTTCACAGCTGTAGACTTGATAAAATCAGAATTATGGGATGAAAAAAGGAGCAGCCCTTTAGATTGAACTCGATGTGGAAGCTGGTTGTCCCTCTCCATGGATCACCTCAGTGCGCAGACCCCTTGCTCTTCAGTCGGAGTTTTGTCCACAAGTAACGAACTGCTGCCACCAGTGGGCTGAGGTTTGTATTGACACACGCTTTTAATGCTGCGTGGCTGCGATACTTGTAATAATAGCTGAAATATTCCAAGACTGTTGGTCTAAAATGAAGCCACGCCTGCACAGGACAGTTGGAGGGAGCTGTGTACGAGATCAAAAATTTCATGTATGTCTCTGCAATACATGCCGAGTGTAAACGTTACTCTCTTGGTTTAGACATGCTCACAAGTTCCATAAGGTCTAATTTTCTCCTGATAAACTTCATATCATATCTGCTAGTGTTAGTCCTTCTACACTAGCTTATTTGGCAGAAATATGGCTCTATATGTATAAATTGTAAGGATCGAATTTTTACTGGCCATTGCTATGGTTTTGCACAGATCAGGACATCAAGGAAACACAAGCTTTAAATACCAAAGGGCAGCTTCACCAGAAAAGATACTACATGTCCTGAAACAGACACATAAGCCACAGCATCTTTGAGCACCCAGGACCTCACTCTTGACTATGTTATCAAAGGTCTAGGAAAGAAATCACTTCAGAATCCCTTAGTGCCTGGTAAGACCATGGTTAACATACACTAGGAAGCCTGACACTTCAAAAATGGGATTGTTTCCACTCTTTTCTGAAAATATGTCCAGAGGTAGTGGTGATGATAATCCATACATATGTGTATATGTACCTACAACATATCTGTATTTAAAATACATCGTATGCAATATATATGATAGAAAACATAAGCATGCAGTGTAATATAATATTTAATAATGTAATATAATATTATAATGCTCTAGTATATATGTAATATTATATTACATTCTATGGGCTCCATGGTTTTAGTTATATTTCTCAGCCTAACGGTGATTCAGATTAAGATCTTTTACCTTGCTGAAAAATATCCTACCCAGGCAGTAATGGTTAATGTAGCATATCCAGTTTACACACCACTAAGAAGAAAACAAAGCAGCAGGACAATGGAGAACCATTCCTATTTGGATGGATTACTGATATGGGCAAAATTATTTAAGAGGAAGAATTCAGGCAAAATGGATTTCCTGAGAAGATTCATCATCCTGTAGCATCCCATCCCTCCTGAGCACCGAGGGTTGAGTATGTGCTGCTGTTTGCATGATAGAGGCACAGCTCACAATCTTCTCAACTTTCCCATCTGCATCCCAGGAACATCCACCCTGCCACAATTTTTCACCCATTACAAGATGATACTGAATTGAAACACAGACCACACAGTGGGTTCATGCACAAACTTAATGTTCACGTGCAGTTTACTACTATCACCATCTTTGCTACAAAGTTGAAAAATCTCAAATTTGCTTCAAATTCCTTAAGGCAGTAAGGAACTAGGACTCTGTAAATGCGGGGTAGTTTTCTTATTGAGTGAGTAATGCTTTACGTTGGTCTAAAGAAACTGTCTCCTCCTGATGCTTGGGCAGAGTCCTAGCAAGAGCTTCATTTGTCACTTGCTGGTGAGCAAAATAGCTGCTCGAATTCCCGCAGTGAGTCTAAACCCCAGTTTGTTCTGTGTTTGCAACTCCAACACACTGCCACGAGGAAGGCTCTGAGCATTAGGGAATACTGCATGTAATTAGGTAGCATGCTCCTTTTCTAAAATTCCCTAATATGAGGCATTTAAATTGTATATCCTGACTCAGAGTAATAAGAGGTTATCAGAAAAATAAAAATGCAACTCTATTAATAGCAGCAGGAGGATATTCTGTTGGCCGTCTGAATGAATCCATGGAATACTTCAACAAGAAACAAAAGCTTTTGTTAGTCTTGGGTCTAATGTCTTTTTTCAGCCCATACTCCTGGGCGCAATTGCTTCAGCATCCTCTAACCTTCTACGCTATATGGGCTTCCAGCTCCACAGTTATGTGCTTTCTTTGGATTTGCTGACAGCTGCTCTTTATACAATACTTGGAAAGTAAGATAATTTATTTTGAAGGTGAAACAAAGATTTTGAAGACTAGTTTTGTCCACTTTTTAAAAATAAAAAACAACAAAGCTAAAGATGAAACCCTACCATTTATGGATTTTTTCTCTTCCTAATGGCAGAGAGAGCCAGGAGTATGAAGGAAATCAGTCTAGAGGAAATACTGAGGCTTTTCGGTTTCCTGTTCTCAGTGAGAATGAGGGACCTAGTGATGGGGAATCTGAAGTCAGAGAGAGGGGTACTCACTTGTTATTAAATTAATTTGCAATATTGTAAGCCAGTAAGTCACCACAAAAGCTTTGAAGAAGTAGATCTGCTAAGAATCCACAAAATCTCATTACAGTGAACTGTCAGGCAATTACTTTGGTGGGTTCACAGCATTGCATGCATTTTATTTAATTGAAAGTTTGTACGGGTTCATTAACTGAATTATAATTGGAGTTTAAACATATGCTCAGAAAATATTCTATGATATGTTAGCATTGCTTCTGGAAAATATCAAGATGTTGCTTCCTAACATTAGAATATGAGGGCTAGCAGAGCAGAGGATAAAAGAGAATCAGTAACTTCTTAATTTCTTTTTTAAAAAGCCTATGGGAGACATCTCTTATGGGGACTCTGAACTCAGATAGTGAGGCAAAAATAGTGCTATAGGTTTGAAACAGGGGGAAAAACCAGTTGGAGGTAAGTATTCAGATCTGAGTATGGTAAGTGAGACCGTGCATTGGAGAATTGCAGAAATCCATACAAATACCACTGTAGGCATGTTTCCACATCCATTATCGATGTGGGAACCCCAGTGCCCTTTGGAGTGAAGCTTCAAGCAGATGTTTATCATGGCTTTTGAGGCTGCCTCTATTTCTGTGTGGTCCTGTATTTGAATGGAGCAAAGCATGGTGACCGCTGTTCAGTCACATCTGTGATGTCACCCAGGACTTGTCTAGTCAGAGTGATATTGTTGCTATTGAATCTTAGGCAGTTGTCCTGGATGAGAGTAAACTTGTCATTCATTTAATGGCACGCTGAAGTTTTCAGATTTATTGCTTGCTGTTGTATTGCTCACACATGCCTGTGTATTTCTTCTCTTTTCTGAGTGTAAGAGAACAGAGTCCTGAGAGAGATAGGGAAACGCAGCAAGTGGTCTTTATTGCTGCAGACTATCAAAATCCCCATGTCTCCTCTCCTCTCCTCTCCTCTCCTCTCCTCTCCTCTCCTCTCTCCTCCTCTCCTCTCCTCTCCTCTCCTCTCCTCTCCTCTCCTCCTCTCCTCTCCTCTCCTCTCCTCTCCTCTCTCCTCTCCTCTCCTCTCCTCTCCTCTCCTCTCCTCTCCTCTCCTCTCCTCTCCTCTCCTCTCCTCTCCTCTCCTTCTCCTCTCCTCTCCTCTCCTCTCCTCTCCTCTCCTCTCCTCTCCTCCTCCTCTCCTCTCCTCTCCTCTCCTCTCCTCTCCTCTCCTCTCCTCTCCTCTCCTCTCCTCTCCTCTCCTCTCCTCTCCTCTCCTCTCCTCTCCTCTCCTCTCCTCCACTACTGAAGTGGAGGAGCAGTTCAAACCAGTCTTCTCTCCTTGCATGCATCTGCATATGCTTTTTACCTGCCCTAAAATTATGCTTTTAATGGTTATGACTAGCAAACAAAACACCATTAGGGAGAAAATAAATAATACCATGAAATAGAGATTGAGCAAGAGGGTATTTGCATGGGATAATATTTTGCTGAGGTAAGACCGAGTGGAGCTGTGCATGAGTTCTATTAATGCACTTATGAATGGATTGTTCAAAATGAGTTATTCTATGCCATTATGAAATGATTTGGGCGATGTTTTTGGTGCTCAGCAGTTTGATCAGTCTTTTCCTTTTATATCTGAACTAGTCACAGACAAAGAAATAACGTATGGGACTGCTCTTTTTATTGAATCTGTGAGTCTTCTTCCTGACGTCCAAAGCCCCCTTTGAAATCAGGGAAAGATAAGGTCAAAAGTCAGCCAGCATAAGAATCCATTTATGCTTAATAATCTGAGTAGTTGCCCATCTGCACTCAGCATCCATAGTAACTCCCCTTGAATTTAAAATCTTAAAAGCATCCATTATTTCCTTTGCACAAGTGAAGGTAGGCTATGGATAGTATCTAAATTAGTATTCCATTTGCATTCACCTTTGTCCTGCAATTTGGTGCCAAAATAGGTCAGTTTTGTGGCCATCCCCCCAAACTATGAGGCCATTACCACCAGACTACAAGGAGGGCTGAGGGGGTTTGGTATCAGCTGAGATGGGGGGATCAGAGGCTACTTTTGATACTTCTAGTCAAAACTGTCTTGGGGAGAGAAAGATACTGTATGTTTTCAATTAATGTGCAAAGTAAAGAAATAAAAGATAAAGGAGTTTCTGGTAATGGAGAAAGACTAAAGTACTGATCATCTTCCATCAGAGAATGGATTAATTATTTTCTGGCAGAAATTTTTGTCCCAAGCCTTTTTTTTGGGCAAGAATTCAAGAGACACTGTAAAATGACTTGGTATTCATGGGAATTTGGGATAATTTTTCTTTCATCATGTTAAATAGTTTATATAAATCTGCCACTTTTCAAATAATTTATTAAAGTACTTGTGATTGCTTAATATCAATATTCCTCTGAGATTTTACAAGTACATCAGCAGCATTAGATGGATGAAATCCAGTCTGCCATAATTCAGATGCCCAACATAGGCAATGATTCACTGAACATTTCAGTATGCAGCCTGGAGAGCAGGGGAAAAAAAACCAGTTTGCCTTAATGCTGCTGCCACAGTTGTCCTGAAGCCTATGATGGGCAGGTCGGGAAGACTACAGGGGAAGATGCAGTCTGCTTGTAATCATGTTCTCTGGTTTTGACTATGGAGGGACCAGAGGCACTTCCCACAGGTGGTGCATTCCCTCACCCTCTCCACTGGTGCTCAGTGAGATGCTGAGCGTGCCTGTCCCCCACTTGTGATGTCCCCTGGCCCTTTGCAGAGCAGAGGTGCAGTATGTGCTAGTGCCTGCTCTTTGCATCATGTTTTGCAAAAATGTGGCAACCTCTGGCTAGATGGAGGTGCTCATCCCCTGGGGGGCTTAAAACTTCACTCAACATCCCAGAAGAACATCTTAAACCTGCTGGGCATCCCTCACTCAGACCAGGGTGGGATAGAAACATTGCGCAAGCTTGAGTACAAGGGTTAGGACAAGGGACAAAATGGGGCCTGGCTTGAAACCTCAGGATCTCCCATTTCCCAGATAACTGCTGTACCTCGTAGGATTTTTCTCACAGTGTTGTTGGTCTTATTGCCTACCACTACCTCATTTAGTTGGTGAGGCCCAACTGCCTTAACTGACAGAGCAATATGTACCCATGTTCATGAAGCAAAAACTTCTGAGCAAATATGAGTGGCTAAAACTTAAGCCCCCCTAAGAAATTTTAAGCTAAGTGAGAAAACACCTTCTGCCTTTGGGTGTCAAAAGGTAAACTGTTCCAAGGACTTAATCACAGTAATTTAGACAGATGAAGACAGGAGTGGAGTTCGAGCTAAGGGAAGATTAGGTTAAACAGTGTGGCTGAGATAAATGTATTCAAGCTAAATGGTTCTTATGAAATTTGACTTAAAATATTTATGGAGCAAATCAAAGTGATAACTTAGGCATAGATGGCTCTTCAAAGAATGCGTAAAAGACAAGAAAGGTCTCTGAAGAGCAGTAAAGGTCAAGGACCATACCCATTTTAAAATGGTGGAATATAGAAAAACACCAATTATAGACTTGACAGACTAACTTCAAACCTCAGAAAAAAAAAAAAATTACATACCCAGAAGATAATGTCATGATAAAGAACTGCGAACAGGGTTTCAAGCCAATACAATTTATTTCTTTGGATAAGGGGAAAGCAATAGGTATAAAATATCCTGACTCCACTAGGGTCCCTGAGACCACTCTTGTGTCTTGTTCTTGTAAGCAAACTGAGGAAACAAATGGCTAGGATGGGAAACCTGCATGAAATGGGTCCACTAAGAGGAAGAATCAGCTTTAGTTCTCTACCAAGGTGAGAGATGTTTTGAGAGGGGGATTTTTATTAGCAGCTTGGAGGACATAGTCTTTTCCAAAAAACCAGAAGTGGCTTGGATACCTTAGTCTTGCTTGCAGAAATAATGGATTCTCCGTGATTGCCCTAACTGTGTTGACAGCATCCCAGAGGGTATGAGACATCCCACCTAAAGTCAATCTGCAGCTGTAGGCCAGGCTTCCCACAATCAGTTGGAATCTCCTGGGGGATTCATCCCATCCAAGGATAGAGGTTGAGGACAAGGGAAATGAATCACTCCCCAGTTTCCTCTCCCTGCCATCCCATTGACTGTAGGAGAGTATAAAAGGACTACCTTACAGTCTCTGCGTAACTTTTAAACAGTTAACATTAGGTGAGGTGAATCCCATCTTTAGTAGCCACTTAATTATCTCAGAGATATTTGGGTACCTAATTCTCTTTAAAGTAGACTCTAAGCAGATAGGATGACTTGACCTGGGATCTGCTGAGTTAGTGACAAGGCTCCCACATGAAATAGGTTATATAGGGATCTTCAGACTCTTGCCTGTTCCTGCATTTTCCAGGTAAATCACTGGACTCACTAAGACCTCTGGATACAGTAGGGGGGCTGGATCGCGTTATTGTCTGATAGGTTTAGTTGTCATCCACTCAGAAGGAAGTATGAAATTTAGGGTGTAAGCCTGGGTCACAGTCTGTGCAGTATTACTGAGTGGAAAGGAATACAGTTTGCACAGGTAAATCAATCGAGCTAATGCTGATCCTCTGCCTCAAACATCCTCTTTCCATGGAGGCCACAACGATGTTAATGGAAACCTTTACTGTGAAATAAAGAGCCACAAATTTCATCTTAATGGAAACAATCCTTGAATGGAAATATTTCTTTATGCCTTACACCTGGCCTTTTGCAGACAGTCAGGAGAGATAGTGGCTTCAGAAGTATTGATAATTCTGCTATTGTAGAATTATAATGATAATTCTCCTTTTAACATGAAAAAAAAGAGGGACGAACAGTAGACATTTCTGCATTAAGAGCCAGGAGAGAGTTCTGTTACACCACAGGATTTTCCATACAGCATTTCAGTGCAAGCTCTGTTCCATTTTTTAAGTTTTTTTTTTTTAAAAAAACCCTTTTCTATCACATCTCATCTCTGAGCCAAATCTAGCCTAAGCCCACAGCACTCACAGAAGTGGAGTGGGATCTTGTGTTCACTTTCTATGGCTCAATTGCTAAAGTCTGGAATAAATAAAGCCTTCCTGCTGGTTAGCAGCACGGCTGAGCCTGGTGCACAGCCGTACCCCACACACCCCACCTACCCTCGCCTCTGCGAGCCCTTGTGCCTCTCTGATAGCAGCTGCCAGTCGTTCCTCACTCCACTCATGGCAGCTGGCCACAGCAAGGAGCTTGTGTCCCACCACACCATCACCCTGACACCAGCAGGTCTTTCAGGAAAGACAAAGGACAAGTTGATGCAATGACAGTAGTTTTTAGGCACAAGTAGCTCTCTGATTTGGGTCAAAGGATTGAATTCTACCCTCCGTTTGGGTGGAGATTGAAATCGCAGCACATGGCAAGGACCATCGAGAGCAGGAGGGAGATTGCCCACTGAGGTCCAGAGGTGGGACTAAATTTCATCTCTCTTTTTGTGGGGGAAGGCTTCCTGTGGTGTCCATTGTGGCTCTGCTCCTCATCCAAGGCACTGAACCCCCCAGCTGAGGTGGGGTGGGGGGCTGCTGCCGCCATGCAGCAACCACAGGATGCTGATAACCGCAAGAGCAGTTGCTGCAGAGAAAGACTGGCCCGAAATGCTCCAGCATGTAAACTTGTTTACTTTGTATTATCATGATCATATGGATAAGGGAACAATCAGAAATGTACACAGTCTGAATGAGGATCTGATTAACAGATGCCAATTATTAAGGCAGTTGAAGCAACATTTATTTGCTTATGTGTTTTCTTCCCCAATCCATACATATTTTAAAGCTTACTCACAGCTTCTCACAGGACAATACACTTTCTCCTGTGTATTTAGCAGCAAGGGGAATGAGGTGTTTGAAAGAAAAAGGAAATGAGTTTTTCCATTACAAAATACTTAAACCCTCTGTGTTGGTAGAATATGAAGGCAAAGGCCTAAACATATTCTTGTATTTTCTCTATCTGGCTGTAGGGAGAAATTGCACTCTCAGATAGACAGCCTGCTGCTGGTGAGGTCTTTGAAAGGCTCCACATCCTGATGGAAGTTGCAGTTAAAATTAGCAGACCTGCCCCATGGTGTCATCCAGGCAGATCCTGCTGCAGGAAAAAACCTGATTTTTATGTAGGAAAATGGTGTCTAATTCTTAGAGGGAAAATTTCATCTTGAGAAGGCAGTAATTGATTCCCAGGGCAGGATATGGAGCACATCTTCTCAACTCAGTGCACTCACAATTGTTTGAATATTAGGTGATGCTTGGTAAGGCATTGTGAACTTTAGAACTTTATTTGTTTTTTAAAAAGCATAATGTTGTGTTCATTCCCATTTTGTACAATTATTGCAGGATCAATGGAGCTTCTTTACATCCTGTAGTTTCATGACAAAAAAAGCAAATTCTGAGTTTACTTTAGAGGTCACAATACGCTTTCTTCAGGCCATTAAAAGCAAAAAATTTCTATATTATACCATGCCATGCAGTTTTATGAGTGTATATGTGCATACATATACATGCATTTTAGTGCAAAATAAAACAAAGACCAGTTTATCTTTTCTCATAGATGTCACTTTTTGCCTGATCCCCCTTCTCCAAGCCTTCTCACACATTCCTAATTGTGCCATTTTATTTTTCTTTGCATACCTGCCAGATTCTTCCTCTGCCCACATAAAAATTTCTGGTATGTCTGTCACTATGTTTATATAGTTGCCAGCACAACTGTTCTCACTTGCTTCTTAGTTTTCTAACAATAATACCAGATTGGATTTGAAAGTACAATGATGCTTAAAAATAGTGACAAACTTTAAAATACCAAGGTATGAAATACCAAACACAAATACTTCTATTTCTTTTCATTTCTAAGCAAAAATTCTTGCTTCCCTTCATTTTCTCTGCTTGCATGACCCTTTCAGAATCTCAGCAGCCAGCAGCATTATGCTGAATTCACTGTACATTCATTCACCACCTCTGCATGACCTTGTCACACTGAGCCTCTGAGCAAGGCTGACTGAGCTGCCATTTAAAGTTCCCCCCATCCATTTTGGGAAAGAAACTGAAAAGAAAATAAAAAGTGCAGAAGAGCTTTTTTTTTCTTTTTTCTTTTTCTTTCTTTTCTTTTTTTTTTTTTCCCGCATTTAGGGATGTCACGCACCCTAAGCCAAACAGTTCCTGAAATAAAAGCTCTTGAAGATAAGGTTTGGATTTATTTTCTTTAAGCCAGTTGTTTAAATAGTCATCTAAAGTTAGTCACTCCAGGTTCCCTCTGTGCACTGCCAAAGGCCAAAGACCCTAAGACTAAGTGTCTACAGCTGGTCAGATAAGTTCTCTGTGGGAGTATCTGTTTTTCACTGTTGACTACAACTGGAGCCCAATCTACTCATTAAAATTAAGGGAGGCACACCCTCCACTTGATACACCAGTGCAGAAATGTAGTCCCACTCTTCTGCGGATGAAGGGTTACCAAAAATAAAATGGTTGATCTTCTGGTGAGTGTGGCTGATGTTCTTTGTATCTTAATTTCTTAAAGAGGGCAATTATACACACATTTGCAAGGTGCAAAAGTACAAACCTGGTCCAACCAGAATTCTTACTAAATTACTTCAGGATGGATGAAGTGGATGTCGAATTCATTGCCATAGTGGAGGCCAATTGTGTTTTTCTTCCATTTGCTCGACTGTATTCACTCATTCTTTTTGCCTGAAGAATTGCTCCCAAGGTTTTTAGGCTGCATGTTTGAATTGCATATTGTGTTTGTTGAACAGACATTATAATTTGTGGGTAATATTCATTTTCAAGAGAAAACTTGTAGTGTTTTCCCCCTCCAACTTAAAAAAAAAAAATGAAAAAAGAAGGATCAATGTCAACACATCTTAGAAATCTGCAGTGGCAAACTGCTGGTGCTCCAGGTAAACCAGTGAAAATAAACTCTTCCATGTAGATACATGTTTCAAAATCATTAGGATATTTTTTTTTAACAGAAATAGATTTTTTTTTTTTTTTGAAGGAAATCATCCTAGCGGTAATTTGGATATTAATGATGATGGTGATCTGCAAAGGAACTTCATAATTTGCTTGGCTTTAAGCACACAATTAGTCTCACTGTATATTCACACACTAAATGTAATACTTACGCACTTCGTTAAACATAGATATGCTGCCAGAAAATGTCACTGTAATTTTACTGCTACAGCAATGCATATATGAACTTTACAGCTTAATTTCCCTGATTAGCATGATCGTTATTAAGGGCAGCTTCTTTCAGAGAATATAATGGGTTTTTACAGTCTGTCTTTAGTAAAAAACAGTTTTTGTATCGAATGTGAGAATTCCTTTTACAATATTGTTTATGATCATTTACACTACGGTATTTTTAGGGAAACACTGCACTCTGCAGGTGAAAACTCTTCTCCCATCTTGAAGCAGGCTGTAACGGTCTTGGGGAAAGAAGCAGTTTCTCTGTAGTGTGCAGTTTGTGCTTGTTAACCAAGGAGGCACATTGTCTGCAGCATTCTTGTACACGGGCACAAGTCTTCTATCTTTCCTCCTCTACATCCTACTTTCTAAAGAATACCCTACAGTATATAGATATTATGTAACATATATGGTAGCAAAGCATGTGTAACTGTACAATAGGCTCCGGCTGGCTGTTCCCACCATTTTCACGCTCAGTAGAAAGTACCACATCACATCTAAACGCCCTTTGCCATTTCCTGATGCCAGTCTCACAAACAATTTCCAGTTAGAAATAGGAGCAGTCAGTAAGGCTCAGCCCCAAGCCTGCACCCTTTAAAGCGAGCCTCTTCACCCTCCCTCATCACTGAGTTACAGCCCTGTCATCTCTGCTAGTCTCTGTCTGCTGATTTCTGGCCATTAGATGGCAACCGTGACCATCACCTGCCCCGCACGCTGTGTCCTCTGATGGCCAACGTGCTGGTGTACCCACACTCCCAAGGAAAGCTTTTCGCATCCCCCTCTAGCAGCAGCAGCAGCAGTTACGCCGAGACGGGTTGTCACGCGTGGCGGTGGGTAACCGGGGAGAAAGGCTCTGCCTGCGCTCGGGGGACAGCGCTGCAGCTGGAACAGCAGCCCGCTAAGGCCCGTTACGGCTCTCTCCCAACTCCCCTCCGTGCGGTTTTCTTTCTGGTTGCCCTGGATTGCATCGTGGCGGGTCTCTGGCTGCTGTTTTCCAGACATGCAGTAGCTTTGTGGCTGTGAACAAGTTTCAGATAAATCTATTCCTTCCCAAGCACAGGGTTAAAGCAAATAGATGATGCCAAGTCTTGTAGCTGAGAATCCTTGCCGCCACTCTCCCTTTCGGCAGGAATTTGAAGCTTGCCAGATGTCCCCTTAGCAGCGATGTCGTCTGGTGCAACGAGCAAAGCTGAGACTGTAAAGCCATTTCAAATTTTGGCATTTTCAAAATATTGAAGGCTTAACCTCCACCTTCTAGTTCTGTTTCTTTGTAGTATTTCTAGCTGGGTATTTCTAGACCCATACCACGAGGAAATTAGTCAGCTTTTATGCCATTGCAGAGGGAATTTCCCCTGACTGACTTGATAATTTGTTCTGATGGAAGTTTGTCACCCTAAAATGTAAGTGGAAATACTGTTATTTGATCAGTTGCTAGTATATTTGAGGTAAATTGTTTTTATAAGGTATTGATGTATTTTACACACTTCTTCTTTTGCCACTGATGATAAAGGATTTATGCTGAAATCTGAAAACTTGACAGTATCTTGTTGTGGGGTATTTCTGGTTTTTGATGGCCTTTAATGTGACATTCATTTCTTCTCCTGAGCAGCTGAGGGAGCAATGTGGAATTCACAAAGCACATAGGTAGTCAAAACTGTCTTTCAAAGAGGGTGAAGCTCAGCTCCTGGGACAAGTAAAACACAAGAAAAGCAGAAGTAGCGATATTTGCTAAATTGGTATTTTACTTTCTTTTCTTATATGTGAAGCTGATTTTTCAAGTTGCCTGGACCAAGAATGATGTCCTTGTAAATCTCACTGTCTTTAAAAGCGTGATAAAACAGTAAATACCACACAGGAACTGAACATTTACCTGGCAATAGACATAAATTGTTATTCAGAACCAGAAATAATGAATACACAGTTTTGTACCTGAGAACTTCTTCTGCATGTTTCAAAATTTTAATTTTTCCCAAGCTGCTGTTCTTAAAAAGGCTCTTAAAAAGCAAAACCAAAAGCTTGTTTGGCTTTTTAACAGAAAAGTTTATAAGAAAACTGCAAATTATGACACTGTACCAGTAGATGGTACTGACGAATATGCAGCAGTGTTCTGTGTTTTTTAAAGCTGACATGGCAGTACTGGTGTGTCCAAAAAATGGCTTTCTCTGCATAGATCTTTCCATTACCTGTTTCGTTGTCTGGCTGCTAACAGCGATGCTTAAAGAAATGGATTTTACATTTTTTAGTTTCACAGGATGACATTAAGTTGCCTGCATTATTGAACTGCCCTATAACCATAATTAAAAATAAGAAATTAAAATATTCAATCACAAAAAGAACTTTCTGCCAGTCACAGGAACATGGATTTTGTGACAGAAGCCTGTGGAAATGTCTTGCTCCAGAAAGTCTGCCAGTGGAACAACATCTCCACTGAAAAAGGAACGAACTTCTTTGGAGTAAACATATTACTGATGCGTAGGGTACTGTAATTAATGGCAGCACAGAGCAAATCCTGTTCAAGGATCCCCAATCCAATGGTCCATTCTGACCAATATTTAAACACAGATAGGAAACCATGTTAGTTTTAACTTATTTGGTTGTAAAATTTAACACTGAAGGAAAATGAAAATGTGATCTCTTTGCAGATTACAAATGCTCCAATAACTGTTGGAGAATTTTCTCTTTCTACCAGGTACCAGTAGTGACACCTGGCAGCAAACATTAGTCAGAAAGTTTCTGTTTTCTCAAGCTTTCACTAAGCATCACCAGAATTAAAGATAGAAAACGCATGTAAATAATGATACTTGGTCTGTTTTTACCACCTCTCAAACAGCAAGGAAATGAAAATAAAATACGAAACTGCTTGTGGAAACTCCTTGAATCTGGAAGAGTTCGTTTCTTTGTTGAGACAGGCTCTTTGTTGAATTTAAATGGATGATGAAAATAGATAGCAAAAATGCTGTAGTATTGACAAATCCTTTTACTGACAATGTTTAGAAAAAAGGCTTGGTGTTGTAGATGTGACACCTCTGAACTTTTAATAACTAAATTATTTCACGTTTTGGCATTGAATTGAAATTTTATTTTAAATTCATTCATAAATTTTGT
Organism: Bucorvus abyssinicus; assembly: GCA_009769605.1. Lineage (NCBI taxonomy): Eukaryota > Metazoa > Chordata > Aves > Bucerotiformes > Bucorvidae > Bucorvus > Bucorvus abyssinicus. The sequence continues at coordinate 26,512,692 of CM020030.1, read as the reverse complement.
TGCTAAAAGTTTTGTAGAGACTGAATTTAATATTAAGCAGTTAAATGATAAATTATTTCATTAAAATTTGTAATAATTTTTTCCAGTTCATAAATAGTTTCAAGATTTGACAAATTTTCCACATTTGTTTGGGAATAACTGCTTAGTGTTTCAGATATTTTGCGAGGTAGAAGCCTTTTTCTGCACTGCTCAAACTATAAGGCTCAGAATAGCAGGAAAACTCCTTTATTAACTCCTTTTAACAAATTTTTCAAGTGTTGGATAAATTTAATCCCAGTTGCATGGCTTTAATTCCACATAGCTGAGAGAAGTATGGGTTTAGTGGCATATTTCATCACTCTTAAATCACTTTCAAATATATCATTTTTTCTTTTCTAATCTTAATCTAATTTTCTCTGTATATCCTGGTTCAGATTTTCCAGGGAGCCTTTGGGAAACAGCAAACTTTGAAAATCTCTTTCCTCATGAACAGTTTGGGAATGAACCACAGATGATGGAGGTGGAAGGACAACACCTTATATAAAGCAAGGGTCTGAAGCAGGCAGCGAGGTGGCAGCAGGAATATTCGCACCCACTGATTTTAAGATCACAGGTAGCTGCCCAACTTGTCAGGCTCCCCTTAGAGTCAATGGATATGGTTGTGTTCCCAAACATTAGGTTTGGCCCTTTTGGAAAAGCTTGTGTCTCTTTGACTGTAGAGGAGCCAGCATGGCCAACATAAGCATCTATAATACCCCATGAGAATATTTTCTGCTTATGAAAAAGAGATTAATGAGCTAATTATTCTAATTAGCACAAAACTAAAGACCCTCTGGAAATGTAATACTTTAGCAGCAGCCTAAATTACATGTATTATTTAATTCACATAGTCTCCAAAAGCACATGGCCATAACTGTGTCCCAGCTGATCTACTTGTGCCATTGCAATTGCAGGCAGGTTTTCCACTAAGTTCAAAGAAAACAAGCACAAAGAAGTGATTTTATATGGAAAATTTATTTTCTTTTATTAAATTCAGTTTTGAAGTCCATAAGGTTATCATCAAGAAAGGAGAAAAAGAGAGACTATTTTAAGAATATGACTATCTTTGGGGAAGACAGAATTGTCTCCCTTATGAGAGAAATGTTGTATTCTTCTAACACAATTAATATTCTAAGAAGCAAACCTATGTTTGTTGATGAAGCCCCTAAGTGCCTCCCTGTGTGCTTCCTCTGTGTTTCTTTTCTATTATTAAATAGCTCTATTTCAATCGCTTTAAATAAATTATACTTAGCTGGTGATATG